>CM018079.1:74135588-75364338 GCA_008658365.1 Alca torda
ATCTGCCTTGGCTTTGTGCTTTTCTGTTTATTCTACAGTGCTTGTTGGACTGTCCCTTAGACCCGTGGCAGGTGGGTACTTGCTTGGACAAGGTTTAGGATCATTAATCACCACGCAGCAGATGGAGAAAGCACTAAAAATTCCCACCCATCTTTGGTAACGTTAGTTAGCTACTCACCTTGTGCACTTCAGAGGCTGCTAAAATGCATGCAGTAGACTACAATGCAGTGGGAAGAGAAATTCAAGAAGAGACTCCGACGTGCTGAAGGAGTATAGTCCCTGTTCACTGGCAAAGACCTTAATTCGGAACCTTACCTCAGAACGAGAAGGGTCACCAGGTGCCATTCTGTCATAAGCCTGTGACAGCTGTACTGCAGCTTTGAGCTGCCCATAAGTTGTAAGAGTGAATTGTGACCTAATTATCTCATTTATTTCACCTATAAAGTCCCATTAGATTAGATCTTTAAAGAATAAATTTTGTCCTAAGGAATTTGGTGTTGAAAAATGTCTCATTATGTTTTTATTGGAAGATCCTATGCAATAATGAGACAATAGTTATACCTCCTCATCAGCTTTCACTACACTGTATTTCATGCTATGAATTCCTAGAACATCAGGAATAGCACTGGAGTTTTGGGACTCTCTTGCATGGTTTTTTGATGTGCAGGGATTCATGAAACATTTTCAGCTTATTTTCATGGGAGTTTAGGTTGGCTGATATGAATTGGACACAATGAAAATTTCATCTGTGTGAAGGTTTCATGAACACTGAGTGAAAACTTGCCAGTATGGGCCAATTTATTTACTGAATTGGATGTTCTGATGTACAAACACTAAAATACTCATCTGAAAGTATTTCTTGATCTGCTCCTTAAAAAGAAGAAGAAATCCATGCAACAGAGCAATCTGCTTTGTTCTGAGTATTCTTTTCTAATTCTGGAACCTAATCAGTCAATGCACTGATTGTCTCAACCTAAACAAAGTTATTGAATCCCTGTGTATGGTTTATGCAAATATGGTGTTTCTTAAAATATGCTAACAGTATATTCATTTGTAGAACATCAGTTTTATGCCAGGAACTAAACTGAAGGGAATTTCATGATAAAATATGTGACAGAAGGCTTTTCGCAGCTGAATTTGACATGATTATGTGGTTCTGTGGTTGCATAATCATGTTTCTAGTATACGAGAAATGTATATATTTCCCATATATATAAAAGTCTTAACTGGGGAATTGATTGCAGCTTAAATTACACTTCCTACTGCAATTCTGAAGGCCACAGGTTTAAGTACATTATTCTGCCATGGTCTTGATTTAAGCTAGCACAATACCTTTTTCAATTTTCATTATGCTCTTTGCCATGAAAAAAAGATTTGTCAAGGGAAGAGATTCATGTCGTGTCAGTTTGTGTCCCTACTACAAATTGTGATAGGAATGAATGACCAGATTTTAACTACCCAATATGTTATGTGCAGTGTGCCAACTTGGTATGACATTTTAGCTTCTATCATGGCTTTTTACTGGGTAGATATTTTACTGTCACCTACCTATTAATTACAGCTTGAATGAGGATTAATGGAGTGGTTATCAAATCAGAAGGAAGCACATTGGAAGGGGTGTGCCATAAACCACAAAATTTTAATTAGGGGAATAGGAATGTATTACCTTTTAACATAAGGAGCAGGAACAAGAAATGGCATGATCAATCCATTTCTCAAAATTAAGCTTGTTTAAAAATGGTGCTGAATGACAGTTCGTAGAAGGGATGAGTAGATGATGAGAGACTCCCCCCAAAACTCTTAGATACTCCTGTTTAATTACCCGTGAATGACTGGGATGAGCAAATTGCTATGCTATTAATATTCAGAATTAACATGGTATAATCAAAGGGGTAGCCAGAGTGAGAAAGAGGGTCTGAGCAAAATGCAGAGGTGACTAGTAAGATAAGACAAATTAGACACCTCAATGACCAAATGTGTAGGCAAAGTGGGCATTAAACCCTGTAGCTGAGGTCTGGAGGAGAAGGAGGAGGGTGACTGCAGTACACCTACTGGCACGGAACAAAAAATGGAGTTTCAGATCGTTTTTTCTGGAATACGTGTACATTTTGTGTATTTCACGTCTGCCCAGACAAGTATTTAACCCTAGGCTGATGCCTTCTGTCCATTTAACAAATGGAAGTTTGTTGGTTGCAAAATGGTTCAGCTTTAGCTGAAATGATGAAACACATTGTCCCTGTGACACATGCCATGGCCGTGCCATGACATAGCGGTTATGATGCTCTTCTGGTTTATGTATGATGTGGCTGCATGAGTCTGGATATGAAGAGACCCTTCAACAGAAGAGTCCTATCATGTCACATGGAAGATTTAAACTCACATGCACTGATTGCTCTAACTTACAGTGAACTGCTTAAGGGATCTTAACTCTGATGGGGAAATGAATTTTGAGAGCAGTGGTCTAATAGCTTGGGCAATCAGATCTCCAAAATCTCCAAAAGATGCTACTTAAGGCTTCCATGGTGGCTTTAAAGTTTTAGACAGGAAGGAACAAGGAACAGGCTTCTTTGCTAGACCAGCTGCCAGTGAGGTCAATTAGGTCGTCTCAACCTAGGACTGGCTGATGCTAGTCACTTGTCTTCACCTCAAGAATGTGTTTTTGCATAACTATGTCATTGAGCTAAATATCTTTAGGGAAGACTGATGCAGCAAGTTATTCTAGCAAAATATTCTTATTCTAATATAGCATAAATCAAATGAAGCACTAGTAAACATCTATTTTAAGGTCTTCACTGACAGAAATACATTGGTAAGGGCAGTTTGGTTTTGTTTTTCCACGCTCCTAATAGTTATGCTGACAAAACTTTTAGGTATAGAACAAGTCTAAATTAGCAAGAGCTAATCCTCATGTAATTTATTTGCTGAAGTGTTAGTTTAACCTCCTTTTTGGCTTCATGGTATCTAAGTGTAGGGAAAAAATGAGTGAAAATATTGTGTGTTTGTACATATACTCATTGCCTTCTTGCTGTCAATGGAACTGGTGTATGGAATATTTCAGGAGCCCACTTGCAGAATTGAAGTAGGAACAACGAACCATGTTGGAGTTTCAATGGCCTGGTAATTTAAAGGATGTGTGTATATAAACATTTGTCTAAGCTGCTGCTTCTACCTACTTACTATTCTCCAAAGGATTAGACTCCTGCAAAGTTTTTTTTCTGGCTCTTTCCCATCATAGTTGAAACTGGTAGGATGTGCTGCCAGCCGTAGGATGTGCTGATTCCGTATTACCTGAGATCTGTAGACGGGGCTTTGGCAACTGAGATTTGACAGAAAAGCTCTTCAGTCTCATATAGAATCACAGAGCATGCTATAGGATTTAATTTCTGCCACCTTACACGTTGCTCCTGAAATTGATCCTTCCTGTCTAGCACAGTTCTTGCTCCCAAAAAAACCCATCTGTGATAAGGTACAAGTAAACGGATAAGTGGGAGCGTACTTGCAGCTCTCGCCACAAAACCACCTGCTTCTCAGGAAGCAGTCAACATCTTTTTAGGAATTTTAGGTGTGTATGTCCAACTACTGCCAAGTCAGATAAAGAAAAAGTTAGTGAAGCAGAGTTATGATAGTTTTTTATTTCTTAGACTTTTTGTGAAAGCCTGATATTTGGGTTCAAATGAAAGGAAATGGCCACATTAATACCTAATGAGTAGTAATTGCAGGAGTTAGAGGAATTATTATAATCCAAATGGAAATATTGCATATGGCCATTAGGAGTTAACACATGTGAGACAAAACAAAAGATGTGCAATTACTTGGCCTGCAAAGCTATTTTTGGATTATCGTTATCATCCAATATTGTTGAGACGTTGTGAAACCATGTAAGCAAGCCAGAGAATCCTGATACATTATGCATAATGGAAAAATGAATTGTGGCATAATTCTGTGAAAAATGTAGATGTAGATAATTAGAAAATGATATTATTCCTACCATTTTTTAACTGCACCATAGATGTAATACAAAATACGGCTGCAAAAATGCATAGGGAATATATAATAATTAGGTAAAATATAAAATATGGGAGCCTACTAAATCTACACTCCATTGTCTCAGTGGGTGGATAAACTCAGTGCCAGACTACTGAAGGTAAGACACAACTTTTTATGTGCTTTGCTCGTCTATGACACTCTTTAAAAAGAAACTGCTTCCATGTAGATTTTAAGGGCTGACTTGTAACATTTGAACTTAGTGAGTTGTCCTAACCAGTAAGAAACAGCAAAACCCTAAGATGTGATAATCCCTAAACTGAATTCCTCCTTGCCATGGAAGAGAACTGGAACAATCCCTTCCCTGCCTGCTTGGGCAGAGGAAGAAGTCTCACACTAGTTTGGGGAATGGACTTTCAAGATCGCTCCTGTTACTGATGTAAGCGCTGTGTACTGTGAACACCTTCTCAGTTAATATTTTCACAGCTGCTATTTCAGTTTTCCATTCTGACCGAAGAAATATTTCAGGACTTGTCCCCTAGACATTGTGATCCTTGTTCTAGGAAGTTAATCTAATTGTGTTGCAAACTTTTAGATATTTCCTTTTAATGAAAGCTCTGTTAGGGCTGCTAATATCTACATCCATCCATCTGTGGCAAGCCTATCTATTGTCTGGAAATGGAACAGTCTAAAATACCTATTTTTGGGAAGCAATGTGGAACCAGCAGAGGTAGCAACAGCAGCGTATCTTGGATAGGAAGCAGTGGAGATTTCCAGGCCCAGTTCAGTGTTAGTCTCCATTGCAAGACATATCTGTGAGGTGTTACATGAAACGATCCTTTTAATTTATGTCCATCGTACTCTAGTTTATACATATTGAGGAAAAAAAGCGCATACCTTTAACTGGTCTTGTATGTCAACATAGAATATTTAAAACTGAACATAGAACAGAGTACACCCAGGTAGTCTTCCTGTTGGTGGCTGAATGCGTGTGTGATAGATCAGAGCCTTATCCTATGGGCTAAATAAATCCCTTCATTAGAGAAACGAAATTACAACAGGGGTGAATTTTGCTCTGTGCTTTTTGCTCTGTGCACGCTGTTTAAGTCTATTCCATCTAAATGTGTGATTTTTAACATGAAGATGAATGCAATCTTAAAACTTCTCGTAACGTGATATACGAGCCAGAAAGCAGGTGCAGATGATTAGATGATGGATCCCAAAGTAATTAAGCTGGCAGCACTTTCACTGCACCTGGACTGGAATGGATTCACCTGTGGTCTTGTCAGCCGGGCTCACACCGGACTCGGATACTCGGGTTTCTCCTCCCTCACTCCCTCAAGCATCAGACTTCAAATGAACATGGTAACTCCCTTAATGGACTTATTTCACATCTACTAACAAATCTCTACAGCTGTATATTATGTGCGGTTGCAGGATTTACTCTTCTTCCCCCCAGATAATACATAGTTCATCATAATAAACTGCTTGTTTTCATCCTTGATTTAAAAAAAAAAAAAGCCACGTTGATCTACATATCAAGATCTACTCAATATAAAAAAATATTTGGTGTGGGAAATTGTAGCATTGTCTGTGATTTTAAAGCGTAGATTGAGAACAACTCTATTTAAGATAATGCTAGCGTGCTTGAAGTAGGAGGCTGCCTTCTGGCTTCTTTGGTGACAATCAGCTTTCAGATCCTGGGGACAGGATCTTTGTGAACTGCTGTATTGAAGCCTTCAGCCTGCCAAAGTCGAGGATGACGTATCTCAACATATTGTAGACCTTATCCATTAGTTCCAGACCTGGGAAAGCCTGACAACAGAAAAGCCTCAAAATTTTTACAGAAGTTGCTTGCCAGTTCTTGGGGTGTTGGGACTTATTCCTTAATATCCTTATTTAACAGGCTTCATCTTGTTTTAAGGGTGTCCTTTTATGTTTATATTTTTGCTTACTGTATATCCTGTCAATTTTCATTAATTTTAGTGGCAGTTAAATATGCACAGTGAAAAGAAAATTATAACACCAATCTGGAAGCGCCTAAAGACAAGCAAGCTGCTAGCAGCCTTTTCAGCGCCAAGCGTGTCTTCGTATTAATAAATTGGCTACAAGAAGAGATCAACTGTCAAACAATTAAATCGCAGCATAACATATTAAAGCCTCTTCCCAATGGTGGGAATGCTGCTATCAGTTCATCTAGCAGCGTTGGTAGCACAAAAGGAGCAAGTAAAGGAATATTTCAGTCCATCTGATTTCCTCTTGGCAATCAAGCCCAGAGTGTTCAAACAGAAGGTCCAATACACCTTTACAGTAAAGGTGAGTTGCGGGTTTTTTTACTGTTGACAGAAGAGCAAATATTATGACTGTTGCAAGATTAAAGAAAAAATCTCTCTAAAGATGTACTCAATTTGAAGGAAATGACACTGACCCGTAGTGATACAATGAAAGAATAGTGACCATATAATGTGATTTTTCAGTATGCAAAGTTCAAAGAAAGATGAAGCTGAAACTTAGCCTAAAAAACTTGCTGGAAATGGAGTTTAAACCATTTTTGCATTTGAAACAATTCTTGCCAGCAGAAATGTTGTTGATGCTGCAACATATCACAACTTTTTACTCACTCTTGATGTGTTTTTAATTCCACCAACATAATTCTTCTGTGGAGAGAGAATTTTGAAATAGAAACTGGGCAGAAAAGTTTGCCATGAGCTCTGTCCCGCTACACGTGGAGAGAGGAGGAGTTGATTAAGGAAAAGAAAGTAACATTATGTCATGCACCGTATTTACATGGTATGATTTTTTAAATGTGGAAAAATACTAATAAAGCACAGCTGTACTAAAAAACTCTTACTTTTCAAAATTATAAGAGTATTCTTCAATATTTACTAATTATGGTGATCTTAAAACATTGATATGGCACTGAGATTGTAGCACCTAACGGTACATTATTCCAGTAAATTACCAGAAGATGCCAATTCCCTGTGCTAATACTGGGCACCATTCCATCTTTTTGCACATATTGCATTATGCATAAAATGTATCATGAAACAAAACTGAGCCTGGGTTAAGCTGTTGGCTCAAAATAGCATAAATACATAAAAATGTCAAAGCCCTGGAAAATTTGATTTATGTTTTATACCGCAGGCAAATACCAGCTAGACATATAGTTTTCAAATTTTTGTCTTTCTCTGCAGGGAGTACTATTTTAGTTGCTAAGGAACTACTCACTGAGACTGTACAGCACTGAAGAAGATTTAGCCATTTCATATTAACTCACAAAAGCAATCATGTTATTTTGATCATTGTGCTGCAATGCTTGAAAAGTAGTTAATTTTATTTAAGCAATTACATTGCCAGTTCCGTGAAATCTATACATATTTCTGCAAGCAGAAATTTCTAGGCAATAAAGAGCACCACTTTTTATATTTACAGAAGCCTTGAACCTGATGAAGGTTTAAATTTACAGAAAAGTTTTACGATACTGTAAAAAAAAAAGTTGTTGACTTTTAATGCTCTACTCGCTCACGTAGAATCATGGAATGGTTTGGGTTGGAAGGGACCTTAAAGATCACCTAGTTCCAACCCCCTGCCCTGGGCAGGGACACCTCCCACTAGACCAGGTTGCTCAAAGCCCCGTCCAGCCTGGCCTTGAACACCTCCAGGGATGGGGCAGCCACAGCTTCCCTGGGCAACCTGGGCCAGTGTCTCACCACCCTCACAGTGAAAAATTTTTTCCTAATATCTACTCTAAACCTGCCCTCTTCTGGTTTGAAGCCCCTTGACCTATCACTACATGCCCGTGTAAAAAGTCCCTCCTCAGCTTTCTTATAGGCCCCCTTTAAGTACTGGATGGCTGCTGTAGGGTCTCCCTGGAGCCTTCTCTTCTCCAGGCTGAACAACCCCAACTCTCTCAGCCTGTCCTCACTGCAGAGGTGCTCCAGCCCTCTCATCATTTTTGTGGTCCTAGAGGATCTAGACCTGCTCCAACAGGTCCATGTCCTTTTTGTGCTGAGGACTCCAAAGCTGGACGCAGCACTCCAGGTGGGGCCAAGTGCATTCGTGGTGTTTCCCTTTGTGAAAACCCCACCAGAATCTCCCCTTGCCCCAGGTGCTCCGCACTGGGCACTGTGGGGCCGTGGCTCTGCTTGCCCAGGCTGGGAGGTACAGCCTGTGGTGGTGGAACTCTCCCCATCCTGGGCCACTCCGTGCTTGGTGCGATTCTCCCTCCTGGGCCATGCACCAACCTAAGATAAGATAGGCACGGGTGGTTCAAAGACCATCTGCTGAGAAAGCTGACGGAGGGCTGGGGCAAACTCACACTTCCCCAGGCTCAATTATCATGCTCTGAGGGATGCTGACGCATTGACAGTATTTACTCTCCACCTGAGAAGAGGGAAATTTTAACTACAGGCTAGCCTCCTTCATCCATCTCTCTACCTGTCTACGTGTTTGAATATACGCATTAGCCTTCACGGGTGTGGGTGTCCATGTATTTCACTGGATACAAATATTTCTGTCTCTTTGTGTGTGGAGTTGGAAGGGGGCACCCATCAGCTCATGGAGTCGCCGGCTGCGAAGGGACTCTGGTCCGAGCAGTTAAAGACTTGGGTGTTGTGTGTGTGTGCGACACCTTGAATGGGGTACATTTGTATGTTTTATGTTTGTACATATGTACATACATATATTTTGATTTAGGATACCTTGCAGCAAGTTAGCGGGAATCTTGTAATTCTCAACTATTTAATTAAGTCGGTGCTTTAATTATAACATATTCTACTGAATCGCCTTATTAATCCTTAAATTGGTTAATGATTAAGTGCTGCTAAACATCAACCTATTGATCCATCCCAAACCGTTAATAAATCTTGAATTGCTGGTAAATCAGAACCGTGTCAAGTATTTCATCCGTGACGCAGCCCTCACCCCGGCTCCTCGCCTGCCGCCCCTCTGCTTCTCTGGGGGGAGAAGCTGAAAGATGAATGGGGGGGGAGGGAATGTGTGTAGTAGAAATATATGAACCTATGAACATACTAGGCAGGTCAATATAAAACGACTTTTTCTATAATATGCCAACTGGGGCACAAATATGATTAGATGCAAAAGAAATGTTTTTCTTACACCGTATATATAAATCCCGGGACTCATAGTCCTAGGATCGTGGCTCGAAACATAATGCAGAAAATGTCATTAAACTAAAAGGTGGGGATATAGTTTCTGACTCTGCATGTTTCCGAGTAGTTTTCTGGAGGCGGAGGGAGCGATATTGAGAGAAGTATGATTTCTGCTTGCCTTATCTTTTTTCCTAAGCAGCTGCTCTTGGCCACTTGCAGTCGCACCACCGCTATAGTCTGCCCGGTGTGTTGTTCCTTATGTTCTTACTCTGAGATGATGCTGAAAACCTAAAGGTTTAAATGGTTTTTCCATAATTTTCTACCAAAAAGATCGACTATAGTCAAACGGCTTGCAACGTTAGTAAAAAGTGAGGGCAGAGAAAATATCATCCCTTAGAGCAGAGACAGAAAGGAGTAGAAGTACTTAGATAAATTGTGTAACAACTCTTTTAAGACAGACCCCCAGTGACAAATAAACTGACAGATAAATAGGACATAATTGGTTTGAATTTCAGCAGGGAGGATTCAGGTTAGATATTGGAATAAAACTCTCAACATTTAGAAGAATAAGCCCATGGATTAGAGTCCCTGGTGACGGTAAGGGATCTCCACGCCTGGAGGACTTTTAGGAAAGGTTAGATAAGCAGCTGTCAGCACTGACATGGGTACAGTCGTTTGTGCATCAGGGCAAGAAGCCATGTTGATCAATCAGCCTGTAGTCTGCAAAATATGAAAAGCTAGTAAGTAAAATGATTGTAACATAAAAGCAAAACCCGTACAAACCCATCCTATGGCACACAAGTAAACTTTGGGGAAAAAAAAAAATCACAATATGAATATCAGCCAACGGTTTTGCTTATTTTTTATTTTTCTGTAAATTAAAACATACATTATAAACAGTGATGCGTAGATTTAGCTTTTTCTCCGTCATGTTTCAGCTCAAAGCATAATGAGATGAGCTAAACAATCTCCGAAGTCCTTTACAAGCGTATGGTTGTGTAACCTCTGCCCCCGGTGTCTGTATAGTTAATGGAGACATATGGTCAAACCCAGCAGGGGATGCAGCCTACCCCTCACCGTTCTGTAATTGCCTGTCGTTCTCCTTTGACTATAAAATGAGACAGAATTAATGATATTCTGAGCTTTGGCACCCAGATACATCTAGGGTTTGCACAGAGATGACCCGTGAGGAATGCTACGGGTTGGTCTACAGCTTTTTTGGTGGATAGCTGGAGGGGGGCTGTGATTTGGATACACTAGACAGCTTGAACAGGATAATTATTTTCCAAAGGGAAGAAAATCTATGAGCATTACTATTTATGTTGTATTGTAAGCATTTTATTATTAATTTCAAGCACACAGAAATTGCATAGGCATCTGATGAAATGGAAGGAATAACTTAGTCAAGGCAATTAAGTAAGTACACCCACCGAAAAGCTCTATTCCCGTTAGAACAGCAATGTCCAGAGCGTTTGCTTGCCAAGCAAAAAGAAAAAGCTAACTGGCAAAATTGGGAACACACAGGTAGAGCTCACTGCAGAAAATTCAAAATGTGAATTTTCAGTAAAATATTAATGGGAAAAGAATTTCTTTTACCAACCAGTTCCAGACTTGTGCGTGTGAGAGATGAAACAAAAATTCCTATAGGGAACGTGAAGAAAAACTCCTAGAAAATAAGGAATCTTTTCCTTGTTATTGAAGCTATACTTTAACTTTATTTCAACCAATCTGTATGTGTTGGTACCAGGTTCAATTCATAAACTGATAGTGGTAATAGACATGGCCTTTATAAAGGGCAGTTAGTTGTGAGTATGCGATTTTGCTAACTAAAAGTTTATACCGCTTTTTAGCTCAGTGCTGGAGTTACTGATGTGCTGTTTCCACCATAGTCAGTTTAATTCACAGTCCCGTCTACAGAAGGAAAAAACAAGTTTTGCAGAGATAGAGGTAGAACAGCACGTAAAATTTCTGGAAGGAGAGTTTTGCAAAGGCTTTTAGGAAATTCTGCTGTGTGGCAACGTGGCCCCCAAAACTCCTGTCTCACCTTTCCTCTGAATAAGTTAGAGACTGTTCCCAAGCTCCACACTCTCCGGCATCTGTCTGGGCTCCCTTGGGCCGGGGAGATGGTGCAGAGGCGTGTGGCACGGGCTCTACGTATCGGTTACATCCCTTTGCTTGGAGAATTTTCCTGTAAGCCAGATCCCATTTATTTATTTTTTTTTTTACATTAGGTTACTCAAAAAAGGAGATTGTGGGAAAACTGACAGTTTGCCAGTTACGTTTTTATTATGGATTCAGATCCCTTAAGCTACATTTGGGACTATTAAGTTAAATTTTCATATTCAGCTCAAAGACTAAATCAGCAGGCATTCTGGAATATAAAGTGAGTCATGTACTCCATAACAAAAATAAATGCTTTCACAATGATTTACATGTTTACAGCAATAATAGTGGCTAATGTGCAGTAAAGTCAAATTTCAATAAAAATGAGTTAATTAAGTCATCTTTTAATGCTAAGGAAAAGAAATAAGCATCATGCATGGCTGATATAAATATTAATTGCCTGCAAGATGACATATAAAAGCGTAATGCTCTGTTATGATAATGAAGCAAACCCTAAAATAACAGACTACTGTTCACCACTGCGTAGGGCATTCTCTATACAGTGTCAGTGCGTGGGAGAAAGCTGCAAATCTTGTAAATAAGGTGTTATTAACTGGGGAAAAAAAAACCTTTTCTACTTCACAATTCCAAAATGCATCACAGCACTGAAAATGCCTTTGTAATCTACTCTGTGTGTGTGTGTGTGTGTGTGTGTGTGTGTGTGTAGCGAAAGAAAACAGATTCTCAGCATCTGTATTGAACCACCAACTTCTGGTCAGGCTTTTTTTGATAGTAAGATAAAATGGACCTTAGGAAAAAAAAAAGCTACTTCTAAAGGAAATATAAATATTAAATAATTCTTTGTTCCTTTCTATCAGACAAATCTTTCTGTGACACGACCTCAAATGAGGGACGCATACTGTGCATTGGTCCTCTTCTTGCAACTTCATTAATCTTTCCTTTTATTCTGAATGCAAAAATCAATATTTTTTGGCTGCTTTTGACAACACTGTGCTACTGGAAGACAAGAACATTACAAAGTCAGCTTCAGGGTGTCACTGCTTATCTTTATCTGACGCGAGTTGATATTGGTCATTGCAAAATCATAACATTTCTTTTGGACTTGGAGTGGTGCAGCGGTCTGCTTGCAATGCCTAACGCCCCAGGATGATGGGCTAAATCTCAGCCACCTGCTGACTCTCTCTGTAGGACATTGGGAAAGGCTTTTCCTTATATTGCTCTACACACTTAGGTAAATTCTCGTGATCAGCTTCTCAGCTGATAGAAGTTGAAGTCGTTTGTTGAAGTCAACTGAATTAGCGGGGGTCTGCCAACTCAGACCTGCATGGGATTATGCACCTAAAATAGTTACCAAATTATTGCACTGGCTTCAAAATTCCCAAAGTGATAGGAATGCCATACGTCAGACGTAGTAAAGCCACTTACTTTCAGAGCAGTTCTACTGACTCTGCCTGAAGAATGAAGTATTACTACCGATGAATAAGATAGTCATGATTCGGCTCTTAAACCATTGAGCTAAAAACAAAAATGAAAATGCGTGACTGCAAATAATAAAAAAAAAATCATATAAATTCTTGGCAATTGGGATCCCTTGACTGATTGACTCCTGCTGAACACCACTGGTGGAGTCCCATGTGCAAATGAAAATATCAGGTAGGTGATTAAACAGACTTTGTGATGCTGTAATGACACAAACCAAACCATGCTCCTGCAACTGCATTCCTTAGAGGGTGATTCCAGTCCTATTGAAAGTATTAACTGGGCCTTTGATATTCACATTTCTTCTGCAAACATGTCCAAAGGATTGTTGCACAATGGATCCTCTGTATAGTATAATTTTAATCACCTGTGCACTGAATACAAATTATAGAATCTTAAACTAATCATAAAACCATACTTATTGCTAAAGTTTATTTATGTATTTGTAGTTAAAAATGTATTTCTATTTATCAGTCAGTCTTATAAAACAATCGCGCTATTTATAAAGTCTGGTAGAAGGAAAAAAATCTACTAGAGTTTTTTAAAATAGGAATTTTATTCTAGTAATCATAGAATCATAGAATCGTCTAGGGTGGAACGGACCTTTCAGGTCACCTAGTCCAACCATCAACCTAACTCTGACAAAAACCATCACTAAATCATCTCTAAGCACTATGTCTGCCCATCTTTTAAATACCTCCAGGGATGGTGGTATTTAAAAGCTGGGTGTAAGTAATCAACTGCCTTCAGACAGATCTTTCCTAACAAGGCAATCTAATACATACACATTACCAGCCTTATTACTTCATTTTTTTTTAAAATCTCTAGCTCCTTGTTTTTAAGATCATTCTACCTATGAGTTTTGTTGCTGGGCTTTGGGTCCAGACAGAAGTTGTCTAGGCTTTTGGATAAAATAGGTGTGAGTGAAATACAGCTTTGCTGCTTTTGAGTTCTCTGCCAGAAAACACTTTTTTTTTTTTTCCTGAATACTTCATTAGGCTGTGGCTTTTGCAGCTTTACGAAGCTGTATGTGACTTTCATCAGCAGAGCACACACAAAGTCTGCAACATGGAGAGATTAAATATATTGACTGAGTAGAGGGTAAGAGAAGTACATCTGGATGGCTCCCACGTTAGGCATCTGAAAGACAAACAAATGCTTGGTGACAGCAGTAGGAACAGAAAGCGGAATGTGGGTGAGAAAAATCTGGAGGTAAAGAATGAAGTTTAAATCCACCAGTCTGTCAGAGCATGTGTCTTCTGCAATTTTTGTTTTCTTCTCAAATTCTAAATACAGACAGCCATGTGACAAAGATAAAGAAACAGAAAGTCGTGTTCATCTAATAGTGAAATTTGTTAAGATAAGGAAAGAAGCATTATCTCTTAAGCCTCCCTGTGTCAGTCCTTGGTTTGTTGCTTTTACTTAGCACCTTTTCCAACCAAGCTGGGTTTCTGGAGGCAGATGGAAAGCGGCAGCACACACATGCTGGCAAGTTTAGTGGGTTTGCCAAAAACTTTGTTGAAAATAGCTAAACTTTGAAGTTGAAGGCACTAGCGCTGGTGTGATTTTGCAGCTCAGGCTCACAGCTAGCCTTCACCCTTTGTACATTTGAAGGCTACTAATGAGACAGAGAAGGTTTCTGTGAAAAGTAAACATAGTGCAGATATACTGTCTAGTTGACCTATGGTCAAAGACGTCTTTGAAAATCAATGTGTGGTTTTCTTTCTTCCTTTCAATTTCTTTCTTTTCTGATAGCAGCAAAAGAAAGGGTTTCAGATGTGCAAATATTTTAGTTTTGTGTATTCTTAATCTGGCCTTCTCTGATACAATCAAAGATGCTTAAAAATGAAATAATAATAATAACAATAATGATAAAAATGTTTGCCCTGTTGGCTGTTTCAAATCTTAAATGAGAACATACTGCTGTGACTAAATAATAAGCAAGGGATTATCTAGGAGTTCTTGGGACTGAGGGACCCTGGAGAATGACAACCTCAGTTACTTTAGTTACGGAATATTAAAAATTCAGAAGGAAGTACAGGAGCAAGTTAAATGGGAATTGCCAGTCGCAGTCTGTTGTGCTTCCAGAAATCCCTTTGTGAATGCTGATAAGCTGCTATTGCTCATCGCATTGGCAGGGTTACGCACCAATTACCTGTCAAAGGTATTTTCAAAGCAAGTGTGCAGCTTCTTGTTTTTTTGGCTTTGCTCCTCTGACAATCCAGAAAAAGGGAAGTAAATAAGGGGGGAGATGTCTGACCCAAAGTGCATTTTTTTTTTCCAATTGGAAAAAAAAAAAAAGATTATTATTATTTTTCAAAATGAACAGAAAGTTTTACTTTGCTTGCCCGAAGCATTTAATCTCATCCAGAAAGCCAAATGGTTAGAGCATTGTTTGAGCATCCCCGCCCCGGCCCCCAGAGGAGAGACTGGGCACGTGTGCTGTGTACCCTGGCGTGGTGACCCCGGCCCTGCAGCTGGGGGGACAGCAGAATCCTGCCTCTCCCTCTCTTCACTGGTTGGGGAATCCCACTACAGAGAAAAAAATCTGAGCCAATGCCGTTAACAGAGAATCATTATTTTTATTATTTAAGGCAGCTGAAGTCACGTTTTTGGGTACATTGGCATTCACCAAAAACATTGTGTCTGGCTCTAGCTTTAGTGCAGCTGTCACAACTATCAGAAACATCTCCCTGTAGAGGCAAAGGATCATTCACGTGGCTGTTTCTGTGATGCCCACTGATAATGAGAGCAGAAATCAGCCAAGGACAGAGCGAGTGTTTAGGCACCACCAGCATGTTCCCATGGATGCCTCCATGGAACAAAGGCAGAGGAGGAAAACCTCGTTCCACAACACCTAGTGAGGAGAGTCATCTCCACTGGCTGGGGAGCGGGCAGAGGACTGGGTTTATTCCAGCCCTTGCGCTGGTGACCATCTTCTCATAAGAGGGGCAAGAAACCCAATGGTGGCCCCATCTGCTCAGCCCCTACCCGGCCTGGTCAAACAGGGGTGGAGCAATCTTCATTCTCTCCTTCTGGCTGGGGGAGCGGGCAGAGGACTGGGTTTATTCCAGCCCCTGCGCTGGTGACCAGCTTCTCATAAGAGGGGCAAGAAACCCAATGGTGGCCCCATCTGCTCAGCCCCTACCCGGCCTGGTCAAACAGGGGTGGAGCAATCTTCATTCTCTCCTTCCCTCCAACTCTGCACCTGCAAAAGGGGCAATGATAATCTTAAGGCCAGGGGGAAAACAAAACAGAAGATTGACTTTAGGATCCTGAGGTTGAATTTTGTGTAATATTTTCCTACGTATGTAATTAATATGCCTCCTGGGGAAGTGCAGCTGGGAATTTCTACACAGAAATAAGACACATAGAGTTGGGATATGCTAATCTAATTCAGAGTTTAAGACTGAAATATAGATAAATTGATAGTTATAGCTGTATAAATAACAGAGCTCTAATTGGGTGTCAATGTCCTAACTGGCACGTGAGATGCAGAGTTCTGCCAATTTCTAATTTCCAGTAGAATCAGCTATAGCTACGGTTCCTACTGTGAAAATTTGTGCGTTACCGAATATATATTTTTAATGAACCCAGTAGTAATCCAATCAACAGAAATGCATAAGCTTAATCCTGTTCATTGAGGTTTGTGCAGATCTGAGTTTGGCATCCTGCTATATTAAAGGAAAAAATGGAGAATTTGGAAACCTTTGTCTATTTACCGTATCACAGTTAGTTTGGTGCTTTAGTTTTGCTTTTTTAGACAGATGATGTGGCAGAAGCCCCGATTTTGCCGCCAGATGAATCTGGCTGATTGTGCCTGGCCAAACAGCCGTGGAAGTGCTTGGTATCTCTGACAGACCTGCTCAGCACCGCACAAAGTTCCTGAGAAATGATAGCACTTAGACGCTAGAGACTTCTCGACAGACTTCTGGCAAGATGTTTTGATGAGAGGCTGTTTTTAAAAGGTCTTTCAATCAAAATTGTGGGTAAACAGGTAGTACCACACGCAAATTAGGTGCCTCTTTTCACACGTATGGGAGTTGCCATATCTAGTTAGACGAGTTTTGGAAATTATGATAGCTGTCTGTATCTGATAACTGTGTATCTGATTTTGCATGTATTTCCCAAAACTTAGAGAAAAAAACATCAAACATAAACACTGTGGAACACTTTTTCTATCAGGAATCCCTTGAAATAAGTTCCGTTCTTAGCAGACTGTATGTATCTGTGTCCAGTTCTGGGCTCCCCGGTTCAAGAGGGACAGGGAACTGCTGGAGAGGGTGCAGCAGAGAGCTACGAAGATGATTAGGGGACTGGAACACCTCTCTTATGAAGAAAGGCTGAGGGATTTGGGTCTCTTCAGTCTGGAAAAAAGACGGCTGAGGGGGGACCTTATCAACACTTATAAATACTTAAAGGGTGGGTGTCAGGAGGATGGGGCCAGGCTCTTTTCAGCGGTGCCCAGGGACAGGATAAGAGGTGACGGGCACAAACTTGAGCACAGGAAGTTGCACCTAAACATGAGGAGGAACTTCTTTACTTTGAGGGTGGCAGAGCACTGGAACAGGCTGCCCAGAGAGGTGGTGGAGTCTCCGTCTCTGGAGACGCGTTCCTGTGTAACCTGCTCTGGGTGACCCTGCTGTGGCAGGGGGTTGGACTAGATGATCTCCAGAGGTCCCTTTCAACCCTATGATTCTATGATTCTGTGATTCTATGATTCTATTTCCATCACAGTGCCCTCTTTGGACAGCCTGCCATGTAGAGTGGCTGTTGTCTCGCTCAGAAACGGCCATCCATCCTGATCTTCTGAGGCACACGCAAAAATATTCTTGAGGCATGTATGATATCTTCTGACCAGGAGAAAGGAGTTCTGGGAATGGTGCACAGGCAGGGAATGACAATGTCACCCCAGGGTGTTTTGGGATAGTGGTGGGCTGGGTGTGAGCTACTTTTCACAGCACCCAGGCTCTGTAGTCAGAACTGTCTTGCTTCTTGCCTTGCCTAATAGCCTTGGACCACTCACCCGTGGACCATTACATCTCCCTTGCTGGTTGCACGATGTACTTTTCTCACGGGAGCTGCACCTGAACTGCTTTGCTCGGACTCCATTTCTTTAAGGCTCAGTTTCCCCTTGGACTACATTATACGCTCCAGGAACCCAAAGAACTTGTTGCGCCTTCCATTCCTCCTTCCCCTCTTGTTTTACCAGCCCTTTTCACTCCTATTAGCATTATTTTCTCTTCTAACTGGAAAGGGAATTTTTAGATAATTTTCTGCCTCTTTTGGAGGTTAATCAGATTTATATGATTCAGCCTAAATAAAATATGAGGGCTCAAATTTAATTACTCATATTCATTTATGGTGGGAGAGAAATGTTATGATGAGAATATTTGTTATTTAGCTAGCTAGTAATGAGGTTTCTTTGCTGAGTTAGTTACAGAATTTTGTAGAAATAGTATAAACTGATTTGTCACAATGGAGCAAAGCAGGATGGTTAAGGGTAACGAATGACATTCTTCCTGACCGAAGGCAAAAATCTTTTCTTTCTTAAAAAACCAAAGAATGTGTAGCTGTCCGAAGGCAGCGGAGGAAACAGAAGACTGTCCTAATTCCCTAAAATACCAGTCAGTTGGCGATGGAGTTCAGCTGGTCCCTGTGTGATGGAGTTTAAGTCAGCACGCATTTGCAGATTTGGTTAACTCCGAGCTTGCTCTAAAACTTTGAATTTTCCATCTTGTTCCTAAACTTTTTCCAGCAGATTTTCAGATTAGTGAAGAACTATGGCACATGAGACATTATTGTTTCCCTGACCCATTCAGCGCTCCTTGGAGCACAAATCACAGCTGTTAAGGTAAACCTTGATCCTCTCTCATTCTGTCTGTCCTTTACTGATTTTCATGCTCCATATATGTATCCAAATTCCTGAGTTTTAAAGTCACTCCACATTGTACCCTTACAGCCAAATCAGGCAGGAGAGGAAGCACAAAAGTAAGGTGTAAAGTACGAAGACTCTGAAGATAACGAGAGTGAAAAGAAATAAAGTAAATCACATATATATATATATAGTGTATGTGTGTATATATATATACACATATATTATCTATAGTACGTATTAGAAATTACGAGCCCAGACAACAGCAGAACAGGACAGCAACACAAGTCACACACGCATAGGAACAAAGGGTAGGTGCCCTGTAAAAAAGAAATATCTCCTGGAAACTAAAAGGGAAATCGTGAAGCTTCAGAGTAAAGGAAATTGTACCAGATTTCCTGAAACATGGTAGTCTGCCTCCACTGCAGGAAGACAAGGAGAACTTTTTGACCTTAAAGTCTGCTTCTGAAGTGACTGTATAACAATGCCATCGTAAAGGGCCCTCTTCGCTCACTCCTAATGACTTCCTTATCAAATTTGTGCAGTTTACAAGCCAGAGGATGATTTTTGTAGTTGCTTACGCTCACAACTGCTCTTGGGATGTAGGAATCAAGCTGCTTTTTGTGCCTTTTACATTACTGCCGGTAATAAAGAACGTGCAATTCACCACAGCGGAATTCATTCCACTCTGGGAGCTCTTTGCAGTGCTAACTGAGGCAAAAATCTTGGTTTTATCAGTAAGTTGATAGGACCCTGAGGCTCAGAGGGTACTGATACGCAAGAAGGTGATACTTAAAAACTTGCTTGTTTTACATTACTTGCATTACCTTTATGTTCCTTCTGTTTATAATTTCCTGTTGGCTTATTTAAGATGGTTGCCTTTCTTATAAAGAAAAAAATGGATATAATCCTAACCAATAATCCTGCAGCCTCTGGATGCAGAAGGCTTTGTAATGGAAGTCTTTACTGTGTGTTGGCTATTTTGCACCAGCAATTTTTCCTGCTACTTAAAATCTGTTGCATTTTTATGCATGAACCTGCGTCCTGGATTCAGAACTTGTGTTTCAGTTTCGGAAGGTGAACTTGAAAGGCGGTGCCATTTAAAAGAAAGATTCTGTAAACACACATACAAATGGATTTATTCAAATATATGTGTACGGATTGCCTTTGGGAGTAAAGTCACTTAGTTGCGTATGGAAACTGCTTCTGACATAAGACCCCTGCTGTTTCTTTGTGTATATGTTCTATTTCCAAGGAATTCAAAGGTATGTAGGAGACACCTAGGTCTATGACCACCTATGTGCTTGGGAGTGCACGTCACAGCTTGGCTCCAGGGAGTAAGGAGAGACCCAGCCAGGCCTATAGAGATCCCGCGTGGATCTCAGTATCCACCTAGATTTGAAAAGATCTTCAGGGAGGCTGAACCTCTCTGTCTCCTGACAGAAGGGAAGGGCAGACAACTTCCACTGCAAGGGCAGAATTACCACACGAAATAGCATGACTGCAGTATTGTTGGGCAATATTGTAAGATAATGTTTTTTCTTTAGGGATCTTTGCAGACTTTTGATGGGATATCATATGAAATAGCTCACCAAAACCAGCAGCCCATAACTCCATGCATGATTTTTTAGGATTCACACGCTCCGGCAATGTGCCCAGCTCCTGGAGCTGCCCTAGTCTTTCAGCAATGGCAAGCTTTGCTCTCTCCTTGCATCCCCGCTATGGGATGCCTGCAATAAAATGCCATCGGAATGTCTGCAGAGAGACCTGCCTTAAAAACAGATAAACATATTTTGCAAACCAGGCTAATGACTCCAGCAATTGCGAACGAAATGGTTCCTAGCTTTCCCGTAAGTTCTCTGATAAACAAAAGTAGGTAAAATGCTTTTCCAATTACCCAGGGCATCCAAATGAATACGTAACTAATAACATCCTCATATGCCACGTGCGTTTATTGGAAGAGCTGTGTCTGATTGTTTTGATAATCTTTTCATTTCAGAATATAGAAATTGATATTAAGAAGTAAATATTCATGTTGTTTGTGTAGTTATTTCCTTCTCTGTAATTTTCAGCTAGATGAAAATTCTTACACGTTATTGCTGCAATTTAATTCTCTTTTGTGTATTGTGAACTTTTTGTGAAGTCTAAATGTAATGGAAGACGTTAACGTACTTATTTTGTTCACTGACCTTGCTTACAATGTGTTTTTGCTTTTCAATACACCAGGAAGGTAAAGGCAATGTTTTTTTGCACTAAGAGTTTTTTATATGTGTATTTATACATGTAGTCATTGTGAAATGTGTCCAGTAGTAATTTGCAAAATTCGCTATCTACTGCTCAATACCTACTTTGAATTTCAAAATAATCAGTAAACACTTCATTTTCTTATCTGAGTGAAGCCAGCATTTGGTGTGTGTAAGAGGGAAAAAAAATTCAGAACTTCAGATAAAATTTTTGTTCCATCTTATGGTATTAGAACCTTGTCACTGAAAGAAGATTCACTCCTTTGGAAAAAAAAGGAACTTAACTGTGAGAGAGACCATTATTATAAGTGAGTACCTCAGAAATGTCATTCAGTTTTTAAAGATATAGTCAGAATTTTGTCTGTACTATAAGTGTGATACGGGGGGAATTTCGTCGTTCAATTTCCGTTCACGTTTTCTGCCAATAAATGCTTCTCCTATCATACCTGTATATTAACTATTCTGCTGGCTGCTAAAGTTGGTGTTTGCTTGTATGTATTGGGAGGTGATGGACTAAAATTATGCCTTGGTGTAATGGGTTCCCTCCATTAGAGTCAAACACAGAGGCAGTTTTAGTGTCTGCACCATAAATACCTTATTCTTCTGAATACTCGAGGAGCAGACTTGGAAAAGATAATGTGATGCATATATAACACCTGTCATTTTGAGGGATGTAAAAGTGCTTTATAAACTGTGGTACAGGTTTAGAGTTTGCTTTACCCTCTACTAAATGCAGTTTTTCTCAGGGCAGGGATGGGGAGGGAGAAAATAAATGTTTAACAATGCACAGCATGGGTAGATGGTGTTTTAGGAACTAATTAATTCCGCTCCCAGTGCCCACAATAATACATGGGTGCTGTGATGGCTCAAATCAATTTGAACGAGCCCATCTTTCAGCCAGCTTTTTCTGGCTGGTTGTGCCTTTTGCTGTTCCGTTTTGATTTCACAAATGCCTCGCAACAAGAAAACAATGCTAATTTCTGAAATCAGATATAAAGGACCTGCTCAATATTTCGGGCCTGTCTGAGCACTGTAAAGCTTTGGAATATCCTGAGGCTTATTATCGCAGTTGCGCGTTTCCCAGGAATGCTCAAGGACAGGGGCTGCAAAACATCCCCTGTGCCGCAGACATCTGCACTTGGACGATGCTGTAGAGGCTTCAGCCTGCTCATCCGTGCTGCTCGTCCCTCTGCCATCGCCACACAAAAGCTTGCTTGCTTTTGTGCCATGGGTTCTTATACATCTGTTGGAGCTGAGCTAAGCTGTTCGCCCAAACTGTGACCTTGAGCATACGAAGCTTTGTAACTCCTCTTAGGCGCTGCTGTTTACTTGTTCTGTTTATGATAACCGGGTAGAAAATTGCTCCATTGTACTGCTGAAGAGCGGATCGGTTTCAAATTGCTCTGAAAGGCAGCCAACAGAACAGCTAACACCATGGGGCCACGTTTTTAAATGGCCTTCAGTCTGGCTTTCAAGTTTGTGTTCCTAGGTTTGCACTCTCAATCAATTGTAGATAAAAAATAATTTCAGGCCCAATTAGCTGTGAACCTTCATCTACCAGGTTTAGAGGAAACTGAATAAATTTATGATTGAAAGGACTGTGGGAAAATGAGACGGCACTAGAACTTCCCCTAGTGCAATCAGTGTGACTGTTCTTTTGTTTTACTCAGATTGAATGGTCTTTTCTTTTAAAGTTACAATCGTGTTGCATTATCACAGAATCACAGAATGGTTTGGGTTGGAAGGAACCTTAAAGACCATCTAGTTCCAACCCCCCTGCCCTGGGCAGGGACACCTCCCACCAGACCAGGCTGCTCCAAGCCCCGTCCAGCCTGGCCTTGAACCCCTCCAGGGATGGGGCAGCCACAGCTTCTCTGGGCAACCTGGGCCAGGGGCTCACCACCCTCAGAGTAAAGAATTTCTTCCTGATATCCAATCTAAATCTACCCTCTTGCAGTTTGAGGCCGTTACCCTGTGTCCTATCACTGCACTCCCTGATAAAGAGTCCCTCCCCATCCTTCCTGTAGGCCCCCTTTAGGTACTGGAAGGCTGCTATAAGGTCTCCTCGGTGGTGCTGATGCTGGTGGCAGCACTCATCACTGCCTCTTTAAGGATGGGCAGCATCCATACAGTATGTAGTAACGGAGCATGTTTCTCCCTTTATCTGAGTCCATGGTAATATCCTGGACTGAAAACCAGGTGTCAGTGTCTTCAGGTAAACTGCCATTTACCTGAGGCGAGATTTCAACTCCAGAAAGTGTAGGTTGGGGGAAATGTGGGGTGTGCCACACAAAATTTAATATCAGTTGTCATGACAACTGTTAGAATCTTGCTTTGTTCTCCAGCATGCTCCAGGAGTAGGACCAGAGAACAACATGCCAACAAGAGAGATGATTTGGTCCAGAGTGCGACCAGTTTATTTTCTGTGCAAATATTCCAGGATCTTGTGATGCCCTGAGAACAGCAAGATTAATTTTTGTGCCCTTTTCTGTGCATTTCAAGATCTTGCAGCCTCTCCCACTAGAAGAAGTGAAAAAGACCGAACACATAAGGAATTGAGAACAGCATGATTTTCAATACAGTCTGTCACCTAAAATCCTTTCCCCCCTGGGGATCAATAAAGTCCTAATTAAGGCCACCCTAAGGACTGATGTTCTTGGCAAATATCCTTTTACAAAGACAGTTTTCTTCATGAACTCTTTCATAGGTCTGTTTTGTAATGATTACCAGTACTGAGTTTCTCACTTTCAGCTATGAAAACAACTATGAAAACTCATGCTTTCTGATAGAATCAGTTTACTGATAAGACTAGTATATTATACAAGTGATGAAGCGGAACCTCTCATACAGCAAAAAGTCCGTGGAAAGTTCTGTATGTGCCTTTCCTCTTTTCTTACACTGACAGACCATTGGTTATAGCGAGTAAATACCTCGTGTGAGGAAGCAGTATTTGCTCAACATCAGGAAAAGGAAGTTGGAGTCTGAAATTTTGCTGCTCCCCAGAAAACCATGTGAAAGTCATCCAGAAACACTTTCACTGCATTGGACGAGAGCTGTTAAATTCTCTTTGGGACAGTTTGGCTTCAAGTCATGCTGTCGTGATGGTTACTGTCAGAAGAAGGACACGTCTCTGAAAACTTGAAAGTAGAAAGCACATGCTCAGCATTGTATTTCTACCCCTCCTCTGGGGAAAGGAGGAAAGGTACTTTGCTTAGAACAGATACCTGGCCGCAGGATGGACGGCTGCCTCTTTAAACTGCAACATTTCAAAAGGAGTTGACCCTCGTGGAGGATGCTGCTCTACCCTGCCCTTCTCATGAGGCTGCCCTCAGGGAAGCTGACTACTATTTTCATAAAGTACACCCGACTCCTTAATCATGTGTGACATAAGATGTTCTAATTTGTGAGAAAAGTTCTTTGGTTTGGTTTTTGTCTTTTTCTGTAACTGAGAGTTTATTAGGATTTATAACACACCAGCAAGCAAACAAAAGCGTCCCCTTTGTTAGAGAAGCTTTTTTTTTTTTTTTTTTATTTTCATTGCAGGAAATGTATCACCAACTTACTGTGAAACAAAGAAAAAGGACGTAGAGAGGGGAGTTTACCATGGTCGGCTGAGGCTTTATGCTGATGGTCCATAAGGGAGTGAGTTCCATTTAATGAATCCTTAAAGTATATAATGAGACATGTTCCTGTCCCTTGATGTTCCGTGAGGAAGGTTTTTCAGTCTCTCACAGACACGGTCCTAAAAAACGCAAATCAAACGATCTTCTTCCTTCATGGAGGTGTGATGGTTTTGTACGACACAATAATTGCCCTCACGTTCGCAGTGCAAAGTCTTAATTACAGCCTCAGGGAAATAACAAATAGCCTATAAGCACATGGCAAGGCTCTGCATCCTGAGTTTGGCAGCAGCTTTTTTTGGCAGAGGCTGCCAGTGGCCTCGCACTGGTCACCTCGGTCCCCAGCTGCCGTCTGACAGATGTGCTGGAGGGAACAGTGTCGGGCTGTTAGTGCTCCCAGGCTCCTTGGTAGGCCTTCAGCCACCAGATGTGTGATGGAACTCACAATCTCTTTAAATCAGAAGAGCCTAATAAATAAAGATGAAGTTCCTCCAGTCTCTGATTAGTTTACTTCCCCTAGTTATATAGGGGGAAGTAGAAAGCAAGCAATTTTTGTAGTGACATTTAAGGTATGAAAGAGCAGTTCAAAGCAGGCTAACGTAAACACTAAGTAGATCAAAAGTTTGAGCTTCTTGGAACTCTCATGGGAAGGAAAAGAAATGCCCTTCCATTTGAATACATCTATTTTGGGTTAATTTCAGTCAGTCCTGTGCTGTAGCTGTAAAGGATTCCAGGTTCCCATCTCCAAGACGCAGATACAGCACGGCTTAAGAGCCACACAGCACGCAGGAGTGAGCCATGGCCCCATGTCCGGGACACATTATGGGAATACAGTTAACCTTCATTCCCTAGACAAGTTCGAAACAATGCTCTAATTGCATCTGGGGATGGGCAGGTTGGACTGGAGTTCCCTGACCCAATTATAGCTGTAACTCTGACAAAGCTTAGCTCTCGAAGCAGGTTAAAAAGCTGAAGGGACAGATTCATGTTACGTGCCGAGCATGAAATTTTCTTTGAACAGATCCACAGTGCTCCAACCCAAAGTTCAACAGGCAGTGTGCCAGTCCCTGCGCTGCATCCCATCTGAACTTTACATTGCTTTGCTTATTAGTGGCATTCAGAATGCTTGATGTATTTTTCGTCGTTCAGTCCGTCTTGTGGTATAATGTAAATCGTACGGTCCCTTTCCTTAGCAGAGGGGCTGCTTTTTCCAACTTTGAGAACACCAGCTGCAAAATACTTTACTTTTACCAGTGGAGGCTAAACTTTCTTTTGTAATAAATAAGTTCTGTTTTTCTTGTTTACTTACATGTCTCTTACTCATTGCATTTAAATGAGGAATTAGCATGTTTGAATTGAAGCCAAATCTTTCTAAGCTATGCCTTGTTGAAGGAGAGTATCTAAGACTAAAAGGTGGAATTGATCTGCCTGTAAAAGTCTCGGTTACCCCTATCATAAGAAAACAGTTGGCATCTGCTTCAGGGACTTTTCTGTAAGTAGGCACACGTACGCTTAATATTTTGCAGTTGAGGGGACCAGGTGCTGGATTTTCAACTTACTGGGCTCTAATGCTTCCGTGAAAGCCTTTTGTTTCCTTTTGTCTTCATCATATGAGAAGTCTGACTAGCCCTAGAATGGTGCCTCTGGTTTCCTTAGGTAGAATTTGGGCTCCACTGGTGTTAATCAGAATTTTGCTGTTGTCTTCAGTGTAACAATTATACATCTGCTGCTCAATAGCCTGATTTTAATGCCCGATATTTTCATGCAAAGCTTCATGGAGATTTTAAGCTCACTAGAGAGAAAAGCTTTTGGTTGTTAATTCATTAAAAGTGTTAAATTTTTTGATAATATATAGTCATATGATTGTTACATGCAGTGGAACACTAGAAACCATAAGGACAGCACTGGGGAGATACTCCTCAATGAAACAGCTATTACTTGCACTAAAGCTCTCCTAGAAAAATGCTTAATTCTGGGTTCTTTCTTTGATCCCACACATTACAGTGAAACATGAGGCTAAACGGGCCAAAGGAAAACATGGTAAAAGCACATTGAGGCAAGTTTGGAACGAAAACTTGTGATATTGCAGTCATGAATATGCCTGTAGCTCATCTAACTTATGGACTGTATTCAAATTGATATAGCTAGCTCATGTATCAATTACAATGAAAATATGGGCTTCAGGAGCCTGCCAAAACCTCTTGATCCATGGCCACTCATCTGTTGTTTGGGCCAATGCACTGTAATTGATACCTGAGCTAAGGAGGTTAAAGACAGATAGCATCTATAAAACAGATTGCACTGTTGTGTAGAGATAGCTAGACCATCTTAAAATAAGTTAGCATGGATACTGGAAACAGCCCCGGAATGATATATAGAGCTCAGGGTGGGCTAACTTAAAGGACTAGGAAAAAAAATACATGTCAGTTGAGAAAATAGAAAGCCATGGGCAAAAAAAAAAAACTAGCACATGGCTGAAATCTTGCAGAGCTCAGGGTGGGCTAACTTAAGGGACTAGGAAAAAAAATACGTCAGTTGAAAAAGTAGAAAGCAGTGGGGAAACAAAAAGTTTAACTAGCACGTGACTGAAGTCTTACAGAAAGAGTCAAAAAGAAAAAAAAAAGAGAAAAAAAGAAAAAGAAACATAACATTGAAAGGAAGGATTGTATACACAAGAAACAAAACGTGGGAACTAAAAAACCCCGAAGCTATCAGAGAGGAGCTATAGGGCTATTATTAAAATGGACGAAAGGGAATAGGTAGCAGAAAGTGAGAAATATGGAAAGTTCACGTAGAATAAGAAAAGATAAAAAGGAGAATTCCAGAACCTTGTGAAAAGCATTTTCTTGTGAGTGTGCTTTGCTGCAGGACCTCAGTTTTGTGACTTATTTTCAGCGTCTGTTGCTGGAGGAGCCAAAGCTTAAGGGCAGGAAAGCATTCCATTGAAATCAAATCTAAATCCAGACATGAGCCTGGTTTTCAACTTACAGCCTAACTCTAAATCCCTTTAAAGTTTGCTTGTCACTTAATTGCGCCACAACATCTTGGCAGCCTCCTCACATCACAATTCTAAGCTGTCAAAGTAAGTAAAAGTAGATATAAACCCCCTCTAACGTCTGTCAACTTCTAGAAACCATTTTCTAGCTGCAATTACATACCAAGCAATAAGTTCATTGTGTCGGGTCATAAGGCCCAACCTAGCAAATTAAGGTCCATCAAACTTATTTGGGCCTTGCTTTATTAGGTGGCCTCTCTGGGACAATAAAACCCACCTTTATTTATCATATCCGGAACTAGAGCCTTTGATCTCAAGTTTCACATAATGCGAGTTCGTTTGAACTGACATACAAAGAAAAAGATAATTAAAACAGCTAAAAATGCTCTCAGTTCACTCTTAAGTGGCAGAAAAGCTCTCAATTACACGCACAGGCCGTGGCAGACTTTTTAACTGGGGTATTTCCTATGGACGTCTGGGGTGTATATAGCAACATATAGCATTATAGTAGTCTCATATCACCTTCTTGAGAAGCTACTGTAACCAAAGGGCCTCGTGAAGAAACAATAAGGTCCCAGATATCTGCTAGGACAGCGCATGGAATATTGTAGCCTACGTCACCTTGTGTATGTGGTGCATCCATCTGTAAAAATTACACAGTAACTAAAAGTTATTTTCCCATTGCATTGAAATTTTGTAGCATAAACAACGCCTTGTTAGCTAAATGAGGGTGAGGGTATGGGAGCGGGGGATTAAATAAGGGAAAGTTTTCTATAGTTTTGATAAAAATGGCATGGAGATTCAGGTTGGTGATTACTATGCCACATATCAATAAAAATGTGGTTTCAAACCAAAGTATTTCATGAGTGACCACTGTAATTAGTGAACACCAGAGTGGGCTGATTCAGGTTTCGCATAGTTGCAGTGCACCAACAGAACTCTGCTGATTTTAATGACATTGCTTATGCTTTGTAGTGCTGCTTATGGGACTTGCACTGTGCCATTTACAAGTATCTAACGGTATTTAATATGCCTGCGCCACAAAACGTTCAGCAGTCTTAAAATCACCTGTTAGTGGTTTGCTGAGACTAGGGAGGCTGAGCAGAGGCAGAGGCCTGGTCTTTGTGGTAAGAGGAGAGCTCAGTTCGCTCGGAGTTTGTTTTTCAAGCTGAGTTATTTTCAAAAGGTAGTTGTTTGAACCCGGAGAAATTCAGTCCTGGAAATAAGGATATATATATATATATATATATATATATATATATATATATACATAAATAAATCTGAATCTTAACTTTTTCATAGAAATAGTGGGTTTCTTCCCTGTGTGCTTTTTGGAAGAAAATGTTACGGGTACTTCTATGGGTTGTGTGTTGCTATGGAAATATTAGGAAAGGGTAAGCAAAGAAGAAGGGCAATTCTGTTTATAAAGAAAAAACAGGTGAAAGGAAGAAAATATAATTATCCCCATTTTACAGCTGAGAAGTTTCAGCACAACAAAGATAAAGAGCCCAACTGTTGTGGAAATCTATCAATCCTTTTAGGTTCACCTGTCATTTAGGCATGGTTCTGCCTGCAGGGTATTCACAGAACATCTACAAATCATTACCCTGCCCTCACCCTCTACCTTTTACCTGCTTCTGCATACAGATGCGCTCCTTCATCATCGCTGTCAAAACTCGCTTTTGTAGAAAGGCCCCAGAGTCACCCCACCACTCCCTACTTCTAAAGAAATACGGCAAGGCCCAGCGAGCGATGGGAGAACTCGGTACGGAAAGAAAAGAACAGGCGCTACCAGCAATGAGACGTGGCTTTCTGGCCCACTGAATGTCACAGTGTGGATGTGGGCCATATATTCATAACATGTCACGGTAGCTGTGCTGCCTGATCGTTGTCGTTGTTTCAGAACTGACGGGGGAGGAAACGGGTAGGTCATATATCTCTGTTCAGCCTTGACAGTAAATTTCGCGCTCTCTGATTGTCAATGGTGAGAGTCAGAAACATGCCCAAGCCACTAGGAAGAGGTTAGAACTGAAAACAAGTTCAAATTTAAATACAAAACCAATCTTAGTGACATGACTAGAGCCTTCCCACTCCTTCTCACTCCCGTCAGGCATTCCTGATCCTTGCACTCTGCAGCTGATCTGTGCCCGAGTCTGGCTTCAAGCTGATGTTCAAGGTCAGCAGAAGCTGGGTCAGAGACGTCAGCTGAGTGATGCATCAGGAGGGGAGAGTGGAGGAAATGCAGGAGAAGGTGGCCAGCCCCATTACATGTGCAAGAAATCAAGTGCTTCAAGTACCAACCCAGATGGTTTGGTACCACAGTTCCTTGTTAGAGCAAGGACCTTGAAAAATAAAATCCAACAAAAAACCTTCTCTACGTCAGAATCCAGTCCCAGTAGGTAGACAAGAGGATTGTTTCTCAAGAACAGAGTAGAAGGAACAGAAATTGTTCCTCGAGAACAGAGTAGAAGAGAGCCCTCTGCCCGTCCTCTTGCAGTTGCTTTGCCAGACAGCTTATATTGAGCCTGAGACGGAGGACAAACTCTTCCTAAAGCCAGAGAACCCATACTCTGATCCAGGACCTGGTGGCTAGAACTCTGGTCATAAAAGCTATAACTGTGGCCTAACCAACCCATGCCATAACTGTGTCTGTACATCCTCCTCTGAACTTTTAGGGTACAGCTCCTAGTGTGAAACGGTTGGTGGAAAAAGCCCACCTGACTGAGGATTCTGGAGTCATGCTACGAAATGGGCTACTTCTCTCTTTGGTCACAGTGCTGGATGTCAGGAAATGCCTAGGAAGGACACACTGACTCTACGCTTAGAGAAGATGCTCACCTGCGTCTCACTTCCATCACACTTCCACCATGCTTCCGCACCACAAGATGACTGTCAACCAGCATCCTGATATTCTTTGATATTGGCTGTGCGCTCTTCCCTTCTCTACATGTTGCGCATTTGTTTTGTAATAAATCTTTTGTTTCCTTTAAATTCACTCAGTCCTGGTATGTCTTTCTTATTAGAGTTGTGCTCGTCTTATTTCTTAGGAGAAAGAGGATGGAGTAGCCATCTAGTGAGAGGGACTGGCCAGGAGGAGAGGCCAGATATAATCTAAATAACCCACACTGAATCACAGACTGAGCCTGGACTGAGACCAAAAGAGTACTAGAGCTTGTTTCGCCTAAAACTTGGAGCACGTGAGGCTTTTTACATATTCAGCAAGGAGTGCCTCACAGACAAGATGTCGAGGGTGTTCGTATGCGAAGCATAGGAAACTGGGGTTGGTTGAAGGTCTTTGCATTTCTTCCCAGGACTTGTTAGGTGGCATGTGTCATTGGTGTATCGGCTTGCCTCAGGCGCCTATCTCTCACCTCTTACTACACACGTGGATAGAAATCCACAGTACTGCCATATTCCCTCTTCCAGTCCTGCCCCCGCTGAACTCAGAAATCCCTATTGCTTCCTTTCTAACTCCCAGAACTATCCATAGCCTTGCTCTTAGTCGTAATCTAGGGTGTCACCTACAGCTTCTGCTAGCCATCCCCATCCTAACAGCCACTCCATGTGAGCGCGTCTGGGGAAATCCTGCACTTGTTATGTCAGGTCTCTCACTGTTTGCTAATCTACCAGCCAAGACAAGCCCTTAAGGAATCAGCGCTTTCATCTGGTGTTCAAGCCTCCTTTCTGCTTCAGGAATGTCAGATCTAATCTGGTAGGACGGAGTAATTATAATTCAGGTATGACCAAAAATAAGGACTGCAAGGACAGCAGCGGAGGAATGTAAATGTCTTGGAAGTAGGAGAAACACCATGATAGGGCTTGGACGCAAATGTCAACATAATATAAATGCCAAATGACTGACAGGCGTATATGGGCATGTGAGGAAGGAAAAAAGAAGAGGGAAACAAAGCTTAGATGCCAGCACAACCTGAGATGCGTCACAGGGCTGAATCCCAGGTTGAATGACTAAGTTATTTCCCAAAGTCAGTTGAAAAATCTGTAATGCAGCCAAGAACTGAATCTATCACTTGAATTCCAATTCTTCATCTTCTACAGCTGCAGCCTAAGCCTACTTCAAAGTCATCCTCAGACTGTAAGGCCTCTTAAGCAAGCTACTATAGCTGATAACTTCTAACAAAAGCTAGTCCAAGGCTATTTACTTAAAACAGCTGCTTACATGCTGTATTTTTCTAGTGTTGTCCTTGAAAAAAATAAAATTACTTCAACAACAAGACGTGTCTATACAGCAAAGTGTAGCCTGTTCAAGTTTGACTCAGATGAGAAAGACTTTTCCTTGGAAGTTGCATAGGCTCGTTGTCTTGGCTATTGTTGATCCTGTGACTGTGCCGCGGTGGGGAGGCAGGATGGAGCAGCTCCGGCTTGCAGCTGTGCAGCTTCCGAGCCTGAATTGTCATGTTTGGGTGAAGTTCAGGCAGCGATGTGTGCATGGCTGGCGACACCTGAATAAATAGTCAAAGTCACTGCAAGAAAGGCTGTAAGAGTTAAAAGAATAAATCCTGAAGGTGAGTTTGACTCCTCGTTCAATTCCTAATCTAATTTCCTCAGCGAGCAAAATTCAGATTCTTAGTCCCAAATGCTCCATATTACTGAAGTTCATTACGGGGGCTGCAGTTTTTAGCCCTTGCTCTAAGAATACATTGGTATAAAATCCAATAGGAAAATCTGAGGATGTTCCCAGTATTTTTAAAACTCTGGTGTCTATTATGCCTTTTGGTTATTACAAGATAGAGAAGAAAAGGTTGAAAAATAAAAAGGATGAATAATACCTTGAAAATACCTTTTAAGTCTTCTAGAATGTAAAAAAATTAATGTTTGATTACATTTCATGGGCAATACATACAGCAGGCTGTTCATTTCTTCAGCTACATACTGATTTGGCTGGCTTCTGGCAATCAAAGAATTTAAGAAATACTGTCTTGTGATACTTTTTCCTCTTGAGATTGCTGAGAATACATAGTGAGTGGTCCAACATGACCAGTTTGCTGACATCACTAGGAACTGTAATATGGACCAACCGTTGGAACAACTAATGGTGCAATCACCGTAGCGGGTGATAGAAAATGCAGAAGTGTACCTATGTGTGTATGTAGGGCAGGCAGGCAGAATGCAACGCACAGAGGCAGAAAAGGGGGAGATGGCTCATCTCGGAGACGTGTGATTTGATGCAGGAAGAAGCCATTCCATGATGTTTACTTTAGTTTTAAGCAAAACAAAGGGGATCCTGACAGTTAAGAATCTTTGATGTGGATTTGGAGCTTGTGTATCTGTAAATCTGTAGGAGCCACTAGAATTATGTCAGTTTGGAAAGCTGTATGTAAGAACTTAAATGCTGTGTTTGCAGAAATGGTATACATCACTATGCACTATGGTTAAATAAAGATGTGGCTGCTTTGAAAAAGCTTACCCAAGCTTAGCTCTGCTCTCAATTCGGTTGAGTTGGATTATACTTCATGAGAAAACAGAAAGAGCAGACCTGTGGCTCCAGAGTAAATCTTTCCAGTCCCCAAAGCCATATGTACTTAGTTTATGCTTTGATATAAAATGGTTAACTTCTGTATAAAATGATTAAAAATGTCCTGGTCTTCCCTTCCTTTGTTAGGTAGTACACCCTAAAAGAGAGCTGAGGGAAAACCTGAAGAGAGTAGCAGTCCTTCTGCTAACTCTTGCTACCAAGGTCTGCTACGGAAGATCCAGGCACAGGAATAGCAGGAGGAATTTGGGGGTGCTCAGCACAAGCAAGCTTGAGGATCAGACCTGCTCTGCTCATATTCAAAGGAAAAGAAGTCAGGGGCAGGAGTGTACTTCGGCTTTAGAACTGAGGATGGAGTATCAAAGACAGAAACTGAAAGTAAAATAAAAAAACTATATAGTCATGGCTGCTTGAAGGAAAAAAGATCCTCTTCATCCACTCTCCCATTTTTCTTGTCATCCATGTGTGACATAAAAGCACAGATTGCCAATTAAAGGAGGCATCTCTGTAAAAGCAGGGGGAGTAGAAATGTCTTTTCTATAGGAAAGGAGAATTGAACCCAGTTCTCATATTAAAATAGATAACCAGGAAATAAATATTTTACTTAGTTATTTGCTGAGAGGGGAGAAAAGACTCCTTTTAGGCATTAGCACAGTTAGGAGAACCTGAAAGGTTAAATAGACATCAGTTCCTAGGAGGTAACAGTGTGATATGGGACTATCGAGAGTATAGCAATAGGATGCTAGAATATTCTCAGCAGTGCTGTTATAGAGCATTTGCTGTGTTAACATTACCTTATTCTATAAATCGATGTATCTTTTGCTGTATTTTACTACGTATTTTAGTTTGTATTTGTGTTGTATACTTCCACTGCATATTCCTATTGCATATTTTAATAAGATACATAATTCTGCCCCAACAAAAGCTGATGCAGTAACGCTTGACTGATTGATGCTGCTTGTATATTTTAGACTGGCATTGGGAATCAGCCTGAATTTGCAATTTGGCAGTAAATGAATATTGATACAAAACCTATTCATGTAACATAAAGCTTGTTACTCTATATTCTAGTAGTGTTTTCTTGACTTGTTTGACTGGGTTTGAGATGTCTCTTAACCCATCTAATGGGGAGAATAGGAACGAAAATATTTTTACTTCTGAAAGTTGCAGGATGCAGTGGTTCTGAATGATTAAAAATAGAACGAGCACATGAAAAGCTATTCTTTGGAAGGTAGATTTTTTTTACTGTTTCTGCTTCATGTCCTTTTAGCATGACATCCAATGTTACATGCAAATTCTACCTAACTATAGAAGGCAGAAAGTTTCTTGAAAATAAATGTTTCATTCTCTTTTGCCATCTATGAGAGAAAGGGATGGATTCCAATCTTGGCTCGTTTCATATAATTGCATGATATCAAAGCAAGGGTTCCCTGAAGTGGGGAAAGAGAAGGATTGTGTCTTTCCTTAAAAAGAGGTGTGGTTTTCCACTTTTAACCTCCTCCTCAGAGAAGCAAGACAATGTCAACTTCCCTAAACCTATGTAGGCAGCGCTTTTGTTATGTGGAGATGGAAAGATGCATAAGACATTTACTCTGAAAGGCAGGAGGAAGGAAAGCCCTACTGAAACACTTCAGTAATAGGAAAGGAAGTACAAAGAGTACATTTTTAGGAAAATTATGAAAAAATAAGCAATAATGATAACAACATTAATCTCAGAAGACCCTTTGAAAAAGATGTTACAAGTTCCCCTCTTGGGTTAGAGCACATCGTGTCTATGGCGCTGGTCTGACATAACAAATAGCTTCCTGACACCCCCACACGGGTTTCTCTGATCTTTCTCTTTACCCATAACCCTCAAAAACCCCTGCTATCATTTACCTATAAATTTCTTTGATGGGCAGGGATGTGTATCAAGAGTACCAGGTTTATATTCAATATAAATCTCTGGAGCCCTCGATTATTTAAAAAGGCATTCAGAGCTTTTTCCTTCCTCAAAATACTGGGTTTTGAAATGTGGCTGGGTCAGAAGGGACATAGGTCTCTCCCTGTTAATAGCATCTGTCTCCTTTGTAACTCCTCTGCTCCCCTTCGTTGCTTGACCATGTCAGACCTTTCATCAGTTGAGTGCTGAATGAGCAAAATGACCGAATTAGATAATACTCCACGATGTACTAGATTTCACGTAATTAGGAAAAAATATACATGAGATTCGGCTAGCACACTAATACTCTTTAAAAGCATGCTGGCTCACATACTAAATGTCATTGCTAACACTGGCGTGCCCTCAGAGCGAGCAGTAACAGGTCTATGAATAAAAAGAGGTTGATTAGCTATTCCTGAAGAGCGTCCAGTTATTGGTTCAGCTGATACGGATAAGGCTAGCATACAGTTCTAACAATTCTTCTTCATCAAAGCGTGGTAACTGTAGGAATATCAATGAATTGAATCAAATCTATTTCATTTCTCCCTCCTGAATTAGAAGTTCCTTAAGAAGTTTCAGGTGAAGCACTGTAGTATTTGGAAACAAAAAGAAAAGTTGCATAAGACGCTTTGAAGAAGAGTGAGGATCCCTACAGCACTGCATCTAATTTTGGGGATCTCTTGAGCACTTTTAAGTTGCATACCTTGCCCATGTCACAATTGTTTACCAGGGAGAGCCCCACCGAGGTGCCACTTTCATACCTTCTGTGTGAAAATCAGACTTTGACTGATAAGCCTTTGATGCCTTTATAGATAGTATAATTTCCTATCAGGTCCTCAATCTATATTACTGGACCAACAAAACATGGCAGGTTCCCCAGCTGCATATTTAAGCAGTTAAAGATAATTTTATCATGTTGTATCTTTCTGAACAGTTAAGATTTTTCTCAAGGGCCAAGAGGGGTAGCCAGAAAGGCTCACTAACCTTACCCAGATGTTTGCTTAAAAATGAGAGAAAGAAGAAAGACCTGATAATTAATAAAATCACAGTCCATTTCTGGCACCCAAAATGGAAGGACTGGGAGACTGAACGCTGATGATGGTGGCCATACTATGTCAGAAGGTGAAAAATCGTGATTTTCTTAGTTAGCCTCTGCCATGGCTGATAGCAAGAAGAGACTTCCAAACCAAGTATTAAAACAAAAACCTCATACTTCGATTCTGATAAAATATTTGTAAGTTATGTTAAAGGGTGGAAATACTAGATAATCTGAAGTATTATGCTTGTCTGATTAAAACAAAACAAAACAAAACAAAACATGACAAAACGAAACCCTGGTTGAAATTTGCCTAAAGTATGATGTATCAAATACTCACCTAGTAAAATATTTCTATTGGAGAAAAACAATCATTGACTTCATGAATTTTAATGGGACAATAACACACTGATCAATAACGTTACATTTAATGTTTTCTCTTTCACCAACACTTCAGTGATGTCAGTCGACCTTTAATGGAGATTCAGTGATGCAAAACAGTTCTTCTGTAGAATCCGACATAATGAGACTGGGCCTTCTAAAAGCTCAAATGACATCCTCAAGTTCAGCTAATGAAAAGTGATCCTGAATTATCTAGCATCATGCAAATATCAGAAGAGAGAATTTTCTTTACCTACAAACCCCCCAGCTGTTGTCTCTGATTGGCAGATTCCAATCAGTACTGGCCTTATTAATTATCCTCAGGTTTTCTTGCTGCTAAACTGAGCCAAGAAAACATTTGAAACTTCAACAATGCCCTTGATTGTCATGGTAGAATAATAGACCTGAAAGTTAGATGCTATCAAGATAGAGATTTACAAACTTGATTTTTCACAATGAAGTGAAGAAGCTAATGTGAGCACTGATAAGTGTGGGGGTGAGGACGTGGGTTGCATTGTAATGTTGCTTATCTCATTTAGCCTGCAGGCTTAGTATTACCAAGCCGAGTTCTTGGCCGAGGTACAGATGGTTTATGTCACATTACAGGGAGCACTACGCAGCAAAATTAATATCTTCAGTACAGGATATCCCCCTCATGCAAGGTGGGCCCTGTCTGCCTATACACTGGAGTGGCTCCAGCTCACTCCCCAATTCATGTTAATAGAGAGGGAAACTGTATTTTTGCGACTCAGTTTCTGAGTCGCAACTGATGTCAAACATAGCTTGCTTCACGTATAGTGACCCACTAGAGAGTGGTCTGGAGCTGGGTGAAGGCCAGGGTTCTTTCGTATCATGTTGCCTCCTTCCTCTTGACTTTTGCTTTATGGTTCAACATACAAAGGAGGCCAGGAACGCACGAGACTGTCTCCCATTGACAGGCGGCAGGTCCTGCTATGAAAACTTGAGCTGTCTGCAGAAATTGTTAGCAGATTTGTAGAGATCTTCAGAAACCATCTCCAGAATATATGACAGATTTCCAATATTGCAGCTGAGTGAGTGACAGATACATGTCAGACTGCCGTGTTTTTAACTGTATTTGAACTTTTTGATTATTTCCTCTGTCTTCCTTGGGATGTTAGCAAAGGCTTTGATACATTGGAAAAATGGCCTTGAGAGGGGAAAATGGTGATACACTTAGGTCATGCCAATGTTTGTAACATCTGGGCTCCATTTAACCATAAAGGCTGCATTAGAAAGTCAAAGCAGATCTACAGAGGGAACAGTTGGTGCTGGTGTCCACACAGACTTGGTCACTCTGGACTAGCTTTTGTCTGGACTGGTAGGCTGAGCATCTTTGGCAGTAGCAGTTCTTTAAATGCTTTCCTCGGGCTCATCTTCTGCTTTATCCTCTTCATGGAGTAATCCAGTTCGAGAGGATTCTGTGATGCCACAAGTATGGCAAGTTGGAGATAATGGGGAGAGTTGCTTCAAAACTACTGATCCAAACTACAAAGCTACTGTGAATATAACTGGGGACTTCTAACATGGTCCTCCCCTTCTGATTCCACGTCCCACATGCAGTTGTATGACCTGCAAAAGAGTAAGCAGATCCTATTATTTCCTATTATAATTTGATCTCTCAAAAGTTTGCTACATAAAGCTGTTCATTCCCTACTGGCGGTAAAAAAATATATAAAACATTTGAGTTAAGCAACATTTTAAAAGTTCAGGTCCGTATTTGTTGTGTAGTCACACTGATAGCAAACAGTAGGTTTGGATTCATAAATAAGAATTCACGAATAAGGTAAGAGCTTAATGTGATTCAAAAGACTTATTTGAAAGACACGTGAAATGGCAAGAATTGGTTAAGGTGAACATTTTCTAGACCTTGTTGAAAGCACTTTAACAAGGTAGCTCTCAAGGTTGAAGCTGAGACACCTAAGAATTTGCTTGACCGTGAATGAAGTATTCCTGTGTTTTATCATCCTTTTGTATGCAAATAATGCATGTCCCTGCACAGCTTGCTTCCTTGGTCAGTTGGAGAGCTGGGACATGAGTTTCTTTCGTGATCTGCAATTGGAGGGAGATAACACAGGGAGTACTTTTGCTTCATTCTCTCCTGTGCCTCCACGCAAGAGAAAGATGCAATCTCTGCAGTTATTCTCTTATTAGACCATGACTGGTCATACGTGAAGAATTTTCTAAAAAAGTTGTTGAGGATCAGGTCCACTATCAGTACAAATGTGTATAAATAAATGCATGAACTGGCAGTATGAAAAAATTCACAGAACGGATGGTGCCCAAAAATATGCAGTTATGTCCAAGAAAGCAGAGAGCAAGACAGCATTTAAATGAAGCAAAAATGCCATAGCAAGCCTACAGGAAAGGTAATCCCATCAACCATTGATGTTTGTGTTCTTCTGTAAAATGCGGAGGGCTTTGACAGCGTTCCCAGAATGCAGTGGATCTACAGCGTGTCTTAGTAGTGATAATAACAATTAGCTCCTACAGTCAGGCTTTCATAATGCACTGCCTACTTCAGAGCAAGATTAACACGCATCTAAGATCATAAGAAAAATAGTTATGATCCCATTCACTTCTTGAATAACTACAGAACAGTCTAATTCAAATCTAAGCCAAAACATCTGTGGACTTCAAAAATTAGTGTTAAATGTCGTTTCTTTAGACAGAATAAAAAGTATGAAATATCTTTTAAAAGGTGCAAGGACTTAGAGGTTTTAACCAAGTGTTTTTGCAATAAAGTGTTTACTAGCTATGATTCTGCATGTGTTTTACTTGGCAACCAAATGTGAAAGTGGTACATGGGCTGTTGAATGAGTGTATACACTATATAATGAGAAAAATTTGTGCAAATTAAACTGTCTCTCTGTGTTCTTCTTAAAAGGAAAAGAAAGAAGAAAAATGTTTTCTTACCTTCAGGATAAACGATACACCACAACTTGATATGCCATTATTGTAATTGTTATTATGCATAATGTTTCATTAACATGGCTTTTGCTACAGCATCAGAGCACACATCTAAATGCTAGAGCACACATCTAAAGAAAATACTTATACTCAGTATTGTCGAGGCAGTATGAAGATTACTCATCAGGTTTGTTCATGTGTGGTGAGGACGTGATGAGCTCTTCTAACTTGGCTCAAGTCACTCTCAGTTTCTCTCCCCTATAGGAGCATTTCATTTCATATTGAAAAAATGGGAACAACCCCCCTTGCTGATGATAACAGATGGATGGGAATACTGGTGACTCTTCTTATTTTAAAAAATGTCTTCACCCAAACCGCTGGGCATGTGGGAGGTTGGTGTCAAAAGAACCAGGAAAACCCTTGCGAGGTCCTAAGCACCAGTGAGCAGAGCCTACATGGTACATAAATAAGCAAGTTTCGGTGGCACCAGTGAAGCTGGGCCAACACACATCAGCTGAGCGTCCAGAATGGAGAAAACACTGGGTGCTTTGTACTGTGGTTATCTGACGTGAAATCTTCGCTGCACGCTACCTGTTGTGCCAGTGGTGATACACGAGCCTGTTGTAATCTTGTGCAACAGTGAGGTTTTAGAAGGTTTATAGGTAAACCATACTAAATTGTGCGGGCTGGTTTTCCCCCATAGTGAATTTGCCTACGGTGAAAGGATACAGAAGCTCAGAAACAATATTCTGGAATCTGAGAGAGTGGAATGAGTAGAAAGAATGTGTAGCAACGAGATTTTCTGTAAAAGCAAGAGACTGTTACCCAAGTTGACAGCTGTAAACAAATATAAAGCATTTTTTGCTAGAAATATTTTAACATTCCCAGTTATGGGAACACCGTACTAGAGAGCACAGCACTACTCCGAATGTACATTGTCTTTTGCTATCTTTATAGAATACTATAACATATGTTACTTGGGACAGAAAGCTAGTGGCTATTGTATTTTTGTATACTTATCAGACTTTTGGCCTAACGAATAGACATTGATATCATACATCCTAGTATTCTGTAGAGAGTTAAAGCGGTTTTTGTCCGAAACCGCAGAATCTTACAATAGTAAGTCTGTGCTTGGTTCTGAAGGAAGAATATTCTTTCTGCTTGTCTTGGTTAGTGACTCTAACCAACTTAGAGTGGTGCTGCAAGAGAAGAGATTGAATTGCTCAACATAATTTCTTCCAAAATCCTGCTTAGTAAAATCCTTACGTTCCTGTTGGCTTGGGAAAGAAACCGATACTGTGCAAACCTTTACTGGATCTGGCTCTGTGTGCATGAATAAAATTGGTTTATTTGGATTTATTCTTTCCTGGTGCTTCTAACGCTAACTCCCACCCTGCTATCATAGCTAGCTTTGATCTTTGGAGACACATTACTCAATTATACCAGAAATTCCTCAAAGCTGTGAAACTAATCCCTGCCAGAGGACAGTGGGCTGTAATTGCCATCGTCCTTCAGGAAGTATTACTGCCAGTGTTTCTGTTTTATTCTTGTTTATTATTAAAATAATACCCACCCATATACAGACAGACTGGCTACAAATTCTGCGGCTTGGCCTGCCTTCCAAAGTGGGTTCTGACTTTGCCATGTCACTGAATGCCAGGGGAAAGGATTATACCTCTCAAATCCTGTCCTATTGTACTTTGACTGTACTGAAGTAAATGATTTGTGAACTATCTGAATGTTGCTGATGGAAACGGCCCCTTTCTAGTTTGTTATTCATTTAGACACAGTCCAAATAACTTCATCTTGGGCCTGTGGTTATGTGTTTACTGGGTGATATGCTTAACAAGGTTATAATATAATAATTTTTTTTTTTTTTAAAATAAAATCAAACCTCTTCAGCATAAATGCTCTTCCCATTTAACATGATGGAAAAGAAAACCCACGTCTATTCTTTAAGGCCAAACTACCCCTCCAAGCCCCATAGAGGAAGTAATTCTCCCACTACAGGAGTCCCACTATGGAGCAGGCTGTTACAGCCGCAGAACAGATGTGCTAAGTAGAAGAATCAACCCTAGTGATTCCCAGTCTTTCCAACTTCTACCTCTGCTTTGCAGGATAGAGAGACTTGTTTGATTACACTGACTGTAGCAAGGTTAATTAAGAGGTCAGCTGATCTCCCAGACTGAAAAAGCTATCTTGGATTGGCTCAGAAAAGCTGTGCTGGCCCTTAAAAAGGCAATATTGGGGAAGTTATGAGCAGGAAGGTAAGTTACACTTTGGGGGTACGTCAGAGTCTGCCGAGGTCTAGATTTTCAAGTGCAAGTGTCAGGGGAAAGGAGACATCTGCAGCTTTTATTGGGACTGGGTGGGGTTTTCTGCTGTTGTTTGGGGTTTTGTGGTGACGTTTTTTCTAGGTGCTGGTGGTTGGTTTTTTGTTGTGTTGTTTTTGTTTGAGGTTTTTTGAGAGGAGGGCGGGACACAGGGGTTGTTATGCTGCTGTTTGGCGTTTTCTCTGGTATCCTGAAAAGAGTTCCTGAATTCGCTGCAGCCATATTCAGTGTTTAGTCAGGTCCTCAGTTCTGGATGTTGAAGATTTTTGTCCATCAGACAGGCAGCTGCTGCCAGGTACCCGTCAGCAAATTACTTCATAAAGTGCATGTAAGGCATAATTAAAATCTTGTCAAGTTATTTCCTTTCTGTGTAACCCACAACAGTAATTAAGCAGCTAAAAATGATGACTAGAAAGTACCGCTGCCATGTAGGAGGCATGTGCCCGACTTCTAGATACCGAGTTCTTTACTGTAGGAAGAGGAACCCGGCAGTTCCCTGACCACACGCGCAGTGATTTTCTTACTTTCTCTCTGACTGATTTGCTATTTAGTCTTTTACAGAAGGTAGAAAAGCCTCAGGGGGAACAATCATGAGGAAACCATTTGCTATCTAGATGACACTGCTAAGTGATTAGTTCAAGCCACCTTTTGCCTTTTTTAATGATGCAGGTAGTTAACTCAGGGTGAAAATTCGCAACTGTATGAAGGAAATATATATATTTTTTTCTAGTTCAGCATCAAATATGCAACTAATTCTGAGTACCTGTAACAGCAAATTTTCTGTAGGACTCTGACAGGGAAAATGAGTATACTTAAAACAGGTCTGGGAATCACAGAATTTCTCTGAAATTGTCTTCAAAGTGTGTCCCTCTGAAAATGGAGTAGGAGTTTGTCCTTTTATGTAAGTGACAGCAGACTCTTACAGCACTCAGTCATGGCTGTAGGTATTTGCCTCCCCATCCCAAAGGAGCCCCCACTCAGCTGGCTGCTGTCAGCTCTTAGCTTCTTTGAAGCTGTGCTAATTTGTGTTAGGTTTCAATATTTACTATGTCTGGGTGAGAAAGGGAAAACACCCGACTATATCCCAGTAGACACAAGTAGCCACACGGAATACAAAACCTTATGCTCCAATTCCTACTTCAGAGGCTGCTTGTATTCTATAGTTGCTAGATAAAGATACAGCACGTAATTAGTCCTTGATATTGGGTCAGAACCCAGGTCTTTGTCCAAATTTCTAAAGCGTTAGGGTAAAATGCATATTTTCTGGTCTACCTTAATGAAATTTAAAGTCTCTTCTGCAAAAAAAAGTCCTACTTTAACAGGAAGAAAGAAAAAGTTGTTCCCTCTGTCTCTCTTGGTTCCCAAATGTCTACAGTTCACAGCTGGTGGTTGACAGATATCCCAGATATCCTGGGAAGGGAAAGGCGGGATTGAATCTCACTAGAGATTCCATTCAAGAGAACACTGGCTCTGGAGGTTTTTACATTTTGGATGAGAGCTGTAAGCGGCACGTCCCCTGTCTGCCATAATTCTTGGATGTCTAGTTGTCGTATACTCCTTTCATATACTCTTTAATTTGAGGACTGTGATTCAGTCTAAATTTATTCAGTTTCTCACAAATTTCAGTCTTGGCTTTTCATTATGCATGTCAGAACCTAAGAAAGACTTGAAGAAGGTGATGGATTACAAAAAGATTTGTTTACGAGGGAGGAACATTGAGTGTTTTTTGAGAAATAGTTTATTTGGGAGTTATTTGTATATCCTTGATCTTGCATTATGCATTTCATGCCTTTGAGTGTAGGGTGCGGGGAACAGCTCTATGTATGTGTGTGAATACGTGTTCAAGCGAAAATCATACTCTGTGGAAACCAAGGTGGTAAAAATTTATAAAGCCTCCTGTCCGGTTCTGAGCGGATGACAACTGTTTGACTGTGCACAGCACAAGTTCGCAGGTGTTAGGGGCAGGAGATAAAAGTACAGGTTGTTTAGACACACACAGAAAAGTGAAGCATACCAAGGAGGAGACTTGTGCTTGATAGAATACTTCTTGGATTTGCTATGTGTAATTCGCCTCGCTTCAGTCATTTCTAGATCTTTATATATTTGAGTCTTCAAGCTGTGTAGTAAGTACCACAAACCATTTGTTACACTTCTCTGAAGAAATTGTTTTGAAATAGCTGGTAACAAAGGTGAGTTCCAAGCGTTTATTTTTTGTAAAGTGTAGGGTTAAAATATTATTCTTTACTGCGGGGATGTTTTGCCCCCATGATAATTTCAGTGGTCAGACAGTGTCTCCCACTGATGTTTGCTGTTGTTATGGCAATGATACTTATCCCAGTGTTGCCAAAGCTGTGGCTGTGTAAGCATTTCCTAGGAAATGACACCAGGGAGGCTCTTGGTTGGGCTTTGGTCTGTAAAACTCATACGGCTCATAAATCAGAAGCGCAGCGTTCTTTTCATACTATTGTTGAAGCAACAGCGACCCAGTGAAATTCATGAACCGCTCCAAGGGGAACAGTTGCCCTTTTAACCTCTTACACATGTTAATTCATGCGTGGAAAACACCTCACGCTAATATTTTTAGATTGCAAGCAGGCAAGAAAATAGTTACCTAACTATCTGTTGTCATTGACTGCGCAGTCCAAACACAGTTCATTTCTGGGGCAAGTACTGGTTCCTGCGAAATCCTGAAGGGTACGGACAGCCCACGGGGCTGTCATTAAGCTGTTTCCTTGGTCACATTAATGAACTCCAGTGATATGTCATTCAGTAGCAGCAAGCATTAACCACAGCTACCATCCAGATCTATGTTGGGAACCTTCTCTTTCTGTGTGAACTGGATGATTAGAGGGAACGGATTAAAACTAGAGATGGGTTGATTCAGACTGGACGTTAGGAAGAAGTTCTTCACCATGAGGGTGGTGAGACACTGGCCCAGGTTGCCCAGAGAGGTGGTGGAAGCCCCATCCCTGGAGGTGTTCAAGGCCAGGCTGGACGGGGCTTTGAGCAGCCTGGTCTGGTGGGAGGTGTCCCTGCCCAGGGCAGGGGGTTGGAACTAGATGATCTTTAAGGTCCTCTCCAACCCTAACAATTCTATGATTCTATGATTATCGTGTCTCTGATGCAAATAACCAGACGTAGTGGGCTACGTAATGCCTAAACCTTGGCCTGCTGGCACACCAAACGAGATAATATTAAAAAGAAGCCTTATTTTTGAAGCTGTTAAGATGAGACTTCTCTAAGTATGAAGTGATCATGCTTCTGGGATGATTGTCATCAAACAGCACCGTATCTGAAGACATTAGGACAAATAACCTGACCATTTGTTGGAAACACCAAAGTGTTTAGAAAGGCATGGAAGTCTGTCCGTGTTTTGTAAGTGAAACGTGGTAAATATATGTGGATGATTACTTTAACTCATTTTTTTTGGATCAAATTCAGAAAAAAAATTGAAAGTAATGTAGTTTGTTGGTAGTATTCTTAAGCCAGTAACTAAAATAAAATTCTCATAGAGGACTTTGATCTGTAGAGAGCAATATAAATCATAAGGTTTTAAATATTTATTTATTTTTTTTAGTGTAGGAGTATATGTATATGCTTCAACAAATGTATGCATAAAGCAATAAATATATATATATATAAATAGTATCAAGAAAATTCATAGATTTTTATAATGAATATTCCATAAACCTAGGTTATGGTAGAAATAATTATATTTTAGAACAAACCAGGATTCAGTCCTCCGATACCCTCGTGATACATTTCTATCCACTTCTGAATGAAAAATATTTTCAGAATGAGACTATTTATTTGTGACACCATAATAAAGAAAAAATCTAAATGCAACTTTTTTCACATAATTTCTGGTCAGAAACCCATATGGTATTAAACGTGTTTCTCTTTGGATCTGGAAAGTAAAATGGGATGTTTCATTATTGTATTAACTACTTGTTAGTTGTCAAATTAGGGGCACATTGCTATTTATTTCAGAGCTGGTACGGACATGTAATAGAAGCAATTAACATTAGTCCCACTAGAAAAGGTGCAGTACCTATACAGGTTTTCACCCTCAAAACGGTGGTACTCTCTTGTGATTTTTACTCTATTTCTATTTTGTCCAAATTCTAAAAATTGGTTTTGAGCCGTCTGATCGCTTTTCAGAAGCTGTGAACTAATCCTTGGGAAGGATCCGTGTTATATTTCACTTCAGGTACCCAACCTTTGTGCTAAGGAGAGCTTCAAAATACCTGTTTGGTTGCTGAACACGATGTAAAGAACAACAGGCGGAATAGAGGAGCCGGAGTACTGTGTCTGCATTACTACTGCCACAGAAAATATTGCCATGTATAAAGAGAGTGTCTCTCCATGTCTCTTGTTTTGGATTAGCAATAAACTTTTAAGTGGATAAAGAGAGAAAGGCAAAAAAAGGATTGGGAAAGAGGAGTGCAAGGCAAACACTGTCAGTGCAGCTGAATTGTCAGCATATCTAACTACGGGCTTAGGTCTAATTACAAATGAAGTGGAATAGGTGATAGGGCTTATTACCTGTGAGTGAGTGCTGTTGTAATTAGAATCTTATTTAGATATTAAAAAGATGTTTCTATATCTATTTTTTTTTTTCCTGAAAAAAAGGATGTTCTCATTTAGGAAACTAATCCTAGGAGAGAGCTCAGGCTTGAAAATCGTGAACAGATGTAATTACTTTATTACATCTGGGTGATGGAGTAATTTCTTTGGAATCTTTTCTTCCCAATGCCGGTTTGCAACTCAGCTTGCTGAGTGCTCTGAATACTGCTGCTGGGTGCCTAAATTTCTAGGTGTTTAAAAATTGAGCATGACAGTACTAGTGTCTCTTTATAGATTTATCCCCGCGTGCCCCTAAGAAGCGGTGCTGTTCCACGTTAACTAAAATCCAGTTATAAATATATGTGAAATAAATGTCTGACTTCTGCCCATACTTCTATTTTTTTCCTTCAAAAGCACATTAGTTTTATGAATACTGGTTAGAATTTGCCCCTCTATGTATTTTTAAGATTGATTTCAAGTTTTTCGCTGAAGCCCCAGTTGAGTGCATGTTTCAAGATCATACATTAGGCGAGCAATCTGCATATGTTAATGACTCACTTTGCAATTTGAATGACTTCTCAGTTTCTGAGCAATTCCTGTCTCTAACCCGTATCTATAAATGTTTTTTAACTGATCCAGCTTAGAACTTTTCATTTATAGACTTTTTCATTGTCGGGGAGGCAGAACAAATTACATTGGTGCTTTTTCCTGGAAATGTACTATCTGCAGAGATTAGGGGACTGCAATTTATTTGCACTTTCAGCCATTTCTTTCCTTGCCTGCTAGATACTTTCATGACTGATAAAAAGACGTGTCGACTAATCTATTTCAATATAAACACATGGAGAAATCCAAGGGTATCTCAGACTTTCTCTGACCAATTGGGAAACTTGAGAGTGGCAGGATTGACTGAAAAAAAAAAAGAGAAAACACTTGACCCAGAAATACAAAAACCCACAGAACATACTTTTGAGTTGCTTGTGATAAGAAAAGTATCTGGGCCATAGAATTATGAATGTTTAGATTTTTCTGTTTATTTGTTTTTTTCTCCCTGCTAAGTGTTTGGTTTTTGGGTGGTGTCCCCTTCCTACAGCTGAGAGACTGGCTTTCCATGTCAGAAGTCACCCGCCTACGTAAGGTTTCCTTGTATTGAGATCTTTTGGTTTATTTCTTTTTATTACTTTACTGCATGGACTTAGCTTATGAAGAAGAGGATGTCTTCAAACAAAAGCTTCTTCAGCTGCAGCATATTTTGTTTGGCACAGCTGAAGACTGTATCGCAGCATTATCGTGGTATCTCGCCATTACATTGTTATTTCACTCTGAACAGAGCCCGGTTTGGAGACGTTACAACTGCATTTCATTACTGCTAATGCTCCCTCATATTTTCAAAATTAAAAAGACTTTCAGGGCAAAGAGCAGTTGGCCTATTGGGCCGTAGCAAATAATTCTCAGGAAATCTTAAATGGTATAGTTCTTGTAGTGGTCTTATATATAGGATAAAGCACACATTGAGCAGTGGGGGCCGATTTCTTGATCTTGCTTCAAGCTGAGTTATGTCAAGTAAAAAGAACTAAGGCAAAGAGCAAAGGGCTATCTTTCTTTGGCTATTTTATTTTTCTTTAATAAAGGTAAAACTGTGCAAACAATCTTCTGAGAAGATGGAGGTCAGGTATTGTCCACACCATTGCAAGTTATTCTTAGTGAAAGAAGCGGAAGAATTAATTTCTGCATACATCTTGTTTGATTCTGCTAAGACCCAGCATAAAAAAGATGACTCTTGTTCCTTATGGGCCACTATACGAGAATATGTAAAAAATTTTGAACTAGGCTGGTTGGACTGAAATATCTGCATGGCTACTCATGATATTTTGTCTGGTTAATCAGGCAGTTAGTGATTCATAGTCATCTAAAGGTAAACTTACATGGATATTATTATGGTACCAAGGTTAAGTCTTTCTCATTCACAGTACAGTGTCTGTTTTATTTCATTGACTCCCAATGTTTTTCTTTCTTCACCTAAACTTATTCTAAAACCCATACCATTTCTATAGCATGATAAGAAGCTGGGCTTATTACTGTCTTGCTATTATCCATCATTGTAAAGATGGAGGAAAACAGCAGGAAAAAGATCAACGGTATAGATAGAAATCCTAAAATCTCTACTATGATCATTCATTTTCTTGGAAGGAGGCACAGAACCTATTAGGCCATCTTGCTAAACTGATGAGAAAACCAAAGGTTGAAGATGAAAGAAAAAATGTAAAAGATATTAGAAACATACGGCCTTCTGAATCAGAAAGAAACAAGAAGTCACTGAAGTAGAAAATAGAACTTCTGAAAATGAAAGGAAAAATTTATTAACCCCGCAGGGAGATGTAACTAAAAGTAAAACTAATTCTAGGGAAGATGCCAGTAACACACACAACTTCATGAGAAGAATAAGTAATCCTGTAGAACATAATGATTCCCTGGAAAAAGTGACCAGTAAATTAGGAAAAAGCGTAAGGCTGACAAGTGTAGGAACAGGTGGGAGACAGCCAGGAAACCTACAGATAACTACATATCTGACATAATCATTCGGTTTTAAAACACACAGGATCTAGGGGTGGTGGGAACAGCCAGTAGACAAACTCTCTGGGTGCTGTAAGGATTCCTGAGCACTTAGGGAAGATTTAAAGTGTCAGAATGGATTACTTTTTGTCAGAAGTATGAATTAAATAAGAACTTATTTTAAAAGAAAAAAGCAACTCTCTCTTTCTATGAACATGGGTTCCAACGTTGGGATTTCTAACAATGTTTTCTGGATTTTACATCAATATGCATGCTGATGCCTGGGAAATGGAACAGTTGATTTAATTCAGCTGGTGGCTAGCCTAAAATCATGAGCGTTTTGTGATGCATAAGGCTTTCTATTTAGGAGTAATTACAAAGCTATCAGTAGCTTCAAATACTAAATTCTCAATGCATCAGATAATAGCAGGCCAATTTGTAATAACCTGTAACTTATCCTGTATAAATCTCAATTATTTTAATAACTTACACCGCTTTGCAGCCTCCCCCCACCCCCACCTTCATTAGCCCACTGTAATTAAAATGGGCCTACTCAAAAATAGATGGAAGGTACCAAAAATGTCCATGTGTGGGACTTGGGTATTTCACTCATGAGCATACACTGACTATAGGATGTTTCCTCCTGAGAGAAAAGTGGAGCTCTGTGTAACAAACTACTCCTTGCTGAAGCTCTGCTCACTCATATCACAGCCAAAGGGAATGGAAGTAGAAGCCTTCTAGCACTCTGAAAAGCAGGGTCTTACTGTCCAATAACTTTTTAGTATCTAATTGCTTTTCTATATCAAGTCTGATGCGATCTGGTATTTAACTCTTCATATCACAGAGTCACAGAGTGATTGGTTGGAAGGGACCTCTGGAGATCATCTAGTCCATATGGTGATGGAATGTTTGGTCCTCTGGATTGAAATAAATGGTGTAGGAATTCCTTGGACCAACACAGATTTGGCAATTTATGTTTAATTAAGCAGGTATAGATCCATCAAACAAATAACATGTGAGGTGCCTTTACTTTTTCTTAATATGAGCCTTTAAAAAAATGTTTATCTCTTACAGTACTGATATAACCTGCCAGCGCTTTTAGGTGACAAATCTTCTCATCTCCATCTTATGTGACTTACAGAATAGTATCTCTGCTGATTATTAGCCATGTCAATGTGATGAACAGATTTTTAAGTATCTGGAATTAGTCTGAACGAAACATATTCTAAAATTCGCATCAAGGTGGCAGAGGGAAGACTTTAGAGATGGAATAAAAGAATAGCACTGTAAAAATCAAATTAAGAACTGCTAAAGGCAACAAAAAGTTAATTCCATGTGAGTAATGAACCCATGGTCTGCAGTGGCGTTGCTATCTTCTGTACCATCCAATAGTAAACTAGCAGATTCTAGAACAAACCAAATAATTTTAGGATGTATTAAAAGTGTTTAGGAATATTGTGATGTTTAAAAGCTAGAGACTGCATTTCAACTATTGAATCAGAATAGTTTGGGTTGGAAGGGACCTTTAAAGGTCATCTAGTCCAACCTCCCCTGCAATGAACAGGGACATCTTTGACTAGATGGGGTTTCTCAGAGCCCCATCCAACCTGACCTTGAATGTTTCCAGGGATGGGGCATCTACCACCTCTCTGGGCAACCTGGGCCAGTGTTTCATCACCCTCACTGTAAAAAATTTATTCCTTATATCTAATTTAAATCTTCCCTCCTTTAATTTAAAACCATTACCCCTCATGCTATCACAACAGGCCCTGGTAACAACTTTGTCCCTATCTTTCCTGTAGGCCCCCTTTAGGGACTGGAAGGGACTCTAAGGTCTCCCCGGAGCCTTCTCTTCTCCAGGCTGAACACCCCCAACCCTCTCAGCCTGTCCTCACAGCAGAGGGGCTCCAGCCCTCTGACCATTTTTTGTGGCCTCCTCTGGACCTGCTCTAACAGGTATTGATTTGTGTTCAAATTATTGTCACAGTGTCACAACTGATTCACGTCTAATGACATTTCCATTTCAAAATTATTTTTTTTTAATTGTCTAGACCCTTCTACCTGGAAATAATTCTCAATTCCTTCCACACATGTCCTGCATATAGAAGAACAATGCATAGATTTTCCATTTTCATGCAGTTAATTAATTTAACCTATGTCTCCACAGAATTCTGTTCCATAGTCTCTAAAAATTGTTCACAAAAATTCTGGAATGTTTTAGGTAATGCCACGATTTGATTAATTGTATTTTAAAGAAAATGGGTGTTCAAAGATTCAAGTAATCTTCTTCCTGAATCTCAAAATACAAATACTTTAGGACATATATTAGGATATCAGGTCTTGTTATGCCCTTCTAAGAAGTTCTCTGAAAGTAGGACAGTCGTCAGTTAAGAGCAGTAGAACTTGACTTAGACTGTCGTGCTGTAATGATTAATTAAAATTTTACTGTGCTTCTCTTTCTCTCATTCTTACCTTTAAGGAGTGTAAATGTAGTCATTACTAGGCTCTCTGGCAGATTTATGGGGCTGCTTTTGTCTGATTTGGAATAAAATCTGTTTATGGAAGAATTGTAAAAAACCCAATAATAAAGTGTTTCTTTATGGCAATAGTTAAATCCCCAAACCTACAGAGCAGTTAAATATAAGTAATAAAGAATGTATGAACAGGACTAGTCAGAGAAACAACCAGACAAACCCTGACCAAAAAATAGTATGGTATAGATACAAAACCTTAACAGTATTTGAAAATTCCACAGGGAAATATTTGAAGCCTTCACATATCTTAGCCTTTATAGTTTCATAGCTTTTCCATCCAGATAGAGATTGTGTGGAACATCTGTTGTCTTCAGTAGAAACTGTAGGCATGAATACTAGAACATAAGACTCGTTTAGATGTGATGTTAGGGGATATGGTGTAAGGGAGAACTTTGTAGAGTGGAGTTGATGGTTGGACTCGATGGTCCCAAGGGTCACTTCCAACCTAAGTGATTCTATGATTCTATGATTTTCCCTTGTCATAGTGAGAAGTGAGTGTATTAATCTTTTTGAAGTGTAATACTTTTACTGAGATGCAGAATATAAATCTATTAAGTTCCCTATAATTTATTAGCTGCGAATATCTCATATTTTAAAGGTTCTTTTTTGAACATTCATCCTAATTCACATTCCCTTTCCCTAGTCTATCCTTAAAGCAAATGACAGTAATTCCACTGCCGTGAGCTATCTTTTTAAAATTATCAAGTAAAACAAGCCTCCAGTAGGTCATTATTGTCAAAAAAGCTTACAAAAAGTCTTTTTGAAAGGAATGTTTGAAATATATTTTTCTTTCCATGCTTTTAGTTTTAACAGAGGTTCCCCAAAATGGGGGCTCTTAAAGCTATAGTAATTAGCCGATTAGTAGTTAGACTAAGATTTCTGGTTCTTTCACTGTATTTAAAAATAAAAAAAAGTAATTCTATTCACTTGAAGGATTTTTTTTTTTCTAGAACAACATTCTGCCTCCAGAGTTGGGCATAAAAAGTACAGTAGGAAAAGCATTTGTGCTTTCCTCTATCGGCCTCTCTCCTCTTCCAGATAGTCTCTGCCTCCAAAAGTTGTCATCTTGCATTTCTTGAATTTGTTGGAGCTTGCGTATTGTTTCCCATTATTTCCCTGGTCTTCCCTAGAATCCGTGCAATCTGTTTTCTTCTAATATGTTACAAGACCACCTATAACAGAGTAGATGCCATTGTAGTCAATGTTACGTGACCCAAAGCTGGAGGGACAGATAAGTGTATGCTCTTGATACTTGCTTACCTGAAATGCTCTGTGACCCCAGCAGAAAGATGTCCTCAGTTTTATTTATCTGTCTATTAATACTTTATTGATCCGCTGAGAGTTAGTAAGTAAAGTAAGCTCCATTTAGATGCTCTTTCCTTCTCTGTGGTTGATTGCAAAGTCTTATTTCTGCAAATATCATAATTATTTTTGAATACGAAGCGAAGGGTATTTGTCATTTGCACTGATTTTCAACAGCTCTTCAGAGCACAGTATTTTTTTCCACTATGGGTCTTAGAATGATGAGATAACCATTGCCTTCTGAAAGTGCAAATCTCTCTTGCAAGATAAAAGACTATGACTTTTTGTCTGCTCCTTACCCCAGTACTTTCTTTCATAGTTGTATACTGCATAATCCTACAAATGTCATATTAATATATTTTCCAACGTCTACTGAAAATGCACAGCCAGAGGCAGAGAGACTGTGATGGATGGAGGCAAAGGAGTCCTGAGGTCTTAGAGCCATTTAGAAAGTGCAGATGGAGAGCCAAAGGCAAGTACAGGTGCTTTTTCTTTGTATTGAAGGTAACTGATGTGACATGCAGTTCAGATGAGACAACAATTTTGCAATTACGACTGGCTCATATTTATATAATGCCTGTTCAAAAGGTAAAAATAGGAAATTGTATTTCCCTCTGGCAAAAATATTTGACTTGTTAAAGGAGATACAACATACCAGCATTAAGAACACTCTGATATTTGTATCAGAAAAACAAACTGAAGGTCACTTACTCTTTCTCTGAACTGACTGCATAGGATTTTTCATTATATTCCTATCTGAAAAATAAAATGGATATGTCTGAGATATATATAAAAAAAAAAAAGAAAAAAGACAAGCTTCTTTCCTATTTATAATGCTGTGCTACAGCATGCTCATTGTCTGCTTTGTGAGGAATCAAGATCTATTATGTATCAGTCCAGGGACACAAGCCATTTTCTAGGCTTGCGCTATTCAATCCTGAAAGCAGTTTTACAGAATTCAGCAAAAAGAAATATTTCATAATCAAATAATTGAATTTTCAAAGAACTTTTCAGTGCCCTCAGCACAGATGGTACGTATCTAGAAGACTGCTAATCACATTACCCAACAGATATACAGTATCTTATGCTGTTATGATCTATCAAAATTTTGCTTGTCACAATAAGATCTCCACAAAAATGTTTACCAAAAGAAAGGGCTTTTTATTTCATAAAGGAGTCAGAGCCTGCCTGTCGTATCTTCAAAATGCCAATAACTGCTTTTGCATTAGCATTTTTTGCATGAAGTTTTCTGCCTACATTTCCATGAGGATGCAGATAACATCAAGTGGTTAGTCCATTACCTGCTCTCATCTACAAGAGATTTAAAACATTGCAGAGAAACACAGCAGTCTAGCATAGTATCACAGGATTAGAAGTCACCTTAATTGTTATTTAATCCATCCCCTTGTCCTAGGGCAAGATCTACTGTGCCTATGTCATTCCTGTCAAACGCTCATGAAGATTTAACTTAACATTCATGAAATCTGGCTCTTGTACTCATTTGGTTTTGAGCACCGGGGAAAAACTTGTAATTGCTACTCCATTTTCTCATTCTTCAGCTGTGAAAATGATTACTTTTGAAGAATGTTAGAGATCTACGGTTTTTTAAAGAGTTTGTGTGTCTTTTTAATTAGAGAATGTTATTAGCATCTTATTTTACAGATGAAGAGATTTCTGCACTAAGCAGTCTGACCCTTTATGCGTTGAAAGGGTGTGTCCTTGAATATATTGTTGCCTAATATTTACATGATAAAAGCATTGAAGGGAATTGGATTTCAGTCCGCATAGCTAACCTCATTAACACTGGGGAACAGTGCAGGCAACCAGCGCTGGGCTCCTGCTCCCGCTCCCAGGGGCTGGGCTGTGGGGCTTGGGACTGCTGCTGGCCATGGTGAGAGGCCCTCGGGCACCCTGCAAGGAGGCCACAGAATCATAGAATAGTTTAGGTTGGAAAAGACCTTTACGCCATTGAGTCCAACTGTTAACCTAGCACTGCCAGGTCCACCAGTAAGCCATGTCCCTAAGTACCACATCTACATGTATTTTAAACATCTCCAGGAATGGGGACTCAACCCCTTCCCTAGACAGCCTGTTCCAATGCCTGACAACACTTTTGGAGAAGAAATTTTTCCTGATATCTGATCTAAACCTCCACAGTGCAACTTGAGGCCGTTTCTTCTTGTCTTATTGCTTTTAACTTGGGAGAAGAGACCGATCCCCACCTGGCTGCAACTTCCTTTCAGGTAGAGCTAAAGAGGTGGACCCGAGCAAACCTTATGAAGTTCAACAAGGCCAAGTGCAAGGTCCTACGCTTGGGTCGGGACAATCCTCGTTATCAATACAGGCTGGGGGATGATGTGATAGAGAGCAGCCCTGCGGAAAAGGACTTGCGGATACTCATGAATGAAAAGCTGGACATGAGCCAACAATGTGTGCTTGCAGCCCAGAAGGCCAATCGCATCCTGGGCTGCATCAAAAGAAGCGTGGCCAGCAGATCCAGAGAGGTGATTCTCCCCCTCTACTCTGCTCTGGTGAGACCCCACCTGGAGTACTGTATCCAGCTCTGGAGCCCTTAGCACAGGAAGGACATGGACCTGTTGAAGCAGGTCCAGAGGAGGCCATGAAGATGGTCAAAGGGCTGGAGCACCTCTGCTATGAAGACAGGCTGAGAGATTTGGGGTTGTTCAGCCTGGAGAAGAGAAGGCTTCAGGGAGACCTTAGAGCCCCTTCCAGTACCTGAAGGGGGCGTACAAGAAAGCTGGGGAGGGGCTGTTTGCAAGGGCAGGTAGCGATAGGCCGAGGGGCAATGGTTTTAAACTAGAGCAGGGCAGGTTTAGATGAGACATTAGGAAGAAGTTCTTTACAATGAGGGTGGTGAGACACTGGCCGAGGTTGCCCAGAGAGGTGGTGGAGGCCCCATCCCTGGAGACATTCAAGGCCAGGCTGGATGAGGCTCTGAGCAACCTGATGTAGTTGAAGATGTCCCGGTTCATTGCAGGGGAGTTGGACTAGATGGCCTTTAGAGGTCCCTTCCAACCCAACACATTCTATGATTCTATGATTCTAGTTGTAGAGAGTGATAAGGTCTCCCCTCAGCCTCCTTTTCTCCAGGCTGAACAACCCCAGCTCCCTCAGCCGCTCCTCATCAGAATTGTGCTCTATAACTTTCACCAGCTTTGTTGCCCTTCTCTGGACCTGCTCCAGCATCTCAGTGTCATGGCCCATTCTGGTCCTTGGAGGCTGCTTTCAGCCAAGGGTCTTGCCCTGGCCCTGCTGGCACTACGTCTCCTGCCATGTCACAGCTGGTCTGGGGTCCCCGTGATCCATGTGGCTCCTGCCATCAAGCCCTCTCCCCAGTGATGCCTGGGCTGACTTGGCACAAGCGGGGTCCAGTCATGGCAGTGACTTTTACTGACCATGCCATATCCAGACAACATCCCTGCATAAGATGTTGCACTGAATAGAGAAAAAGAAAAGGTTTGTTTCAGGGCTGAGTTTCTCTGTTTCCTTCTTCCTTTTGTATTAATGGAAAACAAAGTAGACTAAGAATTTTTTAGTTAAATTTTCGTAACAAAATGTACCAAACTTCATGAGAGATTAAAATCCCAAAGGAATTTATTTGCAGAATCTAGGAGGGAATGTAGGGACGGGTTATAGTGCAGATTGAATTTCTGGCATACATAAGCTACTTTGATGGGAGGTGTAGAAATATCCATAAATAATGAACATATTCATTAAAAAATTAAAAGCTTGAGTTGTAGTCCTGCTTCTAAACCTTAACATAATTAAAACGTGCATCCAAAGAAGTTTCACAAGTCATTCTAAATGAGGATATCAGATTTAAAGTAAATGGTATCTAGAAGATGAAAAAAAAAGGTGGCTAGTCATCTTTTAACAGGTAAAATAAACATCTGGCAGTCATGCCTTCGTATGACAATAACTGCTGAATAAGTTTCTGTGTTAGCACCGTTTCTAACTATAACATAGTTTAGCTTTAGTTCACTTCTGACATTCTCCCCCCACAACCCAATTCCCCTAGCGAATTTTGTTGTTCAGGAAATGCTAAGGTACTCGGGATGAATAAATATTATATGCACAGTTCTGTAGCGATACTTGGCCTGAATGCTGAACCTTGCACTTTCCAGCGTGCTTGGTCAACATAGCTAAATAATCACCTCTCTTTGATTTAAATATTATCATCTCTCTTTGATTTAAATACTAGTTTTTCTACTCTGCAGGGGTAATAATAGGGAAGGTGGGATAACTGTTTGGTCCAAAGCTTAACAGTGAGCTGGCAGGGAAAGTTAGAAGGTAAAGCTTTCTGCCATAGGTGTAACCCATTTCTCCCTGCTGAGGAACACTGAGTTGTTCTGATATTGCTGCTGTCTTACTAAAACATTGTTTAAGAACCCAGATTTTGTTTTTTGACTTCTTTTCTAATGGTGTATCATTCAAATGTAGAAAAATTGGAGGGCATAGTTCAAAAGCAGGCCCTGATGATAATAAATGAAGAACATTCCCATACTGCAAGATAGATGAGCAGGTTGTGAGCTTCATTCATCTGGAATAATTGATTTACGTCAGTTCTGCAGAGCTTTAGGAAATTGCTATTTCAAATCAATTTGATCCAGTTATAAAGTACAAGGCAGTTTAGCTTATTTTAACTGTGCTTTGTGAGATGGATACAGAGATATTTAATAATCTTTGGATTTTAATTTCACTAAATTGTGAAAGTACACAATATCTATCTTAATTATACAATATAATCTACTCTTACGCTGACTGGGGTTTAGATAGCCAAAGTATATTTTACGTATTTTGCTTGTGCATCTAACAGCAATCAACAGAATGTGAAAGGTCACTTAAGGAATTAAAACATTTCTCTGATATTATGAAGACCTATTATGAGCTGAGCATCTGTCTAAAAAGTCAGAGATAAAGAACTAGCAGATCTGCAGAATTTTTACTTAAAAAAAATTAGCCTGTTGAGAATGTATAGAACATCATCTAATTTTAAGAAATTATTTTCTATGACTTCAGTATTCATTTTTTTGCTATCTATCTCATCACTTTTTTGTTCAAAGAGTCAAAATAAAGAAGGAAATGTGTAAAATGTGGTTTATACAGCAGAATCTCATCGCTTTTTTTAACAGACTGCTATGCTACACTGACGATCTTTGAGCCTGTTTTTCTTCATTCTTTTGTGCTCAGACTGTTTCCAGGTAGAATGAATGTTGGCAATAAATAATTTGGGAGAAATTCCTGGCAACTCATAAAACAATATTTGTCCTATTATGTGAAACAGAAGGTCAAAGTTTGAAGCAAGATTTAAAAGGAGAGGTCAGCAATGACTTCCTCCTCTCCTCTTTTAAAATCCCCAAAGCTGCTGAGTTTGCCTGCAATATGCCAATACGGCACTAATAGTTAATAACTACTTCTCCAAATGATTTCTCCCTGGGAGAGTCTCGGGGCTTTAGCTAAATTTAACTTAATCTCATACCTGTCAGGTAAGTAAGTACTACTAACCCTCTTTAACATATAGCAAAACTTAGTCTCCCAGAGACTTGCAACAGGGTTACGCAGGAAGTGTAGAGCAGAAGAAGAACGAAAGGGCTTGATTTCTTTATTCTCATGGGCCTCGGTTCCTGCGTGTTTCTTCTAGCCAACACCACCAATTAGTCACGTGCCGCCTTTCAAAGCATCATTTGTTTCTCCACACATGGCAGCCACCCCTGCCTGAGCGAAAGCCTTCGCGGTGCAGTGACCACAGGTCTCTTGGTGAGGTGGGTGAATTCTCTGCTCTTACAATGGTGATAGATTAACCTTTATTACAAAAAAGAAAAAACAACCCCAAAGTATTTAGATGTAACTGTTTAATGCCTTTCCATCACGGTTACGCACGCTTGTGTGTGTATGCGTTTATACATGTATGGAGGCAGAAAGGGCATGCAAACTGGCTTGGGTTTAACGAGATGAGACTAGAAGATAACCCAGTTCCCTCTGCTCCCTTCCTTCCTCCAGAGAGAAGAGAAACCAAGCCACTGCCAGCGCTTAAACTAGCTTGATTAATGAGCTCTGCTCTGCCAGCCTTCCTGTAATCTCGTCTGAAGTTTTAGGTTTGGTTTAATGTAGTTTAGTTTGGGGTGAGAAGTTGGGCTGGTTTTAATTTTATCCGGATCATTAAACCCAAATCTAATTGGCACTCCTAATTGAGGGGGAAGACTTTTTCCCCTTTGAACTGACTCAGATAACAACCAACCAAAATTGACTAGATGCACAGAAAAGGAGCTGACAGCAGTGTATTCTGCTTTATTCAGCTGTGTATGAGATTTGCATTTGGAAACCTGATACAGCCAAGTGCAGCATCCAGAATTCATCTTTTGTAGTGACTTGTTGAGGAAATGCTTGCGATCAGTAAGTATAAGCAGATAAAGAGATCTGAGTATTTCTGTGAATCTTGATGTCAGCTCTTTCTCTTCACCGAGGGACTTTTACCTAGAAGGTCTGGGGCTTAAAATTTGATATGCTTTCATTTACTTTCCTTCTCACTGAGTTGCGCTCCACTCTAATCCCTGTCTGTAGGTGGCACTGATCCTTCACTGTAACAGTGGCAGGGAAATTATGAATGCAGTAAATTGAAAAAAAAAAAAATATATAAAATTGCTTTTTTTTAAACAAAGATATGTGTGTGTGATTGTGAAGTTGGTAGTTATATGGAGCATGTATGAGCCTACAGAGCTCACAGCGCTGTAAGAGTGAAGGAGGCTTCTTCCTGTCTTTAATTTAACCTATAGAGAATATCACTATGTAACGTTATTCTGTATGTTTTGGCATGTTTTCCTTTCAGTTTTCTTTTCTCAAGAGCATTAGGACTTGAAGCAAACAAGAACTGAAAATCCTGACCAGCACCTCCTGCATGCTTGATTTACTTGGAGTCAAAAAGAGATTTTGCTTGTTTTCTGGTTGAATAATTCCTGGAGTGATGTAATTCTTCTAGGAATGGGGCAGGATTTCAGATAGCATACAATGAGTTGTCTGATTATCTGGTCTAATCCTATTTTTGCATTCTTCTATTTTTGTATTAAAGAGCCAAATCTCTGATTAGTAATATCCATTCTAACAAAACAGTTAGGGTTAGATTCAGAAAAGAATTTAGGTACTGTAACACTGGAAATGATCCAGCCTTGGACTGGGCATCCTTGTCTGCAACAAGATATTCTCATCACCTTGTCTGGAGACAATTATTTGCCCAAGAAAAAAACCATAGAAATTTGAAAGCTAAATAACTTAAAACTAGACAGGAAGAAACACTGAAGAGAGCAACAGGGCCTATGGCAATTTACTTACAGTTAAGAACTTAGTTCCATTAGGGAATCTGAGCTGTGAAGTCTGCTCTCATGTAGTGTTGTCTTAAGGACACATCTTCATGCCATGCCAGCAAGAATTAGCGTTCACTTTGTCACAAGTAAGCCTAGAAGAATGTCCTAACTAGTAGGCAGGATATTTTGGAACAAACATGCCCATTGTTTTCCAAGTGGTCCCAATTGTATAGGTTAATAAATATTTATTGGAGTGGGGATTTGAACTGGACTCTCCCACAGGAGTATCCTAACCGCTTCCGTAAGCCTCTGTGTCAGTCTGTCACTGTTCCCTTCTCCCTCTGGCTCATAAATATTGATTTATTTATAAGCTGCAGGCCGTCTCTAAATGTTTCATCTGAAAGGATGGTCAGTGGCCTGGTTGGTTGGTCCTTCAGCCTAGGTGGAGGTGTGCTGGGCTGAAGTTCAACGTGCAGAATATTTCAGGGGAGCAATTCGAAACTACCTTCATCACTGGGCTGTTGAATGTATTTGGAACCATCTGCCTCATCAATGTTTGATCAGGGCAGGGGCGTTGGAACTAGATGATCTTTGAGGTCCCTTCCAACCCGAACCATTCTGTGATTCTGTGCGATTCTGTGATATCTGTGAGAGTGAAAATGGCAATTTGATGTAAAGGGTATGTGTACCTAGCCTGAGTATGAGAAGGAGTTTTGCCTCAAACACCTCAGCAACATTAGCTTTTAGGCGACAATATTAAATATTCTCAGTTGGAAAATCAAAGTCTTCTAGATTTTGCTGCTAGGAACTTAAGGATTTTCTATGTGCATTGGTCAGATCTCGAGAGCTGCTCCGAACAGTTCCTGAAGATTTTGGGTGCCTCGATTCTCGTTCTGGGCGCTCACATGATGAAGTGTGTTGGTCTGAAATCACTTCCAGGCTATCTGTTTCCAATCAAGAGGCAAACCTTGCCTCCAAGGCAGGGCAGCAGGGTTCATCACAGTGAATCCAAGAGTGTGCCTCAAGCCTGCCTGGTGTGCCTAAAGAAGATTTCCCTCCATTTAACTATAGTAAAATTTATTCCAGCATGCACACATGTTTCCGTAAATAAGTGTTTGGCACTGAGGAAACTAACATTTGGGTTGAATACATTTTTATAGGCTGTTTCTTATGCCAAGACTATTACCTTTCTTTTGCAGGGGAAAGCAACTGCAAACTGTAACAAAGTGGGAGGAGAAAACCGGGACTTGGATTGGGTTATTTCTTTCCCCACTTTCTTGATCCAGAAATGTCTGGGGGAGATTTTCATCCTTTGGGACCTTTGCGTTGCATTCAGACCAACTTTCCAGAAGAAAAAAACCTAGTTCTGCTCAGGTGAAAGGGAATTAGTAGGTGCTGTGCCCAGAAAAGTTGCCTTTGGGAGCAGAGACAAAGGGTTCCCACAAGTATAGCTCTGTCACGAGTAGAAAGCGGGGATCTGAAGCCCGCAGGGGGTTCGCACACTTCTCCTTAGATGGTCTTCACAACTGTAACAGAGGAGATTGTTTCCCCATGCTGATCAGATATTTGCTCCCATTCCTTCCTGTACCTTTCCTCACATTTTGTTTGCTTCAGCTGTGCTGTTTCTTTCATTTTCTTTCCCCTGGCCTTTCCCAGCAGTAACTTCTCTCATTACCTTATTTAGATTTTTGGCAGAATCTGCCAATAATGCTTCACGTCTTGTGCACAAGGTGCTCTTCAAGTATGGATGAAAAGATGATTGCTATGTAAGGTTCACTAGGGAGAAGAAACAAGTGGGGACAGTGGATGGACTCCAGGGTGCCAATATGGGTTAGCACGATAACGAGGATCTCGTCAGAGCTGCGTAGGTCCCACAGACAAAACATAATTCAAAAGGAATATTTGAAGGACAATGAGAAAGGTTTTCGTCTGTCTTGCTAGGAAAGATTTCTGAGGGGAAGAGGCTGCACGCAAAGTTTGAGACACCCCCAACGAGGTAAGAGGAGCTGGCGGAGAGGAGGCAGGACCGGGCAGCTTGGTAAGACATAAGAGACGTAGCAGCACGCTATGTCCTGGCAAATGTGAAAGTGAAAAATAATTTAATAATATCCATATTCCACATACATAATTGCAGCACAATATGAATTTTAATGGAATATTGCGTCACATTGCTGAGATTTTCTTTTTCAGAGTGTGGATGAGGCCAGGAAATAAATAGATTGCATATGGATTTTTCCTCAAGGCAGTGGTGAAGACTTTTATTTATTTATTTTTAATTTGCATGGTTTGCATCAGAGCATGTCTCACCTTGTGTGACTGCCAGCGGGGTTGAGGGACGCAGTCACTGGAAGAGGGACAAAGGAGTAGCCCATACCTAAGGAAGTGTGGTCTTAGCTCATATTTGACTATAAATGCATGTGCAGAGCGAACATCGCCGGATTAATAAAGGAGGCTTTTAAAAAAACATCTTAGTGGAGGAATCTGTCCTACTGTCTCAGAACGGCAAATGCAGGGTCTGACAGAAAAGAAGATATTCTGTCTGCAAAAGCCAGATATGGAGAAGTCTTAAAGAGCAGATCAAGAGCAGCAAACTTCTCATCAGCCGAAGCATCCTCTCATTGCCTCAGTTCTCTGCCTCCAGGAGCTGATGATACCGTAGAGGTCACTCTCACATCCCCCACCGCAGTCTCTAGCTGAAAGATTCTTTCTAGCCCTTTACGGTTTGCATCCAAGACGAAAAACACTCTCAAAGGGTTTTTGTTTTTACAAAGGATTGCCTTTTACCAGTTGGTTGTGGCTGTTTATTAACAGCCATATAATTTGCGACTAATTTATTTTTCCCTGCAGCAATGGCAGCAAAGTCCTTTCGCAGTTGAGAAGTGAGCAGCTGAATTGTGCCTTATGTTGGCGCATCAGGCAAAGTCATATGGAGAAACACTGAAGCATATTTTTATTCACAGTCAAGAATGACTGTGGAAGCATAGCCTTTCAGAGACAGCCATTTTAGAAACGACACAAATGTGTAACGAATGAAGACTGCTTATCTGCGTAAACCACATATTTGGATGGATAAACCCTGAATGCAAATAGCCTTGTCTTATTCCTGCCTTCATTTTTCTTATTCTGAAAGCATTATTCGTTAATATCACTATTAGGTTCAGTAAGTGTTTAGAATATTAAATTTAAGAGAAGTAGTAAAAAGTTGCTGTTATTTTCCAAATTAGCATTACTTTCTTCTTGTGTAATTTTTTACGCAATTTGTGTGTACCACCCTACCAAGCTAGACATCGAATTAAATATCTGAAAGTTTCAGTAGTTTTAACAGATCGCTATACACGTTATGTATTTGTTGAATTAGATGGCTGAAAATATTCCCACAGTGCACTGGCTCACTGAATAAAGTATTAGTGAAGCGTATCTGTAACCTGGGCCTTCATTTTTAGGTGGGCCTCAAGTCTACACAGCAGCATGGCACCTAACTGCTATTTAGCCACCTAACTGCTCCTGGTTTTGCCATATCCTCTCTCTTCAATTGATTTTGATGACAGTAAATCAAAGTTAGTCATTTATTTGCCTCTGTGCTTCTTAGACAGAGATTTTATTGAAAAGAGGTGGTTGTCTTTTCTGGTGACATGATCTTCTGCAGTTTTGCAGCTTACCAACCAAAAAACCTGAAGTTTCCTTTAGTTGTAGATCGTAGGTGACTAGTAGTGAACCTTATGCATTTCTAAACTATCCATTCTATTGAACATACCATAGAGAATCACCTCAGTATGACCTTGATAGTAAATGTCTAGTTAAGTTCAGTTGCATACCATGGGTGTGATACTTAGATTGGCTGTGGGAAAGGGGAACGTCAGACACTCATTGCTTGTTGAACCCTTCTTCTCCCACTCAATTTAAAGTGTTCTGTGAGCTGGAGGAGAGCAGTCAGCAAACACAGCAGAACTAGTTAGCACCCATCTGGTACTATTTTGAATAAATTGATTGAATAATTATCCTCAAGCAGATCTATCCCCTGGCAGTTCCATTGCTTATTTAGGGTTTTTCAAGTCAGAGGATGGAAGAGAAGAAGAAGAACCTGGTGAGGTGATACGTGATTTCCCATTATAGGTGCACTGGAAGTGAAGGTTTGTTCTTGTTTTTATCTCTGTGAATCCCTGGATACAACTTGTCTGATGTGAGCAATACGATGAGATAAAGTTTTGTCTTCAGAACTGCTGAGGTTTTAAGACGTATCAAAAAGACCGTGGTGGGACCAACCATCGCATCAGCTACTACCAGAACCTTTAGTTAGAAATGTATATATAGTCCTGGCAAATGTAAAATGCTAGCCCACAGTGTTATGCTTGATTTTCTTATTTTTAAGGTTAGTAGAGATATTAATTAGAGATGGTTTTGAATGCCTTATCCTCAGAAAAAGAAGTTTGATCCTTCACCACTTAAAAATAGGACTTGGAGAAGAAGAGAAGCAGAAGGAACTTTTGCTGTAACAAAGGTAGGGAAGATATGAATTATGCTTTCATTTGTGTTGAACATGTTAATGGTGCAAAACCAGCAGGTGTCTAACATTAGGGAATTCTATGGCTAGTATGTGACACAGTACCATATGAAGAACACATACCACACTATGTAGAACGAATGGTGATGTATGTATTGGAAATGTGTGTATATGTGTCTGTGTTTTCCCTGTAGGCTTCCTCCCAACTAGATTTGAGTCTATGAATGCACAATTACAGCTCTAGAAAACTTGGTTTAAAACTTGCTTGAGTGCCAACCAAAGAAAAGAGATCTCATAGCAGTAGGAATGATGTCTCTAAGAGGATGATGTTTATGTCTGTGCAAGAGACCAGTATAAGATTTAAGCAAGGCTTAAATGGTACTTGTTAGGCAGTGATTGAGGCTCTGTTGAGGGAACCATCCTGATAGCAAAGTATTCCTTTGAAAGAGAAGTGCATCCTTGTATAGCATTCTTGAAAAAAAAAAAAAAAATTACATTTCTATCACTGTTACTAGTTACTAGTCATTCCCTAGAAGCTGCTATTGTGAGTTTATTGGGGAACAAACTACTAAAAAGTTCTGACTTGCTAGTAAGTGGCCAGTCTGTGTCACCCAGACATATGCACGTGCTCCTTTCTGACGTCTTTTTTGCTTCTCTGTAAATTCAAGTGCCTGTACAGTAACTTTTATTCTTTAGTGCAGGTATGGGTATGTCTGCAATGGCTGAATTGAAGGGGTGAGCAGATTTTGGATTATTTTGTGATACTTTGGAGCCATGTTATCTCCTTGGAAGTGTTGTTTCCTCCTCAGACCACACTGTGAGATAAAATCCCATCGTGGCTTCGGTACCGCTGCAGGTGTCCTCTTTGCTAATCGATCAACCTTAGAATTTGGCTTTTTTGTTTGCTTTTGCCCTGGTTTCTCCCTGGTAATGGACTGAAGTTTCCCTCTCCATTACAGGATAATGCAAACCATTTCCAGAAAATTCTGTATTTCTGCCTGAATGTTTTTCTTCAGTTTTGAACAAGAGGAAAAAGCCATGGCTGTGGTATCATATAAAATCTGTAGATATATCAGTTAAAAGACTGGTGTTATTTTTATGCAATGAATATAATGAATCCTTAATTTTCATGGGAAAAAACTTTGTATATATGTATGAACAAATAGATACTTGTCTGTTTAAAATGGGAACCAATACGTAGCAGTGTCTTATTGCAAAAATAGTTATGTATTTCTTCATTTTAATATATCTGCTAGCTGCTTACATTGTGAACTCCTATTTTTTTTTTTTTTTAAATTTGACTCTCAAGTGGTTTTTCTTTGATTATGCTGGATTTTAATGCTTAATTACAAGAATTTCTTTTGTGAACAATGCAAATGTGTCATTAGCTATTTCTGCTAATGGTGGACTCTGTCATCTGGAACACAAAACTTGAAATTCATTAATAGTTTGGTATTTAATTGCATATTGGCTAGGCAGTTTTTATCAGCCTTTGCTTTACTATGGTCATTAGAACTGGTTGACTCCTTCATCCTTAATACCGTTAATGGTTTTTACTGGCATTCTTCACTTACAAATAATTCCTGATTTAATCCTGATTTCTGTATTTGAGGTAGCAGGCTGGATCCAGTCTCAGGAAAGTGGGATAAGATCACTAACAGCACTTCTTTTGAAAGATTGGTTGACGAAACCTAGAGCTCTAGCACAAATGACTTGCCTCACTTTTGTGGAAGTCAGGTACTGAAAAGAGCTAAACATAAATCTTGCAGCCCTGAATCCATACTCATTGAATTTTAGAAGTTTAAATGAGGCATATAAAATAGGAATCTCTTAGCTTGGTAGGCTCCCTCTGTAGACAGTGAAGAAATATGTGTTCTGTGGGGAGTAAATCAGATCACTCAAAAATTAATCTACCCATAAAGTGGAGCCTCTCTCTCTCCACACTTACTAGAAGAGGAATAGAGTGATTTCGTTCCATACTTGGACACTTGTACGTACCATGAAGTTACGAATCCGAACCTGGATCTAAGTGTAAAATAGTGTAAGGGGTCAGTAGGAAATTCTGAAGGATGTGTTTAAGTCTTGTCTTCTCTGATGCACAGTTTATAATTCCCAGAAGTACCCCTGCCCACTTTTGGCTCACAGCCATGAAATTACCTTGGAGTTAGTTATCAGAGTCAACCCTTTCTCGCAAAATGCTATTGAACCTGGAAGATTGCCTTTTGTCTGGCAGATTACTGCTACAGGTCTTTTCTGAGGTGAAAGAAAGAGATTGCTCTCTGGATGAGGAGATCTGAACCCGATTTAAATACCAAGTCAGTTGGTGTGGGCAGAAAGGACAGAAATTTGCCATATCCTCATGAAGCAGATGCTTTGTTAAGGAATTAGTTGGAGCCCAGTTCTTCAGCTCTGGGGAAAGTTCCTAGCTACCAGCTGATTCAAAGGGCAACACAACATCATCTTCTTGCCCTTTCCATTCTCTTTTTGGATGAGTTTTCCAAGGTGTCTGATTTGCTAGGTATGGTTTTAGAAAATATGCCAAACAGAATTCAACAGTTAATTAGTTAGGTAAGAAGAAGCCTCGTGTTCAAAATGAGACATTTAGGCAGTGAGGACATTTAGGCCTCCTGGAAATGCAAGCGTCTGTGGGGTTAGAGAGCAGGTAATCTGTAACTTAGGCAACTAAATAACGTCCAGTCTCCATAAGGTACTTGGGTCTGAATGAACTATGTTTTTCATTCCTTATCTATAAAATAATTTTTAACCCTTTCTCATATTTTAGCTTGTAAATTAGCTGGGGCACACTTCTATGTGCTGTTTACAAAATTGCTGCTTCTACTATATGAATAGGAAATATATAGTTTAGTAGACCCCAGAGTTACACGATAGTGGTTCTTCTCTCTGATTGCATTATTATTTTCTCACTAGGGAGTGAGAAATGCACAAATAATGCATTAGCATGTAATGCATTTATATCACAAGAAAACTTGTATTAAAAGGGATTTCTGTCAAAATTGCCCTTTCTCCCCCCCCTCAAAAAATTTAAAAAATTAGCTATTTGTGTATTTTTGGTGCCCAAGAATCATCTATGTGTGTTTTGGTTGGTAAGACTATGACCGTAATAATAAAGTGAAGAAGGTTAAGTTGTCTTTTTTTTTTCCAAGAATATATGTTAATTATTTGTAATAGCTATTTTATCTTTTTATATTTAGTATTATTTGGACACTGCAATGACCTAAAGCTTTTTAAGTAGGATTGTGTTGTGATGTTTTGAATTGATGCAACAAGGTTTTTGTTATGAAGTGTTTGGAACGATGTGAGTTCAGTAAAAGGCACTCAGCAAATCCAAGTGGTCAAATATAATTCAAAGTCAGAGTACACTTATTTTACAAAGGAAATGGATCAGATTCTCACTACAGCTCCATTGACTTGAAGTCTAGTTTATGTAAGGTCACTCAGTGAAAGATTAGGAAATGGATCTTGTAGTGTGTACAACGATGTGATGTGAAAACAAGTGACTGCTCGAAAAGTAGGTGTGGAAAAGGATCTCTTGTTGGACAATAATGTACTGATTGGACTCATTCATCTTTCCTAGATTCACCCTTAGTCTTCAAGAGAATAAAGGTTATTGTTCATGAAAAAAGGTGCTCTGAGAAAGTGTGGTCTTCTCCTATAGATGCTTTATCGCGCAACATTTTTTAACTTCCTCTCTTTATCTAAACACCCACCCACAAATACATATGTGTGTGTGTGCGCGTATTTATATACATACATACAGAGGTGTGTATATATGTATATAAACCCAGTGAAATGTAACCTTTTCGGTCTTGTGACCAGGTAGGTGACTCTTGCATTGACATCTTGTATGCTTGTACATCAGTTTTGAGTGCAAAGGGGAACGCAATCGCTCCAAAAAGAGCAGCAGTTGCTTAAAAAAAAGAGCAAAGATGGGGAATAGTGCCTATCTATATTCTTTATAGAATTGTATAAGTGTTAGTTGGAAGGGATCTCTGGGCATCATCCAGTTCAACTGCCTGCTTGAAGCAGGAATGATACCAACATGAGGTCAGGTCAGCTGTGTCTTCATCTATTTTGGGAATTTTGTAACCTTCTCAGATGCTGTGCTACCATCCTGGTGATGGATTTTTGCTGATGTCCATTCTCCCTGATTAAATAACAGACTGATGCAGCAAATCTAATAGTTTTAAAGAGATCCCAAACCATCGTAGATCAGAAATTCATCCCATGTAAAAGTATATTGATACACTTGCTTGTAAAAGTTTTTCCAACCAAAACAGTTCTATGATAATACTTATGCAAGAATCCATGGCATTGACAGCTAGAAAGACAAAAGAGAACATGCACTTTTTATGTGAAGTTTATGTCTGCAGTGGGAGAAACAGCAGTACTAGATTTTTAATTTTTTTTTTTAAACAAATCAATTGTACATTTTGCTGCAATTTATACTTACTTAAAATAACTTGCTTATCTGGGGGGGATCCTGAAGCCCTTCTGTGTTCTACCAGAGGCTAGATTTTGAGAATAAAAGCTCTTCTGATAATTTTTGGAAGTGGAAGGGAGGCCTGAGCATTAACTTACCATATTTTCTAACAAAAGACACAGAAAATGTCTATAAGCTAACATGAAGTGGCCTGACCAGTTACGAAGAAGCTCTATAGAAGCTAAGAATCTCAGCAAAAGCAGCAAACATGAGAAAGGAAGAGGTTATGTTATATTTCTCCTCCCCTTTAATATTGTAACCACACAATTTTTGCTTTCCAAATCACGCTCCTTGGTTGGAGAACCGATAGGTTTGCTTTGCAGAAGTTTTGAGTGGGAGGCAGACTTGGAGGACATGTGTCCAGCTGCGCATGCCCCCCCTGTGAGGTGTAAGGACCACTAAGTAGAATCTGAAATATTATAGAGCCCACCGAATCCCTGAATTCCTTGTAGCCTGAGGGCTCTGGAGCACATAGGGCAGCTTGGCCTCCCTTGATCTCAGTCAAGTCCTGGTCCAGAGGACTTTCTTTGAGCTTTGATGGCTCTTGGAGAGTCAGGTGTGACTGGCACAGGGAATCTCAAATCTGTTTTTTTCAGATCTAGTTGCAACTCAGAATGAGAATAGGTATGCCTGCTTTCCAGCTTAGTTTATTTCCATGGAATCCTGAGAATTTGACACAAATAATGTAATGCTGATGAAATCAAAAGCAGTCTTACACTTGGTTTAAGAACGACGAAAAGGTACATGAAAATATGAAGGTTTAGGGAAGTGTTCCTGACCTGATTATGGATTCACTTGTTGGATGTATGTTTCTAACTAACCAATGCCGTGGGGTTCATCTCTCCCAGCATTTTAGCATTCTAAAAGAAGGCGTCTGTTGTAGACAAGAAATCTAGGATTCCCCTTTAACTGAAGGGGAAAGTTAAACAGCTTTTCTGTGCATTCAGTCCTATGCTAAATTAGGATTGCAAGTTATGTGGCATGTCCTTTCCGTTTCTTTCAGTGTACCGGGAGGGAATTTAGGTGACAACCTTTAGTTTTGATGCGGACCTTTCGTATGATGATGCATAGCTAAAAAAAAAAAAAGCTGAACATAAAATATTTGGTCCTCCATTCCACTAAGAAATATACTTCTGTGTATATGTATATACATACCTACACACACACATATATTTTTATGTGGCATCTTTACCATTCAGGAACATTCAGATTCCACTCAAAACTGGCAGAATATAGAAAATTGAAAGGTTCAGTCATTTACCTCTTTAATTCAGCTTGCGTGCACAAAACTATTATCTCAGCATTTGAGTGAGCCGTGCTTGTCAGTAGTGTAAGTAATTAAAGGGTTCAGTGGTTAAATATTGCTACAAGTAGTTCAAAAATAAATTGTTATTTTTAAAGACAGACTGGGAGGTAAACACAGATGAATAATAAATATGTGGACACATGCATAGAGCTGTAGGTGGAAAAATAGCTGCTGACAGCTCACTATTTTCCGTAACTTTTCTTCATTAAAAAAAGGCAATCAGTGAAATTATGGTTGAGGGTGGGGAACACGAAGGAATGAAACATTAATGGTGGTTTCTGTTTTGAAAATCAGCAACGATCCTTACAGCAGAGGAAAATCAATGCCAACATCACACTTGCAGGCCGAAACTGATGGCGACTGTTTCATTTGTCAAGCCTTAAATCACAGAACCGAAATACTTCAATGAGCTATTTTAGCCAAGCTAATCTTTCTGAGATTGTCCACTTATGCAAAATATTATACTTAAAATCACCTATCTTGAGATAGCTATTGATTTTGTTTACTGCTATCCTAACTTTGCCTGTCTACCTTCCCCACTTTTTATTTTTTATAATTAGTCTTGTTAGTGAATGATGATTGAAATTAATGGACACCTGCCTGCTGAGGGATTAGTCACAGCCACAGTCTCTAGCTAATGTGCTAACGCCATGAAAATACTGCGCATCACAGGATTAAAATATTCCTCTGTCTGTGTGTTTACCTTATCCAATGTCAGCAGCCGTCCTTGCTGTGGATGACCCTGAAGTCTTTCAGGGGAACGACTATCACACGTTGATGTAGACAGGGGGATGCATGGAAAATGACAATTTAACAACCGAAACGTTCATTCTGCATCTCGTTTTTCCTTGCCTCTCTTCTGGTGAATTCCCAGCCCGAGACACAAAGGTGTATGGGGACAGAGAGCCTTTACAAAGTTGTCACAACAGTAAGAGACTCTAATCATACTTAAAGGCCTTTAAAATAATCTGCAATATAGTTTAAAAAAAAATATATATATGTATCTGCAGAGACCCCATTTTCCGATGTCATTTGGAAAACTATCCAAAGAATCTTAAAATTTGGCATAGCATAGCAAGGTGGCTCCCATCACAAGTCTTCAGCATGGGTGTGTAAAACGTGTAATAAGCAACTTCTTATTTGCTGTATGGAACATAACGTATCTAATTATCTTTACTGAAGAAACAATAACGTGGCTGTTACTAGATTCAGAAGTACAACGCAGGCAGCCCAGTTTGTGTGAAGCCTACTATTTAGTAATTGTAAAATATACAGGTATCTTTAATGACTTTTTTTGGCTAAACACACATCACAATTGCCTGCTATCACAACCTTCCTGTTTTTTTTTTTTTCGAACAGACTAATAAGACTTAGAAGAATTTTAAAAACTAATTGGATAGCAATTGAAACATGATTTTACCGCTTTTAATGTATTAGATCATGTCGTAGAATTAAAAAAAAAAAAAAAACAGTTATGCACCCGCATCTATGTGATAGGAGGGAATTTGAAAATCTTACTGGGTTTCTGTGTAAATATTCAAAGGCAAATCAAATACAGAATGTATGCTGTGTGCATTTTAAAAAACACCTAACAACTTTTCTGTAGCATAATGTTTTGGCTTCACTTGTCTCATAAATACTAAGGCTCAGTAACTATACTTTAAAATATTTTACATATCGTTGTATTGTAGCACAGTTATTTATCTTTGAAAGATAAGTAATTCCTGTAATGGCTAAATGCAATGTTTAGTGAAGAGTGAACGGACGTTGTTTTAGGCGTTTCTAAACTGCGATTCTTTTCCACTGCTGTTGACCTCGGAGTACATTGGTAATCCCATAGCCATTGCTGCGTCGCAGGGCTTCAAACCAACATTGTCTAAGGGAGGCCACCAAGTTCAAATACAGATTTTCTGATACAAAATGTAGAGCTCTATCCTGAGATAATTTCGGATGTTACGTACCCTAGCTTTCAGTACGTACTTTGTCACACCCACGAGCATAAGTATCTTAAATAACAGAACTGAAGAGTTTAAAGAACTCAGGGAGTCATTTCTGGGAATCTTTTCTAGGTGCTATTTTTTTTTGCCTGGAAGCAAGTTCCATTGCCACGTGGAAGGAAAAATGTAGTAGTACAGGAAAAACACAAATTGTGGAAATCTGATTTCTGACACGGGCAACCGTATTTAAAGACATCAGAACATACACTTAAAGTGGTTTTCAGTTTGTTTATTTTTACTTGCTACTCGTCCCTCTCAATTCACTTCTTAAAACATTTAGTTTTCACTTAAAACAAAGCTATTGATGATGAGAGAAGTATAAAACCTGTACGTCACTGATGTCAGAGTGACTTCTGCACATGAAGAAGGAAAGAAATCATGCAGATGTAATCACAATGCACACGTATAGAAGGTCGTGTTTCACTAAGCACTATGTATATCTGTTAATTACCAATTTCGTATGACATTGTTCATATTTTCTTCTGTGTACAGTGACTTAATTTCTCATATATCCTGTTAGGCAGGATATAGAGAGATGATGGATGGTAACTAATGGGTACTGAGTATATTCTGCACCTCTCTAAGAAACTAGAAAAGACTAGCCTGCAAAATTAAGAAAACAGCCTGTGACAGAGCTATTTCAGGAGAAAGAAAATAGTTCAAGGTGTATGGGACGCTACTGTACTTGGGAAAGATCATGCAGTATTTATCCATCCGTTTAACCTACAATTGAGTAACTGTAAAAACTGTAGCAGAAAATAATTTCATTTTTAAGTAGTGTCTTTGGATAAAAATTTTGTATGCGGTTTATGTATCCTCAGCTGTCTTCTCAGTGACCACCAAACTAGAGTAATGCAAAGGCTAGATGAGCATCACTTAGTTTGGAGCAATGGCAGGAATGCTCTGCTCTCTGTAGGCTGGCTATTTGAATCATGATAGTTGCCAGTTTAAATTTGTAGGGCTATAAAGCAGCTTTCCCTAGAGAGGTAACAATATCCTATTAATCATCTTTACTGGCTCTGTTTGCCTCCGAATCAAATTCAAAGTCCCCCCCAAGTAGCTTAAAAACCTCTCAGAGTTAACTGTGTAATTGCTCACATACTCCCATAGCAGTGTAAGTGTGTATTCTGCGATTTTTCCACAATTACAAATCTTGCTCTTTGTTTCATAGAATCTCGCAGAAAGACCCTTGAGCTAAAAATTTCAATTGAGACTTCCAGGCTTTCAGATTCTCTGTTCTATTTTCAAGTATAAGCACTTTATGCCCAGCTCATAGTAGTTCCACTAGTCCCTCCTAGTGTCGTCCTTCCTCTTTTTCTTTCCTCGTCTTCCCTTGACTTAGTTCTGTCTGCAGTCATCAACGCCTTAGTGGTGGGACAGGTAAAAAGCTCTTCCCTACTCTTTTTTCCTCCCCCTCCCCACGCTGTTCCCCTCTTCTCCTAATTGTAAAGAACCACAACCACTTTTCTTTTCTTTTCTTCTTTTTTTTTTCCCCAATTTGATCGGGATCTGAGTAATAGTACCAGAGCAGTTGGAGTCATTTCAGCAGAATAAAGGGCAGAGGAAAATTTATAGTATTTTCATATTTAAAGCCTCTCTATTCTAGATCTGTCTAGCTTTTTACACCTCTTTATGAGAAATTCAGAAGTAGCAGGGGAAAGCAGAGGTGTTGGCGGTCCTTTTCTTGCAATATTATTTCTCTTGCTCAAAACTACGCCTGGGAATTTGACCCTGCGTGAGCAGGGAGGTTGGGCAAAGTGACCTCCAGAGGTTCCCTCCAACCTCAACCATTCTGTGGTTCTGTGAATTGATTTTGTCGCATCTCAAAGGAAGGCTTTTTCTAGGACAGCTATTAGCAACAAGATGCTAACAGAGGTGCCAATGACCTCTACTCCCTGGGCGTTCCCTGGCACTCATTACAAAAGAGAATATTTCTGCTTTGTTTTGGAACCGTGAGAATATTCCCTTGCGACCACATCCTGCCTGCCTGCCTTCTCCAGCAATGGGGTAGGTTTCATGTACCAATTATTCCCTATCTCTGCAAGGGGACAACTAAATTATATAATAATGTTCAGCCAAAATCACGCTTTAGTTTTCACAGCTGCGCTAAGTACCCCTTAGATTTTCTGAGGCTTAATCTCTGTTTTACTACATAAAAAAAAAAACCATACTTCTGTAAATTTGTCTGTGTCAGATAATGCACGTTAAAACCATCCTACTGGGTTAAAACAAAACCAAACATACTTATCTGAAATATTAGTACTTAGCACTAGTTCCATTATTATTAAAACGGTGTCTGCGTTAGAGGAAGATTGAAGGAGTTGTTTTTAGCCCTGGTGAAACTAAGGAGGAAAAATTAGTGTTGATTTGGTTTAGTGGAAATCTAGTTCATTTTGCTTAGTCAAAAAGTCCACAAGTTAAATTTTCCAGACTTGCTATTAATCAGAGAAGGGGCTGCAGTTTGAATTTGAACTGCAACGCATTCAGGAGGCAACTTCGCACTCCTAGGATGTACTTAGGCCCTTAGGGGGATGGAATAGCCTGTCCCTGTTCCAGATACACTCACCGGAGACTTCCAGTTATGGGTACCAGTTAATTGCCAGGATGGATACCTGCAAGGAAAAGACCTACTTAATTGTATTTGCTATTCAAGAGCTGTTGGTATAGCAATCGTTTCTGCATATTATTATTCTAGACTGGATTCAAAAGAAACCTTGGGCGGGGGGGGGGGGGGGGGGGGGGGGGGAATCTCTTTCCTCTCTCCTCCAAGGTTATATATTGAAGCAAGCAAGTACTGTAAGCACAAACTAATTGGGTCATTCACTTACAGTCGCCAGGAGTTACATTTCAGTGTTAAGAGAAAATAATTGAGAATTTTTTTCTCATTTAAAAAAAAAAGTAAAGAGAACTTTTGGAGTCTTTAAATCTAGCAGTAACTCTGCATGTGAGTGTTAACTGTGAATGCAAATCTGCAGAAACTGCAGCTCAAGCTGTGTGTGCAGCTCTAGGATGCTGGAATGCTAATGTAATAACCTAGAAAATGTCCCCGATGAACTTTTCTTGGTGGGTTCTGAAAGAATGACGCTGCATTTTCATATTGAGGAGACAAAAAATGATGTTAAAACTGTGGTCCAGATCGGAGTAGGAAAAAATACAACAATCTCAGTGTGCTAAAGTAGTTCAAGGTTTTCCACCACAGTAACTTATTATTTTTGTTTATGCTTCCTTTTAAAGGATGTCAATCTGAACAAAATATTAAGTGTCAGCATAAATCATCATTTGTAACTGCTTTGCAAGCTAGAATACTGCAGAGATGATCCTTGGCTAGAAGACCAGGGCAGCACCTGCAATCTTGGTGTAAACGGTGGTGCTGGTTTAGCAGATTGTACTGGTTCTGGATGGGACAGAGTTAAACATCTTCATAGCAGCCAGTGTGCTGCTGTGCTTTGGATTTGTGGCTAAGCCAGTGGTGATCACAAACCAATGTCTGGGCTACTGCTGAGCAGTGGTTTGCACAGGGGTAAGGCCTTCTCCTTTTTTCTTGTTGAGTAGGCTGGGGGTGGGCAAGAGATTGGGAGGGGACATAGCCAGGACAGCCCATCTGACTTGGCCAAAGGGAGATTCTATACCATATAATGTCACGCTCAGCAGTAAAACCTGGGGCAGAGGAAGAAGGGTGGGGATGCGTTTTCCAAGGTGGCTGTTTGTGTGGGCATTGATCTGCCTGTGGGAGGTGGCGAGTGATTTCCTCTGCATCATTTTTTTTTTTTTTTTTGTCCTCCCTCTTTTCTTCACTGATTAAACTGTCTTCATTTTAACCCCTGAGTCTTCTTGCTTTTGTTCTTCCTATTCCCTCCCCCAACCTATTGGGAATGAGAGAGCAGCTGTGTGGGTGCTTGGCTGCTCCTGGGGTCAACCCACCACACTGGTAAACTAATTTTAAGTCAATGCTACATCATCGCTGCAGCCCGAAGTTGGTACAACTCAGCTCATCTCCAAGTTACGTCAATACCCAGGGTATGAGAAATGATTAGCATTGACAACTTGTGCAGCACGACTACTTCAGAGGTGACCAAAATCTCCCTCAACACCCACTGAATACAGAAAACAGCTGAAGAAGATAAACTAAAATAACAAAAAAAGCTTAGCAAAGCCACGTGCCTCCAAAAAAGCAACACACATTAAAGTGGCGGGGCTATTACTGACATGAGAGAGCGCAACTCAAAACACTGCTGATGAAGTCAGTGGGACCGGCTTTTAGGAGTTCCTACATTTGAGAGTTTCTTGAATTTTCTTTGACCAAATATCTGATTTTTACTACGTTGTATTTGAGTGACATCGAATGTACAGTCATGTTCATAAAAGCCACAAAACCCAGAAAGACACTCAACAAAGCAGTGATTCTTATTATGACTACATTATTGTTATAACCGCAAGGATGCTTCAGCACGTTGTGACATGCACCCATATAAAATTATTTTGATGTTTCACCAGCATAATATCCTATTAAAGATACAAATTGGCATTCTGTCAGTGTAACACATCCCTAAGGTCTTTCAGGAATTACTACTGAATTTCATTTTTCATTTAGCCAGCTACCTGCCGTACATTTATTAACAAAATGGAACTTGGGTAGATGCGCAGTGAACTGTGTTCACCCTTCAGGCAAACAAGCCCCTCAAAGCCCAGGAGTTTTAGCTCACAAGCTGTCTGCTCGTCTTGCAGGTTTGCTTCTTTCTGCAAATCTAAAAGGACGCTTCAGGCTGACGTGGAAGGGATTGCCTAGAGGAAAAGTGAATGTTTCAACAGTGAACCACTGGGAAACTTCCAGAGTTGAAAAGAAAGGCATCAAAAAATCCTTTCAGATGCGTCTTGGAAGGAAATCACTAATCATGAGATTTAAATTATTTTTAGAAGAGGAAGTGTGAATGAATATGATGTACAGACTAGTGGCTGGGCCAAAAACATTGTTAATGAGAAGTGAGGGGAGAAGTGCTGAATGCAAAGGGCAGGGGCTGAAAACAGTGATCCAAATCACCGGAGAGACTGAGTTGGAGGAAAAACTGCAATGAAGAAAAGCATTTCCCAGCTGCCCGACTCACCAAATTCTAGAGCAGGACTTTGTAAAAAAAAATGCTCAGAGACACCAAGAATCTATTTTTCATAGTTGCTGGAAGAAAAGGGTAGAGATTCAGTTAGCGCTAAGTGATTACAGTGTCAGAACAAGATGCACTGTAATTTTCAATTACAGAAGCCTACTCATTCTGGGAGTTGAGTATTCTGATGCGCAACTCATTTGGGCATTAAACTCATATTCTTAAGGAATATTAAATGAATGTTGTGTGACCTGGTCAGGGCTGACTAGATTTAAACATTGGTCTTTCTATATAGCAGCAAATCTGCATCTGCTGGCTGTGATCATCAAAGAAAAAAAAAAAAGGATCAGGAAGTTACGGAAAGAGTTAGGTACCCGATTCCAGTCAGACCAGAACTTGTCATAAGAACCGGTACCCTCAGGATGAGCTGTTTCTGACCTGAAGAGCTCATGAGTGAACTACAAAAGCAGCATCAGCTCATGGAGGAGGACAGGTAGAATATATTAGTGGACAGCAGTTTGAGAAAGATTCTATTGAAGTTGCATCACACACATTAGATGAGGAGGAGAAGACTTCACTGAGAAGACTTCAAGCACAGAAAGAACAGCTAGGGGGGACAGTGGCTGAAATCAGTAGGAGAGGAAGACCGTGATCTGCTTGAACCCTTAGGTATTTGGAGTGAGAAGAAGATGACAGGACGGGGTGTGTGTGTAAACTTATTCATTTATTCACAGAAAGGAAGGTGTGAAGATTCCCGATAAGAATGAAATAAGTCATTTTACCTCACCTTGCCTACTTAGAACTTGATCAGTAATAAATGATCTAGTTCAATTCTAAAGACACACAGCCCCAGCAAACTCCAAAATTGAACCTTCCAATCACAGGTTCTACAACCTACACACGTGCTTTTTGATGTTTACTCATCATGGTTTTTTTTTTACCTGACTAAGTCTCCTTCCCCAAGTGCCCCCTTCCAAGAGTTGACTGGGCCTCATCAAGCTGCGGATCGTTCAGATGCAGAAACAATCCAGGACTTCCTTCAAAACTTGCTCAGGAGTGCAGAACAATAAATCCAGGACTTCCTTCTAGCTTGCTCAGGAGTGCAGAACAATAAATTATTCAACCTAAAGGCATTTGCAGCTTTAAAAGAAAAGAGAGAGGAGATTCCAGAGCAGCGTTTTTAAATGCCTTGCTGAGATTTCTCGGTATACTTAAGGAGATCAAAACGACTTGCTCAAAAAGACTTCTCAGAAGCTGAGGAGTGAATGAAAGACTGAAGTTGGAACACACAGAGGGGTAAGGTTAATGTTTTCTTTCTTCCTCTTTGTTGTTACTGCTGTTGTTACATCTCATAGTAGCCATGGAGGAAAAAAAAATGCACTTAAAACTCCACAGGTACATTAGAATTTAATGATCACCATAGCAGCTAAACCCCCTGATATTATTGTATTCCCAGGTGATAGTAATGAAAAGATCAGAGATGCAGGTTTCCTGGAACTGGCAGATTAGATCTAAGACACTGAAATCTGTGTGTTTCATTGCCTTTTGGTGATTTTGATGTTAACATATTTTGCCAAACTTACTTTTACGCAGGAAACAGAAGTATGGACATTGGAGTTGATTTTTCTTCCTCAAATTCTATGTCAATGTGTTATCCATTCAGGAATATAGTAGATGCCATATTACGTAGGTTTTGCAAGTAAATCATACCAGTATAACAGACAAACTGCAGGAGGTATGCCATGTTTCCTCACAAATCATCAGCTTGGCAGAATTACTACATAAGCCAAAAGCCATTTTTTTTTGAATTGCTGTAGTTTGTGTCCTGCTGTGTAAGCAATCTGTTTCCTTAAAGTTATAATAACTTCCTTCATAAAAGCCATTGTCTTCAAAGCGTTTGTTTCATCTAGACTGTAATTTTCAGAGAGTGGATAACAAAACAATTTTCCTGGTATTTTCTTACAGCTATAATTAGCTACAATGCAATCTAAGTGAATTACACGTTCAGCTGCTATCCACTATCTAGGTCTGTTGTTCAAATCCCAGTGATCTCATTCCCCAGCCCATTTTATACATGTACAGGTACCGTGATAATTGCTTCCAATGATTCCGTTCAATTTAGGAAGATCTACTTTGCAGCGTTTGTTTTATGTTTGATCTGATAAATTCTATACTGGTACCATTTCCATGTTTTCTGTGCATCTTGCATTTCTGATTACACTTTCAATAGTCAAACTACAAAAGCTGCTATTTAACTACAGATTTAATCTCAGCAACTGCTTCAGACTAAGTGAATCATTATACTTCGTGTTTCAGTTGTGTAAGCAGTTAGAGCCGAGCAGTGTAGTTAAGCACTCACTTAAATGAGCTGTGCTTTTGGGTAGGCTTTAACCTGTGATACTCAGTCGTAGTATATCTTAGCTGAGTGGACAATAAATTACTAACTTGAACAACTTGATAATGTTGGTTTGCCTTGCGGTATTACTAATACTACTGTTTTCTACTCAGAGGTAACATGCCACCTACCTTCTTAATGCTGCTTTGTGTTTTGCTGTGGCTCCTGCGTTACAAGCTCAGTTTCTCCAGGAGTTCTACAGCATTTGAAAATGTCTTTGCAATAATTTTTAGATCTGAAAAAGCAGCTGGAAAAAACTCATGGGGCAGAAGTATCAAGATATTCCAGAAACTGGTGATGGTGGCAACAGGAGAAGGAATTCAAATCACTGCTTTGTATTCTGTAATGGTTGACTTGTTCTGCAACAAGTGTTAAGACCCCTGAGGTGGAGTGAGAGCCACTGCTAGACTGTAAAACACTTAGAATTCTGGTTTGAAATACCTAGAGGCATAAAAAACAGCAGAAAAAATGGGAAATCCAAAGGCTTTATAGCATTGAAGTATCTTCTAGAACTTGTTGTGTCAGTCAAATGAATAGGACGTGGCTTTCTTGTTTCATATGTGGAAAATAAGCAGTGACATTGGCGTGCTCTTTTAGTACAATATCTTCCATCATAGAAGACTACAGGTCTGACAAGAAAGGAAAATAGTGAGTTTTCTGCTCTGGTGATTCATCATATAATTTTAGGCCTGCAACTAGAACAGAAACCACCACATCCTCAAATGTGACTCTTTCACCCTTACCAACTAATTGAAACCTTCTGCATCTATAAATAAATCATAAAAATCTCGTATCCATATTATGAGGTCCTGAAGGCTTCCAAAACTAATTGGCCCTCTGTTGGGAAACATATAAAAATCAGAATGCTAAGTTTTTCCAGCAATATTTTGGTAAGCCTGTAAGTTGGCTTTGAGAGGTGGTGTAATCTCCTATTATGCATTACTCAGGAGATTTGCAAGCAGAAACTAGATGGCTTAGAAGGGATGTTATTTGACTGGAGAAAATGATATGGGAATATTGCCAAAGTGGAGATTCAATTATGCAAAGAAGGGAGGTGAAGGGGGGGAAAAGAAAAAAAAAAAAAAAAGAAGGTAAAAGGCAACTGGAATATAATATTCTATTTGGGAAAAATTGAACAAAAGACTCAAACCGTTTAATCTTAATTTAAACTTTCTGGGAAAATACCCAGATTCTTTGATTTTTTTAAAATTTTTTTGGCAAGAATAATCTCTGGCTTTCACAAACTAAGAGTGATTCTAGTCATTAGAAGTTAAAACTAGCATTCTTACTCTAAATAATAGGAAATTGTAAATGTCACTGTTGGTAGTAGTGATGTTTACAGCAGGTATGTTGCTATTACTTCAATTGAAATTAAAGCCAGACTCATAAATAAAAATCCAACTAGAAGTCTCCCTGGAAACTTGTTCCAAATCTTCTTACCCTTTAGGTCATGTAGCATCAGGTAATACCACAGTATTGCTTAAGAAAGGACAGATTATTCCGATTGTTGCTCTCTCACGTTTCTTTCTGCATTAAACGCAACTTCAGGGTCTTTATTGAGGATTAGGTTTTGATACTGTTAAGGATAGATTTAAAAAGGATAGTGCTCATGGAGATGCAGTCTTCAAATAGTCTCAGTACTTGTACAGTGAAAGCGTACAAGGTGGTGTAGGTGATGGGGTAGGTAGCTCCTCTGTGTATCTGTCCCACTTCTGAGGTAGGGAGAAAGGAATAGAGGATGTGCCTGCTTTATCTTCCTCCACTCTTGAGATTGGCTTTATATTTTACAGATTTTGTATTGTGCTGATGCTAAGCACAGCTCAGCGCTACTAGGCGTTCCCATATAGTCTTGCTTGAAAATATTTATTTTTGGATGAAAATTCTAACTAACTCTTCAGAGCTACGTGACAATATGGAAAAATCCTCAGGTCTGCAGGTCCTGATTCTCGTGGGGGACTTCATAAAGCAACACAGCGGTGCACAAGCAATCTGGGAGACTTTTGGAGTGTACAGTGAGTCCTAATGCAACTACTGGGTATGCCAACTAGGAGCGGTGTTCTACTGAACCGATTGCTTATAAATAAGGAAGAAGCTTTGAGAGCTAGGACATATTCAGATTGTACAGCTCTTGAAGAACAAGGCTGGTACGATCCCCCAGGCAAGAAGAAGTGTGGACATTCTGCTGCAGAATGTGGCCTATATCTACGCCAAGAAGCAACGATGAAGCACCCAGTGAACCACTGATAGAAGAGGGTCAAGTTAGGGACCATTTGTACAGAATACAACAATGTCTATAGATACATGTTGTTGGGACCTTATAGGATGCTTCCAAGGGTGCTAATAGGATTGGATGGTGTCACTGCAAAGCCACTCATTTGGGAATGATATGGAGGTCAGGGAAAATTCCGCATAAGAGCCCAAACCATTCTATGATTCTATGACACGGAAGAACGCAGAAGAATGAAAGATCCCTTTTAGCAGTCCCTGTTGGCCAAACGTGAACCTACCTGAGTCCTGTAGTGACAATAATGTCATACTCTTCCCAGTCTGCTCTGCTGAGAGGAGGGCTCACAGTAATGGAAGACTAAACACACATTTCTCTCTATCCATCTGTGTGGGCATCCTCAAATTTGATTGTGGTTGATACTGTCTCTTTTTAAAAACAGTCACAGTATTAAAATACATCACAGAATCAGAGAATAATTCTTGTTGGAGGATCAGGCCACATTTCCCAGGGCAGTATCCAGTTGAGTATTAAAAAACCTTTGAGGATGGAGACTGCACAATCTCCCTGGGTGAACTGCCCACTGCCTGACTGTACTTGTGCTGAAAAAGTTTTTCTTTATGACCAGTCTGATCTTCTCTTTTTCCAGTTTAACACTTTTGTCTTGTCCTCCTCCCACCCAGTGCTTTCAAGAGCATGGCTCCATCTTCTCAGTTGGATGATTCTACAGGGGCTGTTGTTAGGTCCCCCTGAAACCATCGCTCCTCCAGACTCAACAAGCCCTGGTCCCTCTGCCTCTCCTTGCAAGGCGAAAGATCTAGCTGCAGTCATCCTGGCAGCCTTCACCTGAACCCCTGCTGTTGTTGTAGTGAGGGGCACAAAACTGGATGAAATACTCCAGATGTGGTCCAGCGAGTGCAAAGCAGAGGATAACTATACTTGCTCTTGACTGCTCCATTTCTTGTACTTGGCTAGTTGAACGCTCCCTCTGATCAGCTAGCTATTTTAAATCATATCCCTGGAGTCTTAGCCTTCCCAAGGCCTGGTAAAGAAAGCTGAGGTATGTGATGTGGAGAACTCAATTCACAATCCTTCTTCTAGGCCTATACAGATCTGATGTGGAGAACCTAAGACCTAGATTGATCAAAACGCCTTAGCATGTGGTTTACTTTTTGCTTTATTGAATAGTTTTTGAGATGCTCGGCGTTCTGGAGTTTTGGATACTTGGTGTTTTGGAGGCCTCTCTGACATCACGCTGCCACACAGAGTTCCATGGCAAAAAATCCATGTAAGCCAGACTCTCTGGAGGCTGAAGCTGACACAGTAACCACACGACCCTTTGTTCTCTTTTATTTGAACAAGGATCTCCCCACAATAATATGTGCGATTGTTGCTTAGGGATGACCAGTTTATTCCACTTGATGACTACATACTGATAGGGCAACTAAAACAGATTTTAAGGTAATGGGGTGCCAGTACACCTAGTGATTATAATTTAAAATAAAATTGTGCTACTAATTTATGGTTTGTGTGTTTAAAAGTGTCTATGAAGTAAGAAAGAGAGTTTCAGGGCATCCTCTACATGTTCTTTTGATGCCAAAGCACTGAAGTAGTTCCGTGATTACAACCATTTCTTAATGATATGCAGCAGCACAGTACATTAAAGAGATTTGATTGACTTCCATTATAGATAAACTAATCAGCAGATAATGACAGAAAGGAAAGGGAATGTAGCCAAACACTAAACTTGAAACACACATAACAGGATGAGGGGTAGCGGGCACAAGCTGGGACATAGGAAGTTCCGATCAAATATGAGAAAAGAACTTCTTTACGGTGAGGGTGACAGAGCCCTGGAACAGCTGCCCAGGGACGTTGTGGAGTCCCCTTCTCTGGAGACTTTCCAGGCCCGCCTGGATGCAGTCCTGAGTGATGTGCTCTGGGCAATCCTGCTTTAGCAGGGGAGTTGGACTAGAAGATTTCTAGAGGTCCCTTCCAACTCTGAAATTCCGTGATTCCGTGATATCGCAAATTCGTAATGTTTCAAATTAAACACAATCATTCAATGTTTAATAAAACAGACACATCTTACAAGTGATTCACTCTCTGAAAATACACAAAGTATGTTAATACAGCTAAATTGTTATGTCATTTACAGTTCCCAGTTGATAACAGTACTGTTTGTATACAAGGATCTTTATAGTGTGTACAAAATGTAATTTAAATTCAGTAAATGTTGTACAATTCAAGTACATAGCAACTCTGCCCTCCTCCCCCAGAATATGCCAGGCAAAAAAAGAAATATCTTTATCATTTCCCTTTTGTTGCAGTTAAATAATACACAATGCTTACAGTATTACTTCTAAATTATGAATAACTAACTCTTTGTCAACACGTGAATGTTGAATCTGAAACACTTCAGAAGGCTGATTTTTTTTTTTTTTCCTTTCTGCACTTTAAGATTTCCTTTTCACTTCAGCGTCACTGTAAGTGTTTATATGGTGTGCAAGCAACTTCTTTCAAGTCTGGAGCTCGGAGACAGCAGAAAGAGCAACCTGACTGTCTTGTGCTATTTAGATATATCCAAAAATATCCAGGGCATAGTGGCTTGTCTCTCTTATGCTGTCAGACATCTTGGCTGGTCTTTAGCAGCTGCAAAGTGTCTTCGTTTTGTGATCTCCTTCCTGCAGTGCCTCTGCAAGCCCCTCGGACCCTGCCTCCTTTAAGCAAGTTCCAGTCCTTTTCTGGAAATAGCAGTTTTCTTTCCTCGTGCCAGCTGCCATTAGAGTAAAACAGCGGCCCAGAAGACATCACCACGTGCTTGCAGTGCCTTAAATCCTATGGGAATTACACAGTTTTTACATGTAGAGCCTATCCTTCAGAACTGCCAATCTCAGTCAATCGCTCAGTCTCAGATTCAAGGATTCTAAATTTCCAGGCCAAATGATTTCATTTGAAGTTGTTATTACTATTTTCCTACATTTCTCTTTCTAGGAACTTGGGCCACATTTTCGAGTGTATCATCTCAGCAACTCTGAGAGCTGGAAACCTGCGCTGAAAACCGACTGTTAAATAATCCTTTTGAATTCAGGGTGTTTCCATAAAATGGGTGTATTGCAAATGGGTGTTGTGAGACTCATGATAAAAACCACAAGGAGACAGTGCCACCTGAACTTGCAGCTTCCATTTGTCAGACCATTATATCTAAACAATTGGTTTAGTGTTTTTTCTGTTCTGTTTGTTTTATTTAAAAAAAAAAAAAAAAGAAAAACGGATTTTCAAGTAAAATTATACAGAGAATTACTACTTAATCCTGCCCGATAAAACCTGGTTTTAAAGAAAGACCTTACAAATGCAGGGAAAAGAGAAACAAAAACCAGAGGAATGTTGGCATTCAGGCCCCTTTCTCCTTCCCTCTCTCTCTTTCTTTCTCTGTTCCCCTCTCCCTTTTCACCAATTGACTGTCTTCTCTCAAAATAGCAGAGGATGCAGCAGACATTTACGAGAGTTCTGTTCTTCAGCTTCCTTACATAGTTTAACAGCAGGAACTCAGAGTTGGCAAAAAGAGCGGTAGTTTATTATAGAATAATCTCTGATAGTCTAGTATAGTTAATAGAGAACTGTATTTGTTTATTATTGTGGAACTTCAAGAGAAAATCTATTTTAAAGCCATTTTTTTTAAAAAAAAGTAGCCATCTGTGCCTGAGCACACTCCCCGCTTATAAAATGTAGCAGCTTATTTCATTGGATGTTTGAAATTCTTCTGTATTTTATAGAATTCATTTCTCGCTGTGTTCCTCTCAGTACATTTTGAAAAATATACCTTTAATACAATATAAATTGTTATGGCATTTGATTAATTTCGGATTAAAAGACATGGGGACCAAAGGCTGATGTTTCTTACTATCATGAAAAATCCCCCTCATTAAGAGGGTCCTTGAGTGAAAAGTGAGGGTAGATTTAGATTGGATATCAGGAAGAAATTCTTTACCCTGAGGGTGGTGAGCCCCTGGCCCAGGTTGCCCAGAGAAGCTGTGGCTGCCCCATCCCTGGAGGTGTTCAAGGCCAGACTGGAGGGGGCTTTGAGCAGCCTGGTCTGGTGGGAGGTGTCCCTGCCCAGGGCAGGGGGGTGGAACTGGGTGATCTTTAAGGTCCCTTCCAACCTGAACCATTCTATGATTCTGTGGAAACCCCAACGTCGCAAGACATTCAGCAGCAGGAAGGCTTGAATCTTGGTGCGAGGTGGACTTTCAACTTTGCAATTAGACTCTAATTTCACCGGGCCAGAACTGTTGCGGTTTTGCCACAAGAGATTTGCGTTCCCAGAGGCTTGTACTGCAGGTCATGCCACGCACCGCTGGCGCTCCAAAGGTTCCTTACGTTCTGCTCACAACACACAGCACTGAGGAACTCGAGCGCTAAGGGCTTTAATGTAGCTGCACGTTGTTACCCGCTTGTATCTCCTTTGATGCTCCTGTGACAGTACATACCGCATTAAAACACAGTTCCTTTCGTTTTCATGCCTGAGTAGATGCACTGACTCACTCGCTGAGTAGTGTCATCAGATCATGTTCTCCCAGTTGTCAATGCCTGACTCTGTGCTGTTTCTGTCTGGTGAAGAAAAACATCTTTTTGATAACTACTCTGTTCTGTAGTAGAATAACATATAAAAATACCGAGTTCTTTTTTTTTTTAGCTTTGCTAGGCCAATTTGAGTGAGAATGACACTGATCTCTGGAATTAGAGCTGTAGATATAATTTGGCAGAGATGCATTTTCCTGCTGCAGGATGTATTTAATTTCAAGATGCATTTCCATGTCACCAGAAAATTGTGACTGTGTATTGTTTTGGCAAACTGAATCAATCCAAAATTATACACGATGGGTGGAAGAAGATAAAATAGTTTCTTTACCAATATTGAGAAAACATAGTGTAGAGAGCACAAAAGAATATGGAGGAGGAGGAGGAGGAGTCAAGAAATAGAGTTGGATCCTTTGTTGCTGGAAATAAAATTGCTCCACAGATTTGGATGAGGTCTATCTGATTACTTCAGCAGTGGAACCTGCTCTTGAATGGAGATTGTTGTTTAATTTCCTGGCATCGTACAGAATAATCACCTAGGGAATCTCAAAGTTTCTCTATCAAAAACATTGGAATTAGTAAAGAGGAAAAAGTTTGCATATTCTAGTTGATCACCCTGCCAGTATGGATTTTGTCTCCATGGTATGGCTTCTAAGGCTTTGTCCAGCTGTACTGGACACTGTACTGTATTTCATGTGTCATTTGCCTTTGAGACCTGAAAACTATGCCAGACAAAAAAGTTACGGAGTATTGGCAATAGGGTTCCTTCCTAGTACTAAGTACATATATGGAGAGAACCATTTACGTCGCTAGCTTTTTTTGTGCTGCCTTTCTGCTTTTTCTGAAATATTGACAAGTAGTTTTCTTCTCATTTTACTCTCTTTGGACAAAGCCAGATTTAGGGTTTTTTGAATAATTGGAAATTTGAACAGAATAGTAAGAGGTGGTGGTAACTCGACTCATAAGTTGTCCTTTCTGAAGCAAAGGTGTGTTATCTGCCTTATGCCTAAACCAACCACGTACAGAAAAAGGTGTCTCCAAATCCTGTTGCTATCACCTCCTCATTACTATTCCATTTGTACAGCGTATGTCGTTCTGCACCAAATCACTGTTGCGGGTTTTTTGTACCTCTGGATTTAAGTCAGGATTTGCCTCTTAATCTTTATTCTGAGGTTAACAGCAAGCTCTAATCAATTCCTCATTAATCATTCCTGACATGTATTCAGCTAATTAGCATAGCAAAGCTGGTAGAGGGAGTCTTTTTATTATAGGTGAGCTTTGGGCAGGTTACAGCTTTAACTTCTTACCTTTACACATATCTCTGTTTCATCATTAAAATGTCTGTATCAATACATAACCTTGAATATACGGTGTATTTTTCTCCTGGAGACATGGATGGGCACAACCCAACAAATGCGCCTCTGAATGGTTTAAATACCATGATCAGCTGTGCCAAACTTTGAACTTACACATGAAATTGTTCATGTCCATTAACACGTTAGAATGGAGAACCTGTCTTCGTTTCATTTCCCTTTCCAAAGAAAATTATGTTTGTTTGTCCTTGTTTCTTCATTCCTGGCTATTCCTTTGTTCGATGTTTTACATACACTGAATCAGTGCTCGTAAGGCACAGTACCGGTTCCCCTTCGAAGATGGAAATTCTTCAGGTTACAAGGCATGCGAAGTAGTTGAAAAGCCGCAGAGATCTGTGAGAGCAGTCACCGTGTCCCCAAGGACGTGATGCCGTCTGCTCTCCCTCATGCCTGTCAGCATGGCTCAGTGACCGTGAACAAAACTATCAGGTGTACCATAGGACGCCTTTTGGAGTGTCTCCAGAAGGGGGGCTCCACTGCATGAGTAGCTTGGCTCACAGTTACGTGGGTTCCTTGCTTCTTTCCAGATGGGAGGGTGAATACAACACACTCCAGTCCTGGCTGTGCCCCTGTTTCGCACAGTTGTCTGACATACTTCTGCTGGAACAAGAGAATAATCGCTTTGCTCGCATTGATAGATTCCTTACACCTTAATATATTTGTGTGTTTACAAAAGAGTCAGCATCGCGCGATAATGTAATCAAAGTGCTCTTAATGCTCTTCAAATCTTTATGGAAGTTGTGAAACGAGAAAATACCTAAAAACTTCCTCTGGGATGTCTTGCTTACTGATCCTTGAGTTCATACACATTGCTGCTTATCAGCGTCCTTTGTTTGCAGTCCATTTGAAATCTCACTTCAGGTGGCAGTGCTGACTGAGCTAACGTTGTGAGATTTTGCTCAGAGACTTTTTTGTAAGCCTACTTAAGATCTTTAAAGTTTGGCTACCGTGTCCCCTCCAGCTATTACATTTTTGCTTGTAACATCAAAAAGCAGTCACGTTTCTCTGTCATGATTATTTGTTTTTAAACCTTCACTTCCTCAGTTTTAAGATTTTGCTGTTCTCCAGATGTTTGCCTATTTTTAACTCACAGTGCTGGTTCTGTTTTTTCATAGGGATACAAAGTAAACTGGAATTATTCAAGATTGCAGCGTATCAACTCCAAGTTGTCGCTTCCCTCTCCTCCTCTTCCTACCCCAACTCTCCAGCTACACATTAGTCTTCAAAATATATTGGCAGGAGTTGTGTAAGTTTGTTAATTAGCTTCCTTGAACCTCAAATACCTATCAGCTAGTACCCAGGATTTGCTGATAGCTTTTGTTTCCTTCCCTGTTCTAGCTGTGGTACCAACTTCTTAACCTGTTAACAATTCTCTTTACACCTCTGTTGATTTAAGCTATTATTTTTTCCCATGATCTCTGGCTTTGACAACTTCCCTATAATATTATTATCAGCAGCAATGCTTTCCTGTGTTATTTGTTACGTTGTCCTTTTCCCTCTTCCTAAACCTCTGACTGTCCCTGGTGCTTTCAAATGGGTCAAACACAATTTCTGAATTCTTTAAGATTTTAAAATTAGTATAGTAGCTACCTCTGTCTGGCAGGAAAGCACTCTCAGAACACCTTCACAGTTCCTTCTGGTATGTAAAAGATGGTTTAAACTTTCGAGATACAAAATAACTTGCCTATAGTCTTAACAAACTGGACTCCTCTTGATCCAGAACCGCATCTCATAGCTCAGCTACATCTCTGGTCTCCAGGGAGTCTCACCAAGGCTCAGTTAAACTAAATCTTACTTCAAGCCTCTTACCTATCTTCCTTTAGAGGTAGTGCTACAACTGTCCACCTTGTCCTTGTTTTAATCTGGCCAGTGAGCAGTGTAAACTGGCTTCCCTCCAGTAACCTTAACTGTCCCTGCTTTGCTGTCCCCAGTTATGCACTGATGCTCATGTTTACAAATGTTTTCTCTCTGCCTTTAGTTTCTACTTTTATGGTACTTCCAACATAACAAGGTGATATTTAGCATCAGCTTTGGCTCCTGTGTGTTCTCTCACACACACTGGCCCAGGTTGCCCAGAGAAGCTGTGGCTGCCCCATCCCTGGAAGTGTTCAAGGCCAGGCTGGACGGGGCTTGGAGCAGCCTGGTCTGGTGGGAGGTGTCCCTGCCCATGGCAGGGGGGTTGGAACTACGTGATCTTTAAGGTCCCTTCCAACCCAAACCATTCTATGATTCTGTGCTATTGTCATATGCAGTGGTAGAACAATAGTTTCACCCACCTGTCCACCTGTAGACAGCTCTTATTGCAACACCCATAGTATCTGGGAAAATACAGATGTTGTGTGACTTACGTGACTATGTTGGGTACTAGTCTATATGTTGGTAACTGAAATCAAGATGATCTCATTATCAGAGGAAGAAGGCATGAGGCGTGATGCTCTGTCTGTGATTTCTGTCTTGATTTGAGTATTTCCATCACATCCTGTATAGCTTGTGTCACAGCATTCCATAAGCATTGGAATAATGAACATGTAGAATACACATAAGTACACAGGAAAATAATTTTTAAAAAGTAAAAAATAAGTGAAATAATTGTTCTTTCAAAGGCAGGAAATGATTTGACAAAGCTGTAACTAACCTTAAAAGTCATTAGGCCTAAAAAAATAGTGACCTGAGAGAGCTCAGTATAATCATCAGCAAATTTACTCCTAGCATTTTGAAGACAGTATTTCATTACTGAAGCTTTCGGCTTGCGTTGTTTGTAGAGATACTTTCCATAGAAGTCAATATTTGATCTCAACCGACAGTGAAGACATAGAAAAAATAATTCTTAGCACCATGATATTAAAATTATTCTGCATAATGCTACATTCATTGTCTCCATAATTACTGCAACATATTGAAACGGCCTGATGCTTTTCAAGGAGCAAAATCGAAGGCAGGAGTCTGGTCTCTGAAAGGCAGAGGGGAAGATTGCTTCAACGACTAGTTACATACATGGTCTGAAGCTCAGATTCTCATGGATGCTTCACTGACTGCTTAGTTGGTTTTTTTTTCGGGCGGTGTGGGGAGGCAATAGATATTTTTCAATAACTGTATGCTTTCCAGAGGTCTTCACTAAGGATTAAATTTTTTGTAGCTTGCAGCCTCTCCTTGTGCCCCTGAGGAGGCACGGTTCTGCTCTGCCCTGTGGAGATCCATTTATTCATCTTGTGCAAGCCATTTATGGGAGTCGTTACTGTAAGCAGGAGAAAAATGTTGATTCTTATCCTCTGTGCACTGGTTTTAACCTGATTGTATCCAAAGTCAGAATCAGACTCTCTGTCTCTTCCTCTGAATAAAGAAAAAAGATCCCACTGAAGACATTCAGTATTAATGGTTTATTGCATAGCAATAAATACTTACTAAGGGTTCATTTATTTACCATTAATACATACATCTCCTCTTGAGCAATCTCTTTAGTTACTTAAACCAGAATATATGTGATTCAGTGTTGGCTCTTAGTAAACAAGTTGTAACAAGCCACTAAATCCTGCGGCATATTAATTTGCTTCATTTCATTTACCTAAATCAGATAATGATAAATCTGTATTTAAAATTAGAATTGCAAGGAAGAAGATAAGGCTATTAAAAAAAACAAACCCCAGCAATTTTAGAATGACTGAGGCCTTGATTAAAGACCTAAAAACACAGCATGTCTTTTATTTAACAGGGAAAGTTTGAAATACCATTTTGAAAGCTGTTTATGCTGTATCTATCACCGATAAAGTGAATAATCAGAATAATGTGAATCTTCCGGCCTAGAAAGTTACTTAGGGAAATCAAAGGATTTAGGTGGAGGAGAGGAGACAAATTATTTGTTTTTTCTTTAATCCTTGTAAGTTTGTTAGGATTAATATTATAAGATCTTGGATAAAAGTAAAGCTGTAGCAGTGGGGTCTGATGATCTGGTTTTCATTCACTAAGAGGGTTTCCTTAACTTCAGCTATAAAACAAATTTAGGCTTTGTGTCTGCTCGGTTGGAATCTAAGCCCTCCAGCTCAAAAACTGCTGTGAACAGTAATGAAGACCAGCAGATACGGAGCAATGATGTACCCTGATTGCAATCAGAACCATGAATTAGGAATTGATGTACTGCAGAATATAAAAGTAGGTATTCAGTACTAAATCCGATGAGAGGAAGTTTATGATGACAGTAATGATTAGCTTGATTTTCCCCCTTCAGTCTTACACAATAAATCACTGTATTTTAGCAGCCAGATATATTTTCAAATATGTACCTCATATTTGGCTAAATTTAGGATAGCGAGGAAACTTGCTTTGTTTTTAGAGGGTTTTTTTGTATGTTTATGTGTTTGAAATCTTTCTACCTTTGGATAAAGATTAACCAAGTGAAAGAGAAATCTGAGGTTGCTTGTGAAAAGAAAGTAGAAAAGCTTCTGAGTAATTTGGATATTTATAGTTATAAAGCATTAACATCATACCCTGACATTTCCAAACTGGAAAGTGTTATTGACTTAGAATGGGAGATATAGTTAGCAAGAACTCCTGAAAATCACACGTTTGTTCAGAAATCTGCATATAGATGGCAAAATTCCTTTCTGATCATTGTCACGTTTTATTCAGCTGGGTTTTTTTGTTTTTTTTTTTAAATCTGCCTACTGTGAGAAAGGAAAATGGCTGCAGAAGGGCAAGACACCGCTGTCTGGTCATGCAGGAGAGTTCATGGGGGTTCGTACCACCAGCTCCCACCTGCCCTCGCTGCAGCGGGTGACCCTTGTAGTGGCAGAAGTGACAGTGCACTGACTCTGCAGACAGTTTAGCGTCTGTACTGAGCCAGCTCTCAATCATTTTTGGTTTAAACTAATATGCCAGGTGAACTATGATGACTAAGGAGCTGTCAGAAAATAATTTCACGTCATATAATTTCAGTGCCATATCATCTGGAACGGGGTTAATAAATTCCTGAATTGGGATACACTTTCAGTAGCAGAGAATTTGCCCTCAGTGCCTCATAAACGCATCTAGTCAGGGTAGCAGTACTCAAAGAATACGCAAACTTTAAAAGACAGGGTGTATGATCCATATATTTGGTTGAAATCAAGTCTATCTACAGAATCACAGAATGGTCTGAGTTGGAAGGGACCTTAAAGATCATCCAGTTCCAACCCCCCGCCCTGGGCAGGGACACCTCCCACTAGGCCAGGTTGCTCCAAGCCCCGTCCAGCCTGGCCTTGAACACGTCAGCTTCTATTCTGTATTCTTCCTTTATTCCTGTCTATAGAAAAACTAAAAATTTCTTTCCTTGCTTATTCTTGCCTTGTGGAATTGCATAAAAGGGTGTTGTCACCTTTTAAAATACTTGTAAACATTAACAAAGAGTCCAAGGGATCAGCAGACTAGTGAGAGGGGTAATGTCTGCAAGCAGCCTTAATATTTGACGGCATCCATTTATGCTGCAAATTTCAGGTGAGTGTGGTTTTCTGATGTCAGTGCTGTCTACAGAGCCATTAGTATTGCTCTGAAAAGCAGGTACTGAGTGCGCTTACACAGCTGTCGAACTGTTCTATATCTGGGGATGTCTGAACAAGACAATAATTTTCCTTGGCCATCTCCACTGTGGAAGGATTACACTGCCATAAAAGTTCTGCATAAATTCTTTCGGTCTCTCTTATTTGCATCACTGTTCAAATACTAGCACTGTGCCGCTAGATGAAATTAATTACTGGACAGATGTTGTTTGTCATGGGGTCTCATTTTCACATTGTATAGTTCTATAGATATGAAATATGAATAACAGCCATTCAAAACAGCTCAAAATAGCCCATACAGGCAACTTCTCCCTTGTAGGAGAAATGTTAAGAAGTAGTAAATATGTATATTTTAAGTCTGATTTTTATGATTCTATCTTAGTTATATTTGCATTTTGCTGGAATGTACTTGTGCAGGCTTCTGATGAGAGAGGCATCATCACGAGGGTATCAAGTAGCATGAACCAGGTTGTTTAATAATGAATAAAATAAAGCACAAATTACATACGAAATGAGTTTTGATTTGTTGAATCAAACACATTTCTGCTAAAGCCAGAACTCAATGTCTTACCTGCGTGATACAACAGTTATTGAGACATTTACCTGAGAACTTTGGGTGCACAAATTTTCATAACTAGACTGTTCTTGAAATGGATCTCTTGGCAGGAGAAAATACTTGTGTTAAATTAAAAAAAAAAAACCACAGTTCTGTAGATGTGACAACATAACACTGACCTGTGGCATACTAAATGGAAAAGAGTTACCTTATAATCCACCCACCCCAAAAAATGAGTTAATTTGGAGACTATACATTTTTTTAAATATACGGCTGGAATACTCTGCGCTATGGATATCTGAGTTAAAACTACAGAGGAATCTTTAAACAATAAATTGACTAAAAAAAAAGGATTTCAGAGCAACTGAACAACAATTACATTTTAATTTAAATTAGCTTTAAAAATATGGGGAGAGTATGAAAGTACAAAAAGTATTTATTTTCCATTTTTAAGCAAAATGAATGATGTCGGAAATTCCAAATGATTTAATTTTGACTTTTTCAAAGTGAGAGTTTTGATTTCAAAACCATGTTTTTCATTCAAAACAACTTGCCTGTCTCAGATACATGAATTTAGGAGAAATCTTGGGATTTACAGTAGAATCTAAAACAATTATAATTTTAATCATCAATGACCTCAGCATTCCTGTATTCTCACGATACTAAAGTAGAAGATATTTTCATTTTAGAAAAATAGCGCTGGTAAGAAGAATCAACTCTCACCATTTCTTCTTCTCTCAATTATAACATTACATTTCTTTCCTTGAGTCATGGAATTTATTTACAGGCTGACAAAAACACCAAGCCTACAATTTTCCTGAACAAAGAAAGTAAAATATCCCTTGGAAGACTAATTTACTGATTGAGGATTAATTTTATCAGAGTGCCAGATCCTAACCTAATAGTGTTTCTTTAAATCGTCCGGTCTTTCCTTAAGTGGATGTCATCTGTTATCATTCATTAAGCCAATCTGGAATCATGGTTTCTCTGATTAGCTATTTGGATTGCCATATTCACAGCTAAATGAAACAGAAGAAATTCACGGTGTTGCACTTATAATAAAGTTCAGCGATGCTGAGATTGGCAGCAGTGTTACTGTTATGTCTGTATCACACCCCAGGTGGGCAACCGCAAAAATAAGATTTAAACACGATGACCCCATGATGCAGCACGCCGTGTCTGTGTTGATCTTCATTTGTTTTCTGACCGTACTGTATAACACAGGATTTCCTATATGTCAGTCTGAAACCCTCTGTTGGGTTTCCATCACAAGGTTTTGGAAGGGGGACAGATATGGGGGTGGCTTCTGCGAGAAGCTGCTAGGATAGAGTGGCTTTGGTGGGCACCTGGCGTCCAGCCAGGGTCAACCCACCACAAACCCATACTAAAATCATATGAGTTATTATTTTTCCTCATATTTCATATATATATATATATTTAATACGGGGCAAAGGATTTGAGTGTGAAGTGAAGGACATGGTGCCTACTTCCTCTTCCAGCTTGCCTTCCATGACTCTGCCTAACTTTCTCCAGTCCCGTTACACCTGGGTCCTTCTAGAAAGGAGCCTCAACAAATTTTGTCTGACCGCTGCGGATCGTGCGTCATCACTGTAAAAGAGTAGGAGAGAGCTGAGGTTATATGGAGTGTGGCAAGAATGTGCTCCCTTTTATGACCTTTGTTATCACGATTCAGCCAGGTTTCGTCTCTGGAGGTCTCACCTGGGTGGCACAACAGCCAGCATTAAGGCGTTCCTGACATTGGGCAATACGGCTGGACAGAAGTTTAACACCATCCCCAGCCTCAGAGCCCTGTGCTGTAGCAGTAACACTGACTTTGCTGTGATAGCACTTCATTTTTATTGATTACTCTTGTGATGAATTTGGCATGCCCAGTTCAAATGTGACGTTTGAGTACATTTTTGAAAACTGAAGTATGTGGTTTACTTTTTGAGATCGTTATGTCAGAAAGCTCTGGGCAGCAGGAGATAAACAAAGCCAATTACTACCTGTCAGGGAACACACGGTGTGTCCTGTCTGCAGTGGCCAATTTTGCTTGCCCTGATATGTTGGGTATTTTAGAGCCAAACGTCACATCCAGTTTTTTTGTTTTTCTGCCATAACCAGAGTTTCTCCTATCTGACACACAGGGCTCTGCTCAGCTATTCTCTTTCTCTTAACTTACTTTTGAGAAGGAGAAAATAAATTTTGAAACACTTTGATGATGGTCAAAAGAAATAACCTTCAATCTAAGGTGAGCAGAGGGGTCCAACAGACCTGCTTTGAATGGCAGCATCCCCCTCTCAACGCTGCACTGTCGAATTCAGTGGGAACGAGGTGGGGGGGTAAATCATTAACTCGTACAGACATAGGCCTAGACTGACATGGAGGATCGTGGAAGATGTTTCCTTCCTTGTGTTCCTCTTTCCATTTTATCTTTTGGGGACAGATCTCAGGGGTGATTCAGGATTTCTTCTGCAGCTGGTGCTTTTTGTCCTGATCCATGGGATTTTTCTACATAGCTTGTGTTGTCTGGTACGAGCTGATCTTCAAGTAAACTTGTCCTTTCTCTCTTTCACATCAACTTACCTCTATTTCGCTCTAAGCGTGCGTGCCCCCTCAGGTCCCAGATATGTTGGATTTTTTTTAACCCTGCCTTAATTAGGTCTGTTATTTTATACTATTTCAAGAACTTCTGGTTTTGTTTTTTTTTTTTTTTTGTAAGGTAGGAGGCACTGTTTCTTGCAGCTCCAGGGACCTCAATTTTGGTATCAATCGCCTGTTTTAAGGATAAGTTAAATAACTTAAGTAATAGGTTTTAAGTAAGTAATACAGCTAAGCCTTCATTATCCTTCATCAGACACATACCTGCTGGAGATCCTGGCAGCAGAGGCAAGCCTGATAGAGCAGGTTCTGGAAGCAAACGACTAGAGCTTGACTTTTGCTGTGAGGATCCCGGCCTTCATTCCTAAAACTATACACCTGGAAAAATTTCTTATATTTTGCATATACACAGAAAAATTAGATGACAACCAGAGAAAGATATACGTGCAAGTTTGAATAGTATACATAAAGCTGTAAATACTTCTGTATTTGGGATCTAAACAGAATTTGACAAAAGTCAATGGTATTTATGCACTACATTTTGTAAAGTTAAAATGAGAGCGTTTCTGTTTCACGAGAGCATAATTTCACTGAGCTTTCTGAGGCTTGGTTTTGGCTGTCATATGACATCTTGGCTGGGGCAGGTATGAGGAATTTTTCTGTCAATGGGACAATATTTCCGTTTTCCAACACTTCTACAAAACCATTGTAAATTTCCGTAGCTACAAAATATTTGGTGCCGGAATATGAGATAGCGTAAATCAGCAGGAGTTCTGTGATAGCAATGGAACTAGACTGATTTATACAAGCTGAGGATCTTGTCCCCGATCTGCAAACGACAAAATACATTTGCGTTACTCAGTCATGACGTGCTTTTCACTTTTATGAAGTAAATGCAGAGACTACCGTGCACAGATGTTTTTTGAACTATATTTTTCACTAGTTGGCTTTGTCAGGTATTTCATTTAAAACTTCGAAACAATTTCTCACCCTCTTAGAGCACAGCCCTGCTAAGCATACTTTTGAGTAAGCGGTTAAAACTTTCCATTTCATTTGATGCAAAACCATGTTTCGATTTCCCAGAAGAAAAATAATTTCCAATTTCTTTTGGTGAGCTCCTGAAGTTTTGAAAATTTTTGAATTATGGAGTTTTGGTACGGAGATATAGACAGAATTGTGGACTGGTAATTAAAAAAAAATTATGCAAACAGTGTTATATTAATAATTTCATTCTTAAAGTGTATGTTAACGTGCTTCAGATTGTTCAGAAATATTGACAGTCAGCATTTCAGAGCCTACCAGTGATTTTGAGAATACTAACCCTTAAATTTTAAAGAAACATGAAGTGAAATTCTTACTCCACTAAAATGAATCATGCAACTACAATAATTACGCCTTGATCCGGGATTTATTTTAACACTTGAAATGACATTTGACATTTTTCTGAATTTTGAAGTGTTTGAAGTGAAGCGAAAGTAATACCAGTACTCATTTTTCAAAGTTAGGACTTCTAAAATATTAATATGAAAGACATACATGTTCGCACTGGAACAGAGTAAAAAATTATAGAGGCTTGCAACTGTTCAAAAGTTATTGAATACATAGACGGTCCATTTGAATTCCATTCTGAAGCCATTCTTATTTAACATTGCTTAGAGAGTTGCTGTCAGAAGTGACCTAAAATTATGCTTTTTCAAAAATTGCTTTCTTTTAAGAAGCTCGTGTGATTACGTGCCTATGTTTATAGATTTACCTTTTGGTGTTTATTGATAACTTGGAAAGACAGTAGTAATTGCTAATAAAAATAGAAAGCCAAAGACTAGATTTTTTACTTTAATTATTTCTTACTTTTGCATTTCATGAAACGTTCTTTACTGCTGTTTAAAACTACTTAAAAATCAAGACACGGAAGACAGACCAGACGAAAACAGCAGATTTTGTGCAATATGGAGAGCAGAGTGCATTTAAACCCAGCCAGGCCTGCTCAAGCATGAGAACCGCTACGTGGTACAGCAGAGTTCTCGGCTCCGTGACCCGAATTCCTGTTCTGAAGGAGATCATTCTGGTTCCAGCAGCAAGTGGCCCGGCAATGCCAGTTCTGCAGGCTTTGCATCACTCTGCTTGCCTTGCTGAGGCTGGATGCGGTGCTAAGGCAGCTGTACTACTCCCAGTACACGTGCTGCCTCCCTCCACACTGCCCTGGGTACCAGTCTGCGGCACAACTTCGTGCTCTTTTGACACGTTCTGTGGAGAAAATCTATCTGCTCCCAGTTCTTCATTTCAGTTCAATTCTTTCTTAGGGAAAGTTTTAATTGAAATATTTATAGATTGTATGGTTGAATCACGGCTGACTTACCTATCAATCATTTCCTATACTGGGCTCTTTTCCACCCCTGTCTACTTCAGACAAATGGAGACGAAGGAATAGATTCTGGTTTTTTATTCATTCTAAATAGGAAGGTCTTATCTTACTGTTGAAATTCAAATAATTAACCAAAATAATTTCGAACTTGAACACCATAAAAAAAAAAAAAAAGCCTTTGACATCATAGGAACAGGTTTCAAAGCAAATATAGAGCTGGAATCCTAAAATTGGAAAACATATGTAAGAATCTTTATGGTATTTTCACCACGTGCATTCGGCTCGCTCTCTCTCTGTATATCAATACGTTTGCTCAAATTAATTCTGTAAAATTTTATTTCTGTCCCTGATTGAGGACAGAACTCAGACAGACAGACATTCCATGATGTGTCAGGACATTCATATGGAGATACTGAGATGAAAGCAGTTACCTAGTTATCATCTTGTGTTTAAGTATAGATTCTAATGTGTAATCAGATGAATGTCAATTTTCTTGCGTATTCTTAACCAAAAAGCAGATAAATAGAGATATTCCAATTCTAATTTTGTCCTAAATTTGATACAGTTAGTTAGTGAAAAGAAGGAAGGTTTTATACCTACAGATGTTTTTATCATTTCAGATAGGATTGTTTCTATGATAAGCCCCATCTTCTGTATTTTTACAGTTAAAACCAAAACCTCAGTGAAACTATCTGTATGTTTTTGTCCCTCACATGGAGTAGATATGTCCATTAAATCCCTCTCCCTCCACATACTTTTTCCGCCTTACTTTTTACCACCCTCACAAGATACGGTCCAGCAAAGCACTCGGGTGCATTTGAATGGTGAAAAACCTCTGAATAATCAAAGTACCTGAAAGATGGCTGTTTACATAAAGTTAGCATTATAAATGTGTGAGTGCGTGGTCAGGACCGGATCCTCCTAATCTTTACACATGCTTTTGTAGGCTTACAGGTTCAGTGCTGTCTGATAAAACAATATAAAAATTCAACGGGCTTCATGAAAGAGTTTTATTAGGAGAACGGACACCTCTATGTTTAAAGACAGGCTTAAATAGACCGAAATAATAACAGTACTTAGCACGCCGAGTGTGTAAATACTGTGGTGTGAATAATACGTTGAAGATCACCTACTTTACCTTGTCAGTATAGTATACTGCAGAAGTTTCATCTGTTTCGGCCTAAACAGCAGTCATAGCTTATAGCACAAAGAAATAAACAGGGACTTCAGTTAGAATACTTGATTTTACAGGCTATTGTAGAAGCTCCTGTTAGAGCTGTTACAGCGAAGGATATGTCAGCATTTCCATTTCCAAGGGTTTATAACCACACTGTAAAAATGAGCTTTAGGCTACAACTTGCCAGATAAAATCTCAGCTCCGAACCAAATTGTTTGAAAGGAACACATTTCCATAGCTGTATTTTCTCTTCTATATTAACATGGAATGTCTTAGTTTAGTTGCTGTAGTGAGCTCCACATTTGATATTTTGTTAACAACAACAGTTCTGAGCTGATACCTAGAGCCCTGTCCCCAGTGTGTCAGTGGGAGCACATCGGAATAGAAGAGGGTGGAAGTTTTTTCACAGTTTCCTAAAGAGGAGCACAACAGATATGTCATATTTTTTTCCTGCTCCCGAGTCTATGGAGGCTGCAGAGCCCCGGGTTTAACCCAGAAGACACAGTGCAATGTCAGAATGCCCGTATTGGAAACTCACACACAGCTGAGCTGCGTCTTCTTATTCATGGGACTTAACTGCCTCAGCTGATGTATTTTGTGACCCAATCTATGCTGCTTCTGCATTTAAGTTGGTTTTGGTTTTGTTTTGGGGTTTTTTTTTGTTACACCAATCCAACTTTAGCCATCCCAAGCTTAGTGCGAAATATACCCCACTCCATTATATCCTTGGCCCCGTTCTACACAATTTTTCGCTAAAGCAACAGTCATTTTTTCGCCTGTATTATCACCTCTTAAAGGCATGCTGAATAGAGACCGAGTGGTCTCCAGGTAAACAAACGTGTATCAGGTTACCTCTACAAGACTTAACTTTTCAATAGTTTCTGGATATTTCCAATATCTTTTTGGGAACATGGCAATCCCTAGGACAGGCAATTCCTAGGACAGGAATTAAATGGCTCGTATATTAAAAATCTGCTGTTTGTGGATGTCTCCATATATGCCTGGGAAGTTGTCCTGAGACAGAGAAAAAACAGGCCAAATTTGCGGTACAGCACATATCTTTATATTAGCACGATGAAAATCGTGCTGTCATTGGCGCTGTTGTAGTATGCACAAAATGGAAGAATAGCCTAATATGTCAAGGTGAAGGAACTATAAAATAAATCTTATGGTGGAACAGATAGCTATTGCAGTCTATCTTATAAATAGTATGCATTTATAGAATTGTCTAGATATGTAATCATGTAATGGACTGAACACGCCATTACGTTGAACTGGAAAAAATAAGCGTGCTAACACAGAGAGGGATGTTTCTTCCAGTTCTTTTATATAAATGGAAGCAACAAAGGCTTTTTGGAATCGCTTGACACATTTAACATCTTCCATGTGTTACCTGATGGTTCATCTGTCCAGGATATCATACAGATTGTCCATCTAAGAATTAACAGAGTTAATTTTACATTGCATCCAAAGCTGTGTGTGAGTAAATCATTATAATATACCTGAAAATCCTGGCATAAGGATACATGCCTAATAGCTCATCATAGTGTTTATTCAATAGCACCCATTATAAAGTCATTCATACAGTGGCTTCTAAAGCATTACTCAAACAAATCTTATATTCCCTGTTAACAGTACAGCTCTTTTCCCGCAAGTGGCAGCCTGTCATTCTCCTACGGCCCTGAGGAGCCCGGTACACCGTCTCTTACTGCATGTCGTTGTCCCTTTCTGTGCCGTTGAAAATGAGGGTCAGATGTGGTGGATTTCAGTGGCCTTGCCATAAGCGGCTGCTACAGGTACAGGGGAGAACAGAGCCTTGTGACATGTTGCTCAAAGGTGCAGATAAAACACTTTATGCGTACAAACAATACCCATATATGTCTGTACAAGGTTTTTCTATGCTACCACTCACAGGATTGTGTACTGGACTCCAATAGAAATCACTTTTTGGTAATTTTCCCTGTATTTATTAAAGGTATCATGGTAGGTGTGCAGACATTGTAGGTATGTGAGACTGGTTTTGCACGATCGAGGTGTATCGCGTTGTCTGAGGCACAAACTATTCCGAATGGTTTACAATGAAGGGTGATAACCAAAGCTGGCATACAAGAGTTGTGCTGTGTTGCAATGATCATATCCTTTTCTGATAATGCCGTAATGCTTTCAAATTACAGGGAATCATACCTTTATATCCTTTCCAACTTTTAACCACAGCGGATCGAACAACCCCATAGATGTAGGGGTATGTTCTTTGCTTTGCACAGCTCTTTCTGTGTGCCGAAAAGGTCCCGGTATGGATGGGGCAAATGGTCTCGTGTGTTTTATATTTTTCCATTATGTTGTTGCCTTCCTGGGTTGAAAACTCACAAAGAAGAAGTCGGTGAGAATTTGCTGCCTAACTTTCGATGTGTGACACTCTTGAAGACTTTCTCCAAATAACTCCTGAAAGTAATGAAGCATGTGGCGGAGCAAGCCATAGGTTCTGAGATGCTCGCAAGAGCTTCCGAGAGTTCTGGGGACAGAGAGCACAGCAATCGGGGAAAAAAAATAAATCAATATTTTCAATTGTCAGAGAGTTAGTGTAGAATGTCAATGGTACAAGGTAGCTATGTTATATAATGTATATATTGCACAATGACTCGATATTGATATTAATGTGAAGACGAACTTGGGAATGTGCACAGATATTTAAAAAAGCTGAAATGTCACTAAATATTCTCATTTAATGAAGAAGAAGAATTTCCATAAGAAACTATTTAATTTATTTTGTAAGGGCCTTACTTTTGAGTTTATATTTCTTAAAAGATTATATGATGTGGTGAAAAGGTAGTTAGAATGTAGAAGAAAGTGTGTGGAATAGCAGCCAACAGCTTCTGTGTTGATGAATTTGGTGGATGTATCACAGCTCAGAGAACAGCGAGGATGTGAGGGTATGAAAAATGCATATACCCATGAAGCACCAAAGTTAATAATGTCCTTCCTTACATTTAGCCATAATAATTTCCTTTCAAAAATCGGTACTATTATGGGAGGATCTATGTGTATTACAACAACATCAAAAACCTGTCCTAGGACAGATAAGATTTTATAAGTGATTCCCACTGCTGAAAGGCGATTGAACTGGATGTCTTGGATCATAAAATATTACATGGAAGGTTGCTGGATGGTAGTGTGGTTTTATACTTCACTGCCTATGCTCTACCAACGCGGTTCTTTCTTTGAAGCTATGAGTAATTTATGAGATGATGTTAGGTTGATAATTTAAAGAACAGTCTCCATTCTTACAATCCAGTAGAACTCCTTTATTCTCACTTCACTTGAAAGTTGAATTGTTTATTGTAATGATAGCTTAACTCGCGCATGCCAGTCGGAAGGCCTGTGCCAGAGACTTTTACTACAGCATTAATGAAGAGCCTGTGGCCGTCAAAGAATAGGTGTCTAGCGCAAGTCAATTGTCTAGAAGGGCAAAAGAGACAGACTTTCTCTACCTGTGTTAGAAAACCTAGTGATAGGTGTTCAGCCAAGTACCCTGTGTACAGGTTAGGCTAGCAGACACCTCATTTTGTATTTCTGGAACACTAAAAGTTATGATTTGATTAAGGTCTAGACTTACCTTTGTTTTGCCCGTTACGTTTTCCTGCAAGGAAGCAGAATGAGACCTGTGTTTAATGGGATTTTAAAATTCTGCATTCTTTGGAATAAATCACGAAGGGCTTCATGGTACAGAAGAGGAGCTTCTTCAAGCATGGCTCATAGGTCAAACCTCCTACAACATCGCTGCACACGTGTTCGGTGGTGGCTGATCTCAACAAGGACCCTGCGTGTTCCATCACGTACTAAGTAGAATTCCAGCTGGCTGAATGAATTGTTGAAGGGCAAGTTTGTGTTTTGTAGCCAGACACACAGAAGCGCGAAAAGCCCCCTTTGTCTGTATTTGTAGTGTCAGCCTGGAAGGGTGTATCAAAGGTCCAAGGATATTTCGTATGCAGCATCCTCTTCAGAATCTGGAAGCTGAACAAGCAATAGAGAAGCAGTGTAAAGGTTAATAGTGTGCTATGAATACGTGGAAGGGAATGGAGGAGAAGCGGCTCAGCAGCTGAACTGTACCCTCACGGCCTTTGCAAAAGGTGAAAGGTTTCCTGGGACAGCATGGTCCCAGAGAGGCGGTGATATTTTCCAGACTGCGTACCAGAATTCCATCTGTTACACAGAAATAAAGAATACAGTGTGTCCAATTCAGCACCTAAAGTGAGAAATTGGAATGATTCGATTGTATCATATCTAGTCTCATAACGCTGATATTTCTCTTGCATTTGCCTGATATATAGAGAGAGATGCAAAATGGAAAGATTGCTTACGAAGGACCAAATTCAGCCATCAAAGGCTTTGTCATAACCCTACATTGTCCTTTCCTTCCCTAGTATATCCTTATTTTTTGAAATATAAAGGTTGTGGCAGTGTATACATTCCCTCTGGAGGCAAAATTAACTTACAAATTCTTCTGCATCTTTAAAGTGCCAATATGTTCTTGAGGAACAAGCTGAAAAATCAAGTTTATTATGACAACCTTAAGATATTTTGCCTTTCTCAATAAGAAAACTCAGTGCTTGTATCTGATAGAGTTTCTTTTCCTGCAGCTTTGTGTTATTCTGCGTTCCTCATTTTACAGAAACTGTAATGATGTGTCAGCAGGGAGATGGACCAGTTAGAGTAAAACTGCAATGTTAAATGTATTTTCTACCTTACCTGGCTTTAAAAGGCTTGTCTTTTCAATCAGAGACTCCATAAGCACATAGTTACATTGGGCCACAAATTTTATTTTCAGCTTCCACAAGTTCATACCAGGAACTCTGAAACTCCCGCAACAAATGTAAGTAGACGGCTAATAGTATTTCATCTCCTATAAATATAAATTCACATGTTTCTGCCTGAACTACATTCCACAAATGTTTTGCACAAAAACAAGTTTAACAGGGTACCTTTGAACTTTCTGAGTTGAGTGAAAATTGAATGCATCATTATTTATTTCACTCCAAATTAACACAAAGCAGATAGATCAGATCAGAGAAAACTGGCCATATAGTCCAACATATTGTCCACAGCAGTGGCCAATACTGAATCCAAATCTTTACTGAAAGTAAGTGAGCGGAATTAGAGGAGCAATTTGAGTAAAAGCATCTCAAAATGCTCTCTCTGAGTCTCTAATCACGTCTCAGGTGCTCACCAAGGCACAGGCAGTGTCTTTGCATTTAGTAGTACTTCGTAGACCAGTTAGCAGAAGAAAAATCTGATGTTTAGCATCTACAGATGTCCTGCAGGGAGGAGTTCCAGACGTTATGTACATGGTATATGAAAAAGTACCTGTTTTTGACTTTTTGAGACTGTTAACCCTGATTTTGCTGTAACAGACAGTGAACAAACTTCACTTATTCACCATACCAATGCTATTCCCATCCTTCCCCTTAGCTGCCTCCAATGCTGAAAAGCCCCACATTTCGGCGGCTCTTTGCACGGAGTTCTTTCCCTACTTTGAATCATCCTTGTTTATCTCCAAATTTTTCTAGTTTTCTTAAACAGCACAGGGTACTCAAGGTGTGAATGCTCAATGGCACGCTGCAGTTTGTTTCCTATTCCTTTCCTAATAATCCCTGGCATCCCATTTCCTTTATTGGTTGCTTCTGAGCAGTTGCCTGATGTTTTCATAGAATCGCCTATTATCACCCCAAGGTTTCCTTTCCCAGCAGGTCATATCACAGCACCGTATATTTAAAGCTGGGATCGTTTCAGCCTATGCTCATTGATTTGTGTTTATCTATATTGTGTTTTGGCTGATATTTCGTTATCCAGTCAGTCGGCGTTGTAAGGACTTCCTGCGGTGATCCACAACCGGCTTTTGTGAATTCTCTCCTCATGCCCCCCTCTCTCACCTCTCCAGAGTGTATCACACAGCCCGGGCCCTCTCACAGATCATGTCCAGGGGTAACCTACCCCCAAAATGAAAGCAGAAAATGTTTCCCACTCTTCGCTTTCAACTTTGAGCTGGTTCTTTAACAGTTGAAGGAAGTGCCGGGTAAAATCTTTAACATTTTAATTATCCTGAAACCAAATGCTTTTCTTGACCAAAATTAAGTTAATTCATTTTAAGTTGGAGCAACATTGTATGTTAAAGAGTGTAATAGAGTTACACAGTCTTTCCAAATGAATATTTATTTTGGGTGTTTCAATATTTTGTTCTAGATTTAAATTTCTGCCTCTGATAGCTTTTAAGTATGAAAAAAACTACATTGTTTGGAAGGTAAATTTTGGAGATTTTTCCAACATTCACTAGGAGTGCTGCATGAGGGCACAGTTCACTGTCATGTAGACATAAAACGTACGCTGGTATTTTACAGGCTGTCCTAGTTCAAACCGCAACAGTCAAGTTTGCCACTTCAGGCAAAACTCCCTCAGAGAGACAGACAAACCCACCCAGATGCACACAGAATTAACACGTAGGTATTCACAGTATCTTTGTTTCATTCATTATTTGTTTCATTTGTGTTCCATCGTGCGCTATTACTGTAAAGCAGACTCTCTTTTCCCCTTTCAGGAAACTCCTATGGTACTTCTTAGAGTAATATAGATCCCTCTTCTTTTCCAAACTTCCTTAACTAGATCTGGCAAATCTACCAAGAGGCTACTTTCCTGCTTTATAAGAAAGGAAAAAAAAAACCAAACCAGTTTTACTGAGAAATACGGTAGATATAACAGCAGATGGATAGGATTAAAAAGAAAAAAAACCCAACATTTGTAGACTATAGGTAGACACCAGGAAAAAAATAAATTCCATTTCAAAATGGCAACACAGCAGCAGAACAACTTCTGGAAATACTATTAGTTTACCACACCTTAAAACTCTTTTAAATACTGTTGTGATAATGATTTGTCCTTTGTGTTCTGTACATTTTCAAGATGGAAGGTAATACAGGTTAAATGTTGGAAACGTCAAGATTTTTGCAAAGGTAAACAAGATTGTAGAAGCTTTAGGGTAGCTTGTTACAAGATAACATTTGGGGTTTGATACAGTTGAAGTGAGATCTGGATAGGGCTTCAAATTATTATTTTTTCATGTCATGAAACACTGAGTAAAGGGGGTGGGGAGAAGTCTTCATTAGGCCTACCTCACAATGTAATGGAAAGATTTCCATTGATTTATACAAAAACCGTATCTGGCAACTAGTCAGAGCCTGCATGTAATTCAGCTTTATTCTTCAGACATCCTGCATTTATTCCTAGGAGACACCTTAACTTGTTGTTAAAATAATTCCATTGACATCTAATAGAAGAACTGGGGGGGAAAACTGCATCCTGCAAGGCGGTAGATTTCTGATTATGAATCTTTAAGCAATACCTTGTTTGAGCAAAAATGCTGTTAAAGTTGTGAGCGATATGACAGATTTACTGGTGCGAAAGGATAGAATTAACCAAACCAGAACGGTTTAAAAATCAAGACTTCTGATACTTGGCGTGATTTCAAATGTGTTAGCCTGACTTGGTTAAACTAAGCTTGTCCTCATAGCTAAGTGTGCGCGTACTGATCTTTACCAGGGTTATGAATTCTGGATATTTTCTGGATAGTCACGTAACTGGTATGCACATTCTGTAATTCATATGTACACATGACAGATGTGCCAGCATCCATTTCCTAGCTTCTGGTTGTTGCCCTGTGGCTTTCAACTTTTACTCACAGCCACAAATCTCCGTTGACCAATCTCGTAGTTTAAGAGCACCACCGCTGTCTCAGCAATTCATCCATGGGATCGTGTTTGTTCATAGGAACACTTAAATACAAGCTTTACAACCATTTCTTCAGTGAGCACTATTTATGGAAGATACAGTTCTTTTCCGAGCAGATATTCCTCCTTAATCAACAATAGCATTTTATCCATGGGATAAAGGGATGAATTCACTCAAGGGATGAATTTTTTCTATATGGCCAGTCCAGTTCTACAATGACATTTGTAAACCTCAGTTTTCTTATAACTGTGGTAAATTTATAACCTTTCTAACATAACTCTGCTTACAGTGCATACATTATATGCAGAACACTCATCTGTGGGCTGAGCACACAAAGGACCATTAACAGGACTGGCAGGTGGTGAAAAAGTAACAATGAGCCAAAAGGGTTGATTTAGAAGACTAAACTAAACAATGTGATTTTCAATGGCAAATTGGGGTGATACAAAATACAGAATCGGAGGAAGTCAGTGTCTGTGGTTTGTTCAGGTGCTCTTGCGCTGAAGTGGCTCTGGAAGAGGGGGTATGAGGACAAATTACTGGTGCAGGGTAATACTGTGATTTATGGCCATCATTTAAAATTTTTACGTTCTTTTCTAAATCAGTGTCCTGGTCTTGGAGCTTTGCTATTATTGTGCAGTGTATGTGCTAATAACAAATTATTGAAAATTGCTAAGAAGTAACACACAGACTTGATTTATTCTTACAGTGAAGCAAGGGAAGCTGATGTAATTGCAAGTAACATCTGTAGCCTTGTTTGAAGCATGGGTACTGACATTTTGCCCTATTTTTCTTTTTTTCTGTCTTAAAATTGAAATGTTCTCCAAAGGTCTACTTTTCCTCTCCTCAAGCGACTAACAGCCAGAAGAATACTGTGGGAGCAAGGACTTTCTACCAAGGATTTACAGCATAAAGTTACAATAATGTATAACAAAGATTTTCCCCTTGTCATGGTTTAACCCCAGCTGGTAACGAAGCACCACGCAGCCGCTCGTTCATTCCCCTCACAGTGGGATGGGGGAGATAATGGGAAGAGTGAAAGTGAGAAAACTCATGGGTTGAGATAAAGACAGTTCAATAAGTAAAGCAAAAGCCGCGCACGCAAGCAAAGCAAAACAAGGAATACACTCCCTGCTTCCCATGGGCAGGCAGGTGCTCAGCCACCTCCAGGAAAGCCGGGCCCCATCACGCGTAACGGTGACTTGGGAAGACAAACGCCATCACTCTGAATGTTCCCCCCCCCCCAACTTCCTTCTTCTTCCCCCAGCTTTGTATACTGAGCATGACCTCACATGGCATGGAATATCCCTTTGGTCAGTTGAGGTCAGTGTCCTCTCCCAACTCCTTGTGTCCCCCCAGCCCACTCGCTGGTGGGGCCGTGTGAGGAGCAGAAAAGGCCTTGACCCCGTGTAAGCGCTGCTCAGCAGGAAGTAAAACACCCCTGTGTTATCAACACTGTTTTGGTCACAAATCCAAAACATAGACCCATGCTAGCTACTATGAAGAAAATAAACTCTATCATCCCAGCCAAAACCAGCACACCCCTTTACCATGTTATACATTTCCATTAAAACAAAAGGTTACCCAAATAGATAGAAAAATGGAGATGAATGATACGGGGCTACCTCCTTTGTCTTTTAAAAACTGCACATATTCGACTGCAGGAATTCAAACAGTAGCACAAGGCCTCTTACAACCAACATGGGATTATTCTTTGGACACTTCCTAATGTATCCAGGTAAGGTGAAGAAATCTAACAAGACCGAATCAGTTCCTACGTCCCATACTATTTTTCTTTCATTAGGAGAAATCAGTGTCACAGTTCCTGAAACTCTGCGACCTTTTTTCCCTGTAGATTCTCTGAAGGTGGTTGATAGCAGCTTCAGAAATAACTACTCAGTAAATACTAAACGATTTATTGTCAGCTAGTTCACTAACAATAATGCTAGTTCACTTTGTACATAGTATGAGGGTATACTCACGTAGATATGGGAAGTGCCGTGTGGTTTCCTTGTGCCTGGCAGTCTAATTGGGGGTGGGAGTAAACATGCTGTACTCTGTTGCACATCCTTTACTGTTGGTCAAAAGTGCATTATTGTCAGACAGAAGGGTAAAAGTTGAGGCTGCAGCCTGTGACTTTCAATGCATTAGGGTGTGCTGCAGGGAGTTCAAGCCATACAACTTCTGAAAAAAAGTGGGAGTTCTGGGAAAGAAGTGTCCTGCATGGCCCCTTTTTTCTTAACTTACTGTTTGGAGGGGTCGGGAGGAAATAAAATGGGCACCATCCTTTGAAAGTGGGTATTGACACATTAGACGTTCTTCTCAGGGGACTGTGAGAGGGTCAAATTTATCTAGAATAGAAAAGCTTTCATTTTTTTCTCCCACAGTATAAAAAGAAAAACCACAAGAAAAGATGAACTTGCAGTCTTGTCTCAAAAGGCTGGTAGTTCAGTCAGCTGCTGCAGAAACCTCTGTAATGCTTTGGTTTCCTTTAACATGGCGTGTGTCTGGATGAATAACACCCGAAAGCAGTAGACACGGTTACACAAATTGTTTCAGTAATGCAGTTGCACAAAAATTAGGCTCTACTCCCTCACCTTAGAAAAAACAACAGTTCAACACTACCAGCCGACAAAGTTGTGTCTAAGGCCTGTAAGATATACGTTCAGATAAACAATTAGCATCACGTATTTTTGTTTCCCAAGGTAATAACTTGCTGTTAAGATATTTATTTAACTATTTTCTTGGACTTCTGTTCAGCTCAACGCTCCTGACAGAGCATATATTTATGTGATGTATGTAGCCGCTCATCAGTTTAATGTTGTCTTTCATATAATCCGCAAGAAGGACAAATTTAATGTCTACAAACAACCCCCTGATTATTTAAGTATAAGGCAGGCGGAAGAGGTAACTGTATTGCTTCTCTAACCAACTCACTAGTAGCCTGTAATGACAGAGTGGAATCTGGCAAAACAAAACAAAAGAAAGCAAAAAATCAAACGCAAAAAAGCAAAGCCCAAAACCCCAAACCCAATTTTTGCCTTGAACAAAATGCAGAGATTGGTAGAGACCAGCTTGTCCAAGCACAGTTACTCATGTATTTAAGTAGCATTAGGTTCCAGTAAATCCACTTAGAAGTCTGACAATCTTGTGTATTTCCTTGTCCGAAATGCATTTTAACATGGAGATGCCAGTTTGGCCAGAAATTTGTTTTAAGATATTGCCAAAGTTATGCAAACATAGGAAATCAGCCTCTTCAGAGGAAATCTTTTTTAGAGGAAATAATTTCCTCTTTTTAGAGGAATATTTTAGAGGAAATCTTTTAAATTTGAGACCAAGCACTTAATTTCTAGGGACTCAATCTCTTGTTTGTGAGTGATGATGTAGTGGTATTCAGCAGCGCACCGCTGCAATGCAAAATTAAAGAGGGTTTCAAGATCTTATTCTCTTCTATGCAAATCAATGGAAACTGTGCAGATGGCTTCTGAAATCTAGTTTCAAATAAGATAACTGCCTTACGAAGTCAATAATTTATAACTAATGGCTTGAATTGTACTAACAAACCTGGGGAGACACTGAACTATTCATCTTTAAAAAGGAACACATGCATTTCGTTCACATCTTGAGTTTCCTCCGTCGAAGCTCTCTTCAGGATCTTCCCATTTACAAGCTCTATTCATTTCTAATATCAGTGAAGCAGAAAACCATAAACAACCACTTTCATTTAGTGACAACGGCATTTTAATCTTAAATCAAGATGGTCTTGGATTTTGGTCCCTTATTTAAACCTGGGATTACATGTCAGACACAATTAGGTTTCTAACTGGGCACTCAAATTTGGTTAGTGTATCCGAACGTGCAATTAAGATGAAAGATTTTTCTGCAATACATATTTTCCCTTTTTCTATAAATCAAATTACTCAGAGACAACTTCGATTTGCTTTGTAACCATTTTGCAAGAGCTTTAATAAAAGGTATTTTAAAAAGCTGGAGAAACGTTAGGGTATTTTTACCTTGCTTACTGGTAATTTTTCCCCTGATTTAATGCTCCCAGAAAAAGTGGATTCAGAATAGGTTTTAATGAATAAGAGATATACTCTTATGAAAAGTTACTTTTATTTTCACTTGTGACTCAGTCTTACTATCACTGTGGATTTCTTTCCCATTTTTCCCAGTTCCTCTGTGAGATCCTTAGAAAAAAACCAATTTTCACATCCACCTAAAGAATGTCTGGTAGCAACGGCCAATTATAGAGGTCATGAATTTAAGGCATGAGTTAAATTCTTCCACTAGTGGAATGGAAAGGTCCATTCCTACTTTTAAAGGTGAAATTTAAATGTCAGCATTATCAAGAGGATACTTTTTCCTTAGAGGATGGGGGATGACTGTGATGCTGCAGAAAGTTTTCCTCTTTATTCCGACACACACATGCAAACTGCACATAGGAAAGTAACTGCTCTCTGGATGATGGACACCCCTTGAGTAGCAGTCAGAAGCAGCTCTGTTTCCCTGAGTTTGGGTTGTAGTTTAATAGTTTCAGCTTCTAGTTTACACAGCCTAATTTAGATCTACATCATGTCTCAACAGAGTAAAAATCTGTGCATATTTTCTACCAATAGTTCTCATTATTTTCTCCGTGACAGAATTTAACATCTTCATTTAAATGCTAATTTTTTTTTCAGTTAACTGCAGAAATAACATGCTTGAAGACAAATATAACATTTCAAGTTCTGCTATGAAAAATAATAATAGCGAAATTAATGCAATCATTCAAATCAGTCAGTAACTTTCAAGGCAGCACCAGGAGAAACATATTAAAAGTGAGTAGACAGTGAGAAACACCACTGCTGGCTTATTTCAGGAACATCACTGCTGACTTATTTTAGACAGATTAAAGCTTTTTTGTTTTGTTCTGTTTTGTTTTGGTTTTTTTTAAACTGTGATGGATTAAGTGAAACAGGTAATAGAGTATAAACACATCAGCCTGGTTTCTTCACAACAGGCCTATGTTTTGTTTTCTCAAATTCAGATGCAAATGTTTTTGATCGGTTATTATCTCACATTTATTCACATGGCCTAAAGTTAAAGGGCCATGATCCTTCTCTTCTTCGTCTGTGATTATATTTACATGAGATTTAGAGATGCTTATTCAAGTGTCATCAAGGCAGCTGCTTTCTGTGGTTAGGCATGTCTCCCAGTTGTAATCAAACCAGTCAAAGAACATGTTTGCTCGAAGCAATATTCATGGGAACCCTAAATAAACTTCCTGGCCAAGACCTCTTCACTTCAGATTTGAGGGGACAAGAAGTTCCAAGAACATAAAAAAAATTGAAAGACCAAAGAAAGAACAGCAGCCACAGTGTTAGTCAAAGGAATGAGATTAATCTCTAATTCACCTCAATTCCCACTCTTTTCCTGGGAAAGATTCTGCAGAGAGGCTGGAGGATCCCTTTGCAGATAGCCATTTACCTGCTATCCGTTTCTCCTGAAGACACGTAGCCCAAAGCACGTGGTTCCCAGACCGACGCATCATTAGTGGGATGCATTTAAATTCCATGCCAGAAGAACAAATTTTGAGAATCACGCTGTAGAAAGAAATGGTGTTTTTTTCGTAGATGCCAGATGTGCACACATCTTACTCTTTGGCAATGAGGTAAGCAAAACAGGTGGAAGCCATGTTAGAGCCAAAAAAATTACTAATTGACATTTTGCTGGCTTGAAATCACTCTAGAGAACCTAAATCTCTACACTAGAATCTAGATATTTGGTAGACCCATACAAGATTTTTTACTGCTGATGCAAATTCTTATCTAGCTTCCAGGCCCATCCAGGTTCTCATAAATATTTGTTTAAACATCTAAAGGCTAGAAAATGACTGACAAAAAAAACATACCTGGAAACCTGTAGGATAAAGAACTGAATATGGATGTCTGGAGAACATGACGAGTCAAACACAGATTTGTAATCCAGAAAGAAATAGGCCCTGAAACCAACCAAATAAAGGAAATGTATAACAGGTTTATAGTGAATAGAATGATTTAGGAAGAAGCAAAAAGGCTTGCATGTGTGATCCTTAATAGCAGGAGAGACAGGGAAGGCTCTGGATTACAAATAGAATAAGAGGAGTATAAAAATTCCTAATTCATGTTGGTTTGGTCAGGAGATGGTTTCCTGGTGAAGTCACTGAACAGAAGCTAAGAAGAGCCTGGGTTCGGTTCCCAGCGCTTTCACTGCCACACTAGCTAACCAACGGCAAGTCATTTAATCAGTCTGGGTTTCTACGGAATTATCCTTTTTATGTCCATGTCTACGTGCACTTCAATTGTCAGGTAGGCAGAACAGCTATTGACTCTCTTTGAGCTACACTTTCATCTGCAAACTGCATTCGATGGAGTTCTGTCAAATCTGGGGCAAGTTAAGATCATCATCCTGTCTCTGAATTTTCTGCTTTGGGCCCATTTCTGGAAATATTTGGATTTATATGGACAGAAGAAACAATTAAGAATATTAGGAAATTTTTTCATGAACTAAGACAAGGGGGGAATGCTATGAAATAGTATATTGAAACAGATATAATACATTTAAATCCACATTCATTAAGAAAGACCGTAAGCAATATTATAGGAGTAATATTTTTCCCAGAAAATAGCAAAGATATTTTAAAGAAATTTGTGCCATCAGTGTGGTTCATTACTGTCCCAGGGTCTTAATCTTTCATTATTTATAGTTAAAATGAAATTAAGATTTGTCCCAGGTCCCATGTAGGTATGTCCAAGGTGGCAGCTCTGGGGATTCTCTATATTAGGCAGCACTGATAGTATTGTAAGCTTGAATGAGGCTCTTGAAAAATATATAACACACCGTTTGTCAGATCTTTCAGGTGATGGTTTCTTTTATAACAGCATGTATAGGTACTAGTCCCTTTGGCTTTGCCAAAGTAAAAGCAGTGACATCCATGAAGCTGTAGTCACATTTTTATCCTTTACATTGTTATGTATATTATTACCTGAACCAGGTATCTTATTGGGAAGTAAAGGGAAGTTCTGTCTAAGAAAAAGGGATCCAGAATTGTCAAAATAAATGTCTGAATGCTTTTCACAGGCTCGTCTCTCTTTCTGTCATTAATAGTCTGTTCTGTGTGGAAAGATCTTGGAGGTGCTTGGAGGGAAGGGAAGGGGAGGGGAGGGAAGGGAAGGGAAGGGAAGGGAAGGGGAGGGGAGGGGAGGGGAGGGGAGGGAAGAGGAGAGGAGAGGAGAGGAGAGGAGAGGAGAGGAGAGGAGAGGAGAGGAGAGGAGAGGAGAGGAGAGGAGAGGAGAGGAGAGGAGAGGAGAGGAGAGGAGAGGAGAGGAGAGGAGAGGAGAGAAATTTCAGGTGCTGAACAGGATGGAGGCATGTTGAAATCCAAGAAATAAAATTAAAAAAAGAAACTACCAAGAGGAAGTTAGGGAATTTTAAACCAACCACTATACCCATTTAATTCTCATGACAATATATTCTCCCATTTTAATATGAAGCAGTCATTTCTAACCCAAACATGGGCAATGTCAAATCAGCACAGCAATAAATTTAACTCTCGTTCAGCAAATTCCCAAAATATTTTAGGATGCAGTCAGGATAGCTGGATGATTTCCCCTGCTGGGAACACTCTTCACACTATACCTACTTTCTGTAAAGCCATGCAGGCTGGCAAATGCACTTGGTCATTTCAGTTAATTAGACAACGGTCTCTTGAGGCAGAAAGAAGATGAATCCAATACCTGATATGTGGAGCTTTGGAAGTATGTAAGTGATTGCTATTTTGGGCACGTTCCAACAAAAAATACACTTACATTTCCATAAATATGTAATTGCTGCATTGTGCTGGTCAGCTATTACTTTTAAGCAGCTGAGTTCCGATTTGTGTGCTATGCCTGCAACAGTCATATAGGCAGAGTACATCTAGTAAAAGGCACAGGTCACAATAGTTTGGAGATGTGATTGTTCCTCAGTTTAGGACAAAAAGTACATGCTATTTGGTAATTTATAATTCCCCATTTTTGCCGGGGAAACGTCCTTGTAATATGTGTCTAAGTGCCTAGGATGAGATTGCTTTTCAAAATTCATGTTCCCTAACAAAGATACGTCACTTAGTATAAAACTCAAATGAACAATTGATTACTTTTTTTTAGAATGCAAACATGCTAGTCTGAAAGACTGTAGACAGTTTTCAACCATGGTATTAGGAAAGAAAAAGATGTTGTTTTTTTTTTTTCCCCGTTGTCTCAAAATACAGGGAAGGGAAATAAGGAAGAGTCATCCAAACTCATTCACAATGAGAAACAGATGTAAGTTATTATATAGCATTACTGTATTATTCATAGGATTTTGGTATCTGTATTATTTCAGATACACATTTCCCCCATATACTCAGAGCACAGAAAGCTTCGGAGTTCTGCAAGTATTCCAGTGAACCTTTCATTACTTTTCACGGGAGTGTCATGGATAGGATTGCATGTAGTGCTAGAGGAAGGAGAGAGAAACAGCTCTCTTGGCAGCTGTTGAGCATCAGTGGGAGAGGAAAGCAAGCACTTCCACAGAGCAAAACCACACAGGGCTGAGAAATAGCTGCGGAGTGACATCCCGATATTGCATTGTGGTGTTTGCCTTGTGGTGCGACTTCAGCGAATGCTTGCGCTCTCTCCTGAGTATTGCGACAAAGTTGTGAGGCAGCATCACAATGCGGTGTCAGGGCACCAGTTTGCAATTGTGTTGTTCTCCAGCTCCATTAGATAAAGCATTCTTCACGTCTCTCTTACAGAGGGTCACTGGCCTACAACATGCGCATTCCAGCAGAAGTTTTCATGGGGGGGAGAAAATCAAAAGTCAAAACCGTAAGCAATAGGTCATCGCTGAATTAGCAAAGGAAATCTTAGGAGAACACAGTCTGAATCCGTGCATCAAATAAGGACCTCCAAATGCAATTGACTGTTCGCTGGAGAGTGGTTGTCTTGCACAGCAGAGTAATTTCAGATGTGAGCCAGTCGATACAAATCTGATGATGGAAAAGCGCAGCCATGGGTTCTGAATTACCAACGATGGTGATATTGAGTACTAGTAGATACATCACATCTCTACATAATTAACTGGAAGCTAATTTGAATGTATAGTTTTTATGTCTAATAAACAGCAGTCTCTACTTCTCAATTTCCATGTAAGTATCACTAATGAATTGGAAGACTAATTAATCAAATATTGCTGCAATATTATTAGCTAATTTACCAAGCAAATTGTTTTTGAACTGGCGCGAAGCTGCCTGTGGCTATGTCAGATTACACTGTATAAATGATGTACTGAAGGGTATTTTGACTGGCAGAACACTTTAGTGTAGATCAGAACCCTATAAATCCGTGTCTGCTGCTGATAATCTAACCCTGGGAAAGCTGACACATTTCTTATCCAAACAGTTATTCTCCTTCATGTAAGATGAAATTTTACAAATACAAAAATTCAAGATGTTGCTTGTAAAATTGCTTCGGTTTATATTTCACATTTTAGTGTCATCTGATTGGGGTGCCATTTAAAAACAAGAGCTGCTAGCTAAGAAGCTGGCCAAAGGAATGGGCAAAGTATAATAATCAGTTTAAATATCAAGGTTCAGATGGGGATTTTGGACATCCCAGTAGGAAGGGGATGGAACTTTGATGCTTGGTTTGGACGATGGAACGTTTTAAAAAGTGGTTTATAAAAGATATTCATTACAATTATTGAATTATATGCAATATATCCGAACAGTGAGAAAAATATGATCAATGAAGTCTGTCGGGTACTCTGTACTGGGGTTTATAATTACTGTTATACGTAATTTACTGCCAGTGTGCATAGACACAGTTGTAAAACAGGATGACATCATTAGGAAGCAGATGAAAGTCTTTAAACCAGCACACATATATTTTAATGCCATATATAGAGACCTAGTCAGATAGGACTTTCTTTGTCAAGCATAATATTTGAGGGGGAATCTTCATTAATCAGCAAGTCTAAATTATCTCCTTATATTGGAAGTATTTCCACTAGAAGTGAGGGCAAGACTATGGCTCTTCCAGTGCTGCTGTAGGTATTTCCAGAGCTCCACAGTTCAGAGGTGCTAAGTATTGCAATCAGATTTCACCTAGACTTGTGCATGATTTAATGGTCTTATACTTAAGTAAGCCATAAAGTTTAATGGTGGTGTTTGTGTTTAAGGCCAGAAACACGCTTATATACTTTTCTGGACCAAGACCATTAACGCCATCGCTGAAATATCTGAACAGCGTAAGTGGGGCAATAAATAGAAGAACATTTTGTTGAGGCAGGTTAGAATTTGTATTACCATTCCGTTGGCTCAAGGATGAGGGAGGAGGAGACCGAAGATCAGATTTCTGCCACTTCCACCAAGAGGCATGATGCTTTGCTCCACAAGCAGTTCCAGCTGAATCATGGGGGACCATGCTCTAGCTCGCTATTATAAACCAAAGTATCACAGTTTGGCTTGAGGCAGCTTTCAGAAAAATCACACAGGAAGTTTGTGTCAGATCCTAACCCCTCATTATCTGACTCCTAGCCAATGCTTTAACTACAAGACCATCTGAACTGCCTTAGTTTCCAACCTCCTGTTCCAGAAGGTTACTACTTTTTCTCCTTCCCTCATGGGGTGTGAGTTTCAATAATTACATATTTAAGGGCAGGGGTGGGGCGAAGGAAAAAAAAATTGATGAATTAGTTCCAGTGTAATAAAGGCTTGGGCTTTTAAGACTGGAAGTTCCTCAGCCTGCTAGCAAACTTCTGAAATGCTGCCTGTTTTTTTATTTGTAAAGTCTGTATTTTTAAGCTGGTAGTTGTAAAATGGGCAGGTGAAATCAGGTGTCATAGCAGATTGCATAGGTTTTGAAGAGTTACATTCAAACAACTCGATTTAATTCTCTGACATTATTAGTGATGTCATGAAATTAGCAGACATCTGTATTTTCCACAAATAATCATGGGTTTAATTAAACTCTCACTACTTTGTTTGGTGGGGCATTGACAGAGTAATTAAGAAGAGTCCTTTATTTATAGCTATGGTCCAGCACTTAATATCTGCAGAGTCTTTCTCTTATTGTAAGCAGAAACGTACAAGAGGATGGTTTGTGACTTGATGGGTGGTCCTAATGCCAGGATCACACTTGGAGCATCTGAATCGTGGGAGGTTACTTCATCCGTTCCTCGCTCGCAGTAAATACGCCAGCTAGAAGGGAAGCAGTTGGCTTCCCTTCAGTTAGTGAATACAGCCAGTTACAACCACCACCCACCCCGGTGATACATTGCAGGTTGACAACTTGATTAAGCCACTTACCAATGAATCCATAGAGCAGAACTGGAAACTTGGGGTTCTGAGTCATAGCTGTCAGGGTAATTGTAGCTGAGTGGGGATCTAGCTGCGCTACTGACTCAGCTGCCCCTATATTCAAAAAGTTTTCACACTTTCATCACAAAAGATCTTAAAATCCATTTGCCATCCATGAATAAATCAGTTCAATAATCAGTAAAATACAGGAAAGTATAGTTCTGTCAGTGTGTACTATGATCAGCTAGGAAATGCTGACTGAGGGTAAGGAATAGCAGCTCAGTTTCAGTTTTACAGGATAATTGGCAGGCAAGACCATCATCAGAATTTGACTGCGATAGGTACACACCTACAACCCACGCAAGGCCCTTGACAAGCTCCGTGAAGCACAGTACGGAAAGTGCTGCGAAGGTCTGCGTGTCGTTTCTTGATTCCACATTATCTGGCCCTGCTCTAACTGGGGCAGCTGAGTACGGCTCTGACTTTGTTTGGATGGAAAGTGGTGTAATGGAGGAGCACGCTGCCAGCTAACAGCTCAGCCTTTCCCGTGCTTTTCCTTCTGCAACGACACTTGGCTGCGTTAAGCCGAAATGGCTGTTAGGAGCGTGACCCACACTGCTTCCTCCAGCAACGAGGAGCTCGCCTTGCCAAGAGGAGCTCTCCTCACCGTGTCTCTCTCCAAATTTCGACAGATCTGTGTCTGGTAGCACATCAGCCGCAAGAGGAGCTGAGCATGTCAAAAGGCTCGACACCCGCTTTCTATCTGACAGCAACAAGACTTTTTATTTGATGGATAAACTTACAGCGATTCCTCAAAGCTATTTCCCAAAAGAAGTGAAATACTAAAGAAGAACCGAGGAGCGGAAGCAAACCTGCATTCTTTTAGGTTTCTGAACTGCTTTGTTCAGATAAAACATCTGCTTAAGTGCCTGCTTATTATATCATTATGCTCAGATTTTTTTTTTCTGAATGTTATTCATCATGAGAAAGAATTCTACACTTGGAAGCACACCATGGGTGTTCTCGCTTGTGCCAAATGTACTATGCTACCAGAGCTAGTCATAACAAGACATTATTCCTAATGGAAAAGGTGGTTTATGTCTGTAGCAAAACAATATTATTTTTTATCTGGTCACAATGACACATCTGTTGTATGCCTTGATTGTAACAGCAGAAGCATTATTTTATATTGAATTTTCAATTTTGCTATTTTACCTTGTTTCTCCTCTCTGTATTGTTCGTGTAATAAACCCCCTCTTGTTTGAGGGAAACCTCTTTTGTGTTTAGTCAGGAGGGCGTGCTTGCAAGCTGTCTTTCAACTGACAGAATCAAATACTAGTACGTGCCATAAAATGACAATCAGGTATCATCTGAGAAGACAGAAGTGTGTTTATTTCCTCTCCTACCCAGAGAATCAAAGTGATAACCATTATCTTGTTTGTAAGGAAAAAAAAAAAAAATTCTTTCTTTGAAAAATAAAGTTTTGTATGTTGTCTCACGGGATCTTCTCTGATTTTTGAAAACGTAAGTAATACCACGCTGTAATCTTAAACATGTCAAATTGCAGTTGCAATATCATAATTATCACCTAGTCAGGCACACGATAGCATCTCCTGTCCTTACAGATGATGCCCTTAGGCCTTCAAAATAAAGACTGTTCCCCCTCAGTAGGACTTTTGCCTGGTTAAAGTGTTTCAGGGTCACAGAGAAAAATGTTCACTGTGGGCTCGATGAAGGAAGGTGGAAAATTAGGAATCGCCTCTATTTTCTTGATCCTCCCTTTCTTACATGCATTTTCTGTTGAAATCTTTTTGATGCCACACTTTAGCTTTTTACTCCATTTAACAGCATATCGATGATTCATTTTGCATTCTTTCAGATTCCATATATGAGCAAAGAAACAATTAAGATTTGGGTCTAGATGAGTCAATTATGCACATCAGGACAGATGTTAAGTGATTTTTTTTTTTTTTTTTAGGAAGGAAAATCTAAGAGGCTGAAGAGTGTGTTCAGTTCCTTTCAGGGACATACCACAGTACGTGACTTTATCTGGTACGAATGCTCTGGCTGAACATCAAGGAGTACGTCAGTGTAGCCTACAAATTATCAGTTCTGTGCTTTGTTTAAGCCAGGTAGTCGTGTTTTGAACCACGGAAGAAAAGATCTAGTTGTAGATTGTTGGTTTTTGTTTTGGTTTTTGTTTTTTTTTCTTTTTTATCTCCTAATGATCACTGTTTGCTGCTTTTAGACTGAAGTCTACAATCGTATGTAAAATAGTTTAAGACTGAATACACAACCATAGTGTTTGTCAAGCCTTGTGAAGAGGTAAACTCCTCTTACAGAAATGCAAAATAATGATCGAAATCCTCATTGTTTTTCTTTTTGTCACCACCCCCTGTATTTCTGCATAGAACACAAACAAATGAGATAAAGAGCAAGGAGTGGGAGTATCCCTGCAGTCCCGTATTTCCTCTTCAGCCAAACCAACACATATTTTTTCAATTCTGCTCTCCTCCACCAGCTCCAGTTCACTAGCACTGGGTCAATCCATTCGCACTTCCAGAGTAAAAACAGGAAAAGGAAATGAAGGAAAAGAACAGGACATAGTGAGGGTTAGTACTTAGTTACCATTGAGCATCATTTCCATGTGTTCCTCACGCCAGCAAGGGTGTGTGTGGGTGCAATGAGAATGTACATTGGGGAAAATCTCCAGGTGCTCCGTAGTTTTGGAATCAGGGCACCTAAATACATCTGCTCCTGTTTTGAAAAGGTCTGTCTACCGTCTAATACAAACGAGGTATTAAGAAACAGTTCTTATTGCTACAGCATTCAGTGTGGTCATTGATTTCCTCACAATCAGCCACAAGTAACTGTAACTGTCGTCCTTTAGAAATTAATTCAGCACTTTACATTTTTAAAGCGATGCATGAGAAAGGCTCTTAAGTTCAAGCATGAAATAATGCAGTCACTTCAGCTGTATCCTTCATTGTCCTTTGTGGAGTGGTGTTTTCCTAAGGCAGATTAAAAGCTGCTTGACAGTCTTTTAAATGGTATTGCCTGTTGTTCTGAGGGGGAATGTTGTTTGAACTGGTCTGAAGATGATGTTGCTTTTAAAGTCTGAACCACTTCTTTCCATCTTTCCAGGCCAAAGAAGATAGAAATACATAAAAAAGGTAAGAGAAAAACTTCCAGGAAACACAGAATCACAGAATGGTAGGGGTTGGAAGGGACCTCTGGATATCATCTAGTCCAACCCCCCAGCGATCTGTTGCTTATTCTTTGGGCAGAACCTCACCGCTGGAGGAACTCAGCCCGGTACGGAGCCTCTTCAGCTACGCTGAGACCCGTTCTATGTCTATGAAGGTCAGGCTGCTCGGGGCATCGCTTTCGGCTGCTCCCTGAGTCACAGGCTCACAAGAACAGTCAGGGATGTAGCACCTGGTTAAACCAAGTCCTAATTAGGTGGACCAGAAAATGCTAAAATGATGACAGGAAGGGATAGGATACGTCAGAGATGGAACAATAGTCTCATCTTCTAAGTGTTTTTCGACTTGCACGTGAAGCCAGTGGAGAAGGAATGTTTCCTTCTCTCTCCTGCTCCAACCACAATTCCCTTCCTGAGCAGAAGGTAAAATGATCAAGGCGCTAATGCAATGGTAGTATCATGACTGATGCAGGCTGATTCATATCAACCCTGATAAGACTGCTGGGCTAATTAGTGGCAGCTGCTGGCAGGTGACATTTCATTTTTTATTTTCTGCAGTAAATTCATGCCTGGGTGTAAGTATTAGCAGCCGTGACTGCTCAACCAGAAATTACGTTGGTCAAATTACCATCATCAAAATAAAATAAAAAAATCCAGACATAAGTTTCAACTTATTTTCATGACAGTTATTGATTTTAAGCAGAACCTTAAAAAAACACCCTGTCACCTTTAACATAAAGAACATCTTTAACATCTTTAACCCTTCAACATCTTCAGCAGTGCTCCTAAGGGACTTTAATAAAAATGTTTTATGCAGCGAATAGAGCCAGCCTTGTTTATTTACTTTCCACTGAACAACAGCTCAAAAATATTCGAAAGAAATGGTTTAACACAGTAAGCCACATACAGCCTAGAGAGGGACATATACGAAGAATAAGGGATACATAAGAAATACGTATAATTTAAAAAACAAATAAAAGCTCAACAAAACAGCTGGAATACAACACTGGCATCATGCACCTGTTTAGGCCTGAACACGAAGAAACGAAGGTCTGTTTTAAATTATTAAGGAACTGAAATAATAAGCAGGATGAAATTCCATTTCAGTTCCCAGGAAAGACGGGCTTTACGCTTATATAAAGAATTGTTCTCTCCAGCCTACTAAATGATGCAGGGGTTTGTGGAAATGTCTCTAAGATGGGGCATAAAAATAAATGATTGGAGACTTGGGAATTAATTTCCTAGGAATATTTTTCTTTCTTTTTCTGTCCTTACAAATTAAGATAGACAGTGGGTTTTATTATTGCCAAGCAGTTACTACTAACTTAAGTAAGCCTTATTTTTGAGACATTTAAAGCACCGAGTTTCCTTAAAAATTAATAACTTTAGGAATCAGTACTTTTCATTTGAAGGCTGTAGCCTTTCTTTTGCAAAAACAAGCATTTGATTCTAATTGCAGCTCAAGTGACAAGTGTGACTTTGTTGTTTGTGTCTATATCTGATATGCCTAAGGATAATGACATTTCAATTCATCACACAACGTAAAGTAAAATCTAAATCTGGAGTGTTGCCTTAAGTCAGCACCTTCTCTGTCTGTACTCAAGGAAGTTATGAGTAAATTAGATTACTGTTTTAAGAAATACCAGTAATTCCCTTTTCTAAGTATAGAATGGCGTTGGTTAAAAGAAGCATTGTAAATCTTATTTCCAATTAGCTTAAGCCCTATAAACATTCACTGAAGGCCCTGCTTAAATCTGCTTAAATTCAGAGACCGTCCACCATTTGCCAGCTGGTAGTTCCTGTCTGGAGATTTAGCAAAAGATATCTGTGGGATGGGAAAAAGCTGATTAGAGATGAATAATGAAGAGAGACCAAATCCCCATTAACCGGGTCTGAAAGCAGAGTCTAACAAATGACCCGACGTGATATTTAATAGTGCCCAGTTAGGGAAAGAGCAGCAAGCAATAGATCCTGCTTTGCATGAAGGACGGTGCAGAACTGCGTATATCCTACTTGCTTTGAGCTTCCTGGGGATTCGGTGACTTTTCTGATAGAGAAAACCCCCTTATACTTCACCAAACGGATAAATAGATATTTAAGTGCATGGAGTTCTATCAAAGAACGTCAGTCTGCATTTTCGTAAAACAGATGTGTTTAGTGAGTTTCACAAACAGTAAAAAAAAAGAAATTACCCTCCAGAAACGGGGAAGGAGAGTTGAAGTAATATGAACACAATGGAACAAAAAATATTAACAAAGGTGAACCCTCATATTTCCTCTCATATTCACCTTGCTGTCTGTCAAAGAAATCACTGAAGCATGTTCCAGCCTTTTTTTTGTATTTGAGAATACATTAAAAAACATATTGAAGTCACTAGGAGTCCACTAACTACAGTGAACATTGTGTCAGAACTATTCTGCTTTCGCTATAGCAAATTCCCCTACCCGTTCTCTCAGGCAGAACAACTTCCCTAGATGACAAAAAGCATCAACCATCCTTTGAGATGAGTCTCCTCTTTGACACGTGTCACACTCGGAAGCTGAGTAATAAGCTTAGGATTCAAACTTATTCCATTCAAGTCACCATGTCTTCCTAAGTATTTAGACCTCTCTGCTCAGGAGATTTTCTTTTTTTAAAAAACCATCAATGCCACATTTATTTTGCTATTTCAAAAAAATCTATGGATATCATTGATATAGCGGTTCATCTTCTAAGCAAAATTACTCTATAGCTGAGTAAAAAAATCCATGTTTTTCTTCTTCAGAGGATTACATACAGAAAGAAGAGGCTCACTGTCGTACTGTAGTGCATTTCATATTCCTAAGATAAATAACAAAAAGAAATACCGTCTTGATTTCTGATTCCCCCGTTTGGACACATTTTGCGTAGTGGGCAATTCTGAATTATGGGACTAGAGTTCTGCTGAGGCGTTCTGCTGATACCATGAGCCATGCCACCGAAGCTCAAGTGGTTTATGTTGTCATTAGAATCCCAAGATAGAATTGTATAAAAGTGCACAATTCACAGTGTGCCTGTTTCTTTTATACAATAATACACAGTCTGAGTTCCTGATTCAGTTCCTTCTCATTCCCATTGAGCCCATCCTTCCCTTTCCCCCAAGTAGCTTTCTGACAGCACAACGGCAGCAGCAGTTTGTTATAAAATAAAAGGTATTTTTTTGTAATTGGCAGATTTCTTTATTGAAAGAAAAGAATGAGCATTTCTTGAGAGGGAAATGTACAAGTGAATATGTCAGTGGAGACAAAGAAGATGAATTCAGGGTTGAAACACTTTTTGTCAAAAACACAGGGGTTACTAAAGCAGGAGAATGTAATAACTGGGAAGGAACGAGCCTCTTAGATGAAAGTATAGATCAAGCTGAACTGCTGGTCTGAAGAGTATCTCTTTTAAGAGATTTAAATTATTTGAAAAAAAGGCAAGGGATTTTCTTATTCAACAAACAACGGATCTGGAAAGAAATCATCCAAATTTGGGGGTTGTCAATACAAGCTCTTCTTGAGGTTTGAAATATTTTAAATGGTGAGCCATGCTTTTTTGACTTTTTGATCTGGCATTAGAAAGAACCCTTCTTCCAACGTGTCCTCAAACCTTCTCGACCCCAGTTTCTCTCTGATAGGAGCTTTAGTTATAAGTTAATGCCAAGAGATAATGCTGGTTGCAGCTCATACGAAACTGAAAGTCTGGAGAATTTTAAATACTGGCTAGTTTTTCTTTTTTCCCCTCCATGCATAAAATCCAATTGCCACAACTCCATGGCATTAGGCAGCACAACAGTTTCCCTTCCCTGAGTCTTGGATACGGTCCTTATGCATTTTTGAGCAAGGAAGAGAAAGCGTCTAAAAATATGAAGCCATCAAGAGATAAGCTAGTATGTGCTCACGCAGATGTTAAGATTGGCTACTTAAATGGCTTAAGAATATCCAGTGAAAATTTAATTACTGTGTGTGGCCTCCTTCTAGTACTCTTAAAAGGTTGAATGAATAATGCATTGCAAATCTCCTATGATCTCACCCTCACAAAAGATATTTTTCATTAAAAACCAAACAACAGTGTAGCTCGTAGCCTTCATGGAGGCTGCTTTAGTAGATCAGACTATTTTCAGAAGGTAACTGGGGATGTTACGCTTTCAAACATGTTGGCCATGATAAGAACACTTTAGAATTCCTTCTTTTAAAGGAAGGATATCACCAAACAGCCAACAGAATAATTTACAATTCTGAAATGATACTCTTGTTTGTTTAAATCTGTTTTCCTTTTGAAACAGAACTTTGGCTGATGCTATAGGTTCTTCTCTAGTTAAAGTATTGTGCTTAGATTGTTGTTGTGAAATTCATAGCTCCCCCCGTCAGCAGTGATATGACACCAAAAAAAAAAGATCAGCAGAGAAAAAAGGGGAAGAGTCTTTTTCATGAAATGGCACTAGAGGATCTTTCTTCAGGGAATATTTAAAATAGATGTGTTTACTTCTGATACACTCACATGTCTGATAACAGCAAGCAGATTAAGTATATACAGAAGATCTTTTATGCCTGCTTCCTTTGAGTGAAGGGTATTACGTTTGTAAATCAAAGTCTAAATGCTGGCAAAGGGAGTAAACTGCATAATCCTATTGAAAGGCTTATATCTTTAAACAGCATTTTAATGTAACTGTCACTTGACCATTCCTTCAGTGCAGCTTCAGGAACAGACACGAGGACATGCTTCCCGATAACAAATCAGTCACAGCTCCTAAGAAATACTTTTTCTCAATTTCTTTCCTAAATTTTCAAAATGAAGGTATTTTTACCTTTATTTTTACAAACCATAATCTGTGTTTATATGAAACAGTTCCATCTTCTCTGAGTTTTATAAAAGCATAAATTAAAATTTTAGCTAAAGTAAGAATTCAGTCTTAAATTTATGTTAAAATAAATCCAATGTGTTGTTTTTTTTTTTTTTTTTAACGGACAGAAGAATACATATAACTTTCTATCTACACACAGCCTGCCCAGGGAGGTGGTTGAGTCACCATCCCTAGAGGTGTTTAAGAAACTATAGATTTGGCACTTCAGGGCATGCTCTAGTGACAGAGATTGTAGGGGTTTTTTTGTGTGTGTATATGGTTGGACTCGATGATCTCAAAGGTCCCTTCCAACCATGAAAATTCTATGATTCTATGAACTTTCTATCTAATAGCACTGCAGATAAAAAGAGTAGACACAGTTTGCATGAAGCCAAACTCCTCAAGAACTTTAAGCAGAGAGAATACATTATACTTGGAAATATTTCTTGGACATTGTGTTACAGTTGGGGTTTTTTGCATGTGGGTTTTTTTTTTGGTTGTTTGTTTTGTTTGTTTTGTTGGTTTTTCTCCTAAAATTTCAAAGATCTGCTCAGGTTGGAGCTCTGGAAAAGCCACGTGCACTAGATTTCTGACCTGACCCTGACTAAAGTCACCAAAGTGTCCAGCTGTAATATGCATTCTCCACTCCCAAAATAAGAAAAAAATATTTTTTGTTTTTGGCTAATGTTTCCAGACCAAATATGAGCTTAAGAAATAACAATAAGCATGGTATTGCCTATTTTATACTCTCAATTCTTTACCCTTTTGTGAGAAGCCGCTCGGTAGTAACGTATAAAAGCCCGCAGGGAGAAGAGATTAAAGAAGTCTTGGGATCCAGCAGGGTAATGGAGTGAACTAAAACCAGAAGCAGCAGAAACAGAGAGGGCAGAGAAGAGCTGTGATTTTTGAGGAGGAGAGCAAAAGGCAGAGCTCCTGGAAATCTGTGGAGAGGGAGAGTGGTGCCTGAAAAGAAGGAACTGATTGTGCAGACTCAGACTGGGTGATTCACTGGTGAGAAACTAGTTCTGACTAGGAAAAATATCTGAAACAAGGAATAAATGCAGCCGCAAGCTAGAAGCAGCCTGGATGTGGGCAACAAGAAGAGACTGGGCCAGAGAAACCCAAGGCTTTCTGTCCAAAAAATATCTGAGCTTTCAGCAAGAGACTGAAATAGGGAAACTGAGGCCTTAAAAGTAAAATATGGAGATCAAGTCTAGGAAAACTGATGGTACTTCAGCAGAGACAGGTTGGACTGAACAGAACATAAAATACCAAACAGAAAGATTTAGGCCCAGTAGAGCACATCCCTTTTTAAAAATGAAGATGGAATCCAGTCTCAACGTTTAATTTGAGAAATCCAGTGGCAAGTGTCTCAGGACCACAAATACAGGCGTACGTGGGTAATCCTGCTGAAAGTCTGGACTCAGACGTCTCCTACATGCATTTATACACAAGGTGAGCAATCTTAAATGTTTTCACATGATCAAAGCTGTAGCCAAAATATTGTATCAGTAATTTAACTGCGGGATAAGAAAATATTTGGAATTCATCTTCCAGACAGAAAAAAATCAAGCTTATCCATTTCAAAGTTAGCTCTGAGTTTTGTAAAGGTATTTTCCCAGCAGCTGCGCTATGCCAACTTCCCAACATAGTCTTGTCTAAGAAAGTTCTGATTGCTAGAAATAGATGGATACTGTGCGCAGTGTGGGGCAGCAATAAATCACCGGGGACCAAAAAAAAGGTTGAAAAGTGAGAAGACGACAGGAGTATTGTCATTCATTTTGGTCCTAGACGCCTCTGGGATTTATGCAGTTATAACATAAGCAGTCAAGCTCTTTCCTGTACAAATTGTCCTGAATCTTACATGTAAGTTCTAAAACCCTCTGCTCAGCATTTCCTTTCAAGTCTAATTCGCAGAACTGTCATTTATAAATTTACAGTCCGAACTGCAGATCATTTTGAACTGTGTGTATGGGATGGATTATTATCTCATTCTAAATAGACTGGAATGGAAAGCCTCATCCTACATCAGCTTGTACAAGAGAAATGAAATGGTGTTTTTTTCTCACTGTATCACTCAATGTAGTATGAAATGAAATTTTTTATGAGATTAAATTGGGGATGCAAACCAATTTTCAGTGAATGTTTACAACTCTAACCTTAACACATTGCTAACTGAGTTAGGTGACAGTGATTACTGTAGTTCTGACAATCACACAAGATATCCCAAGGAGGAACACTAACCAAGATGAAATATTGATTTAATGTGTGTAATGACAACCAAAAAAGAAGAAAGTAGCACTTACATTAAATGAGATTCTACAAAGCAGTGGTACCTCACTCCCTGATCTAAGGAAGGCTAAATTTCACTGAAATAACATACAGAATTACTGTAGCTTAATCACGACCACCAACTTTTAGGTTTTGTTAAGCAGTCGAAAGCTTCCGTAGAAACCCTATGAAAGGAAAAGACAAGTATTTGGTGGCTGAGGCAACGAGCAGAGGGGACGGCTGTATCCTTAGCAACGTTGTCACTAGATAAACACTTAACGGAGCTGAATCCTGAAACACATCTGCAGACAATCTGACACTTGGGCTTAAACCTGCTGGAGTGAATTTCCACTCCATTACACTTAACTACATTTCTCCATGAGACAGTGGTGTCACCTATCCGTACAGTAGTGAATAACTTGGATGAGGGCAGGAGAAGTTAAGCTCCCAAGTTTTCAGACGGTGCTACAAAAACACATCCCGTAAAGTCAAGGATGCCTGAACAGCTTGTGATGGCACACGTACATGGATCAGCTGTAATTCCCAGGTGAAACCTGCTGCCATTCTGACCACCCCCCCCATGCTAAATCAGTTTGAGCTTACCCATGTTGTGTTTCTTAACACCTACAGTTATTCCATGATGACCGGGTTCAATTTTACAACAAATGAAAATAAAAAGACGAAGAGGGAATCCTCTCCTCCACAGAGACAATTATAAAATAATACTGTGAGACCTTTTGTATGAAAACACTTAGAAATTAAAAACTTTGAAGAAGAAAATAAAAAAATATCTCTTTTGAGGTAGCATACTTCTGGACACAGTGGTTTCTAGGTAGCTTTATTGGATACCAGATGTGTCTTGGAAAACAAATATGGTAGAGAAAAAACAGAAAAAAAAGCAGGTAGCTTTAAAAACTATGCAACCAGTAGAGTAAAAGCAAATTATGATTATGCTGAAAAATGAGGAGGACTTAAATCTAGAGAAAACGGAATGTGAAACCTACTATTAATAAATATTTTCTGCCTCAAGCCATTCACACTTCCTTCCTCCAAATACACAACTGGAGTTTGAGAACTATAACTTGAGCACAGTGACACTAGTATTATCACAGAATGAAAGAAATGACCCTATAACAACATAATTCTTATATGTTTTATATATTATAGCTGTTCGGACACTAACCAAACAAAAAGCTTGTGGTGTTTTCATTTTTCTCCTATGTACTTCTATTTTTTTCTCCATCCTATACTTGTATAGGCTCCCTACCTCTTAGATGTTTACATGTTTCTTAGTTTGACTGTATTAAATCAGCATAATTTGGGATTAAACTCTCAGAATCTTCCTGTGCTGTGAATATGGTAATACAGAACTTCCATAGTAAAACTACGTGCATGACAAACTATGTGAATAAATAGATTAATTAAAAAGTCATTTTTTCCTTGGAGAAGTCACAAAAAGGAAAAGAACGAAGCTCAGCAAGCAAATCCACTACAACTCCCTCCTCCTAGCCCCATTCCTCACTTCGGGAAGGCATCAAGGAAGCCTTGTTATACACTGGAATTGGGAAATGATTAAGCTTGTCTGTGAATTTCTATACAATTTATACTATACATCTCACTAAAATATTTCTGAAACCAAAGCTTAATTTACCCCAGGGGAGACACTGCTGCAAAAGGCTTAATGAGTAGCTGTGGGTATAAAAAACCTTACCAACCACCCCTTGGTACAAAATAAATAGTGTAAATTATGCAGTTTGAAGTGAAAAAATGTTTTGCGTGGTCGGGCTATAATGAAACTATGGACCATCTCATTAAGAAAGCTCTTGTAAATATGTATCTGACTATATTTAACTATAGGATACTTTTGGAGTAGTCCTCCTTCCCAAGTAGAGCATGGACAGAATCTCTGAATGAAATCTTAACCAAATTCAGATCAAAATAGGAAAAAAAAAATAGTTAGCTTCATAACAAGGGCAATAAAAATAAATTTGAACTAGGCAACATAAAGCTGCCTCTAGAAGGCAGTAGGTAGTGTTAACTCAGAAGGCATTAGCCTTGGAAGCTTTGCCTTTTAATCTTCAAATCTAGGGAAAGGGAGCAGGAAGAGAAAGCATAAAGATAAAAAAATATATTAATTGCTCCACAGCTGACACACAGAGAATGGGGGGCTGAAGGAGGCTGGTAGAGTGCGTCAGCTTTCAGCGGACTCGGACGCCTTAGTGCTTCACGTGCTTTTAAACGCATCGAAGGTGAGAGCACACAAAGGGTCTGTGGGTATTTGCCATTCTGTTCGGCAGCAATACGTCTGCTCCCATCGCCTCGCAAAAACATCGGCGTGATAGTTTGCATAATGCTTAAAAAAACTGGTACGGGTATCAGTTATTATTTTTACTGTCAGTGTCACACAGTCACAACGTGCAGCTGTAAATGAGGACTGAAGGAAATGTTCTGGATACTATATGTTGGAGAATAACAGGGAATTTTGCTGGGCTGCAGCATGATTTTTAAAGTACCTATTCTGTGAATTTATGGATGGGAACAAGATTAATGAGCAAATATTAAATAAGTAGACTTTTGGAGAATTTGACTGTGTGGTCCCCGATGAAAAAGTTCACAAGAGAAATCAGCTATTTTTGTGTATTAATATCTTAATCTCCTCGTTTCCCTGCAGCACATGCAGGTATAAACCTTTCCTTTCGCTACGGCAAGGTTTAGATTTGCTGTAAGTGAGGTCGACACTCAGGCGCCAGTGCTTGGAAATACTGTCCTTAATCAAGTTTTGTTGAGCAGACCCTTGCTCAGATTCATTCCTCAGCACAGAACAACGCTTATATTGCTAAGCCTGCAAAGAACCATGCCTTGAATTTAACAGATTTTTATATGCATGGCTCATGCTTGCTCAGGGACAGAAGTAAGAAACTTCTGAAATTTTCAAACTTTAATACGTAGAAAAACCTCGAGCACTGAGGAAACAAAAAAATGTTTAAAAAACTTAAAAAAAAATAATTAAAGTGTCACAAACACGTTGCTTTAATAACAAACGAGAGCTCTGGTGGCTTGGAATTCAGCCTTTAATTATGTCCATATCAATTAAGTTCCTATGTCTAGAAGCATCCAACCCATACATTCCAGCGTTACTAGAAAACCTGTTTTGTTTTGGGAACCTTCATAACACTTAAAACTGGCTTCACGCACCCACACCCTGGTATTTTACCAACCTTTATATTGGCACCGAGTGCTACGAGGCAGTAAAGCGGAGTGGAATTTTTCATTTCGGCTCCAACGTTTGGAAAGGCGCTGAGCGCTCGTAACTCCAGATGAAGTGAAAGGAACATGGAGATCTTTAACGCCCATAAAATTCAGTGCCGAGGAGCACTTACAATAGCTGACGGCTGCGAGGATGGAGAGGAAAAGCGCGGTCGTTCTGACCCTACAACTGCAAGTGGGTTTAGAGCCAGAGGTGAGCAGGAAATCTGTTTTCCCTGTTCTCTATCACCGGTATTTCAAAACATTATTCTCTTTCCATCAGGCTGAATGGTAAGGTTGTGTGGGGATATAATGTTTTAAAAGACAGGAAGAGGCAGATCTGGTTCAAGACCGCTTGTGCGTTCAGCGGAGGTGTGGGAACCATCCCTCCCCGCCGGGATCACAGCCGAAACCAGAGCGCAGGCTCGCCGCTCCTGCATAAATGTTCTCAGCAACAGCTAGAGGATGAGGGGGGGGGGGGGAAACCAACAAAACCCCCCCAGTCTCAACCCAGATATATCACCTCTCCCTTTTCCAGATTTTCGTCTTGAATTTCTGAAAGGTTTTCCTGAATAAAAGCTTTCTTCAGAAATCTAGCCCTCCCTCAAAAAATCATTAAAAAAAAAAAAAAAAAAAAAAAATTAAAGAAAGTCAGGCCAAGGGGGGAGATTACAGGCTCAGAATGTCTGTGGTCTTTTGGAACAAGTGATGAATTTTTCCTTGTCTTTACACAAAAAAAAAAAAAAAAAAAAAAAGCATGCTGAGAATTTGGCTTTTTCTTTTAAATTAAGCTAGACATTTATTAGTTATTGAAAGCATTTGCACTTTTGCAGGTGATATTTTGGTTTCTTTAAAGCATTTCATTTTCTAAGGATGAAACCCCAAACTTCAATAACATTTATGATGTCATCTCTTTCTATTTATTACTGGTTTGCTATTATATTCTTTAGCTTTATTCTTCGTTATAATGATGAACATTAATAATTGCACCGGAGTAACCTGTAGTAGAAGTCAAGTGTTACCCTACAGAATCAAGAAGGTTAATCCAGATTGTCCAGGATCATTGAAATAAAGGTAATGGGTACATTTCTAGCACCTAATCTTCCATGAAAAAAAGAGCAATAATAAGTACAAATTGAAATCCTTGGCATGTGTGAGGTCTTCCTCTTTGCTGACAGCATTTAGGGTACACTGCTTTAAGAAGATGCTCAGGCAGCGAAGCCACACATCTCAGAAGTGTCACCCCTCTCAAAAATAGTATCAGAACTGTCAGGTCATTTCAGATCCCTATTGGCATTAATACATCAATCACATTGTGTTCGTGTAAGACTTTGCTATTGAATCATTATTTAAAAGAAGGGAACATAACATTTCAGACGCTTGTGGTTTTTTTTTTTTTTCCCCTCATTTTTGCTGTCCTGTGTGCGATCAGCTCCTGAAAAGATCAGATGATTGTGGAAAGGATAGAGTTCCAGGGATTCTGCTTCTCTGAAAATAAATTTAATTTACTATCATTTCTGTGCTGAACAAAACACCGAATCAGCAAAATGGAACTGGCTTCAATCAAACTGACCCCCTTTGTCTATTATTTCACTGAACTTTAGTTATTTAAAAAACCCCAAACATCTACACTTTTTTTTTTCTTCAGTGAAGCAGAAAAAGATTTTAGAAGTAATCCTATTTTAAAAGGCCAGCAGAGATAACCTTAGTAGATCTGAGCATATCATCACTCACCCTGCAAGACGGTCCTAATATATCTAGGTAATTCTTTCAGCTGTTGCTGCTTCTTGATCTTCCCATGAGCATACCTGGGAACTCCATGACTCCACTCCAAAATAAACCTCAATCAACGCACACTTTCACAAGAAACTATTTTCTTAGCAGCACTTTTGATGACTGCGTCAAGAGACATTTCCCCCCCCGCCCCCTCCCTTTAAGTTGACATTGATCCAAATAGCGGAGATTCACAGGTGTTGAGCTTCAGCCGTGAAGCATTTGATCTGCCCACCCACAAAGAATTTCCCTGGAAACCTACGGCTATCACAGCAGTTCTCCAGCTTGCTATTGAGTGTAACAGCCACTCGTGGTCACTTCGCAATCAGAAAACCACAAAGGAATCCCGAGGCATGTCCAGATTGCCTTATAGCGCCGATTGTAAATTAAATAGCCCCCTTTTTTAGTCCATTCAATTACTTCAAACTCCTGGCTCTGTTAGAACGTGAATAGAGCTAATTGGGACTAGTTCATATTTCAAATAGAGTTTTAAAGATATCTGCGGTGAATTAAGTAGAGTAATTCATGGAAATGTTTGAAAGAGGATTTCCTACAAAAATCTCACGTTTTTTTAATTCGCAGAGAGGAACGGCATCAGAACTGTGATTTAACAGGCTGTATCTGCTGCGCAAGCGGGTGCCTTTGCATGTGTCAGCCTACCCGCAGTCCTTGTGAGCGGCAGAGCACAGAAAGAGGTTGGAATTAGTAATTGTGACCTTCAATCACAAAACCAATAGGTATGCGATGCTACCCCGGCAATTATCAGCGCAGGCATGTAACGCTTGGTCGGTTCAGGCAGGTGGCACAAAAATAAACAAGACCTTTCCCTTAGGCTTTTCATTTCTCATTATTGCTTCTCTCAACTCACACAGACTCCGGCTTCTCATTCCCTCGTGGTTTGCTCTGCAATTAAGACCTTTGCTTTGTTTTAACTTAGTAGGGACTAAATGAGACTCCTCTGTGTCTCCTGTGTTCTCACTTGAAGAGCCCCAGCCTGAACTGAACCCAGACGTGCCTTTCTCACCGGTGACAAATGACTGTCCCCCTTCCCTCTGAGACTGGGAAGCAGACTGTGCCTCAGGTCTGGTAGGGAACAAGGGCTGTTCAATCCTGGTGCAAACTCCCAAGGCTTCCCGGCTTTCTGCAGGATCCCAGAATCCAGTTGTTCAGAAAATGCAGACAGGAGCTGCAAGAATACATACAGCATTTGGACGTTTTGCCAAATGAAGTTGTGTAACACCATTTTCAACTTGCTATGTCAGGTTCACAACAGTGAATATTTACATGTGGCAACAGCTGGCTATATCTTATCGGGCAAAATAATACATAATTCGAGTTTCTAATATCAAATGGAATTCCATTTCAAGCTAAAAAAGCAACATGGAATCCTTTCTTGTCTTAAATGTTAAAGCACAGCTTTTCCTTCTCCACAATATATCTGAGAAATCTGCCAAAAAAACCAGTAATTAAGAGACTCAATAAATCACCATTAAGCTATCAGAAGCAATGCACATCACTATTCATTTTTCAATCCTGAAACACAAAAATTATCTTCCTCCACAGTAAGACCGATGTAATGCTTCAACATCTCTTTAAAATGCTTAATGACCTGGGAGGATTTGTCTTTTATAACCAAACATGTAGAAAGCTTCTCTCCCAACTGTTAATCTGTTACAGTAAGTTAGTTGTATAAAATATGTTTCAAAACATCTGAATGGTAGAAGGAGCTTATTTATCCATCTGCCAGTGACATGTGTGGTCCATAGATTTAGCTTTTAATGATTAACATCACATATAGAAAGATGATCTGTTCACATGCAAACTCAATTTTTTTTTAATCACTGTCTAACTGGTGGTTGGAGTGGGAATCGTAATTTCAGTCAGTTTTGAGAGAAACTTTTCTTCTTCCCCCCGTTTCCTTCTGTAGAGGCAGACCACAGCATAGAGTTTACTTAATATTAACAAATGAAAAAGCTAGAAGTTTACCCAAAAGATCAGGTAAACTCACTGGGTGGGTGGAGGGTGAAAGGCATTTTGAATGCTTTCTAAAGACTTATTTCTCATCTGTTTCTTAATTAGAAATCCCTTTTACTGTCTATAGGGTCATTAAGAGAAAGTTGTTGCAGTGAAAACACCACGGCTGTATTAAAAGCAGCGAGACCCTGGACCCTTTTGTGCGGGGCTTACTTAACTTCTCTAGCCAGTCTGGTGGACATATTGTCAAAAACACGTTTTGTTGAAAGATTCACACATTCGAAGAGCTGAGACATCTCACATTCTCGTTCTTTCATACCTCAAAGAAGTCATCCTGCAGGCCAAACCCCGCATTCATATTCATAGTATTTTAAAGGTCAAAAACAAGCAGGAAAAAAAGTCAAAAAACATTTCAGAACTTGTTTACATATGAGAGGGAAACCAGAAGTAGGAAGGCAGCACAATTTGTTTATCTTTACAGGTCACCTTTTTTAATTTGATGTGCTGTCTACCGTCAAAATCGGAGAGTTTCCAAGGTTAATAGTCTATCAGCCAGATTGCATTCAGGAATCTTTTAAAATATGGTTTGTGTTAATAAATGAAGTCTGAAATGATTACTTTCTCACTATATCCAGTGTTTGTTTTATTCAGAAGCAAAATGGGAACACTTCATGAATAGCAAGTGGTAGTCGGGGAAGCAATCTAAAGACTGGCACAAGAGGAAACTGAAGGGTTATAAAACTGTATTGTTTCAGCACAGTAGTGAAAGGAGAACTACAAGAGTGTCCAGCGTTCTGGATTTGAGGCTTACTAAAGGTGTTCGGACTACTTCTACACAAAGGACAGCTCTTTATGTTTCTTTATTTTCAAATGATCAATTTTTGGTCAATTAAGAAAATTTAAACACTAATAAACACACATACCATTACAATTAGGAGGATTTATTTCGACCAACTTTATAACTACTGTATTCATAAAATGGTAGTGTGCTGTGTCAACTAAACACACATTTTATTGCATTGTCATTATGCTACCGTTGGAAATGAAATTAAACAGGTTTTGAGTATATTTTGCTTTAAAACCGTAATGTAAAAGATATATGTTCTTTCCTCTGGGATCAACTTCAGCAGTGCAGTGATTTGAGGTGCTTCTTAGACTCTTTTTAAAGCCTGTAGCTCCATACTGAACCATTCACCCACAGTTTTGCTGATTATTTTTGGTTTTTGCACCTGAGTAGTTTTACAATAAAGCAGCAGCAGGGAAGAAAAAAAAAATCCATTATGTGATCACTCCTAATTATTGATTTATATGCCCAAATTTTTAAGTACATGAGTGAAGGTTGAAACTCCGTGAAAACAGGCTGGCTGAAATTAGTAGACACAGAAAGGACACGGATTATTTTCCACGCTGTCTGGTAGTTATCACAGTATACTTACCACAAAGCACATTTACTCCCCCCTCAGATATTACCAGAATAGTCTCTAGATACTCTCCCCTCTCTTCCCATCACACTTTTTTTACTGAGAATTGCTAAGGGATCATAAAAGTGAAGTAACAGACTAACAAAACCTTAGGGCTAAGATTTCCTTCTAAATAAAATTCTGTTTGGAGACGCAAGGTCAAAGGGAAAATGCCTAAAAGCTCCATTCATTTCAGCAAACTGGGAGATCTGGTGCTCTCAGGTTTCAGCAGAGTTGCTAGCAATGGTTATCACACAGTTATTTTACAATACTATGCAATATATATATTACCTAAGGCATTAAATGCGCCTTTGTTGATGGGAAGGGAACCTCTACCACCACAACACAGCCCACAGGGATCAACAGTCTCAAGATGTTCTTAAAGTTCCTCTCACCTCGTACAAGGCAACTAATCCAAGAACAAAAGCTTTTTAGAATAACTTTCCAATGTGGAATAGCTTTCAGCATTGACTTTTCTTTGTCTAGGGTTTCATCTTCACTCCAGAATTGGTCTGGATGGTAAAATGCTGGAGGATGCTCAGATCAAGTCTTCATTAAAGAAGAAAAAAATCCTGAATCTAACGTATGCCAAGCAGCATATAATGCACCTTTAGACTCAAAGGAAGCAGAGGAGGGGAAGAGGAAAATAAAGAAGAAAAGGTAAAAAACTCCCAAATAAAAACCTAGGCTAGTTGTGTGTTAAAAGTGAAAAAATTCATTCAAGACAATCAAGAAACAGATTTCCAGGGGATAAAATACACCTGCAGCATCTTACAGCACAGTAGATAAGAATGACAAATGTGAGCTCAGATGTTCCAAAGCAAGACGGGAGAGGGAGAAGTTAGATAAATACAGCTACTCACTGTTGGAAGGAACAGTGCTTACTCCTTGTCATTAGCTGGCTACTGGGAAAGAAAATCCAAAACAGCCGGTCAGGCTGGCAGTCTGTTTTGCAGCCTGGCACTGCCCATTCCACCGGCCAGTCCCATCTCCTTCGGGTGTTCTGCCGTGGGGTAGCGTGGGCGTCGTAACTTGAGGGAACGAGATCCACTCGGTCTTATTAGCAGCCACTTATGTTCCAGTAACAAAGAAGCTAAATCAAAGCATAAGATGTCTCCAAGGTAATGGTATTACAAGCATGCAATTTTCTCTCATGCAGAGAAATGATGTATCTTGCAGTTTACTTGCACAGTGACTTTTTGTTGTTTACACTTAATTCTGTTATGCTCATCTGCTGCTGGTTGCTTCTTTTCCCCTCTCTAATAAGCAGAGTCAATAGGTAATATAGTCACAGTCAGAATTCACTAATTTTAGGAACATATGTGTTACTCATGTTACTTTACTTTTTTAAATATCAGGCTGTAAACTGCCTTCACAGATTCCCATCACTCAGGGCGTGTAGTTAATAAACTGTTATCCTCTCTTTCTGTTCATTAATAAGGACATAAATTGAAGTTATTCCTAATTTCCACTCTTTGTCACATTAAAATGAACAGCTGGAGCTTGATGCTCAGCAGCTATGCAATGCAATGAGCCCTCCTCAAAGTCTTTGCAGACCAGCATTTGGCCCGAAATAGATGCACTGCACCTCTTTTTTCCATAGCCGATATTCGGTCTGTGTAAAAGGTGCCCTCATTCTCATTTCCAATTGAAACAAAGTTGAAAGGGTCACCCAGTGTAAAACTTTCAGTAACAGACTGAGAAGTATCTGATGGAGTTTCTCCAGAGTAACAGAAAGGAGAGGAGCTCACGTACTGCTAAGGATGTGAAACTGAGAACGGTCATATTAATGCATGAAGTGTAACGAAGGAAAAGCACGGCATAGAGCGTGGTACTTTTGCACAGATCTGTCAGAAAGCTTCTAACAATGTGTTTACTGGAGTTGGCAGGAATTATCAGACCTGCTCTGATATTCCTGGTCTGTCCTCATGCTACTCATTATTTATTTTTCTGCATTTACTTTAGGAAGGCAGCAAAGACCATCCCTCAGTATTCTGCTGCGTGTGTTTGAGTCTGAACACTTGGAAACACAGAACAGAAGCACGAGGATAGATTTAATGAAATTTTCTACTTTACCTGTAACTTCCAGCTTAACTGGAGATGGGGCTGTGGTGGGCTGAGTCCACACCCAGAACGAGGTGGAGCCAAGATGATATTAACTCTGCACCTAAAAGGGCTGATCTCTGCAGAGATAGGCTTGTGCTCCTTTTGTTCATTTTTCTTTTTTTAGCACGCCATTCTGTAGCCTTCCTGCTAAGCAGATTACTACCTTGGCTCAGGAAGGAACTTTTCTTCTGACAACATTGAGAGGAACTCTTAACAGGAGTTTATTTATTATTTTTATCATTCTTATGACACAGGGAGCATGCTACGCTTTCTAGGATTGTTTGGGGACTTCACTAAACGAGCTCGACTTGTTAGGCTCTTCACCCCTCTCATGGTGCATCGTCATTCCAATATGTCATGGTTTGGGCCAAGTTGGCCAATGACAAGGCAACAGATGCTCTCCCCCAGCTCTTACTCCAAGGAGAGGAAGAAGAGACATAAAGGGAGTTATGAGTTTAGAAAAAAACCTAAACTACTTCAATGAAAAATTTATGATAAAATAAAAAAGGATATAATGAAATAGATACAATATATATAAATATATACAAACCCAGATCAAGTTCCCAGGAAGATGTCACTGATAGGCACTGGGAAAGTTCCAGACTGGGCTCAGAGACAAAGATGAACTAGAACACACTGACTGGGATCAAAGGTAGATGAGCTGACAAGGTCCTCCTCAGATGTTGGTCATTAAAGGAGAGACAGTCCATTGAAGGAGAACCAGTCTGACCCCTTTCATCCCTCAGCTTTTATACTGAGCACAGCAGATGGGCTGGAACACCCGATTGGTTGGTTTGGGTCACCTGACCTGTCCACAGGTGTGACCCTCCCACAGGGTAACCACCCAGGTCAGCTGACCCTGGTTGCCACGGCAACGAGTGTGAGCAAGGGCCTCTGTCACTGAACAGAGAGTTGGCCCTGCTTCACCCCAAACCAGGACACAATAACAAAGCCACAACTGTAGGTCTTGTGTTATTGTAGGATTGTGGAAATGTCTTTGGCTTATGATGAGGGGCTAAGATAGTTTGTGGGCCCACACATTTGCTCAACAAAAGAAGAGCAAAGACCGGACTGAGGATCCATCTCTGTACACGAATCTACGTGTTTGTCTCGTTTCCCACTCATGATTTAGAGTGTACATGACGCATGTCCCAGGTTCTGAAAGTTAAAAACCTGCTTCTCTCTTTTCATCTTGATGGATCCAGTTCTACCTTATTTTCGTTTGAGCTGCTTCAGTCTGTCAAGTGTATGGGCCTCAAGTTGGACAACAAAAGACAAGTTGAAATAGACACCTAGAACATAATAAGGCATAAAGACTAGAGTGTAAAGTTGTAATATGAAGTCAAGCAAGAAAATCAATGATTTTGTAAGGGGAAGGAAAGGGAATTGCTTCCTAATCCTAAGAGTAGGTGATTATCGAGAACCAGAGACCTTTAAGCCATATGAACTCTGCTCTTAAGAAAATCCCATGCGGTAACAAGCATTGCTTGTGGCGTGAACGTAAGTTTGCATGCAGAAAAAGCAAGACAGAGAAACAGTTGCTCCCCTCCACCATCTTGCAAGCCAGCTGATGTAATCAGGATGGGAAATAAATGTTCTTTTCCTGTGAACAGCTCTGACTTACTGCCTACGTGGCAAAACCCAAATCTCCTGAATTCCATTAAATTTCTGTCTAACACCACACAGGTATGATTTTATTGCTCTGCCATTTGCACAGAAAGGGAAAGAGACTGCGGTTTAAGCAAACTGCTTTCTTTAAAAGAATGTTATTTGATGCAATATCACATGGCTGATTAGGACATTAATCTATGCAAAAGTAATATAATTTGAGGGTGTCTGAATCATCATTAATTATACTTCAAAATTATATAAAAGTATCTACTTTTTAAAAAGATCTAATAGAACTTTTTCATGTTTTCAAAAATTTACCATGGGTTTCCCTTTTCTCCCCTCAATCCTAAAGTTTTCAGTTCTCAGAAATATGTCTGTGGCTGAAGAATATATGTTGTTTCACTCTGTAAGAAGTGTATTAAAAAAAGTGTACCTCCTTGTGAACGTTTCTCAGATTTTTATGACGTGAAGTACTTGGGGATAATAAATAATGCGAGTCTTCAGTTTTTGCAAAACGTTTTGGTCTTGAAATCTAACTGCTTAGTTAAATTTCTCAAGTCTGTTGCAGAAAGTCAAATGGTTTTAGTCCATAAAGTTTACAAAACCCACTGCCTGTGGGTTCTGTAATCATGTTTATCCTTCAGCGAAATGATTTATCTCTTGGTGTTTAACTGAACAGAATATGCTTTTTTATGATTTTCTCCCCTTGATATATGTACTTTGTCTACGTATTGTTTTCAGAATTCCAATAAGAATTTCATGAATTTCACAAGTGTGGATATTCAGCTATTTGCAAATTATACTTCTGCATCATCTTTCACATCCTGTCTTCACACAGAAGAAACTTCACTGGTTTCTGGGTGATTGTTTATGATTTATACCATAACTATAGGCAAAACTTACTGTCTTGAAATCCGTTGCACTTCATGAAAGCACAACCAAAATCAAAGATGTGTGTGAACCAGTTTCATTTTCACTGAACACAGTTTTAAAGTGTTCTCACATTGGTGTGAGATACTGTGCCATTTCCTTTACTTTTTTTCTATATTAATAAAAGAAACAACACCACTCAGAAAAGCGTGATAGATGTGGGGGAAAAATGTGTATACATTTCCAACATCAAGGTTTTATTAATCTTATTTTTATTCTCTCACACGTCTTGATCGGGATAGTCATATCCTCAAAGATTCCCTGGTAACACAGACTGCCAGGGTCAGAGGCAGGAGGGACTACAGGACCTCCTTTTTATGGCCTTGGGTAGCTGGACAATATTTCTTCCAGCATAGGAAGGGGGAAGTATCAAGCAGCATATCTTGAAGCATTGCTTGAAGAGTTCCTCGTATATCACCTCTCAAAAGAATATACGTGATTAAATGTACTGCAGTATATATGAATATGTTATATCGACGACCTTAAAGGTCCCTTCCAACCTAGAGGATTCTATAACTCTATGATTCTATACACACTCATATCTTTCCAATATGCCTCCCAGGCTGCATTCTTATACCCTCACTATTTGGGATATAGGGGAATCTTGTGCTAATGCTCAGTGAGTTGACGTTAACAGGGGCCGGAGTGAAGAGACAATCCAGTACCTTCGGTGTGGAACTCAAGTCAGATCTCCAAACTCTGTACTGGATCTTTAAACACAGGAGCGTACAAGCGTATAATTACTGATTGGGCTTCTCTCTGCTTAGTCTCACTTTTTCTTGTTTTGTTTGACCACTTCCAATAGCCTTAAATGTAGTTTTGAATTGCAGAATATCGCACACATGCTGAGAAAAATGCTTTTACTTACTAACATATAGCTCCAGGTAATTTCCCCCTTTAACAGCTATTGAAGCTGTGTAATAGGTATTCACTCACCCCACCCCCCCCCACATGCTCCCCTCAACCTCTCCTACTGAATTACAAAACAAAGAACGAAAACCTTTTTAGTCTTTCAGTGTGGAATTCATTTGAGTATGTTATCTTTTAAATGTATATTTTTGCAGGATAGCTGTACCTTTGCAGGGCTAAATAATTTAATCGCACAGTCCCGCAACAATTTCCAAGACGGAGCTACTCCCACGATTAAATAAAAATACTAGTGATCCTATCAGCAGAATGATAACACGCATGTTACAAACCTTTCGAGAAAGAAACCATTTCATCTCAGTGAATGGCACCCGTCTAGGTAGCTGTTTAATAAGTAAATAACTGTCATGAATAAGTATACTTGAACAAACAGAGATACGTCTGTAAATCCATTGAAACTTCAGCTGGCTGGAAGCAGGTTCACTGAATATTTAACAAATGTTCACCAACATTGCAGGTCCGGAATTTTTGTTAGACCTCATGGCTACTGTCAAGGCTCATGAAAAACACAAATTCTAGGTTTCTCTGCACGGAATCACTGTATGATAATTTTATTTTTTTTTTTTTTTAAAAAAAGGATCTCTAACAACCTTTATAATAGCCCAGGGAGTAACCTGTGTCCTTTGGAATAAAAAGGTTATAGTAGCAAATATGAAACAGTAAAATTTCCTGGGCTTCCTGGTTCCAGTAGATGAAATGCCGAAAAACCCCAGCAAGCTCTTCCCAGTATCTTAGCACTTTTGTTCCCAGTAAAAGTTAGTAATTGTAAGCATGAGTTAAATAATATACAATTAATTATAAAAAATATTAGTTTAAAAGGCTATAAAAATAAAGCATTCCTGTTTTACACTCCGTGTTTATTTCTATTGGAACAGAGATTTGGGTTAATTATGAATGGTAATATTCATTCCTGCAGAGGAAGAAGGGCAAAGTACAAGGACCATTGAACATTACATTTTTCCAATGTTACCTAATTATAAGAACACCTGTGCTGAATAACTTTCAGCTGATCTATTTGCAGAGTGTTTAATAGTCCTTAAAATTCCTCATTTCTTAACAGTAATGGGCCAGCGATGTTTGCACATTAAGTTGTGTAAGAAATGTATTGGCAGAAACTGCTCAAAATACTTATTTTCCTACATAATATCTAACCAGCGGTTTCTAGCAGGGTGCTTACTTGAGACCCATGCCAATAAGTACATTAAATATTAGTGGATATTCTGGGTCATTTTTGTGAAGGCTGAAGTGTTTTGTCTTTGCTACAAAGAACTCATTCTTGGGGAAAAAAACCAACCCAGTGACTCACCTAATCAGCTCAGAGAAGTTATTTCCATGCTAAAAAGCGTGTACACTTCTAAAATGTTAAAATGGAAAGTCTTCCTCTTCTCTCTGTCTCACTCCCTCTTGCTGTTTGGTTTGGTTTTGGGGTTTTTTTTTGTTTTTTTTGTTTTGTGTTTTTTTTTTTTATACATGGTACCCCTCGCCCCTCGGTGTACCGGGCAGATTTAAACCTCTTCCGTATCAAACACAGTATCTCCTCTGTTACTTTTGTTGCTACAGAAACTGGAAATAAGCATTTCTGGATGGTTTTAAGTGTAATACAAAAAATTGATCCTTTTTTTCACACCCCAAATCTTAGCAGTGAGTGATCATCGCAAAACCAAACATAAATGTTTATAGTAGCTCTGGAAGAGTCATGCAGACAAATGCAAATGGCTATTAATCTTTTGATTGCTCGTATCTGCTTATTTCACTGAAGTTAAGTAGAAAACTAGCTCTAGCAGTTAGTTAGATGAAAGTCAGGGAGAGGAAAAGAACTCTGGAAATGCTTTTAAAGGTATTTAACTGCCTAACTTCCACAGAAATCTTTTTTTGTTTTGGATAACTGTATGGTTTATGCTGCCAAGTCAAGGAAATAGCAGAGGACAACTGCGGGGAGTTTTTGGTGGGGTTTTTTTTTTTTGTGTGTGTGTGTGTGTGTGAGGGTAGTTAAGATGCTGCAGTTCAGAGAGATGTTGTAAGTTCAGAGCCAAGATTATCGCAGAAGTTTCTGCAACCTGCATTGTAGAAAAGGGGGCGCTATGATCATAATAATCCATCCTGAATTTAATCTATATTAATTTAAACTGTCTGTTTTCCTCTCACCGTGGAATCTCCCTGACTGCTACTGGGACCATCTGTGAGCCTCCTTCGGCCATGTGGCCATCTCCCAGGCTGTTCCTACCCATAAGCTCTTTCCTCCGGTGCTTTAATAAGATGCTGAATGATCTGGTTTTTTCTGTCTGGAAAACTGGTGTATGTCTATTTGGATCAGAGTATTCCCACGGGAGTGTAAGGCCCCAGAAACAATCTGTGTGGCTTAGTTATAGGAAGTTAAATATGTTCCTTTAGCTTTTCTGTTGGGCTGTATTTTAGGAGTTAGCCTCAGAAGCAAGGCAATGATGTATCTGCATAAGAAGAAAACAACTATGGAATCTAAAATAAGTATAAAAATGTGTTATATAGAATAAAAAATATATAAGGCCATATTAATGAGATATTTAGAAGATTTTTTAGTTTCATGTGCTTTAAAGAAGAACTCATGTGGATCTAGATTCCAAATCAGTATCTCCTAATCTGGTGTTCAGTGTTGCTCGGTTTCTAACACAGGCTGGACCATGACCAGATTTCACGTGCCTGGAATGAAACACAAAAAAGTAAGGTCTTCACCGAGCATTTGTAGTGTAGTGCAGAGGGCAACAACAAATCCGAACTTGATTTTTAACACAAGTTGTACTGTATTTATAATGTAGGCAGAGCTTCGGGGAAATCCACACTGCTTCAGCGTAAATCTTCAACATGCGTCGTAAGTGCTCACAGACATACAGTGTGTCAATGCAGGGTGGATGAAGGCTGTAATTTCAGATATCTCCAATGGATATGAGTCTGTAAGGAGTTTCTTGGTTTAAGTCAGACAACATACTCAAATGTTGTATATACTTTATGGCAATTTAGATTACCTTTGGCATGCTTATCTGCCTGGATGTATCTGATTTTTGGCTCATAATTCTTAAAACTCCAGACTTTGCACTTGAAAAGAGAATATTGTCTTCAAGTGTGAGAAAGTCTAACTTGTCGAATGTTAGACGTTGCTTCCTGCACTACAGCAAGTGGTTTTACTTATTATTATTTACTTATTATTTACTTATTAGCTGGGACTGTTTAGTTTGAGGAAGAGGAGGCTGAGGGGAGACCTCATCACTCTCTACAACTACTTGAAAGGACATTGTAGAGAGGTTGGTGCTGGTCTCTTCTCACAGGTAATTAGCGATAGAGCAAGAGGGAATGGCTTCAAGCTGCAGCAGGGGAGGTTTAGGCTGGACATTAGGAAAAAATTCTTCAGAGAAAGAGTGGTCAGACACCGGAATAGGCTGCCCAGGGAGGTGGTGGAGTCACCATCCCTGAATGTGTTTAAGACTCATTTAGATGTGGTGTTAGGGGTTATGGTGTAGGGGAGAACTTTGTAGAGTGGGGTTGGTGGCTGGACTCGATGATCCCAAGGATCTCTTCCAACCTAAATGATTCTATGATTCCATGATTCCAAATACAGACCCATTCTCATTGAAGGCCTCAGGGATTGATTTCCAAGAATTCAGGCTGGCAAAGACCCACAGGTCATGAAAAATATGAAGACAACCCCATGTGTCAGGCTTACATTGAGCTTTTCCTCCTCTTTCTCTCCTCTCCATGTGATCATTTCAGTCATAAGAGAGAGGCTGCTGCTACCCAGACTGAGCAGACCGGCCCGGCCCTGAAGGAATCGCTTGACGTTGATGTGAAAAAGCAGCAGGGATCTCTGAAGGAGTGGGAGAGGTGGGAACTTCTTATGAAATAATTCTTTGAACTGAGACTGAAAACGGACTGTGGCTGTGAGACACTGTGGCTGGGAACAGGTGAAGAAGAGGAAGAAAGGGATTTTATTTGAAACGCAGGTATTAACATTGGCTCAAAGATGTTAGGAGTAAGTCAGGTATTGAATAAAGGGTTTTCTGTTTCAAAAGTCCACTAGGAACAAAGGGAGAAGGGACTGAACGTGGTGGGGAGGTTCATATGATCCACTGTTTAGAAGATATGTTGGAAAAAAGTCTTAAGATGAAGCAATTTCTTTCAAAGAATCATTGTGCTTCTATCGTTATTTATTTTTTGGTAAATACTTCCAGAATCAGAAAAAAAAGTCTGAATCCAGAAAGAGAGGTCAAGAACTAATTACAAGGGAGAAGCTGTGCAGTTTTAGAATATAACATCTCTATTTGGCTTCTGCTGACAACATATCTGGCAAATAAAGAAAGATGGAGCTGATAAGAAGAATGTGGCTTTTAGGTTCACACGACCTTCACCAAGTGGCGGAGTAAAATTGTAAAGGCAGCCTTACAGCTCTTCGTTTTTTTTCCTGACTGCCAATCAGAAAGGTCTATCTTCATTTATTAAAGAAAATGTCAGATTTTAGATACAAGCTTAATGCCTTGCTGCTAACAGCAAGTGTTTAGGATTGGAAGGGTCATTAAACCATGGGAGCAAACAATGGGTGGTGGTTTGTTGCATCAGTTCTGTACTCAGTGGTGTTTTGGAGCCAATATTGCTTCAGACTTAGAAACAGACACTGCTGTGTAGTGGGAACCTTGGCAAAACAGAACTCTTTCTGAATTTTTTTCTCCTAAGGTAGGGTGCTACCTACTTTCTTTCCAAGTAAATGTGACGATTTGAACATTTAATGATACACATTTCTGCAATGCAGAATTTAAAGTATATATCAATAAATTATTGATAAACATATCTACTGTTCTTGTTTCTGGTTTTATGCTGAGCAGAATGTCAGAAGGAGACATCCCATGCCTTGGTGATACCTTTCTGTAATTGTACAGTGCTAATAGTACAATAGTACTGTAATTGTACAGTACTAACTACAGACCAGAGTGCAACTTTTTTGGTAGGCTCTTACTTAATCAACCTTATTTTATCATTTTACTGCATGGGGGCAAGGGCAACTAGTATTTATGTGTCTATCAGTTCTTCCCACAAACTATTTAATTTCTTACATGCACAGACTAAAAGTGAGTAGCCTCTTCTCTTGTGAATTTGAGAACGCTGATGTTCAGGTCTGCTTTGATCATATTGCGGTAGGAGAACTATGTCAGTGATTTTAGAAGCAACTGGTAACAAGTTCAAGACTGGAACTTTCTTATTTAATTACCTATATTTCTCAAAAAACTCTTTTAAGTTTTATTTCATGTCATTGTTGCATAGTAGTATCTCTTTCTGCAGGTTGATATCCTTAGTTAGGTGCAATGTAGTTTTACATACGTGATTCACAATACTTGGGAAATCTTTGTCCCTCTTATTGTCTTTTGAGCAAGAGATATTTGTGATACCCTTAATCTTGTTTGTTGTTTACCAGGCCTCTTGCTGTAATAATTGCTCTTAGAACTGTTATTTGGGTAGAATGAAATTTAAGTTTTTGTTTAACCTAACTGTAACCAGACAGCTTGAGTTCTTTCTAAAACTGCTCGAAGCCTCTGGTCATATACTTTTTCCCCTTTACACCCACTTCATGTCAAAATGTCACCTAAACAGATGTTCATACACTCCAGACCTTCCAAAATGTGTCTATTTTCTACTAAAACAGCCTGGTTGCTGGACACAAACCAAATGGCAGGCTGAGAAAACAGCATATTGGAAAGGGGGTGTTGAATATGCACCATGTACGTGTGCTATGTGTTTTTAAAGACACCTGCCAGACTACTGCAGATGTAAGAGCTATAGGAAAACATTTGGCATCAACCAATTCTTTTGGAATTTTTCCTCTTGTAGGTCGTGGAAAATACTCACTTCTTATATAAAGATGGGATTTCTTTAGGCCAACGTAGAGATGAAGAGTTCTGGTTTTTCTTTTCTTTTTTCTTTTTTTTTTTTCTTTTTTTTTTTTTTTTTTTCCCCCACTTTTCTGTATTGTGAATGTTTACCTTCTGCTAGTTTTCATTTCTTACTTTGAGCTTGTCCAGTCACATTCCTAGGGCAAGTGGGACATTCCCTGAGGTATGACTAATGGGGTAGCTATATTAATTCTCGACATTATCTGCTCAACTAGGTACTCCCTTTCCTCTGGAAGACATTTTTTTACACTTTCTTAATTATACCATTTTTGCACAGTTCCAATGAGGGAAAGCTGATGATCATTCTGAATACCCTTCAGACGGGCACCTTTCCCAGGTGAAATTTTAACGTGCCCATATGCTCAGTTCGTGTTGAAGGCAACGGGGTCAGTGCAAGTTCTTTTACCTTAGTTCAGTGTGACTTCTCTTTCGGTTTAACTACCACTACTTCTGGCAACATGTGGCCTCCTGTGCCTGTTGCCAACTTCAGTTAAGTATAATAGTCCATTTGCTTTCCTTCAGACTGATAGCTGCCTCCGAGGTAATACTGCCCATCATTCCCCATGAAGAACTCTTCCCACTATACTCCCTCTCTTCCCACATTTTTCACAGTTGACTGGTGTTTTTGAACACTGCAAAGTGATATTATATACCATCATTCTTATCTCTTTTCCCAAATACTCTTTCTTCTCTTACATTAACTGTTGTCCAGAGCCTGTTTTATATGTACTCTGACTTTGAGAAATCTTTCAGGTAGCATTTTGGATTCTTTGTCATTTTTTTTTCTTGTCTGTCTTGGTCACGGAGTCAGCAAAATGGACCTTTTCCCAGCAGTTTCATTTTGAGTGGTATACTCACTCCTATTTGGCCTAATTTTACTGCATTGTTACGCACAAACTGTGAGCTTTCCATCCCTCAGGATCTGGGACTAACCATGCAGCTTAGTCCCTGCAGTGGTGTTCTATCTCTCTTTCTTGAAGCTCTTCAAAAAATGCTGATCTTCAGAATTCATTTGTACTTGCTTCTGTTTTTCATCTTATTTGTGCTTCACCTCTTTGTTTAAAAATGCATAAGTTGCATTTCTCTTTTTTTATGCTGAAACCGTCCCTGTCAGAATTCTATGTTGCAGAACACAGTAGCTGTTGGCTAAAAATAAAGATGTAAAACATGGAGGAAATCTTGGAAAAGGCAGAGTTCTTTTTTTTTTCTAAATGCATGTATCTGACAATTCGACTGGCCAAACCAAAGTAATGGGGAGAATAATACAGAGAGAGGCAGCCATTAAGTCTGTGCCTCAGGGCAAGATGTTTTGGTTGACCTGGTCTCATCCTTAGTTACAGCTTTGTGTTGCAGTGCTCCCCTAAGGTATCTTTTTAAGATTTCCTTCTCCTAGTATTTTGTATGTGAATAGTCCTACTTTGGGGCAGGAAGAGTCGTTACTCCTTAGATTAATAAAATTCATATAGTCCCTGAAGACCTTGGTAGGTATCTTTGTTTGTTTGTTTTCCATTTTTCTCAGCAGGGATCTCTTATTTCTCTTGTTTGGATTCTATTGGAAGTGTTGATACATAGCCCATTCATTGCTCTTGCAGGTGTTAGACTATAAACCTCAGTCTGTCTCTGTGCCACACAGAAGTTTCATTTGGCTTTGTATAATGAGGGGTGACCGAGCTCTCCTATTCTCCCAACCACCTGTTTTAAACTAGTGCCTTGAAAACACCCGCAATACTCTTTTGATTCTGCTGCAGATGATAATGTGTAATTTTTGTCTATTTGGATACAGATTCCACTGGAAAATCCCAAGGCAGAACTTCACCCATAGCCCATTTCTTACCAGTATCTTCCCCTCTCTTTCCATCATCAAGCTCGTATGCATTTCTTACACCACCAAGAAAGAAACAAACAAAATGGCTTTGTTGCCTTGTAAGAATCATGTAAGAAGCTTGATGATGTGGGGTCATAGAAGAGTCAGAGCAAAAGTTTTTGATGCATCCCTTAATTCAAGCTTCATTATTCCCCCCCCCCCCCCCATGCAGTAATTTCATATTTGTTCTACAGCAAGATATGTTGAGTGAGAAAAACAGGACTCCTACCTGAAGTTGTTCTCTGTAAAATTCCCAGAGGAGATGCTGAAAAATGTCATCAAATCTTAAACCAAAAGAACAGTGTTTTGTGCCAGGAGGGGCTAGTCAGGAAAGGAAAGGAAAGGAAATCAGACTCTATAGAGTCTGTGTCATTAAAGTATCATTTAAAATACTATTTGGTACAGCCAACACCATAATGAAAGACAGAATAATGTAGGTAATCTTACATCCCTTCAGATGCTGGGAACTCTGAGTTGTGTCTCCAACCAGCCTGCAGCACATTGTGCAGACCCCGTCTGTAGAAAGGGTTACCCCATTTGGGTCATTCGAGCTATTATCAGATTTTCTTACAAGAAAACAGTTCTATTCATCATTGCTACTGTCAAACAGAGAGGATGTTCGCGTGAGAACTTCTTGCTGCACTTTTAGATAAAGGGACGGCGATGCAGGAGGTGTAATTGCTGGAACCAAGGGGGAGTCTCCTGCAGGATCCTCCTCTACAATGAGGAGGCTGAGGTTATCCTGCGGGCAAGGGGTTTGTGCAGCACAACACTGTCCTGAAAGCTAAACTCTACGTGCAGCGCAGCACAACACTGCACAGCACAGGTCTGGTCCTACTCAGGTTGTGTGGATCACTAACTCTTCCATGTACAATGGTCTCCCAGTCAGGATCACTAAAAACTGTTATTTTTAGAAACTGTAAAGAATCGTGTATGTTAGCTGCCTTTCTTGCTAATAAAAAGGTGGAAGATCATACTGGTTTGGAAGATAAAATGTCCGTTCAGCCGTTGAGTGGCTCCCTCCAGGTGAGGGTCAAGGCACCGAAAAGAAACAGTAAAAAGTCTTGGCCTCATCCCTTGCCTGTGGTGTCCTTGTTTGGTGAATAAAGGATTCGAGTCATTACATTGTCAATCTGGCACCTTCTCTGGGCAGGACGGAAGGATTTCAAAACTGCAAACGCAGTGATGTGTGCACTTAAGAAGATCAGGTTCTTTTGAAAATCCCAGACTAAATTCAAATGATTATGATGGATGTCAACATTTTCTCCCTGCTTTTATGAAAAAAAAAAAAAAAAAAAAGAAAGGAAAAAAAAGCTTTCTTCCTGTATATTTTTCTCTTTGATGGAACAAAATATCACTGTTGTATATAAGCTTTTATTTTTGCCCAACCCACAACTTCCTTAACTATATTGATGGAAATTTGCATTCTGAAATATGTCCATCTCAGAACTAGATATGCCCGACCTACTTTGATGATGTGTTTCAACATGACAGCAGGCATTTTAATGGTGCACTACTGTAATACATCTTCCGACTGAGAGTTAAGAGCAGTTCGTAAACTTGTTTCTTGATTACCATTATTCTATGCTTTGGGTTTAAGAAACTGCTTTAAAAATACTGTAGCTGAGTTATGATATGACTATTAATAAAACTAACTTTTAGCTTGTTACTGAGCACAAGAGCTCAAGTGCTTTACAGAAGAACTAGGAATGGGAAGAGTCAGAGAGCCTGAGTGAAGAGGAAAAAAAAGTCCAATTTTAACCCCTTCCAAAAATTCTCAGTTTACTGTTTCCCTATTTTCTGTCCAAATGGAATAGTTAAAGTTTAAAAAACAAGTTGATTTGTACTTTTTTTTTTTTTTCCCCAAATCACTTTTCTTACGGAATAGCTTGGGAAAAAGGTGGAGTCACTGTTAATATATAGTATCTTCACATGTTCCCAGATATCCTCTGGGGAAAGCTATTATAGGTAATCGGTGCTGCTTCTGAATGAAGATGTATTTGGCCAAATACTGCCCTCAGCTCTGTCAGTGGAACTGCCAATACATCAAAGCCCATGGAATGAGTGATTTTCCAGTGGTATAACTGAGGGCAGATTTGGTCGTACTGTATTGAAGTACGTAGGCAGTTTAAGAAAACCATGAGGTCTTTTGATCTGCTCATAACCTCTGGTAAATGTACATGGAGTCATTTGGCAGAATGCAGCTCTTCTGTAGAATATTTCGTCAATCTCAGTTACTTGATAGCTGTCCAGCTGATTCTTTAATTCATTATGCCATATGCTACATTACTACATTTCATGCTGTAGCCCTGAGAACATGTGCCCTCTTAACTTTTAAAGCTATTTTAATCTAGATTTTTTTTTCCCAGAGAGGATGCACTGAAGAACCGTAGTAATAATTGTATGAAAAATTGTCCTGACAGGTTTATTTTTATGTTAAGTCATTAAAATTATTTTTGCTTTTTATATTATGTTGACATTTTAAATTTACAGAAATTTGAGATATTTACAGAAATGTCTACAAAGATTGTTTCTAATGTTTGCAGCAGGAAATTTCATCATTGACTTCCTTTTTTTCTGTTAAGCTCTCAATAATTCTGTCTTTCAAGAGTCAGGTAGGAAGGTTTGGGTTCTGCTGAATCTTAAACCTTCAAGTAGCGTTCTTGTGCTGGAGCTGTACTATGTAGTCTGCAGGAGGGCTGTGGTAATCCATTCTGGTGATCCAAACTTTCTGGCAGCAGAACTCACTTGAATACTCAAACAATTGCCTGAGTCATCCCTGAAAACAGTGGAATCTGTGGAGAACCTTTCTTATCTTTGAAGCATCGCTGGAACTCCTCTCTCTTCTTGTCTTATCATAGAATCATGGAATGGTTTGGGTTGGAAGGGATCTTAAAGATCATCCAGTTCCAACCCCCTGCCCTGGGCAGGGACACCTCCCACTTGACCAGGTTGCTCACAGCCCCATCCAGCCTGGCCTTGAACACCTCCAGGGATGGGGCAGCGACAGCTTCTCTGGACAACCTGTTCCAGTGCCTCAACACCCTCATAGTGAAAAATTTCTTCCTAATATCTAATCCAAATCTCCCCTCTTTCAGTTTAAAACTGTTACCCCTCGTTCTATCACTACACTCCCTCATGAAGAGTCCCTCCCCATCTTTCCTCTAGGCCTCTTTAGGTACCAGAAGGCCACTTCTCTTCAGCAGGCTGAACACCCCCCAATCTCTCACCCTGTCTTCATAGGAGAGGTGCTCCAGACCTCTGATCATCTTCGTGGCCCTCCTCTAGACCTGCTCCAACAGGTCCATGTCCTTTTGATGCTGGGGGCTCCAAAGCTGGACACAGTACTCCAGGCGGGGTCTTGCAAGAGTGGAGCAGAGGGGCAGAATCACCTCCTTCGACCTGCTGACTGCAATTCTTGTGATACAGCCCAGAATATGGTTGTCTTTCTGGGCTGCGAGCGCACATTGCTGGCTCACGTTGAGCTCCTCATCCACCAACACCCCCAAGTCCTTCTCCTCAGGGCTGCTCTCAACCCATTCTCCATCCGGCCTGTATTTGTGCTTGGGATTGGTGATATGATTCTGTGGCTCTTTGCCAAAAGTCTTAAAGAATTGAGAACATTGACTTTCCCTTTCTTGCATCCCTTGCTATTGTAAATTTCCATAATGTGTTTTGATGTGTAACAAAATACTTAACAAGGCTGATATTTGAAGTATCATTATTGGTGCCTGGGTAAACATCACTGGGATAAGCAGAAATTATTGTAGCATAGCTATTGTTTCAGGCTTTCTGCCTGCTTACTCAATCATGTTTGCATACATCAGTCTTGCTTCTTGTTTTCAATCTTTTCTTTGTATCTGAAGCAGACACGTGTTTCAAAAATCTAAATAAAGCTGCAAGGCTCTTCCGCTGTCACTACACTTTGGCAGATGCTGACCTTACATAAACTCGGATCAGTTTCAACGTGTGATAGGCAAACCACAAACTGTCCTCAATTTGGGTTTGTTTCAGGTATTTGGCAAAGTACAAGTTGGAGTCCTCTGAAATCTAGTGGGAAGAAAACAAAAAAAAAAACTTTCCCGTGTGAACTCTTGCATTCAGCTTCTGGTCTCAGTGGGAAATAGAACAGCCGTAGTTTCCTTCATGGCATCAGGTTTTCTGGCATGCAAATTTTCAAATGTTCTGGCAATTTAGAAGCTCAGTGAAGTATATTATTAAGTGGAGATAATTGCTTCTCTAACTATCTGAGGAAGTCTTTGGTTTGTTGTTATCTTTCAAATGCATCTATTTCCTTCTAAAAAAATCCGCTAGAAATTATTCTTGCTGTCATTGATCCAAATGATGAGAATGTGTTTGGGTTTTGTTTCTTTGTCTGTGGTTTTGTTTTTGTTGATGGTTTTGAGTTTGGGGTTTTTTTGTGGGTTTTTGTTTTGGTTTGGTTTGGTTTTTTAGATTTTTTTCAGGCTAAAGAGTCCCTTAAAGTTTACTTGTAACTTTCAAACCAAGTTCTTCTGGAACAGAAATCTTTGCCCAAGTCACCTACCAAGTATGGTATATTTCCATATGACCTGCACAGAATTCATCAGACTTTAGAAGTTATTTTCATAAGAATACAGCTGCTGTAAAATAGGACTGGGATAAAATAGGACAGATCTAGGGACTTGATATTGTGAGTGCATGCAGGCATGCCTAGATCCAGGTGGATATACCTTAGAGATGCTTTCTCAGCTTGGCTTATCTTTTTCAGTCTCCAGTTCATGTTTTTAGAGTAAAAAAAAAATAAAAGAACTTCTTTGGCAAAAAATATTTAAATGCCATAGGATATTTTAAAAAATCTGGCATCAATGGATACTTTATCATTTCAGAATAAAAACATCATATTGACTTTTGGCCTTAATTCTGGCTAGTGTCCTTTTTCCCTCCCATTCTTCTCATCAATTTGCTGTTTAAATCTGGGTTTTATTGATTAAGGCCATTGTAAAGTAACATGATCCAGACTGTGACATGAATAATGAAGTGACTTGATTTCTGTTCTTGGAAATGGCTGTGAAATATTTTTCAACTCTACCTGTGATCATTATTTTTAGGAGCTTTTAAAAATGAGCTATTTCTGAGTCTAGACAGTACCCAACCCAAAAGGCACTAATTCCAGTGGGGATCCATCCAGCCAGCACTCCAGAAAACCAAATGCAACCCCAAGTAAAAAAGTAAGATCTAAAAGAATGGCTCTGAGTGAGTGCTGCTTAGAAATTAGAATATTCATGATTTGAATGAATCTGAATAGCTTACCATTGGGAAAAACAATTCTGAGATGCAGAACAATATCAGTTATGTATTGCAAATGGGCAGGAAAGAACCTGTTTCCAGTGAGAAATCAGTAGGTCCTACCATCTTTTAAAATTAGTTTCTTTTTACCCTGGAAGTTCTTTATAGTGTCTACAAGCTGTAAATACCCACGAGCCTGTGATATTCTCCTGCTTGTTTATTTGGTGCAAATGTGGTAGTTTCTGCATTGCACCAACCTTTTTGCCATTATTTCAGTAATGTTTTAGTTCTCATCAGCCTCTTTCGCCTTCCTGACAAAATCTTTGCATTTGAATGCTTTGGACCCCTCAGGAAATATTTGTTTGAGGGAGTTGGTCCATTCCAGTTACTCTGCTGAAGAAGGAAGCCTTTGCTACAAGGACAATATTCTATCATAAGCAAAATTAAATTCTTAAACAGACTTACACACATTGCATAGTGTCTGTGCAGGAATTTATATTATCTGAGAAAGACAATTGATAGCACAAATAATATTCTGCACCATTAACTCTTCTACTGTAAAGTAGTTTTTGCAATACATACTTCCTTGTATTTCTGTGATAATGCAGCAGCAGTAAAAATCTTTGTTTGCAGGGGGTCTAGCACACCTTTCATATTTGACAAAAGTTAGCTTTAGCTCCAGTATTTCAGTAGATATCTCAACATCTCTCTCCTTCTGTCGGTCCCCCCTCCTGCTCCCAGTTTCAGGTGTTTGCCTGCAGCAGGCATACTCGGTCTGTGAGAATAACACAGAGGCACTTCTGTTCCTGCTTGGGCTTCCAGCGAGGACAGTACACACACTACAAACTTACACGGGGTGCAAGGATACTTAGCGCACGCAGAGACTTCGATTGCTACAGCCTGAGTATGTGCAAACTCTGTTTTTTCACAGTTTGCAACTCAATCAAAAACGCAGACTGATTTTTTTCAGAGGAACAACAGGCTGGACTTTTCAACGGGGGCTCTCAGGCAAGAATTCACAACCCTCCTTTTAAGTGGTTAAATAGCAGGACTTTAAACGTACACTTTGTCAAAATGTCAGATTTGAGATTTGACGTTATAAAAATGTCATTTCCCCAGCCTAATTTTTTAAACGCCTATTCTGATTGTGTTTTCCCCGAAAGCAATGGCTTGAGGCAGACGTCCACCATGGATAACATCAGCTCACCTAGTTACATTTTGGGAAAGCTTTTCTATAAGCAACTGAAAATGGCTTCCTTCAGAGGGAAAAGATGGGCTCTCTGAAAGGGGGCAGGATGAACAACGGGCTTCTGAAAAAGAAATGACTTCACACAGTACAAGGTGTGCTTAATAACAAATTGCATCATTAGCAGTTAGAACTCAAATAGCTTAATCAGGATTCATACATAGATCATTGCAAATGTTCTTTAATACGAGTAGACGGTTCAGAAAAAAAACCACTGTGCCAAGAGAACAATAAATAAATCATGTCAGAGAATGCTTTTTCATCTTTAATCCATAAAAATCCCCTATTGTTAATAAAAATCTTTATTGAACTGGTATACAAAGCAGAGTAAAAACGGTGCTGTCTCTAGCAGGACCATAATTACCCTGCAAGGGGTTAACTGTTTGTTGTTCTCATTAACCGTTGCGGAAGGAAATGGTCCTTCACTAATTGGCAGATATTGGCTTAACAAAACAAGGCTGGGCATTAAACAGCACGTCAGGTAAGCAGTGAAATTAAGAGAAAATATATGTCTGCTGATGATACAGATGTTACTCCTTTGAAATTGTAAGGTCAAAACTAAAAAGAGATGGAACGAGACGTATCTACATTTTCGTGGGTTCATCCCTATTTCTTGTGACTTCTGATCATCTGCAGAGAGAATCACAAAAATTGAAAATACTGCCTGTCTTGGCTTAGTGAATGGACTTTTCGTGCCTAAGGATAGTTGTGTCTTTCATACCCTAAGTGTAAGGATGTGAAAGGAAAGAGAAAAATTGTAGGTTTGACTGGCTGTCACCAAATTTCTTTCTAAAATAGTTATGTCACGTAACGTATAAGTATGGATTTGCCTCAGACATATGAAATGGCATTAGTGATGCATTGTATATGGTCCATTGAGTACAGGTAAGGATTCGGGTATGAAAAACAGCTGTGAGATACTGTTAGCAGCCTTGCCATAATCCAAAACATAATGTTATCGGGTTCTCTACCTTTACTTTTAAGATTTGTCTTTTCCTATACAAATGGTACACTGTTAACTGCCAGAAACAGGAAGGATCGTCCAGGACACTACAGAAGCTTCTGAGGTTGTTACAAAAATATGGATCAAAGTTAAGACATTAAGACAGGAAAACGTGGCATACTCCAGTATAAATGGGGAGGCAGATCATATAGAATAAAAAAAAAGGAGTTTCTCTGGAGTTACCTCTCAAGAAAATCTGTATAATATGTTGTCTAAGACTAAAAATACTAAACATGCCCTGGTACGATGCAAGATGAAGCATAAACCTCAGCGTGACATAATGGAAGAGAAACATTTTTATTCTATTATTCTTTGTTGGATGGATTTAGGTGAAGATAGCAGAAGAGAAATCAGTTGCTGTGGACTGCATAGTTATCACTCCACATATCACCAGTCGTCCCGCGGACCTAGATTTAATGGCCAGGAGACTTCACTGCGTGGGCATTCTGTCAGTCAGAGACGGGTCCCACTGACACCGCCGAGGGGGTGAAACCCTGAGCTGTGTGAGCGCCAGCATTCATGTTTATTCCAGGGGGCTGCAGCTGGTAGAAGGCAAACATTACCGCTGCTAATATTCTCGAGACATTGCATGATACGCTTGCTGAGATGAAACACAGGCAGGGACTCTTTCACCTCCGTTTTCTCTGAGGAACTGTAAATTACCCTCATGAGATATTCAGTAACACACACGAGATTGGCTGTTTATCAGCCTGTTTCAGATGGGTTAGCGTAATGGTTTCTACAGAAGTTTTCACTCCTTGTAATTTAAAATACAGGTCCTGGAGCACCAATATATGAGCTTTAGTGCAGGAGGCTTTATGAGGAGGAAAGGAGTTTTGCCAGCCAGCAGAGGAAGGGGCAGAACCTCTCCCCTTTAAGGTGCAAGGTTAGAGGATTATATTTCTACCAGCAATCTGACAGGAACTGCTGGGATAGGAAGTAAGGAAGAGATGGGGATAGCGGGTCAGAAGGGAGGGAATCGTTCCTCTGCCTATATCTGCACAGAAGTTGAGAAGGCTTTGATGTCCTTCATTACTTCGGTTTCCTCATTTGAGATTGTTTGGGAATTTCTTCCCCAGTCCTTGGCAGTCTTGTGCAGCCAGAATAAGAACAAAGCCTGATGATTTGCCATCTCACACATATCAACCTTTCCTTTTTTACTGAGTGCCTATCATCATCGTCTTTTATCATGACTGAGAAGGCATTAACCCTTTGCCATCGTACTGATTGCTGTCCTTTCCGCACATAGGTGAGAGATTTGGTGAGTAGAAAGTTTCAGACAGGCAGGCGTTCATGGAAGGGATTTCAGCCCTTAATGGTGGGTGGAAGTGATTTAACGCATCAGGCAACTGAGGTGAGAATGTACTGAGCTCCCACGGTCACGTAGATGTTATGTGATGGGAGAAAAGCGGAGCACAAACAACCTTCTGGCCTTAAGTGAAAAGGTGGGTATGTTGGTAGCACATGCCTGGAATAACCAAATGAAAATTATGGTCTTCAAAAGTCTAGTTCAATGCACTACTATAGTTGCAGCCAAGTCAGCAAAGATGTAGATTAATCCAGCCTCGCCTCTTGCTTTTTTTTTTTTTCCTTGCTTACTTTGAGACAGATTGTATTTATTGCATAGGCCAGCACTACAGCAAACTACAGCAGGTTCATTCCTTAAATGTCAGTTGATTTTATGAGCTCACATTTAACAAAAGAAGGTGCAGAGTAAGAAACTCAGATATTTATGCGCAGACCAAACATTTGTTGAAACTTACAGAGGTAGAACAGGATATGTAATATCTTTAAATGTACTGCGTGGAGATAAAGGGAGAAATAATAAAGGAGGCTACTGATCAGCTGCTGCTCCAGATCTAGGGGAAGAAAAAGAACAGGTGGTGTTGGCAACACACAGACAGAGCCACGTACACTTTATTCTGAGAGTAATAGCATGCAAGGCTTTGAGGCTATGCAGGCAAACAAGAAATTCCAAAAGTATGTGCTGGTACGCATGGGAAAGGACGGATACTTAGAGAACACATTTTCTGGACGTATTCCTTTATTTCTGTTGCCCCATCTATATCCAATATGTGGTTATGTGGTTGTCTGTTGGGTTATTTTTTTGTTCTTCATCAGTCCACTGTACAAATCATAAACCAAAACTGTAATGGTTTCTTTTGTGCAATGATCAGAAATCCATCCCCGGTATGGTGCTGGGAGAACTGTCCTGCCTATGCTGTGAGATTTCAGTGGTGTCATAAAAAAAGGGGCATTTACCTGAGTCTCTGAGTTCCTTTTCTTCTGATACAACTGATACGACTACATTTCTGCTGCAGATCAAGTCATGCCGATGCACACGCTGCCTGCAGGGCAGGATTCTTATCTCCAAGGATGCTCTCTTGGAGCAGCATTGTCTTCCAGAGTAGTTCTTCATTCAGGCCTTGCTTAGCATCACAGGTGCTCTAATACAGATCTACTTTTAGTGGAAGAGCTGCCTTAAGAACAATATTCCTACTGTTACCAAGATTTAATTCTGAGCATTTTCAGGGAAAACTCTATTTTTTTCCCCACTTTGTTAATAATTTTGGGGACGACTCCAGGGAAGACGGCAATCTCTTCACAACATATATTAATTATCATTATAGGTTATTACTTAATGATGAGAAAGGGTGATGAAAGAGAATACACGTGTGTATAAAGATGTTGTAAACCCAGTGGAACCTAACAAAACAAATTTTAGTGTTGAGAGGAGATTACATTTCTCATTTGTAATTTTCCTTTTATGATGAAACCTGTCTCAAGGGCAGAATTTTTGTAATTGCCATTGATGCTTAGATAAAATTTGAACTGTTCTGTTAAAAATTGCGCTTAAACCTCTCCAAACTCAGTTAAACGTTTTCTGATACAGTAAAATTTCACACAAGGATTGAAATAAGTGGGTGGAGTGTTTTCCCAGATTATTTTTTATTTCTTTTTAGTATTGGAAAATGGAAAGGGCTACATTTTATCACCACATTACCATACTAGAACTTCTATATATTGTAAAATACAGAGTTTTTACAAAGACCGCTGCTCTGTACCCACTTAAACTGGAATGCGCCTGTAGCATGAAGCAAACAGGCATTTTGCACTAGTACAGCAAGAAACCTCCAAAGATTTCTCCCGCTCCTTAGATTAAGCTGTCTTTCTCCTTTGTGGTGCAGTGGCGCTTCACGCACAAGTGCGTAACACCTCTGCTAAGTGAGGACACCACCACCCATGACATGGTAGACGAGCTGTCAGGTCCAGCAGGCACCATATGGCATTAGCAGACAGTAATGACTCGTTTGGCTTCAGTGTCTCACAAGCGGTTGTGTAGAGGACATGGCTTTTTCTAGGTTTGCCTTGTAGCCAGTAGCTCGCCCCCGACCCGCTGCTGTTCTGGGCTGTTTGCCCAGAAGTTTTCCCAAGAAATGCTAATCCCTGACAGCAAAAGAAATCAGCCTCCGCGTCTCTCTCTGAGAAGACAGCAGCAGACTCAACTGCAGCGCTGTGCTTGGTGTTTTTCTCTGCAGCGCTTTAAAGTAGTCCTGCAAATCTGACAAAATGGCAATGTCCCTGGAGTGCGTTGGAAGCACCTACTGGACTCGGGTGACCAATCATGCCAGAGTCCAGTATGACATCGGACACCTCTGATTTCACTCATGTCATTCAGTGGGCTCACTGCAGGTCAGCACGCGATGATGCTGAAACTTTTCTGACCGAAGAAGGAAGGCTGAGTTTGCCTCTGTATGGCTGGGTTAGCTCATGACCACAGAATCATGGAATCACAGAATGGTAGGGCTTCAAAGGGACCACTGGAGATCATCTAGTCCAACCCCCTGCTGAGGCAGATTCACCCAGAGCAGGCTGGACAGGAACGCATCCAGGTGGGTTTTGAATATCTCCAGAGAAGGAGACTCCACCACCTCTCTGGGCAGCCTGTTCCACTGCTCTGCCACCCTCAAAATAAAGAAGTTTTTCCTTATATTCAGACATAATGACTTGCTCTGGATCTAGCCCACAATGACGACATGGCAGGAGTGGTTAGGTTTCCTGTGCTCTCATCAGCACTTCAGTTTCATATGTTTGCCCTCTGAGTGACTCGCTAGCTCAAAATAAAATGAAAATTTGTACACAGAAGGCTTAGGCAGAATTAGCACGTAGAGCTATCTCTTAGGCGATACGGTTTTCATTAGTGTACTGTTTAGAAAATAGGTAATGGAATGGTGGTTATAGTTAATTTTTGCTAGAAGGGGAGTAACGAAGGAAGACCTTCACATTCAAAAAATCTTGTAAGGGGAAATGAATATCCTTATTTGAATCTTCTCTTATCTGTGTACTGAGAAAAAAAAAAAATAAAAAAAAAGAACAGATGTTTGATTTAGATTTTTCTATAGAATACACTTAAAATTGCAGAATTATTTCCATTAACATTCCACTTTGAATATAGATAACAGCCAATACAACATAATTTTGCATTTGTTCTATAGAACATAAAGTACCAAAAGGAAATGGCTGAATTAATACTGGAAGAACTGAATTTATATCAAATGTATCATTATTCTCTGGTCTCCAGAAGTAATTAAAACTGGGAAATAGGATTGCAAATGAGCTTTTTGATGTGACATCAGCAAATCTACTGTAACCAAAGGATGATGGGCTAAACCGTGCTTTTCACATAATCTGATTGAGAATGTGTTTTACAGCGAATTTTATTGTACAGTGAAACTTACTTTTAAATAAATTATAGTTTTTATGCAGTAGAATTGACTTATTTTACAGACAGGCATATATTATTTTACACATGTCAATCAGTGATGGCTTAAAAGTGCCTCATAAAATTGATGTTACATGAATAGGTATTTTGAATATTATGCCAGAAGGAACAAACCAAAATGTGTTGGGTAATTATGAAATCACCTCAAGAATTTCTCCTCTGTTTCATGGAAAGGGTCTTTCAGTTAATAACACATAATGGGATTTGGAAGCATTGCATTTCTTCTAATCAGCTGGTGCTGAAGTAAGAGGAAATTCTCTAATGTTTTGTGTTGAGGCTTACACAAATTATAGATAGCACCTTAATATGCTGCTCTTCCTTCTTGGGGATACAAGCCAGCTTATCCAAACAATGAAGAACGCTACCTCCCTGCTGTGCTTTTGTTGTACAGACAGGAACTTTCTGCCCTGTACCTGCTGGTGAGCACTAAAAGGCACGTAGAGAATATTCCGCACTACGGCAAGATGTTTTCTCTTTTGGGGAGGTGGTAGGGATTCTGCACATTAATATTTTAATACTTCGTGTGATCATGGAATTGCATATCATCATATTGCACACAGCCCATGGGGAAGAGTTAAGGTTATGGTTTCAACCCTAAGCCTTGCGTTTCCTGGCTAGTCAGCTATTAATTTATAATGTTGGTTGCATTTTAATACCTTTGGGCTGATCCTGTCCCTATTAAAAGGAAACAGCAAACTCCTACTGGTTTCAAAAGTTGAAAACCCTGTGTGTAATACATATAATCGCATTTCATACTGTACATAATGGTTTTATGCTTTTCTAGGCTGTTCAAAGATCAGTTTTTTAAAATTTTTCCTCTGTTTATGTTTAGCATGATATGGATTTAATGAGGAAGCAGAGATTTAGCAACTTTATTAAAGAGCAAATTAAATGTCAATTAGCACTGACATTATAACGTCAGAATTCTAATCCACAACAGAATTCAGTTCCACATACTAATCTGTGCTCATTTGCTTCTTATTTGTGATGTTAATATTTGTCTTCAAAGTAAATAGTAAACGAGGTAAACTTTTAGAGAAAATACTCTGTACATCATGGAAGAGTTTAGGGTCTCTGTAAGGCATGTTCCTTGAAAAGGTCAGATTTTGCAAGTATGGGCTCAACAGTTCTTTTGATGTTATTGCCATAAATGCCCTGGATTTCTTTGGAAATGAAATAAAACAAACACAGTTTCTCACCAATCCCCCTTCCGTGTATTAAAAAAAAAAAAAAAAATCATTTGTGTTTAACCCATTTGGTGCTTATTTGTCAATTTTAATCTCTTTGTAAACTTCCAATTTGCCAATATTTCCACTAAGGCGAAGTACCAGCACTAATATCAGCATCTGACTGAAAGAGGCAGAGAAATCCGCACATTATTATAATAAATTAATTCAAAAAAATAATAGAAAAATGTAACACACTATTTGCAAATCATTAGCCCTAAATTTACTGCTCTTTTAAACAAAATGCCTAGACTTCCAAACACTGAGTATTAATTATGTGTTAAGAAAGACAAAAAATATTTGCAGATATATAATAATGGAATTGCTAACTGATGATTCTAATATTTCTGAATTATTTCCTAGCTTTCTTGAAGCCGAAATTCCCTCCTGAAGCTCTCAAAGTCTCAGGTTATTTTAACTTTGTTTCAGGAAAGCAACAAAATAAAAAAAAATAAATTATTAGTTTAGCATATCTAGATATACTTCATGCATGCTGTAATGTTCACATTCCTGTACTTAAACATATGCATAAATGATTGGCTAAATTAGTATCCATTTCTAGAAGGAGAGATAAAGTGAGTAAAGCTCGCTCTCCTTGGCGAACAGGTAACTACTGGCTTTCCTTATAAACACAATTCTACTCTGCAACGTGTAGCGTTCCCTGACCATGGGGATGTGGAGAAGGATTTGGCATACACGTGGTTTATTTTTTTTCAAATTTTCAGCAAGTATCTCTTTTTAAAAGGCTGCCTGCAGAAACACAAATTATAACTTTCCCTCATCTAAAGAGCATGAGTGCAGTGTGTTGATACCACCTCAGCACTTCCAGTTTTCATTACTGCACTTGTGGCACAAACTTGCATATTATTTTTGGGCACTATCAGGGAAATGTATTGAGACAATTCACAGCTTAAATTAAAAGAGAGCTATTCTATCAGGAAAACCGATCCCCTCAATCTTTATTATGATTTAAGGTATACAAGAAGTCAAGTCAAGTTTGCACAATAGTTCTCTCTTCAGCATACAGACTAAAGACTGGATTTGAAGAGTTTGGAGTGTGTAAAGATGACATTGAATTGGACAGACAAAATGTTAAGAACCAAACCCACTCATTAAGCATTTAAGCGCCTTAAAAAGAAAAATAATCACAAGGGTGTGTGTGAGTCCAGTTCTGGTAGACATCCAGTGGGACCTAATTGAGTTGGAATAATAGGGATATTTAATTCAACTGTTGGCTGTCTACATTTAGCTTGCAATTAAAAAAGCACCACACTGGGAGCTGACAAAGGAAATGTGTTGAGTTCTTATCAAGAGGATATTTCTCACAGCATTTTCTGTATAAGACTCTGATCTAGAAATATGTCTCCAGAAACGTGGCTCCCTTTTTTCACTAGCATGCTCAGATTTTTGCTTGGTTGGTTTTTTTTTGTTTAAAACATATTTACATTCACTTTGTTAAATAGGTTTTACTCGATTATTTTTTTCATGCAAAAATACTTCAAAACTCCTTGTCTCTAGTGCTGTTGTACCTGGGTAAACAACAGTGGTTTGGGCGAATTGAAATGCAGATGTTTACCACAGCAAAGCAATCAGTCTGAGAAGCAAACACGCTATATTTACATCAGGATATGCTATGTCATGTTTGTTTAATTTAAGACCATTCTTAGTTATTTGAGATACAGATGTTAGTTTATTACAGTGTAAGTGTTATGAATAAGAAGCAATAACAAGAAAGTCATGAATATTAATCTCGTGTCTAACACAGACGCTACTCCTTTGGCAAATATCTTTAATGCTGGCAGCTGAAAACAAGTTTATATTTTGATAATCTTTGTCCAAAGACAGACGTATATGGTATGCATTAGGGACCAGCTGCACTGGGAATTAATTGTAGCTGGTTGGTGGTGACTATATCATGATCTGACCTCCATTTCAAGTAAACCCAAGTATAGGATAATTTCTTACTGCTCCATATTTCCAAGTAGCGAGACGAAATGAATTATACTTCCCAAGTGGTGATAATTTAAAGATAGTTGAGGTTCATAAAGCATTTGGAAGAACTGGTATAGTTTGAAATTATAGATACAGATGAGTGAAGTGAACTAAGAGCTGAGCTTGTCACTATGTAATAGATATATATCTTTGTAATGATCCTTTCACTTACTTAGCAAATGAAAAATTTCACTTCTTTATTGGGTGTAATAGTTTAAATGAATATTGTATAATAATTTTTAATTTTGATGTTATGGTCAATAAATGATATCATTTGTGACAAGTATTTCTTTTCACAGCGTTAAAAAAAAATATCTTTGTTGATCTGCATTCTGCTGTTATTGGTGACGATGATCATAGCTGCAGACTATGCCATGAACATAGTGCTGAGAAGGTCCCTCAGAGAGCAATATAAGCCTTGTTATGATAAAGACAGTTAGAGCTATTTCCGTAATAGCAAATAAGTGAAGGAAAAACACAGATAATGAAAGTGTTAATTCACTTCATTCAAGAAGTCGTGTTCATTCAACAGCTGTGTCCATGCCTTGTGAGCACTCAGTGAATCCCACCGCATCTCCAGCAGAGAAGACAGAGGATGGCTTTTAGGTTATCAAACTTAAGGTCAAGTGCTTCAACCATATGAGTAGCTGGTAGGTATTTTAAGTGGTTTTCAGGGGGTGTTTTGCTTTTAACAAAGAGAAAAAGGGAGGAAGGGCTGAATATAAATCAACTCTTCTTTCATCTGCTATGAATGGTTATACAGAGACAAATGACATTTTTTACTTTCCCTGAGAGCACTTGCTCTCATAAGGAACCTGAACCTATAACTCTCTAACATCTAAAAGGTCTCCTTTATCATTTTTTGTTGTTTCTAGTCAAGTACAATTTAAATTATAACTTATCATTTTCAGAAAACCACCGTCTTTCCTTCTGGATTTTTCCTTCATTTCAATAGTTGACCTAGACTTTCAAAAAGGTGACCTCCTCGTCTTTAATAAGTGTACTTTGCTACGTGTGAAAAATACTCAACGTAACTAAGCTGTTCTGTTCAGTTCCCATGGTACATCATCCTGCTTCTGCTTTGGGATAATATAAGTAGAATATGCGGTGAACTACCAGGCGGTACTGTATTAATTGAAAACAATCCTGTATAAAATACATGCCTTTTTCTGTCTGCAGTCAAATAAGGGGAATGGTATTTCCTATGACTGTATTGAATTTCTTCAAAGGGTCATGCCTGTGTTTAAACCTTACTACAAAAACCATAGAATCCACACCTTCTTAGTTACATATAAAAACACATCAGATATAACAAGTCCTGACTGAATATGTACTTAGCTTTAAAAACAAAAACCTGTAAGGCTGTAATTCTTATTAGATACCAGATGCTTTTATTTTCTATGGAGATCAAAGTTTTCTTCTGTTCTTGTAATAGGATCATCTTTAAAAGGATTTTTTTTTTCTTTTAGGAAAAAATGCGAAACACAAAATTTGCAGTGATTTGTCCCAGAAATCTTTGGGTTTTTTTATTGTTATAGTATTCCTTAAAATACTTGCTCATTGTTTCTTATAAGTGAAAGAACTCCATAGTTTTAAGCTTTATTTTATTCTCATTTGATGGGAAGTGTTTTCTATTTTAAATAAAGGCCTATTTAAATGAGTTTAATGTCTGTCACAAGCCTGGCTGATCAGTGGATGAAGTTAAAGAATCATCCTGCTCTTTTGTTCCTTCTGGCTGTTTTTCTGCTCAGTTCACCAAACTGGTTCTCCAAGCAGCTGCAAAAATTCATGCCAGAGCGAGAGACAGGGAGATTGAAACAAAAGACCCACAGACGGGAGAGCGGGATCTGCCCCAGACGATGCTGGGATTTATCATTTGTCATATCAGCTCCGGCTGGGATTCACAGAACAACTCAAACCAGTAAAAAATTAAAGCTGATGAGCTCCTGCCCTGCTCACGCTGATGCTGGGATGATGTGCTGAAATTAAGAAGCATTTCAAAGATCTGATCTGGCTGAAAACCCTCCCTTTACAAAATCTTGCAATTAGCAAGGAGACAAACTGGCAATCCCACTCCAAAGCAAAACTTCCCCAAAATACGTATATGGATGACATGTCCCCAACACCAACTTTTTTTGTTCTATAAGTGCACTCAGACTACACTGCTTGCAAAGGTAGGATAGCCTGTGTACAGTAAAAAGATACTGTACAATAACAAGATATCACTTTGTACACAGATTAGATTTATGCCCACAAAAATGACATTGATTGGTGACCTAGCGAGGCCACCTCCCTTGCAATCATGATTTTAATTGTGTGATAGAGTTGCATTGTGTGTTGCTGTTTGGATAAATTGGTCTAGAAATCCCTGTTGCACTGAAATATTGCTTAAGACAATGGTCAAAGATACTCTGAAAAGCAAGAGAAATAAACTTTGGAGCAAATGACATTGCATTGGTTTCTCTTTCCTTTCTAATTTTCTTTAGCGCATTAGCAAAGTTCTGAGTTTATTCAACTGTGCAAAATGGGAGTTTCTGAGGCACAGAAGTACCAAGGTCCAGAAAAAGTTCAGATGAAATAACAGAATGAAATTTTAGTTTGGGGACCAGTTGTTCTGCAGACTTTTACCTGCTCTCTCTGCAAGTCTGGCAGTCTGGGAAAAATAGTTTCTCACAAAGGAAACAAAATAATGTATAATAGGAGACGTTTCATGTGAATTCCTTGTTTGCTCACTGTAGCTCTTGGATTTACGCATACTTGCAAGGTTGACTCTACCCGCTTGACAACTTTGTCACTTCAGCACATGGAAACAGAGGCACAATAATGTTGACACACACAGTTTTTCAGGAATCTTTAAAAAGATACTAGAACTAAGGCTCCCTTGGAGATTGCACTTCCTTGTTCCCATAAACTGGATGTATGCCCTAAGAGAACTGCCCATGCATCCAAGGAGAAAGGAAATACCTTGAAGAAGAGCAAAAGCATAGTCTGAAAATGGACTGTGCCTCAGACAGATTTATTGGGTGGGATTATATTCACAACAAGTGGTACAAATAGGTTAATCTGTTTTTAACCATAAGTCAGCTAACCGCATGGGAAGTAGGTAATCTGAGTTGAAGGAGACAAAAATAGCGCTAATTGAATTTTTAATGGCTATCTCACCCCAGCTGAACTTCTCAACAGAGTTTGTTAAACTTTGCATGAGCAATACATGTGCTTTGAGGTTTATAAACAATCGGAGTGCTGGGTATGGAACTAGTGAGACGAAATGTACTGTATTAATGATCATATCAATTGGTAATTCATAATTACTTACATTTCTATTTCTGCCCAGTATTTGTAACCATATAATTAACTCAGAGTTTAAGGGGTTCAAATAACTGGGAACTGAGATGGGAAAGCGAGTCTAGGAAATGAGTTCAAACAATTCTTAATTAGCTTGTGTCGGTAATTATTAACTATGAGACTTCAACAGATACAGTATCAAATTTTCTTGAAGGACGAATTGATTAGTGTATCTTGATAATTTGTCTCTGAAGTCCTTTTTACTTTCCATGTGATGCAAAAGGCAATTTAATGCTTTTTGAATAACTAATTTTAAAATTAAGCAGCCAACTTCACCCTGATATCTCTTCTAAGAAGATGAAGTCTTCTACTAAGAATCATGGTCTCCTTAAAGCTCAGCACTGCAATTAATTGGTAGTCTCTAGGGCTTCTAGATCGGCTGAGGCCAATGGTATGAGGTTCAACAAGGCCAAGTGCCGGGTCCTGCACTTGGGTCACAACAACCCCATGCAGCGCTACAGGATTGGGGCGGAGTGGCTGGAGAGCTGCCCGGCAGAAAAGGACCTGGGGGTGTTGGTCGACTGCTGGCTGAATATGAGCCAGCAGTGTGCCCGGGTGGCCAAGAAGGCCAACGCGATCCTAGCCTGTATCAGGAATAGTGTGGTGAGCCGGACTAGGGAAGTGATCATCCCCCTGTACTCGGCACTGGTGAGGCCCCACCTCGAGTACTGCATTCAGTTTTGGGCCCCTCACTACAAGAAGGACATTGAGGTGTTGGAGCGTGTCCAGAGAAGGGCTACAAAGCTGGTGAGGGGTCTGGAGGCCAAACCTTATGAGGAACGACTGAGGGAACTGGGGTTGTTTAGCCTGGAGAAGAGGAGGCTGAGGGCAGACCTTATCACCCTCTACAACTACCTGAAAGGAGGTTGTAGAGAGATGGGGGCTGACCTCTTTTCCCTGGGGACAAGTGATAGGACAAGAGGAAACGGGTTCAAGTTATGTCAGGGGAGGTTTAGATTGGATATTAGGAAACATTTTTTCACTGAAAGGGTTATTAAACATTGGAATAGGCTGCCCAAGGAGGTGGTGGATTCGCCATCCCTGGAGGTGTTTAAAAAAAGGGTAGATGTGGTACTTAGGGACATGGTTTAGAAGTGGTTTTTGTCAGGGTAGGTTAATGGTTGGACTTGATGATCTTGAAGGTCCCTTCCAACCTCAGCAATTCCATGATTCTATGATTCTATGATTGTGATGCTACAGCAAAAACATATGGGTATTCCTATGTGTTACATGTAGGGCTTTTGCATGTGACTACATTCAGAAAGAGTAAGTATCTGAGAGCATTAGGAAAAGAGAGAGAGTGTGTGAGAGAGCTTCACTTTCCTATATCAATGAAGTGAGGAGAATTATATCTGTCCTCTAGTTTGGTGGTGAGCGGACTCAAGGTCCCTGGTGTCAGGTTTGGAGCTGCTTCCTTTCCTCCCTTGCTTCTTTCCTTCTACTTCTCTCTCTCTCTCTGTCTCTCTATGTGCAGAGCCCATAATTAATGTGAAACACTTAAATTGATTCTCATGGAGTCTTTTTTAAATTTAAATTTGCTGACAAAAAGGGGATCTTAACTTAAAAGCTCTGTTTGGGGCACCAGGGCAGAGAATAAAAGGTTGCTGTTAATCCTGGGCTGAGTCAGGGGAGGTGTAGAGGGCTGCTTCTTCTGGCAACACAAGCGTAAGAAATAAGCTCCATACACAATGATGATTTAATTAGCATTAATTTCAGTTGTACTATCCTGTTCTTAAAATAGAAGCTATGTATACATAAATAAGCCTGCTCTTTTTTTTTGATTTTTTTTTTTTTTTGATTGCTGTGTGGCATAGGAATAAATTGTTTGTTTGTTTGGTTGGTTTTTTTCTCTTCTCTACCTTAACTATTTCTGCCTTCTGGGGAGCTGTTCATTGCGCCCTTTTTCACTGAGAATGAAAAACCCGCCTCACAGTGATGATGCTGTTTCCTGGGAGGAAAGCCATGCTTTCTGCTCCCCAGCGTTGACCAAAGAAGGGGCCCGAAGCATCCAGACTTTGCCTTGGACTTTCCCGCAGTGTGCTCTGCTAGGAAGGCATCGCAGGAGCAAAGGTCTCGCTCGCTCACTGCATCATAAAGCCAGTGCCCCCTCTGCGAAAACACCCCTGAAAATTGATAGAGTGAGGTTCTTGCAGATTTGTATGCCGTGCCTGGGCAGCATTAAGACTGTAAGAGAGATTTTTCCCATGATGTAGATGTATGTGGTTTGGCAGTTTCTGTAAGCCTAAAGCAGGACTACAGCCCTTCAGCCTCACCGGCACTAAGAGGATGTCTCCTCCTTAGCCTTCGTACTCATCTCTGCAGGCATCCGCTTTGCCCAGTTTGGCCGCAGTTGGCCAGAAGTATTTCAGTTGCACGCGTGCACACACGCACACACACACTCTGAAACAGCAGGAGAGCAGAAAGCTTATTTCCTCAGGCACGAGCTAAAAAGCAATGACTCAAAGCAAAGTCAAAACAACTTACATTAAAAAGATGCACATTTTTAAACCACTATAGGCGGGATCTGGGAAAAGATGGGCTAGCCCTTGCTTGGCATTTCAGGACTGTGCTGTGCCGGAACAAGACTATAGTCCACACTCTCCTCACCTTAATTCTGCCGAACTCTCTGTTTCTTATTATCAGAAGTGCTCCTAAGTGTAATGACTAGATTGCTTAATTTTCATACTGACATGATGTTATAGAGGAAATGTGCAACCTGCAACACTGTGCTGCAGCACAGATGTCCTTTTTTTTTTCCAGTAAGCAGCGTCTCTCTAAACTTTAGTGTTCTAAAAGGTAGACATTTCTGTTCTGAACGCTATTGTACAAACCCAGGGCTTCTCAAAATTGTTGAGCTACCCTTAAAAACATCAGGGGGGTGTACAAATTGCCTCAAGTATCCACCACTTTGTTGAAGAGTGCATTGCACAAAGTTAAGGGGTCTGGAGGGGTCTGGAGGCCAAGCCATATGAGGAGAGGCTGAGGGAACTGGGCATGTTTAGTTTGGAGAAGAGGAGGCTGAGGGGAGACCTCATTGCCCTCTACAACTACCTGAAAGGAGGCTGTAGAGAGGAGGGTGTTGACCTCTTCTCCCAGGTGAATAATGACAGGACCAGAGGAAATGGTCTGAAGTTGCGGCAGGGGAGGTTTAGATTGGATATTAGGAAGAATTACTGCACTGAAAGAGTGGTCAGGCCATGGAACAGCCTGCCCAGGGAGGTAGTTGAGTCACCATCCCTAGAGGTATTTAAGAAACGTGTAGATTTGGCACTTCAGGGCATGCTCTAGGGGCAGAGATTCTAGGGTGTGGTTTGTTTCATTTTTGGTTTTTTTTTGTTTGTTTTTTTTTTTGTGTGTGTGTGTGTATGCTTGGACTCGATGATCTCAAAGGTCCCTTCCAACCATGAAGATTCTGTGATTCTGTAATTAGGGATGAAGGTAGTATTCTCTGGTTATGGAGGGTTCTGGGAAGATGCTGTGGCTGGGGATGATTGTAAGAATGGATATTTTGTAATGCTTGAGTCTCTGTGCGTCTTTTACACCTAAATTGCAATCCTGCTGAGCTTGGGATTTTCATGTATTTATCAGTAAAGATGTGGAAACAATCATTTTTAGGGTATAAAACTACTGCAAAAAATTATTACAAAAGGTATGAAATTCAAGCTATCAGGAAGGAAATTTATTGAAGTTAGATTTCAGTGCAAAAATGAAAGATCATCTCTATATTTAAATTTTTAATGGGTAATGAAAACTGCTAACTATATACGTGATTGTTGTATTGTCCATGAGCCCCATTAACTGTTGCTGTTAAGATAACTGGAATTGTTTCTGGTTAATGAAAGGAAAAAAAAAAAATCCACAAATGGCTAGAAAGACCTTCTCAGTTTTCAGAAAGACATCAAGTTATGGTGTTATGGTGACTGGTTATGGTGGAACTGTCGCCCATAGAATTCTCATGGAAAAACTGGCGGCTCATGGCCTGGATGAACATACAATCTGCTGGATCAAGCACTGGCTGGATGGGCGGTCCCAAAGAGTGGTGGTCAATGGAGTTAAATCCAGCTGGCGGCCGGTCACAAGAGGTGTCCCTCAGGGCTCGGTGTTGGGACCATTTCTGTTTAACATCTTTATTGATGACCTTGATAAGGACATAGAGTGTATCATCAGCAAGTTTGCAGATGACACGAAGCTAAGCGGGAGTGTTGATCTACATGAGGATAGGGAGGCTCTACAGAGAGATTTGGATAGATTGGACTGATGGGCCAATGCTAATGGAATGTGCTTCAACAAGGCCAAGTGCCGGGTCCTGCACTTGGGCCGCAACAACCCCACGCATCGCTACAGGCCTGGGGAAGTGTGGCTGGAGAGCTGCCTGGCAGAAAAGGAGCTGGGGGTTCTCTGACAAGCGGCTGAACATGAGCCAGCAGCGTGCCCAGGTGGCCAAAAAAGCCAATGGCATCCTGGCTTGTATTAGAAATAGTGTGACCAGCAGGAGGAGGGATGTGATTGTCCCCCTGTGCTCAGCACTGGTGAGGCCACACCTTGAGTATTGTGTCCAGTTCTGGGCACCTCAATATGAGAGAGATATGGAGGCACTGGAGCGAGGGCAGAGGAGGGCAACGAAGCTGGTGAAGGGCCTGGAGAATAAATCTTATGAGGAGCGATTGAAGGAGCTGGGACTGTTTAGGTTGAGGAAGAGGAGGCTGAGGGGAGACCTCATCTCTCTCTACAACTACTTGAAAGGACATTGTAGAGAGGTTGGTGCTGGTCTCTTCTCACAGGTAATTAGCGATAGAACAAGAGGGAATGGGTTCAAGCTGCAGCAGGGTAGGTTTAGGCTGGACATTAGGAAAAAATTCTTCCCAGAAAGAGTGGTCAGACACTGGAATAGGCTGCCCAGGGAGGTGGTGGAGTCACCATCCCTGAATGTGTTTAAGACTCGTTTAGATGTGGTGTTGGGGGATATGGTGTAGGGGAGAACTTTGTAGAGTGGGGTTGATGGTTGGACTCGATGATCCCAAGGGTCTCTTCCAACCTAAATGATTCTATGATTCTATGATTTTAAATGCCTCAATAAAATGCTTTGATTAGCAATATTTGCATTCACTTGCCACGTTTTTCATCTTGGCTTTAGTAACCCAGTAGATTTGGTTTCTTTCAAATTCTGCTGTCAAGAAATTTAATTGAGTAGTAGAAGCTTTGTACTCAAGTCATTCATAAACTAGGTACTCCATTTAAAATGGGTGTTAACAGTACAATTAGTTGTGTTGATAAGGGATATCAAGATTCTCTAAAAAATGCAAAGAGAATATCACAGGAGTAAACAGAACATTTTACTCCTCTCCGTTGTCAGTTGATCACCTTCATGAGTATTGACTAATTTAATCTGCATCATTTCCTTCACCGCTGAAAAAAAGCAAAGTAAAACAAATAAGTAGAAGACTAATTTAGTTGGTTGTCTGTTTGACAGCTGAAGTGCTGAAAAAGTCAGGCGCTTTCTCTGTCTACCTGAAGTGCATTTTTCTATCTGTCAAATGCTAGGTGTCATGTGATGCTTGCTTATCTGTGAATAAAAATTTTGTTACAGCAATGTATTTCAGAAGATGCATTTTTAAACTACGGCGCACATTGCACAGGACGTGTCAGAGCTGAAGCCATTCCAATCATAAAGCCCCATGGTACCTCTTATCTATATTTGCTAAACATATTTAAGCAGGCTGCTAAAAAATAGCTTTGGGGAGATGGATTTGGTATGTTTTTCAAAACATAAAAAATAAACAAGGGTACGGCATACATATACTGCACTCCACCCCCCGCCCTCTTTCCTGCCTTTTTTCATCACTATCAGAACCTGAGACTTGATGCAGTCATTCCACTTTATAATTACTGGCAATTTCTCAAAGAAATCAGCACTTGGAAGCATCTATTTTCTACCGCCTCCCCATTTACAAGCAGATTGAATTTTTAAAAGCAATATAGAAGTAATTATTTCTTTTTTTTTTTTTTTCTTACAAGAAAGAAGTTTAATATTGCTTTTGGTAAAATTATTTTTCTACAACAATAGAATGACTATTACATAAACATTGCCTACAGGAAGGACCAGCGACAGAAGATGTAAAACACTCCTTTGAGATGTGCCGTCACTGGAAAGGTGGTATATGGAAATGCTCAAGAAATTTGCACTATGAATAACTTCCTGAGAATCAGATGTGGCATACAGTATCTTAAAAATCCATAAATAACAGCAACCTTCTTCAGCACACCTTTCTGCGAGTTGGTGGGTTTTTTCATAAACAGTTTGCTCTAGAGAAAATAGCTTTCAAATATTAAAGTTCACATAGATATAACTGGAGGGAATATAAATCTACCTGTGCTCCTGTTAGACCTTTATCCCCAAATCATCTTTCTGTGAAAATGAAAAAACCGAACTAACTGCCCACACCAAAAAGACTGTATTTGGCAGTAATTTAACAGTGACTAATGTTATGCAGAACATTTAATTGTTTAGAGATAGACCAGAAGGATATTTTGGGAGAGAGGGGGGAAAAAACTGTTTCTTTGAAATATTCTGTCTGTACAGAAAGAGAAGACTCCTCTGAAAAGGCTTAATGGAAAATGTAGGTGTTGCAATAAAGTTTATTCAGGTGGAAATGGCATTTCCTGTAGTTCAAAACCAGAGTTAATGACTCCTCTACTCAGATTACCAAGGACAAAAATAAAAAAATAATGTTTGGGGGTTTTTTGGTGTTTTTTTTTTTTTTTTTTTTTTTTTTTTTTTTGCTTAGTCCTTGGAGAAATGAAGCGCTGTGCCACTACACAGTGCAGATCTGGCCCAAAGAGGGCTTAACGCAAAAACAATTGTGCAAAACTATTCTTTTAAAGAGCAAAGAAGCTTCTTCTGCAGTACTGCTCTGAGCCTTCTGTCAAATTGTCCTCTTAGCATCCGATCCAGAAACTGCCAATGCAGATTGACCAACCTGCTCTAGTGGGAGGTGTCCCTGCCCATTTAGTTGGAATTAGATGATCTTTAAGGTCCCTTCCAACTCTAACCATTCTATGATTCTATGAATGCCAACAGGGGAAAGCTAGTGCCCAGACCTTGGCTGTCTGCGACCTTGCACCCCTTACTGGGGCCACCTTACGGATGCTCTGGCAGGCACCTCCAGCACTTGGATCTACTGCCAACACCGTGCGGGCTGTTGTTGGAAGACAGTTTTCCAAAAAATAAATACCAGTTGGTAGAGGGACTTAGTGCTGCCCAGGAGTCAAGTGTGGAACCGGGGGCTGAGCTATAAGGCAGCACAGCTGTCACCGTGAACAGGGCAGCACCGCAGGGCTGCAAAGTGGTTGTGAATCCAACCGCTTTCTTGGCTGCCCCCAGCCCCACACGAGTGCCCATGTCTGCTTCTGGAATACCTGTGACGGTGCTAGGGAGGGATGCCATATCAGTTGCCTCCCTTTGGTATTCCCACACTCTCAACATGAAGACGACACTTTGCCGGAAGGCTCCTGTGCTCTACTGACAAGGGGCTACAACTGGCTCTTAGGCATTCAAAGTGCAGAGGGTGCAGGTTGTTTTGCATAATTACTGCCCTACTGTATTGCAGATTAGGACTCTGACAATGTGGAATTTTTTTTGCATGCATGAAAAAAAACCTTCTCGTCTTAGACATGATAATAATGCCTGGATATTACAGAAAAAGTAAAGAATAGAAAACTCCTCTCTGATTTAATTTTCTTCCCCGGTTCCATATTTACACATGAAAAGCACACTGCTGATTTGTCATTAAGTTGGAGACTCAAATTAACAAGGCACTTGCTGTTTCAGGCTGATTGCTGTGATGCGGCAGAAATAAATGTTGTGTTGTTGCCAGTTTCAGGCGCGCCGTGGGAGCACAGCGGGGTTGCTGCAGGGTGTTGGGATGAGACTTTTCCGTTTGAGTTGCCTGGCTGGTAATTGAGACGCAGTGTGGAACTGTGTTCTTGTGACTGAGAGGTTGTGTAGGTGGGCTGTCCTTCAATGAGGCTTCTGGGCACGGTTTTATCAAAACCCTGGCAAGTCCCAAAAGGTCGACCCAGGGAGCCTGTTCCTTTTTTTCCTTGTCAAGTTTACTCCTTCTGTCACTCACAGATCTGTTGCCAGATTAAATTCAGCATACTTCCAGCTGTTAACCTGCAGATTTTCCATGTATTATTCAAAATACAGACTAGATATTTCAGATGTTATTTATTTCAAATATTTTCATATTTGTAGAATCACAGAATGCTTTGAGTTGGAAGGGAACTTAAAGATCATCCAGTTCCAAGCCTCCTGCCCTGGGCAGGGACACCTCCCACCAGACCAGGGTGCTCAAAGCTCCATCCAGCCTGGCCTTGAACACCTCCAGGGATGGGGCAGCCACAGCTTCTCTGGGCAACCCAGGCCAGGGTCTCACATCCTCATAGTAAAAAATATTGTTAATATTGTTCTTTAAGAAATTACCAAGAAAACCCAAATAATAAGAAGCTATATGAGCAAGAAGTATAAGAAAAAAAAATCTCTGTAATTCACAAACTCAGGATCACCACCATTCACACGACAAATATGAAACAAGCAAGTCTTTCAACCGCAGCATGCATCCAAAGACCCTCACTCTAGTGAAATAAGCTTGCTTAAAAAAAACACTTTTTCAAGTATATGTAGTCCAAATAGACATCTCTGAATTCCAAACTTCCCTACAACTAGTCTCTCTCTTTCCTTCATGGCATACGTAGAAGCAAAGTCCCTGCAGTTCTTCAAACAAGATTCTCGTGGCGAACCATGCTGTATTAATGTGAGCTCAGGGTTTTGCTGTTCCTTCTTGTACTGTTGAATGCTGGAACCAGAAAACAACACTGTAAGCAGAAAAGAACAGAGATAGTACAATTGTTATTTTAAAGATTCATCTATGTTAGATTCTTATTTGATACTGATTCTTATTTAATGCTGGATGGGTTATACCCTTCTGTTTCCCTTACCCTGATAGGTGCTGAGTTCCCCACCCAGTCTAGAGAGACTGACTGTCTGACCCCCATTTTAAGTGTGATTTAAAGAAAAGACATTAGTTCGATTTCTGGTGATTCTATTGAACAGATTATCTTGTTTCACTCCTCCAGGGTGTGCATGCCTTCGGAGCCTCCTGTGACGCCAGGGAATGGCAGACCTGATTTTCATCAACTTATGCAGATGATTAATGATTCCCTGCTCCAGGAGTACCGTTCACTGCACTGGTGGATGCACTCCACTAACTAACTTCAGATTTCTCTGGCAGCGTGATCTGTAGCAGGTTAGCATTTGTATTCCGTACACAACCTCCACATTATACTCGGTCCAAAAGGAAAAAGTGGCTTGGTTCTAGCCTTAATGGAAGTCTTTAGTTCTCTTACAGGTTCAGAGAAATTAGAATTTCCTTGCTCAGGGTAAAACTGAGGTTCTCTGTTCTTCTCTTCGCTGTTACTCTGTACGATACCTTTTTATTTTTACCACTTTGAATATAATTATTTCCTTTTAACTCTCCACATTCTTTGCTATCTCTGCCTCCTCTCTTTTTCCATTTGCTATTTAAGCCACCATAAATGTATGCAGAACATCCATTAGGATCCAAACTATTTGCCAAGAGTCCTAGCTAGTTCTTATACTACATCCACTGCATTTCTGCTGCATTTTAATCATGTTGAGGAAGACAAGGTTTCTTGCTTCAGTAGGAATACTGAAAACCTAATAAGAACAATAAAGAATAAGAACTACTTTGTCAAACCCCCCAACAAAATAAATTTAAGTCTATTAGTTCTGAACTACTCAACTAGTAGTTCCCTACCAGCACATTTGTCTCCTTTTTTTCTTAGTTTAGGTAGTTTTTGAGTGATCATTTTATTCCAAAATTAGGAGATAACTTTTCCTTTTAAAAGACACTGAAATAAAAGTTGCACACTTTCTGCAAAGGAAATTTTATGATTAAAACATTTTGACTGTGAGAGTTCCCTTCTGTAAAGTGGTTAAAACTTCGAATATACCTGCCTCCTTTGACAGTTTTACTATTCTTGTCTTAATATTTTAATACTCACAATTGTTCAGAAATTGTGAAGGTGATTCTAACAGTTAAAAAAAGAAAATCACATTTTACGTATTTTTAAGGAACACGTAACAAAACTATAAAGACAACATTTTTTCTCAGCTCCAGGATGGAAATGACAGTTCATATTGTGACACAAAAGAGAATATGAGCACAGTATGAGAACCGAACGTGGTGGTCTTGGTATTCACCTAAATTGTGCAAGACACAAGTTTTAACACTACAGCAAAATTTTTAGACAACGGGACTCAATCATGGATTTTCTGCATCCTCTGAGCTTAGGCTGAGCTCACGGCTCTTTAGTGGATAAGCCTTTCTTTGCTGCTGGAAAGACTCTGAGACAATTTAAGAAAAAAAAATGACAGAAAGCACTGTGGATTGGGAAAACAATTCTCTATCTGATCTCCAACTTCTTTGCTCATAGAAGTTTTATGTTTGTAGTGTATTTCTAAGATATCCAAAGAAGTGGAGAAAGGGTGGGTTATTATCTTTTCATTTAGGAACTTTAAAATTGTGCAGAAGATAATAGCGTATTGTGTATTATGCATTTCCTTAGGGGAGAATCAAGCATGCCATTGGGAAAACGCTTTCAGAAGAGAAATGAATGGACTTTGTATTTTAGTCTTATAGAGTAAGGGAGATCATTGGCAGGACTGAAACACGAAGAATGCTATTTCGAGGATGTAGCGTTAAAGGCAGGCGACGTGTTGAGAAATGGAGGCTGGTATAGCAGTCCCAAAGCTTGGTGAGGATGCGGACATTAGACACCAGTGGCAACAGTTTCAGGAGAGATTACAGGCTGAAAGTCCCACTGAAGAGGTTTGTGAGGAAAGAAAACAAGTATGCTTACTCTCTCCTGGCATGCAAATTGTGTTTCCCTTTCTTATTATCTCTTAGCAGAAATAAGGCTGTTTTAGAGTAGCTTGAGTTCTGAATATTTTGTGATAAGAAGCTACTTTGTGCCTCCTTCTTAGGTTTTGTTGCATTTCATACTTTTTTTCTCTTTCTGAACCCTGAATAAAAGAGACAGCAACAATTGCAAATGTAAGGTTCCAAACAAGAGAGATTAAGATTTTAATATCTAAGTTGTATTCTAATGTGTTCGAATGTCTCTGTCATGTTCAATATGTGTTGGATCCAGTGACAGAAAAGTTCTTCGTAATCTCATTTTGTTTCATTGAGATCAAATATTTAAATTTTTATACTAAAGTGACAGCTGGAGTGAGATAAAACAGCAGGAAAAATAACAAGACTTTGTATTGCGAATTAAGTGAAATGAATGTACGGCGGCACACTCATACGCAGCAATCTAGAATTTTCGTGGAACTGTTTTCCTCCTGGTATTCGTAGGATTTTCCCCCAAAAGAAGCATCCACTGGACACAGTGCTTTGTGAGCAGATTTCAAGTTCCTCTAATATTTATGTGGAATTCAAAAACAGCCAGGGGGCCTTGGGATCCCCTTATTTGAGATACCTTATTCATGAAAATTAAAAATGGCTGTTTGGCCTAGGGCTTTTGAGAGCTTTTTTAAAAAAAGGCATAAAAACTAAAGAGAAATTCCTTTCAGAGGCAGGCATTCGTGATTAATGCTAAACAGATACGCAGCGTGCCAGATTTAATGCAGACACGAGGAAGAGTGCCAAAATACAGGAGCTGCACAGTATAAATGCCTCTGCATAAAATAATAATAATAATAAAAAAAAGATTATAAGAAGATAAATACTCATTTTAGTCCTTGTGCTGTGTGCAATAGGGAGAGAAGGAGATGTGAGCATCTAGTTGGACTAGATGATCTCCAGAGGTCCCTTCCAACCCTATGATTCTATGATTCTATGATCAGCATCCCTGTTTCCACAGGTGTGTGTAAGCACTGGAGAAGGCCTGAAGTATTGAGTAGTTACCGTGGAAGTTATTCAGATTTCTGGGCTCATTTCTGGGTGGCGCAGGGGAGATGAGGGCCATCAGTGTGCCTGGAGAGAGTTGGAATCAAGTGTCATTTTGAACTGTCAGCAAGGACTTAAACTCTGCTCTCTCATCTTTAGCCTCAGCATCTGTCACTCGATGCTGACATTTATGTAGCGGCGCTTTCCCACTAACGCAGCCGCGAGCCTCGCTGTGCCCCCTCTGCAGCTCATCTTTTTTTATCTTGTGCTTATACAAGCAACCCTCGGCACCTCTGATGTGTGGGATTAAACCCTTAAAGCTGGCAGATGATATTCGTAAAGCGTAACTTGAGCAAAGCAGGGTATTTGGTCTGTGGCAAGCTTATCCCACCGTCTTTAGTTAATTCATGTATATGCACACAGGAACTTTCAGATGAATATGTCCGCAGGGGTTATCTTCAGAGATAAGGCCAACTAACACAACCTCACGTGTTTTCTGTATTTCACAACTAACACAGAAATGATTCAGTGAGTCGGTTGTGAGTCAGTAGGAGTGAGAATTGCACTGTGCGTGTGCCACACTTCATCCATGGCAGAAGAAAGAAGAGAAGCAGTAGAAGCAGGAGAAGCAGTAGAGGCAGGAGAAACTCTTGGCGTATCTGCTAAGCAACAGTGCCAAAGGGGGAATATCACTTTTTGATCTCTCTCCATTACTCCTTGTATTATTAATACTTAACTGTGACTGACAAGCCTGAACCTTCCGAACCGGAGTCCATAGATACCCTTGTTTCAATAACTGCATCTTTAGGTTTTATTTAGAAAATTTAATGTGGTCTTTTTTGGAGGTATCAGGCTCCAATCAGGTATATGGTGCGGGCTGTGTTTTACCCGTTGCAGGTCATTTCTAATTAATGTGTTAACTTCAGAAAAAAAGGAAAACAGAAAACAACAAATATCTTTTTGGCCTGAAAATTGTAAAGCTTTGCTTACAATGTTAATCCAACTGGTCTTGGGTCCTGTCCAAACCCCGATGAAGCACTCCCATGAACTCAGGTCAGGGCGTACGGGGTGTTTATTACCTCACATTTTATCTGCAAATTAATTCGAGACATGGCCGTGATTTTTTCACAGAAAATTAAAGAAGCGGAAGATCCTAAGTAACTAATTTTGCAAATTCTACACCTGTCAGGGTCCCACTATGGTGCAGTCCTGAAATTAAGTAGATTTTAAACATAGCAGTTCACTTAAAATAAGTGAATTATTTGGTCACACAAATGCCAGTAAAGAAAGAATTTACCACTGATGGGACAACTGATAGTCACAAAAGTAACGTTATCACTGGATGTTCTTAAAGTTAATTCACAAACAAAAAAAAGTCATCTGGAAAAGGAAAAGATGATTAGATGCAAAGAAGAGTGAAGTCCTGGAAAGTAAAGACAATTTGATTTAATTTCTGTTTAGAATTTTTTTGAAACTGATGGCATTATACCCCTGAGGAATCTCCTAAAGGAAGGAGAAATGATGGAATTAAAATTCTATCTCCCAGACTTAGTGCAGTTTCAGCTCATATCTCAGAAAGATTGATCTGAGCATTCCAGTGGGTTCTCAGTTTGAGTTAGCATCCAAACAAAATCCTCCACAAATGGAATTACCAGTGTAGCTCCCAACAGAGTAAACTATGTATTTTTGGCTCGTAGTCCCCTCTAGCTGTTTGACTTCTTTTTACAAAGTTGCCTGCTGGAGAACTACACCAGCAGTGTAATTAAAAGCCCAGCAGTAAAAGCTATAGTATCTGAATACAAACGGTTCCAGAAAAATAGTTTCTGGAGCAAGACGAAAGTGTACATACCCCTGTACACTTTGTTTAAAAAGACGGGGCTTTTTTCCCCTTCAAATAACAAAAACAGTGTAGCTTTTCCTCTTGTAGTTGATCAAACTGATTGGACAGCAATTATTTTCCTAACTGCAGATCGCATTAAGTTCAAATTAGAGATTAGCAGCATTTCATTAATGAGAGATTTAAATTTATCACAGCATATAATTATTCCAGTAGCAGGACAATTGTCACTACATTAACCACACTTGCCTCACCACAGGATCTGCGTGCAAGCAGATGACATTGCGTTCTGTTATCCTCAGAAATCATCATCTTTATCCAAAACACTGCTGTTATTAAGCAACAACCTTTAATATGAGCAGATTTAGTTGTCCAGCTCCGGGGTCAAGACTAACGTGTTTGAAAGTACCTTTGTTATCTCTTCTGTTCCTTAGTCCCTACATTTCTAAGCCTAAGCAAACTGGATGGGATTCAGAAAATGAGTGTCAGCTGAAAATCCTGGCCAGGACATTCTCTGGGAAAATCTAACCCCTCTGAAGAGTTAGTGTCCCTACAAACACGGTAGGAGAATCAGAGAATCATAGAATCACTTAGGTTGGAAGAGACCCTTGGGATCATCGAGTCCAACCATCAACCCCACTCTACAAAGTTCTCCCCTACACCATATCCCCTAACACCACATCTAAACAAGTCTTAAACACATTCAGGGATGGTGACTCCACCACCTCCCTGGGCAGCCTATTCCAGTGTCTGACCACTCCTTCTGTGAAGAAAGAGGGGCTGGGTGTCCATGCTGCTGGGTGATGATTGCCTCGTCTTCCTCACAGAATTCCTAAGCGGCTGGAGATTGCAGGCTGGAGAATTTTCTTGGTGGGTTTCAAATTTACAGCCTAATTTCCACTCTGTTGGCAAGACTAAGAGAAGCTTACTGACTGAGGTCCAGATCTTGCAACAGTGCTAAGACTGTGTTTAATTTTACATGCTGTTAGAGTCCTAAAGTTTTCAGTTCTTTTACATATACTTCCCCCTTTTTGCTGTATACCAAATTCATTTTAACAGCAAATATTACTTCTCTTTTCTTGGACAACTTGTTGCTCCCATCTTCTTCCTTCAAATCTGTCCATGCCCTCTCTCTCCAAATACCCATCACTGTGTCTGTCCTTATTTTACTTTGAATAATTCCCTGGAATGGGACAGGGTTAAATTCAGTTTCTGAAAAGGAAGGAATTAAACCCATGAAGTAGTATCAGTAATCACAGGTATTTGGAAGCTCTGTGACAAAATAATTTGTACCTCTACGTAATTTCAAGTGTAGAAAACTCTTTAAAGGTGTATGGATACACCTTTAAAGGTGTATGGATAAGTTCGTTCAATGTAAAATGTATCAGAAACAAAAGAATATCAAAAGCTGCCATTATGATGTTGAAATTACCCGTGCTTCTTGAAAGCGAATGTTTTCTTTTGTACGTATAACATGAACGTCTCGTCTTTATTCTCGCCCTTATGTATAAAAAATGCCTAGAAAGACTACTTTAAAGATGACTTAAGTTCCACATGCATGGTAGGAATAATTACTTGCTGACTTATATTTGATGTGCTTCCTGAAGCTAATACTCAGCAGGTGTCTTGTTAGCGTTTAAGAAAATGACACAGTGTAAGGACATGTGTAAATCCTGTGTCAACAGCAATTATTCATAACTAGGTCAGGCTATTAAAGATGTCTAAGGAGGCTTTCATGTAGTTTTTGATTTTAAACTAAGTTATCTTAAAAACCCCTAATTGCCCCATTCACATGCATACGGAACTCACAAAATTATTACTTTATGAAAACATCTAATTTCACTATTTAAAGACTTGACATTTAGCCTATGTAATTAAAATCTTGTGAACTATTCTGATTAATCCATTAACATTCACATTAGAAAAGAGTTGCAAGTACTTCTAATTAATTTGTATATCAAATGTAGTACAAAACACTGTAAATACTGCAGCATGTCTACTTTATTATGTATGGGCAATCATTTCCTTTACTCTCCTATTTAGAACAAGTTCTCTTCCTATGCCATTTCCTTTGCTAAACAGAAGTACAGGTAGAGGCTGAGAGTTATTTTACTGATGACCCCTGATTCTCATGGTGAATTTCAGCTTCAGCTTGATGTTCAGCTGCACTAGACTTAAAGGTAAGTATATAACACTCTATTTTCCTCTTTCCCTTCTTTTATTTTAATTTTTGTTAAACATTACAGACATTACTTTTGTCTGGTCGTCGTGAGTGTGAGCTTTCACAGTGGAAACGAGCTAGCCGTCCTCTTTTGGCATCTTTTAACTTCTCACCACTCTCTCTGCACAGGTAAAGCCACAATTTTAAGAATTTTACTGACATGTCTAATTCCTTCCATAGCATCAGACATTTACTTAAGCATCAAGATATTCAGTATTTGCGCATGCAAAGAGGCTTCGCATAAGCAAATAACTGTAGCTTTAGGAGTCAGTGTACATAAAAAAAAATAAAAATTAAAGTCCCTATACACTTCATTTTCCAAAATATCCCAAATTTATTGGCTCCTGTTTAGCATCGTTCACCAACACTTATTCCCTCCTGCCCTTTCTCTGTCTGTGTGGCAGAGTTGAAGTCTCCTCTGCCTTCCCTCCCAGCTCACTCCAGCTCAGAATGGATCTTTCATCCATATTTCCACTCTGCTGGACTGCTCTCTTTTCACCTTTCTGACAGACATTTCTGCTCTTTAAGCCTTCGCTTACAAGTTTCTCTGTTTAGCTTATAACTCACTGTCTCTGCCAATTATTTGTGGTCCAGTATGTCATTGTAAGAACTTAATATACTGCTCTGTAAGTGCTCGGGCTGTATTAATAAATGTGTCATCATGAATGCTGTTCAGTGTCATCTCTTTTTATTTTTCATGTTGTTTCTAATGCTTAGGTTTTCTGTTAGCTGAGTTGTACTTTCACCTCCTTCCTCAATTACACTTGCAAGACAAAAGGCACAGTAAAAAAGATACACAGTATAAAGAGAAGAAAGCAGAAAGGGATTTTTTTATCACTTAAACTCTATTATGATACTTAAAACACCATCAGAAGATTAATTTTGAAATTATAAGCTTCTTTCACTATTTTTGCTGGAGAGACTACAAAAACTGTCTACAAAGAAAATAAAGTGATGAAGGAAACTCATTGAACACTGTGCCATATGCATATCCCGTGTGACTTAATTCTGGAGATGGAAGGACACAGATGCCTCAATCAGTGATGTTTGCATTTATTTAAATATAACTACTAAACAGCAGGTGGGTGAGACCCACTGTTTTTGAAATATAGTGAGCAAGAAGTGATGTGTTTCTGGCTTAGTCTGACAGCGGCACTGTGATTTAGAGCCTGATCTTGCGTTATGACCTCAAGCAAAACTCTGTGGATGTCAACAGGCGTCTTATTTCTCCAAGAACTGCAATATCTGACTCTCAGCTACATGGCAAAATTATATGGTATTCTAGGCCCATCAATATTAATACTTAAGATTTGTACATTGCAGAGCAGCTCAGTGCCTATATTTGCTAGGAAAGGCTTTTCAGAGAATCAGTCTTTTTGCTCTTGCGCTTGTAAGAAAACAATAGATTTTATAGTCTTCAGCTAAACAAATTCTAGAATGGGAAACTGAAGGGGAGATTGCCTAAATAAATAAAGTAAAAACTCCTCTTCATTGCACAATACTTGAGGCATTGCTGCCTCCATCTCTATGGTCTGAGTCACGCCATATTCAGAGGAAAATGGGAGATGCTTGCCCTGACATTCTGCATCTTTCTGCATTTTTCTTGCCTTCTATTACTCGTTTCAGCAATGCTGAACAAATTTTGGGAGTCTTGCCTTCCATCTTTATCTGACCGCTAGCCTAGCTCTGAAACGTATACTAACATTTGGGATGGTTCAATTTCATTACTACTATGATAAATCTGTTGGGGTCTCTCCAGGCCCAAGATCAAGACTATAAAGTGTTCAGTTTGGGAAAACCCTCCCTAGGAAAACAAAACAAAACAAATCAACCAAAAAGGAAAAATTGCCACCTGGTTCTCCTTATGCTGAATATTTTGCTTTATGTGAATTTTCTTTATTTCCTTTACAGTATATAAAATAGTTGTAATATAATCGCAGTCTACAATCCTTGCACAGCTCGATGAAAAAGAATAGACCCCTCCCCATTATCTGTACCTCTCTCTTTGCACGGCGAGGTAAGTGATCAGAGCATGCCTGAGGTTTATAGTGATCAGCTCAAGAATGAACTTAGATCCCACTTAAAAATGAAATTCAAGTCAGTGGGTTTCTATTCCTCAGGTCAGAATCCCTTTTTCTTCCTTAAATTCCTCGGTGCAATTTTTTACCTCAGAGCTTCTGGGTAGATCTACTGAATGTGGGCTTGTTTGTATTCTTTACACAGGTAATTTACTTATATATGTCTGAGTTCTTGATTGGACATTACATTTTTCAACTGATTTCAAAAACAAGAAGGTAAATGAACACATTTTTGGGTGAAAACTGGTTTGTCTCTTTTCTATGAGGCTAACTCATGGAAGCAAATCTTGCAATATCCAGGCTGAATTATTGAATAACCTAAAGAAGGCCAAGGCAGGAGTGATGTTCGTGTCCTGGGACAGTTTGAGAGACCAGCTTCTTAAGTAGATTTTTGTTGGATACTCCATCTTAAAGAAACAATAAAAATACCCCTAAAGTATAACAAAGGCAAAGGAAAAATATTTGAGATTGATTTCTTTCCTCAGACAAACATTTATTTCTCAAGTTCCTTTTTTTCTGTCACAAATAAGGAAGGAAAATGAGAAGGTAGAAAATGGACTATGAAGAAGCAGCAATTTAAAAATAAAACAGTGGACATCAGGGATAGAAAACAGTCAGCAAATGATGGATTTTAGTAAGAAATCCGTGATGGACTGAGTGCTCAGCCAGCAGTCTGGGCAAACAAAGGGTATTTCAGGAACACGGAATTTTAAAACTGTAAACTTATTCTTTCATGGAGTTAAGGGTGTTCCTTTGTTAACTCCACTTATTTTATTAGTCTGTGTCAGGCCTGAATGGATAAAAGCACCAAACCACACAGCAATTAAAGAGATCTACTGTAATTAAAGTATGATTTGTCAATAATTATTGGAAATCAAAGTACATACAAAGATCTATGAAAGATACAAACTCAAGGATGCTCAAAAGGGCACATCTTCTGTTCTTGACTCCTACTACCAGTGTACTCAGACACACGCAGGGGCACACACGGATACACACACAGAGAAATCAACTTGTTCTTATATTAAAGACAAAATGGATTTAAGAACCTACCAGCTGCTTCAGAACAGCCCTGCCAACATGTAGTTTTGACATGGATATTAATTTACCTTCCAGCCATTTTCCATAAAGATATTTACTGTGGTTTGCAAATAACAATGCTTCTGTCTTCACTGTGAGGTCTGAAACATCATATGTATGTATCTATGATTAAAATTCTGTTCTGTTTTAGTTCTTATATTTTTCAGTTACTGTTTCAAAGCCATGATTTTAAAATATGTGTTGTTGGACAAAAGTTTTGCAAAAGTAACTATTTTTTGCCTCTTTTTGCAGTTGTCCAAGAATAATTCTTTGCATTCATTGCTTTTGAATAATAACCCGTATGCAGCCACTGAAAGAGAAAAGCCTTTAGAAACAAAAATACACATTACACTCAATTTATGTAAGGACATTGTAAAAAATCATTTTGTAAGGGCAACGCACTTTCTCATGGATGTTAACTCACAAGCCAACTAATTAAATAGATCAGTTCTGGCATTTGCACAGGTCGTACCCCAAAAATAAATAATTTTTGTTTTAAATGAGGACCCACATTTAATTGTCTAAAACCTTACTTTTGCCAGTATATAATACAGGAGTATTACATTAATCTACATGGATACTAGCAGAGAAGAACGACATGTTTTGGTTTCTATATTTAGCCACTTTCTTTCCAATGACTAAGTATTTATGACCACAGAGGATGAAAAATATGAGAATATACTTCAAATATTATGGAACACATATAACTGAAGATTGTGACATGTATGTGTATAAACAACATGTACAACACTCCTATGGGGAAATGTAAGGAAAAAATAATATTATGTGACAAAAAAAAATTCATATAGTTTAGCCAAAGGCACATGGGAGAAATTACAGATTTCCTTAATGACCAACTTGGGGCTGATTACGTGTTTTCCTGGGAAAATTTCTCATCAATATTTTATTCGAGGAGGCTGATGCAAAATTTAACATGAAAATGTCTCTTTCTGTGTCTGCAAGGTATTTATTACCCTAGTTCATCTCCTTTTGTTGCTATTGTGAATCATGTATGTCTCTCTTAAATTGCTTATTTGTTGTGCTTACCCTTGGCTTTGCTCTGGGGGCTCTAGACATGGAATGGCTTTAAAGTAGTGGGCCATAACATTGATTAATAGCAGTATACCTCCTCTGGTCTTGCATAAATGACAGTTATCTTGGTCTATCGTAGTGATACATGTTCCCCAAAGAAAAGGAGGTTTTTGCTGCCTTGATTAATAATGTGCATCAACTATTAAAAAAACCCCAACTGGTCAGAAGTCATTAACGGTAATAAAAATATTATGACTCAAAAAATAAAAATCAAGACAGAATAATATCCTTTTTCACGTCTAATAGGCACAACTATAACAGGAGCTGAAACAAAAGCCTATGAATGGCCTACTATTTATAGAAGCTCAACATATTTCTGTGCTGAAAAATAAAAAAAGCTGCAATAATGTTGACAAAGGTTTACCTTTCCTCTACACATAGTTATTTAAATAACTGAATTCTGACATGGACCATGGATTCCCTCCATCTTCCTATTCCATACTTTGACCCATAGCTTTCTTCTGCCAGCAATTAGCTGAGACCTTTTAGATGTGTTTTTCAGCGATTATCTTCACTTTACATTCCAGTGGCTTTCATGAAAAGAAAGAAAAAGGAAGTGTTGAGTGGAGGGCCTTGAATAGAATAATGTTTCTTTTTGGACAAAGAATAATCACTGCGTACACCCACCCCCACACATATATATATATATACACAAACCACCACTCCCTCCTTTGTGTGCATATATTCGTGTGTGTGTATATATATACATACACATATATACACACACTTTAATCTTAGTTCAGTTTAAGTGCACTTGGAACCATGATGATTTTAAAAAAGGACTATTTTTGCACTAAAATAGAAATTGTCTTTAATTTCCGTTGGTGAAAGATGATCTATCAACAGGACTTTCCCCTGCAAATTTCAGTAGCTGGAGACCCTAGTTACCTCCAGTTCCTTTGACTTTACCTACTGGTCCCCATCTCATCATCTTTTCTCCTCAACTCTCATTATCTCCACTCTTCCTTCTTAAGGAAGTCATGTTTAAGATAGAATAGGTACGAGGTTCCGTAACGTTTCAAATATTCTTTCTATGCAATTTCACTATATTTTTATCCTGAATGTGTTTGCCAAGGTATTCTTATGATTGCCTGATAGTTTCTGTGATCTTACACATAAATTAATAGTTTGGAGTCACTGATGGCATTGTAATTTATACAGTACCTCAGTGTGAATGACTACAGGAAGAGCTTATTTACAAAACTAAGCACAATTCTGATCTTTGCCTGGCCTGGCTTCATGTCCTACCTATGTGAGGCAGCATATATTTACTTTGCCTGGAATAGAGTATCCTCATTCTCCTATTCTTAGATTGGGTCTTCCCAAGAGTGCCCGTGACAGATCCAGCAGGGCTCAGCATCTGAGATTCTGCACTTTGGAAAGCTGTGGCAATGATCGCGTTCTTAAAATAAAAATATTTTTTGTTAACCGTGCAAACTGAATGTTTGATAAAAGTCACTCTACATGGTGTGGAACCTAATTATTCTTCTGAATGGGACACGGGTAAATCAGTATTCTTTCAGATATTAACCTAATCTTCCTTTATGGGTTCAAAACTCTTGCTTTCTCTCTGTGTGTGTGTGTGTGTGTGTTTGTGTTTGCACGAGAGAGAAGAGAGATAGAGGGAAAGCATAAATCAATCACTCAGTGTCCTGTTTGTCTTAGTGACTGTAAGCAGATACTGGAGAACATGCAACAGTGCAGAAACATGGTGAAATTCCCCCCAGATACTGTGCTAGTTCCTTTGAATCTAGGATCTAGAGCTCACCACTGTATTTAATAGACCTTGAAAAACCTTTCTTCTATGAATGTCTCAACATTTTTTGAACCTACTTGTGTTTCAGCCCTCCATAATTTCCTGTGGACATCAGAAAGTTCTGTAATATATTATTTTCTACATGAAAAGTACCTCCTGTTTGTTTTCAACCCCATGCCTAATAATTTCTTTGGCTACACTTTGCTTCCTGGGGTATTAAAAATTATGAATTATTATTCTCCTTAAGTTCTACATGTGGTTCTTGAATTTGTTGATTTCTGTCCGTCATCATTATTGAAGATACAAAAGTGCAGTAGATTGAAAAGGGTACCAGTGCTTCGCTTTTGCTCATTGTTCCTTTTTTTAGTTTTTACCAACATCCATTTCCGCTTCTTCGCCATCACAGCACATCATACTGGGCAGGCACTTTCAAGGAACCATTCAAGATCTCAGTCTTGCACCCAGCATCCTCCCCTCTGTCCTCAACAATGTCCATTCTGAATGTAATCGGTTCTGTGGGCTAAGCTTCTTCACTGCTAATTCCCCTTCAGCCTCTTTGTGCTGGCTTCCCGCAGTACCTATAAACACTCTTACTGGCATTAACAATCTCCGTTTCGTCAAAGCTCTGTAGCCTCTTTTGCGTTCTTGTCCTTCTCAATCTGCTCCCCTTAGCTGATCATAGCCTCCTACTGGCAACCTATTTTCATGAATTAATGCTGTCCTACTTCTTTAGTTCGTGCTTCTTTATCGTTCTACTCAGTTACTGTCTTAGCATCCTGTGAGTTTCTGCCTCTGCCTTCAAATTCACTCTAATCCTGTCAACGGGCACTGTTAAATCCTGAGTCTTTCCCTTCTGTGCCACAAGACCTTGGTAGGTCTTGTAGAAAAGAGGCTCCTACGTAAGCAATCTTATCTCCATGGATTCTATCCATAAAATTTCCCCATAATCATCTGCTTCATTTGTCCATTCTCACTTCCAAACACTTCATAGCCCTGTGATTAGCCTACAACCCAGGCTCCCTGTAAACTACTTAGTATATGACCTCTGCACATTTCTATGAGACTATGTGATAAAACCCAATGCTATGCTACATGCACAGTGCTATTAAAAATGTTTAATGCATGACTTGTCTTGATGCTTTATCTTAAGTACTGGTTCCTTATTTGCAAAAGTGCACATTTTCCTAAGGCTAATAGCTTAAATGCTAATATTTACTTCTTTTGTGGTGAGTCTAAGAGATACTTATAGCTAGTCATGTAGAACAAATATCACAGTAAAGCAGCAGAAAATTCATGTGTATCACAAAGGCATGTTTGTCAGGATGCTGATAGGTAAAACAAAGTTTTTCAGCAGAAATTCAGATACACAGAGAAATATATATGTGAGGTCTTTTAGTCATAAAAATATCATCCTAGTGTGCAGAATTTAGTATGTAGTTCATAAGTAAATACAAACTTATTTTTCCCCTTGAAATGTAAAATACTGTTCAAAACCCTAAATAACTTCCTTGGGTAACTTGTAATTTAAATGAAAGTTTTATCAAAGGGTTGGCAAAATGTATTTAAAAATATCTGCTCAGAGACCTCAGGAAATTACTTTTTCCTATGGCTCTGATTAAATATTTCATGGCAGTACACGCTTATTTATTTGTACTTGCTATGTCAAGATAAAAACTCAAACAAACCAACCCCTCTTTTTATAGTAAATATCCTTATTTTGAATACAGTCCCGTCAAAACCAGAAGACCTGACCTAGGCAGGCTGCTGAGTCTGCAGGGTGAATGTTGTCTCATGCTGAAAATGAAGACGCAGGAGCATTCCTCGCTGACAGCTTCTGGAGCTGGTTTGTTAATTTAACACTTGAAGAAATACATCGAAGACCACAGGCAATTTGTTGTACTGAAAGTGGGGGGAAGCACGTCTGACTTTGGAGCTTCACATCGGTAGAGAATCAGTGGTAGATAACACAAGTTGCTGTCTTTTCTATTTTTAAAATGAACAATATTTTCATAAGTCTGAGCCCTTTCCTTTTCCTGGAATAGGTGTTGTAATATTTCTCTTCCCTATGAGCATTTTAGATTACTTGATTTCCTGTAATTAAACATTGATAAACATTGATAAACCACAGGCCTAGGTCTGTTCTAGCAGTCACTGTGTGACCATCATGGGCAGCTTCTCTTTTTTCACATCCTTTTTCCACCACGTTTTACAAGCCTGTTTTCTTCTTCTTTTCCACCCACCACAACAGCCCCACAACCTGGAGTGAAAAAAACCCTAAAATAATACAGTAGCTTGTTTTGTTTCTTTGACCAAAGTTTTTTGCTTGGTTCATGAAACATTTTGTTTGCTTGGATTAGGAGCTATTCCTTCCACAGATGTAATGTCAAAGGATACGTATCTCCAACACTTGCTTCTAAAGACGTCCTGCCTGATTCAGTCGAAATTCTTTCTCAGTATCTCAGAGAAGAAAATAGCAAGCTCATTACTGTGAAGCAGCCGCTTTTTCTGCCATTCCAAGCAGCTAATTTTGTATAAGCTATGTCACAACCTCCTGGCAAAGGATCTGTTTGATAAGACTTGTATTCCAAGAAATAGATAATGAATCTTTACACTTTTTCTTTTACATCAAAAAACATTAACAAGTTTTATTATTATTTGTTTTAAATGTCTGCTCCTTAACATTCTTTAGTCTGGAGATATTTTTTTCCATATGCCTGAGGCATAACATAGCAAAAACATTTTCATCTTGAAGAAAACTAGAAAAAACTGCATTCATCTGGTAGATAAAGGCCACGGTAGAATCTGTGCAAATTCCGGGAAAAAATGAGCTCAAAATGTCAAGTTTTCTTCAATTTTCTAAAAGACAAAAACCTTATTTGCACAAATACAAGTTGGGAAGGGAATGGATGGAGAGCAGCCCTGAGGAGAAGGACTTGGGGGTGTTGGTGGATGAGAAGCTCAGCATCAGAAAGCCAACCCCATCCTGGGCTGCATCAGAAGTGTGGCCAGCAGGGCCAGGGCAGAGATTTTACCCTTCTACTCTGCTCTGGTGAGACCCCACCTGCAGTACTGCCTCCAACTTTTGAATCCTCAGCACAGGAAAGACATGGACCTGTTGGAGCGGGTCCAGAGGAGGCCATGAAGATGATGAGAGGGCTGGAGCCCCTCTGCTGTGAGGACAGGCTGAGAGAGTTGGGGTTGTTCAGCCTGGAGAAGAGAAGGCTCCAGGGAGACCTCAGAGCCCCTTCCAGTACCTAAAGGGGGCCTGTAGGAGAGACAGGGATGGACTCTTGATCAGGAAGTGTAATGACAGGACATGGGGTAACAGTTTTAAACTGAAGGAGGGGAGATTTAGGTTAGATATTAGGAAGAAATTCTTTCCTGTGAGGGTGGTGAGGCACTGGAACAGGCTGCCCAGAGAAGCTGTGGCTGCCCCATCCCTGGAGGTGTTCAAGGCCAGGCTGGACGGGGCTTTGAGCAACCTGGTCTGGTGGGAGGTGTCCCTGCCCAGGGCAGGGGGGTGGAACTGGATGATCTTTAAGGTTCCTTCCAATCCGAACCATTTTATGATTCTATGATTTATTATTTTTTATTGCTGGTTGTTGTCATTTTTGTTATGATTATCATCCTAACATTTTTGCGTCTATGTTGTACAGCCATATGCTGAAAGAGAAACTGTTTCAAAGGTCTTTAAATACATTGTCTGGTGCTATCGACATGCAAACAATTTTATGCCTTTTTATGAAGCTACGTGAAATCACTTCTTTTCATAACTCTGCTTGTATAAGGACCAGCTTTTTCTATTTGTTAGGGTAGGTGGGATTTCCAATTACAGCTTCCCTCTGTTAACTTCCTAAATCCTCAATAAAATGCTAAGAGAAAGCAATTAATCACCCTTGCCAATTTTAACAGGAAACAATTATTGCTGGCAAATAATAAACATTTCACATTTACAAATTTGCAGGTTTTTGGCATGTGCAAGGGATTTCTCCAAAGTGTTTGAGATTCGCAAGAATGAAGAAGTTAAGTCTGAATACTGATCTTCTACTGCTCGCTATGGACTTAAATTGAGCTCTGCAGGTTCAAAAAGATTGACCCATGTGATGTGACGACTGATTCAGTCGTGGGTTATAGAAATAGTATAGAAGTTGGTGGAAGGAAGATAAATTTTGCCTTTGAAATTGTACGAATATTATTCATTTTCAGCAAACGAATATTCTCTTCATCCAGTAGAATTCATATGCATTTCTACATTAGTATCTATAAATAACAATGTCTCTTTTAACTTAAATTTTTTGGACCTTACTAATTAGTTACGAAATTTTCCCTCTTTTCCAGATTACAGTTAAATGTTTTCTAAATCTTTGCAGCTGGTGATTAAAGAAAACAAATGTCATGAAATGAAATGTTAAACCTCAAAACAATGGTAAACAATAAAACTATGCACACTGCTATTACACACTACAAAATTAAAATAAAAATATTTATTTCTTGGCCTTCTTTATGCTCATGTTTGTGGAAGGAAAGCAATGGATTAATGGACGTAAAAAGGTGAACAAGCCTTTAAAAATCAAAGCTAAGCAGAAAAAAAAAGATAATATAAAGTTGTTTTACTGAAGTTAATAAACCCCAGAGTCTGAGACAAATATCCTCAAGCCATTTGTTTAAACAAGCATTAAGTTTAGCAGTACTACACCATAACATGATATTCCAAATTAAACTTTTGCATCTCAAGTGACCTTTATAGCAGTTTTACAGTTCATAAATTCTTTACAATAGTGCTCTGTGGAGTAGTTTTAATAAATCTTGATTGTGCTGTAAATGTTATAGCACATACTTGAAATGGCATTTCCAGTCCTAACAAACACAAGTGCGGAATGATTCCCCTATTCCATATGGAGAATTTTGCTTCAGTATTTGTAAAATATTGGAGAATATTCCAGTAATGGGGGGCGGGGGGGGGGGGGGGGGGGTGGGGGGGGGGGGGGGGGGGAATGCCACAAGTATCCCAGTCCTACTGGAGAAGAAAAACATACCTAATAAACATATTTATCAAGGTGGACGGAAAGCATACCAACTCCTCATATAGCAATAAGAAATTCTTCTTCACTTAGCAGGGCTTCTATAGTACTCCCGCATAGCTGGACAGAGACAGGATTATGTTTTTCCCTTTCTGTTTTGTTTTAAGACTTGATTTCTTGGCAGACCGTCAGATCCATAGAGCTGTAAACTGTGTGGTCTCTCTCATTCTCCCCAGTACACTGGGACAAGAGCGCCTACTTAAAGTATGTCTGCTTAATCTCATTTATCTGGTTAACATGATTCTTTTTTTTTTTTCTTCTGAAAAAAAAGAAAATTGAATTAAATACTATACTGAAAGCACTCTGTTAATGTGTTAAATCATCTGTTTTGATATTTTTTTTTCCCAGCTGTATTTCCTGCATCCTTTAGCCCAGCTATTTATCTACTTGCTGACGCAACATCTTTTCACATATTGTAGTTACATTTGATTAAAAAATCATTACCCCTGACTGATGATTGGAAATTTGATGATGAAATCATCAAAGCCTGATGGTTTTGAGACAACTGTCGGATCTTCTATCTTAACAAATTACCTCTTTTTAAGAGTTCATTTATGAATATGCTTTCTCATTCTTGTACACATAATTTAGTTTCTTGTTTACATATCTGAGAGCCTTTTCCATTGCTCATAATTTTCACAATTTTCTTTTCTTTTCTTGATCTCAGACCAACTTTTTATCCTTACTGGATTTTTTTTTTTCTCCCTTTTTTCCCAGATGCGAGAAAATGAATAAACTTTGTCCTTTCTCCTTCATACAGTCTGTTAAAGGTTTCTACTCAGATAAATGTTAAGCGTTTGAAACTAAAAGTTTTCAAACTTTACTTTCTCTCCAGATGTTGCTATTGAAAATAAGCCAAGCTCGAAAAAAAAACCCCACATTTCCATGAATGTTAAATTATGAATTTTGAAGTCAGAGCGCTAAGCCTTTACTCATTTTAAGGACCTTATTCATTAAAAATGCACAAGTTAATGATGAATTAGTCAAAAGATAACTACTGCCACGTATGTCCTGTTCTTTCCCTAAAATAAGCAAAACCTACAAGGTCTGCAAATTTGTCTCTGCTGTTCAAGTGATGCATCGTGTGACTTTGAGAAAGTGTAATTACTGAGCTGTTAATTTGATCATAAACGATGAACAATATATATCATGTTTTACAATGAAATAAAGGTAGCATGTCGGATAGACAGAGAAAACCAAACTGAAATCATAAATGTTAAGGTCTGATATAAATTATTAATACAGAAAATCCATAAGAGAAAATTTATTATAAGTGGTCCTGTAAGAAAATATATAATGTAATATTAATGAATCTGGGTTACAGACCCATTATTAGTATTAGAGACATTGTTTTTTAGCAGTAGTTAAATGTTGATCCGCAAAGGCAGTTTAATAATGAATGACAGATTCAAAAAATGGTCTGTTCCTCCTGAGGATGGAAATATGTAGATCGAGGTATCTGTTTGAGCAATTTAAAAAAGGCAGAGGTTAATAGTCTCTATAATTGCCAGAACCTGTGATGAGTACTTAAAGCAAACAGTCAACTCTTGCAACATATGGTATCTACAAATTACACCATGGTATTAGGAGTGGGAGTCGATTTAGTATATTGTTTTGATGATTTTGCCTATAATTATAGAATGTGATTTTTTTTCCCATCTGCTTTAACACTTAATAGTTACCCTGTAAACAGATAAATGTATCTGAAAGGATTGTGAACACACAGAGCTGAACATGATGTTTAGCAAAGGTGATACAATCAATCTCTCCTTAATTTTTTTTCTAGATGCATTTATAGTTTTTTGAAGACTCTCAGGGGGAAACTTTGATATTTGAAAATTTCTGGTGCCACGTTTTTTGCCTTAGGTTATGCTGAGTAGAATTTTTAAGTGTATCATCCTTAGAATTAACTATACTAAATATGATAGTGTAATAAATGCCAATCTATTGATCTTAAGCATCTGATTTATACTCTCTGAGATAAAGATTTCCTTGGCTTTGGAAGTTAAGTTAGATGAAACTTTTAAACTCTTTCAACCTTTTTTGTGTTTATTTAGATTACATTTTTTTCTGGGAAATCTCAAGTGAGATTGGATTTCGACTGTGCTAAGAACAACAGGAAAAAGTTCTGGAAATCGCTTCTGTCCTGAGACAGGCGAGGTAGAAGATAGAAGTGGGAATGGAACCATGAAGAAGCAAATATTTTTGCATGAATAATGAGCATCACTTGAGCTTTCTGTTTCATCAATGCAAAAACTAGCCAAGTAGAGATTAACTCTTACACCACTACAGTGATCATCACGACCCCAGAGCTCAGACTCGGAGATGTATAACCTTGTGAAAATCAGCAATTTCCTTTTATATCTTAATTATTGAGATTTTAACAAGTGATGCAATCCTTTTCTTTCAACACTGAGTAGTGCTGATTATAAACTAGAGAATCTCATCAGCATGTTGATGCTTGCTCTGTTTTCCCATTTCATCCATTTCTCCTCTCCACATGCTCTTTCCCCTCCGTTCTTTCCTTTCCCATCGTCTTTTTGCTTTCTTTCTCCACAGACTCCATGTTGTGTAATCTCTCCATCCCTGCACTCTTTCAGTGAGTTGCTAGAACTGGAAGCATTGATGTGTGAGAGCTGCAAGAACTCACAGAGTCTTCATGGTTGGAAGGGACCTTTGAGATCATCGAGTCCAACCATGCACACACACACAAAAAAAAAACCCAACAAAAAAAACCACACAACAACACACGAAACAAACCACACCCTGGAATCTCTGCCCCTAGAACATGCCCCAAAGTGCCAAATCCAGACGCCTCTTAAATACCTCTAGGGATGGTGACTCAGCCACCTCCCTGGGCAGGCTGTTCCATGGCGTGACCACTCTTTCAGTAAAATAATTCTTCCTAATATCCAATCTAAACCTCCCCTGCCACAACTTCAGACCATTTCCTCTGGTCCTGTCATTATTCACCTGGGAGAAGAGGCCAACACCCTCCTCTCTACACCCTCCTTTCAGGTAGTTGTAGAGGGCAATGAGGTCTCTCCTCAGGCTCCTCTTCTCCAAACTAAACATGCCCAGTTCCCTCAGCCTCTCCTCACATGACTTGGCCTCCAGACCCCTCACCAGCTTGGTAGCTCTCCTCTGGACCCGCTCCAGCACCTCAATGTCCCTCTTGGACAGGGGGGTCAAGAACTGAACACAGCACTCGCGGTGAGGCCTCACCAGTGCCGAGTACAGAGGCACCATCACTTCCCTACTCCTGCTGGCCACGCTATTCCTGATACAAGCCAGGATGCTGTTGGCCTTCTTGGCCACCCGGGCACACTGATGGCTCGTGTTAAGCTGGCCATCCACCAATACCCCCAGGTCCTTTTCTGCTGGGCAGCTTTCTAGCCACTCTTCCCCGAGCCTGTAGTGTTGCTTGGGGCTGTTGTGACCAAAATGCAGGACCCGGCACTTGACCTTATTAGACCTCATACAATTGGCCTTGGCCCATCGATCCAGCCTGTCCAGGTCCCTCTGTAGAGCCCTCCTACCCTCAAGCACATCAACACTCCCACCTAGCTTGGTGTCGTCTGCGAACTTACTGAGGGTGCACTCAATCCCCTCATCCAACTCAAGTGTAGGAAACTCTGAGGCAACCATAAAGTGCTCATAAGGACTGTCTCCTTTGCAGGAACTGAAGTGTTTATGCATTGCTACTCCCCAAATTAGAAAACTCCCAAAGTCTCAATTCTCTGTAAGCTTTTCAAGTTCAAAGTTGTTTAGATTTCCATAAAAGAAGTAAGACTGGACCACCCTTCTTGCTTAGCAAAAGTAACTTCTGTACATAAATCTGACAGACTTTGAAACACAACTTACTCTTCAGAGAATGTTAAATTATGGACTCAAACAAAAACAGATTCTAAATTAGGAAATGTTTCTTCTCGCTTTCAGTACATAACACAAAATTGGAACAATTTATAAGCCTGGGGTTACTTTTTTTTAGTTCGTGCAATATCTTGGCTGACCATAAAAAGTGCTATATATGATATCCATCCAGAAGCCTAGTAATATTTTGAGTATGCTACATTCTATTTTAACCTACTCAGTGGAAAAAGATATGATTGAGAGCAAGATATCTGGGATAAAACCACTGCAAAAATGACAGTTTTATATGCAGAAAGGGGCCTTACTAGATTTCCTAGTAAGAAAAAGTGGAGATTTTATATTCCTTTTAAGCCATATTTCTACTAAGAAATAAATTCAACTTGCAATACAAACATTAACCTTGCAGTACAAACCTTAATACTCAGTGACAGTACCGAAAACCTGAATAATTTTCAAGAGCCATCAATAACAAGGGTAGGCCTCTGAAATACATTTCCTGACAGAAAGAAGCAAAATATTTGATTTGTTTTGAAATATCTCTTTTTAGTCAAAACACGCTGCGCTTGTGTTGGAAAGCAGTGCCAGTTTCCTGTCATTTCTTTGACGGTAAATCACGCTCAAAAGGAGAGCGTGGCTAAACTGAAAATCAAATGAAAAATTCCTGCTACTTATTGTTATGAACCATTTCTAAAATCGTGTCTGAATTAGGAACACCCATTAAAACGCACATTTGGAGACGTTAATGTTGCCAGCATTGTTCTTTGTGAATACCTTTTGCGCAGAAAAGCAGAACTCGAGTGATACGGAGTAGAGTTTTCTATGAAAAATCACGCTGACTGAATACCACCCACAGATTGGATAACATCCAGTTAAGTCATCCTCTTCTCATTTGTAACCATCACTCACAGAACACACATTCCAAAACACAGACAAAGTTTTATAGCAAAACTAGATCACCTAGAATAATATGTATTAGGTTTAAATGCAAGCTATCCTGAGCCTGAGTGACAGTCTGTTTTTACTGCCTAATAATGCAGAACTTGTAATGTGCAGAGCAGCAGATTTTACCTGACTAATGTTAAATAATTGTTCTACTTCATATGGCAAATGTTTTGGAACAGGTTGTTATGAATTTACTTATCTTCTTGGTAACAGAAATTGACTTAATCTCCCATCAGCGGAGAAATAGCTCAAGGAAGAGTCATCTAAACGTTCACATAGAATTGTGCCCAAACACTATGAAAATAGCTTTCTGAAAAATAATGACAATGCCGATAAAAGGAGAAAGAAGGGTCCAGCTCCAGTGCAGTTTTCTACTTCTTGCATCTGTCTTGTAAAAAGGATCCAGCATCTTGACCTTCCTTAAAAGACTGTCTGTTGTTTGGTTTTTTTTAAATAATACTGGCTCTCCTGGAATCCAGGAGAGCTCTGTCATACTTAGTCTAAAATAGTCCCTTGGGTTATTTCAGTGGCCTTGAGAATTCAGCTGATTCAGAGTCCTACAGAGCACAAGACTCACACAAGAATACATCCTTGCCTTGAACCGAACGTGAACATCCAGCACTAGGCTGTGCTATTTTTGGTTCTTTCTAAATTGTCTGTCACCTCTGTGTTTCAGTGACCATTTATCTATTTCCACCCAAAGGAAATGGAGACTAGAAGCTCTGCTAACCCCAAATAAAGATTTGACCAAGGAGAATGACTTGCATACTAATTTTTAGAGATACTTAAATGCATAGCCTACAAATACAATAATTTGTGCAAACCAAAGTTTCCAAGTGTATCAATGTTTCTCTTATGAGTAGTATTTTAGACCTCAGTGCTGCTGAAGAAGGTGGTCCAGCCCTGCATACAGATCCAAATTGTTATTCAATTTATGATTTTGTATTCCAACACAAACCCTGTGACAGAACACTCATGCGAATGATACTGTGCATGGGATGCATAATACTGGGTAAGGGATTAAGGAAATCTTAGCGAAGTAAAAAAAAAAACAAACCAACCAAACCAAAGCAAACAGTAAAAGAAGAGGATAAAATAAAACCGTAAAAATACACGGCAAATAAAAACGGTGGAAGAAGCCAGTGAATTTTAAATAAATGCTTTCTGACTTCTGCTTCTCAATGGAATATGGTTAGTAGAAGCTCCTCTCATGTGAAGAATATTGTACACTGGAAATCTAGGCCCTAACTCCTACTTTCCTAATTTAAACTAGGAGCTGAATACCCATGAGCAGCAGCAGAGAAGTCAATTACCTATGAGTAATTTCATTTGTGTGTAGATGTTTGGCTAGAGATTGAGGTTACATAACTCTCTAGGAAATCTGTCCAAGTTTGACATACATTCCAAAACACGTGCTATATCTTTCACTGCATCATAAAATTTGCAAAAGCACATTGGACCTGAACATAAATATTATATTGCTATGTTTTAACTGGGCACTCCATGTTCATTCTGATGAGGGGATAATGCAGCTTTCTGTGCATGAAAACTGTTCCTGACTCCATTTCAAGTTTCCTTTTCTCTTCTGCTGCAACTGATTTCCAAAACTCAGTTCCTCCAAGCACGGTTTCCCTTCAGAGCTCAGTTTCTGGGAGCTGAGGGTAGGCTTGCACTTACTTCTCTTGCAATTTTTGAGCACTGAAAACCTAGCTGTGCTGAAAAAGCTTGCACCATGTTAAACATGATAATGGTCTTGTGAATATATAAAAGATTGCTGCAGAGTGGAAAGGGATAAACTGCTTTCCATATCTGGAATGCACGTGACGAGAAATAAATTAAAGCAAGGCAGATTAAGGCTGGAATACCTCGGAAGACTTTCTATCTTTAAGGACCATATTGCTTTGGGAGACTCTGGAAGCATCACGACTGGATGTTAGACGGTATCTGTCAAGCATGGGCAAGGTGCACTTGATTTTGGCTTGAGGAAAGAAATGGAGTAGATAATCTCCTAGTGTTCCCACCAGCTGTGTTTTCTATTATTCTTGGTGACTAGGCATTAGGAAGAAATCATGTGTGATTTATCTGTGTGGCAATGGATACACTAGTTTCTTTCCATCGCAGTGATTAATTGTTCTAATGCAAAGTTCCCCAAACTTTATACTACAGCTAGTGAGACTTTTGCACAACTAAGAAGTTGTTAAAAACTGACATACACACCCACTTCAAAACAGCTTTCAACCCAAATGTTTATAATAAAATTTTTGCAAGTTTCTTAAACACGTTCATTAAAAAAGAATTTTTTTTTTTTGTGGATATGTGCAATAAATCCCCCATTAACATGTCAAATTCTAGTTTATGTTTCTCTTCAGATTTAAAAAAACCCTAATGTTAATTATTTATGGAACGCTACCATCACTGTAGATAACAATGTCTTAAGAGACTGGTGATAACAGACATGTACAAGTACAGTAAAATAGCATAGCTCATTTGTGACAGATTGGACAAGCTTGTTGACTTGAGATGGGATGAGAATAAGATGTGCTATTTTTCTAACAAGATTGTATAACAATTTCTCTCCTTTTGTAATGTTTTAGAATTTTTAAAAGCCTTTGAGTCCTTTTATTCGTATACAAGAAAGCTCATTTCTTGTTGATCATTTGTAGAACTAGCATAGCATCAGACCTCCTATGAAAGCAACCTACATTTAACTCGATAATTAATTTGCAAAAGGGAGGATCTGGTCCAACAAGCAAATTAAACAAAGAGGGAAACCTAAGTAATTCAGGAAGGGAGGGAAGGAGGGAAATGAGTGATAATTCAAATTTGCAAGGCAAATTCATGACAGGTGACAACTGAAGGTCACAGTAACCTTGCAGAATATTACATGTACAAACTTATATTAACAGAGTATTGTTCTTGCAATGTTTCCCTAGTGCAAGAGTCTCCCAAACAGTGGGACTGTTCCACTTTTCTGAAAAATGTTTTCATGAACAATTCAAGGCAAACCCATACTTAGGTTCCTCTTTGTAGTGTTGGGTTACCAACACAAATTTGCTTTTGTCCAAATTCTGATCTTCACTTCTTTATTTTTATCTTCTAGACTTGAGTATCCAGTACAAAGTAAGTTTTTTATTACTGTTAATTTATTCCTAAATCCTAGAATTATGAAAATATGATGCTGAATTGCATTGACCATAACTGTAATTGCTGCACTTACTGAAAGAAAGTGTAGCTCTGAAGAAACTTGCATTTTCCAACAAGGAGAACTCCTGGGAGGTTGCTGTTGACTTGAGAGATGCTGAGATTGTACCATTTCTGTTGCTTATTCATATGTGAGGAAGAAGGTATGCTCACACTGATAGAGAGTCATAGGTTGTAGGAACTAGTGGCATAGATTTTACCTTGCAAGCTGAATCTCTCACTACTTAAAATCTAAAGATCCAGAGCATATAACTCGATTTGTGACAAAAGAGTCTTATTCCAACGATTTGTCAGGGTCTTATGAATTTAATCTTCTACCAAAGAGTAGGTCTAAAAATCCTGTTACTTGAAGTAATTATGGGGCTTGAAAAGTGACACATTTTATGCAATTTATTATTTTCCTCTAATTTCTAATAAATTTAAACAATGGATAAAAAATCAAATAATGTGAAATAAAAAATGCAAATTTTTCAGTTTGACAGTATTATTTTTTTTTTTTTTTGCCACTGGAAAAAAAAAAAGGGTTAATTTAAGATTTAGAATGTATTTATTCAAGCAACAAGACTATGTAAAAGTGATGTAATTCAAATTTGAGCCAGTAAAATCTTTCTGGCTAAAAGTAATAACAATTTCAAAATATTTCCAGTTCTTTTTATTCTTATTTGGGCTAGAAAAACACCTTATGTTCTGAAAGTAGGCCTCACAGATGTTGAAAACAATTAAAAAAAAAATACAAAACTGCTATGTATTTCTGATATTTACAGAACATCAGAAAAACGTTCTCGAAAAAGTGAACTATTTGGGAAGCGGGCTTTAGGCTTTTTGAATTGACTCTTCTCTTCCTTTGGGAATGCGGACACCAACAGGGATGTATATGCAGAAGCTTTGGAGGGAAGTCCTTTGGGACGGTAGGACGGGGAAGGCAACTCTCACGCAGCAAGCTTTGAAACCAGCAGCACGTAGGCACCGAGTTGTTTCCGAGCATAACCTAAGGTTTTTGTTTAGCAGATGACAGGTATCCTTTTCCCATTGTCACTGCGTTAAACTAATCGCTTCACTCTCTCCTGCAGTACAGATTTACGGCTGTGTGCCTGGCACTCTATGTATCAAACGTAAATGTCCTTGGCTCTGAAAAATAGAGCATCGCTGCAGCAGCATGCTGGAGAAAGCAGACCTGCTTATTTGAGGAACTGCAAGGGATAATTATTTCTTTATCTTGCTGCGTATTTCTGAAGAGCAATATAATGCCTCCCTTTGAGAGACAAAAGATCAGCTCGGTGTCGAGCCTGCGCCAGGCTCAGCCTGAGCTGGTCAGAGGTAGAGGGGAATTAGCAGGGGAGCAGGACTCTATCCACTGTATTTGCACTGGTTTCACGTTGTTGGAGCGCAAAAAAAAAAAGTTGTACTGAGCAATTAATAACTAGCTGGTACTCCTCTTCCAGCAGGGACTGTCTTGGTGCTGTCTAACAGGCAGAAGTGTAAATATGGGGTTTCAGAAGACTTCTGAAACCGGCTGGGGGAGCTGGGGGTGTTCAGCCTGGAGAACAGGAGGCTGAGGGGAGACCTTCTCGCTCTCTACAACTACCTGAAAGGAGGGTGTAGAGAGGTGGGGGTTGCTCTCTTCTCCCAAGTAACAGGCGATAGGACAAGAAGAAATGGCCTCAAGTTGCACCAGGGGAGGTTTAGACTGGATATTAGGAAAAATTTTTACGCTGAAAGGGTGATTAAGTATTGGCTGCCCAGGGAAGTGGTTGAGTCACCATCCCTGGAGATATTTAAAAGACGGGTAGACATAGTGCTTAGAGATATGGTTTAGTGATGGTTTTTGTCAGAGTTAGGTTGATGGTTGGACTAGGTGATCTGAAAGGTCCCTTCCAACCTAGGCAATCCTATGATTCTATGATTCTAAGATTCCTTTCTACAACCTGTCATGCAGTGAAGGGAATTCTGCTCTATGTGTCCTCCAGACTCAAAATTTTCCTTCCATAAACTATTGGCTATTTTCCTTGCATAAACTTGCCCTAGCTTTTGCACACTCAATTTTAAGTATAATTTTTTTTTGCCTGTATGTGGTAACTTTTAATCCTATACAAAAATACAGCCTTAAATTATTATTCTCGGTTTTATCCAGTTGCAGAGAGAATGATGAGAAAAATAAATCAATGTCTGATAATGTGCTATAAATCTTGGGGGATTTCTGGTGGGTTTAAGAGTGTCCTTGTAAAATAATGCTCTGATTGCACAGAGAAATGTCAGCCTGGGTAAATTATCTGAATAAAAGTGGCTGATAGATGTTATGATAGTTATTCTTGAGGTCACCTTGAAAGCTGCACTGAGAACAGGCCACAGTCCCAGTCTCGCATTAAAAACCAAAAAGAGTAGAGATTCAAAAACATCGCTTCCTTCTGTTTCTTGTTCTTGTTTTTTAAAGGAAGGCACTGAAGGGTGGATTTTTACTGCAACATGCGCTATGAGATATTGATAAATTATACTTATCTACTGTAACCATAGGCCTGTCAGTCGGACAGAATTGCTGCTTCAGGCAGCATGGTAAAAACAGTAGGGCTCTGTAAAGTACCTGCAATTTGCAAAATAAAAGGTATCAGAACCAGATATTAATAAGCGTGAAAGGGGATGGACAGTAACACAACGGCTGTCGGTGTTAGACGAACGCAGGCAACTTATCGTGAAGGTCAGCGACGCAAACTTTCTCTGCCGCAGCTGTGTGGTGAGGAGGAATCAGGGCTGCTGTCTCCGCGCCTCTGCAGCTCCTCTCCTGCTGGGGGTTTATCCAAATCTGTCCTTCCAAACCGCTAAGTATATAGCTGATGGGGAAAAGAAAACAAAATCCTGAGTGTTTCTACTCAAGTATCATTATCAAGTCAGAGCCTCTTTCACTAATCTTAAAAAATCCTGCCAACGGAGATGAAATCTTCCTCCTTCCTACCATTTTCCCTGGCAAATATGCTGTCTGAAGTAATTTCACAGCAAATCTGAGAGCTTGATTTGTACCTCAGATTCTTCAGTGAGATAAGAAATTACAGAGTAATTTTAACAAATATTTTTATGCTTTTCAGTAAGAAGATATATAAAACCCCCTTGTTTTCCTCTGTTCTGACCATGAATAGATATACCTTTTTTTTATACAGCCATATAAAGAAAACAGGAATATGTTTTACATGTAACCATTGTAGTGCTATACTATGCATGTAAGAAGAGGGAGGTTTACATGGTTCTTGCTTCTGCTCCTCTATTTTATTGTTTCCATCAAGCACTGAAAAGTGAAGATAAAGCAGTGCAAAAAAAAGACGGCAAGTGCTACAAAAGAAAATTTGTACAAAGGATACTTATGGTAGTCACAGTAAAAGAGTACTAGATGTGCCCCAAATAAGTTCTAGCCCACCCCAGGACACTGAGATAGGATCAGCCATCAACACCAGTTACTTATAACCCATGTTTTACAAAAACCAAACCCATCAACAACAAATATCAAAACCCTTGGACACTGTCCACAGAAAGTCTTTTCTGTCCTGGAGATGTTGTTGTTTTTTTTTTTTTTTTTTTTTTTTTTTTTTGAGAATCCAAATTAAAGATGTTTTTACATATTGGAAAAATATATTTTTTTGCTCTCTGGCTCTGTCTGTTCACTAAACAATCATCTGTTATATACCTAACTATGTATCCTCTCCCCATTTCTATACTACCTAAACTTTTTGTTTCATCTTTACTCATAAATCACATCTTCCAAACCATTTCCTAACTTTACCTGAGCTGGGTTACAGCTTTATGCCACAGTATTCTACCTGATGCAGCACCAGTCCATTTCTCCTTTGTCCACAAAGCCAGGTACCCTGCCTAAGAGAATCAAATTAGTATGATACAATCAGCTCTTAGGAAATCCAAAAAGCTGTCACCATTGAAACTTCTAGATATTTTCAAATTCAAAAATTAATTTGAGGAAATGAACAATATGTACATTCATGGGAATACTTATGGGAATGGAAACTACTTTAACAATACTATAATCTCCCCCCTTTTTTTTTTAATGTTAGGTTTGCTTTCCCAGGCATATTTTGGACATTACAGGCAAGGTTTTGTATTTTTCTTCAGTGAAAGATGACTTATCTATTTTAAAATTTTTAAATGTTCTCTCTTCTGGTGTAAGTACTATTTCCTGGAAAAAATTGAATCTTTTAAATATTTTAATCCAGAGAACTTTTACAGATACCTTTTTTTGTTTCTTTGTTTTCGGAAAGACTAGAGCGCAGACACTGTTGAATACTTCAATCTTTTTTGAATCCTTCTTAATTTTCTCTCCTTTACTGTTAAGCACCAAGCCTATGTTTTGATTTTCTCTTTCTGCATTTAGGGAACCTTATCTTGTTTCCTTTTGCATTCCTGTGCTTTTCTGATCTTATCCCTAAGGGGCTTGAGCTGTTCCTTTATATTCATGTTTAGATCTGTAATCTTTCTGCTTTTTGTTTGATTCTTTTTGAATTTTTAGGTCACTGGAGAAATTCTGATGCCTCCACAATAGTTTCTTACTAGTCTGCCATTCCTTGCTTCACTTCTGTATAGCTTTTAACTATGCATTAAATATCTTCTCTTTCAGTAACTCCCAGCAGCTCTTCACTCCCTTCCCCTTTAAACATTTTCCCTTCCCAGTAGACCACCTCCTGTACTCCTGGAGCTGGTGAAGTCTGCCTTCCCCCTCAGCCATCGCTCCCCTGCTCTTTTACCTTCATATAAATATTACTTCCCATAGCTTTTCTGTAATCTTCACAGTTTCAGTTGCTGACTGCAGCTTTTGTTTACGTGTTCTATCATTTTTGTCAGCTTCCTTTACTCTCCAAAACAAAAGCTGCCCCCAGAATATTCCGCACACTGACTGTGTCATACTCCTTTACTCTTGAGCTATCTCGGAGCATTTATAATCTCCTTTTGTTAAGAAGGCTTTCATTTTAGGAATATTGAATTCTTCCTCCAAAAAATACTTAACCATCTTGTCCTCTGGCCTACGTGGGACATCTAAATTCAGCTCGGCATTTGTTTTCCTCTTCTTAAACAGGAAATCTGAAAAACCTCTCTCCTTTCCATGAACTTATGAAAAAGTACATCTTTGATACATGGTACACCTTTCTCTCTTGTTCCCACACCTGCCATTCTTAAGGAGACTGCACCTCCATAACAGTAATGTACCCTTGTGCTTTAGCTCACCAGCTTCCTAGGATGCCATTTTCGTAGAATCAGAGAATCATAGAATGTGTTGGGTTGGAAGGGACCTTTAAAGGTCACCTAGTCCAACCCCCCTGCAGTAAGCAGGGACATCTTCAACTAGATCAGGTTGCTCAGAGCCTCATCAAGCCTGGCCTTGAAAAAAACCTTCATTAGGTTTTGGCAATACTGTAGCAAAGTAGTTCTTCCTCCACACTCCCATATTGGGGCAGCTGTGTAACAACACCCCAAAGGTTGGTCTCCTACTTGACCCTCTCAGACTGTACTGCAAGTGATTCTTTCCTGACTAAATTTAGATAAAGGGTAGGCTTTGGGGTTTGTTTTTTTTCTTTCCCTCTCTTCACCTCTGAGATTTTATCACTGATCCTAATCAAGTCTATTTTAAAATCTGCTTCCCTCTGTGCACTCGAAGGCGTCCTTCCTCTTCCTTTTTACATGGACCTCAAGTCTTTTTTGCTGCCTCCTTTGTGTAATGCCATGCCGGATGTCATGACACCTATCTGAAGTCCTTACTCTTCTGAAACATTCATCTTGGAGTCATCTGTCTCCATCTGCCTCTATGATCTTTATCACGCTGTGCTGCTATCTCACCTTCCACCACTGTGCCGTCAGATGCTTGCAGTCCCTTTCCTACTCCAAGGTATCCAATATAGCAGTATCATTAGCTCATGTAAATAGTGATACCTTGCTTATCTTTCTGAAATAGCCCTTATTGTGGGTACAAGCAGGAGCGGGTTCCTGGAATGATGTGTTGTCTGAACGTTAAGGTAAGCAAGGTCAGAACCTTCAAAAAGACCTTTACATAATGATTTTTCTCTGTAAATTATCTTAGGTACAAGTACAGGGAAGAAGTGATCTAGGGCTAGCGTTGCTATTTTAGCCTGTTCCACATGTGAGCACTTCTTTTTTTCAAGACGAGGTAATAATAGAAAACTAAGAATAGAATGAGTCAGAATAGAATTAAAATATAACCTTGACTTTCTTGCCTCTTAGCCCCTCAGGAAATCACATGCTGATTGTACAGATTGCTTGGTATTTTCTACATTCCTTTATTTTTGAGGTGTTTTGGGGAAGCAGGAGTCATCATGTCTCTGCTGTGGTAGGGATAGGCAGCTGACTCCCACCCTGGAAACACTGGAATAAGCAGAACCCCAGGAGAGAAAACACCTCTGGGGCAGGGTAATTATATGATTTGTAATATGCCTTCCTCTTCAGTCCATATTAAATTTCTGCTTATCGCCATATTTAGCCATTGGTCTCCTATAGCGATGTATTAGATGCAATACGCCAGGCAAATGCGGGCCAAAAAGAGCGTATTTTCAAAAGGCATAAACACGCAGCTGTACAATTTCAGCAGTTGCCTGTGGTTTTTCACTGAGTATGCCACATCAATGCCTTTTGAGTGGTAAAGAATAAGGGTTTCTCTTGTTGCTAATGTATACTGCCATATTTTATTAGGTATTGTGTTTGGCAATGTTTACATTGCTGTGGTTATGTGTTCGACAGACTCTTACAGTTGTGTCAGCAAACTCAGTGCTTTCAATTTTGTAAACTCCATTTTTTTCAGATGTATAACCCAATCACAACACTTTGCTCCAGGCTAAAAATTCTCTTATATTCCTAACACCAAACACTTTTATTTGTTTTAATTAAAATAAAACATCCACTTAGCTTTTGAATGCTTTTTCTATTAACCGTAGCAAACTAGAGCTAAAGTACACTTGCTTTGTTTGAAGCTTTTGTAATTTTCCACAGGTCAGTGAAAAAGGCAAAACAAGCAAACAAACAAAAAAAGGATTCAAATGAGTAATTTAAAAAATAAACAGATATTTAAACATTTGCCATTATTTCCATATTGATCATGCATTATCTCTTGCTAATTGGAATCTACAACTATTCTATATTGAGGGTGATCTTTTTAGCATATAACCATACTGCTAATCATGTTAATTTTGATGGTATAATTTGAGCCATACAGGAACCAGCCTTTCTAGGGCATTTCTGAAGTTCACACGGCTGCCTAAAAGTGCATTGAGCAGCTTAAGGTGAGTATATTCCAGATTTAGACCCTGGAAACATCCATTCAGACTGAGACCCCACGCTTTAGTCACACACTTAAGACTCCTACAAGAGAGAGCGCCGACTGTGTAATTTATTCCTAATTATCTACTGCCATGACAGTGGCAGAGCAGTCACGGTGAGCAGTATCTAGGGTGGGATTTGCCTCTGTTTCTTGCCCTGGGTACTACCTGCTTACAGAGAAACCTGCTGCTCCCAGAGAGTGGCAGTATCTGGTTCCTAATTGCCAGTAATTCCTTAGCTCCTTGTGCTTGTTTCCATCCGGATGCAGTCAACGTTAACGCCACTGTTAGAAGTATTATAAAATCTCCACTATAATTCCTCTTTAATTAGCATCCTATTATCTTAAATTGCTTCAACAATTTTTTTCTTTTTTTTTTTTCCCCCTAAAGCTCCTCCGTTCTTTCGGTAATACCCTTTTTGTAAAACTGCCTGAGTATTTCACCGCTGGCTGGAGCTGCTACAGTTTTTCACTTTGTCTTTTAATAGCTCATTCAAAAGGAGAGAAAAGCACAGTGGGCTCTTGGTAGAGTGCAGTAGTGTCGGTGTTGGTGTTCTCAGGGTTTTCCTTTCTCCGGAGCACAATGGTTGAACTAAGCCTTGTGGTGAAGAGCAAACCTGCTGGGTTAATGGCAATAAACTTGCAAACAGCGAGAGACTTGTTCACTCAAGTTCGACGTGTGAATAGCTCTGTGCAGCTCTAATTAGGCCCCCGGTTCTGAATAGGTAATTAAATATCGGATTGGTTATCCAAGTGACGGGATTAAGGTGAAAATATACCATTCACATTTATAGGAAAATAAAAAGTTCCGCATTTCTGTTGGCTGACTAGCATTACGATGTACCCCACTTGGAATACCTTGAAATGTGCCTGTGTGAGACAGAAAGAGACGCAGCCGAAATGTAACACACCATCTGCAACGAGCCTGCATCCAGCCGCCGAATCAGCTCAGCTGACATTTTCTCTTTGAGAAAGATATTCCTCAGCCTTGGGAAAAATGAGCATTATTGTGTATCAATAAAAATAAAAACGGTGCCATCATTTCAACGGGTGGATTGTCTGTTTTGACACCTCTCCCTCACTCCCTCGCCCGCAGTTATTTCACGGATGGCTGAGTGCGAACTGCAATGTGGGACGTACATATTTGCGCTTTAAGGGCTGTTTCTCAGACGGATGCGTATGTTTAATTTCAGTAATCTAATCACCTAAAGCAGATACCTTGGACTCACATATTTTAAGAGGTTTTAAAACCTGCGAAATACCTTTGGCTAAACCTGCCAATTTCTTTGAATTTTCACGGCTTCCCAGAGCTAAACCCCAGTTCATTTTTTTTCCTCTTCACATTAATATTTCAGCAGTTTATAAAGTGTTTAAAGGTCTTTTTAGGCATTTCGTTTGTATTACTGCTCTCCAACAATGCTCATGTTGACATAGCAATGTAGTTCAGACAAGCACTGCAGAACGTAAGGTTGGGGATGCCCAGAAAAATATCAAACTGGAGGATCACTTTGGAAATTTTAAAAGTATGTGGTAGCAAATATTTCTTATTATCCTCCCAAGAAATGCCCTTTTGTTTAGAGGACACAAAGCTATACGACCTCTCAGCCAGAATTAAGGTTAATTGATTGTCCTGGGTTTGTTGAAATTTAGGAAGGAGAATGAAACTTCGTAAGTGCCAAGAAGTGGTTGGTAAGGACAGAGGAAAACCTGAAACAGTTCAGTGCCTCAGGCTGTACATTCTCCCAGACATGCTGATGTGCCCTTACTTCTTCTCTTCCCACTTGTCCGTATGAAAAGCAAACGTTATGTTTCTACAGAGCCTTCCAGCCATTTTCTTCCATTCACAGAAAACAATTCAATTACAGTAAATTTCACGGGTTTTTTCCTCCTACACCAGCACGTAGGCTAGATGAGGCAGTGCGTAACTATTTGCCTAAGTTTTCAAAATCTAGACTTCATTAATTTCAAGAACAGAAACAGTTATGATAACCTAGTCTGACTTTTTTTCACTGCACCGGTAATCTCATTTCCAATTTCATCCAATAATTCATCGTAAAGGGTGACTGACAGAGTAAAAAGTCCCCTACTGAAATCACGATTGCCTGCCTCCTAATCCCTTGCAACTTCTTTCTGCCACCAGTCTCAACAATTTATAAATGTTATGGTGACAATGGCAATACATACTGCATATAAACCATTTATCATGCCCTTATGAACCATGGCTTAGGAACCACTAATATTTTTCAAGACCTGCACTGTTAAAACTTGAGATATCTTCTATGTTTTCTATTCAGATTTATTTACTAAAAATGAGGAATTTCGTGATTTTATTTTCAGAAATAGAAGATTACACAATGACAAAATAAAGACAGCGTATTTAGAGGCACTTCCATGAAAAGTAAAAGCAGCTGGTAATGCAGGATCCTGAAGTAAATAGTATCCTGAAAGTCTTTGTGGTACTGCAAGTTCACTGGGTGTCAGTGTGAATTAGAGGAAAGTCCAGAATATCACAACAAAGAGCACAATGTATTTTTGTACATTTTAATGAAAAAATAAAAGAAATTTATTTTAGAAGTCAACTTTAAAAAATATTAAAGCATACCTGGGAGACTACAGCAGCAAAGAAAAGTGAAACAGAAATAGAAAAGATTGTATGAATAAAATTATTCATCTTTATGTTCACAAATACTATAATTTGTCATCTTTGCTACTGTATTTCTTCATTATTGGGCGATAATCTTTGGGGGCTTTTCAGTGGAACCTGCCATATGAGCTCCCTTTACGACCTTCATACCAAATTAGTAGTGAAATTTTTGTTTTGCCACAGAAATATATGATTTAATATTCCACATAGTAACACAATAAATGGATGTGGTTTTCAAAGATTTCTGTACTTGTTCTACTATAAGTTAAGATAAATTAACTAATATTTTCAATAATATATGCACTTTGTGAACATGCATCCATGTAAGCATTAAGTACAGATTTTTTTCTGTATGATTAAAAAAGTAATGAAGTATGTGATTTTATTTAAATTCTGTAGGACAGAAATTATACTATAATTCTTATCCTCTTTTGTGAGCTGATCATGTCAAACTTTGAGATCAAATGATTTTATTCCTACAACTAATTGTTTCTAATGAACCGCAATTACTAATGATTTCATTATTTCATAGCATGCATTTTGTTAAAATGTTTACTTCATCAATCACATGCCACATAACTAATCAAATGTAATGGACCAACTTAATTCTGACTTAATTCCTTTGAAACAGAAGGTATTACATGAAGAATGATCTTTTAATATCGGTTGGAACGGCACCTCTTGGCTCTTGACCATAGTTTGGTACTGTTCACATCTTAGTTGTTCCTAAAGAGCTGTGTTTTGGGTGTCTAAGGCCAGGTGATGGAAGGACCCGAGCACCAGCAGCAGGAGGGGGGCTGCATCCTCCGGGGCTCACATGTCCAGGTACCTACAACTGGGAAGACTGGGCACCCAGGGCTCAGTGTGGATTGAGTGTCTAAGGTCAGTTACTGGAGGGATCCATACTGTTATGTATATATGTATATTTATGTATATACTTCTCACTAATGGGCTTTCATCCTTATCATCCAGAGAAAGTACCAGGATGAGGCCATTGGTGCTGTTTGGGCAAGTGCTGAGTGTGTCTGTCTGTGGCGACCTGTGTGGCTGGCTGTGCATGTACATGTGTTTTTATAGCTGGGCTTGATGATCTTAAAGGTCTTTTCCAACCTGAATTATCCTATGTGCGCACACATGTGCGTGAGTGCATCTCTTGGGAGCACAAGCTCAGCCTTGCTACTTGCTGGACCTGAGGAGATGGGCCTGTGGCAGCCTCACCTCTGCTGGGCCATTGGCTTTGGCAACTCCTAACAAATATGATTGATTTTTGAGGGAAAATAACAGAACTTTCTCTCCTCTTTCTGCTTAATACCTTCCACAATTCCATGTTCTTAGCCTTGCGACTTTTGTACCAGCTGTCATCTTCAGCTAAATAGTATCCCCTGTAGTTCTTTGCAGAAGACCAGAGGGAATAGCTTTATGTACGTGGCACTCAAACCAAGCGTTAGGTTAATCAGGGGTAGATGTTGTACTAGGTCTACTAAATAAGACTATGACCTTCATTTCACCTGTTCTAAATTTAATTTAGAACAAATGAATGTTCCTCTTTGCAGCAATTCTGTCCTGAGCCCCAACCAGTTAACTTCAATTGATGCCTTTGAGAGAATGGTTAAATCTAAAGACTCAGAAGAGTAATGTAGGCAATTTCTGTATGTTGTCTATTTTTAATGTGGCTCCAGTGCACTAGTTACCCAAGAACAACTGAGCTTCTTCAGTTATTTCAGGAGTTAACCAGATTACTAAATAAGGATTATAGAACTATGCTGTGTTCTTACCTGGAAGGCAAAGCTGAATGAAATATGGATTTCTTAAAAATGAAAAGGATGGGGGTGGTGTAGTTTAGTTGTTTCCTATTAAATACTGGAAACAAAGACCAGCAAGCATCCCTGAATTTTTTCTTCTGTTTCTGTTTAAGACTAATCACACAGACGACACGTCCCCCCCTCCCCCACCTTACTTAAAATACATGTCACTAAATCAGACAAATTCAGGCTTTGTGGGTCAGCAGGTGATAACTGAACCCCTACAGTTCAGAAGTGCTCTTGTGTCCGTTTGCTCTGGGCACAACTCCATTTCAGAATTCAGTTTTTCCCCATTTAAAAAAAAAAGTGACTTGGATTACAAGCTAGCCATGTAATTTGAAATTACATGTGATGGATGCTAAATGGGATCTGATTAAATATGAAGAACATGAGTTCAGCTGAGGAGCAGTAATAGTGAAGAGACTACAGTGGAAGCCCAGGAGGCATAAACTAAAAACCGTGGTGTGTACCTGCCAGTCTGGCCACCATGGTGAGATGAAAAGTGCCCAAGAAAAGTTTTTGAACATGTGAGACAATGCCCTGAGTATGTCCGAGTAAAATAATAACCAAAAAAATGCATGCACATGCTCCTCCATACCTAGCACTTTCTTTCTTCTTCTTCTTTCTCTCTTTCTTCTCTGCCCACTTCAGCATAGTTTATCTACCTGCTCTTCTTGACAGTCTTCGTCTTTCCTCTCTGTTCCTTTATGTTATATCCTAATAATTCCATATTTTCTCCTTTTCACTCTTCAAGTGCAATTGTTTAAACTGTTATTTCTAATACTGTCTTTGTAATTCCACTGAAGAAAAGGAAAATTAATATCTAAGAATAGTTGCATACTTAACATACAGACATTGCTGATCCATGAAAAGGGTAAACAAACAACTTTTTTGTGCAAACAAGGTTTGCACAAAGCTTTTAGTATAGTTACAGTCAAGGTTTGTTATTAGCACATTCTGAACATTTTGCACATAAACAGTTGTATTTATTTCTTTGATATTAAAAGTTAACCAGAAAAACAATCTATGTCAAAGCAGACTGATGCAGAACAGGGAAAATCGTTACTAGAATTACCGAGTAAGTCACTTTCAGAGCTGTTTTATCATCCTTATGGACTGGATTTTTTCTACTTCATCTCTCAGAGAGGAGAAGAAAGTAATGCACATTCCTATTTTATATAGCCTGCTGAAGAGATCTGAGCCAATTGCTTTATTTTGTTGTTTTCCAGTGGAGAAATATCAACCCCAATTTGACGAATTTTTGTTAGAATATCTGAGCATGTGATTATGTATACAATGTTCTGGATCTAATGAGGCTCATTTGGTGCTTCAGAGAGCAACTATTCACTCCTTGATTGGCACATAACTGTCTTGAGTTGAAAATCTGAAGCATCATTAGATGATTTCCCAAAATTATGCACTTAAATTTAGCTCTGCTGTGGTTCTTCCGTGCCACATGAATAATTTCTGTATGTGCCGATGAGCGTTTTGGATACACTTACCCAAACGATGTAGGCTACCTCTAGGCTCCTAGGATACCAAACAGCCTCATCCCTGGTAAGCGCCAGTGGAACTATTCCTTTGCTACTTCACCACCTTTTCTGTGCTTCTTCCCAGGAACTAGCTTTCACTGTAATTGACACAACTCCTTTTTTACAAGAGAGCCTAGGATGCGGACTCTTTGCCTCTGAAGAACTCCACAAAATCAAATATTAGCCTCATGGGAAAAACCCATCAAGCCCTCCCTGCCAGCCAGTAATGAATGCCAGAGCACAACTTCCTATCTCACCAATGGCATGGCAAATGCGTAGCACTGGGCAGATCACTTCAATGACCACCTTTGTCATTCAAAACCTATCATTAAGGGTGACAGATTGATCACTTCTGCTTGTACTCTAACATTGTACCGCTAGATTGCATTTCTTCGCTTTAATCGTTAAGGAAGAGCTTGTGGAATGACCAAGCCAGTTACAGAAGCCAAGTAAAAGGTTTCAAGTACGTTGACGAAAGTGTCCTTTATCAGCATTCAAGGATGACTTTTACCTGAAAGTTTACAGTATGAGTTTCTGGTAGTCCTCAAGCCCACCATGGTGAGCCAGGTGAGACAAAAACAAAGCGTGACATCACTTGGAAAAGTGAGCGAGGACATTGCTTTTGGTCTGCTGTAATGAATCCATCCAAAGACATTGGTCATCAAGATCCCAGAGTTAAACTGCAGAAGTTATTGACATAATTCACATGAAAAAAAACCATGCTAGTATAGTATCATTCTTACTGGTACTGATCAGAAATCCTATCCAGAAAGAACTAGGCTCTGTTATTTATTTCCTCGGTAGTCAACAGCCAGAGAAGACTTACGTTTTCCCACAGAAGTGATGCTCTTAACCAAAAAGATAAATATTGCTAGACAATCTCTATAATGTGAAGCCATAACAGGAAAAGATTGTGTGGTCCTAATCTAGATCGATTAAAGGAAAAGAATGGACAAAGCATGTTAATAGCCCAGGGTAAATCTAACAGCGGCTGGAGGGTCTGTGTGTTGATCTTAATCTACGTAACATTAAAACATAAATACTTTTTACCAGTGATTGTGCATTCTAAACTCCTGATAGTTGTACAGAATTCTTTCTTTTATTGCCTAGTGATCTTTAATATCTTGTCATCTTTTACCACTTTCTCTAAGGATTTGAAGAATACCACTCATCTCATTGTAATCCTCCCCACCCCTTTCTTTTGATACCCTGCTCAGCATGATTGCCCTTGAATCATTTCACTGCAGAATAGAGCAGCAGAATCTCTCAACATGAAGGACACCTCGTACTTACTACGGACTTCCCTTAAAAATAATTTTCAGCTTCAGGTTCACACTAAATATCCTTGCTGCTGGAAGATAAATCACACTTTTGTTCTTTGGATCGGTGTAGTGGTCAGCTCAATGTCTCCTTCTGATAAAAATAAAATTCTTCTTGGTGTTGCTAAGGTTATGTTCTCTGCTAACTCTTCCTCTTTCTCACTGTAGACATTTCCATTGTTCATTTTGTTTCCGATTATCTCTAATTTACAATCACTGATCTGATGCTCTGTCCCACCATGTCCTTTTTTCTTTCTTTTCTCAGGGTCCTGAGGGCACCACCAGCCCTCAGGCTGGCCCTGACCAGACTCCCTGGGGCCACAAACTGCCCATGGCCCTGGACCACACTTCAGCCCAGCCTGGGGCCCTCAGTCCCTGCCCCAGAGATGCCATAGAAGTGTTTGTCTCCATCCCTGTCTCTAGCTGCCTCCTGCACTAACCTCTGTTCTGCACCGTGGGCAGCTTGTCTCCTGGATGGACCACTTTCAACGTATATTGTAGCGTGCCTTCAGCCCTGCCTTTTCCCCCACACCCCCATCCACTTCTGTGCCTGATCTCGCTCCCTTGGTGGATCTTGGCCACCTTTAGCAAATTTCATTGACAGAGGTGACCAAAACCAGGGGAAAATGAAATGGTTTGTTTTCAGCAAGAGCTTAGGGGATGCCATCTTCATCGCCTTTTTTCATAAGTGTTTATAAGAGTTCACATGCTTCCATAATGATCTTTTCTTTTCTTAAGAAAAGAGAGAGATATTTACCAACTCCCTCCTTTGCTGATCTCAGGCAATCTTGAACCATTAGGTTTATACCTGTATTGGTTTGTCTGTCTGTTACTAGGGGTCAGTAGTAATATGTTCAGCAGGAATCACTAAGCTTGAATGCCCGCCCACCCACCTGCGATATCTCTGGCCTCATTATTATATAGCCCCCATTTAGACTCCATTAACTTAGGCACGTACGTTCATTATTTATTATAGTTCTGGCAAGACCGACCAAAGCTTACTCTTTCCCTCAAATGCTGAAGTCCTTTTTATTTGACACTTGCTGTGATTTCTCCACTAGTTAGTTATAATTAAGCTCTTTGTCATAAAGGATGCCATTTACAGCCGTGTTTTCACACATTTTCTTAGCCATTTCTTTGCTCTCTAAAGAATGATAAAATGTTTTTATTGTTGTTTTTAACAGAATTAATTTTGTTGTCCATATTTTCATGACTTTATCATCTCATGGAGTTTAGAAATAACATCAAGCCTAGGGGGAAGCAGTAAAAATTATTAGAGCTCCAATGCACATATGATTATAAAGAGTTTTTCCATCATGTAAGTATATATTTGTGCAATAAAAGAAACAAACACCAAAACCTGCCATTCAAGGAAAGGAAAAGAACAACTACTGTAGAAGAGGGCTAAAGAACTAGATGAATTAATTACTGCACTAAGGAGGCTTTTAGAATGAAAACAGAGATGGAAAACAAGGTACATCTTGTAGTTTTAGACAGGCTACATAAACTTGGTGTAGTATAGGAAGTTACAACCATCTTCAGTGATATAAGTAAAAAAGGATTGAGGGAAAGAATAGTCATCTTTGTATGGTGAGAAAAGGGTACAGATTAGATATGTTAAGTACTTAAGAAATAAAATGATTTTTTTTTTTTAATTTGCCTTGAATCTAAGTAAGTGTAGTAATTCTGCAAGGGGGCGGGGATAGGGTGTTATCACACCAAGATGGAAACAAAACCAAGGTTGTTGTGCCCAGCTTGGGCACTTGTTACGTCCCAGTCTGACTACATTGAGCCTGGGAGAGGTTCACAATGATTTCCAAGCGTGAAATTAAGACACAACCGAGGTCAGATGCCGCTCACTGCAGGTTTATTGCTATCCTGCAGCAATAGTCACTGAGCAAGTGACAGAGTAAAGGCAGAAGTAGAGGAAAGGCAGAAAGGAGAAGCAGTATTACAGAGCATAGAAAGAGTATAGTCACCACCACAGGCCCATGACATCTCAGCAGTCCTCTGGAATTCCAGCAGCATCCCATTGATCCATGATTGACAATGGTGGGGATCTCAGTCCCAATTTGTGGTGGGTCACCGCACCAGCTATAGTCCAGGTCAGTCCGTAGCTTGACCAATCAGCATGACAGTGGCCTTTGCCCAGCTAATTGTCATTTGACACGGTCACCATATGAGGTCTTTCTGCCCCCTGTTGCTTGGGCAGCGCTTGGCTCAGCGCAGTCCTCACGCCTCAGCAAGTTTGGGGTTAACAGGGTCTGGCCACTCTGGAAACCAAAGGCTTACACCCTTTTCAGCTGGGGGCAACACACCCTTTTCAGCTGATGGCAGTCCTGGGTGGTGACTGATAAGCAAAAGAATGGTCTGCAGAAGGTGCTAAATAGATACAAGCAAGCTTCTTATGGGCCTGCAAGCCTGCTGTCGATTTGCAGAAGCTTAAGCAAGCTTTGAGACAATTATTTTGAGGTTCCAGTCTCTCACCGCGCAACAGAGAATTGCTGCTCTAGAACTACAAAAGATCTGGTATGCTATACTGAAGATGAATAAAAGCAGTTATAAGTCAAATTGAAGGCTAAGTAAGCACAATGCCTGTAGTTCTGAAAGGAAATTGCAGATACATCAGTTTATGCGGTGATTATGTAGAGCTTTAAACATTTTTTTGAAAGAATTATTACTAGGAAAATTAATAGAAGATCAGAGATGTTTCAGTTGTGATTTACTAAAATTCAAATTAGTCTATTATACTTTTATAGGAATTTTCAATAAAAAAGTAATGTCTTTTTATAAAGATAAAAAAGGAGATTTCATAGCTATAAGACAAACTGCTATAGTGATTCATGGACTGATTCTTGCAAAATTACTCCTAAAGTAGGAAAGATTGTCCTTAGTACCAGTGAAAGGTAGTTGGAGTGAATATCTAGTCAGCTTGGGATAAACCATCTAGAAGCTGTTTATTTAGTAAGATGCCATAGCTCAGCCAAGCTGCTTTGCATTAGGCTCATTAGCTTGGACATCGTACCAGACTAAAATGGGTGTATACTTTGGGAAACAGAGATGCCTCACTCTGAGCTGCTAAAAAACTATTGGGGCAACACATTAGTCAGTCATTCAAGCATCTCTACTTTGCTGTAATCAGAGTTAAAATAAAAATAACGCTATTTTTATTCCTTAGATTTCAAAGCAATTTATACCAGTAGGTGAGTTTCTCTAAATGACACTCACAAAACTCAGAGATGGTAACAGTAAGCTAGCTTACTTTTGAAGTGAAGTTGTTTTAACCAGTCTGAGTTTCAGATTTATACCCTGATTTCTGATTGCAATGACGTAAATAATAAATAAAGTAGGCACAAAATGTTATATCAGAATAGAATCAATTTACTTCTATTCTACATTGCTATTAAAATAAACATAAAGACACCATTCAAAAACAAAGCAGTATAATGTACAAGACAATAGAGAATTAAGACTGCTGATTTTCATTCTTGTCCAGTGGATCCTACCTAGGAGGTAGTTTGCTTTTAGCAATATTACAGAAAATATTATCAAAAGAAAGGCCTTCTTTAGGAGAAAACATACCACACTGCAGATGATTTGGGTAGCCACCAAAGCTACAAAATTCAGGTAAAAACAAGTCTTTAAATACTGTTTCTCAGTATAGCTTTATTCTGTCTTTTCACCATCAACAGTAACGATAAACTGACATAAACTAGGATGAATGCATTACGGTGTCCTAAAATGACCATCTTAATAAGCCGATGTGGCATTTAACTAAGGTCGGCATGTCTCTATTCCAATAAAATAAGATATAAATTTTTTAATGTTAGGCACAATGTACAATTAGGGTGCTTTGCACTGCAAAAGACACTGGATTCAATGTCCTGGAATGATGATCCCGAGCTTTGAAATCTGAGGTTGTTATCTATAGCATATTCTTTATTAGTCCAAAATCTGGAAGTTAATTGGCTTAACTCTGACCTCAGCTAGCCAAGGAAAGCCTAAGAAGAACCAGTACATATGATGTTGCTCTTCAATTTAAGGGCATAGAAAATGACTAAATATTCTTTCCTCCTACCAACAATCAAGTTATCGAGGGTATTCAACATGTATAATGGCAGAAAATGATGTCACTAGGATAAATATAGTATTTTGCTGTAACTACAGGAAACAATCATATGAAAGACAATAAGTAATGATTTTCTAGGGCAAATAGTACCTTTTAGCTATCCTTCATTGCCCCCATGCAGGGAAAATTACTGAACATAGAAACCATGCCTTGCGCTCTGATGGATTCTGCACAAGAATAAATGTGTTGGTGGGACCTTGCCTCGCAGCACAGGATTCTACCTACAACAGCGATGAACTCACAGTTCTCCGTGGGCTCTTATGGGACATTGAAGTCACTTTGATTGTGACTTTCTGTCAGAAATTAAAAATGGTTCACATAATATAAAAGTATGTTTTCACAGCAAAGTCGTTCAGGGAAACGTTTTTGTTCGGGGAAACCTTTTTGTCTATAGAAGACTTTAAATATATGAGTGCTTTACAGACAGACGTGAAAACGGCCATAACTTCCTCATGTGTTGCTGTTGTACATTACCAGGAAGAAATTCTGCTCACTGTGATCCTCTCACCGAACTCTCCAAAAACCAGGAACAATTCCTGAGCCTGTAGTCTGTCATTCCTTACAAAGCTGCAGTTGAAAACCCTGGTTTAAAACTCCGCTTTCCCTCATAACCTTTCGACTCTTATTCTTGTCGTCTTCACACCGATTTGAAGGAAGTCAGTTAACTGGCATAATAAAAGAAATAAGAGGTGAGGAGTTTTGTGGTGTGTTTGGTACGGCTGTTTTTGGCCAGACGGTGTCTAATAGCCGTAGCAGATGTCTTACATATGCCAGACACAAGTAGAGGTTTGCTAAGCATCAGTTTCAGTCTTGATGTGGTTCAGTGTCAACTTCTTCGGCTTTGGAAGTCCCATGCATATCTCCTGGACCAAAATTGAAAACACTCTGTCTGTCAAATGTCTGCAACATTTCCTTGGCGCACACACCACCAAGAGTAGGTGGTCTTTCAATGAGAGTGGCTTTGCCAAATAGTTTTCTGTTCAGAGCTCCACTGTCTCCTATTATCCCCTTCTTCCAGAATTCACATCTGCTGCTGCAACACTTTTTCTCTTTAGCTTTAAAATATTTTCTGGTAGTTTTAATATGGTGGTGGTGGTGAAGCTAGCATTTGCTGGGCTTTCTAAGACGTTTTTCTTTCTTTCCTTTCTTTTTTTCCCCCTTTTTTTAAAAAAAACCCCAACTTTTCCCTCTCTCTAACTTCTTTCTTCCTCTGATTATCTAACAGGAAATCTAACACCGCCTCAGATTGTCTCTATTGTCTAAGAGTAATGAGCAGTTATATGAAATAGTCATAGGTACTGAAACAGACACCAGACAAGCAGAAAGCATCTGCCACATCTTCAGTTGGGTTGAGTTTATAGGTTGGAATAGGAACCAGTGCATTAAATAAAAGAGTTTACGCCATGAAAAGACAAAAACCTTGACTGTAAAGGCTGTAAGTTAAAAAATGTGCAGATATCATACCCAGTGCTAGTATTGTTACAGCATTAAATGCATAACATTCATGGTAGTTGTGGCAGTATTATCCACCACATAACCTTTTAATAATTAGATTAATTCATTCTCTTTGCACAGATTGCTATGGTTATTTGCCTATATCTTGTTAAACACAAGGAACAGCATTCCAAAAACAAGGACAAAAAAAAAAATCTCCCAAGAAGAATAAAACAGTTCATCTTACCTCATGAAACACCCCTCTTTATTCTATAGACGATGTAGACCATTCTAGTTTAGTCACTCACCCCACACTTGCCCCTTTCTGAGTCTGAGGTCAAACTTACTGCTTATAACAGCGTTATCTAACCTGTGTGCATTGTTTTACGGATTTCTCGAAATGAGATAGGAATTGTTATGTGAGACTGACTGACAATTCCTGCATCAGCACCTAAGCATAGGAGTGAGTCCTACCCCAAAGGAAGAAAAAACGGTGGCCCTTCAGCTTTCTTGAGTCCTAGGTGCATTTGACAAAATTCTGGGGTTTGATTATTTGAAATTCTCTGGGCGTACGCAGTGATTGCTTACCTGGTCTCCGGCAACTCACAAATATGCTACTGATGCCGTCATTCCCAGAGATGATTTGGAGGTCAGGGACAATTTTCAAATTGTCATTGACACAAAGAAACCATCATTCTGAGCGAGCCATCGAACAGCTGACAGAAAATCTTTGATATTTTCATCACACATACATCTCTAGCCAAATAAACGGAGAAATTCAACAAACAACTTTTTCAACAAGCAATAACAAAAGTCATGTATTTCCTTTTTGACCAATTTTATGATGATAGCCTGTCGTATTTATTTTGCTAGAAATATCTAATAAATAGTAATTTTATTCGAATTTTTAGAGCTCCCATACTTTTAATACTGCGCTTTAAAGGATATGAACCTTTGGGTTCATTAAACACAGAAAAGTGATGTGATCACAGAAACCGTTAAGAAAGGGGGCTTATGTGGAGAAGAATATAGCCTACAGATTACATACATTTGGAGTTTATTTGGTGAGACAAAGAGTATAATGTGCCACTAGACAGGTTAGCCAGTTCTAAATCAATTTTTTCTAATTTGAATTTTTCTTAACCAGCAAAATGATGTTTAACAATGTTTCGACCAATGTATGAGAATATTCTCTTTTCTGTTTTAGATTTTGCATAAAAAGCGGACAAGTTTATGAGCCAAGAAAGGTTTTACATTCCAAAGGCAAAAGACAGAGCAGTATTAGGTCTACGAAGGTTTTTTTATTTGTTTTTTAAGATACAGGCACAAATCATTGATCTTGCAATTTAATATTCTTATTATTCAATTTAAATTAGAAAACAAGTGTACCACTGCCAAGAAGGTGGGAATTTTCAGCATTATTTAATATATGTGAGAATATTAAGAAAATCATTCACTTTTAACAGGATTTTCCCTCTTATCTTTCATGAAAACCTCTAAAATTCCCACTCGGGAAATCAGTATTTCCTACCCAAATTTTTTTTTTTTTGTTTTGAAGGTTAAGAACATTTTCCTTGGTTCCCTCTTTATAATCTTAGAATCACAAAATTAAAGACTCACTGCCTTATTTTGGGCAAATGTCCCTCAGATTTCAGTAAGCATTCTGTGTTTATATTATATCTAGCATAGAATATTGTACTCTACTTTTGTTCTACAGAGTGCTATGTGCATATATTTGAAGTCAAATACACATATTCTTTGTTTCTATGAGCTAAAATGTCTTTAACATGAATTTATATTTCTGTTTTCTGCAGGCTAAAAGCAACGAATTACTGAAAGTGAGAATGCAAAGAGAATTATAACTCACAAAACTGTATACAATTACTTCAGTTTATGCCCCAGAAACGGCTGTGGTATATGGGGATGTCCCCGGGCCAGCTTTAAATTGTCCCCTGTACAGGCTAATTCACACTGAATAAGGGAAAACTTCTGGTCTGATATTATTAGAAATTTAATTTTCAATCTTGAAGGATATCAGGGACTATATAGTCTATGCATTAAATCCTCGAACTATTCAATTTTATTAGAAATATGCCATTTATTTTAGATTAACTGGAATTCTTTGTGCATATTAAACTTGGATACATTTATGCAATTCAGTGGTACCACTTTGTGACGCTGTAGTGGAAGCAATTGAGTTACATTAGCTGGGGTATTGCAATAACACAGTTATACTGCTTTCAGCATCTGTGCTTGCCTAGATATCTCCGCAGAGCATTGTATTGGGTATTATAGCAGTCTATTGCAAAAGAAATATGACAGCTGTGTGAAGAGTGCTCGCTCTCATCTTCATCCTGAATTTGTGAATTTATAGAACGGTGAACTGGGAGAGAAAGGAGAAAGCATATAGATTAAAATGGTTTAGCAGACATTTGTATCACAGGCTTGGAAGGACCCAATGAAACTGAACTTTGTATTTAGAAATAGAGATTAAAAATATCACACATTTCCTTGAACTTAATTTTCAAAAGCAGCTGTACGTGGGTATTTGGGACCCCTACAATGGTCTTGCATGACTAAGCTACTTCAGTCAAGAGTAGAGTCGTGTTTAAATCCACTGCAATGATTTGGTTAAATGAGTGAACTGTCATTCATGTAACAAGATTTTAAAAAGTCTAGAGTAAAATACATATTTCAAGGAACCTCAAGTGTAATGGTAGTGGAAATAGATGGGAAAAAAACCAGGAAACTCTGGCAATATAATACATTAATTTAAGTCTTCTATCCAGAAAATTCTTTGGATATACCAACTTTCCAGGGTACTTAGCTGTATTTTTTTGTCATTGGTGAGAAAGTGAGAATAATTCAGATCTAAGTTACACGGTAACTTCAATCAACTAAGTGTGGTCACCTCGCTGTAAAACTGGAGTCCACGTGCCAAGAAGTATGGATCTAATCAGCACACGCAGCCTCATACGCAATTAGTACCTTCCAACTAATGGCGGAACAGACTACAGCCCTTCCGGTGAAGCCAGGGATTTGTTCTTGAGAGAACATGCACGGCATGTTACCAACTAATATCATAATTGCCGAAAGATTACCTTACTGACCTGCAGGTCACCAGTGTGAAAGTCTGGGGATCACCGAACTCTATTTTTTTAGTCCCCACTTGCTGTCAAGCAGCCAAATCTAAATTTTACTTGTGCACTTATTGTGAATAGACTTTATTGCTGAGTGGTTAACTACTTACTTGTTGATCACACTGCGGTTTGCTCAATACGTGGCTCATAAATTGTAACTATTTAGCTGCAAAACCCCAAGAACAGAAGAAGAACTCATTATCCAATATTTTACGTTCTGTCAGACAAAGGTATCACTTCAGTGCTATACACACATACAATATTATTTCCTTGCAATTTTTTTCAGGACCAGTGATTCAACACTTACAAGCAGATGTTTATTATACTGTTAAGACTAAGGTTTGGGCTTCCCACAATTTAACAAATACATCTATAAGGTTTAATTAGTACTAAAAGTATGTTACGGTTGAACAAGGCAGTTCAATATGAGCCTGATCTGCTGTATACCAGCATCTGAACCTTCTACTAGGCAGCTAATAGCTTCTCTAATTTCCACCCAAACTGCAATGTGGAATAAAATAAATTATTTCAATAGAAGCAGACTTTTATACATGTGCTGGCATTCCTAGCATTATCAAGAATTAGTATAACACTTCATCCTCTTCAGTACTCACTGTGTTGCAAACAGGCTCCTATTAGTGAAGGAACTGAGTAATTGTCTCTGTCAAATTTCACGGTAAACCAGAGTTTCTGAGTCAGGAATGAAATACCGCTGAAGCAACCTTCAGAACTAAATTGGCACTGCTTTATTGCATTAAACCGTACCTTAAATATATCTTAGGAAGTCTTATACAGCCTGATTGCAAAGGATATTGTCCCCAAGAAAGGCTAATGATGCCAAAGGAAAGGAGATCGCTTAAACAGGATGCAGTCATATTGTTGATTTCAATGATTTATGAATTAGTGACTGTTCAACGTGCAATATGAAATCTAGATTAACAAGAATTCTTAAGCTGCATGAAAGGAAAGTCTGAAACAACGTACAAAAAATGTGTAGAGTATTTTATTGGGTGAATAATTTTACTAGAGATGCATACAATGTGGTAACAGCTGAGTAGATTTCCATATATACCCTTTGAATTATTTTTTTGACTAAGGAAATATGAAAATTAGAGTGAATGTCAGCATTTTATTTTGGATTTGTTTTTTTGATGCTAGCTGCATGTATTATATTGTTGTGATATAGTAAAGCTTTTGAATTCACTTGTTCTAAACTTAAACATATGAATTAAAAAAAATACCTAGTAAGCAGTGCACAACAGTTGTCTATTTCTGCAGCCATTGCCCCTGCAAATACATAATGACTGACAGATTACTCCACATGGGAAGGAACATTAACGATGTTTGACAATTAGCCAAAAATTAGCAAATTGTATACGATTCTAATGATTTAGAGATTCACATTCAGATACAAATTTCTATAAAATACTGATAACGGTAAGAAGAATAACAAAAAGTCCAAGTCTCTATTTGCAAAAACCACCATGGTGTCTGCATTAATTTACAAGCTCTCAGTATGGAAAGTACTCAGATATCTTTAAATACAATTTTGAACAGATATTACAAAGTTGAACTAATCTATTTTTCCATTCCTTCTCATTACCGTGATGTATTCCCACTGTTCCTTTCCTTTGGTAACATTTTGACAGTTCAAAAGATAGCAATGTTTGAGGCATTTGCAGATCTTTGTAAATTAAATAGACTTCCACAATGGGAACCACGTGCTGGCCCTGCAACAAGTTACCTTTTTTCCATCCTTCAAAATATATTATCTGAATAAACATAATCTAAAATAATTCTTGGTTATCCAAACAAGATGGCACTTCTGCTTGTCCCATGAGCTCCAATTTTTTTCTAGAGACAGTAAATTCAATAGTCAGTAAATTTAAGGTAAAATATTATGCATCACTGACTGCAAAATAGGTCAAAGTAGAAGATAATTTATTTAAAAATTGCCTTGAAAAGGTGCTTTGATGATTTCTTCTGCATAAAGAATCAGATGCATATACTAATTTCTGGAGAAGCAGTTTAACATTCACTTATATGTGACTGAATAAAAAATATCTAGTCAGATAGAGAACTGTGAAAAATCCATCCACTTTAGGAGATACTGATTGGAGAGGAGCTAAGAAATGCTTTTTACTTTTACTGAAAATGGACTTCAGAGGACCAGTAAGAAGAAATTTGATTTTCAAAATGAAAGTGAATGATGATTTTTGAGAGTGTTGAAGGGCAGATGCTGTTATACTGAACAAAACTGTGGGTGGCTAATCTAAAGTTACTCTATGGCAAGTTATTAAATAAGGCAGTCGATTTTACATTTTGGCCATGTAACTTATGATATATGTTATTTGACTAACATAACATCATGCAAGTGTTTATTGTGCTGTAAAAAGTTCTGGGCTTACAATCACCATTTTTCTCACCTTTAAATCATACTGCTACCTATATACTCGGTTTAATAAACCAAAAATAGTACTTTTTGTTTTTAATGTAGTCTATATTTTTCACAAGTTCCTTGGACTGTAGACAGTTCAACAGGGCCAAAATGTTTGATTTTTGCTAGCTGAAAAAATGTTTTACTATGAAAGAACTTCGAGCTGAGAGATGGAAAACAAAAGATCGTGTGCCTGCCCTGTGAGGTGCATGATTGAAGATGCTACATCTTACAAGCTACTTAAATGATACTGCATAGAATTTTTTCCAATATTAAACACAATTGCACGTACTCAAAGGTGACAGAACTAAACTTAGATATAGAAGATATAGAGAACGATATAGTACAGAAGTCACTGTTCTTCAGCAAGTATAAATTCTGTGAGAGAAGTAAAATAATCAGAAAGAGACTGCAATGAACCTGCTTGCTGCAACGACTGGGTTTGAAGGATGTTATGAAAATGGAAGTAATTTTTCAATCACGTGCAACATCACTGTAGTGCTGAGAGGAACTACAAAAGTCATTGTGATCAACATAATAAAAAAAAAAATATCTTTGGAGTAGAAGGGGAAATTAAAGAAATTATCTTCTGTACCATGATGTTTTCAATGAGCTACCCCCAAAAAAATGTGTCTGGCTTGAAAAAATGCTCTGATAAATTCAGTCCATACCCCCTGGAAATTGTTACGTTTTGCAGAGAGAAGTGTTTAATTTACTTTACAGGTAAGTTTGACTGAATGTGTTTTAAATTGACTATTCCTTTTCTGGTGACCAGACATCAAGAATAAAACTCTGAATGACTGATTTTTTTTCAGTTCGATGGCTGAATAAGAAAAATAAAATGGGCAAACTGTTTTCAAATTGAACAACATATGTTGTTTTCCTTCAAGACGGAAAGACAGAATGGAGAATGGGGCTCACCGCCTGACTGGCATTAGTATCTATTAATCTTTTCTGGAAACATTCAGGTTTACCCATGGAAAGGCTACAGACTATGAAGCTAACAAATTTAGGTATTCCAGTAGGCAACTTTGCTTCTAAAAATTTAAAGTTTATTTGATTGATACCTACAGATAACACAGATAAATGGATAGACAGCTGAGTTTCTATATCATTTATTAAGGTTCTAGTTCTACTTTACCTTATATCTGTATGCAAAAGCCATTTAATGAAACCTATGTAGTATTTTCACCTAATGGAGATCTTTCAGCTAGCTTAAGGGAACTCAGACTGAGCCTGTAAAAAGCACATCCATTCATTCTTTTATTGCAATAATCCCTTGTATTTATAGTACACAATCTGCCTTCCTTCTGAGGAGCATTTTGAAATGTTTCATTATAAACTAACTCCAGTAACACAATCCTTGTATCAGGACAAGAGGTAATGGGCACAAACTTCAACATAGGAAGTTCCATCTCAACATGAGGAACTTCTTTACTTTGAGGGTGGCAGAGCACTGGAACAGGTTGCCCAGAGAGGTGGTGGAGTCTCCGTCTCTGGAGACATTCCAAACCCACCTGGACGTGTTCCTGTGCGACCCGCTCTAGGTGAACCTGCTTTGGCAGGGGGGTTGGACTAGATGATCTCCAGAGGTCCCTTCCAATCCCAACCACTCTGTGATTCTGTGATTCACATTCCTAGAATCATAGAATAGAATCATAGAATTGTTAGAATTCCCTTGCGTGTGAAGTGAAACTTCACTTCAGGTAACTGAAGTGAAAATTGAGGTTATATTTAAGTAACACCACTCACAAGCACATGACATACCCAAGTCAACTTGCTATACCTGAAGTCCTTTGGTTACATTAGGGGGATATTCACTTTAGGTGAAGAGAGTCAATGGCTGTGATACTTGGAGTTGTGTAGAGCTCACTTGGGCGCTGTATTGCACATACAACTGTATCTGACTTGACTGAGGAACCCATATCATGATGCCAAGTGCTTTCCTTTACTGTGGTTTGATGTATTTAATCTTAACACATGTCTCAGAGATCTTTTTAGGAAAATAATAGCCTTGACTTTAATAGATTTTTACGAATTATAAGTCATCTATTGGAGTCGTTGACCTTTTTTAGCAGATCTTTAGGAGAAAGTAGCAATCTGTGACTTATTTTATGTATTTTATGAGTCTGATCTCCTTCCTCTATTTATTTTGACTCTTTTTAGTACTTCCCCTAACTTTTTATTTAGCTACATTTACATTCCTCAGAGAATACATTTGGATTATTATATTTCTGTGCTGAAAATTCAGAGCCTGTCAATGGAAATTTATATCAGAATAGGTACTATGGAATAAATCAAGGCTTTGTCACTTTTGGCAATGGTAAATCTAATTTCCTTATTTAACCTGAACAAAGATATGAGGCTATAAAAGCAATTAAATAGTTCTTATTAGCAATAATACATTTCCCAGGTCAATAGAGTTGTGGATAGGGAGTCTGAGAGGCAAGGAAATATTTCTTATTTATGGCTAAAGATTTTACAGCTTGCATATTTTTTAATAAACACTTGTACATCTTTTCTTTAGAAATACTGTTCAAGAAAACCATACAATATGATTTAAATATCTATGACTCAGATATCTGATATGGCACCTTATTGATATAGCCCTTTTGTACAGACAATCCTCAAATACTTTCCAAAACATAAGCCTCCAGCCTAAAATACTGGCATTGATAGGCTCAATTTAAGACATGAATAGTAGTCACTGTCCATATTGGTAGTGAAAATTAAGGGTCTTAGAGGTCCAATTTAGATACTGCAAAGTTGAAAATCAATGACCCATAGAAAAGAAAATTAAAATTCTAGGAAAGAAAGTTAAAAAACCAAAACATAACAAAAACCCCAAAACAAAAAAACTGGTGAAGTGCAGATCAATCTAATTCATACAGAGAAAAGAGAGAAGATGAACCTTATCGGTTGGGCAGTGTATGAACAGTGACCAACAAGCCTCTACTGAAAGGCTTTTATCCCCAAAGAGTCTTCAGATGTGGACAAAAAACACAATACCTGCAAAATCTAAGAAATTTTGTCTGTTGCAAATGAATTGGAATGGAAATAATAATACGTAAGTGTGAAATGAGAGAGACACCTTTAAGGAATGTAAGGACACAGGTAAATAATTGTCATATCTGTCATGGGCATATAAACCAAGTTGTTTTGCCCAAATGGCAATAAGTTACCTTTCATTCCATAGCAAAAGTTACATTCATTTCCATTTATTTCAAACTGAAAGATAGTCTGTTCACTGACACCTTAATGCACGTTCTGTCATCTGCTGTTCCTCTTGGTTGATTAAAGCTAATTTATAGTTCTCTCTTTTTTATATCTCTCAACAAAGTATGGAGTTATCAATAAGGAATGAAAATTCCATTTTTCCATGCATGTCTTATAGACGATATGAGCTAAAATCTCATATACCACAGGCTTTACTTACTGAATTATAGCTATTTGGGGGCATTCAACACAAGAAAACTCTACAGTCATTTGTAAAGCTTACAGTAACAAAAATTCATTCCCTCAGAGAAAGTAAAGTTCAGAGTTAAGAAAAAAAAAAAGCACGTGGAGATATGATATTAACATACTAAAATGCCAACATCTCAGAAGTCAGACCATCAACAACATTGATCGTACATCTTAACGCTGAAATATACTGTTTGTCTCTTACCTGGAGATAAGCAACGCAAACGAAGAGCATATGGTATAGTGTGTGTATGCATGTATAGACTGGGTAGTAGGAAAAGTTTTTACACTGAAAGGGTTATTAGGCATTAACAGGCTGCCCAGGGAATTGGTTGAGGCACCATCCCTGAGGGGATTTAAAAGACGGGTAGACATAGTGCTTAGAGATATGGTTTAGATTAGTGATGGGTTTTGTCACAGTTAAGTTGATGGTTGGACTAGATGATCTGAAAGGTCCCTTCCAACCTGGGCAATCCTATGATTCTATGATTCTGCATATGTATGACTGGCAGACTGGTAACAATTGACAAGGAGAAGGCTTAGGTACTCAACAGCTTTTTTGCCTCAGTCTTCACTGGCCGCCTCTCCCCCTACACCTCTCAAGTGGGTGGACCGCAAGGCACGGACTGCAGGAGAAAAGTCCTGCCCACTGTAAGAGAAGATCGAAAGATCACCTGAGGAACCCTGTGGGCTGACAGCCAACACTTAGAGCTTGGTGTTCAGCACTTGGGACTCGCTCTGCAGACGCATGTGTGTGAGCTCAGGGGGTGTTTTCTTCCTGACCTGTCCATTGATGGGTTGCAGGGAGCAGCACTGGTACTCACAAAGCCTGAGCACCCGTGTTTGCAACTGGAGGTGTGTGGAAACACGGAAACCTGCCTTCCCAGGAGAGGTGGGAGGGTGCTTGCAACTGTGTGATTGAAGTTTTCAAAATTAGTTCTAGCAGGGTGTTTAGAAATCTGTAGGTGTTTATTAACATTTTATAAATGTGTAGAGTTGTCATTTATATATGATTTGCTGCTCATATTGATCCTGACTGTATAGTTCACTGATTATGAGTTAATTAGTGTCATTTGTAAATCAATAAATTGCTTCGATCCTGATTTAAAATATTTGACATGAGCAGCTGGGACTCTATCCAGCCCTGACTAAATATATAAACACTAAATATATAAGACTCTCTGAAGTCTGTAAGAGTTATTACTAACCTATTTTATGCAAGAAGGATTCAGATATTTCAGTGAGTAATGACAGTACTCTATCCTAAAAGAAAAAGTACAGACACCAGCCAAAATATTACATACATATATAAAAGACAAACTACTCCCTAAAATACCAGTCTCTTCCTCCCTCTTGTCAGTGGAATATATTTCTCTCTCTCTCCCTTTCCCTATTTCCCCAAATACTATCCAGACCGTTATTTTCTAATCTGCATTTTTGCCTGAAAAATCGAATACCGAATCTTGTAATTGCTCCTATACGTACAATAATAATTTTTTAAGATTGCCTTGAGCAGCAATCCAACTGGGACTTCAGAATATTATTAATCTCAGTGCAATTCATTGGTAAAAATCAAGCCAACAAAGTGGTCCTAAGCCTCTTTCTTGGGCATTGAGCCTCTGTGGAAAACACCTGGAAACTTCTGTCTGGCCAGGATACTCTTTCATTAGTCAACTGAGTGAGTCTGGCTTCTCTGGGTTTTGATAAAGTGTAGGTAGCTAACTTTAGGTGCTCTATATCACTCGTTGGAGCCATCTCTTCTCCACTGAGTAGGATAAATGGTGTTTGACATCTAATAGCAGGGATGTATCAAGAGGCAGCCAGGCCTGATAACGCCTAAAATAGGAAGACACACACAGGGCAGCAAGGAAGACTGCCTTTTTATTGATCTTCAGAAACAATATTTCTTTCCAAAAGTCTAATTTATGGTGAAAGACACACACCATTTTTACTAGAAATTGTTTCACTAGAATTTTTTTTTTATACTTTGGATAACATGTTTTTCTGTCATGTGGTTTAAATGTTACTGTTTTATTTTCCCAGAAGGGTAGTATATAAAAAAGTAAACGTCATTATTTTTAGCATTTATGCTTATTTTTATATAATCCGAAAATGCATTTGAGATAAAAATATCTGTAAGATATAACTAGTATTGTCTTTATAGAAAGTCCAAAGTAGTGCAAGCCATGCTGTTTGGAATTTAGAACTATTGTCCTTAAAAATGGCTGTTGTTATGGTATTAGTAATTCCTTCCGTATCAGAAAATAACAAAAAAATCCAGCTTGATTAAAAGCTAACAGCTGGTAACCTCATTAAGAGATGGTGTGGAACTTCTTTTTCCCAGGAGCACCAAAGGGCAGCGTTGTAAGAGTCCTAATTCAGCCCCTGAACTTCTTTCCTGCAGGGGAAAGCAGCATGAGGAAGCTCATCAACTGCTGCAGAGTTGCTTCATCTTTTGCAGGTGGCAGATCAAGTTGCACTGGCCTAAGCAGTGGGGATCGTCCTGTCTGCTGGCCTTCTCCTATATGAAAAGGAGAGTGGTGGGGTTAGTAGAATTGGTGTGAATAGAGGTTGTACAGTGGAGGCAGAGATACCTTCTCTCTTTTGCATACCTCCAGGATTTACATGAAGAAAAGTTAATCATTTTAAGCATACTTGAATCGGTTGGACAGGAACAGTAAACCTAGCTTTTAAAAAGATTTCATGTTTTGAAATGGAAAATTTCTGAAGCTGAAGTCCTTTTCCATCTCTGAATGCTGAGTTGAGGTCAACAAGTGGTTTAATGTAGAAAGAGTCAGCGATTTCTGGGTTTGTCACTAGAGTCCAGTAACCCATGTAGAGGAAATCTGGGTTAAGTGCTGTAGAGTTTCCTCTGGCAGAAGCCTTACAACACTATAATTGTTTCTTTAGCTTCTCAACACAACGTAATCTCTGGAAGTCTCAGAAATAATTTTAGCAAACAATGAATTCATAGGTATGCTGAAGACAGGAGTTGCATGGCTTTCCTTATACTGCATGGGCTTCACACATCCTTCCATAAAATTACTCACAACTTTAATATTTAGTGGTCCGGGTCAAGGCAAGAAAATATGTTAGAGCCAGAAAAAGATGTAATTTAGATTTGTCATTTTCTAACATTTCAGGGCAGTTAATTATATCTATCATTGGTGTTATCTATATTACTCATCAGGCCTTCTGATCATACCTGCGACTCTGACAGTAAAAGAGCTGTCATTTATATCCCTTTTAAATTTCTACTGGACTAAACTTCCACCTACATAGAAAAACAATGCCCCTCACCCATGCTAAAAGTAATAACTGCAGAGAATGAGGACAATATTGATCTCAAGAAATCAAAATGACATTTTCTGACAAGAAAAAACAACCCATTTTACACAGCGTCTGTCTGGAACTAAGTGACCTCCTTTTCTCATATGAATGTTTGTCAGAGTTGCTTTAAACTCCAGCTTTTCCTTTCAAAATAACTTATGTTACTATTTCAAAATGCTGCCTTTTTCTTTTAATCTGTGGTTACATTTCTTTGGATTAATCTTAATAATCTCATCTCGTAGGATGAAAAATAAAAGGGAAAAAATACATATCCTTATACAAAATCTCTATCTATGGGAACAGGGAACAGTGGTTTATGCAGCTTTAACTCTTAGGAGAAGTCCTTTATATACCCACTGACAGCAACGCTTTCTTTCATTAGGTAGCCATGAAAGAAACTTACCCTAAACAGCAGAATTGAACACGATCTTGCAATATTTTTTCACATGGTAGTTGATGGAAGGCAACTCAGTAGAAGGCAGGAACCAAAAGTTCCACAGGAACTTACAGATATCATATAATTAGGACACAATAATCCTAATATCAGAATCATTTGGCCTCATTAATCCTAATATCAGAATCATTTGGCCTCATTACAGCTTTAGAAATCTTCCATATTCCATCTGAATATGACATGTTTTGTGTCTATCAGACAAGGATGGTATACCTTAACACTGATCAAACCAATGTAATCTTTCAAAGGCAAATCTGTCTCTTAAGCAGATTTTGTATTTATGGAACCTTGCATAATAAAGAGGAAAAACAATGTCAAAACATGTAAGTAGCAAAAAGTGAATGAGTTGTCTATTGGTAGGACTTAGTTCCCCTCAATTAGTAGGAGTTGATAAGAAGAGTAGATCAAAAACTCTGCTGCGGCTGCTTCGTAATACAAAACTATGGAAAAGAAGGGTTAAAACATAGATTCCTCTGTGGTAGGGAAGCGGTAAAGCTAGCATAGGGGTATTCCTAGAGCTAAGACGGGGTAGTCCCCACTGTTAGCTGCTCTCATGGAGTTTGAAGAGCTCTTCTTAATGCCCACTTCTACCCTCCCTCCCTTATTCACACCTGTCACCACTTTCCCTAAATACCTAGTTTGGTGAAATCATTCTGAAGTGCTTCACAAAACTGAAAACTGGAGTGATTTGATAGAATTTGCAGGTTTTGTCACCTCATTGCTCAACATTTTCCATGTCATTGATAAATACATTGAATAAGTACTGGTACTTCTTTTCAGACGATTAGTGCCTTCCTCTTAGACGAACCAGCCTTTTTCTCTTTGTTTTGCAGCTGAAAACCAGATGAAATTAATCTAGTCTTTGATCATAGCTTTTTTTTTTTAGAGTTAAACTGGAGTGAAATTTAGTACAAGGGAAGGGAATCTGGCAGCTGGGGGATATTTCATATTGTTCATATTAGATGTCCAGAATAGCTAATAAGTTGTCCGCATTCTTACAGATGTGCATCTATATCTTTAACACTGGGATATTTCTTTTTCAGCTCAAAATACTGCTTTGCTTTGAGGCAATGATAGATTATTAGGTCTGACCCAGATAATACTGATAAATTGTATACAATACTTCTTTCTAAGCATGGCTAGGTCATGTGAACATTCTGATTCTCTTTTTTTTTTTTGTAAAGAGAGGTAAAAGTGAATAGATTTTTATTATTCCAAATAGATGAGAAAATTGAGGGAAATGAAGGATTTGTGCGTGAGTAGTCTAGAATGCTTTTTTGAGATCTTAGTAGTAACTTCCTAGGTGGGTAGCTTGTTCCACGTCGAATCTGCTTTACAAGACCTAGTCAAATGGACTGATATTTTCAGGAAAAGAAGCGTCTTCTTCTTCTGGTCTTCAGATCCAAACCTAGTCTAATGAAATTTAGGTTTCCCACTTCTAGCACCAGAAAACAACAAGATGATTATGCGAAGTCCCTCATTTTCTTGAAATACCTGTAAATAACGTAGGAGGGTTTCTCAGAAGGTTATTTCTTCAGATATTTTTAATAATGCTGTAGCAGCTTATGAATCTTCAGTAACAAACATCACTGATGAGACATACAGAATACACCATTAAAAACTGTTGCTATAGTAAAAATACCACAACAAACATTCTATAAGCAATTTAGATGCCAATCCATATTCTACTTACTCAAAGACATCTTTGATGAGTTAAATGTAATAAAAATGAATGGCAGATGTCATAGACATATGTTGTAATGCTTTTTCATTTCCACATTTGGTCCTTCTAGAGACATTGCAATGTAATTTTAGTGCCCAAAATATTTTTATTTGTTTTAATAACTTTTACATAAATATTGTACTACAGAAAACACAGAAAATGTCAATGAATAATTTTCAGCTCCTAACCTGTTATAGTTATATGGATTGTAAAAAGATCCCATACCTTAGAACTTTGTTTTAAGAAAATAAATTCAATAAGAAGCCAAAACCTTAGCAGAAAAGGATACTTACCAATCTGTAAAATTTAAGTTGATACAATAAAAACTTAAAAGTAAAAAGCTTCTTAGTTTATCAAGCTGTAAATATGATCCAGCTGTTGGAAAAGTAGTGAAGAACCAAATAGGCACTGAGATTTAAAGCCTCGGACAGGTTGCGGAACATACTGAACTACTGTGAGATCCTGCCCCAGATCTATGAATCAGTTCCTTGGATAAAAGCTGAATATCCTCACTGATTTCTACATTGCTGAAGGAGTGAAGTATCAGACCGTTATTTCTTACTGAAAGCTCAAAATTGTCCTCAGTGTGTACCATCACCACATCTTCACAGGGCCACAACGCTCACTTTGGAAAGAGCCTGTCACGATTGTAATGTTGGAAAGGTACACTGAAGCGCTATAGAATTGGAAGAAGGAATACGAAATATCATGGGCCATTTCATGTCTTCAACTAATCAAAAAGCCACCAAATCCCTCTCAAAAAATTAACAGTAATTAAAGCTGATCGCATCAACACTTCGGTTTGTTTCAAGTTCTTGGCAGAGTTTTATATAAGATTTCTTTCGACGCTATCTAAACATCGGAAATATGTCCTTTGACCACCCTTATTTCATATTTTCCTTTTATATAGCAGCTGATGCCTATCAGATTTTATGAGTCAAAAGAAAAATACTATATATTCCTTATAAATGGGAAAGTAAAGGATTTGTAAAAGTTATTTTTGAAATTTGTTGGATTTTTTTCAGCTGCTGAATCTAAACATTCCAAAAGTAGATTAAGTTCCCTGAAACTATGCTTGTATATAAAACCCTCTTTACTAATTGTGACATTTGGAATTGAGAAGTTTGGAATTTTGATTTCAAAATGAGTTGCCAGAAATATCTTTTCATGTATCACTCACATAAAACCTCCCACATTTTAAAGAGACAAAATCAGATTTAAACAGTTTAATGTTTTCCAAAGAAAACAAACCATCTTTTTTTGATTAATCCAAAATGAATTTGATTGGAATGTATTCCAGAGCATAGCTTGCAATTTGCTTGTTTAGGGTTTTTTTTTTGGTTCAATTTATGGCTATACTCTTCCTTCTGAGCTCCCTTCTAATTGCAACCTTTCCTAACCCTGGAAAGCTCTGGTGTCCAGGGCTCCACTAATAGAAAAGGGAGTCTCCTCCAAAACTGACTTCAGTGAAGATACGCCAGTTTATGCCAGCTGTTTCTTTGGCCCCATACCTTTTTATTTGGATAAAAATTGTTGATTTTCTGTATCCCTGCTCTCAATTTGTTTCCAAATAAGCATCCCACACTCCAAGGGCCATCTGCTGTTTGTTCTGAGCTAATGAGTGTGCTTTAGGGCTAATGTCCTTGGGAGGAGGTCTCACGCTGTCACTTTGCAAAACACGGCTCCAGTTTTCTTATGAACTCAAAATTTTAACTCTTGTGAATTAACAAGTTTAAATAATTTTCTCCCCACCATGCTCACAGATGTGAGTCATAGGTGCACAGAGGATGCTATGCAGGTCTACAGTGCAGTCTGGTGATCCAGGCTTAATGATCCCTGTTCAAACAGCGAGACAGACCCGTTAAGCAGGGGGGACATCTGTTCAATGCTCAGATTTAGTGTGTACTGAAAATGTAAGCTCTTTTATCTGTGACCGGTTACGAAGAACCAATGTCGTCTTTCTGAGAGTATTTGTAGAACCGTTGTGGAAGGCCCCATGTAAGTATTCTAAATATCTTCTGGAATTTGAAATACAAAGCTTTCCTAAATATTGTTAAAAATATCTTGCTGGTTGATTTTTAAATATGTATACTTCCTATTTACCTTGCAAGGTCCTGTACCTGGGTCAGGGAAGTCTTGAGCACAAATACAGGTTGGACGGAGAATGGATGGAGAGCAGCCCTGAGGAGAAGGACTTGGGGGTGTTGGTGGATGAGAAGCAAAACGTGAGCTGGCAATATGTGCTTGCAGCCCAGAAAGCCAACCGCATCCTGGGCTGCATCAAAAGAAGCGTGGCCAGCGGGGCGAGGGAGGTCGAGGCCCCCCTACTCCACACTGGTGAGACCCCACCTGCAGTACTGTCTCCAGGTCTGGGGCCCCCAACGTAAGAATGACATAGAACTGTTGGAACAGAGGAGGCTGTGAAGATGATGAGAGGGCTGGAGCCCCTCTGCTGTGAGGACAGGCTGAGAGATTTGGGCTTGTTCAGCCTGGAGAAGAGAAGGCTCCGGGGAGACCTTAGAGCCCCTTCCAGTCCCTAAAGAGGGCCTACAGAAAAGATGGGGAGGGACTCTTCATGAGGCAGTGTAATGATAGGACAAGGGATAACGGTTTTAAACTGCAAGAGGGGAGATTTAGATTAGATATTAGGAAGAAATTCTTTACTGTGAGGGTGATGAGGCACTGGAAAAGGTTGTCCAGAGAAGCTGTGGCTGCCCCATCCCTGGAGGTGTTCAAGGCCAGGCTGGACGGGGCTTTGAGCAGCCTGGTCTGGTGGGAGGTGTCCCTGCCCATGGCAGGGAGTGGAACTAGATGATCTTTAAGGTCCCTTCCAACCCGAACCATTATGCGATTCTATGATTTTTCAGACTATACTCCACAGAAGGATTCAAGACTATAAAAAGCTTTGGAAAGAAATGCAGTTAATGATTCACTATTATGTAAGCTACTTATCTCAAGAATAATTTGTTTTGATATTTCTGTTACTGCCAGATTTTCCGTTAGTAAGGCATTAAAAGATACAGATGAGGAGAAGCACTTTTAAGTTTTCTTAATTACTGCAAGTCAAGTTTTGCCCTTTTGAAGATATATATTACAAAATATGAATATTTAAAAGTGAATACCAGAAGGTCAATTAAATTAATTGGTGATGTTCTATATTATTTTTTCTTTTATATTGCTTTATTTTAAGGTACTCCGCTTCTTGCTTTAGAAGAAGGAGCAACTGTTTACTGGAGAACAAAACTGCTACACTCTACATTTTATGGACACTGCTTAACCCAAGGTCATACCCTTATTTTGTTCAGTCCACTTACTCTAAAGACTTTCAAATTTTCTGGGAGTTCAATATAAGAACAATGAAGATGATCATAAAGATTTATGTATTGCTCCGTTAGTGTTCTAAACAATAATCTGTCAGCATGAAAAGGGCAGTAATTAGGTGTAATGTAAGACTCCATTCCCCTTTATACTTTTTATTATTGCTAAAGTAACATAAGGGGTAGTCAAGTCCATTTGTATGTTGGTAGAATTACTCTTAATGGTTCAGTCAGTGATAGGTCTAACACAGGTAACCATGACAACCAGGTCATGCTTTCTCTTAGTTAGTTAAAACAAAACCTGATTTAATTCTGTTTCTGAGATGAAAAGAATATTGTCTCTTTCTGGTAAACCTTCAAATGGAAGCTGGCAGTGAACCGTTGTTTTTCAGGAATTAAAAATGCATCTGAGCCTTAAAAGAGTAGGAGCTGCATAACTTAGAAAAATCATGCTGTATCTTAAAATGTATCCTTTCTCCAATTTTAAGTCATTTTGCATGTGGATTAATGGAAATTCACACTTATTTTTCAGACTTTCAAGTGCAAGTCATTGACTAGCAGGGAAGGAGTGTATATGTTATCTTTTTTTAAGTGCTGGTACATGAAGAAGACAGATATTTATTGGAATCAGATAGATACAGTGCACCAAAACCTAATTAAGGTTTGAACTTAGAGAAAATTACCATGCTCTTCATTAAAACAAGTAACAAAAGATAAAATATAAGTAAAAAGAATTTGGTGGGAAACTAGAAGATATCTGAAAAGTGCGATATTAACAGATACATAACAAAATTTCATACATTGAACATGAGAAAGGAAGGGGAAAGTACATCCTTAAATAAATGGGCAGTTCATCATCAGAGGAGAGTTAAATTTGTTGCCTTAGTGCTTAAAAGGAGTACTAGGCTCAAATTAGGAGAAGAATACATCTAATCAATTTTTTTACAAAGCTGCATGAACTGAATGAAGCAATGAGAATGACGTATTCGTTTGGTAGCAGCCCTTCACAAAGAATTCTTATTTTGTTCTTTTCATAAAAGAAACATTAAAATTGAAATTTCAATTTCCAAGCATTTCTATCTTATTTCAGAGATACTACTAGAACAAAACCATTTACTTAAAAACCCAGCAGGCTTACAGACAAAACCAAGATCCATTGAAGTGAATGGTAAAATATCCAGTTAACTCTATAAAGCCAGTTTTTTTCTCAAATTCCTTAGTAAAAATGAACAAAACCACTACTGCTTTGTATTTTTCCTCCAAAGAAAGAAGGGCATTATATGAGATATAATCCCAGAATCATTCCTTGAAACCAACAGTAGTGTCTTTTTGCACCATTTAGTTCAGTGAAAGCTTTTTTTCTTGAATCTTGAATCTTCCATATTTTCTTCAGTACAAGTTTGCCAGTTCATAGCTAAACGGCAACAAAGATGAAACAGAATGCAACTATACTACTTCTGCACTAAGATATTCTAAGTAGCTTTAAAACCATATTTTATTGATCCTAGTCAATTCAGCTGAGTTACAAGAAGCCGTTTTACGATCAAATGGTGAGTGGCATCTGTGAGCCAAGTGACGCTGAAGGATGTCCTTAGGCTTCCTCCCCATTATTCACCTCTGAGGTCTTAGAGCGAACACTGGTGAATGTGAGACATTAAAATCATATTAGAGAGAGATGGCCGCAGATTAGACACTGAGATTCAGTCTTTTATAAATTTCACCTGATGAAAGCAGTACTGCTTCTCAGTAAAAGGAAGGTGTCTCCCCACCCCTTACTCTTTAGTTATTTAATATTAGTTATTAAAATACGTTACAAGCTGTTGGAGCGGGTTGAGAGGAGGATCAAAAAAATGTTCAGAGGGCTGGAGCCCCTCTGCTATGAGGACAGGCTGAGAGAGTTGGGGTTGTTCAGCCTGGAGAAGAGAAGGCTCCGGGGAGACCTTAGAGTCCCTTCCAGTCCCTAAAGGGGCTACAGGAGAGATGGGGAGGGACTCTGGATCAGGGAGTGGAGCCATAGGACGAGGGGTAACAGCTTTGAACTGAAAGAGGGTAGATTTAGATTAGATATTAGGAAGAAATTCTTTACCATGAAGGTGGTGAGGCACTGGCCCAGGTTGCCCAGAGAAGCTGTGGCTGCCCCATCCCTGGAGGTGTTCAAGGCCAGGCTGGATGGGGCTTGGAGCAACCTGGTCTGGTGGGAGGTGTCCCTGCCCATGGCAAGGGGTTGGAACTAGGTGATCTTTAAGGTCCCTTCCAACCCGACCCATTCCATAATTCTGTGATTCTATGATTCTGTGATTCTATTTTGGAAACAGGTCTACAGCTAACAACCTACACGGAATAAGTTGGAATATTATTGGTCCCCATTGGGAAAGTCTGCAAATATTTGGTTAAAACCTGCATAGGATGGAGACGAGATACTAACCTCTGAGATCAGAATGCTTCAAAGGGTTTTTTTTCTTAAAATACCTGATGGCTTCTACACCTCCCAGCATAGCTTTGTATAGGGAAACAAAGTTATCACAGATTTAGATACATAAACTACTCTAGTTACTTGCAGTTGTTATTTCCCAGTGAAGCCAACAGGCAATGCTAAGTGAATGGGTAAGTTTAACACGGGTTATGTCTACAACGCAGTGTGCAGCCTCTAAAGGTACACCTCGATCAGTGTAGTTCCTGATAACAGCGTGGTTACGGCTCCACAGAGTTCAGTATGTGCTGCTTCACAGGTACTTGCCTGAAGTAGCCCGTCCAGGCTAGCTTGAGCACGTCTATGTGATCTGCAAGTAGATTTGGGCATTGCAGAGAGCACAAGTCCTGAAGAAAAAGCAGGATAGAATTTCTTGGCTCAGTTTTCGAGACCTCAGAAGGCAGAGACAGTGACAAGGTACATTGTCTAGGATCTGTTTGAGTATCGGAGGGAAGATAACGCATTAGGTTGGGTATGAACGGTTTCAGATAGCAGAGTTCACTTCTTTGATTTCCAGCAGGTAGGATCCATTTGTTCTGTATAATAGGGGACAGTTAAGGTTCCAAATATATCATATATACGACAGTTAAGGTTCTGTGTATATTATGTATTCTAAGCCATTATTAGTTATGATAAGGTTTATATCTAATGTATACACATCATGCAACACAGATTTACATAAATAACATCAGAAAACATTATACAACTCTGTTGCTGTTGTAAAAAGTCCATTACAAAGATAAATACATTATATTCATTCATACATATGAAACAATAGTAAAACTATAACGAATCTAACCACGCAATATACTGGATATTAAGAACTCAGCACAAAGTAATGAATATTTGCTGAATATTGTTTGATGACCTATATTCTCAGCTCATTTACTTTGCAGATAAATGATTCATCCCGTGCATTGCACCTCTGGAAGGCTGTCTTACTTGTGTATGCCAAGATAAATTAGGAAGGCTAATGAATTCGGAAGCATTTCTGAGTAGAGAAAACTTATCGTGTGTGGGTTCAGGCGATGTGTGTTTGGGATAGAAGACACACTAGAAATAAAGAACCTAAATCTTGCAGGAAACAGCAAGGCTTCAAGACCACAGATGGCCATACTAAGATACAAATTTCCAAGATCACTATGTGAAGAGCCTAAGTAAAATCCAGTTTATAGCTGTGCGCTTGGAATGCATGCTAAGGAAACCCAGTGTAAAGAGAAAGGCAGCAAAGTGAATAGAACAACAGAAAGGTTACATGGTCTTCCGCTTTCACATTCCTCTTCCAGTGGCACGAAGTTGCTAAGTAATGTAGACACTTCAAAGTGTGCTTCATGTGAATATTTCATACTGCTACCTATAATATGTACAGCCGTGGGAAAGGCATTAATAACATTGTATTACAGGAGATAAAATAAGCTCAGGTAATAAAAGTATTGGAAGAAGCGTTTGTAGTTCCTGTTTGTGTTTGAAACTCTAACCCTAACGGTGGTGGAAGTGTTATAATTAAACACCTACTTCTGCTTCATAGTGTAGCTTTTGATAAAGAATTAGGTCATCGGACTTATTTGAAGTCTGGATTTCTGCACTGCATTTTTACTTCATTGTTGGATAAATCGGTAATCTGTTATATAATAACCCTTTGAAATCTCTGAAAGATGGAGATGGGAACTTGTTAGATACTTGCCATTCTAATGGTATTAGAAATCAAAGGATACTTAAAAGAAATTTTAATAACACAGTAATTAAGAATAGTTAGCATTAGTGACAGTCAAACCTCATAAGTATTGTTCTTTGAGCTTTGATTAGGACGCAGCACCTGACTGGGTGTCTCATGAGACGTGCCTTGCTTTCCACGACGTTTTCAGCCTTTCTGGATTTTGATGGGGACAGTCATACTTCATTTTATTTAAACAATTCTCTTATTAACTGTTTCACAGCTCTGTTCAGAGCTGTTATTTTAACCGTTCTAGTTCTCACCAGAATATAAAAGAGCAAAGGCAAATTGTTTACGTCTGTAAAAGTTAATAGGTTTTTCTTCAACTCGACCGCATCCTCCTATAAGAATACCCCAGAGCCATCTTATACATCTTCTGTACACTGCTCTTCAACTGGACACCAAGGGGGTACATTCTTTACCCTAAAAACTTCACAAGGTGTTTCAGCTCTTTGAAGGCACTTTACTCACCACTGTGAAACAATCTACACACAGCAAAAAGAAAAGGTATTATTCTATTGAGAGTAACACACAGATTTAGCCAAAGGCAGCATGGTTATTCCAAGGCTTCCTAATATCTTACTGTCTCTGCAGCTGGAACCATGCAGACTGCTTAACACAGCGCTGCCTTCTGCTCTTCCAGCGACAAAAAGTAGAAATCTCCAGGCACTGACACAGCAATCCCGACACCAGCCAGTGGCAGGCGTGGGCAGAAAAGACTCGCAGCTTCTTCATTTTGTAGGTAGCCACCACTATTCCTTCCCAGCCCGTCCCTGTAACACCCCAGCTGCCGAGTCTTGGACTCCTTCCTCTGTCAACGTTCAGCTGCTCTTGCCTCTTCCTTTCCTTGAAGTTAGTGATCTAAACGAGACAGCCTGTTTCTTCGTGTCATAACAGTGCACCCTTGCCTGTCACCTCCTTAAAGAAATTATTTGGTTTTTTTTATTTCTTATTCAGACTTCAAGCCAAACTACGTGGTCCATCACTTATGAGCTATAGTTGCATCCCAGAGACAAGCTAAAGCCAGGCATTCCTTGAGCCTGCAGTCCTGTATTTGGCCATCGCCAGCTTTCTCTCCTTAGGGTATCATCATCATATCTTTTTTTTTTTTCTTGAGTGAAGAATGTCATGCAACCTTTTTCAGCAACCAGGAGACTGATATACACATTTCCTCACCGGGAATAAAATCTATATGTCGTGATGTAATTGATCTAGCAGTTGTGTCCTTTTTCTCATGCCTCGTTCTTCTTTAACTAATCTTTTCCAGTCGCTCAAATTTGCTTCTTTAATTCTGATTAATACCTCTTCACAATAAAATTCTTCATGATATTATATAATATGTATTCTAAACTCAAATTTATATATGCTCTCACCCTGTTACTTTTACTGGCATTTATACATCTTAGAATGCGAGTGCTAAAAGGTAGTGTTTCTATCTTCCTTTGCATGCCTGCAGTATAAATAATGCATCAAATAATTAATCACGGTGCCTCTGGGGAAAGCCAGTGTCTGAGAAACACACTGGTAGGAAGGCATTTCACAAAATATAGGAACATACTGGACTCCATTCAAGTCAAGGAGGAAATTTAGCACCGTATATAACTCCAAAGGTGAGCTGAAAATAGTTCTCTTTCCCTACATCAGAGAACAGAGTTTGGCTGAAGATTAAAGCACAGAATGAATGGAAATACTGATGCAAATTGCAACTACAGGTGAGATTCACTGCATCTATGGAAAGCCTTAATCTTTTGGCTCCATGTGAACAGTTGGATAGGTCAAACACATCTCCTACTGGGAAAGTTGCTGCAAAGCCCTAACGGAGCAGCAATCCATCTCCGCGGGCTGAAGTGCTCTGTAAATGCAGGGCCCATGTGGAAGCAGATAGATAAGATGCCAGCAGTTATCATACAGGACCAGGTAACTAGGTCCCTGTGCCTTGCAGTAACAACATGACCTGTTACGAACTCCAAATAGCTTCCCCTGTCCATCTCTCTGCTGCTCATCACTCTGCCTTCCCACACCGGAGCCTATTTCTCAGTGCCTTTGATATAAGTTGTATTTGCTGTTTATAGACAGTGCTAAGGCCACAGGTAAATTCCATCCTAGAACCATTCCTTGTTTACCCCTCTCTAATGTCCTTCTTCCTTTAACACGCATGAATTGCTTAAATCATAATACAACGGTGTTCTTCCATAGAATAGCATTGTTAGAAGAATTGTACTAAAATAGTGTTATAATGAGGTAACCAATTACGTAGAAAATAAGGAGAGAAGAAAAGAAAAGTTGTCTTTCACTTTAAATGTGAGCAAGGGTTTAAGGATTTTTCTCTCCTGCTTTTCAGGGAGGAGGAATTCTATTTAAGCCAATGTGTGCTTCTTTTGTCTTGCTTTTGTCTATTTGTCATTAGTTTGCATCTGAAATAAGGTAATTTGGTTTCTTGCCCTGTCATAGATTTACTTTATCAACCTCTGTCCTTTGATTTTGTATTCAGGAGGACAGCTTCCTTTTTCTTCAGCTGAATCTTTCTTTGGACAGCAATCAATAAATCAGAAAATTGTTAACAAAACCCCAAGATCTTAGAATGTGCAGAGCACCTATTCTAACATTTTAGAAATAAATTTGGGCTTCATCTTAACACTTTAAATTCCCACTCTTGCTGTAGCTGTTTAGTTGTAGCTTTCTACAGAAATTAGGATAAGCATCTTTGTTCGTATTTATTTTGGCAGAGCTGGTTAGCATGTGATATCTGCCCAGATTTTGCTTTGTCAGTGGTTTTGGTATCTGCACTTTGTCAGAACTGTTTAATTTACAATTACGAAGGGAACAGCCTAGATTTAATTCATGCTGCATTTCTTTTGCATTTGCCAAAAGAGCTGGAAGGCAGAGTTATTACTAGATGTGAAGACTCCGCTTTCAGATCCTATTTCAACTAATAATTTCAGACCCAGACATCACATCGCTATCTAAAAAGGAAATTAATTGAAAGAAAAAAAAAAACCACACGAAAACCCACCAGCATTCACTCAAGTATTCCTCTGTGTAACGTTCATATATGGTTTGAATTCATTCTCTTAATTTGCTCTTGAATTTGGTCCCTAAAATTGCCTTCATCAGAAAGCAGAAACTAGTCCAGGTGTCAGCTATCTCCTATCTCCGCTCTCTGAGCTAACTTACACCTATTGTTTTTTTCCTGCCGTAATCTACATTTTCAAATGCTGCTGCTAAATGCTGTTTAATTACCTTGCTGCTGCTGTACTTTGTGAGCCCCTGCAGACAGCAGCGTGATGTAGCAGTACCCAGAGTAGCTGAGGATATCAGGAGTCGCTCCCGCAGGCTTCACGTGACTAATTTGTCTTGCTCATCTCTCTCCGACAGCTCACTGTGGTCTGTCTTGGCATACCCTGTCTCAAAGGAAAAAAAAAAAAAAAAAAACCAAAGCAAATCCGCAAACATTTTGGACGTCATAAAAGGGCCTCTTCCACTAGTAAGCTTATTCAATGGAATTGGTCATGGCACCAGTGAAATACCAAAGCCCAAGATAAAGGAAGAATTTATTCTAGTTAGCCTTTTCTCTCTTGGCAGTCCTGTAAGGCAGAAAAATCTATGACTTACCTGAATGCAGAGACTGATCCAAGTTTCAGGCATGTCAAGATCCTACAAATATTGCTTAGCAGAAAATTCGACACTTTCCCATCCTCTATATTTCACGTTATTCGTTACATTTGCCCTGCATTTCCCTAATGCTTCCTCCTTATTTCATGGACTAGACTTAAAATAGAAATTCAAATTATTACTTCATGTTTCAAAGTATGCCAGGAAAGGGGCTGCTCTGTGAAACAACCTAAATTTCTCACGTTCTGCACTTACCTCAGCAGATGTGTCGGTAACGTATACTTCCTTTTCCAATCATATTAGCTGAGCATTTTACTTTTTTCCTATGTTTTTTAGCATGTTACATTTCCTTTTGCCTAAGAATTTACAGTTTTAATGTTTTTTCCAGGCTTCTTCTTTAAAGAAACCGCAACTGGTCTAGTTCTGCTAATGAGGAAGAGTGACTCTGCAAAACTCGCTGACGCGTTTCTCATCTGCCTAGTTACTGATGGCTGAGAACCAAAACAGGTTTGTCTCACTGCAAATCACGTAACTTTGAAAGATCATTTGTAACAGTGCTGCTTGAAGCACAAATAAGGGCTTTCTCTATATAAAACTGATATTTAAATGAATTTCATTTTATTTTTGGACTTGTTGGACTTCGATCATTTCCTTACTGATCCATAAGGAAAGTTTCTCTAACTTAAGATGTGAAAGGAAGCTGAAAATATCTCTTTAACCCAAAATTATGTTTTGCTTTGGACACTCACATAAGATGTCCTTTTTCTTCCTGCTTCATTGATCTGGTCTGAGGAATATTACTCTCAACAGAACAAAACAGGTTCTGAGAGTTTCTCCCTTATGTCGAGTGAACTCCCTAATCACCTGCCTACTCTTCAACAGTTACTTTCAAGAATATTTTTTAAATGTTTTGCTTTTGCTGGAGATATGGAATTCTTTGAGCAGTGGAGTTGTTGAGGTTCGGCTGCACTCAGAAATTTTGGAAATTCAAGGGAATTCCAAACCATTTCTGAGATAAACACGCTGAATTTATATTCAGCCAAGCACTGAGTGTTTTCTTGTTTTTCTCTCAGGACTCCGCATACTGCATATAGTTTTAGCTCTGGAGCGCAATTCTGCATTCCTGGTAAGATACAGGCTTGCTGCCATCTCCTTTCCAGAACTAGAGGAAAGGAGATATCCATACACCAGGATTTGTGTCCCTTTGGGTGACTTCTTATGCAGGACAAATGCTAAGCCAACAAATACCTATAGAGTGTTCATTATACTAAACGCTGTCAGATATCTCAGCTATTTAGAGAACTCTTGTATCTCCTCTTAAAGGTGAGATTGTTCTTCTCTGACACATTCTGCGGGATTCTGTTACTGATTGTTTTATAATCCCTTTAAATCTTGATATATAGAGAAGCACCTAGAAGGATGATTTTGAATTTGTTTTATTCTATCCATGTGGAAAAGTATAGTGCTCTATTATCTGAGGATATATGATATTTTACCTTTTAAGTATGATAGTCCTAATAAACAAAAAAAACCCAACCCAGAATGCTAGAGAGATGGAAGTTTTACATGAATGGTGCAGTATGAAGCATCCTGCTTTGGGCTGCCTTTTCCTGATGTCTTGATACATTAAGAAGTAGGTAACTGATTTCTTTTTATTCTAAGGCGTAAATTTATTTCAAAGTAATTTTGTGAAGGAGAGAACTATTTCTAGCTTTTCCTGGAAGTCATGCTTCCGGATGTATCCAAAAGCTTTCTTCCTCTAGCTAGAACAGCATGGAACGCTCTTTAGAAAACAACCCCAAATATGTCATCTGCACTAAAGAGATCAAGAGTCGAGGTTTCATGATTGACAGCTGAGTGTCATCACAATGTGTTTCAGTCATTTCAGGGAAGGAACCTGTTTACATCCATAGATTCAAGTCTTTTAGAAGGGCTGTTTTCCACTCTTTTCTTTTCATCAGTTAAAACATAGTGGCATACGCTAGTGCCCGGGCTAAACAGATTCTTGCATGAAATGAATTTCTATTAGTGCACCTCACTGAAATGCTTTCACTCATATTTACCATTTTGCAAAAAACCTGAAATTCATATCTGTCAAAAGTATTTGGAGAAATTTTTGATAATGTCATATTCCACCTAGATGCAATTAATCTTTTATATTGAATCCCCGTGCTGTGAAAAAAAAGCTAGTAGTAATCAATTATTTGTAATTAAGTCACCACATCTTAAATATATTTTATACGAGATGTCATTATTTTGTTAAGGATGTTATGATCCTTTTTGAACGATAGCTGAAGAATTAAAATATAATGGCATCATGTTTCACTTGCTGAATTTTAATTCAAACGGGTCCAACATTTAAAACCTAATAATAAAAGTATCCCTGTTTGGGGCAGTTTATTAGAAAAAAAAATTGATTTAGGTGTATCCTTAATCCCTGTTCTGAAGAGAAATGGTTTTAACCACATTTTCATGGATGGGCTCAATTCTTTACAATGTATCACTCGGCATCTGTAAGCTTTTATATTCATAGAAACATAATGAAATGACACTCAGTTTTGACACCCTTTTTTAGCTGTTCTCGAGCTACGAGGACTCCTTGGCCCAGGCAGTGCTATTAGATGAGATAAACCCCACACAAACACGGGTATTTTGCTGCTAAAGGCAGCTTGGTTACTTGTTTGTTTTGTTGGTTTTGTTTTTGTTTTTTAAATAGGCAGAATGTCTCTGCGCTCCAGAAACATTTCCGCAATCTTGCTCAGGACACCAAGTTCAGGTAGACTTGTTATCTCTAGCCATGCCAACTGCACAGGTCCACTGATCCTCTGGTTGCAGGAGGGTTATCAGACTGGCTTAGCCCTGTGGGACCCCCACGTCTGGATCCAGGCTACTTCTGTGCTCAACCTAATAAACCCTGCTGCTGGAGTACTCGGGTGCAGAGCAAGGAGCCCCACTGAGGTTTCAGAGCAGCCACGCCGAGCGTAGCGAGGAAAGTGCTGAGTGAGAGTTAACAAGCTCAGCTGACCCTGAACTAACTCATTATGGAGAACTGGAAAGTTTCCGCAGTGACCTCCATACCTTTATCATTTGGGGTCAGGACTATTTCGGCTCACTGAATAATGAAGAGCTGAATACATGCATGAGGGCTTGATTCTCTGTTGTATTTTCTTTTTAATACTCTAGGTCATATTTTGGAATTCTTTGTAGAGGTCCTAATGCCTGAAATTACCTTTTTCAGACATTACTTATTTTTTATTTTCTCTCCTTTCTTTTTTTTATTCACCTTAGGAAGAAAAAAAGGTTTTTTTTTTAATTTGTTTTGTTTTGTTTTGTTTTGTTTGTTTTGCTATAGCCCAGCAACATGAAACAGTGCTAGGGAGCCCAGTGCAACAAACACAAAAGCCCTACATTTAAAAGTGGTCGTCTAAATTAAAAATGTGGGTTTTCATTGCTTGCCTTGTTTTACATCTATTAGTTTTACCTGTGTCAAATTAATTTCCTGCCACTGGTCCCAAGCTGGTATTTTCAGAATAGCACGAAATTGGTTTCCAAGTTCTGAGTTCCAACCTTCACCTGTAAATATGGTGCCGTAATGTAACATAATCTCCTCTGCTAATGACCTAATCTGATTTGGAACAAAAGGTCTTTTAGAAAACGGCTCACGTTGGTTAACCGCTTCCACACTGAATCAGCATGCACACACTGCTGGTCCAACAGGTAGTTTCATAGGTGCTGGGAGACGTCTTGATCACCAGCTGACACTGAATAGCAGAGCAAAGAGCCTGCAAGTACAGGGAAATAGAGGTTTTATCAAAGGAAAAAAAATAACAGAAGAGAGTAATGGCTTCTGTCTCTTCAAATTATCGGTAGCACGGGTTTCTGCAGCTAGGCTTTCGCAGCTCTCACAACACATCAGGACCACCTCAGCAGCTCTAAGCGCCAGCTTAGCCCAGCATCACCTCGCATCAGACTCTATCTTCCTGTACCATACAGCGTTTCCCTTTAGGCTTTTTAGGCCTTACAAGATCTCCTACCAGGCTTTGGTTTCAGAGTCTAGAAGCTTCACAGAAGATTTAGTACAGATTCGCATCAATTCAGTTTCTTACCTTCTTATGGCAACCTACAAAAAGCTTGTTTTCATTCTTTCCCTGTCCCTCAGAGAAACTGGAAACTAGATATAAGCATATATATAAGGAGAATAAATACTGCTGCTCCCTGCCCTCTTCTTCCTTACCAGTTTATGAGCAGATTTTAAAATGTATTTTGTAAGTGACATGCCAGACCTTCAGAAGGTTTATTTTTGGCGTTATGGATCAGATGATTTATCTTACCTTCTTCAATATGTTTACATTTTTCATATTGGATTGATATCGGTATATACACATGTAGGAACATTTTTAAAGCTGATTTATCTGTTACGTAAATGACAACGTTGAAAATTCTGTCACTGGGTCTGAAAAACATCATTACCATGAGCCTCCCAAAGAATAGGTACCCGTAGAAAGTTTTCAAATGCTAACTTAAAAACTCCACTCAGAAAGTACTAGTAGAATTGCTCTCAAAGGGATAGAAAGATTTCAAGGCTAAGATTTTGCATCGCAGCTATAACTTCAGTCTCTGACCTATATATATGAGACAGACACTTCTGTCCTTTGGACTTTCTCCTAGAAATGGTAAAAGCTGGCCATATGCATGGACATCCATATCAATTTATAGATCAAAGCTGAGTCCAAACTAACTATAAATAAAATTATGAGAAAGTCTCAGAACTTGTGAGACCAAGTTTGAGATGTTGAATTCAGTAATCATGGTCTACATGCTAATGTATGCTAAGACTGAATTTAAAAAGAAGAAAACCCAAACCTCTTTCTTTTCTGTTAAAGGGAACGTCACAAGGGAATGAGAAACTTTTAATTGAGTTTTGAAATACTGCCTTTGATTCTTTTAATGCTGTAGCCAATAGGTCACTGTCTGATTAAGCCTTTTTAACAACTTCCTGTCCAGGGACTGGAAATTAGTATGTGAAATAAGATTTTTTTTTTTTTTTAAAGCAGGTATTTTATAGCTATGATTCTTTAGACAAAAAAAAAAAAAAAAAAAAAGACTGCAAAGAATTGCAAGAAATTGTGTAGACCAAGATGGATTTTTTAGAATATGTGAGGTCAAATACGGTATGAATTTTTTTTTATTACGATAGGTGTTTTGAAATACTTGCAAAGATGGCCACGTAATTTTTCTCCAACATGTCTCTTCTTTTCTCGTGTTACCTCTTTTCATTCACTGCTCTCACCCACCGCATGCCAGAGGCATCTGCCCCCTTCACCTTTGCCAACACCCCCTCTTCCGACGTAGCGCCTGGGGACGGCGGGGATGCGGGGAAACTGGGACTGGATGAGAGGCATCAATATCTGCCAGGAGGGAAGCTCTCAAACACGGGCTTTGTTTGAAAGCCGCTTTCCCCTGAGGGAGAATAGGGTGGAGGATCTCTTTTGATAATTGGCTTCTCCCTTCAGTGCGGCAGTGGGTACAGATAAATGTGAAAATTGTATTTCTTCTTTGGTACTTCCCCCCCCCCCCCCTTTTTTTTTCCTTTTTTTAAAAAACCTGTTCCATCCTAAGAGCCGCTGCTTTTCTGTGATTTGTTTAATTACGGTAGAATTTCCGAAGTCTGCCTCTGCTCCCATTGAAGTCAGCAAAGAACTTACTGTGGACATTTATAAGAATAAGGAGAAGCCATTGTTTAGTGATTTTGAAATATCCTATTCTGTTCCAATCCCAAGAAACTCCAAGCTCCCATGAATAAGGGGTGTAAGGAATACAAGTAATAAACTTGATAGTCTGTTCTCTCTTTCCATTCACATTTGTATAGCCCAACACTGGGAAAAATACAGATATTTCTTTCCCACATAGCATTATAATAATGAAGTTTAAATATAATAATAATTATTTCTCTCACTAGTCTTTGGCTTCCCTGCAAAAGGGAAAAAAAAGTAATGAGAATGATCGGTTGGGATGAGAAAGCCAGAATTAGGCCCAGTGAAAGAATGTAAAGGACACAAGAATGGGATTCAGGCATGGTTATATTCATATGGCTAAAGTGACATTAGCAGAAAATAATTTTATCTATCAAATTTTATCTGTCAATAAATGCCAATTTTGGAAACTAAAGGCAGCCCATTAAGTAAGCAATTCTTCTTTGTGAGCATAAATATTACCCTAGGTTGTCATAATAGAGTACTGGGGGTAGGTAAAGAAAAAACCTTATTGAATGACACAGTTCTTTTCAGCGCTAATCCAATATTCTTACACGGTAATAACCAAACTGCAATTACACTACTCGAAAAGTTTTACAAGGAATTTTGGAAATGGAATCAGTTTTGATATTTTAGAACTGGATTAAAAATCATACTTTGTCAAAATGCAGGCTCAGGGGAAAAAACCTCTCTGCGTAATGAGAATCTTTCTTCCAATATCCTTTTCTTCCAGTAGTTATTCCTGTCACCAAAAAAAAAAAAACCCAAAACAACTCTATATTTCAGATGGAGGTGAAAACTGTTTTAGAACAAAGAAATATTTATGTTTTTTTTCCTCTTGACATTACTATGGATATGTAGTGCACTTGAATGTCATTATGAGCCAGCAAATAGAAACCAAAGTTTTCAAGAGTGAATACATAGCTGACTAATTTGCCCACAGGTGAGTTTTAGCAAATATAAACATTATACAATATATTATTCTCTGATACAGGGACATTCAAATTTCCAGGTAACGTTGAATGGCACAGGGAACATTGGCAAAAATAAGAAATAGCTGTACTATTGTGAACTAAGAGTAATTCTAGTACTCCGGTAAAGGTAAGCGTAGCAGGTTTTAGCATAAAATATTTCAGCTTTTCCAACTCTTGCAATCCTATAAGTTCTTTAACAGATAGATTCATCTTTATTATTACTGGTTATTTCTTTTCAAGTTTAGATGTGTACACAAACAAGCATGAAAAAAGAAAAATAAGGAGATATCACTCAAGCTCAGATTAGCACATATACTTGCACTATTTGATGTATTTCTTTTAATATGGACCCCACTCCCTCCAGCCTCCCCCGTCAAGCAAATTTAGGAACAAATCCTGCTTTTATGCGCAAGTCTGTGGAATCTGTGATGCCTCCCACAGCAGCAGAAAATGCTGTGTGATTGAGATAATATTTTCTGGACTCAGGATAAATTACAGAATTAAAAAAATCAAATTTTTTATAACAAAAATTAAAGCCGAGAGAGGATACTTTAAAAATGATTAAAAGAGAGAAAAAAAAAAAAGGAGAATTAGCTTATAATAACAAGAGAATATATCAGATATTTGTGGTAGCCAGTAATAAACGCCTCCTTTACCACAGCGGAGGATGGGATCTCGGTGACGGAACTTCTCATCTGAGTTGTCTTGTGGTTGTCAACAGTTTTCTTTCAGTCTTCAGGGACCTTGAGAATGCCAGTGGAGGTTCAGACCCCCATAAAGTGAATCCTAGTCTAGGTATCCAGAGATAACAAACCTGCTCCTTTTAGCGATCTCCTGTGTATATATTATTTCAGAGCTCCCCAGGCACATTCCTCCCTCCCAGAAGTCCTGACACCTCAGGCTTTTCATTAGTGTGCACCCAGCTCAAGATGAAAATGAATTTAAATAATTTAAAGCTCTTCCTGCTACTAAAAAAAAATGCTATCGTGTTTTTCCTTGTACATTTTGACAACACTGATCATACAGATTACAGGTACATACATATATACGTACACAAACATATATAATTAATGAAATCGTTATTTGTTTAAAATTCATTACTGAGTAAAAGAAAATCCAAGCAACAGCTGAATGGGAGAATGAATGTTAAAATGACATTTTGGCCAAATAAATTTAGAAGAAATAGACCCAGAAGAATGCAAAGGAGAGACACTGGGAAGTGTCAAAGTCAAAAAAAAACAGAAGAAAAAATTATCGGATTTCTTCTTGATGCCAATCCACCTTTCTAACCAATGGCCAATGTACCTCTTATATCCAGGAAGGAATAATTCCTTGCAGCAAGGTGTAGCCTGGGGACTGCTGGGCTGGAGCAGCTCTGTGGAAGAGGCCGTGGGGGTACTGGGGAGCCAGCAGCATGTGAACAGCAGAGAGGGCCACCAGCCTCCTGGGCTGTATTAGCAGGGGATGAGGCCAGTATATTGAAGCAAGGGATTATCCCCCTCTATGCAGCGCTCCATAAACCACATCTAGAGTGTTGCATCCAGTTTTGTGCCCTACTGTACCTGTGGTGCATGATGGGAGACCAAAGGTTAAGCAAGAGAGGATCAGACTGGATATAAGGAAAAACTGCGAGGACAGTCTAGCAGTGGACCAGGTTGCCCAAAGAGGATGTGCAATTCCCATCCCTGGAGGTTTTTGAGCGGCCTTGAGCAACCTGATCTGATCCCACCACTTGAGCAGGCAGTCAGACAATACAGCCTCTTGAGTTCCTTTCCAACACAAGTTATCCTGTGATCCTACATGCACTGCTGTTGCTCAAAGCCTTCAGATTTAATCGGTAACATATGCTATTTAAAGTCAATTAATAAGCTGTGATCTGAACTATCAGCTCAAATTGATATTCAATATCGAAGCAAATTTGGGTCCTTTATGAAATATCCAGGCAGAGGAAGACTGCACTGTTCTGTTAGGTCAATAACTTCAGTGGATCAATAAACCTCAGTGGGTCAAATTCATGCCTAAAGTTATTCTATTGATATTGAAGATTTACCACTGGAAATTTCATGTCAAGTATCTTCTCTCAGTATTCACTGGTTCATATGGAGTACGAGAAACTCCATAACTCAAAAGAAGAATAAATTGCTTGTAGAAGAGTTTCTTCCATATCCCACGCAATTGGTGCTGGGTATGAGACCTAAAATATGTGTCTGTATAGCCAACATATGTTTTCATTTTATATAAATAGCTGTGGAAGTTTTCCTAATTTTCATAAATCTCTAATCCTTTCATAGTCGTACTAAAGTCTTAACTTCAGTAATATTTTTTAAGAAATTAATGATAAAATTTCCAAGAATAACTGTGGAATTATTTTCTATGACCAATGGGCATCACAAGTAGGTATTATAGTTCAATTTATAATTTAGGTTGTGCTTTTTTAGTTAAACTTTTGTATTAAATAGGAAATTAGCCACATAAATCACCAGATGAATTGTGAAGCATGAACCTGGGGCAAAACTCATTTATATTTACATTTAAGGTATAGTAATATTTCCTCTGTCATAATTTATTTAATCCATAGATCCCAATGGTGGAAATCACCTCTGTGTAGAAATTATGGGCAAAATCGCTTAAAAATAGATTTTGCTGGACTTATATTCAATGTAGGATTGTGAAGTACTCTGCACAAGACTGGAATAATTTTTCTTCACTCATTACTCAAAATATTAAAAATTATGGATTATTGTCTGTCTCTGTCCCAGCCCTCCTCTATTTTGGATTAGTTCTTTTTCCCCTCCCTTTTTAGAATCCAGAGAGACAGAGGTAGATTTATACATCTGATTTTATTTGGATCAATTTAACATGTATTTACAGAGCTCTTCTTTCCAACACTCAACACTTTCCAAAAACCTTCAGAGGAGCATTCTGCATCTGTGAGATTATGAATTTAAGGAAGTTGATTGAAAACTGTGCTTACATCTATTTCTTCCAAAGCCTGGAAGAAAAGAGCCTTGGCACATAGAATAACCTGTGGTAGGGCATTGTCTCCAATGCGACAACTGACATTCAAAAGTACCTTCAGTATAGCAACACTTGCAGTACGATACGGTTTTCACAGTTTGTAATACCTTCTTTTGAGAATCTTTTTATTTCTGGTTTTGTATGATTTATTAAATGTTAAGGAAAGTTGTATGACTGACTGACTTGAATCTCTTCAGAGCGTATATGAAGCACATAGCTAGTGCTTCTGTATTGTTCTGGTAGAACAATTAAAAAAAATCTTCCTTTACTAATCATTCAGACTTCTACAGACATTAAAAAGATTATCTAAATTTAAGAAATTAAATAGTTCAAGTCCTTCATATACTTAATGTAGGATAAATGTAGCTGTATCTTGTTTACCAACCATGGTTAAGTTACCCTAAATCCAGTTCCAACACACTGAAATGACTTGAATTGACAGGGCATTCCTAAAACTTCTTAGCCAGTATGACCGGCCTGACGATGCTGAGACTTTTACCTGTGATGTCCAGTAGTTATTTTGAAACATTACAGTAGTGAAGGATCATATGATGTCATGAGAAAAGCCATGTAAATTCATCTGGGTCAGTGGCTTCTAAACGTAGTGCAGGAAAAAGAATATTAATTTTTGACAAAACTCAACATCAAAAAGAATGTGGCATGCGGCCCGCTGAACAATTAAATAGGGAAAATGTTCGGTGGGTGAGCAGACATAACGGAGCATGGTAATAAGGACACAAGAAGTGTTTTCTACACCTTTCTTTCCCTCCTAGCTGTTTATGAAGGTGGGTCCTCAATACTCTGCAGAAAATCAAAGATCTTCGTTAAAATCTCATGGGATCAAACAATCTTTGATGCCTTCAGGCCCATCACTTCAAATTTAATGGGTAATATCTTGCGTTATAGTTGTTTCTGTCTTTCAGTGCAATAAGTAGTTTGTCATGAAAGTGTAAGACCACCGATAATTATACAGAATGAGGCGAAGTGCTATTAAAAGCACCGGATCTCCAGAGCTAAAATCATAATATGACATGCTGCCACTGTAACATGCGACATTTTGTAAAATCTCAAGGTGGTACTCAACAGTGATAATACTGCACGGCTCACTGCTCAACTGTCACATTAATAAAGCACAATAAAACTATTCCATGTTATCTGTGCTTTTCCACACCGCTTCCCTGGAAAAGTACAATTTAGTTATTTTTCTTAAGACTGTTATGTTTACTTGTTTTAAAATTCGGTTATCACTAAAGGGAATATTTTCTGCCAAATGCTCTTATACTGTAATAATGAAGAGCTTATGCCAACACTCTGTGTAAAGCCATAAAGATATACATTATGGATAATCAGGTATTTGAATGCAAATTTAATATTCTAGAAGGTAGAGCTCTACTGATATTCAAATGTAAATATTACTTTGAAAGAAAAAAAATTATGCTGGCTTTGTTCTGAAGTATGATTGATCTGCATTATTTCCTGACGAAATTATTAATTTAATTACTCTAGTCCTTATAAAATAAACCATAATAAAATAACCCAAAAATGAAGCCAAGGAGACTGCAGATACATTGTTAGTCTGGCTACTTCCACTAAAATAATCTCTGGAGAATTCAACTCAAGGCTAATCCTTATCTTTTCCAAAGCTTGCCTATATTATCATGTATTGTAATTACTCTGAATACAAAAGATAGCACCTGCTACATGCAGCTTCTTTTGTTCTTTTAGGATTACAGTTAACAGCAGTCAACCAAATTCTCTCAGCTTTGAACAAATGTGCTAAATGGAGGAGAGATGTTTTCCCCCCATATGTAGGCACCTACACAGGAGGCAGCCGTCATTTGTATGGCTGCGTGCCCAGCGTCCAAGCAGGAGGTGGGAGGACAAGCACTCTTAACTGCAGTTCTCCTCAATGCGACAGCCATTTATCTTGTTCTGGAGGAAGCATAGAATCATAGAATCATAGAATGTGTTGGGTTGGAAGGGACCTCTAAAGGTCATCTAGTCCAGCCCCCCTACAGTAAGCAGGGACATCTTCAACTAGATCAGGTTGCTCAGAGCATCATCAAACCTGGCCTTGAATGTCTCCAGGGATGGGGCCTCCACCACCTCTCTGGGCAACCTGGGCCAGTGTCTCACCACCCTCACTGTAAAGAACTTCTTCCTGATGTCTAATCTAAACCTGCCCTTCTCTAGTTTAAAACCATTGTCCCTCGTCCTATGGCTCCACTCCCTGATCCGGAGTCCCGCCCCAGCTTTCCTGGAGCCCCTTTAGGGACTGGAAGGGGGTCTAAGGTCTCCTGGGAGCCTTCTCTTCTCCAGGCTGAACAATGCCAACTCTCCCAGCCTGTTTTCATAGGAGGGGTGCTCCAGCCCTTTGATCATCTTCATGGCCCTCCTCTGAACCCACTCCAACAGGTCCATGTCCTTCTTGTGTTGAGGAGTCCAGAGCTGGACACAGTACTCCAGGTGGGGTCTCACCAGAGCAGAGTAGAGGGGGAGAATCACCCATATTTTATCAGCTTGGAGACCAGGATGTCATGCAGGACAGTGTCAAAGGCTTTGCTCAGGTCCAGGTAAATGATGTCAGTTGCTCTCCCCTGGTCTGTTGATGTTGTGACCTTCTCATAGAAGGCCAGCAGGTTTGTCAGGCACGATTTGCTCTTGGTGAAGCCATGTTGATTGTACCCAATCACCTCTTCGTTATTCTTCTGCCTCAGCAGTGCCTCCAGGAGGATCTGCTGGAGGCACACATTGTTGGCTCATGTCCAGCTTTTCATCCATGAGTACCCCCAAGTCCTTTTCCGCAGGGCTGTTCTCTATCACATCGTCCCCCAGCCTGTATTGATAACGAGGATTGTCCCGACCCAAGTGTAGGACCTTGCACTTGGGCTTCTTGAACTTCATAAGGTTTGCTCAGGCCCACCTCTCTGGGTTTCTCTGGTGGCATATTGTGGTTATACCCACACAGTCATTTGCATGCACCTAAAGTTAGAGGGCAACATTTGTTGGTTTTGTTTGCCCTTGATGGATGTGTGATACTGGTCCAGTTGAGCACCCACTCTTCAGACATTGCATCCAACCCTGAACCTGAGATTTGTGATCCAAAAAAAACTACATAAACACAACAATGTCGCTGAAGTACCTAAAATTAACTGTTTGATCCTAGGTACATCTGGAGGTGTCAGAGTGAAGTTTTTAGGCAGTAGAGAAATTATGTTGCCTCTAAATGCTACTTCATGTGACTAGTAATTTGGGCATCCCCTAGTAGTCATCTACCAAGGATAGGAGTCTGGCTTGGGTCTTCAAATAAGGTTTCTAAAGAATCAGTACCTAGATTTTTTTTCTTTCAATGAAAGTCCTCAAACAGAGCGGAAACTGGATTCACGGAGTATTTCATGCGATTATATTACTTAATCCCAAGATAAAAGCAGATGTGTTCTTGAGTTCAGAAGCTGAAAACTAGGTAATCTACCCCAGTGCCCCGAAATTCTGCAACACAGAAGAGTAGCTCCTTTGCTTTTTTTTTTTCTTTCCCCACAAACTTGATCTTCTTGAATGCATAAGACAGCTTCATGAAGTAGGAAGTCTCATACTCAGTTTCATCTACAGCCTCCTTAGGCTGCTCCCACCAGAAGCTGCAGTAGTAGGTATGAAATCTTCCCAGCATGAAGAGAGAGTAAAGATTGTTTCTCCAGCCCTGGGGGAAGGCAGAGGGGAAGGGAGTTCACACGGGCACAAAACTATGATGTGAACAGCAGGCAGACCTTTCTGCCGCTTCCAGAATCTGCTTGGCTTGTCCTGGATTCAGTGTTGTTATTGATGGGCGGTGATTGACGTGCACAGATTCCTGTGTGTTCTCAACAGAGGTGGCAGCTCAGGATCCTCCGACATCCCTCTGACTCAGGGCCACATCACAGCAGAAGTTCAGTAGGGTTAAAATTTTTAGCTCCTGAAACCATGAGTTGTGCATAAACACTCAAATTTAGGCGTCTGGGCAGCGCAAAAGTAGATATTAAAATGAAATTGATAAATAGGTATTAAAAGTGCATTTCTGTGACTCTGTTCTAAGGTCATTTCTTGTCCCTAAGCTGATCCTCTAGGTCTAGCCCTAAATTTTTCATGCTGTTGCCACAACAGCAATGCTGTTTCGTCGCAGTTTCAACACAGCCTTCATGGAAGGCTGTAGCATTTTAAGTATGGTAGTCATATATCAAAAAAGCTGATTTTTAACAAGGGTTCCAGTAAATGTCACCTGAGCCGCTTTTTCTTCCTGTATTCTGAATACAAAACAATTGGGAACTGTGAAGAATTTGCTAACACTGTTGAATTTTTAATGGTAATCACTGTAGCAAGCACCGATTTCACATTTCCTTTTTTTTTTCCTTTAGGAAACCCATATTGTAAGAAAAACTGAAGATGACAGTAAGTAACAGGACTATACTATTTTAAAGCCACACAGCACTTAAAATATCGGTTAGGTCACACTGGGGTGATTTAGAATAAAACGCAAAAAAAACCTGGAGTAACTTTTTACCCTTTTTATGTTCATTCAGAACTTTCCACGTAATCTTTTGTCTACGTACATAGCTTGAATAATCCGAACATTTTAAAAGTTAGGTTTTTATGTTCAACTGTATCAAAGACAGTGAATTACAAAATAATATGTTTCATAAGTTATTTTAAAGGAAGAATCTATGGTTTTGTTCACTACAAATGTGATTTTCTTAAAAAATTTGCAATAATTGTAATTTTACAAATATATTTCTTAATATTGTTCTTAATTATGTTTTTCAGGTTTTCTGTTAGTTTGACAGCAAAAATGTCACTGCCCTAGCCTTGCCTGAAAGAAAAGCTAAAAAGTATATTTATTTTGGCACTGGTGTTTTCCAAATAAAACAAAATAAATGTCTAGGTATGTTGAAGAGGAAATATAAAAGAAAGTGCCTGAAATGTAAAGTGACCTTCACTAGATAAATTATAACTGTATTTATTCTTTCCTATGAGTCTGATTTTGTGATGTTTTTCCAATGCACTTCAAAAATAAATTCCAAATCTGTTCGCTCTCTCAGAAGTGCCTTCATTTCTTTATGTATTAGCTTTTCATACGTTTCCTTTCCTGGTATCCCTCTCATATTCAAGAACCCTGTTTTTTGATGGCCAGGCATGCCAAATTCCACACTAATCAGCACGTATTGTAGCTGACTTCAAATTAATCATTATCTTTCATCTCAGTTTCTATTTATAATCCAACTATTCTTCTGAATTCAAAATCATACATTTTAGATGTATTAAGCATTCTTACTCTGTGGTCCATTAACACTCGCTAGGACTGTTCTGATGAGACGCAATGCTCAGCGAGGCTGTGATGGACCCACTCACACAGATAAATGCTTTTCAAGGGGTCGTAGAACATAGAAGGACCTATGGGTAGATTTTATATTACTGCAGAATTCATTTCATTGTCATTACCAGACACTTCAAAGAGATTTAATTGTATATTTTCACATCTGAAGTGTTTTCAGAGCTATTTGCAGCACCGGTATTGGTCCTGTCAAAAATATAAGCTACAAATATAATTTCATTACTGCTTGCTGTCAAGAAACTCAATGGTACGTGACTCCTTTTGACTTCAGAAAAACTGAAAATGTTTGTTTTTTTCGTTTTTTAACCATATCCTCTGTTTAAGTAGTATGAATAATGGTTGCATCTGAAATAATTGTCTCAGAAGAAAAGCATATGAAATCTATCAAAACGATTTGTTTTTGTGATTGCAGGAGTTACTGAGGTGACACTTGAAGTGTGAAAGGCTCATTCTCATTTCTTGCCTTTACTCCCAGGAAAAGGGACAAAGTGAAAGGAAGTGACCTTAAAAGACCCATTTGCAACTGGGAGACTTCTGAGGCTCTGTTTTGGGGGAAAGAGGAAGGAAGAGGAGGGGAAGAGCAGGGATTTATTTGAATTGGCTTGGCTGGTTATTTCTCTAAGGCCATAATGAGAATATCTGTTTTCTAATGATCCTATTATCCACTCTGTTATTGCAAGCAGTAAATAGTACTTCTAGTAGGCAACAAAAGCATTCAGGTAACTCTCTGGCCCACTTTCATGATAGTCAGTCTCCAGAAACGCTATTTGAAGGTATTTCTCCCTCCATCCCATTCTTTCCCATTTACTATTGTACATGTTCTACAACGTGCTAAGGGACAAATTAGGCTGACAGATCAAATTTTGGGGTGGTTGTATGAGCTAAAGAGGGAACTGATCCACATCAAAACCAAAGCCAACAAACCAAAAATAATCCGGATGTGTTCCCTGATCTCATCCATTAATTCTCTGCACTGAGAACTGTGTCAGCGTAGCTGAAGAAGAGATCAGCCACGTCTGGAGCTGGAATACAGCAGCCAGCAGCAGCAGTTTATACTCCAGAGCGGTTCCTGAGCAGTTTCTCATCCTTTAAGCTGATATTGCTGTCAAACAAGTTTTATCATGACAGTGAGGATGGGGGAAGGGGGGAGGGAGGAAATTGTTGGGTGAGACAAGACGATGCTCCATCTTTTCCCTGAGTTTCACCTCAAGCTACAAAACATAAACACCAGTGTTATTAACCTAGAGCCTGCTAAAGGTACATTTTCTCACGGTGTCTAAGGCACTGTAAGAAAGTGGTGGTATTGTGATCTTGAGAAACCTGGGAAGATTGCTTTAAGCCAGATATTTTTTTCCCAGTATTAAACAGGTGATTTAAATCCTCTGTAATTATCTCCACAGTCTTCAGAACATTGTGAGTGGGTTCCTATAGTTTTCAAATGCAGGGATGCATTTAACATTTGGTTCTTATTTACTGTTCATAAGCAGATAGATTTGATATGGCTACAGCATTGTACTGTCAATTTTTTTTTTTTATAAACACAGTACTAGAGATCCTTGTATTTTCCATTTTTCCCCAAGCACAATCACACCTAATGCAGCTTCTCATTCTTTTCCTATCATCTTTTAAAAAACATTCCCAACAGGTAACTTTCCTCAGAGAAATCATTAAGGAGTTACTGAAACTGAATGTACCTTCCAAATTCGGTTCAAAACAAGCTCACAATGATTTCTTTCTCAGAAACAGTTTATTTGTAGAAATCAGTTGGGTCAAGAAATGCACGTGTACTTAAGCTGAAAACACAAATAAAGGATAGATTCAGTGCATTTGCTCAGGCTTGAAGAGTGTTTCCTGTGCCCCTCAAGAAACAAAGTCTTCACCTCAAGCAAGTACATCTCTATTATATGAACTTGGAAAAATCCATTATTATTTTTTGAAATCATAAAATATTTGTCAGTTTCTATTAAAACTGAATCATGGAAGGATTAATATAATATAGACTCTCTCTGGAATAAATGGCAACTTTGCTCAGTTGTTGCAATAAGAAAATTCAGGTGTGAGGGAGAAGAGTAAAGAAAACTAGGACCTAAATATTTCAGCAAAAATATGAACTTATGATAATACCACCATAACTCTGTAATCTGAGGATTTAAGGACTGGATATCGACTGTGCAATGTCTGTCCACATGTGTATTCAGATTAATTCTCTGCTACAACATAAGATGAAGTAGTAGCCTTTCAGATAATTTAAACAGCTGGCTTTACAAGTAGGCAGCTAGTCGTAGTTAGATATTTTCCCAAATGCAGCCATCTTCTGTGTTTAATAAAAATTATTAATGTTGTTGGCTGTGTTGGAAGCAGACCTCTGTAAACGTTTCAAGTAAATGGGATGCTGGGTGGCGACATACAGAATCGAACATTCGTTTTGAAATGAAAATTCAAATTTCATTTGAATCATTCGATTCAACATGACTCATGTCAGAGAAAAGGCTTTCCTCTCCCCTACTCTCAGTTCCTTGGCGGAGTTTAACTCCATTTCAAACACGTGTGGTAATTAGTTGTGTGTTGCAAAGGAGGTGTGTAAGGACGGCATGGTGGTAGAGAGGGATGCGGCCGAGAGTGAGAAGTGGTGAGCCCCAGTTCAGTCCAGGTGTGCCTGGATCCTAATGGGTTGAAACTATTCAAGCTCTACGGAGGGCAGGTGGATCAAGTCATACGGCGTACCCCACTCAGGCATGTCAGAGGCGTGCTTGATATAGCTAAATAAAGATGTAGAGGAGGTAAAGACTGAGTATTACAGTCCACTCTAATGGCAGATAGTCACCATCATCTTTACAGAAGATGTGACCACCCTGAGAGCACAAGTGCAGTGCACTAATACCAAACCCATGGTGAATATCTGCCTACTAAAAAGCAGAAAAACACGAAAAAAAAGTTTCCACATGCTCGGTCCTGGAAACAAGTTTCTCCTTATTGGAGAAAGCTAAGTAGCTACTAAAGGGAAGAATGAAAGTTATATATATCTCATTGAAGCAGAAGTGTGTGTGGCAGACAACTCCTAGTTTAATATGGAGATATTTACATACATATGGAAGGGGGAAAAAAACATTTATAGATGTATCTCCTACTTATGGAGGGAAGAAGAGGGGAAAAGATTAAACCAGTGCTTAAACCTTGAGTTCAGGCTAATTTTAGGTGATGCGATGACAAACTAAGGGGGTGGAAAGCCTATAAACTAAGACCCTGGCACACTGTAATCAAGTATTTTGGCTCCCCAACGTATTCTTCACTATGCCCAAATGCTGACAGGCCAGGTCCTGCTGTGAGCCTTACACACCAGCTGGGCCGCTGGGGGCTTTGCAGAGTTGTCTCGCAATATCTTTTTCTCTGTTCTCATCCTTTCCGTCTCCCCAAAAGTAACGTTTGTCACTTTGGAGACATACTCATAACTTGTAGTGCAAAGAACAACAGCTTTGATTTTTCATGATGGCTTCTTCACAGTTTTTTAATGCAGTGTTCCGAGAGCTTTATTTATCTATGAAAGTCTGTATTATTATCGTATAATATGGAAATAATCAAGCAGGACATTGTACCTGTGGCAATAATAGCAGGCTTATGAGACAGTTTAGGAGATTTAATTTGCCCTTTGAAGCCTAGATCATCCCATCAATGCCAAGAAAAGCTCTGAGAAGTCATTAAGGGTGACATGACCTTCAGAAGCCTCTAGCTGCTTCTGCACACAGGCAAAATTCTCTCTCAGGTTTGTCCTCTTTCATGTAATGATGGCGTAGAAACTACGGATATGCTTGGATGTTTAAAAAAAAAGTCTCAAAGGTTACATCATACACGACACACTAATTTTTGAGATTCCATTAATTCTTTAAGAATTGCTGGAAGTCAGTGCCCAGCCTCTGACGGTAGCCAGCGCTAGATGCTTCAGGGTAAGATGCAGGAGTGTCTGCCTTGAACAACTGCAGAATAAAGTGCAGAATAAAGAAAAAGATTTTTTTTTTTTTTTTTTTTTAACAGAAATTTGCTTGCCAATGCTTTGCTTATCCTCTAGGGCATTACCTCCTTATCAGCAGCAACAACAAAAGGCTATCATTGTATACAGGACATACTTATCTGAGCAACAGCTGTTTTTTCAGGCCAAAGGGTTACATTTTTATCCAATGGAAGCACAGAGCCTTGAGCTGTCTTTGTAAGATAAAGAATTATCAAAAGACAGACTGTTTGACTTGGAGAATTTTTAGAAAACCTGGAATTTACTAATCATAGTAATCTAAAGTACACGACATGTAATGACCTGAGGATGTGCCAGAAGGCGTATTTCTTCATCCAAGGGAGTTCTATGGCTGAGCTGCCGTGAGAATCAGCTTCAAGGTTAGAAATCTTAAAATGTTTTGTGTACCAGTCAGTGCTGGCTGATGCATTATCGTCAGAGTTTTGTTTTTCATACCTGAACATTTGAAATTACACTAGAAAGTCCTTCTTCCTGTTAGTAATTACACGTTTTTGGTAATATCCTGTGAGGAATGCCTCATCCATTTCTGAATCTTTTCCTAAACTCCTGGGCCATGTATTGTCCTGGGACAGCGAGTTCCACACCTGCATTATGTGGCAGAGACAGTATTTTGTATGCATTAACTCCCGGTAGCAAACACCATTGTAAGGATCGAACGCTGTAGTTAGTAGTGTGAACATTTTATTCTCCCACAGCTGTGGAACACATATTGCCTAAACCTGGAGATGTGTTTCCTGATGATTCGTTAACTACAATTTGAGTTTCTTACAGCACCCCCTTAGGAGAAATTGAGGTAGCAAAATAAATTTTCCTTTAATTTCCTGAAAGTGAAGGTCTTTGACAAAAATCTGTTCCAAGAATTTTTGTGCTAAAGATGAATGCAAAGGAATAATTTAGTGTCAAGTTATAAAGCCCTGTGGCATCCATGGTTTTACGTTCAGCAGCCATACTGCTATGGCCAGCTCAAACATTTCTCACCTTCCACCTCCTTCCTTCTTCAGTTTCCCAGGTGGTTTCAGATTCCTGCCAAAAGAGTGGTCCTGGCTAGGCTCCTATCCCTCTTTTAAGCCTAATCATACCCGTAGAAGGAGCTGTGCTCACAAAGGCAGACGTGGGACTGTGGTTTGGGCTGGACTGGCCAATGACAAACGACAGATGCTCCCCCCTACATCGCAAAAACTCCAAGGAGAGGAGGGAGAGACATAAAGAGATTTATGAGTTTAGAAGGAGCTAAACTACTTTAATGAAAATATTAATAAAATAATAAAAAACATAATAATGAAATAAGTACAATATATACAAAGCCGTATCAAGCTCCCAGGAGGACGATCGCGTCACCTGCAGGCATGGGGAAAGAAAGTCTCAGACTGGACTCAGTGACGGACGGGAACTGGATTCTGGATCTGGATTCAGGAACGCATGGATTGAGATCAAAGGCAGAAGAATAGACAGGGTACGCCGGCCATCGAAGAAAAGAGGACTGACCCTTTGATCCCTCGGCTTTTATACTGAGCGTGGGGCAGATGGGATAGAATACCCTGCTGGTCAGTTTTGGGTCACCTGTCCTGTCCACTCCTCCCTGCAGGTGGGACCCCTCTACGCTTTTCTGCTTCCAACCCTCCAATGGGGCAAATAACGAAATTAGGTGACCTTGGTTGTTATAGCAATAAGTATAACCAAGGGCCTCTCTGTGTACCATTCCTTGGCATAATCAGGTCTTATCTCTCTGAGAGCGAACACTTTCTGCACAATATGCTGTTAATTTTGAGAGTTTCAGAGAGTTAGAAGAGGCTTAGCTGCAAAGTAAAATCACTGAAGAGAAAATTGGTTCTGTTTAACCTCAAACCAGGATAGGGATGTATGGCTGGCAGTGGGAGAAGAGGAGAAGTGGACAATGAAACTGGTTTTTTGGCATTGGTCTACAGTTTTACCCGATTAAGCTGCATGCAAAACTGTAGGATCTACTACTTCTGGTCTGCCCATCCTCTCCCTGGTGCCAACACAGCTGGTCATGCAGCGAACCAAGTCAAGGAGATGATCCAGGGCCCTGGATCTATCCCTAAATAAAATGTCTGGGTCTCTGTTCCCCCTAAAGAGGCTGATCTGTTAAGCCAAGTCACTATGTGGCCATACAAACATATATACTGGCACAAAATGGGAGGAAGCTTGACATTGGCAAAGTGACCCAGGAAAGAGCCAGAGCACAGCCTCCTAGCAAAGAACGGCTCACACAGGCTCAGCTTCAGACGAAGGAGTATTCATTCCCATGGGTAGGATTGCTAACTCCAGAAGGCTTCAGCAGGACTAGCCACATGAGTAAGCAATTTCGAGTGTAGCCCTCGGCTTCTCCGCAGTATCTTATCCTCAATTACACCCCCGCCCCTGGTAACCCAGCCGTCTCACTCGTCGCCTCACAGACTTCTATCAGCGCACCACTGCCGATCTGTTACTCATTTACATTAGCATAATGAGAAGGGTTGGTTGTTAGGTTTGGTTTGGTTTTTTTTTTTTTTTTTTTTTGGTTGCTATTTTTGCAGAAAGCATTTATAACGTAGTTAAAGGATTTGGTCCTGTGAAGTGCTGGGTCTCAGAGGCTCACTAATTTCATTTGGAGTAGAGTCTGCTGAGCATCTCTCAGGGCACTTAGCCTCTTAAAGGATTAGACCGTTTTGGAATACCATCCATTTGTGTCAATATTTTATCAGTAATACAGAGATTATGCATTAGATTGTGTCTTAGCCTGATTAACTGCTGCACTGGAAAGAGATATTGCATCTTTCTGCACTTAATAATCTAGAATACAGTTTGATTTAGACAGTATTAAAACATAAAAAATAAGCAGAGGCACTCAAAATGCAAAGCATTAATAATGTCTGGATATCCTACAGCCACACAATAGATATAAGGTATAGACTCCTTAAAAGGTCTGCTGGACTAACTGTCTGAGTGAGTGGTCAGGAGGGAGATAGAGGATGCGTACCCAGCACCTCCGCTATTCTGTTTCCCTGCCAGACGCTGTGGGTAAGTCACAAAGTCAAATGGTGAGAAGAGCAGGAGAAACACAATTGCTGTTTACGGCTACTGCGCTGTTTTGTGATGGGAGACAAAAATTTTGATCTCGGGGAGCTGGAAAGGATCATTCCTCTTCTTAAGGCTATGTTGTCAAGTAGATAAGAAGAGAGGGAAAGATGTACAACAGCAGCCTATTCCTACAGGCTAGCTCACTGAAAGGGCAGAAGCATAAAGAGGAGACATATAGAATAATTTTTGTCATTGGGTTCTTGCATACTGGAATAACATCCACATTCGATGTGACACAAAATCACAGACGGTCTTTTCCCATCCCTCAAGTTTCTTCCACTTTTGTTGATCTCAGTATCTTGTTCCTAGATTTTTATTCTCCCTGTCCTCCTCTCTCCCTGATATTTCTCCCTCTTTTTCTTACAGACCAGTCCAGTAAAAGCCAGTCCATTCAGGTATGTATACTATGTTTAGTAAATGTCTTCTCAGGTCACTCCCTGATCATCCTTTGCAGCGCTGCCTTCCCCAGACCTGCTGCTGTCACGGCTTAACCCCAGCCAGCAGCCAGGACCACACAGCCGCTCACACGGTTGTCCCCCTTTCCCCCAAGAAGGGTCGGGAGAAGAAGGAGAAAAGGAGGAGAAAGGAAAGGAAAAAAAACCCCTTGTGGGCTGAGATAAAGACAGTTTAATAGAACAATAACAGAAAAGGGAAAATAACAATAATAATAATGGTAAAAGAATATACAAGATAAAGTAACACAACACAAGTCACTCTCACCACCCAGTGAACTGGTTGCCAAGGCTGTCCTGAGCAGTGATTACGGATTCCCGCCCCCTGGCCAACTCCCACTTACATACTGAGCATGACGTCTATGGTATGGAATATTCCACTGGCCACTCCGTTCTTCTGTCTATGCTCCTTCTCAGCTTCTGTGGGAAGCTGAAAGAAGTCCTTGAATATTATAAACATCACCTAGCGACAACCAAAACAGTATGCAATATTGACATTCCTTTCCTAGCAAATCTGAAACACAGCAACCACTAGAAAGAAAATTAACTCTACCCCAGCTGAAACCAGGACCGTTGCCTTGGTACTACACCTTTCCCAGCCACCGTACCTTCTTGTCTGAGGAGCTGCCTGGTTTTCATTTTTGCCCCTTCTTCCAAACCTATTACCAGGAGGTACTTGTGGCTTGGCAGAGCTGTGAGTGAGGCGTGGTGGCCCTGCTCATTCTGCTCACATAGTGACAGTAGAGCACGGCCAGGGGGGATGCTCTGTGCTGAGAGGTGTGGAGAAACGTGGCCATGGGGAGGGAGGGAGCAGCAAGGCAGAGCAAAGGGTATGAGTGCAGAGTAACTCCAGGAGCATGTAATTTGGTATTAGTCCACAAGAAGAGACAAAAGAACGATTTCTGGCTCACTTTGAGGAACAGAGTGTAGAGAAATGACTCGTGTGGGCAGCATCGGATGGCACAAATATGCCTTGAGGGGGTATTCCACCCTGATGGTAAGAAGGTAGGAGCATTTTGTATGTGACGGAGAAGTGGAAAGTATTACAACATATTTTGGTGAGAAAAAAAAGAATGCATTTTGCAGAGCAGAAAAACATAGGTAGCAGAGAAGTGGTGGATGTAGATGTCTACTGAGCCTTAATCCATTTTAAGTCACGGAATGTGGAGTAAACTGTGTATTTACTTTTAGATTTCACATTGTCTACTAAGTTACTTCACTGAGCACTACAAATGATAGAGCAACTTCAGCAGCAGACAATACAATTCAGTTTATGAATTTTATTCATAATTTCATTTTCTGGTATGATTCCTTTCTAGTTGCACTTATGTCAGTTTATGATGCTGTTTTAAAGTAATCACAATGTCATTTTCATTATCTATTTTGGAATATTTGCCATCTTACACATATGTCTGGTGACATTTACACGAATACTGTATTTACATGTAGCATGTACATAGGATAAAACTGTAGAGTAAGTTTTTAATGTGCAAATAAGCACTATACTATGCCATTGCTGGGAGGTGTTTTCGAGGCTATATGAGATCATCAGGGCAAACTGATTTTCAAGATGAAACTCGATGAAAAACAATTCCATATCAGAATTTTTTTCTGAAGATAAATACAGAAAATTAAATGCTATATATTATGCACTATTTAAAGATAAGAAAGGTACACAGACTTAACAGTTACTCATAAAAATGATCTACCATATTCAGAGCAAGATTTGCGAACACTCAGCCATGTTAAAGCTCTGTTTCCTTCAAATGTGAAAATGTTGAAACAGTTGAGCTACTCCTAAATGCTTTTGAATCTGCCCCAAGAAATGGTGCAGACTTGATGATCTTGCTTCACGCACACGTTCGAAAGCCACGGTGTCTACCAAGATGTACTGCTGTTGTCAATTCAGATGATGAAGTTAGTCAAAATGAGCCACATAATTCTTCATCTCTACTGAAGCAAGTTCTCACAGAACTGCACCCTTACTTTGGGAGTTGTGTGTTACACGTACGCAGATGAATTCAGAATTCGGTCAACGCTAGGTGATTGACTGGATGATATAAGAATATATGGTATGATAAATAGAAAGCATTTCTCTCTAGCACCCAGATTACTTATCAGGACAAGGCCATCTTGGTGTGGAAAAAAACCAAAACACCCCAGTATTTCCTGTCTGGGTTGCAGGAATCACAGGAACATGAGGTAGGTGGGAGGCACAGTGGTACACTGGAGAGCACAGTGCAAAGGGAACATTCCACTGAGAAGGTAAAACAACTGACAATGAGAGATGAGTAAGACTTGTAAGGAGAAATGCAATCTTTTAGCAAAGCAATTGACAGGGCTTCGGGGAAAAGAGACTTTCAAATAGTCAAGATCATCTTCAGGTCTGAGAGCGAGTCAGAAATTTCAAGCCAGATACTGAAGAAATTGCTCTCAATTAACACGGTTATGTCAATTAGTTGGCCAAATATGAGAAAAGGGTGGTCAGCACTTGTATAGGGATTTCCTTAAGTGTACTAATTAATAATAAAATTGACTATTCTGAACTGATTTGATAATAGGTCCACTTTGTCTTTAAAGAATACCCACTAAGGGCTTCCCACCTCTTAAGCTAGGTCTCAAGACCGTAACATATGTTTACTTCGTGAGACAGATGAAAAATTGGTTTGGAAACAAATCTCCCCCATCCCTTTGCAGCAGGAGCACTTTTTCCCAAGCTTCCTTCCTCGTCATGCAATACACCGTGATTTTGTGGGTGTGAAAAACTCAGCCTCCTGAACACCCGGGAAAATATTCTTATGGTCATCCCTGAGGCTAGACAACCCCTCCACTGGAAGAAAGGCCTCTACTCCTCAAAAGAGGCTTCGCTCAGGAGAAACTAGCTGTGTTTTTCAACAGGCATTTTGCCTTGCATTTCTGTTGGGCTTTTCCAGTTATTCCTGAGAGGGGCACATCTTATTCCTCTCCCTTGAGATACTTTTTGTCCAAAAGAGCGTGGCAGAACGAGGAATAGAGGCAACCTTTCCACCCTTCTTCTCAGCCCCTGTCTTTTAACAAAATGCATCCCAAATTGCAGAAATTACATAAAGAATTTATTGCCATCTGTCACACAGACATATGACTCCTTGTTATTTCTAGAACTTTAGCGGGACGAACTGTGCCACCACGTATGTGCATTCTAGATAAGGACACAGAGACATAATGTTCTGCTGCTTAAGACACTGAAAAAAAAACCCTAAGAGAGAGTCATATTTGATTATACCTTCCATTCATTTCATTAATACATTTACAATCCACATGGTTCTTATGGCTAACTGGAACAGAGTTCCATTTCCATTTTTCCAAACAAAAATTTCTTTTGCGTGCAAATACTAGAATTTTTAATTTTTTTTTCTCTCATCAGGATGAAAGAGAGGCCTGTGGTGGGTTGACTCTAGCTGGACACCAGGTGCCCACCGAAGCTGCTCTACACTCCCTTCCTCAGCTGGACAGGGGAGAGAAAATACAACGAAAGGCTCATGGGTTGAGATAAGGACAGGGAGATCACTCACCAGTTACCGCCATGGGCAAAACAGACTCAACATGGGGAAATCAGTTTAATTTATTACCAATCAAATCAGAGTAGGATAGAGAAAAAAAAGCCACCTACCTCTTAAAACACCTTCCCCCACCCCTCCCTTCTTCCTGGGCTCAACTTCACTCCCCATTTCTCTACCTCCTCCCCCAAGTGATGGAGGGGACAGGAAATGGGGGTTGTGGTCAGTTCATCACAGGTCGTCTCTGCTGCTCCTTCCTCCTCAGGGGGAGGACTCCGCACACTCTTCCCCTGCTCCAGTGTGGGGTCCCTCTCACAGGAGACAGTCCTCCACAAACTTCTCCAACGTGAGTCCTTCCCATGGGGCTGCAGTTCTTCATGAACTGCTCCAGTTTGGGTCCTCCACGGGGTCACAAGTCCTGCCAGCAAACCTGCTCCAGCGTGGGCTCCTCTCTCCATGGGGCCACAGGTCCTGCCAGGAGCCGACTCCAGCATGGGCACTGCATGGTATCACAGCCTCCTTCAGGCATCCACCTGCTCTGATGTGGGGTGTTCTGTGGGCTGGATATCTGCTCTGTCGTTAACCTCCATGGGCTTCAGGTGGGTATCTGCTCAATCGTTAACCTCCAAGCCTGCCTCACCTTGGTGTTCACCAGGGGCTGTAGGGGAACCTCTGCTTCGGCACCTGGAGCACCTCCTCCCCTCCTTCTTCACTGAACTCTGTGTCTGCAGGGTTGTTGCTCTCATGTATTCTCACTCCGCTCTTCTGGCTGCTGCCACGCAGGATTTTTTTCACCTTGGGACAACTGTGTTATTCCAGAGGCGCTACCACTGTCGCTGATGGGCTCAGCCTTGGCCAGTGGCTGGCATTGGCTCCATCAGACATGGGGGAAGCTTCTGGCGACTTCTCACAGAAGCCACCCCTGTAGCCCGCCCCCACTACCAAAACTTTGCCACGCAAACCCAATACAGAGACCTTTTAATACTGTGAAAATATTTTATTCCAATGTTTCGGAAAATCAGATAAAAGTTGATCAAAGTTGATTCAAAGATTTATACTGTCCTATGCCATCTCTACACGATGGCCCCACCACTGAACTCTTGGCTCATCTGGTCTCTGAGCTTGCTTGCTAATCTTTGGGTTATGGGTTATTCTGACTTCTTTCGCTGGGTTTAAGTGAGGAAAGCCATCCTGGACCTAAGCAATTTCTTCAGAAAAGACCGATGGTTCTGATTTTAATGAATCAGCATGTCTGATACAGAAGTTTTGTCAAAAATTTTCCCAAGAGCCGGTTGTCAGTTCATTCATGATTCAGATAGCTTGCTGTTGTAATAATTCCTTGTGTCACTTCAGCTTAGCTGTCAGCATAAAGTGCCCTTGTCACGCCTCTGTAGCTTCCTTGCTTGTGAAGAACAGTGAGATTTGCATCTCTTTTGTCATACACCGAATTCAGCTAAAAGACGCACAGGCAGTATGCTGTGACTCGTCTCCGGTTTGTTTATGAGAACCTGCCAAGTCTCTTCGTAAAACAGCAAATTGCACACAATTCAAATATACATAAAAAGTAACGTTTTATTTGTTTTTATTGGACTGCAGGTTCCCTCTGCATCAGCCTTGCAGTGAGATTGCCATGAGATAACTTCCTGAGCGCCCCTTTTGCCCACCGGCTCTGGGCCAACTTAGCTGGCTACAGGCAAGAAAAGTCATTTCAGTTCCAAAATGCAAACATTTTTCAGCATGTCACCCAATGCCAAAAAAAATTATTTTTTGCAGAGATTGGGTGACCGCCATTTTCAGTCCCTATTACTTTAGCCATTCATTTGGAATAGGCCTATTATGGCAGGTCATATTACAATGTCAGCTATTTTAAACTCACCATGGTGAAGACTCGACAGCGTTTTATTGGGAGAGAAGTGTTTTCAGTAATAGCTGCAAGATACTTTATGCTACCCATGAATATTATTCCTTAGTAAACTACTCATTTGTTCTTTATCAATATGCTGGTTTAAGGATATGACATAATGTGTTGGATGTAAGCTCTGAAAACTTTTAATGCAATAGAAAACTATTAACCTTTTTAAGAGTAAGAAGGATTACTCACTATTTAAAATGTGTAAGTTAGATCTTTCATAATTTAAAAAAAAAAGAAATTGTGACTCCCTCCTGCAACTTTGTAGTCAAATCATACCTTTAGGTGTAACCATAATTGCTTTTCATACACGTTAAAAATGAAGCTAAATAGAAATAAAGGGATTTAATATCAAGAGAAATTGTGCCTTTATGTGAATGACATCTATTCCCATTTTATTCTTACTTACAAACCATAACAGGAAATGCAAAATGCTTCCAGCTGTCAAGTCTTGAAATCTGAGATCAGAAACACTATGGTAGTGAAGCTGATTGTCAGCTAATACACATTTTCTTAGCTGATACACGGTGACTGTTCCTAGTACAAGTTAAAGCAGTTGAAGAGACCAAAATATTTCATCTCTGATATTCCCTTTCTTAGTCATTTAAAATCTATTAAATGATCTAAAGTAATCTAAAATCTATTAAATTAATGAATTGGTAATTTTATTTATTTTTTTTTTTTCCATTTGTAACAGTTAGGATCCTAGAAATTGAGACAGAAACTTCTCTAACTTCTCGAAGATAGGTCATGTGCAAACATGGTGCAAAAAAAGATGTCCCCAAAAGCTTTCACTCATTAGACTGCAAGTGAAACACTTAGATGCGCACAGTGTTCCTCTGGAGTCAGTAAACAGCATAATGTTATTCAATACTGTAAACTCTTCCGTGTCCTCTGAACATTTGAAAAGGAGAAGACACATTGAGGGCTGGAGATAGTTTTACAGAATCACAGAATCACAGAATCTTCATGGTTGGAAGGGACCTTTGAGGTCATCGAGTCCAACCATACACACACGAAAAAAACCCCGAAAAAAAAAACCCAAAAAACCAACCACGAAACAAACCACACCCTAGAATCTCTGCCCCTAGAGCATGCCCCGAAGTGCCAAATCCAGACGCCTCTTAAATACCTCTAGGGATGGTGACTCAACCACCTCCCTGGGCAGGCTGTTCCAGTGCCTGACCACTCTTGCAGTACAGTAATTCTTCCTAATATCCAATCTAAACCTCCCCTGCCGCAGCTTCAGGCCATTTCCTCTGGTCCTGTCATTATTCACCTGGGAGAAGAGGTCAACACCCACCTCTCTACACCCTCCTTTCAGGTAGTTGTAGAGGGCAATGAGGTCTCCCCTCAGCCTCCTCTTCTCCAAACTAAACATGCCCAGTTCCCTCAGCCTCTCCTCATATGACTTGGTCTCCAGACCCCTCACCAGCTCGGTAGCTCTCCTCTGGACCCGCTCCAGCACCTCAATGTCCCTCTTGGACAGAGGGGCCCAGAACTGAACACAGCACTCGCGGTGAGGCCTCACCAGTGCCGAGTACAGAGGCACCATCACTTCCCTTTTAACCTTTAACTTGTTTGTTTTGCTCACTCGGGGGCCACATAAGATTGAATTGCAGTTTAAAGGCAGTGAGTTTCTTGATCTCTAGTTTTATGCATGGCAAAGATACCCAGAGCAGATGGACAGAGTTTCTTTTTCTAGACCACTTCAATACATGTATGGAACAGCTTTATACTCAGAGCTAAACAAAACAGAGTTTGGGTTTCCCCCTTGCCCCTGGATCCATCTCTGAATATATACAGGCTGCATATTTAACAGTAGAGTAATTATTAAATTTCAGCAAAATTCATACTGTTTCTCCATGTTCGCAGCTCACGATTCTGCAGCCTCAGCCAGCTGTAAGATACAGCAGAGCTGAAAAATTGCCTGCTCCTCTGAAAAAGCAAAAAAAAAAAAAAAAAAAAAAAAAAGAAATTACACAGATTTATTTTCAGCGGGACAAGCCATCTGCACTTTCCAGAGCAGCTACCAACCTGAAAGTGGGCAGTAAATAAGCACATTGCAAATATCGACCGACACATGCAGTGAGTAATTACAGCATCAAGGTATCACTGATCTAAGTGGTAAAAGTTATTGTAGTTAACCCACAGGGCAAAAAGAGCTTTGCCTTTCCATTAACACCGGTTGGTACATTATCCGGTCGCATTTAGAAACATGACCCCAGTTAGATTTGGGATCTGTCCCATTTGTTGCAGTTCAGCTAAGATATAGTGTTCTTTCTGCTAGATCGACCTATTCAGCACCTTTTTGTTATCGGAGGTTTGTCACCTCAGCAGTGACCTTGCTGTGGTCTGAGCTCAGCGTGGGGCAGTTTTTCTCCCGGGCATTTTGGCCACGGGAGACACTGGAACTCAGCTGCCGGGGGACAACTTTTTCCCACTTGTTTGTCCTTTTAAGTAGCATCTTGGAATAACCATCCTTCTTTTGTTTATCATGTTGCTTTCCATTGCTTGCTTTTAATGCTCTCTCTGTTCAAGCATGCGCCTGTTTTCCTGTGATTATCCATTCTGTTTTCTGTTATCCGACTGTGGGGTTTTTTTCACTTGTGAAGATGTTTGAATTTTTAGGTACAGGCACTCGATGAGTTTGTTTCTTAGCTCTATTTGTCCTTATACTCTGATTCCTTCTTTTCTAACATATGCCTTGAGAGGTGGTCGATGGGTTGCTGTGTTTTTCTCCTCTTTAGTGGACAATAATAACTTGCTGTTCTAGGAGTGAGTCTTAATTTCCACGTAGTTTTATGACTGTTGCCTTTGGTTTTCTTCTTCGCCTATCCTGTTTCTGAATTTAAATGTAGCCACCACTGCTGGCGCTAAATGAGATGCGAAATGAATATGGAGTTTGAAAGCAGGATCATAATTCTGGTTTTGGGTTCCAGGTTTCATATATATTTGCTTTCCTTGGTGAAAAAATCCGTATGTCTCAAGGATTGGAAAGTTTAAGAAAATTATCCTGGATTACACTCACCAAATTCCACTGAACAGATTAGAGATAGATTATATTAATAATTCCTTTAAAAGGTAATGTAGATATAAAAGCTTGCTGAATGGTTTGCTCTTGCCATATACCTTTGCAGGAAAATGCAAAATGTTACCAGCTGGAATAATATATTTGGCAGGCATTTGACCCATGTCTGGATCATTAAATAAGGTACATGCAAGTTAAAAATGAGCTTTCTGCTGTGGCTTTTGTATTATGTTAGATACGGAAATTAGACTCTTGGGGAAAACCGTGAATGTCTCTCAGATTCAATTTACTACCATGTTTATTCTGATCTTCAGAGAGCAGATGTACTCATATAGTTTTTGAGAGACAAATAGATGTTGATAGTCAAAGAATGAAAACTTGTTATTTCTTGCAGTGATCTTTCTTCATTGTTGTTCATTTTGAACATGTGATATGTAAAAGAGAATAAGAACTGAATCGTACACTAATACTTATATATATAATATATAGGATTATATATAATATATTTTATATATGTAATAAGAATATATATTATGTACTAAAAAAAGAGTCCATACTCCAGTTAATCTACCCTCAGCCACGTGGAATCATGCACACATACATAAATAAATAGTTATACCAGGAAGCAAAGTTTGTTTCCCAAACACGTTCCACGGATATGGACAGCCACTAGAAATATATGGGTATGAAGAGTTTTGAAGTTTAATAAGATGTAGTATCTAGGGAGAAGCATTCATGAATATGCTTTGGAAAAATCCGAAACTATTGGGATAAAACAAAATGTAAAAGCACTAAGATACCAGGGGAGAGAAACATAACATGGCAAAAGCTATATGTAATTATATTAACGCTAGCCCTCTCCTGTGCTAGCTACTTTCATTTGGTTTCTGCAAGCTCCTCCTTTGACTAAACTTCAAAGATAACTAGAGCATATGTGCTTGGTTTGTGACCTACTAGATCATAAAGACTTGCTTCTACTACCTCTTTAGCTACAGGAACATTTCTTAGGAAATGCCTGACAGTAACAGTTCTGTAAACCATTTTTATTTATGATTTTATAGTTAACCATTCTCTTAATTTTTAGTAATTTAGGCATCTTTTGAAAGAAGGATTGTGCATGTATTTTCAAGGGGTTTTTTTTGGTAACTTTTGTAGAAAACTGGAAGGCACAATAAAAATCTATCACTCAAAGTGGCAAAGTGAGTCATTTTTTTAAAGCCTTTCAACACAGTCTTAAAAATATACATAATTTCTTTTTAGAAGAAAACACAGTCATAGCATTTTTAAGACAACCTGCATATCCAGAGTTAAAAGGGCTCTAAAAGCAAATTTAGTGCTGTCTATACGTTTAAATGCAGATATTGCCATGCATTCATACTTAGGTGTGGACTTTGTTGAATTTTTGGCGACATATTTTCGGTGGATTATTCTAAAACAGTTCTTGAATATAGCATTTTTAAGTGAGTTACTACAAACGGCTCTTGGAAACTGCATATGCAGTGGCCAGGTCCAATACGCGTGGACCGTCATAGTGAGTATGCAGACAGATGGCCAGTTAGACATCTAGAACCTCATCCAAAGACCATGGAAGTCAATAGGAGCCTTTGAACTGACATCAATGGATGCTGGACCAAACATCAAGCTAACTGTCAAAGAGGCAAAGCTAACCTTCCTAGAACACAAATACTCCCCATCCATCCTAAACAATTATCCTTAAAGACCATCAATTTCACGGTGTAGATGCATATAAATTTAATTAGATTTTAAGTTCATCCGGAATCAGTGCTGAATGAGCAAATCTGGATGCTTTGGACAGGCAGCCTGCACAACGTTGCCCGCTTGGACCAAGGATGCCTGGCCCGTGGCCTGGTTTGAATCACGAGAATTTTGCTGAAGGGAAAGTACCACAAACCAAGCAATCAAAACACTGGTATAATTGCCCGATGATGACAGCTTGACAAGAATTTCTTTCTAAGCAGTGTTGCTGTAGTGTATTTTATAAGGAGAGCTCTGGAGTCCTTGGTACCTAATGAGCTAAGGCCTCTTAAGAGCACGATAAATGCGTGGAACTGAGTAACAATGAGAATTGAAGTTCTCTCAGATAAGGAATATTGGAAACTGCCCTTTTAATGAGCTCTACTGCAGTGCATAAGTTAATCTCTTAGTTGTGCCTCAGTAGAGAAACTCAACATATGGGGGTGTGTGGCAGTTTTAGTCAGCAGCTGTTTAAGAAACTCACGGAACCACAACTAACTTCAAATTTAGCACGGGGAGAAGGGGAATAAATAGCCTACTTTTTGGCAAAATGCAAATAGCACACAGAACAAAATTAAATTAATGTATTATTTTCCCACTTTGAATAGACTCAAATACATCGTGTTATTTTTTTTGGCTTAAAGAGTTAAACACGTTGTTTTATTAACATTTCATTTTTCTAATATTACAAGAAAAATGAATGCCTCGTGACCACATTTAAAGTATATCCACACAGATTATATCAGGGGTAGAATAAACATGATTAGACTACTTAACACAAGACTGTTCCGAGGTTTTGAAGCAGCTGTTTCTTAACCACACATAATTCCAGATAAACTGTGTACATCCAACAAAACGTGTGAAATACAAGATTAACACATCTATATAACAGGGAATGCATGTTAACATTTTGACTCATTATTAGAAAATGTTAAACACAGAAGTGGCTTGAAGGGTGTCACGTAGCAGCCTAAAAAGTTAAATCACAGATGTAGATTTTCCTGGCAGAAGAGGCCAGGCTTTCACTGAACTGTCTGGCCGGGATGCAAAGTTCCTAAGGAGGAATGGTTCTTTGCACATTTTCACTGCATATTTTCCAAATAAAAGACTTTATGCAGCTATAATTATGCATATTCATTTGTAACTGCTGAGGAGGCGAACAGTTTGCTGAAGATATGCTAGAGCTACATGAAAATGAAATAAAAATAAAATAAAAAGCAAGGCGTTCGACACGGTCTCCCACAGCATCCTCCTAGGGAAGCTTAGGAAGAGTGGGTTAGATGCATGGACAGTAAGGTGGATAGATAACTGGTTGAAAGACAGAGCTCAGAGGGTCGTGATTAGGGGCACAGAGTCTAGTTGGAGGTCAGTGACAAGTGGTGTTCCCCAGGCGTCAGTACTGGGTCCAGTCCTCTTCAATATATTCATCAATGACCTGGATGAGGGGATAGAGCGCACCCTCAGCAAGTTTGCCTATGACACAAAGCTGGGTGGGGTGGCTGACACACCGGAAGGCTGTGCCGCCACACAGAGAGACCTGGACAGGTTGGAGATCTGGGCAGAGAGAAACCTTATGAAATTCAACAAGGGCAAGTGTAGGGTGCTGCACCTGGGGAGGAATAACCCCATGCACCAGGACAGGTTGGGGGCTGACCTGCTGGAGAGCAGCTCGGTGGAAAGAGACCTGGGAGTCCTGGTGGACAACGGGATGACCATGAGCCAGCAATGTGCCCTTGTGGCCAAGAAGGCCAATGGCATCCTGGGGGGCATCAAGAAGAGTGTGGCCAGCAGGTCGAGGGAGGTCATCCTCCCCCTCTACTCTGCCTTGGTGAGGCCGCACCTGGAGTACTGTGTCCAGTTCTGGGCTCCCCGGTTCAAGAGGGACAGGGAACTCCTGGAGAGGGTGCAGCAGAGAGCTACGAAGATGATTAGGGGACTGGAACACCTCTCTGATGAAGAAAGGCTGAGGGATTTGGGTCTCTTCAGTCTGGAAAAAAGGCGGCTGAGGGGGGACCTTATCAACACTTATAAATACTTAAAGGGTGGGTGTCAGGAGGATGGGGCCAGGCTCTTTTCAGTGGTGCCCGGGGACAGGACAAGAGGTAATGGGCACAAACTTGAGCACAGGAAGTTCCACCTAAACATGAGGAGGAACTTCTTTACTTTGAGGGTGGCAGAGCCCTGGCACAGGCTGCCCAGAGAGGTGGTGGAGTCTCCGTCTCTGGAGACATTCAAAACCCTCCTGGACGCGTTCCTGTGTAACCTGCTCTGGGTGACCCTGCTGTGGCAGGGGGTTGGACTAGATGATCTCCAGAGGTCCCTTCCAACCCTATGATTCTATGATTCTATGAAATGTTGTAACATTATTTTATATATCTTTCACAAAAAAATCCCGTACTGAACCAAGTGTCCATGTTTCGGAGAATTATATTTTACCTAATGTTTACAGCTGCAACCCTCTTCTTCCAAACACTGACCCAGTGAAATAATTAGGAATTAGCGTGAATTGAAATTAGGGAAGCAGGTAGGTCGCTATTCTTTCCTATGACGTCAGATGGTTTAGGTATGCCTCTGCAGTTTTAAAATGGTACTTTTTAGATATGCCTCTTCAGCTTTAGAGTGGTACTTACAAGGAGGAGAAAAATAATTAAAATATCTAGAATATACTCATTAAGTCCCTACATTAACAATATCCCTTGCTCCCTTTCCTGTAGGCTGTAAGAGGTTTTTATGAGGAAAATGTTAAGCTTTATAGTCATTTAGTTATACTAAAGATTATGAAAGTCATTCTTCCTGTGAGAAAAAACCAGCAAAGATGAGTGGAAGCTCTTAGGGTTTTGTTGTTTGTTTCTTTTGAATCTGAACCTGTGGTTTTTTTTTTTTTTTTAATGACAGAAAAGACAAATGACAGAAACTGGGCAGCTCACTTCTCTCTCTGTGACAGGCTCACTGCAGCATTATGGGAGAGGTTGTTCCCCAAATAAAGCTGACATAAGGCTGCGATAACGTCATGTCAGCCTAGTTAAACAAAAGACAGAGAAGGGAAATAGAAATGAGAAGGAATTATGCAGGGGAAATGAGGAGACATACGGGAGAGCCTAATGGGAGGAACATAAGCTTCAGTCAGTGCTGACGCTCAGAGTTCAGCCCAAGGCAATGTAAGCAAGGACAGTGCAACAGACCAAAGCTCAGATTTGTTTGCACTACAAAGGGAGACGTCTTAAATGGATTAATCAGTTGGAAATTGAGATTTTACATATTTTTGAGCCTACTGAGTTTACAGCTACTCTAAATCCGCGTTTCTAGACTTTTGCAATGACCAGCTCATGTTAAAATAATAAATAACTGTTCATAACTTTCTCTAACCTTTTGGTTTTGACTTCTTTTATGGTTGGTTTCTGCCTGAAGGTGAATTTAGCCATTCACGGAAGAAAGGTTACTTGGCATGGATGAAGTGAGAGACCACTCTAGACATTATGAATAATAGACATGTGAAATAGTGATTTTCATGTTAATGTTATATCTGACCTACATACTTGCTTTACATAAAATTGTCAGAATGCTCCGGGTCATGAGCTAATCATCACACACTTTCCTAAAACATTCTGGCTCTGTGGAAGCGTGCGGATTCTGCAGATTCAAAGACAGACTACAGTTTTGTTTGGCACCAGAGCTAAATTGATCAGCGAGGCTCTCAAGTGCTGTTAAGAACAAAAATATATTTGTATTGAACTTTGGGCATGGGATTACATTTAGCCTCTAACGATACAGGACTAGGCATATCTCCTATTTGCAGCTTCCCAACACATATCCCGTGTAGACTCCAGTGAGAACTCCTCTACACAGATTCTTATACTCGGTTATTCTGCAATTGGAAATCCCTCATCACTAATGAACATGCTTCATTTACATTAAAAACACATTTTATTCTCTGATCGTCATCTATCTCTCAATTCCCAGTTAGCTACTAGTTCTGAACAGAAAGCTCAAAGAGATATCTTTCAGTTTAATTTAAATCAGGGCAGGGGATGGAAATGCTTTCTGTAGATCACAGTGCCCTTAACAGTCTTTTAAAGATGGAGTTATGGGATAGGACAAAAGAACACCGTTGGTTGGAGGGCTTGTTTTTTCTTATCTCCTGTAGCTTACCATAACTGCAGTCCCCAGGCTGTCCACATATAGAACACATTTTCTAGGAGAGTGGCGCTAGAAGGGGGACTATGGGGACCGAATAGATGGACAGAGCAGAGTTTATGACTTAAATGGGTGAAACCCTGGACCACCTTTCTCCACGGGAAGGCTACAGACAATATTCGGGATGATTTTGCTTGGGAAAGTTGAATAAAGGTGAAAACTGTAGTACAAAGAAGGGGGATCACACCAAGCTTTAGGGTCACTAAACTTGACATAAACACTGAATAAGGAACACAACAAAGAAGGAAATGATGAATTTCAGAGATATGACAGAAGATGAGGCAGTAAAACAGATACAGGCTGAAAGTCTGAATTAAAATAAGGCGAATCAGCTGGACTTGCTTGTAAACACTTAGTATAGGATGAGTACGCCAAGTTTATTTACAAAACCAAAAGGGTATGTGAAAGGAGAAAAATAACGAGGAAGCATTGTTTTAAATGGAAATAAAAACCAAAATGTGATAAAATTAAATGGTCATATACTGAAAGAAATGTGTAAGTAAAGTAAGCCAACTTACTTTTTGCACTTTGAACTCTTAATAGACTGAACTGTTTGCTACATCTTTAAGTTGTCTGACAAACCCTTTGAAGGGGCTGAAAAGCTGAAGACTGAAAAGAAATTGAAATATAACTATTGTTGAGGACTTGCCGGATACGTAATAGAGTGTTTCTAATATATTTGAGATTGTTTTCTCTTCTCACAAGTGGTCTGCATTTTTGTTATCATGCTATTTCTTTTTCATAAACATAAATGTTCGCAGAAACGTTGCTCTAATGAGGTCTGACTTAAAAACCAGCAGGGTTCCTCTTCAGTTGTAAAACTCCCCTCAGTAGTTTCTATTCCATTCAGTTAGCATCCAGCTCCTGAGCAGCAAACTAGCACACTGTAACTTTGCTCTTCTGCTCTCATAAACTCTGTATGTGTTGATACATTTCGGTCAAATGTGACAATGAAGCGAAGGCCACAGAGTTGTGCAGTTTCTGCCGGCTTTGGGAGAGGAAGGGACCACAAAGGGGGAGACTATGTGTGATGCCATCCTTATTAAAAAGCAGGACATCCCAAGTCATCAGCCGGGGGAGGAGAAGGCTCCTAGGAGACCTTATAGCGGCCTTCCAGTACCTAAAGGGGGCCTACAGGAAGGATGGGGAGGGACTCTTTATCGGGGAGGGACTCTTTATCAGGGAGTGTAATGATGGGACACGGGGTAACGGCCTCAAACTGAAAGAGGGGAGATTTAGATTGGATATCAGGAAGAAATTCTTCACTATGAGGGTGGTGAGCCCCTGGCCCAGGCTGCCCAGAGAAGTTGTCAATGCCCCATCCCTGGAGGTGTTCAAGGCCAGGCTGGACGGGGCTTTGAGCAACCTGGTCGGGTGGGAGGTGTCCCTGCCCAGGGCAGGGGGGTGGAACTAGATGGTCTTTAAGGTCCCTTCCAACCCGAACCATTCTGTGATTCTGTAAATCCAGGCTTCATCAGTTCTGTTGCAACACGTTTGTAGAAATATACACACATACTTAATCAATGAAGAATGGTACATTTTATGTGACAGGTGAATCAATACTCTTGACAAGATTGAGATCTGTGTCCATGCACTGCCCTTCACTAAAAACTTTCCTGTTATTTTTTTGGGAAACAGTTTAACAGTTCTGGGAAATGGTTTGATCAGTCTTATTAGGTCAAGACGATACTCATCCTTCTGATGTATCTTCTTTAATTGCAGTGAAGTTTCTGCCTCCCTGATTCATGCTGTCTCTGAAGAGTAGTGTGCAGACCTGAATGTCTGCCAGCACTTCTAGAGAAGAACTCTCCTGAGTAAAGCTATCTGCATAGCTTGCCCTGAAATAGTTCCTTCGAATACAGTTCTCACTAAGCATAGGAAAGAGAGGTCAACTTGCTTTACATGTGGTTTATACATATTTATTGTACTGTTTCACCATTTTGTAATGCTGCTCCAGTTGATATGTATGCCATCAAAATTTAAAGCCAGATTAAATAACTTTACTCTGATTCAGAATATTGTTAATCAATGATACTAATCTCAAAGTAAGAAACTGTTCAACATAGTAGATGGTGGTACCATCTAACAGTGATGTTTCATTCTAAAGCACATGCTCACATAGCAAAGCTAAACTAAGGGCATAGATCCCTCTGGAAATATGTAGGTCAGTCAGAGCTCTGAATTAGGCAAGAGTTTCCCATGAGTGTCTAATTAACGCCACATCACGAAACATGTGTGCAAGCCCTTTATTTTAAGTTTTGCAATAAGACTTCCTCCCGAGATTCTAGGCAATATAGTTCTTTAAAGCTGCATGTATTTTTCTTGAGCAAATAAACAGTAACTACTGTGATGGAGAACAAGATCAGTTGTTCAATTTAAACTAATCTAATGACTTTTAACCCTCCTTTTTATGCTCTAACTTTTTAGGATGATCCACATCCGTAAGAAAGTGTTTATATATTCCAACTATTAAGCTTTCAAAGCTCTCAAATGTCTGGTTCATAAATTACAGACAACACAGCATCAAAGAAAAGGGGAGAAAGCTGCAAGTCTTTGGAAGAAAGGCTTTACATTTTGCAAACTCCCAAATCAAATATGTTTTATCACCACAAAAATATTTTATCCCTACGTTTATTTCCTACACTAAATTATCAGGTCTGTCAGCAGAATAGGATGCAGATGAAGGAATGAAGGACAGCAATAGAACAAAGGAGTCCAGAGGCCAGGAACAAGAACTATGAAGTATACTTAAAATACACATATATTACTTTAAGTAGTATAAGATGAATAGTGTAGGTATTCCCAGGTTTATTTTTGTATTAAGGAAGTGAATACTGACAAGATATTCCTTATATCTAAAGGGCAGAAACTGTCTCAATCATAGGGTTATAAATCTTCTATGAGTGTGCTGTATTTGAAGATGACACTGCGGTATGCTTCAGTATACCTCAGAATATTTTAGCGGTGTACATCAGCAGCATTAATTAGACACGCTTTTCTCAAACTAGGCTTAGGAACGTCTGTTCCTTTGTCTTGGTGCAGTCCTTTCACATGTGTGGAAGGTAAGCACCAGATCATCATTTAGATACACAGTGATGCTGCAATGCAAATATTTAAATAGACTGATAGAAGAATATAAAATAGTAAGTTAAAGATTTATTATTTTTTTTCCTCAGGTCAACTAGCAGTCTATTAAAGATGAATCTATTAATATAAAACCAGCAAATCCTGATGGCAGTACGAAATAGACTGGTAGCTGCTGTACAAATGTTTTATTATACATTACGACAGAGCAATTAACATGAATATGTTTTACTGGGACCCTGGTCCCACACCAGCTCTGTTCAGCCACCATGCAAGTGACTATAAAATCTAAATTGGGTTAACCCAACCAAAGTCAGGGATGTCCAGAATGTATGGAGGTGGCAACCAAACAGTTTGTAGTGGAACGAGCCAGAAACATAAAAGCAAGTTTAAACGACGCTCTTTCACGCAGAAAGATTTATTAAAATGTTAAAACGGCATTTGACTGCGTGGTGGATCAAGTGGTTGCAGGTATGGAGCCTGATTGACAGAAATGCACTCTTTTTAGTATACAGCTAACTCAAATCCAATTATCTTGAAGTAGGAAGAGAATATTAAGTATCTTGTTAAAGTAGCTAAGTTAGCAGGCAGAAGTCAAAGGCAACAGTGGCAATGGTGTGCAGGAGCTGGCGTAAGGCTGCAAATCTGTGAGGGTCGGAAAGGAGGAAAGAAAACCCAAAAGCACCTGAATTGAGTAATGAAGAAGTAAAGAATAAATCTGATGTGTCACCTGCACAGTATAAGATAGGTCCCCCCCAAAAGCTATATATGTAGAACCTGGAATATATGAAGTAGTGGTTGGGCAATGGCAAATCACAACAGTCTATATCACAGCTTTTTCAGTGTGGTTTTTTTTCTTCCAGTTCAGCTCCCCCGAGGGTGCAGCAGGGCAGGAGTGTGGGGCTTTCAGTCCCAGTGTCAGTCCCTGCAGCCTGAGTGCCCCAAGCTCATTTCTTCTGAGGTGCTCTAGGAAACGGACCTTCCCCCTCTCTCCTCCCCAGCGCTGAAAGCAAACCAACCTCCTCATTCCATGGGAGAATGCTCGTATGGAGTCTCACATTGACACAACCTGTGAGGGTGTCACGACCCACTCTTGGCAAAGAGGGGGGGTAAGGGACTTCAGATTCGTAAATTCTCAACGGCGCGGACTAAGGTGGGATAAATCTCAAGGTCCATATACAAACATTTATTAGCTTCCCAAAATGGTCAGTATAGGTCTTAACAAGTCCACAATAATTGGTTAGGTGTATAACAAATTATGGCAAGTGGTGAGGTATGCATTGTGTTACTTAACAACAGGTATAGGACAACTTATGGCAAGCGGTACTTAAGGTTGTACTTAAGGTTGTTATTTAACAACTCTAACTGTTACTTAACAATTCTAAGAGAAAAAAGAAACTGAGGGATAGAGAAAGGAAAAGATGGAGAAAAAGACAGAGACAAAGGGATCACCGGTCCTGGTTCCAGCGTCTTTTTCAGGGAATCTTCCCAGGCATAATCTTCTTTCTTCGAAAAATCTTCCCAGGTTCGGTCTTCTTTCTTGGGAAGAATCTTCCCAGGCACTACCTTCTTCTTTTGTTTCTGCTTTGTTCCCCCCCCAGGGGCACTTATTTTCCCCTTTTATGTTTGCTGAATTAGCATGGTCCACCCCCCTTGCTGAGGACAGCCTCGTCTCAGGTTTCTCCCTTCTCCCAGGTGACGTGTAGCATGATTTGGGTGGAGAGACGAGTGCCGTAGTCATACATGTTTGGCATGATCTCTATAATCTTCATTAGCATATGCAGGGGTGTGCGCTTTCATGTGCATTTCGCGGAGAATGAAGCAAAGGTCACTCATCGGACACAATGGCCTTGAGACCTGAGAAGTAGCAAGCTCACCACACGAGTGGCAGAACTATCCTGTCTTCACAAGACAGTTGTCCCACACTTTCAGGCGCCAGAAGTGTAAGCCTTATCAGTTCTTTGAAGGCCAGGCCTGCACTATTTATTTCCTTGCAAGTGTTTGAGGCCTTCCATTGAAGGCTCGGAGGGCCTTCTGCCCCTCATCAGGGAATTTACAGTCCGTCTCTTACAGAGGGAAGTAATTTTTTTTTTTGGCTTTGTTTTGTCTTGTAGACCTTAACATCAGGAACATGCACACTCACTGCCAGAGAAATCTCTCTCGGTGGGCTCTGATGAAGAAAGGCTGAACCTTCAGCATGTTCTTTCAACTTTTCTTTGTTCCACCTTTCATTCTCTCTCTCCTGTAAGTGCCCGTGTCAGTATGGTACGCACATTTTCTATTTCATCACTTCAAGTCCAGAAATACCGAGAGAAATCTATCGCAGTTGCTCAATTTTCCCAAGAGAACTCCCCAGTCCCAAACTTCCTGTTGATGCAGAAGCAAGATTTGGTCAGCAGTGCCAATTTGTCAGCACTGATGCATTTTGTCTCGGGTAGATAAGGTCTTCAGCAAAACCAACAAACCGCAAGCAGATTTTTTTTTTTTTTTTTTTTTTTCCTGGAAAACCAGCTGATTTCCCAATGCAAAGGCTGGTGCTCCAACTTTCTGGGGTAATGGCTCAGGGCAGCCCTGTTGGCTCTAACGTGTGTTGCCAGGGCTCACAGAGTTCAGGAGCGTGTGAGGGTGCTGGGAGGTAGATCACCAGGCAGCCCCATGGCATTGGTGCCCTGGGAGCTCTGCCTGCGTGGTGTGACCCCACCGTGGCTGTCCCCTTCCATGGATGGCAGGACACGCCATCCCCAGCATCTCCAGGTACCCTGCAGGCTGCTCAGGGCTTTCATGGTGGAGGGTGTTGTGCTGTTCTACTTGGCTTTAGGGAATAGAATGGGTTAAAAAAATCCAGTCCCGTACATTTCTTATAGCCACGTATAGCATCAGTCAGAACGGATTCTGAGCGATTTTAAGAAGTTTATTTCTAACCAGAGCTGGATATGAGTTTTCCATTGGAATTTCCCAACAGAAAATGTAGCTTCTGGAAAACTGATTTCTGTGAGAAGCTTTTTATAATGCCAAAAAATATATTATCCTTTCAAAAATTAGCATATACTTCATTTTCATTTTTATTTGAGCCAAAGCAGAGAATTTTAATTTAGTAGCAGTAGTACAACAGGCTGCATTTTCTTATGGTGCATGGACTTCCTTCTGAGGCAATTAACCCCTCTAGTCCCATCCTTCATATGGGGCAGCATCCCTGCAGTGCTTTATCTTCCGTAATGTCACTTATAGTGCAAAGTTTGATGTGCATATTATCTCGTAGGGTAAGGAAGGGTGCGGGTGGTCTGGAGCTACAGAACCTATTGCACATTAGGTGCACCACAGGAAAACGAAGTTTTATTTCTTAAGTGATTCACATCACAGTGCTTCAGGCCATTCCAACAAATCAGAATGAAACATTGCAGTTTTAGGAATGCCAAAATACTCATTTTCAAAACTGCAGTGAACAGTCTGGATCATATGGGATGCTATAATATAAAACCACATTTTTTTTTTTCTCTGTAGAACAGTTCAAAATAAACTTGCCCCCATTCAGGATGTAAATTAAATGGTTATCATTGGAATTCACTTTGGGCTTAAAATATATTTTTATTGGTTTTAATTCACTTTCACTTGTAGTCATTTATTATTATTCACTTAAAAAATATTTAATTTCAAGAATGGTTTATCCTGTTAAACTGTCATGTGAATAAACTGAACTTCCATGCAATGGAAATGAAAATGAAATTTAAAATTTGTTTGAAATGGTCGTGGTTATGAGACAAACTTTTCCAACATCTCTTCCTGGGCTTGTTTTAGTCTCACCCTCCCAAAACAAGAAACCAGAGAAAAGCAGATCACATATTAACTAATGGATTACAGAGAAAAAAGATTTTAAACACACATCCTGATGCCTCATCATTGTAGTTACCATAAAATACAAGTCAGATACAAATACAGAATTTCTGTGAAACGCCAGTTTGCTTGTTCCTGGTTCATTTGAAGAGTTTGGGGTATTTTACTTATTTATTTCTCCTTAAAAGGTAGGTACATTAAGAGAAATTAGAAAGGATTAGATTCAGTGAAGAAATGAAAGGAAATGAAATTTTAAAAGAGGAAAGGAAATGCAGTAATGAGTCAAAATTAATAGTGTAGCAATTCATTTAGGGCATATGGCAAAAACTATGATTGTATTTCTGTGTTCAAGTTTGTTTATTTTGTGATGCTAGCCTAGTGTCTACTTCTTTTTCCATTTATACTACATCATACATTCATTTTTTAACTTATTTTAAGTCCTAGCTTACATTTTAAAACATAGCTTCCAGGTTTATATTAAATTAATGTCCTTAATGTACTGTGAAATTCTTTGTCTTGTATTTTTCAGCGTAATAGGGATTCTGTTTTCTATGTAGATCCCTAGCAACCGGCAAGGCAAAATATATATAAGATTACTTTTTGATGAGCTGGCAAACACCAGTAGATGTTAGTGAATAAATTGGCTAGTAAAAATACAAGTGTTTAAATTATCTGTAATTTAAGCTTAAATAATAAGTTAAAATTATTTCAAAGACTATTCTAGTTCTAAGATATTTTTTTCATAGTTAGATTGCAGAAAGCGCTGCCAAATGAAATCTATAGATGGGGACCAAAAGTCATCTTTCCATGAACTAACCATTTAAATACAACAATTTTGTTCATCAAAGGGCATATTTTCCCACGGCTTACTTTTATTTAAAGATCTTCTAGTAAATTCTAGTCCGTACTTAGAGGTATTGTCTAACCTTTTCCCAGAGAGTGTCTCAGCTACTTAAGAGAGATTTTGGGGGAGGAGGGGAGGGCAAGGTGGAGAAGAGCCACAGAGACTGCATACTCCTCCTCATGTAATAAAGGAGAAATTTAATTAAAACACACCTGCTGGATGCAGTCTGCTAGAACTTAGTTATATGAAGTGGCAGATTCTTATGGATGAGAATGGCGGCTCTCCCTATTTTTAACTGGGTAAAGCACAGTAATTCAAACCTGTCCATTGCCCTTTAAAGTTCAGAGCCTCACCATTTGTCACGGGCAGGCTTAGTAAAGGTGCTGCGTCACAGCACACGCAGTGTTGAGGGAGCTTCATTTAGACCCTCTGTTTTAAGGAGCTTCTTAGTTCTTAAAGTACAAACAGGCCAAACTAACGTCCATGTCTTGAAAGTGGATGAATAAAAAGGCTCTTTGACTATTCTGAACACATAATCAATGACTTCCAGAAAAGAAATCCAAGGATTAATTCATTATTTGTCTTTTCCCTTCATAATACCACACACTTTTCTTACTTGTCTATTCTGTTCCCTGGAGGTCCGATGTCTCTGCTTTTTAGGTCAGGCAACACAAGACTAATATCGCTTTTAACTCCTTTGGTGCTAAAGGTTACCCTTGGCTAAATTCAGTGCAGCAGCGCTAATCAATGAGTGTGATAAACTCCAATTTGGTGGATATGACAGATGCCAAGTTAAAACCTTCTAAAGCACAGAGGATAAGGACTGGACAAGGACTGGACAGGACCTTAAAGCACTGTTCACAATCATCATCTTCTTGGTGATTTTCCTACCCAAATCCTGTTGACATCAAAACCAGGAATGAAAATCTTTGGAGTATGATCCATTGCTAAGTTATTTTTGTCTACTGTCTCAGGAGACTAGAAAAAAAAAGTGACGCGTAATGTGATGTGAAGGGGGCAGGAAAGAAGATACTGAAAAAACCCTTAGTAACTCGGTAAATGGTATTATTTTACATATAAACTTACCTGGCATAAGCCAGAATATGCTAATGATTTCATATACAGTTGAATAAACACCCCTTCAACAGTTTATACACCTTTGAAAGCAACTAATAGCAATTTAAATAGCTAACATTTATATCTGGAAGAAACTACAGAAGAGAAAAATACAGTTTAGCAACGGTAATGCACTAGTAAAGTATAAATGAATTGTTGGGTCATTTCATAAACAATGCTAATGAGGAAGTGTACATCTTGCTGTGACACTGGCCTTCGGTGTAGTCCAAGCATCTTTCGCGTTAGCATATCAACTGTAACTCCACTCCAGCAGAAAAACCTCCACACCTAGAAAAAACCCAAATGATGATAAGTAATGGCTACTTTGTTCCGTCTCTTCTTAATGGTTGCTGGAGAAAAATATGATAATAAGAAAGCAACTCCTCCCCACCTCCCCCATGTCTTGGTATAGCGGTGTAAGTCTCCAGAAGAAATAGGCACTTAAGGAGACTGCGATATTTAAAAAAAAACCCTTTCAGATTAAAACAAATAACGAAGTTTTCATACGGTTACCAGAGACAGGTAAGGTTCAAGTGTGATATTCTTGCCCATCCCTGCCCCAAACCTGTGCCCTAGGTTAGACTTGTTGGCTTCTCTGTACAGCGATGCGAAGAGATGGTGCCTGTTTTCTTCCGTAGAATATAGCTGTAGTATTTTCCGTCCCACACGTAACTGAAGTCCCCTTTAGGTGGCAGTTAATCCATTGCAGGAATTTCAATCCTGCTGACATGTGCTATTCTTTTACTTATCAGCTCTCCTTTGCTTAGTAATCCATAACTACTCACCACATTGGACTCATTGGAATCACCAGCCAGAGGCACCCAAGGGTTAGATTGTGTCATTCAAAGCAACTAATAGCTGCTTTTACAGCTCTATCCAGTTCCACTCACCAATTAATATGTTTAGATTTAAATTTACTTCTTGTTTTATGATATTCTGATACTGTGAAAATCTCAGACTAATCTGGTCTCTAAAGATCCTTCAATGAGGTGAACAGATAATAATGTAATCAAGTGGAAATGGAATAACACACTTCTAATTAAATCTTGATACAAGCTCAATTTCTAGAAAAAAATCCTTTCTAAAGCATATTATTTGGTGACTTATGCTTTTTCTGTACAGTGGCATTCTCCTAACACAGACTATTCCTTATGTGGTTATTACTTTTGTTCAACTATTTCCCTACAGGCAAAAATCTGCCAGCTTCAGGAAAGGCACCCAGTGAAATCTCACAGTAATCCTCATACGATGCAGAGAACAATGCCCTCGTCGCTATTAAAGGCAAGGGAAATCGCAAACTTGGAAAATAAAATGCAGTGCAAGAGGAGATGCTCATCCATCCCAAAGCTCAACTAAGGTCCTCGCTTCATAGACAAGTCCCAGAAAGACCAATTGGAACCATGAGGCAGGGTTAAACCAATGAATTGCCCTCAAGGATTGTTAGGAATGTAAGAAAACCCAGCCTTTTCTTTTGTTTTCCTGTTTCAATACACAGTGTCTCCTTTAATCTCCAGAAAACAAACTAGCAAACCAGGCTAAATACTTTGCCAGTGGTGTCCTGCACAGCAGAGTTTCTCCAGAGGCAATAGAGAGTGGTGGGTTTATTGGGAGGGATGTGCTATGGGGCCACAGCATCTCTGTGGTCGTAGCTGTCACAGTACACGTGTTCTGCAGCAATCTGTAACCAGACCTATCAACTTTATATCAAGGAAGCATTGGCACAAAGCTCTAGGGAATTGAAAAATCAGGCTATCATATACTTATTGTTAAAAACACTTGTTTCGTTAGAACCAGTAGGTTAGCCTTGACTAGATTTTGTAGTTTACTTATCTCAGTGGTGTTAGAGCAGGTTACACTAGTTCAAAATCTGCCTCAGCAGAATAGGTTTCTAGATTTTTTAGCCTGATTTAGACTTCCGGATTATACCAGGTAGGCAATCGGCTTTTTTTTTGCAGAGAATGCTGTCTGTCTATGTATTGTGCATGTGCATGGGGAATAAGTAAGAGGCCTCTGAAAGGACAAATACCAGATGTCTGTGAATAAAGATTAAGTAGAATTTGACCCACAGTAATAAATGATGGACAAAAGTGTACAAATTTTAATAGAGGATGCCATTTGAAAGGGTTTATTTAATTCATTGCAACACTTATTCATGGGTATTTCCTCATACCATAATTACCTGATTTAAAGATAATCTGCACTGGTAAAAATGAGCACCATAAAACTTCTTCCAGTATGAACTGGTTGTAGATACCTGCTTCTGTTTTTACAGCTGAAAGAAAAAAGACCTCTAACAAAATACATTAATACAAATCAGAATGCTAGAATTCTTGCCTTTCCTTGACCACACATAAATGTTCTTCTCGATTGGCTCCAAAGAACTGAGTGTGAAATCAAAGCAGCAACTACTTATCCTCAATATCTTGAAAAGCTCTGGCTAGACATTTAATAATGCATCTCCGTGTGATGCTGAAATTTAATTCAGAGAGGAAATAAGACTATATAAAATGTAATGTGTAAAACCTAACTATTCAGTTTGGGATTATGACAAGAAGTTGCTGACACATAAGGTACATGCATGCTGATTATTAACCCCCCTTCCCCACTGGAGCAGGGACCAGGGCCAGTCCTGTAACCCCTTGTGTGACAAAGACCTCTGAATGTGAGACTATGAGCAGCTCTACAAGTCTGTCATTTTTATTCTCCTGTGTTCAGTGTGATTTGAAAACGCCATTGGAAGCCTTCTTCTCAAGGACACATTCCTGGGAAAACAGCTAAATGTCAGGACAAACCCCCAAATGTTTGTTATTGGAAAAGTTTTGTGCAAGGTTTTGGTCAACTCTTCATTGCCTCAACAGAAATCAGATCTTTCAATAATGTTAAGTGAATATTTTTAACGTATAATAGCCAAGCAAGTTTGAGAGATGCTGACAAAGGATCTCTCCTAGTCAGTCCTAGAAGAGATGAGAGCTGAACCATTCAACCGTGCGTTGAGATTGCCAGGCTGCTTCTCCAAGGGGTGATACTTCTTTGGCATTCCCTTTTTCCACACCCTGTAAAGAAACGTTCCTATCAGATTTGTGCATGCATGGGTGGTACGCTAAGATATCACCTCAGCCTGGCACATGATTGTGTTGTACATATGAAACTATTCTGATACACACCAAAAGAACCAGCTAAACAGGATGCTGGTTGTCCTGAGGACCAGCATTAAAGAGAGCACCCTGAAGGACATCAGAGTAGGTCCTGAACTGAGGCAAATGTGGATTTTGTGTATGAGATACAGAAACTGCATTCAGAATGTGGCCGCTGGTATCAGTCATTCTGTGCAAGCAGCACCGTTAGCAGGTTTTTAATTGAGGATGGAGAGCTGAATGGTGTACGTGAAATTTGGTTGTTCCAATATAGATGAGCAAAACTCATAATGATGGAGAGGAGTGCCTGTGAATAAAGATTAAGTAGAATTTGACCCACTGTAATAAATGATGGACAAAAGTGTACAAATTTTAATAGATGATGTCATTTGAAAGGGTTTATTTAATTCATTACAATACTTATTATTCAGGCTTTTTAATATTCAAAATAGTTTCTTAATTTATAGCTTAATCCATGATAATAAGAACAGAATCCTTAAACAGTTCCTTTCTCTTCTCACAAGAAAACCTTCATATGCCTTTATTATCAGTGATAGGAAATTTCATTTCCTGAGCCAGCCAGAAATCTCTGTTGAATTTTCTACAGCTGATAACTTGAAACCATTTTTTTCATTGCAAGAAGCTGCTTCTTCACGTCTGAGATACTTTTTTGCCTGTCTTCACTTGTCTCCTGCAATTATGTTGATTTTTTTTGATAAAGATCCTCTTTGTTTCCCAGACATATTTGGTACAATGCTCTTGCAGATTAGTTTTTTTGAAAGTGTATTTAAAATTTCAGTTTCCACAGAAAATAAATCCAGAGCTCCTATCTATGCAGTTTAGTAAAATATTCTCCCTTCTCCCCTTCATCCAGAAAAAGACGTTTTGACTGAGTTTTTCGGATTGTTGTTTCTATATTCCGGGGTCTGTATTTGCAAAATACAGGAAGTTATTCCTGTATGTTAAAAAAATCTAATACAACTGCCTCCCCTTTGTCACTATATTGATACTTCTCCCTATGCTCTGTACATTTCTAATGCTTTACAGAATGTGATGAGAGCACAATTGCCAGAAATATATTATTTTTCCTGCTATATAGGAAAGCATCTGAACATAAAACTGATGCGAGCAAGAAAAGAGTTTGGGAACAGTGGTAATAAAATAAAAGTTAGACTACTGGAAATTATTTTTTCCTGAAACAGAGGAAAATCAGCATACAAACATTTTTCCAGAGTGATAACTCCTTGTGCGCTCTCTTCCAGGGAAACCATATGTGTATATTCTCTCTTATTCAGAGCAGACTTAGTCACTGAAGACTCCAGCTTGATGACAGTTAAAATCAACACATGCTTTGAAACTGAACATTTGGTACTTAGGACTGAAAATATAAGGCACACTGGAAATAGCTAACATTATTTTAACTACTTGGATAATCAACATTTCTGGGTCCTTCTTAACGACTGAATCTGAAATGGTGTTTTTGTACAGAGGAACAGATTTATGGAGAACATGCATCTATGACTTCATATGCTCACATCTCTGGAGTTTCAGACACTCTTCATTTTAGCCTCCTCAAAGGATGAGAAAATCAGTCTGAGATCTCTGTCTCCTAGTTTGAGTTCTTTAACTTGTTGAACACTAAATAAAATGTCATCGGTAACCATGCTTTAAAAAAAACAAACAACCACTTTATCAAGAGAGTTGCCTATTTTTATGATTATTGGTGAAGTGTGTCCTGAGAAATCTAACTGGATTTAACCTCAAGAGACAAAGGAAGATAATACTTGTTTTTCAGAACCTTATAAGAACTGGACATAACCTTGGTACCAAATCTCTGAGCATCCACAAACTGAGGTTACAGCACAATCTCAGATAATTAAAGAACTTCACTATCAAAAACTGAGAGTCCAAGGTTGACAATAATTAGCATTTTTGAAGATCCAAAGTTGATCTTGGGTGAATAATTCCACATACACTCAATTCTCAGAAAGCTCCCTTGAAAAAATAGTCATATCAATTCCACACCTGTACGGTAGGGATAGGTGGACAGATTTAAGAGACGTACTATAAAGCAATTGGGTTCTACAATGATGATGGCTGAAATACTTCATTTTGATAAGGGTTTGTAGAAACCCAAGGAAAGCAAAATACATAGGAAATTCCATTTCCTCTTTTTCCGTGTCTGGACTAGAATTTTGTTCTACTGACAAAAGTCAGCAAGAAATAACCAGTTTCTTTAGCTGCTTTGGACCAGATTCATTCCCCGAGGTAGTCAGTTTTAATACAGCAATGATGATTGTACTAGATCAACAGCTTTGGGACAGCCACTCTCAGAATTACAGTCATTACATATGTTAAGCAACACTCCCTTTGAGATGATGAATAGCAAACAAACAAGAAGCTAATAAAATGACTACCCTCCTTAAATAAAGAAGAAGCCCAAGTGTGATCCCATTAGAAAATAAAGAGATTAAGGTAATGAATGTAGATGTAACAGCAAATAGATCTAAAAAAGTCTTCTGAAAGAGAACTTTATATTGCTTTTAGGTAGAGGAGGGGCAAGGCAATGACCATTACAGATGACAGAAAGAAGAGTTTGCTGTATTCCCGCCCCATCGCAGCAGCAGCACAGTCATTACCTTGCAGTCATTTCGCACAGTTGTCTGAAAATGTGATTACCACCTACAGCTACAGACATACCCTAACTTCTTTTGTTGTGGTCCTTCACCCAGGGATCACTCAAAAACCTTAAATAACCTGCTGACAGGTTCAATCTTGACTTTTTCTTTTTTTTTCCTGTAGAAATACAATAACATCATAGCATTTAGACATTTTTCAAATTATTTCAGTGTTGGTTTTCCCCTCAGGTTTTTGTACTGTTCTTCCATCTGTATGAAGTAATCTAAGGTGCCTCGTTGTCTCTTGAGACATTGTCAATCTCAGTTCCTTGGTTCTTAATTTCATACTTGATGTGTTTTATTTTACCTTCTATGGTAATTTAAGGTAATTTAAGATAGTGTAAGCATTTTATGACTCTGTTCACTGGTGCAATTTGTGGTATCCTCAAAATCTTGCTTTATGCAAAAACGTAACACGCTTTATATGTAAAGTCAAAAATTCATTGCTATAGATACAATCATAATAGCCTAATCCAGGAATCATTACTAGTCCAGAAAAAGAAAGAAAAAGGAAATAAAGAAATTAACATCTCTATAAATACAAAATTCTCAGTAATAGTAACACAGCTAAATTTGTTGTACATGCACTTTCTAGTATCTAACTCTTTTCCCTGTTTTATGCTCACCTTTCCACTGCTCCTCTGGGTCCTAAGGTTGATGGCTTCATCTTAGTGTGTTCCCCTATGTGTCTGTGTGTAGCAGCAAGTTTTCATCGTCTGAGTCCTTTGCTGGGAGGAATATGCTGATAACTTCTTCTCCCTCACTTCAGGATCTGACTTGTTGGGCTGTTACATATTTGCAAGCATCTTGCATCTTGCTTTTTCTTCATTGGTCTGCAACTTCACATTATGCCTGATTTTATGACTTCTGTTTTCTTTTACATATATGAAATACTACGATCTCTTTGTTCTCCTACCCCTAAAACCAGCTTTTCCATTTGTACCTTTGCATTTTTTTAGCTGACCGTTTCTGAGTTGTTTATAGGGACCCGAAGTGCCAGACTATGCTGAAGGCACGATGAGTTTTTTTCAGGGACATGAAGAGTCTTAAAGAAGTTTTTTCTCCGGACCAAAGCATCTCCCACTTTACCTTATCTTTGCTAAGAGTCACCTCACAGATTTGATTAGCCTTTCCTGGAACAGCTCAAAAGTCTCACGTGAAAACTTCAAACTAAAAAAAATCACCTTCCAATAAGGTTTAGTCAGAAACTATATTCTTCACCAGCAACTATTCTCACACAGCTCCTTTGATAGTTTTAGATGTTTTAAGAGATTTCTAGATTCTTCTGTGAAAGTCTGTCTGGCAAAAGCTTTTCCTAATACTCTCGTTTTGTAGAACAGATTTCAGACTTTTATTCCAACTAGGCACCTCATCCCCATTTTCATTAAAAACAAACTATTTAAAGGTACATGAGAACTAAACATTCTGAAGGGCTGGCCAGCCTCACACCCCTTGACCCTGGGAGGGTCAAATTAGGTTAGGCACAGCAACACATGAACAATTTTTTTCACAATAAGAGACAGAATGAATACTGTTAAAAACAAGAAAAGGATTATCATCAGCAGCAGATTTGGATACATACAGATAGGGAAGAGATTAACAATTCTGTAGTCAATCCCTGCTGACATGTAACATCCTCTGATAAATTTCAGGAACAGGCATATTTTGTTAGATGTAATAAATTTCTCGTAGGGATAGTCATGTTTTGACTCTAATGAGTGCCTACGATACATCTGGCAAGTTTAACTGGTGTCCCCCTATTTCACAACGAAAAGATGGGATTTCTATTATTAATGACACAATAAAGCAACAGCGTAGAGAAATGGCGTGGTGAATCCTGCCTGACAATTAAATTACAATAAAATTATTATAATTTGTAAAATAATAATAAAAACCATTTCTGGACACTAAATAAAGGTACATGATGTGGTAGTTAGGTCACTGAATTGAAAGAATATAAACATTGATGCTCATGCCTGCTTTCAGGTTCAATTTTTATATTTTCTTTGGTTTTATATCTCGAGTTTATAATACATGGCTAACACGAAACATAAATATTAATGTTGTTATCATTCTACTATCTGTCTCCTGGCTTTGTCCTAAGCTGTACACTTTTGCCTTTCTTTGTAGACCCCAGAATCTTCTATCCCAAAACAAATAAGGGTCTTCCTGTTTGCTCTCTAGTTTGGCATTTACACTACTCTTTTGGAAAAGAAACATGGATGGTCTTGAATCTCTTTAAGTAAGGAATAAGCCTGAACCAGCTCTCTTGTTACTTTGGAGACTGATCTGGTTTTCAGAAAGTTACGGAAAATTGAGTACTGCTGCCAAGTCCTCCTCTGGTTACTTCTCAGAAGAAAAGGATGAGTAGCCCAGTCTTCTGTAGGTGACCCAACATTTTGTAACATGTTGTAAGCATGGGAGAGAGAATACCAGAAACATCCTGCTCTCTAACATTGCCTACTGATTGACTAAGACCTATGTCAATCCTATTTTCACCACTGCTACTCCTCCTCCTCCTCTTCAGTTATCTTGGAAACAGTCTTTTAACTAAACAATGTTGACTGCCTCATCTGTCATAGGCATTGTAATGCTGAGTGCTGCAATTATTACTAGTCTGTGAATATGGACTTTATGGCCTGCAAAACAGAGCAGAACAATTCAAAATCTGTTCCTTCTTTTTAATATGTTCCATGGGGAATAACTCATACAGCTCAGAAATATATTAGTGTTATAGATGATGAATTTTTCAATGCCATGCAAAAATTTGTTTTCATTACACAGTTTATATGAGTAACAATTTCAAGAGTCTTTTTTTTCCTCTGTTGATGAAGAAATGAGAACAGTTTTATTTCAGATCTTGCCAGGATGAGTTCTGATTTGTATTCTGAAATATAAATAAATATATGACTTTTGCCTTCTAAGCTAAGGTAGATCAGATATTCAAAAGATGTCAATTGGATAAAAAATATTTGATCTTCTCATGGATTTTTGTTAAAGTCTATTCATTTGCCTCATTCTCAGCTTGTTATTTGATGTTCCTAATCAACATGAACTTCAATTTCCACTTGAACTTTAGTTGTCTACAGCTATCTTTGTTTATAAAATTTAGTTCCATAAGTATGTATTCATGATAATTGAATGCATTTTTGTTATCAAAGCACTAGAGGTAGAAAGTAATGAGGTTGCTCATTGAAAGGGGGTTGGAGCAGATGACATTTAAAGGTCCCTTCCAACCCAAACTATTCTATCTCTCTGTTGTCATTCGTCTTACCTTGAAACAATGGTTACTGGCCTCTAGCAGGAGCCTGATACCAGACTAAACATAATATAGCAGTGATGCTATGTTCTTACAGCACAACATTTCTCTTTTATAGTTTGAAACAGATGGTGTCAGATTTTCATTATTTTTTGTATTGGAAGCTAAGAATAGTTAAATCCATAAGTTTTCCAGCACGGAAGAAAAGCAGCAAGAATACTACTGGAAGCAGCTCTCCTAAAGTCCTCATATTTTGGTGGTGGGGGCTGTCATTTACAGCAGCTGTAGCTGAACTGAAAATTAAATAATGACTGTTATAGGAGGACCTTGCCTCTCACATTCATTGGAGAGGGTGAAATAATCACTGCTTGGCAATGTACAGCTGTGGTGTTGAGGCCATATGTGTAAAGATGAGACAGAGTCTGGTTCCAAATGAGATATTTGGATTTCATTGCACATGACAAATACTGCATACGGAGTTTCAATTCATTTTCTCCTTGAAAGATCAGTCTTGCTTTAAAACTTCAGACATAAATTTTCCTTGTCCCCTCACATAAATATGTCTACTGAACCAGAAATAAAAAGATCAATATTGAACCCTATAGTCTCTGCTTTCTTACAAACTGTATTTCCAACTGCCATGAAGTTGCAGTTTTCTGTCAACTCATCACACTGAGAAAATGGGGAAATTATATATAAAGGAAAGAAAAACTCTGAAATTTCTGGATTGCATCCATGAAGATCAGCTTGGGCAATGAGATGAGTGTTTGCAAGACGTTTCTAATTGTATATAGGACACATTCTTTATGTCTTTGTCCTGTTTGTGATGTGACAGAGAAACCTGGTCCCTGCTAATCCAGGATGTAAAGGGATGGTATTTTCTTACAACAAAAAACCAATGCATTCTCCTCTTAGATTTTGCAGGTCTAAAGGAAATTAAGTCACATTCTCAAGTGAGCAAACTGTTAGCACAACAACTGCCTTCTAAAAAGTTATTATATTCCCATTTATAAAACATGGCAGCATTTTCACCTTTTAACCAAACATTTTGTGAAAACATCCTATGAATGTGTCAACTTTCCTCTAAGTGTAAGTGACATTAAGTCATTTCTTCTCTAATAATGGATGCCATTACACAGAATACAGGGGAGAGAACAGAAAGGGTTCTGTAATAATAAAAACAAAACAAAGGCTACCTATTGTGCCATGAAACAAGGGTATTTGATGTCAGAACCATTAAAGGTCTGAAATCATACTTGAAGCATACTTCATTTATTTTAATTAATTTTTCTGAGAAAAGGTTCCAGGGAAAAAAAAAACACCACAGAGCTTAGTGAATAAGAAAATGTTTTCTGAGTGTTTATATATTATGTATTATTATTTTCTCCATTATGTGATAATTAATTATCATTCTCCTTAAATAAAGTCACACTAACAGTGATGCATCATAAAAGCCAGTTTAAAAAAATCACCAGATTTTGTTTATTTTTTTATGTTTCCTTTGTTTTTCTTTTCTGCACAACTGATCAGAATTCAGACCAACTTTTATGTAGACCTGCTACTTGATCATCTGTGCTTGGGTTTTCTCAGGTGGTTAACACGTATAGTTCATAGTTCAGACATCCAACCTCAACAGCGATCTGGCATTTCTTTCTATCTTCTGAAAATGCAGGATTTTTGAGATCTCTAAATCCATTTGAGAATTCTAAATCTATTAAGAAGCCCATAAGCCATTCCCTTCCCCAAACCTATCCCCTCTGCCGTCTCACACAAGGAAACCATGGAACAATACACTGTACGGTAACAAAAATTGCTGTCAACCTGCACTTGGCCTTGCTGCCTTCCTGACTTTAGCATACCTTGTGCTTATACAGTGCCTGAGGTCCCTGCAAAAGCAGACAACTGCCATTCAACATTGAGTTTGCACATATTTATTGAAAGTTTACCTGTTTTAACATCCATTTTCTTTGTTTGCTTTCTTATTGTTATGCCTTTTCACGAAGGACTCTCCTGGGAGATGATGCTGATCTGTAGACGGCTGTAACACAACTCGTGCTCCTTTCCCAGTGAAAGGATTTCTATTGACCTGTCCTTTCATTAAGGATGAGGAGCAGAAAACAACCACTACCATATCATGGCTTGTATGGAGCATGAGACATCCCTCAACAGTACCTGCAGCTGCTTTCCTTCAGCAGGGAGGATTGTTATTGGCAGAGCTCCTGCACCTCTGTGGCTTCTCTCTCGGTTACCGTGGACAGTTTTTAAGCAAGACTTGGCTCCAGAGGAGGTGCGTGGTGTGTTGGAATAAAGCTGAAGAGTTAGGATGGCACAGAGAGGGGTTACAGGCTGAACTCCATAATTCTGTACCAGCCTTAGTGAGCCAGGCTGTTGGATTATTCCTTCTGCTCACCCACGGGGACGCTGCTCACGGAAAACAAATTAATTTCTTCTTAAATCTGAGTCCTGAGGGACCTTGTTTAGCTTAGTTTTGTTTTTCTCATATAATATCACATTCTGGAATTCTGCTTTAGTGGTAAATTCAACAGAACACTTGGAGAAATGTGATTTTGGTTCAATAACTGAAATGGCATAGTCATGAAGCACTTGAAGCATCGAAACGGCTTCTTAAAGTGCCGACCTCTTTTTAAAAATGTTACAAAAGTAGGAACGCTAGAGAAATGAAAAAGGTACGTCGTATTGAACTGCTGGGAGGGCATTACACCATGAAATGGGGACAGGTGAATGAAACACTTCAACAAATTCCTCTCTGACATTATATAACTGGCAGAACACTTCACATAATGAATTAAATTGCAACCATCTCAGTGATGATATCACTGTTAATGACTGTGGTGAAGGTTATATGGCATGTATACACAACAGATAGCGAACAACATTAATGAATTTTAAAAGCTGTTACTTGTTACAATGTAACCTAGCTGCTCTTTGAACCTCTTCCACATTGACTCAGTCCTTCTTGTGTTTGAATGTTAGAACAGCAATTTTACTTAGGTAACATGAACATTTCTTATTTTTAAGGCTGATAAATTTTAATGGTTTTGGTTTTGCAGGCTGTTTTTACATAGATTAAGTTCAAAGTGACAGCATCACTTCATAACAGCCAGTATGTTTTGTTTTAAATATGTAGGAAAATTAATTTGTTTTAGTTGCAAATTGTTTATCCAATTGGTCACAAATAATTTTTGTTTCTTGAAACTGCTGAATAAATTTAATTTTTTTTTCCCATTCTAATTGCAAGACATCAGAAAACTTTATCAAGGTATTTGGGATTGGGAATTTTATTCTAATGAACAATGTCATCATGGATTTTACAATGCAAGTTCATATGTTTATTACTCCATTGCATTTCATAGAGAGTCAGGCCATATTTTGAATTTCTTTTTACATTTTTTTTCCCCATATAGAAGAATATACAGAACTCACCCGTACATTCAGCATTTTTTTACATTCTTTTAGTGAAGAAACTCTGGGTTTGGTTTTGGGGTTTTTTGCCTTTGTCTATTAGTGTAGTGTAGCTCCATTTGGCTACCTACAACATATTGAAGCCAGTATTTATTTTTTTTTAAAATTTACAATGTTTTAAACTGTATATATATAAGCAATCAAATGAGAGTTCCTAATTCCTTTTTGTTCTTTTAAATCTTACTGCCAAAGTGACAATTTGTTTTCTTTTTCACTTTTTTTCTAATGCTTTAAAATAGCTTGCTTCTGGTCTTGCTTTCATTCTCATTCACTCCCACTGGTTTTTGTTCTCATCTGATTCCACCTTTGTCATCTTCCTTTTCATGTTTCTCCATGTTCCAGTCTGGGAGTGACCCACTGTAACTTTGTCCCTGGAAGAAACCTTGTAAGGATTGTGAAAAACATGTAGTCAGTCTTTGTAATGACCTAGTTGCTTTCCTTGTGATTAATGGGGTGAAATCCTCTTGGCAGCCAGTCCCCAGCGGTGTCCCTCAGGGCTCAGTTTTGGGACCAGTTTTATTCAATATCTTTATTAATGATCTGGATGAGGGGATTGAGTGCACCCTCAGTCAGTTTGCAGATGACACCAAACTAGGTGGGAGTGTTGATCTGCTTGAGGGTAGGAAGGCTCTACAGAGGGACCTGGACAGGCTGGATCGATGGGCCAAGGCCAATTGGATGAGGTTTAATAAGGCCAAGTGCCGGGTCCTGCATTTCGGTCACAACAACCCCATGAACACTACAGGCTCGGGGAAGAGTGGCTACAAAGCTGCCCAGCAGAAAAGGACCTGGGGGTGCTGGTGGATGGCCAGCTTAACATGAGCCATCAGTGTGCCCAGGTGGCCAAGAAGGCCAACTGCATCCTGGCTTGTATCAGGAATAGCGTGGCCAGCAGGAGTAGGGAAGTGATGGTGTCTCTGTACTCGGCACTGGTGAGGCCTCACCTCGAGTGCTGTGTTCAGTTCTGGGCCCCTCTGTCCAAGAGGGACATTGAGGTGCTGGAGCGGGTCCAGAGGAGAGCTACTGAGCTGGTGAGGGGTCTGGAGACCAAGCCATACAAGGAGAGGCTGAGGGAACTGGGCATGTTTAGTTTGGAGAAGAGGAGGCTGAGGGGAGACCTCATTGCCCTCTACAACTACCTGAAAGGAGGGTGTAGAGAGGTGGGTGTTGGCCTCTTCTCCCAGGTGAATAATGACAGGACCAGAGGAAATGGTCTGAAGTTGTGGCAGGGGAGGTTTAGATTGGATATTAGGAAGAATTACTTTACTGCAAGAGTGGTCAGGCACTGGAACAGCCTGCCCAGGGAGGTGGCTGAGTCACCATCCCTAGAGGTATGTAAGAAACGTGTAGATTTGGCACTTTGGGGCATGGTCTAGTGACAGAGATTGTAGGGGGGATTTTTTTGTGTGTGTGTATGGTTGGACTTGATGATCTCAAAGGTCCTTTCCAACAATGAAGATTCTATGATTCTATATTCTATGATTCTATGATTCTCTTTTCTGTTGAAAGGGTATAAAGGATATATAGCTTTTTTTTTTTTTTAGAGATGTGAACATTCATCGGTACACAGCTATTTCATATGCGCAAAACTGTTCAAATAATGAACTCCTAGAGTTGTACTGATTATCTGTATTGATTGTACAGACAACTGCCTACATTTTAGTGATTTTCTTTGAAAACTGAGCTGCTCGGAGACCGAGATAACTTGGAAATGCTATAAAGGTAGCGGGGGACTTTCTAAATAATAACTTCAGGTAATATACAGGTGATATTTGTTTTTTAAGATTTCATATACTTGTAACACAGAGGAGTGGGAATGCTTTATATTGTTTACTACGATCCTCAGAGTAGTATATGACACTTTTATGATACAGAAAGCAGCTATTTCCCTCTAAAATTAGAGCATAATCATAGGAATGAAGGATTTTCCAGTATCTTTGTCCCTAACCTTTATATAGCATATTGGTTTGGATTAGAGCAAACGCTTTCTGCCATAAGTAACATTTACCAGAAGTTACTAAAACCTCATACACCTATGCAAAAAAAACCTAATGGAAAAGACACATTGGCTGTAGCTTTCCAGAAGTACAAGTGATTATTTGTACTGTGGTTTGGGTACTGTGTTAGAAATCTATTAAACAGGCCCCATCCCCAGAAAATCTGGGTTTCTAACAAATTTTAAAGCTGAACATTCATACTCCAAGTGACCAATGACTTCTGCAAATTAAAAACTTAGGAAAATATAACTCTATTCATTGTAGAAATTGACTTAAACCTTTTTTTTCCTGAACACGTAGGATTTAGTTTATGGATATCAAGTTAGAACATTCATAGAGAAGTAACATTAATACCATTTTTTGAAAAGCCTAGGGTTTGCCTAAAAAAAAAATGGTCCATCTGACTTGTTCTCTCCAGAAATCCTGTTGGAAAACAGCTGATATAAAATCTTAAAATACTAGGAAAAATCTCCATCAGGTCCCCGTTTATGCATGTTGGGTGAAAGCCAGCGCTAAAGGCAATGGAGCTATTATTCCAGAGCTGGATTTGGCCCAGATGTCTGTCCTGTTTACACATGTGAAAGCCCATTAAACTTGTGGAGCTTTCAGTGATATAAATGGAGGCCAAAATATTGTTCTTTTTGCGGAACTTAACCTCAACTTCATGTAAAAGTTGGCTATTGTATTAATATACGGATACATCCTGTTCAGACAAGACTTATACTGGGTCTATATTAGTATGTCTAAGCAGGAAATCTTGTAACTGCTTAACTTCTTTAATAATGTTCTAAGTTTGCAGCACAGGGCATAATCATCGAGTTAAAACCACAAATGCGTCAATTATAATATACTCCTCTCTCACAGTGTACGAGACAGAGATCCACAAAGAATCTAGAGGAAAACGACAGGATGATGAAAAAAAAGATGATGTTAGCAACACCTTTACTTTTGGTTTACTTGAGATAACATTACTGCAAGAATGACAGTCACGTAGAATGAGTTTATGTTCATTAAGAGGGGTGAGGGTCACAGCTTAGGCAGGAATCCAGAAGTGCAGACCATAGTGAAATATCAGATCCCGGAGCTGCTTGTTTGCAGAGCAGTGGCAGCGCTGGATTATTGGTCAAAGAAGAAATCAAGTTGCTGACATTCTGTTTTAGAAATGGTAATGGAGACTGCATAATTGCAATGACACGTATAGAAAAGCAAACTGGTCATTTTTACCACTTCCACGTACTGGCATAAAAAAGGGGAAAATCTAGAACTTCTTTGTTCAATCTACATTCATTGAACAAACTTTCATTACACATAAAATAAGAATATATTACTCCTGCTTGTACGGAGTCTACCAAAGATGTACTTTATTTGAGCAGGTTAGACTTAAGTGCCACTTGATAATGAAAACATCTTGAAGCTTGCTCATATGACACAAGACCAGGCAGGCTGTAAAGTCTGAATATTAACCACAAATAGAATAACAGTTTTTCCCCTACCTTTATGAATACAAACTTAAGAAAGGTGACAGGTATCTGTGGTGAAATTCCTTTTGGTGGGAAGTGCTTCTCTGCTGTCATATGCTTTCAGTATAAATGAACTTTTGCAAAAAGCTTTTCATGACTTGTTGGAAGTAAATCCTTGATTTGCTCCTGGAGCTGGAACTGGCAGGATATAGACTGCTGTGACAGAAGTCCCTAAAAGGACATGTCTTCCCATAACATAGACAAGACTGATGACCTCTGCTGACTTGCTGGTGGGAGCATCTGCTCTCACATCAGGGGCTCCTCATTACCTGTCCCTGCACAGGCCAGTAACGATTTTCAGAGGAAAAGAAGCTGAGGACAAAAGAAATCACCCTGCAATGAAGCCATTAAGACTAGATAGTGGTACCAACAGAAGATTTCAAGGAGATTAGAAAGATGAAACTCATTTATAAATGAGCCGATTTTCACTAGAAGTTATATTAGTAGAGAACATACCTCAGGTTCTTTTAACCTGGAACTGATGTTTTCCCTTTCCTCTCTTTCCCTCTCTCCTTCAGAAATATCCTTCAGGGCATGAGGAAGGTTCAAACACTCTTGAATACTGTAAATAATCATGTTCATGTTGCTTGGGAATTGGTTCAAGACTAATCCTTGTCTGACAAAATGCTGCAGTGCCTCACGGGCATTCTGTTTTCATCATCTCATGCTCCTATTCTTCTCGGTGGCCTCGCTACAGAAACCAGCATGCAGCACAGAAGCTCTGGCAGATGCCGATAATGCAAGCCGTGCTAAAAGAAGTTTCAAATTTCCCTGCAATACTTTCCTGCTAACAAATGCTTTCCAGAGCAATATTCAGCTAACACCCCTGTTTCATAGGGTAGTTTTCGGAACAGTGAGAGACTTGAACACATTTGCAAATGTTTTGTTGAGTCAGAGCAACATTCATATCTTCTAAGAGCACTCTGAGAATTCTTTCTTATAACTTAAATTTTTATATATAGTAGTATTTTCACAAAAAAATCTTGGAAGACTGTCATTCTTGGCATTTTCCTAGTTTAAACTATTTCTGTAGATCGCTACTTTGCCTCTCCACTGTGAGAATATTCTTCTCTACTAAGATGAATCTACTGCAACTGTTGAAATCTTGATCCTTTGTAAAAAAACATTTGCGTCTGGCAATAGTGGTAATTTATTCTGTTCAAAGAATTATATCTGAGACTGAGTCATTAACTTATATACGGTTCCTAACATTTTTTAATGTTTATATTGATCTTTACTAATAAGATTACTTAACCGCTGTTTATGTGGCAGACTGTAATGCTCTAGTCTCTGAATACACAGAGGCATAGCTGCAGGTGTAATGTGGTAAAATAAAGGACTTCATATTTTTTTTCTTTAATTTATCACTTCTAATGGGATAGAAAGAAGCTGAAATCCTGAGTAAAGTATTCAAATTGACTTAAAATTTGAAGAATCTATTATTAAACTTGATATTCAGGTTTTCACTTCATTAGAGAGGGCCATTCTCTCCCTTCTTCAAATCGATGTTAGCTTCTCTTCTAGATAACTATGAAAGCCTGGTCAGTACATGTTGTATTTTGTAGTTGGCATCTATTAAACTTAACACTTTTTTTTAGAATGCCTTGAGTATATTTGAATCATTAAAGGTTAAATACGTGACTCATTGAAGTGGATAGCAAGAATTGCAATGAATTCAATGGGCCTTTGACCAGATCCTTTGTACTGCTATATGAAATGAAGCTTGGCTTCTCCCAAGATTTTTGTGTAGAAAACAAGCTATAAAAATGTTTTATTAATTTAATCATATAATCAGAATATTTTGTTCTGTTCCTCAGCCTGTTCTTTTTTTTTTCTACATTTGTGTCAATTAAATTTAATTTTTACACATTGATTTGTAGTCCAAAGGAATTTAAAAAAAAAAAAAAAAAATTCCAAATGAGGGACTTTGTGTTCCATTCCTTCATCCACATTCCTCATCTTTTTTCTTTTTTCTTTGTTGATATTCTTTCATTTTATTTCTTTTTCAGGGCACAGCTGACCCTGAATTAAAACACCAGGTACAGATTGTCTACAAACTTAGATATTAGTTTCACAGTCACTCAAAACAGAGCTTAAAATTATGCATCTGATTTTTGTTCCTTCCTCTATTTTCAATATTAAAATCACTAGCAAAAAAGAGGATTAAAAGTGGATGTTTCACATAAACATTTTTACACTGTGGTATATTTCTCCTGCTCACTGGTATAAAATCTGATTCTGGAGGCCTTTTATGTGAAACCTCAATTTGTACCAGAAAATAAATTGCTTGTATGTTGTATTTTAGAAAATACAAAGAACACCCTTCTCCCTGTTCTTTCTTTATAAAACAAGCAAACACTGATGTTAGAATATTTTCATTTAACGGTACGGTATGGTACGCAATAGCCACCGCATCACCAGAGCAGGCCACTGTTTACAGAGAACCTATCATTCAGAGTGGTTTCAATTTAAGGGTGGTTTCAACACAGCACTGCGAGTTGGAAAACAAATCAGAATGAGAACGAATGTGGTTTGAATACAGGTTTTAACCCAAATGCCTGCAATTACAGAAGCTTCACAACGATGGCAGGGGGAACGTGATTCCGCTGCAGACTAAATCAGCAGACATCAGCTATCGTATACAGAATTGCAACTCCAAAATGGCTTGTTCAGAACTGTGAGCACTGTCATAATTTTATTTTTCCTTTAAGAAAAAAAAAAAAAAACAAAACACCAACTTGTAAAAGCTTTTAGGTGTTTTGATAATATCCGTATGGAAAGCATGGAAGTTGCTGAAAAAACGTTTCTTTAGATGCAGGCACAAATTGAGGTGATCACAAGGCCTACACATCTAAATAAACCCATGCATGTGTGTAAGTGTGTGTATAAATAAATACACACACAACCACACTTTTAAAAATATGCATAACCGTATTCAGTTGAATGACACAAAGGTACCACTTTATGTTTGCTTTCAAATCATGCGGCACCCCCCGGCACCCCGCGGGCCGGGAACAGCCGCCCCCCGCCGCCGCCCCTCACCTGAGGGAGCAGTGGGGCCGGCCCGCCCTCCACCTCCCTCCTCCCGCCGGGCCTCCCTTCGGCGGCGGGACGGCCGGGAAGGACGGGTGCTCCTTCCCGGGAGCCATGGCGGCGGGGTCGGCGGCGGGAAGGACGGGTGCTCCTTCCCGGGAGCCATGGCGGCGGGGTCGGCGGCGGGAAGGACGGGTGCTCCTTCCCGGGAGCGATGGCGGCGGCGGGGGGAAGGAGGGGTGCTGCCTCCCGCCCGGCCGTGTGGGAGACCTGGTGTCTGGGCATGTGGGACAACCTGGGCTGTTGTTTAATTTAATCAAATGAGGTCACCATGGTGCTGAGGAAGAATCTGGTGAGCGGGGCCCTGAGAGGATATAAAACTTGGAAGGTTAATAAACTTAAAATTCAAGGGTCCCAGCAGATGGCTTTTTTTTGTTGTTGGTTGTTTGTTTTTTTTTGTGTTGTTGTTTTTTCAAAGCCAACGCCATTGATTTCAGGAAGAAATTCTTTACCCTGAGGGTGGTGAGACACTGGAACAGGCTGCCCAGGGAAGCTGTGGCTGCCCCATCCCTGGAGGTGTTCAAGGCCAGGCTGGACGGGGCTTTGAGCAGCCTGGTCTGGTGGGAGGTGTCCCTGCCCAGGGCAGGGGCATTGGAACTAGATGGTCTTTAAGGTCCTTACAACCTGAACCATTCTGTGATTCTATGATGACTCTATGATTCATTTAGAGGCATTTATAGAGTCTACTGTGTCTCTTTCAGCAGACACAAATCATAACAGGCAAGCTCTAATATATTACTTGACATATAACAGATTTTCAGTACTGCCTTTTTTGAGTTCTGGATTTGATTGCACCCAGACAATATAATCTTAAGGAAGAGGGAAGAATCGAATGGCCTGATCTTTCCAGAAGCTCCTGGTTGGCTAATTTTCGTAGCCCAAATGGAAACGGGACTAGCTACTTTATTTAAAAGTTCTTAGCATTCACAGAGGTATTGGGAAAAAAAGCATCTTCTGAGCAGGACAAGACGTAACGGGCACAAACTTGAACATAGGAAGTTCCATCTCAACATGAGGAGGAACTTCTTTACTTTGAGGGTCCATAGCACTGGCACAGGCTGCCCAGAGCGGTGGTGGAGTCTCCGTCTCTGGAGACATTCCAAACCCGCCTGGACGCACTCCTGTGCAACCTGCTCTGGGTGACCCTGCTCTGGCAGGGCGTTGGATGAGATGATCTCTGAAGGTTCCTTCCAGCCCCGACCATTCTGTGATTCTGTGATCTTTATGTCTACAACGTGCCCTAATGACAGTGCTCGCATCTCTCTGTCTCTGGTAACCTGCCATGACTTCACCTCTAAAAAGCTATCCTTTGAAGACCTTTCAGATTATTTACCTACTTTCTGGCATGAATGTAAAATGGATTCCTCCTGCCTCTTTCATTGAGAAACCTTGAGTACAGCTTGCCTCTCTGATTTCGTGCTGGCTGTGAATACATTGGTGAACTGATTTTCACACCAGACTGTGGCTTTGAAAGGCACTGACTAGGAAGTCACTCATAGATATTTAGATAAGAAATTAATAATGGTTTCTGTGATTGAAATCCAAGAACAATGAATTTGTTGGATTTACTCTATGGGTGAGCATTCGTAGGTTGCCTGGAGAGGTTGGGAAGCCTTCACCCTTGGAAATATTCAAACCCTGGTTGGACAAGACCCTGAGCAACCTGCTGTAGCTCGCCCTGCTCTGAGCAGGCAATTTCCAGAGGCCCTTCCCACCTCAACTCTTCTGTTTCTGAGACTCTTTTTTTCCCCCCGCTACTTCCTTTCCTAGTATTCAGAATAATATTTTACTTGCAGAGAAAAACAGACAAAGGTAATATAAAATAAATAACGTGTTCTAAGAAATAATGTTATTTCCAGATTTTTCCACTTCCATCCATTCCTTAATTTTGAGAAAACTAAACAATTCATCAGTCTTATATACTTGTAAGCTAGTTTTCCAGTAGTAATTTACTGTTGCCTATTACACCATTTATTCAGTTTATATTAATATGAACATTTTCATTATTCAGTATAATATGAATACCCAAGCAACTTACTTATGAAGCAACAGGGCCTCTAGAGAAATCCTGCAAAAATAAATATCATCATTTGCTACCATTAAGATCAGTTCCTAGATGTCTTTAAGGGTCCCTTTTTTTCAGGAATAAAACCTTCACTGTTGGCTTATAATACAATCAAATATCTCACATTTTGAGTTCTTCTTTTGTTAATAGGCACAATAGAAATAGGGATATCAAAACAATTTTGGTTTTGTCTGTTTAGTAATGCAATCAAGAATATAATATCTTAAGGAATTATGCCAGTTTTAAGTGCAGTCTGTCTGGCAAGGTTATGTTGTTGATGAAAGGCGTTTGACTTATAAAGGCAAAAGCTCTTATATAATTATTATAATTAATTCAGGAGGTAATTCTAATTGAAAAATCAGTTTGCAAAATTATATTTGAAGAAAGCAATGTCGCAAAATAAATTGGCGTTTATTTTCATTATATGACCCAGCAGCTACAGATGTACAAATCTGTCAAGTATGATATGGTGTGCTGACAAATTAAATGGCTTGCCAGTTCGCAGAGGATACATGTTGTAAAGGGTACTGCTACTGCTCTGTCCTAAATCCGTTGGTTGATATGTTCATAGGCCAGATTTCTTGGCAGCTTAGTAGTCCTGGAGATAGCTGTACGCTGTGTTTACACGTAAAGCAAACAGGGGATTAAACAAAGGAGAGTACTAGTGATGAGAAAAACCACACTAACGATGTATAACATAGTTAGGAAAAGAATATCTTACAATAAGTGTGTTTTATTGAAATGCTATAATTCTTGGTGATTTTACATTAAAATAAAACAGATGTTAGCTAAGGTCGCATGCAAATTTTCCTGTAAGATTTAAGCAAAATCTTTAAAGCTTTAATTTAAATTGGGGCTATTCTGACACTTTATAGATTTTATTTGTGAACTGGTTTGGATGACTTATAGAAGAGTTTCTCTTTATCTTATATACGAGTTTAATGAAAATTTGGCCAACCCCCCCCTCTGTATTTTCTTGTAACACAGTTGTTGTGCCACACTGTTCTGCCTGAAATTATCATTTTCAAGTTCAATTTACTGTTTCTGGTATGAGCCCAGGAGATTCAGAATTAATTGTGGACTTCAAATTTCAGTTCTGCCACTTCTGCCCTGGACTGCTGGCTCTCCTTCTTGGTGTGCTTTATTTTTTACATCGTTAGGGTAAGGAGTACGACATTGTCATCCTCTGTGAAGCAGTTGCAGAAAAATGAATACAGCCGCAATAAAGATAGGTGTCATTATTATTTACAAAGCTGGACCACGCTCAGAATTTTTACCATGGCTCTACATTATTGTCCTGTATGGTTGTGTGAGCATTAAATTGTAATTTGGCTCAGCAGCAGGAGGTCTACAGGTAGAAACAGTTGTGTCTGAGGCCTCTACACTTACACTGTATAGTGCTGGGAGTTTTGCTTTCAGATTTAGCCCAATCCCTGGGCTGAGCATCTGCGTTAACCATGTGTTTCAAACCCATAGAAAACTTCCTCTTAGCTTTACACTTATATGCCCACTAGTCGTGAGGCACGTGCCGTGCACGTGGATACAGCCAGAGGAGAGCTTCTGCTTTAGTTTCCTCTGAAGGAACCCTGGTTTGTGTGTGCCAGAGCCACAGAGCAAACTAGTGAGTGGAAAGTAGGAATGATTGGGTTGGTTTTTTTTTTAATCAAAAATACATATGGTTTCAGAGTGTGTGTGTCATCCATCATCTTACACTGGTGGAGAGCACCAGTGACTGGTTAACAGATCCGTGGCTGAACCATTATGAGCAGTACAATCAGTAGTTTTTTTCAGAAGTAGTACAATTACGAGCTTGCTGTTAATAGTTCGGAGTTCATGAACAGATTTAAAAACGCCTTCCATTAGCCTTAATTGCACTGAGTGATTCTTTTCACCATATGACTTGTTACTGTGATGGTGTTCTGTTTTTTAAAAAGGAAAGCTTGGATTGGAGCTATTTGTAAAGTCAATAAACAAGTTAAGGAAGAGCCATAAAATGGTGGAATATCAAGAAAACACTTTATTGTGGAGATTTGTTTACAACAAAGTTTGATCACTACATCACCTTGATCACTTACATCAAAGACAAGTGAAAAGGTGCAGATGAAGAAGGGATGAGCTAGAACCTTGGGCATTCCCAGAGTGAGTATATTTTCTGACTATATGTTGCTGGAATAATACTGCTGTGTCTTTGTATTTCCCACTTCACTTGTCAGAACTTTATTAGAACTCTCTTCTTGTGATATTTCAAACACAGCAAAACCATCCAAAAGATATGAAATCTTACAGCAGAGCTTTCCAACATAAGACGCTGGAAGGGTTGAGATAGTTCTTTAGGTAACTGGGGAGGTGTGGTTTGCTCATACTTTTTCATCTGCCAGGAGAACCCCACTAAAAGGATCTGTGCTTCCAAATCTGAGACTGGTTATTTGCGTAATTTTGGGCAAATAATTTCATCTGGTGGGGAGCTAGCATTTACTCTTTCTCGTTCCTGTTGTTTTATTTCCAGGTATTTGTTATAAATAATGTAGCAGCATGAAGCCAGTTAAAAAAAAAAGAAATAGAAAAAAATCAATATTTGAATATCTGTTTTAAAAAAGTCAAAGCCACTGAAAACTTTTGTAGTCTTACATGACGTAGCAATACTGTAAAGAAACTGAAATATCATTACATTTATTATATCATTATGATTTTTTTTTTGGCAAAACTGCGTCTCAAGTGGAGATTATCTTTAAGAATCAGTCCCCGTTGCACTATGGACATAGCTAATTCTCAGTAAGACTGGCTAAACAGAGTATACAATCCAGATAACTGAACCTGCTGGCCATCGAGTTTTCCACCCTTTTTTTTAATTAAAAAAAAAAATCTGTCAGGTAAGCTCATAACCTGCATAACCTGTCATTAATAATTCTTGTGAACTTAAGCGTGGTGCCCTTGGAAATTTCTTGGCAGTTTTCACTTACTCGGTGAGTAGGAATAATGATGTAATATTGCAATAAAAAATAACAGAAAGCTTCCTCTCAAAAACAGACTGTATCAGGCTGCATAGAAGTCTCCAAAGTTCTCTAAAGAAATCCTTGTTTCGACTATTTTAAAGCTTACAAGCCATCAAAGAGAAAATTATTCAGAGGAAATCTTGCATTCCTGTTGGATTGGACCATTACTACAGTACCACTTGGAGGAATCTCTTGCTTGTTTTGTTCTAGAAGATAAACACAGGATGCTAGGAACAATTTCCTCAGCGTAAATAACTAGTTGTGTAAGCAGTGGAATTAATGAAGCCTGCTACCCCTGTCCTCTTGGATGGGAAGATTGATTGAAAGTTCAGACTGGTTTTTGTTACAGTTTTCTCTGTGTACACTCTGTGTTCTCTAACGAGACAAAAGTTCGTGCTGTTGCTTTTACATCTCTGAAGGCACCTGGAAGTGCTACTCTCAACACCTTTCTCCCTCTCCTGTTCATTTCACTTGCAGGAATCTTAAACTCCTCCTGGTCTCTATTTCTGTGTAAGGTTTGGCTGATACGCGCCAGTGGGCTTGAAAGCTGTTAGACGGATTTCATTAAGCTCATTTCCGTAGACAGCAAGGCTAAGAATGAAGGCATTTTTTCACAAAGCATCAGAAATGACAGAAGAAATGATGTGCTTCTGTTGATAAGTATACAATCAGATAGGAATAGGGAAACACAAAATGTAAAGAAAGCAAAACCCGAAAGGGTCACAGCTACCTAAGCTTTGCCTATGCATTGAGCTATTTTAACTATGAGGCAAGCTGATGTTAGAGAAATATTTCTATATTTGAACAGCAACCATTTCTTTTATATTGCATATTCAACTATGTTCTTGTTTGCCATACTTGCAGACTGTTTTCATCCAGGGAGTTTCAGATTTTGCTATATGCAGACAACCTCTGAGAGCATCTCAGCCTCAATCAGGTGTATTGGTGAACCGCCTTGCACAGATACCTAATGAAATGGGCGGACTGACTTCTGGAAATAAAGACAATAAAGACATTTTGCAGTTCATTTATCTTTTTGTGGTCACACAAGATTGAGGAATTGCTTGCTGTAACACTTCTGTGTAAGCACAGATGCGTCTGTAATTGTCTTTGCACTTATCTTTTACAAGACACATCAATAAGTCAGAAATAGTTTTTGTAGAGATTTGGTGTATGCAGAATCCCCCACCCCTGCAAACTGCATTTAGAAAGTGATAAAGCACAATTACTGAGTCACTATGGGATAGAGTACTACTGTTAGTTGCTGTAAAAAGCAGTAGATGTAAAATGTTCCCAACAGTAATTGAATGTAATTTTACTCTGTAGTACATATGGGTCTTTATAGCTCTTCCTAAATAAATTCTCTGGGTGAATTCATCAGAAGAAGAAAACAATATGGCCCAGCAGGGTAATTAGAAGGAGACTGAAGGGGTCCATAAGGTTGCATAAATGTTATTCTTATCATGTTGCCAATTTTAGGGCTGCTGCTAAAGCAGCCCAGATGCTTTTCTCACTTGCTTTCAGTTATTCTGAAGGGCCTAGAAACAGAGAAGTCTCAACTGTGCTGTGTTGTCCTATATCCAGAAACAGGGAAAATGGGACAAAAGGATCACCACATCACATGAAAGTTCTCCCGAAGAAGAATGCTTCTTTTGAAACACTTTTCTTAGTGTATTTCGAATCAGACTTTTTTTCAATGTGAGTGCAACACGACTGCAGTGCGTGGGAGAATCTGCCTCTGTAGTAGGTGTTCTGGCGCACGTAGTGTGGCATTTCAGAAAAACGGCAAAATTTACAGCTCCACTTGATAATGATGTCATTTATCTGCCTGCAAATACAGGTCGTTTTGCATAATGTTTGTACTGACTAGGTGTAAACCCAGCACGTGGCGAATTGTAATAGAAAGACTCAGATAGTGCGAATGGAGAACGATGGGGAAGGTTTGGGTGTGGGAGGCACCAGAAGGGGGACACAGCAGAGACAGGGCTCTCAGCACAGTCTGCATCACCGGCACCCACATTAGCATGTCATCAACATCCCAGCCCATCTACCTGCAGTTTCACAGGACAGAGGAGTCTGGAGACCAAGAACAGTGAACAAACCCTGATGATTCACATAGGTGGGACACAATGGAGGTCACTGTGAGCTCCAAAAGGGTCCAAAAAGGCATAACTGAAACCTGGACATGGTTGCCAACCTAAGGATAGCCTGGGGAGGTGGGGAGGACTCGGCAGCTGGCTTTCCTTGTCCTCCAGGGCATTGCAAAGGACCTATCAGCTGGACACAAGCATTGCAGAACCCAATGGCTGGCTGGACCCACCGCTGTCCTGGTGCCCAACAGCTGGACAGACTTATTCTGGTGATTGTGACTGTGAGACTGTGAGAGAGCAATGACAAAAATTTGTTTTATTTTAGTTTTTACTTTAAATAGAACCATCTTCCCCTCTTGTAAGGTCCCACAGCGGTACTGGCTGCATTGCTGATCTAATGTTGGAGCAGCATGTACCATGAGCACACTTCCTTGCTTTAGAATCATAGAATGTGTTGGGTTGGAAGGGACCTCTAAAGGTTATCTAGTCCAGCCCCCCTGCAGTAAGCAGGGACATCTTCAACTAGATCAGATTGCTCAGAGCCCCACCCAGCCTGGCCTTGAATGTCTCCAGGGATGGGGACCTGTATTCTCGTCTTTTTCTGAGAGATGATCTGTAACTATGACCAGAAACTCCTTGTGGTAACAATTACAGTCACGTTTCAGTTCATGCAATCTGGACCCTTGGCATTAGAAGTGAAGTTACCAGCTGTGGCTGCTTCCCAGTCATGGTCTGTGGCTACAATGGGATAAGGTTTAACTGGAAGCATGTCTTGTTTACTAGGAAAAAACACATGAGAAAATATTTTTTATTTTTCCTGGGACTTGTAGCACTTTCTCTCAGCTTGTGTGTATACAGCCAGTTTTATTTTAAGAAGGTTAAATGTGACTAGCTGAATGAATGTATTTCCAGAAGTTACTTAGTTTACATCAATTTCTTTTCTCTTTGTGATTTTTTACATCGCTTTCTACCCATACACAACAACAATGGCATATCTGAATTCTTTCCATTAAAATGCATCTAGACTTCAATAGGCATTGCAGTTTTTCACGTTCAAGTCAAGCTAAACTTATCAGTCACCTACAAAGTACGTCTTTATTTTTAGAAAACAAATAAACAATCTATTGCTTGCTATTTACAATTACATTAAACTATCGTGGACTGGCATTTTCTAGGCATTCTGGAAATTATCCCTCCAACTGATTTGAAACCCCCATCCCTTGGTTCAAAACCATGATTGTTATCTTTTGGCTTTGAATGAAGCATTCAGGAAGTGTTTATTGTTCATGTTAATCCATGCTGTAGCTGACTTTGCTGTTTCTATCATGAAACCCTGTTAACAAATAATGCCATTGTCTGAAAAAAATAAAGAAAAGATAAAGCATCTCTTGTTATCTCATGTCCCTCCGTAATAAATGGCAATAAAGTCATTATACCATGCAAAGCTATGAATCAGTTTAACAAGCAAGTTCTATTGAAACTGATGATTATATTTGTTGCAAGGGCATTGGTCATCTGTTTTGTTTTTTTTTCTGTAAACAAGTGTACAACTCCAGCTACTGTGCTTGGAAAGGACTTCCAGATTTGTTCCATTGTCCTATTTCTGAAATAAAAAGAGAGGATTTTTATTTTTAATATGTTTGAAGCACAGAAAAAACCACAGATTTTTTTAAATCATATTTTTTAATAAAGTGATGAGAGTCAGGATAATGGATAGTGTGATATAGACTTCACTTTCAGTACTTGGGGGCACAAAACTGATATGAGGCAGAGTGCAAGGATGTCACAGAGTGGAAGAGAAAAGTTAGAGGTTCAGATTTTGTTGTAGCTGTTGTAACTGTTCCAGCAAGCTTTCTGATTTCCTCTGCAGAGATAGACCCATAGAAAAGCCTAATGTTAAACGTCTTTGCCCAGTTTTGCTTTACTGTGTCCTTTCACCACGTATCCTTCTTTGTGCGCTGAACATATGGTCTTCCTCCTGGGATTTCTTGGCAGTGCACCGCATAGGACTGCAAGATACAATATGCAATGTCCGATCCTGTATGGTAAAATTCCACACCCAGATTCTACCTTCCACTCCCTATTTTTTGTAGCAGCTCTTCCAGATGCCTACACAGCTACTGGGCACACAAAGGCAAGTCACTGGCACTCCGCTGGTCTATGTGTGAACAAAGTGACTCCACATCACAGTGTCTCTAAGCCTCACCGCTGAGTATTTGTCAAATTGTCCGCACAAAATCCCTCTCTCCATGTTTCAATGCTAAGATTTCAGCAATAAATATAAATGTGTAATACATATAAATTTATAACCATGTGTATAAAAATTTATTTAGGCATATTTTCTCAGTTTCACTGAAGCAGAAGTGACTCACTATTTCCATTCAGACCGAAAGTTCAGAAGACTTGCGGCTCTTTCTTTCTCCTTTTAAATTCCTTCACTTTAAAATTTCCTTTCTTTTTCCTTGGAACATTTCAGACTGTGAGTGCTCAAAAGGCAGCAAGGGAAGGAAGGGAGGACGGCAGATTGCTTCCTGTGTGGAGAAGTCCGTGTAAAGGCTCGGAGCGTGCTTCATCCTGGCTATGGTACCAGACTGTGCATGCTCTCGTTGGCCATCACAGCTAAGGGAGATGCGGGAGCTCTGCCTGTGCGGTAGCAATTCCAACCTTCTGCTGACGCACGGCGGCAACTTGTGGGAATCAGATTGTACTTCTGAGCCCCAGAACTGCTGCCAAGTTGCCAACTCAGCCATGCAAGATAGGAGTCCCAATTAATAGTAATGCAGGTTACTGGCTTTCCCAAGTTTATTCCATACCCTGTGAAGTTTTCTGTTTATACAATGGACTTTCAAGATAAAAATCATTGGCTAGTAGTCATGCCGGCAAAGATTTATACCTGGATAGAGTACACACGAATAATAATTGAATTTCATTCTTTTTGGTGCTGGCAAAATACACAAAAGTGTTGCACACAGAGAAATTAAAGAGAATAAAAAAGGAACGGGAGCTTTAGAAAATGGTAACAGAAGTGCACTTTAGCATAAGACAAAGTAATTCCAAAGCGGATGCTTAGCAAATGCTGGATTTTATGGGATTCATAGCAGAAGTAGTTCTTAAAGACAGATTTCAAGAAAGGTGAGCAAACATAATGGTTTTAAAACTCAAACATAAAGCAAGGCTTTGGAAAAAATTGCTTGTGGGAGAAATAGGTATGTGAGAATTCATGGCTATTACAGCTGAAATTAGAGTACTGTTGGTACCTTTGTGTGAAGGCTAATGCCTTGGTCACAGCTTAAGAGGGGCCCATTGCTATTTTGGCATTCATGGAAACAGTTTGAATCCAACTATTTTGTTAATGGCTTACAAATCTGCTGTGATTAACAGAGTTTGTTTTGACACGGTTTTCTTCCTAAAAACATGGCACTGCAAAAAAGGCAAAAGGCCCACTTTGACACTCGTGTTGTTATAGCCCTGTCAGGGAGGCTATTAAAGGCAAAATTAACATTCTGATGAGGCAACACTTTACCCTTAATATACTGAAAGCTAATGATATTCTCATGAATGAAAAGAGATATCCTCTGACTTTTCATTTGGGTTTGGGGTATGAATTTGTTTTTATTGGTTAACTGGTTTTACTGGCTATACCAATAGAATTATAATTAGAGAAAATCTATGGTAGCATATATATTCCTCCTTAGATACAGGAGGCATTTTGCTAGTATTGGTGCCTCAAACTGTAAAGACACAGTGCTGGGTAGAAGTACATAGAATCATAGAATTATAGAATGGTTTGGGTTGGAAGGGACCTTAAAGGTCACCCAGTTCCACCCCCCTGCCCTGGGCAGGGACACCTCCCACCAGACCAGGTTGCTCAAAGCCCCGTCCAGCCTGGCCTTGAAAATCTCCAGGGATGGGGCAGCCACAGCTTCTCTGGGCAGCCTGTTCCAGTGCCTCACCACCCTCAGATCCAGCTCTAGATATGTTAACCCGTGTTGACCATGATATGACAGCCGTGTTTGCTAACAGGAACTGCTACTCAGCAAGACTAATGAGGGTGATGTGACTGCCTTATTCACGACTGTAATGTTTTTTGTAGTAGAGGTAAATTGGGCTAAATTGGGCAGGTAACTCTATACACCGGGATCATGAAGACGTAGGCCTAGAAAATGTTACGGTCTTGAGGACATAGAAGACTTACAGAGACAAAAAATCATTAGGACATGCTCTCTGGTTTCCTTTCACAGCCCCAGGTAGCAACACATTTTTTCTTACCTGCTTCCCCTTATCGGTTCAGTTTTGTTTGCTTAAATTTTTACTGTCTTGGGCAGTGACAAGGGATGTAATGGTGCTGCCAAACGGGCTGACTCTGCTTAAGAACCAGAAGGCATTTCAGCACAATCCTGAAAGGACCACCTGAGTGACAGTGCTTCGGGGCTCACTTGTCAGCAGGCTGCCTGAGGGACCTGCAGGGCTGAGGGCGGTCACAGAATCACAGAATCACAGAATCACAGAATGATTCAGGCTGGAAGGGACCTCCAAGATCATCCAGTTCCAACCCCCTGCCCTGGGCAGGGACACCTCCCACTACACCAGGCTTCTCAGAGCCCCATACAGCCTGGCCTTGAACACCTCCAGGGATGGGGCATTGACAGCATCCCTGGGCAACCTGTTCCAGTGTCTCACTGCCCTCAGGGTAAAGAATTTCTTCCTGATATCCAATCTGAATCTACCCTCTTTCAGTTTGAGGCCGTTACCCTGTGTCCCATCATTACACTCCCTGATAAAGAGTCCCTCCCCATCCTTCCTGTAGGCCTCCTTTAGGTACTGGAAGGCTGCTATAACATCTCCTCGGAGCCTTCTCCTCTCCAGGCTGAACAGTCCCAACTCTCTCAGCCTGTCCTCACAGCAGAGGGGCTCCAGCCCTCTGATCATCTTCATGGTCCTCCGCTGGACCCGTTCCAACAGGTCCATGTCCTTCTTCTGTTGAGGACTCCAGAGCTGGAGGCAGTACTCCAGGTGGGGTCTCACCAGAGCAGAGTAGAGGGGCAGAATCACCTCCCTTGACCTGCTGGCCTGCTGGTCACTCAGAAGAGCCATGCCATGTCGTGCCATCCTGGGCTGGCAGAGCACTTCAGAGCGCTCTTGTACTGCGCTCCTCCACCTGATGTGGGCGTCCTCTGTGTGCCTCACGCAACGGTGCAGCTCTGAACAATGTCACTGCTTTGATAATAATGCATGTAGTTATTATTCTTTCTCTGTTATGAATATGTTTCACTTTTTTTTTTTTTCCTCTTTGATGGGAAAGAAGGCAGATGTGCTTGAGAGACTCTATAAACACGACAAAGCAGTTAAAAAGAGGAAAAACACAAACAAAACAGGAGACCAGATGAAAGAATGCACAGAGGGAGAATAAGGATTTTCAGAGCTTAACATCTTCTAGTTTTAGATCAGGCTACTACTTGTCACCATGTTCCTTCCTGCACTACTAAACACTCAAGAGTACCATCACATTTTCAGTCTATTCCACAGGGGTTTGAGTCATGCAGCGTTTGAAATCAGGTGGTCAAACTCAGTGCCTTGCTGTAGAAAACATCCTAGAGCTCCAGTCATTTGTTCTACTGAAGCAGTTTCAAACTAAATACATTTGAATGAAATCTACTGCAACTTTGCTAAATGTCAGCGCGTAAAGAAGCTGACAGCTATAGGGTTATTGTCTGGGGAGCACACACTGATAACTTTCCCTTGCTTTGATGCCAAGGAAATCGGTCCATCTCACAAAATGAATTTGTTACTTATTTAGATTATATCCAACTAACTAATGTTAGTTGAGCTACTGTAGAGTGCTGAGCTGAGTAGGAGTATCAATGAGAGAGGACACAGAAAAACCTTCTCCGGATGCTTTTTGTTAAATTATTTACATATATGTTCGAAAAGAGAAGGAAAAGGAGACAAAATTAAATATTGATGTTGTCTTGACTGATATGCAACTCCAGCAGAGGAACTCATGTTTTGTGTTCACAAGTAATGTCTTGTGAAGGGATCAGATGGGAGGCAGGAGTAGCTTCAGTCTTCGTGCTGGTGACTGTGCAATATGGAAACCATATATTGTGCTGTCATCCTACAGAGCCGACACGTGAAAAGCACGTGTCTTGTAGAGCCGCAGGAGCTCCATTTTCAGCAAGATAAGCATGAGCTGATATAAATTCAGAGAAAGATAACTCAGTCTGGCTCTGTCTGAACATGATTACTTTTGTTTTGCCCTATTATGAATGATCCTATTTTATATCCCATATACCTGCCTACTATAATTTAATTTGAGGAGAAGGAATTTGGCTTTTTTTCTGTTTTATTAGAAAGATTTAGGAAGTTAGAGATCAGATATTGGCTTTTGGAGATTGCATTTAATCAAAGGTCTCTCACTTGTCTGAAGGACAGAGATTTTTCTTTTTCCTTTTCTACCGTTTGCAGATTAACCGAGTCAATCAGATGTTACGCTGGCGTATGATCCAACACACACAGGGTGGCTGTGGAGGAAGGCGAAAAACACACCGAAGGCATGTGGGCAAAAATATTGTCAAGTAGCTGAACAGCATGGCAGGCCTGGTCCTTCTGCTCCCGATTGTCCTGTCTGGAGACCTGTCTGGACCATGCTGCAGCTTCCTTGAGGGGCCTTTCTAGAGCCCTGGTGACGTGAGGTGGAGGTGGGTGGGGGGGGGTGGGCTCCTGGGTCCAGGTGGAAGGAGCTGAAAAGCGCCCTAGATCTAGATGATTTGGACCTAGGGTGTGTTGGTATGAAGGCACAAGTCCAGATAGGTGGAATAGTACAGTGTGTTGACACAGAAAGATGTGGCATGTCAGATACAGAAGAAAAAAAATTTCCTGGGTAAATTAGTGGGCATGCCAAGTTCCAGTAACTACACGTTACCTGAGACAGCTTTTCTAAAACGATCAACACATCATTCCTACTTAAGCATATGAATATGCTTTCATTCTTATATCCATTGGATTCACCTTCAAATGACACAGTTTTACCAGGTGTTTCACCTGTGCGTGTGCTTATCTGCCCATGGCACGAAACGGGCTGTGGAATTGACTTTCCAGGCTCACCAGAGGCTGCGCCTCTCAGCTCTGTGCTGTAGAGACAGCTATGCCAATCCTTTCATCACCATCCTTGCAGCAGGATCAGGGCAATTTACAGTTCCCTGGAAGCTACCATAAATTGTTTCCCACTAGTCAAAACACTAACTGTGGGACATCAAACATTTGTCCCGTAACAGTCTCTAAGTTACTTTTTCTTGCTTTCTTTTAAAAAGAAACAACTCTTGGTCTTTGGTGACTGATCTCTGCTGTGATTCTTTTCAGTGACTATTTTATAGTTTTCCGGCGTAAGCCAGCAGAGAGGAACGTGCAGGTAATTATACGGCTGCCACTTATTACTCAAAATTCTCAAATACTCAAAATTAATTTTGAATTTTGAAATTGGGGGTGGGAATTACGTGGGTTTTGAAAAAGATAATAAAATTTCCTCTTGTATTTATTCCAAGTATTTGCAAATTTAGTCTTGAAGTAAAATGTCAAATAGCCACTACGAATGTTACGAAATCACTAATAATTGCACATATGTGCTTTAATTTGAATAAAGTGAAGATTTCTCATCTGCAATTATTAAAATGTATCCATTCTGCTTCAAAGATTGCATATGATCATTAACCAAATATTGTCTGACTAATCTAGTGGCCCTCTATGATGGAGTGACTACATCAGCAGGCAAGGGAAGAGCTACAGATGTCATCTATCTGGATTTCTGCAAGTCATTTGACGTGGTCCCCCACAACATCCTTATCTCTAAATTGGACAGACATGGATTTGATGGGTGGACTGTTCAGTGGGTGAGGAATTGGTTGGATGGTCACATCCAGAGGGTAGTGGTCAATGGCTCAATGTCCAGATGGAGAACAGTGACAAGTGGTGTCCTTCAGGGGTCCGTGTTGGGACCAGTACTGTTTAACAGTGCACCCTCAGCAAGTTTGAGGACAACACCAAGCTGAGTGGTGCAGTTGACACACCTGAGGGGTGGGATACCATCTAGAGGGACCTGGAAAGGATGGAGAAATGGGCCCATGTGAACCTCATGAGGTTCAACAAGGCCAAGTGCAGGGTCCTGCACCTGGGTTGGGACAACCCACAGCATCAATACAGGCGGGGGGATGAAGGGATGGAGAGCAGCCCTGCTGACAAGGACTTGGGGGTACTGGTGTGTGAAAAGGTGGACATGAGCTGACAGTGTGCATTTTCCAACCATATTCTGGGCTGCATCAAAAGAAGCATGGCCAGCAGGTTGAGGGAGGTGATTCTTCCCCTCTGCTCTGCTCTGGGGAGACCCCACCTGCAGTGCTGTGTCCAGCTCTGGTGCCAGTGAAACACTGGCACAGGTTGCCCAGACAGGTGGTAGATGAAACATTCAAGGTCAGGTTGGACGGGACTCTGAGCAACCTGCTCTAGCTGAAGATGTCCCTGCTCATTGCAGGGGGGTTGGACTAGATGACCTTTAAAGGTCCATTCCAGCCTGAACTATTCTATGATTCTAAGAAATGCCTCTGGGTGTGAAATAGATCTTTCCTGTAGCAAAAAATCTAAATAATTTTTAAAAAATTGCTTTAAGATAGACAGAAACACATCTAAAAAAACATCACCAAAGAAATCCATTTAAAAATTAAATTATTAATATATGCTTTTTACAGCATTTTTTTTTCACGTAAAGAGGATTTGTCTGTACATTTAATATTGCCTTATGTAACAATTTGAAAAACCTATCTATAAATTCATAGCTTCAACCAGCTTATTCTGCGCCTTGTATACACAAGTACTTTTTCCGCAGCAGCATGAAGCTCTGAAAACAAGTGTTGCATGACCAGAATACATTTGAAGGAAGCTGGTCTTTGTGTTGTACCAGATATATTGGTGGGTGAGAGATAAGCATCCCAAGTGTGATTGTAGCGGAGGCGCTTATCCGCAGTACACTTCCACAAGTAAACAAGTGCCTATCTAGAAAAGCTCAGCTCTCTTTATTAAAGTATTTTGTACAGCACAAGCCCATCTTAGATACAAGCAAACCAAAGTAATACGGTTTTACAAATACAAATTCACGCATCCTGCTTCTTGGTTCTTATACTATTCAAATCACCGGCATTTTCAAGTGCACATGCATTAGGCTTAAAATGTGTATTGTTTTTTTAATGCTACATTTTGAAGGTATAACAATAAATATCTCTATTTCGTATGACGGTGGAGTAGAAATAACCTCAGTTTCTTTCAGAAAGTGCAACGTCTGTCAAATCCTGATCAAAGATCCAGCTCCTTAATAGAAGTTTAACACTGCTTTTCCAATTGAGTACAATTACTTTCAAAGATGCTGGTAAACATGACTGGTAATCTTCAATTTACCATTAAGTAACATTTCATAATGTTAAAAGGATTTAAATAATAACATTAGAAGATGTAGTTTTCTTCCTGGATAACGCCCAGGATAACTGTAATAATGTTTATACAGAATTTATATGCTTATTTATATGAATATATCAGCAATAATGTATAAATATATAATAACAATATACAAATCTAAACTCTACAGAATGTGCAGCTTAACTTGCATCCAACTATTCTTTTAAAAAGAAAGTACCACATGGGGGAAGTCTTAAAATCTGTTGGATAAATGCATGTGGGTGTTTTTTTTTTTCCTTACTATAACTGGTTAATCGTTTTCAGTCTTACACCTGCTTATATCGGTGTCACTTGAGCAATATTAATTAAACAACGCATAGGAGCGTGACAGTGGTTGAGATTCAGCGACGGAGCGCATTGCCTGCCCTGCTGACTAACCACGACTTACTCTCTCTTCACATTGCCCACCGCTCCGCGTCCGTCTGCTTTGTCTTACATTTGTAATATGTAAATTCTCCTTCAGCCTGTCTGTGTCACAACTCACAGTAGTATTAAGGAACATCTCTGTAAAACTTCCAATGCCTGACAAAAAAGTGTGTGGGATAGTAACAGAATCCAAACAGCCTGTCCCTTGGGGAGATGTTATTCAAATATCCCATTCTGAGGGAAAGGCTCTTTATTTTCAGTCTTGCTGAAGCTAAAGAGGAGATAGTAACCAGAAGTTATGTTAGAAAACATAAACTACAACCAAACACCAGAGTAACGTAGTGCTAGACACTGTACAGACACATCATAAATACTGTCCCAGCCCTGAGGACTTTATAGCTAACAAACACGCTCTCTTCCCTACAGCAATGAACAAGAAGAATCTATTTGCAAAGGTCTTTCTACAATAGAGTGAGCTTGTTAACTTAAAGATGGCTCTTACCCTGAAGTAAAAAGTTTTATACTCTGCAGCCCCCTTAATACTCTTACTGGCACAGAGAATATAGTCCTTCAGGCAATACGTAGAAACTTTTATTTTATTTTTGCTAACTTCTTCCATTTTATTTCCTAACTCTTTTTGTCCACTTCTTTTGTGTCTCAATTTAGTGGTCAGGGTATGCTGAAAGTACATAGATGTCAGGGAGGAAACTGGTTTATTCTTTCAATTATCAAGCTATTTTATATTTGTCGTCATAAAAAGATGTTCATTTAAAACTTTTATACTGAAAAAAAAAAGCACACCACCTTGCCTGTGCTTCTTCATTTGTACTTTTTTTTTCAGCTACTTGGGTTCATACATACAAGAGGGATAACATTCTGGCTTTGAAGTGGATACACTGACGGGAACTGGTGAGCTCAGTTCCCTGTACACGGAGGAGAGGGAGTTAACACTTCCAAATGGGTTTCCTGGAATCCAAGGCACCAGTTTTGGGATGCCAAGGAAAGGTGTGTAGGGGATTCTAGTTGCATTCAGAATTCATAGGGGTCCTAATTGCATTCAGAATGTCATTTTTTTTTTCCTTAAAATGTGTTGATTTAGTGCTGTTCCATGTTTAAGATATGGTGATGTCACAGAGTGCTCCTCTTTAACGAGCGGTATAGTTGGTTTGGTAAAATTGAGATTTGAAGATCAACATCATTTACTGCATTTCTTGCTTCACAGCCCTGGTATTTGCCATATTTTATTTTGTTAAAATATAATTGGACAGGGAGGGTTGTGTGACATCTCATATGTAAAAGGCAAATATTTGCTCTTAACATGCTAAAAGTTGGGTTGCTGACTTCACTGCTTTCCTCAGCGAGATAATTACGCTTATTTCTCTGGCTTCCCAGGCTGTGAAAAGAGAAAGGCAATTCCTGTTGCATTGTTTTCTACAAAGCTTCAGGGAGCAAAAAGAAAAAAACAGTAAGAAAAGATTTGGTTACTCTGTTATGAGAAAACCTCCTAGGAAGGAGTTCTGGATTTCATTCCATGTTCCTAGAATCACTGCATAAAATGCATAAATGTACTGGGTAAAATATGCACATGGCGTGGGAGGCTTTACTGGTGAAATACCGTCCCGATTGAGTTACATATTCTTACTCCATCTCAGACCCTCTTAATGGATTAAATTTGAAATCTTTGTTATACTGTTATGGTGAAACAGGCAGGTATGATTTCTCCACCCTAAAGAAGCCCAATAAACCTGGATATTCTGATCAGTGAGGCCAATGGAGGCACATTTCTCTGCAGCTTCCTGTAACAAAAGTGATGTATTTTTTCTGCTGTGCTCTCTCAGCAGTGAAATAATTTAAAATATGGGGCTCACCTGGATCCTAAAGAAGACTTGAGTGGTGACCGAAACATCACTGGACATCATTTATTTGGCTTTGTAGGCAGGTGTGTGTTGTTGGCGTTAGACACTAAAAATATCATACATTTTGTAGGTTATTGACGGATCTAGATGGAAACCTCACAGTTTGGGTTTTAAGGGGGAGCAGTAAGGTAAAAAAAAAAAATCTCTACTTATCTGCATGGACAGAAAGCCGATGGCCAGCCCATTCCTCCAGACGTGTGAATCTAGAGCAGCAACCCTCAGGCGCTTGCCAGGCAAAAAGCTGAAGGTTTTGGGTAAACAAGCATTGTGTTTTAGCAGCTTGCTTGGAATGAGAAGCCAAGGGAAACAGAGCCAAGACATCTGTCTCCTGGTGACGGAGCCGGGCAGAACGGCACTCCCTGTACAACCAAAAGGGAGAGTACAGTTTATACTGTGCCAGAGTCAACCAGCCACCCTCTAAAAAAACCCTTTGTGAAACAATAGATTTAAGAATTCTCTTTAGCTTTGAACTAAAAAACGAAACAGGAGATACTTGTTAAAACCTAAGGCACAACTTCTGTGTTCCAGACAGTTACCAGTCAGCCTGGAAAAATTAATTGTTCACTTCAGTATCTCCATTTGTACTTGCAAAACCAGTTATGGAGATTGCATTGGATCATGGAAATCAGTGTTGTGCCCAGTCTGGCAATATTATTGTTTCTGTATGAAGAAATCAGCACAAACCTGTGCACCCTTCTGGGGGAAAAAAAAGATAGGAATTACATCAACATTTCTGTAAAAATAATATTTTTTCACACTCACTGTAGTCTTCGGCTTACCACTAAAACATTTTTTTCAGAAGGACAAGTAACTGGAAGTAGTTTAAAAGTACAGGAATTCCTACTCTAGCAGAAAACACAACACTGAATTAATTTTCTTATTTTACATGCTTGTCTGGCTAAGGTTTTCTAAATAATTAAAAGTAAGTATAGCATATATTGTTTCTGAAAATGAACATCGATGATCAACATTTCCACATCACCAGAATTTTTTTATATGTGCTGTTTTCCCTATGGGAGTTCTAGACATACAAGTTTTTATTTGCTACTGGCTGCTATTCTCCCACTTAAAATTTTCTCGGAGAACAATATTGGGCCATTGGCCAGCTACGAAATGTACCACAAAGAGTCCATAGACTTCCATAGCCTTTTAAAACTATGCTTGCTTTTTTTTTTTCATAAATTGATAAATGCTTTACATTTGAGAATAATTACACATGTACCCGCATAGAAAAAGAGAAACTACTCTCAACAAATACTTAAATGAGTAGTTTAAACACACTCGAACTTGATTAATCTGACAAAGACATCAGAATTTTCTGGATCTGCCGGCTATTGAATGTCAGAGCCTCTTTTCAAGTGTACTTGCTGCGTAGCCGTGGGTATTATTATCATGATACACAAAGTGAGATTAAGTCCAGAAAATCAGAAACATTTTACAACAGATTAATTACTTTGGTGCATCCCAACCAGCTTTGGGTTCAAATATACCCTGGATCTCCATATTGCCAAGTACCTTAAAAGCCAGCGGAGTGAAAATAAGCAAGGGTAAAAAAAAAACGGGTAGTGGGAATAAAAAACTTCTTTGGTTTCAAATATCTAATTCTTTTAATGCAGGTGTATGTAGCAAATTCATCACTAACACTGGAAGAAAGCTGGGGGTGGAAAAATCGAAGCACATTAATGAGGTCGAAAGTAAGGTAACCTGTAAACTCATAATTCTGAAAAAAAAGTGACCATCAGAAGGTAAAAACAAACAAAAAGAGCTTAAACCAAGCTAAAACAAGACTGATACAGTGCATCCTATGACTGTAGAATAGAGAACAGGGTGACAATGTGTTTAATTTCAAGAGAAAACTACATTTCACTTAAATTTTGCTGTCCTGTTAGGGCACATGCATTTTAACTATGCAGGAAGTTCAGAGAAGAGCTGATGGTATGTGAATATGACAGAGGTGTTGACTGATGAGGAAAGATTACAAAAGTAAATACGTGTATCTATGGGAGGTGATGATTAGAGAGGAGAAGGTAAAAGAACGAATATCACCTGAAGGGTGTAAAGAGCAACAAAGAAAAGCCTTATTTACATTATAATGTAAGAATAATAATAGTAATAAATGAAATTCAGAGAAATAATAAAATGTGACCTGTCAGTTAAGAATGCCTTTTTCAAAATAGCAACACCTGAATGGAATAAAGTCTTACTCCTTTGCAAATTAAAATCATGTTAATGATTATTACAGTACAGAAGAAAAAACTTAGCTCCCCTAAAATCATTGGCATAGAGCCTATTGGATTGACTGGGATAGGGCATTTACCCTGATTTTTCACTGACAGTGGGGTGTTGTAGAGGTAGATCTTAGTTTCTGTAATTAGGATCTGTGTTACAAATACTAGTAATTGCTGTGTTTGTAAAAGCTGCTAATAAAATTCTGGTTTTAGCCAAGATGAGCGAAGCCAACGGAATTACTCTGAATGTACATTCATGAAAATCACATTGAGACTTAGTCCTTAGTTGCTTCTTCTCTTGGGCCCGCTTCAGAAGGTTCCGCATTGAGGCCAAATGGTGCCTTATAGCTGAAAAAAAACATAAAATCCCAAAGGTTCCTGGAACAGTAAGTTCCCAATCAACATTTTTATGGGAGACATCCAGCATATGGGTAACAGCATGGGGCTTCCAGCAACAGCTTCAAGCGAGGCTCATTATGCTGGGTTAATGCTTGCTAACAAGTACGCACGTCCCATGGAAGGCATTTTCCTGCCCTGGTACATCACGGATTGCTTATGACTGTAATTAGTGGGAAACAATGTTCACTACCTGGTTATTGTTCGCTTTCATATTTACACTTCGATCATATTTCATCCTACCTGGTGTTGATGTGGGACGCTGTGTCTAGAGTCCGCTCCTTTCCTCCACTACTCTGCTGTTTCATTACTAATACCAATCTGAAAATCTCACTCCGCGTTTATGTGAACAGGGTGGCGGAAGCAAGAACTCCACAGAACGAGATCAGTGTTACTACAAATCACCGAAGGCACCATCCAGGCTCTGGACGGAAAAAAATCAGAGGAGGATTTTTATTGCAAGACCATAAGCTCTGTAGTGTCCAGCAACGCTGTGACTTTGCCGTGCTGCTTGCCAGGTGCTTTAAGTGAACCTAACGCAGCCTCTCAGGAGGAGTGTACGCTCCAGACGATAAATTAATTCATTTGGAGTCGTATGCGTTCGTGAGTAGCACCTGAGTCTGTCTGCTTTTCAATTTATTGCATTCAAATGAGTTCAGACCTATATCCACTACATTGCTGAATAAACTTGTCTTAAACAGAGAAGTTGTTTTGTATTTTTCCATGTTAGCAGAAACCTTGGTTATTCACTGCCCAACATTCAGTGAGTAAAAGGTGGGCAAAAGAAAACATGCGGTAGTTTGAAGAAAGGTGTCTTGCCGCCCTCTCAACAGACTGAATCTGTGAGATGCTAAAAACCCACAAACCACCACGCGCAATGGCTTGGTGAGGCCGCACCTGGAGTACTGTGTCCAGTTCTGGGCTCCCCGGTTCAAGAAGGACAGGGAACTGCTGGAAAGGGTGCAGCAGAGGGCTACAAAGATGATTAGGGGACTGGAACACCTCTCTTATGAAGAAAGGCTGAGGGATGTGGGTCTCTTCAGTCTAGAAAAAAGACGGCTGAGGGGGGACCTTATCAACACTTATAAATACTTAAAGGGTGGGTGTCAGGAGGATGGGGCCAGACTCTTTTCAGTGGTGCCTGGGGACAGGACAAGAGGTAATGGGCACAAACTTGAGCATAGGAAGTTCCACCTAAACATGAGGAAGAACTTCTTTACCCTGAGGGTGGCAGAGCCCTGGCACAGGCTGCCCAGAGAGGTGGTGGAGTCTCCAACTCTGGAGACATTCAAAACCCGCCTGGACGCGTTCCTGTGTAACCTGCTCTGGGTGACCCTGCTGTGGCAGGGGGTTGGACTAGATGATCTCCAGAGGTCCCTTCCAACCCTGACCATTCTGTGATTCTGTGATTCTGTGAACTCCTCCTTTGCATTAATGTTATTGTTATTCCTGTATTACTTAATTCCAGGGCTACAACTGGAAATATGTCACCTACACGAGTTAGATAAAGGAACTTCATGATGCTTCTTCTGCATTTATCAAAACGGGTTTTGATGATACACAACAAAATGAAAAAAAAAAAACCAAAACCAGTTTTATTCAAGTCTCTTTTCTAGTTTTAAAACAAGGGACTAAGCCAAAACAAAGACCACCTAGTTTAAATCCGTAAAAGAAAAAGTGTGATTGGTTAATCAGCTGCTAGCAATGAATCACCAAAGCTATTTGCACTCAGACAGTCAGGCCAAGATCTCATATCTTTCTTGTTTATTTCATATTAGACACTAATCAAACACTTTGTTATTATTTATGTGACAGTATTCCCTGCAGAATGCTTCTTCCATCCCTCATTACGCTGGTTATCCACCACAACAGTTTGACTTCTGGAGTAAAACTCATAGAGTTTCCTTAAGTCTTCTTTTCCCACAACCTAAATAGAAGACAATGAAGGAGGCCCGTGATTCCTTTTGTTTCTCATAGATTTTTATTTTTGGTAATGATAGTAAACACTAAATATTGTGATCTTACGTCATGCAGAAGCCCAGCAGTTTTTGAGATCTTTTGCAAGAAAAACAAAAGCAATCAAACAATTAAAACTGACTTGACTGCATTTAAGTATTTTAGGAGTTAGAATGACTTTATATTTTAAGGGTTAGACCAGGAATAAGAGAACTCTGTCCAGTCTCTGTCTTTGTTAGACCATTTCTGATTGACCTTGCTTGATCTTTAATTCCTAATATCTAAAGCAAGGATAATAGCGTTCCTTTCTTGCACCCTTTGACCGCTTTGCCTGTTTAGACCGCAGTAGTCTGGAGCTGAGGGATGTCACCTGCTGTTTACAGAGTGCTTCACTAATGGAGCATTAGTCACTTTTAAACATTGTTAGCTTTTTGCTTGCTAGTTCTCCAAATGCCAGGCTGCTTTCCACAGAAACCTTGCCATCCATTACGACTGCAAAGTGCAGGTTGCTTTCTGCAAACTAATTCCTACTAAATGCTCTCTGCCTTCCTGTGGGGCAAATCCGAAGCCAGCCAGAGCTCCCCTTACAACTGACTTTTGTTGTCCGCTTGGTGCAATCACCACAAGGACAAATGGAATTTGTGGAGGTTCCAAACCTATACCCGAGGCAGCTAAATACCTTTTGAAGTGTGCTTAAAACAAAACATTGGGGACATCTGAGCTTTATCCGGGGAGGACTCAGTATGGAAGGGTGGCTGTTTTAGCACTGAACCTGCCATGGGAATAGTTCCATGCCCCAGTGCAAACACCGCCACAGGATCTTCCAGCTATTAACGTCTTGTTCTTTAATTCCAAGCCTCTGCCTAAAGCTGTAGAAAAAACGTGTATTTGTTCTGTTTTGTTCTTTTTTTTTTTTTTAAGAAAATAGTCTTGATATTGTATGTAAAAGTGGCTTTTTTAGGCAAAGATCTGATGCCTCAAATAGCGATGAAATATTTTTACCAAGCACAGAAAATATAGGTTTTAAAATAATTAGCAACTGCTTTGAACAAAATTAGATTACATCAGGTGAATTTCATCTAGCTTATTTAAATATTCATGACGGCATGAAATACTCAGTTTCTGATTGAATATATATTCCCCGCTTCCCCGTTAGGATCTTTGACTGCATAACTGAAGGTACAATACCCATGCTTGGATTTTAAGCAGAGGATCATGGTGATCATCCTATTAAAGGACATACTGGGAAATGTTCATATATCCTAGAAAAAAAACAGGGATTTCGATGTTTTTGCTAAGAACACATCCTCTTTTTGGAGGTTTTAATAGCCCTGCAGAACATCTCTGCTCTTGGATAGCTGACTGGGGTTTTAAAAAGTTCCTCAAGGTGATCCACAGAATGACAATACTGGTGATTCACAGGGGAAACAGGGTTGATTTACAAATACAGCCCAAGATTAACACTGAGATATGTCTTGTTTTCAGCAAAGATGAAGCATTGTGTGAATTTTTCTTCCTTTTAAATATTTCATGAAAACAAAATGGTAAAGAGCACCTGCCATGCTTTTGGTTTTTTTTTTTTTTTGTTTGTTTGTTTGTTTGTTTGTTTTTAATTGAAACAGAGCTAAATTCCTTTTGTTTACAACCTGCTCATTAATACATGCTGGTAAAGAAAATAATTAAAAACTACCAGTGGAAAAACAGCCTTAGGTTTTGCCTGCAGTATTTTTAATGTTAGCTACTGAGCGTAAGAATCAGGCACAAACCCAAAAGGTAACAGTTCTTAAAATACATATTTTTAATGGAAATTTGCCAACGAAGTAGTGTAGCACTCTAACCCTGATGTCTTATAACTGAACATAACATGCAAATGTGAAGGCCTTCTGGCTCTTAATACATAAATATTCCTGGGGCAATTTGTGTCGTTTTTATTAGCTTTCGGAATAAGGTCATATTTGGCTGCCTAGCACTGTCACAAGTGAGAGGCCTGAGAACTGTGGCACCAGCTTTTCCTTTTCTTAGATCCTGGCCCTTTTATAGCAGCTTGGGCTTAGAGCCAGAAGGAAAACTGAGTCTCCTGACAGGGAATCAGTGACTGTTCTTCCACGAGGACAATTCTGAGGAGTAAAATCTCAGGTCGTACAAATACGTACAGGTCTGTCAAGCCTCTAAAACTGCATCTGTGGTGAAACGGATATATTTCAATTTAGCCATTTATTTAGGCAAAATAGCACTGACTAATGTTTCTCATCATCGACATATTATTGAGCATTGTACAAAAATTATCTATTAATCCTTATAATGTCCCTTTGAAGATAGCTAAGTTGGAACACAGAGCACTGACTCACTGGGCAAAGTCCAATTACCTAAATGTCCTGCTTGATATGGCAAACTTTAATCCTTTGATTTGAATTAGAGCATTAGGGAAATGCATTTCATTAATGCAACTTTTTCAGTCAAGAATTAGGCCAATGGGAATGAAGGTTTCACGTAGGCCACTTCTCTGTACACACAGTAAGTCCTCTTCTGTCTATATTTTTCCATTTTTGGATTGGATTATACTGTTTTAGAGATGTTCTTTACATACTCTGATGGTGTAATAGTCAAACAGTTAAAGGAATTCTCTTAATACCAAAAGGTTGTGTAAGTGCCCCTCAAAAAGCACATTTCTGTGTAATAAAAAGAAATATTTGCCTCTGTTAAAAAATTATTTTGGGTTGGCTTAAAAATTGAACTTTTCAGGTCACTCACTATGAAGTTATCTGGTTTGCCTTACCATTTCTTTCCTTTCTTTTTCTGTTTTTCCTCCCGTAGGCTAGCTCTCTTGGATAAATCCATGTCTCTGTGATAACAGAGAAAAGGAATTCAAATCAACATTACTATAAGATATCCTCTTAAGCAGTTTTAAATTCTTAAGTAACATATGGTTGCTTGAAAGTGATATGTATTGAAATGAAATATATGAGAATTTTATGTAAGTTTTGAAAAGCCAAATTGAAGCTGAGTTAGAAAAGACAAAAAAAAAAGCTGATACGAGAAAGTCTGATTTCTTCTGAAAACTTTAATCTAACACTGAAGGGCACTGCATATGAATGTTGTGTGAATTGTTTTTATAGCTGGGGATTGTTTCTAGTCTGTTCTTGTAACATATCTGTTGAGTGTTGAGCGTCAACACAGGGAATTTAATTTCATATAAGTTATTGCCAATTAACATACATTTTTAATTACTGATTCATGTCTTGGGGAAAAAAAGAGAAGGCAAACAATTAAAAAAAAATTAAGGAAATACCTTTCATCCCCTCTTTTATGTCTCAGCTTCAGTTCTTCACCGCATGTTACTCTCCATCCCTTCCAACTCCCTTGGTGAGGTGACGGGCAGTGCAGGAGGTTGGGATCTGTGTGTAATGGTTTATTTCTACCATTCTTTGCTTCTTACTCGTTTTCCTCCATTGATCCTTGCTTCTTACTGCTCTGGCGTGGGTCCTCCAAGGGCTGCAGTCCCCCAGTGGCAGTGCAATTTTTTTCCATGACTGTGTTTCCAGCTGTTTCTCCAAAACATCCCTTTCCATGTGCCTCTCCGTATGTGTCTACTGCCCTTTCTGAAAAAGGTTTGAGCAGAAGTGCTCCTCTGGCTGCTGGCAGTTTTGGAACGCAATGGGTCGTTCCATCCACGTCAGAGCCGGCTGGACGTGGCAGAGGGGAGGACACAGCCTCCTCCCACACAGGGCACCTGGCAGCCCACCACTGTCCAAACTCGGCCAGTTACGCCTAATATATGTCACCCTCACTTCTGCAAGACACTGTACGAATGCATATCTGTTATAAAGTCTACTTTTAACATCACCACAGCCTCAGCATTGCACACATTACAAACTCTGCCCTTCAATCTGAACGTGAGGGTCAACACTGTAAGACCGTGTGTTCCGAAAAACTCCATCTCTCCCCCCTGCAGAGAAGGTTATTGAGGCTAACATTATAAAAAAAAAAAAGATCGGGTATCATGTATCTGTTACAAACTTCACCCCTTTGCCCCTGCAAACTGCAAAACTGAAAAGGTTACAACAGTCTGAACATCTATTGATTACAATCTCCACTCCTTGTGTCTACAGGCTAGGTTATTGGGTTTAACATCATAATAATCTGACCTCGCATTAAAAATTTCAGGCCTCGTCCCAGTCCAGCACACAGCCGAAAATATTACAGCAGTTTGAATGTTCATCCATCACAAAGTCAAACCTTTTTCCCTCCATGGGCTTATCATTTCCATGGCTGGAGCAGCAGGATTAGGCCTTTGCTTACCAAGTCCCTCCATCAGCAGGCCCCAGGGCCCCAAACCTCCCCAGGGCAAAGTTCTCCTGAGCCATCAGCCCAGTGGCTCCAGTTTCCATAGCCATTGCACGGGCATCTCCTTTGGGCGGTGGCTGTAGGCATCCCGCATTTCATTGATTTCACCCGGAGTAAAGGATCACCACGCGATGCTTTGCATACAAGATTAAATTTGATAGGCTTCGTATCATCACCTCTCTGAAAATACTGTGGGGTAGAATTATTTCAGGTCCAGATGCATTTCTGTTTCCTACCACAAACTGGGAAAAGAGGAAAGGTGAGGAATTAGTTAAAAGGCAAACGGCTTCAAAATCAACTTTCAGCTTCAAATCCCAGGCTCTAGTTAAAGAGAAGCATATTAATGATGCATTACCACTTTTAATTGGATTTTTTTAATACTAAAATGACATTAAGAGAGAGAGAGAGAGTTGCCAGTTTTAGCTTATCAGTGACTTTAAAGCATACAGTAGCATTCAGCCATTAAAACCACTGTTTGGGATAAGAATTACTGATGCCCTAATTAAAAACACATGTATAGGGTAGAAAATAAAATGGCTAGATCATAGCAAAAGAAAACAACACCCTCACCTTCACTCACTCAGATGTAGATGATCTACCATCTACAAAATGAAAAAGTCTTGAAAAACATGTACTGTTTTGCAATGTTGCCTTTGGTGTGTGTACCGGAATATGCCTTTACAAAGCAGTAGCATCTAAGTGGACTAGAAAGATGCTTATTTTAATTTACTCTCAGGCTGTACCACATAGTTTACAGCAAAGTATATCAGCTGGTCATGAAAGAGAAAATGGACGATGCCAGAAACTTCTGTTTCAGTTTTTAATCAGATGCTTTCACAGAAACTGATTACTGAGTAGGATGCTCAGACAATGCTGACAAAAAAAAAAAATATCAGTGTTGATGCTTCCAGAGTAAGGAAAAAGTATCTTTGTCACCAAAAAGCCATATAAAATATCATTAACTCATCAGCTTCAGAAACTAGTTTGAAGATTACTTAACAGTGCTGAGAGAGTTGGGGTTGTTCAGCCTGGAGAAGAGAAGGCTCCGGGGAGACTTTATAGCAGTGTTCCAGTACCTGAAGGGTCTACAGGAAAGATGGGGAGGGATTCTTTATTGGGGAGTGGAGTGGTAGGACAAGGTGAAACAGTTTTAAACTGAAAGAGGGGAAATTTAGATTACCATTAGGAGGAAATTGTTTCCTGTGAGGGTGGTGAGCCCCTGGCCCAGGTTGCCCAGAGAAGCTGTGGCTGCCCCATCCCTGGAGGTGTTCAAGGCCAGGCTGGATGGGGCTTGGAGCAACCTGGTCTAGTGGGAGGTGTCCCTGCTCAGGGCAGAGGGGTGGAACGTGGTGATCTTTAAGGTCCCTTCCAACCCAAACCATTCTATGGTTCTATGATTCTATGATAAGTGAAAGGCTGGAAAACCACCTCTTTGGTGAATGTGAGGAATGAGCCATCCCATACATCCACCTCAGCCAGGCCACTGAACCGTGCTGCAAATACTGGAGGGTACAAGATCTTGCTGAACGTGGGGCTGCTGGCTGTGCTTGCTCCACCAGTATCCCATGCTACGGTGTTTTCTTTGACTTGAACTCCTGAGCTATATCTCGCCCTGACAGGATTTTGTTTTATACACAGTTCAGAAATAAATTTATCTCTCTTTGAACTCCTGTCTTTGAAACCATATTTAGGAGCTTCCTTCTGACAAGACAGATACCTTGTTATGCTGGGATAAGAGAGGGTGTTCACAAGAACAATTTCCATCCACCTTAATAAACTGAGGAGGACTCTTTTTAAATCCTCTTTATTTTTTCCTGTTGATTTATGCAAGCAAGTCTTGGTTTATTTCCTAACCTGCTTCAAAGTCCTGTCTCTTTATGCCACTCCCGGTCAATGGAAAGCTTTGTAAATAGCTGATAAATTGTAATAAATGCAATTATATTAATAATAAGATTGGGAGTGGCTAAAATGGAGAAGTCGCACACAAAGCGAGTGACAAATCAGCAGGAGAGGGAATATTCTCATTCTATCAATTAAAACAAGGTCAAGGACCCAGAAATGAATCTAGTGGGACCATTTATCAGTGACAGGAATAGGAAACAAGGGAGAAATAAACAGTTTGCAGTGTCTGAAGCTAAAAATGGGACATCACAGCTTAACTACATTTCAGAGAATTTTCTCTTTTTTTAAAAAAAAAAAAAAATCTTCCTTGCATTTTACCCACTTGGAAGGCGCTATGGATAGCTGAAGTGATTGGGAGGAATAATCACTACTAAATAAAAGCTTAAATTTGGAAAAGGTTTGGGAAGCCACCTCTTGCCTCACTGACCTCCAACTAACATTTCTGCGCTCCCTGTTGGAGTGCGAAACCAATACTGCGGATTTGACAGACCTGTGACGGTAGCTAGTTTTGAAAATTTACATGCTCAGCCACTTCCACTATATCCTAGGTTTTCAATGTGGTCGGCGGACAGCCTTTCCTTATATGAAATATATACTTCAAAGGAAATAAATGTAAAGGCTTTGATCATGCTAATAAAAGCCATGGACGCTGATTACCTTGCTAAGAAAAGGCAAGTTTCAGCTATTTTCAAATTTTTACAATAACTTAATGAAATGATATTTTTTTTTTCTGTGTTAAAAACAGGCAGAAAACAATCAATGATCTAAAATAGAATAAAAATTGATTACACTATACAATGACCGTATAGTGTTATTGATAAAAATATATTCCCTAGATAGCATTTGTATATTGCACATTTATTACCCAAGCACTTCAGTGGTATCAAGAAATATGTTATTATGTTCTACTGCAAAAAATATATTTTATTAATATGTTGTTGATGAAGAAAAAGAAAGAAGGAAGGCATTGTTGTCAGCTGCAGCATCTTATCCAGCATACCTCCATGCAGATAATTGAACCTATACTGCAGAGTTACTGAATATCTGAACACCCACAATTTAATCTTAGGTTAATGGCTACAGATGTTCAACACTACAGGAAATTAAAAGTATCTCAGGTTCATGCTCTAATTCAGAGGCTTCTTTAATTACCTTTTTTTCTGGGTGATTTACATTAGGTGAAAAATGTCACCCGAATCAGAGCACTGGTTTGGTTTCATGTTCGCTAGATTAATTTAGAAACCCCTGTCATGTAAAAAAGAAAGATACTATCATTACATGCTCATGATAAAATCTGAAGTACTCCAAAATTCACAGGTTTCTTAAAAATTTTACTAAATACCTGTTGTTAAAAATGAGTGGAAAGTAACAAATAATTAAAAGTGCAGCAAAAGGAGACAAATTAATTTGTGAAACTGTTAGAGCTAATTCACAAAGTAGATACACATCTCATCCTTTTTAAATATCATTTCTTCGTCTACCTACCATTTGACATCTATATGTACATATTGATCATCTGTAGATAAATAGTAGTCCTGCTCCTGTTTTTAAGGGAAAGGAGCTGGTCTTAGATCTTGGCTCTGAAAAGTCAACTGTGGGCACGTCTTTTTTAGGAGGATGACTTTTGATCAGTCTTCTGCAGCTGTAGCTTGCGATGGGACTGGAGGGAAGACAGTATTGATATACTCATATAGAGTATAATCAGGCAAACAGAAACTTCCTCCTAACAGATCCACAGTGCCATGAAGAAGCCTCTATTTTTAAATCCTGATGGCTGTAAAACAGTAGCTGAATTTGAGATTAGCACGAGAGTATTACTCCTTTTGCAGTGTTGCATGAAGTTCAAAGGCTGTTATTTTCCATAAAGGTTTATGTTTTTGCACTTCGGATAATTACATGGGTTTGTGGCTTACTGCGTTATATAGGCAATTTTGGACTTATATCTACTCCAGGGCTCATGTATCAATTAACTACTTGATTGTGAAGGGTAAAGATTTTGATTAATAGGCGGATAAAAGAGACTTTACTTCACAGGATTAATAATACTGTTGAACTGCTCTGCCAGAGCTGCGTGTTAATATTTGATCAGCCGTATTGTTCTGGAGTGGTTACAGCCAAAACATGTCAAAAAGTTACCACCCCTCTTTATCCTCGGATTCTTGCTGTCCTTTACCCAGATGTGATGCCACCTCAGCATAACTCTCCATGTCATTGCTCCTTCATCTAGTTGTATCAAAATAATGGTAATATTTTAAAGCCAAACCAGAACATCCATACTCTTAAGTATTCACACTAGCCTGATGAATCGCTTTGAGAGAAGTGGCAGAGGGAGGGACTGGGTATACATCGTTATTTTGGCAAAACAATAGAGCCTTCTTTTGTTATAGGAGGAGAACAAGGATAGTAAGAGCCTAGGAAAATAGTCTATTCCAGCTGCAAACACAGCAGTATCTCTACCCACACCTCTGATTCCTGCCCATGGGTTACAGAAGTATGTTTATTTGCCCTTGAAGAGCTGTTTTAGTGGAGAGTCTGCTTTTCCAGTGGCTCTTACTTGATACTCAAACAGGTCTTCAGAAAATTTTCATTGTAAATCACCTACATATTTATGTCAGTAGGTGGACTGCCTTGCATATGTCTGTGTATCATACACAGCTATACTGCCTACGAAACCCAGACTTTTCTGTTATTTAGACTCTCTTTGATAGCTAAGGGGTAAGACCAGGCTGGACGGGGCTTTGAGCAGCCTGGTCTAGTGGGAGGTGTCCCTGCCCAGGGCAGGGGGGTTGGAACAGGATGATATTTAAGGTCCCTTCCAACCCAAACCATTCTGTGATTCTATGATTCTATGAAAGTTCTGTGAGGATAAATCATAACAAAATTAAATCAACCAAGAAGCAAGTTAATTTTCATCAGGTTGTTTTTTTTTTTGTTTTTGTTTTTTTTTTAATAGCTAGGTATAGGCTTCTAAATTTGTCCCTAGTAATTTAAGCAAATGAGCTCATTGCAAAAAAACTGAATGCCATTACACAGGCAGTGGGAGAAGGCATTTGTCTGGGGTCACTAAATGACCGGTGTTCATGTGAGGCTGGAAACCTGTAACTCTGCAAAAAACACAAGCTTTTAGGAGTGAGAGCTGAGTAAGAGAGCCATGACATAAATGCAAGGAGGGTAAATGGACAGTGAGGCACAGGGAGAAGATCTTTACCTTAGGGGGCTGAATGACCTTACGGTATCATGACAGCAAAAAAGCTCTGAGATGGGCTGAACGCACCATTTGTCTGCCTTTCCCCGTATTTTTAATAAATCGCTCTGCAAATGGTTAATAACTCTGCGATCTCTTTGCTGGTATTCATCATGTGAATAGTAACAGCTACCATACAAAGATAAAATAGTTGATATGGGCTTATTACAATGCACTGAAATATTTTCAAAAAAGTGCTCGGTAATTTATTCTTCTTGTTGTATAACCCCACACGATTCCTGTCAAAACTTGGTGTGAATTTGCAAGCAACATATATTTTTCTCCGATGGAACATTTGAAATTAAAACAATTTGCTTTTTGTTCTCACTGGAGTCTGGCAAATCTTTCTGCCATGGTAGTTTGGTAGGTAGTGAATAAGCTAAATGTGTCAAATATAATAAAACAATAGGTCAGATATTCATTATCAGCAAAATGATTCGCTGCCAGTAATAATGAGACATGATCTCGTGCCTCCAGGGTCACAAATTGTGTGCGGTTTTTCTCTTTCTAATCGGAAGCTACGGAGAATCTCAGCTCTCACTGGCCTTAGCTCTAAATTTTTGGCATCTCAGTAGTCTACCAAAATATATAGGGCACGGATGGAAGTGAACTGGTGTAATTCTGGGCAAATTTCATTGAATGTCAGAGATTTTGAATCTTGCAGTTAAGAATAAATAAAATGATAACTGGCAGAAAATGTTAGAGGAGTTGAACTAAAATCTTAAGTAATTATATTTATTAGATAATGACTCAGAATGCGCAATTTTGATGTGCTATAAATGAAGTTCTCTTACCTCCCTGACATTTAAGTGACCATCAGAAATAGTTCTGATGTAGCTTTAAGCTGTTCTTGACTACTTTTTTGATATTAGCGTTCAATGTGGTCCTACACTTTCACTCTTTATATAACAAAGCTCAGTCTACAAAACCACCTAAGTCTAATGACATACTTCACTGCTTTTTTATGGGTAGAAAGGGCTAAAGAATAGTATTTTCCTCTTTGTGATAGTTTTTAAGTTTCAAAATTTGGGGTTTTTTTTCCTTCATTAATTCCTTTGTTCTTTTCTCCGTGTCTCTGACTTGGAATTATGTGACTTCACAAACCTTCCCCTTGCAATCTTTGTCTATGTATATGCTTTTCCATGAAATATTTTGGCTTTGCTGAAACAGTGAAATGTCTGAGAATAAGCCCAACCCGTTTCTGACTGGGAACTCCTGACCTCAGAATCTAAAGCTACATATTTTATAAAAGGACCTCATCTGCATGAGTTACACCAAACTGTGAATTATTTGTCCAAATATGTGTGATTGCAATACGTGGTAGGATGTGCAAATTTACAGAAGTGGATAAACAATCATTCTTTGAAAAATCTGTTTAAAATTCCTTTTCCTTCTTCTTTTTATTTTTAATATTTTCTTGCATAGTTTTTTGTAAAGCTATAATAACTATAATGCCAAGAGATCCTGGAGTAAAAATTATAGGATTTGTTATTGAGTGCATAGTTCTACAAAACTATTAGTCTGTGGTGGTGAGTCAAGTGAAATCACAAAGCTATGTAACTCCAGACTAAAAATAAACTTTATAAACATCAAAGACTTTTATTGTTCAAATATCCTACACACACTGGCTCCGTCCAGATAAAGTAGTAAGGATGACACTAAAGAATGGGTTTATTTTCAGGAAGCGCTGTTTTTCACTTTAATGTCAAGACCTTGATATTACACTAATAAAAATAATTATATGATGGAGAACACTTAAATACTTGTGACTAATTATTTTGTTGGTATAACGGGTAATACACCTATGTACTGACATCTCCGTAGTAAAGCAATTTCACAAAGATGGTGAAAGAAGGTCTATTAAATTGTCCGTATGAAACATTGAACTAAAATATTCTTTATTCCGTGTTTTGTGAACTGAGATTTAAAATACAAACTTATAAAAGATTTTAGCAGAGAACATTTCTTGCCTACGCAATGTGCGTTTAGGGATTTTTAAAGGCACTGGTTAAATAAGACAGGAAATTATTAAAGCCCAAGGACTCCTAAGTCCATTGAAAGAAAAATGTTCTATACTGCTCAGATAGGGGCTTCTGTCTGGGTCTATCGCAAAACCTTGTGAACTTCATACAGTTACTTCAATTACCTTTTCAGGACGTAAAGTAATGCAGATAAACAAATTAAAAATGGGATTTGTAATTATTCTAATTGATTGTAATTATTCTAACTCGTGACTCTGAAAATGATACTGTTGAAGAAACAACCGAAATTTATGTTGAAAATGGAGGAGGGCAGACATTTTTTTTTTAATGCCAATTGACTCTCAAAATAAAAGGAAATAAATTGTAATTTAACCATTTATAATTTTGAAAGAGAGCCTTCTAATTCTGCGTCTTGTGGCTTCTAAGTTCAGTCTTGTAAAGGGAAGTGGAAGTCAAAGGAGGCTGAGACTTGCCATGCAGCTTCCAGACCCAATGAAGATTTTCTGTCTTAGAAATCCTGCAGCAGGTTCTGCCTTTACTGACGGATATTTGATTTAGGGTGGCCATTTTAGTAGTTTATCTACATTTCCAAAATAACAGTAGAGCACCAGATTTATGTTATGACTAAGACCAGATACAGAATTTTAACTCATATCTAGTATTATTACTGCACTCTTTTTTTCCTATTTGAGTACTGCGTACTTACAGTAAACTCATTAACAACATTAAGAATTCTCGATCTATGTGATCTGATGGTTTATTTTGGCACTTTTATATCCCTCAATATTAAATTTCAAATAATAAAAGTATTATTAATTTGTGCTTGAAAGTTGTTCAAAAGCAGTTTTGTATAAAAATCCTAGTCACACTAGTGTAACCGTTTTAGGAAGGAGGCTTATTTGCAAATGCAATGTTGAAAGCACAGGGATTGTAGGTTTTTGAGACCTACAAAATATGGGGGATGGCCTGCATGAAATTCTGAAAGATCTGAGCTGGCAATACTGTAGTAATTACTCTGAAATTTTATAATTACACAAAACATAGATAACTTGACTCCCATACTCCTTGTGGTTCTGTCAGACTGGACTATCTTGCCATCTGGACTGCAAATATCCATAAGGAGTTAAATACAGAGGCCCATGGGGAGCAAATCTTTACAAATGTTTTCTAAACATAAGCAGGCTTTAGAGCAGATGTTTTCTGTATGCACAATACCATCCTCGTAGACACTCTGACCTCAGCAAATGAATTGGTAGTACATGCAAGTACAAACAGTATTAATCAAAGTGACAGAGAAACTTCCTGTAAATTTATATTCCTTTTGAATTTAATTTTTAAAAGAGGTCTACAAAGAGGTCTTTTGTGTTTTGATTTTCTGGTCATCTTTTTTTTTTTTTTTTTTTTTTTTTTTTTTTTAATGCATAGCAATCTTCTAATGACCAGCCAGGAAATTATTTGTAGCAAAGGACTCATAACAAAAATTCACATTTTACAGTGGCTTAGTAACAGCCTCATTTCCTTTCTCCACCCCTCTCCCAGTGAAAAGGGCAACGTAAAATGCTTTACGTGTTGGAGCCTTTGAGCGTAGGGGATGGCTTCGGAAAATCAGACCTTCTAGAGTTTCAGAGAAGCAGAAGCACAGTGTCACTGGGCTTAGAACCCTGAGGCTACGCTCTTTGGGTTGACTGCCTTCCTGCTTCCACATCAGCATTCCGGCATCTCTCACGTCCAGCATGGAGACACTGCCCTATAGTCTGCTCCCCAAAACTCTAAAGTTTGATTTCTCAGACTTGTGTTTCTAACCCAACCCAAGACATTCTCTCTAAAACACGTGCAAAGCCTGAATAAAGATACTTCAGTGCAGAGAAAAACCAAGAGGAATCAGATTTGGGGCGTCTTACCGCAGATGATCTACAGTTCCTCCGAGGTAAAAGGGAGCGCAGGATATTTTGCGCATTTTTCGTATGCCAAAATTGTACTGTCTTTGAACTGACCCTTCCCAAAGAGGCACTGTGAAGAATTCAGCTCGCCAGCATTTCACGGTTATAGAACTCCATTCCTTATTTCTTACCCAGCCGTCTGTGTCAGGGGACTGGCGAGGCTTTCACAGTTCTTATTCTGATGGGCAAATTACACCCATAGCAATTTATTAGTACTTACTAAATTCCAATCTCTTTATTTCCTCCTCTGTTACAATGAATTTTGTAATAGTGATTCCCTGCTTTCATTTCTTTTCAGGGGTTTATTAGTGTATAGCTTCAGAAGGCTTATCTCCCCTGTATTCTCTTTGACATCTTCTTAATATATCTTTAAGCTAGTTTAATGCTCTGCCTGCCTGCTATTCTCAATACACTATTATCGATGATAGGTGTAATAGAAACAGTGTTACTTTTGAAAAATGGCTGGACATTTCATTACTGTCATTTCACTGAGAAATAGGAGTTTGTTTAATGCATATGAAAAATACCAGCAGAAATAAAAGATCAAAAGGGATAAAAAATCAAAGCAATTTTTCTTCTTCTCAGATGCCAGATTGAGACTCCTCAGTGTACTTTAAAGAATGATTTATTAGTCTTTTGAGATTAGAGAATTTTGTGTCTTCTTAAGCAGAAAGTTTTATTATCCTAAAACAAAAGGGTAATAGCATAATGTACTAATTATTTTTGAAGTTTATATGTTAATGTGTTTCTATATGGAATTCCTTTTCATAGCTGTCCTACTTCCCTGTACCCTGATGTAATAGCTGCAGTCCTAACAGGAGAGTAAATTAAATTGTAAGCATAGTAAAAAATTTCATTGGTTAATGAGAAGAAATGTATTTACAGCATAGCAGCTTTGCCATATCATTTTCCATTTCATTCACTATTCCATTTTTATCTGTAGTCATCAGCTTAGGTTTAGTTCCTGGCAAAATCTCCTGCAAGGAGAAGAAGTCTTCCACTGCATAGGGCCAACTGAAAAAATACATCAGTCTATTTGCGTAGAGACTACACCGAGCTCAGCCACCTCAGTTCTCTCGTATCATTCACCCCGGAGTGGCTTTTGCATGTTTTTTGGTTTTCCATCTTTTCTTGATTACATCTTTCTCAGAGTGCTAAAGAGTGAGAAAATACTTGAAGCCTTTAAAATAGCAGAAAATACTCATTAATATTCAGCTGAAAGACTAACGAGACAGTGACCATTGCAGGAAAGCTGAAGACGGGAAGAACCAGAAAGCTTCTTTTCATCTGGACTTATCATCAAAGAAGAAACAGAAGAAAAATGAGAGAAAACCCCACATTTCAGTCAATTAAATCTCCTATGTTTGGTTTTCTAAACATACCTTCTGCTTCACAAATGTCTGTTTTTCAAATGGTATCTGTTGGCCCAATAACTTTTCTCTGGAAATCTTATTAAGACATTTGCCACTGGCTATTCCCAAGTGGAAAAAAATATATTAATTCAACAAAAAGTCATACAAGTTGAGAGACATTTGTTAGTGAATTTTTACCAATTCGTTGTTTGATATTATCATTATGAAATAGGAGACAATCACCAATTTTCACTGAATTTTGAGTTGCTGGGTTTGTCTGTGGTTCATGTGTCAAGAACACTCTGAAATGACAAGACAAGAGATTCAAATAAACTCTTGAAAAGCAGAATGAGTTCTCTGTCTCTGCAGACTGAACATCTCAGTAATTATTGGAGAAACCACAGGGCCAGAACCTTAGCAGCTGTAAATCAGTGAAACTTCACTGAGCCCAACAGAACTACCTTCATTTACAGAAGGTGACTATTACAATATAATTTTAGAAGGTTTTATTTGCAAGACACACTCTGTCTAACAGCAGGTGCAAAGTACTTTCGACAGTTTAAGCTATTTGTGAGGAATGAGATGAACTGAGTAGGAGGAAAGGATTTAGTGCAGTTCATGTAAAAAATGGTGGTGACTGATTTAAAATGCGCTTAAAAAGATCTGCACAGCACTTGAAAAGAACAATGAGTTTTGAATTGCCGGTTGTCTGAGGGGCAGCTCATTATGCATTAGAAACAAAACTTCATTTTGTATAAATGTTTCAGTGGTTCTCCTTGTATAATGCTCAATCAGGTACTTTCATGCTTGTGCTCAATACAGCATTACAGTCTGCGAATTCTGCAACAGATACGGGGAAGTTACGCAGTAACTCAAGTGTATCGCCATCGCAACGGTTTTGGAATCTTAGCACATGAGCTGATGGTGTTCCATGATATTTTGCTTTGATTTTCGTATAGTTCAGACTTAGATCCACAAAACAACTCTGCTGTGCTGCTCATCTGTTGGCAACCTCTAATGTGAACGGAACAACGATGCCGTGTCAAACTCACAGCCTCATATGGATACAAAAAAGTGCCACTAAGCAGTATATGCTCATCATTAAGGAGCAGTACTGTCTCATTCAATAGAATAACTTCTTGTTTGATATCAAACAGCAACTATAAAGAATGTATATTTTAAACTGGATGTTTATTTTAACATATTTTAAACTGGACAATGTATATTTTAAACTGGATAATGTTTTCAATAGCCCTTTAGAACTCCAATATTATAGTTTAAGCTATCATCCCGTTTTAACCGTTTTTTTCTCTGCTTATGGTAATATTTCATCAAATGGAAGGTCACTTTTGTTGAGGTGCCCTTATGCAGAACAATCAGGAGAAAAGATAACTTATAGGACTGAAATTTAAGTCGGTTCTATAATAGAATCCTAATTCCCCGGCAGGTGACATGCGTTTAAAAAACCACCATATTTCCTTTCTATTCTGATCTGTCCCTGACACCTCAAGAGCAATGGCTGTAACTGCCTCAGGGTTCAGTACAAAACCCCGTTAAATGCATAAATGCCCCTAGATTCTCTTTAGTCACCTCAAACAAGGGGTGTTCTTTTTCTTCCTTATGAAGAACTATGACTTTTCGTCTTTTGTCTTGCGTTGTTTACCTTCTCATCTACCTTTTAGCTTGGTACTGCAGATCTTGTCTATTCACGTTGTTTTTTTGAAGTTTAAGTGAATTCATTGACAACTACAAAGCTGTGCTATCATTACCTGGAGTTGTCAAAGTTGAATTCTTTATTCCTTTTGGCAAGTAGAGAATTTTAAGGAAAAGACATACATTAAGTGTAGCATGCTAGCTTTCTGAGAATATTTTTCAAGCTTTTTTGATTATCTCACTACATCTCTGGTTCTCCAGTTTTGGGTCTCTTCTTCTCCACAATATCGGAGGAGCAGTAGTTAGGATCCTAGATTTATCACATGAAAGAAAATGTAACACCCTTTTCTTGTAGCCTTGAGTTATACAGAATGTTGAAGTTTTTTTCTTATTTGTGCAGTTAAGTATCCATAAAGACCAGCAAGTAGTGGATAGTTTGTGATATTACCATTTTGTAGGAAGTATCACTTATGAGCCTTTAAGATAGCTTTGACAAGATTTCATACATTCCGTGACACATATTGCTTATAGAAACCAATATACCATTATAATAATATTGTTTCACTTCTGGGTTTGTCAAAATTGGATTCTGTTGTTTAAGAATTGAAAGCTACCTTTCAGAATACAATTTTAAATTACTTTTACTGCAGTGGCTTCAGCTGTATAGCAATGGAATCTCCTCTATTAAATGTTGCACGTTGTTCTTTCCTTTTTCTTTCTTTCTTCTTGCAAAAGGTGTTGTGCCCTTACCCACAGTTTGCCATGCCTCATTCCTTGCCTGTAAGAGGTAACCAGCAATGCTGGTATATAACAACGTCCACGGACATATAAGCGGATGAAAAAATCTTTTCTCACAGTAAAGTGAAGGATAATCATCCACTTTATCTAGTGTGGAAGTGATTTGGAAAAAAAAATATACACTTTCAAAACATTTCCTAGTTTTCAAAGGGCCACCTACTGAAAATTACATTTTGTATGCCAGACTTCAAATATAGAAAAAACACAAACTTTTTTTTTTTCCATAAAACTAATTATTTTTGGGGATAAAAAATAAATTAATATCTGTAGTTATTTGGGGGTACCACACTCCTTACACAACTTTTTTTCAAATGCCTCCACAAAACAGAAAGCCTTGGTGAATGAGCTTCTACTATTTAAGAGTGAACAGAAGAATCTACTTATAGAAGTAGGAACCCTGACTGAAAATACTCAGCCTGCAGCTCTGTTCATTTTATACACTGAGACAAGCCCACCTAAGTGTCCCAGCTTCTTCCAAGGGTGATAAAACATGCTGGAAAAGTTAGGTATACTGTCTGATCTCACACCGTTTGGGTTTCAGTGCACACATCAGAAACTACTGTTCTATCTAGGAGACAGTAATTAGCCAGAACACTTCTGGAAAAACATGTGTTTATAAGTGTCTCACAAACAGCTCCTCTTAATTCAAATTATCACAGCTTTTGATATCTCCGTAGTCTATCCATGAATGGTAATAGTCTTTCCCAACGCGACCGTGACATATTTAAACAGAAGAATGACTTTCAGCTGAAGTAGCAAATTTTGACTGTGACGGAGTTTCAAAGGGAAGGATGGGGTGATAAGGAGCAAAGGTATTTCAGCACAATGTGGTTTATCTATAAACGAAATAAGTCCTTTGACTCTCAAACTTTATTTATAATTCAATTAAAGATAATGTAGATTAGTATTGCATTGATCAACCTTAAAATGAATGAGATACATACACTAAAAATATGATTCAAAAATGTGATGTGTTAAAAATTTAATGGTTTTAATACTTTCTCTAGTAACGGATTCACGGTTTTATTCAATATATGCTGAAATGTTCAGAAACTTTATACCTTCTCATAGCACTGTAAGCCTCCTGTAATTGTTACTTTGCTTCAGTAACGAAATATAGTCAACTTACAAATTGATTTTAGGGTGATTAGCAAGAATGAGCAAACAAACAGGAAAACCCTATGATGATTTTACTTCTGTTCATGTTTAAATTTTAGTGAACCTCACTGACTGATTAGGAATTAAATATTACACATCCTGAAAAAAAATAAGCCTATCATTTATGGATATTTATATCTGTGCATATTTACATGGTCCTGATTCATGGATAATCCCTTTAGTGATCATCAGCACAAAGAACACAGATTCACAGAAATCAGAGGTGGGGAAGAAACACTGTTTAGATCATTGAATTTATTCCCCTGCTAGTATGGCGAGATGGATTAGGAAGGCACCAGTAAATTAAATATGGAGAGTTTTCAGGCACATAAGATTTACCACATCTCATTAATAATTGAGTTTCCAGATCGTTCCTGCTAGAGGGCTCAGTAAACATTCCATTTAGTTGAGGCAAGACTGTGTCCGCTGATCCAAATTTGGCATTTTGAACAACCTCAGAAAAATACCATTTTATTTACTTATTTATCTTTTGCAGTGCCTTTGGATATTTTTAAGGTGGGTTGTTGGTTTCTTTTTTCATGAAAGTGTCTCAACTGGTCATCAGTCTTTCAGACAAACAGTGACCTACAGGATTGAGGAAATGTTGCCTTAAGACCAACATTGTTTACAGACTATCTGTCTTCCTCTTTCACATTTTGTTTTGTTTCCTATGGTTTTATAGATGTTCAGAACAAGTAGCCGTTAACCAGGCATTATATTCCAAAAAATAATAATACCTTAGAATACATTTTGATTATTTTTTTCTTGCTTTGGTTTAAGTACGTTTTTCAGATGTACATGGTGTCTGTACTTATGTCTACTTTTGTTGACTATGTTGCTATTTTTTCTTAGGCTTTTTTGCTGCCACAATACATGTTAAAATACATGTCCAAAAAATACGCTTTGGCTTAGAGGTCAGCAAGCACCATGGGTCCAAAAGTGCTGAGGTTTAGATATGTTTTAGATACATCAGATTTACCGTCCATGCATAAAGCATCTGTGCAACATATGCTCACTTAGACTTGATGGGTCATGGATGAACAAATGAAGTGGTTATTTGTTTGGGATCCCTTGAAATTCTGAGCAAATCAACCAAGGGACTGTTTCCTGCACAGACAAGTAGAAAAAGGGAGATATATCCTGGAAGCTCTCCTCAAGATATTATTGGGAGGTACTTGCAAGGAATGGAAGCTTTCTTTCCTGGAAGTCACATTTTTGGCTGCCTGGCTTTGCCTATCATCTGCTGCAAAGTAGTTATAAGGAAAGATGAAGAGTTAGGCCACCCTAAAGGGAAAAAAAAACCAAAACAACCATAAACCTTCAGTTATCAGGTCAGCCTTGAGTGTAAAGAAAACAGTAAGGCCACAGGCATGGTTCTTAATAGCTCTTAATAGATATTAATAATGATAGATGTTAAAAGTTCTTACCAGTACAGATGTAGAAGTATTGTATTTTATAAATCTACTAAGGTCTTATAATTTTAGCAAACACTGGTTTAAATATCCTACAGAATGCATTAAGTTCTTAAACCAGGGCAAAGTTGCATCTGCCTCATATTTCTTTTCATTGATGTGCCATTTTCCCCCTTGCAATGCCTGAGATTAAACACACAAAACATTCAAATGAATGTTTACTGATCTTAATTTTTTCTTTAATAGTTTTTAATTTTTTTTTTTTACTAAAAACCTTTTTCATTACTAATGGTTTATGTCCAATCTACTTATGTAGCCTGATGCTATAAGTGATTAAAATAATATAAAAAAAAATAAATCTGTGAGCAAAAGGCTCATATTAATTACAGAATTAGCATAATCTGGTAATTTCAGCAATTTCTTACAAAATTAAAAAAGACAATCAGAGGACAAAAGAAGTTGACGTAAGAGGTCAATGACATGTATTATAACTTCTGAAGTTTGAATACCATTTTTATTATTTGTAAGGAACTGATCATCTTTTTAAAGTACTGTGAGGTAGCTTTAAATTACACCTATTAAAAACTCATAAAGAGAAGTGTTGCCTTAGGAAACAGACGGATGAAAAGAAAAAAAAAACCCAACCAGCAGTCAATTTAAAGATGCTCTGAGAATTTGCTATTAAAAGAATTAAAACAATTAAAGGTGTGATGCAAGGTATTAAATAAGGTGAAATGAGCTGAAGAAGTTATTTAGACCAACTAGTAAAAGGTACTAGAACAATAAAGGAAAAAAAGCATTTTGTTTTCCCTGTTTACAGAAAGAATGGGTTATAAACACTGTATAAACACTGTCTCCTTCCAGCTCTTCCTTCATACACCAAATATCACAGTTAATCATATTCACCTCTGCACCAAACATCGCTGAAAACCACAGAGGCATTGCAGCACAGCACAAAAGACTGAGGAATTTTTCAGTTCAGCACTTGAATCTTAGAGTAAATAACTATAAATACATCAACTCAGATGAAGTAAATTCTAAATTGTTGTTAAAGAATTAAATGTAACCCTTCTCTGCAATTACCTGAATGCCTAGGAGCATTCCATTGTAATTTAAACAATCTGATCTTTTAGATACTTCCAGCGTCTTCTGTTAATTTTTTAGTTTAGATATTCCTGAAGACAACGTATTACCTATTTATCATATCAAAGGAGAAATTGGACATGAAACTTGTTTTAGATTATTTATAGTACTTGATCTGCACATGTCAAGACTATTCCTTTATAATATTCTCGAGTAATGAACATTGTTCTCTTAGTTATGATTCCTGTTATTGACCGTTTATAAATTGTTAAACTTATCCATGATAAATAAAACAGAAATAGCGCGCGAAGATTTTTAGTTCTCCATCTCTAAGCTTTTTTACAGTACAAATATATATACTGTTTATCTTCTTCTGATTTTCACATTTGACATTTCCTACTAATAAAGCTATTATGTCTTCCTTTGGGATAGACCTAGTCTCAAAAATACAACTGCTTTGAAAAGATCTTTATAAAGGAAAAGGCCCATAGAGATTGTAATGCAACTTGCCACTGTTCATTGTTTACATCTTCTTTTTTCAGTGCACTAATCACAGCTAATAAATGTGATACCAAACTTATAGGAAAGAAAACATGTCTTCTAAGATTCAGATAAGTTTACAAATACTCTAGAAGTATGAAGAAACAGATCAGTTCTAAAATTTGTCCTGTTATTTGTTAGCTAGGTAAATCTGAGTAACTTTAAACTCCAGTCACTTGTTCTGTTGGAAGTTAAAAGACTTTTTATTTTTTTTTACCATATACTTGAAAAAAATATTAAAAACCTTAAAATTAAAAAGAAATGATAGCACAGATTTTCAAACAGTTCTGTAATAGTCTCTGAAGGTAATGGCTGAAACAAAACATAAGGCCTTACTTAAGTATACTCTACGTGATATTTCCTTCGAATCAATGCTACTATTTTCATGTTTAATTTTTGGGTTAGGCTTTTTTGACTGTTACCCTATCAGGTTGCTCATATATTAGGGAACATACGGTTTTGTTCACTGTAGAGTGTGAACTCTGAGAGCTTGATGAGTAGGTGTGTGTAAGTACTTATAGAATAGAAGTTGTTTTATGAAAAATATCAAGCACTTCAACTGGACAAGGAGTACCTTTATTTCAATGTCATGGGAGGAAAAGATAGACAAATCTGAGCAGACTATCTAATTTTTTTTAACCAGGGAAGTATCTGAAGCAATGTTTAAGTGAATGGTCTAATGATTGATGCAGCATTGGGGAAGCTTAAGCAGGCAAAATAATAATTTGGAATTGACAGTCCAGCATATTTACTTTGTGTCCCTAGCAGAAAGATGTCACTACCAGAAAAATGTGTTTAATGTTGTATAAACTTGCTGTATTTAGGACAAATGACTTCAAACTTTAAATTGACACCTTTTTTTTTTTTTCATGGCACCTCAGTTATTACTTATTCATTAAAGTTAGCTGTCAGAAGTTTGAAGGTGACTGACATTGCCTTCATTTGTGTTAATAAAAGAAATATGTGAGCTACTGGTTTCTGCCATCTTTCGTTTCAAAGCAAAATGCAGTCATTAGCAGCTGGCAAAGAAGACAAAATCTGGCCCCAACTGTCTTGCCTCCTGTTAGTCCTCTGGTTAGAGTTCATGGTGATCCGCCCATACACTGCTCTTGTCTCCTGGGTAAACTGGAGGTAAACAAGAAAAAGATGGTATGACCCAAAACTCATCTAGTTTTGATGTGTCAAAAAAAAAAAAAAAATTCCAAAATAATCTTGTCTGTCAGTTAGAAGTAAACCAAAGAAACAGTCCAGTAGTGAGCAGCCCGGTGATCAATTTGTTTTGGAGTATTTCTTATCTCTCTCCTACTCTGCTCCTAACTTTGGGCAGCTGCACTTCATGCCTTTTACTGCTGATATTTTCCTTTTGCATAGCTAACTAAGTAGACACAGAGTGAGCGAGTGTAATGGGAGAGAACAACCCACGCGTCCTTACTTCTGTGTTCCTGTGTTAACATCCTGGATAGCAATTATTATTTGTAAACACTCTTGCACAGGCTAATCGCAAGTGACTGAAGGAGAGGAAAATTTGTTTCAGCGAAATGAGGGAGAGCAGCTACTGCAGTCACTGTTTCAAATACAGAATAGCGTCACTTGAGATGACTGAAAGTACCACCATTTCACAATCTTCTCAACTTTCTGTCAGGTCCTTTGCAGCAGCGAGAAGAAATACATCTGACGAAGCATGCCCAGGGTTGAACTTGTCTGTAAGGTTGTGACAGATTGGCTCCATAAAGTCAAACTGAAGTAAATTGGTAAACTGGTGTTGTGTCAGCAAATTCACCGTTTGTTTCAACGTGGGTCATTTCCTTTTGGGCATCTGTTAAGCATTTGGTATGTTAACCTGGATCAAAAAATATTCCCTCTCATTTACCTCAATATGCCATTCTGAAATTGCTACAGAGAAATTAAGTTTTTATCAAGCCTTCCATATCTTTTTTGTAAGACTGTTAAATATTAATTAATTAAATAATTAAATATGTTTATCAGGACAAGCATGAAAAATAATAAAGAAAAATAAAGAAATAATATTGCTGCATGATTTATGATATAATTTCTAATCATAAACTTTGTCCCTTTCAATGTAGAGAGTGGAATATGGTCACAAGGCTCTTTTCAGTGTGAATTTAAGCTTTTTGATGAAAATTTCAAGCCTTCTTTTGAAAGCAAAAATGATTGCCTTCTGTCACTAGTCACCATAGTACACATGGTCCTGAGAAACAGCAATAATGTTTTTGCAACACTAAGAATAGTGTAGTCTGGATTCCTATTTGGATATCTGGAATGTAAGCCTAGGGAAATACACAAGCACATGCAGGTGAAGGTAACTGGGAGCAAGGAAGGGGCACCAGGCATCACATACTGAGTATCCATTTTAGATATTTTATGGCCTTCAGCCATAGATTTCCAGTTGTAATTTCCTAAATTTTAAAGAAAGGCCAACCAACATACCCTGTCAGTGGGAATGAAATATCTACCCCCATGCTATGAAGTTCTACCACCTTAAATAATTACATTTTCTTAGACAGGTCTAAGTCCTCAATTCTCTGGGCCAAAACTGGAAAGGGATGGATCACGCATATTTGTTAGTTTTAGGTTTCACATGTATTTGCTGAAAGGAAATAATGAAAGTCTTAGTAAAATATTTGGAAAGTGTATGCTACATTTCAGGTTTCAGGGAAAAGAATATTTAATGAAAAATTTCTCTAATTCTGACCCTTTTGCCTTAGTTGTTGTCTACTCTTCCATCTCTGTTTCTGTCCTCAGCCTAACCTCTTCTCCAGCCAGAGTTGCCTTCTGATTTTTCACTCAATTTCCTCCTCTTCCCACCTCATAATTCTCACATTACAGTTCTCTTCTGTCCCTCATATGGTGCTTCACAGCAGCCGGACTCTTCAGATTTGACCTGAAACAGGGGAGTGCTGGAGATTTTCAACAAGACTGTTGCACGTGGTGTTATGGGTTTATGGGTTTTTAATTTTTTTTCCTCTTCTCAATGGCAAGAAAGTATGTGGATCATCTGTCATACCATCAGAAAAGGTAGAACTGTTTGTGGCGAAATCAATAGTACTGACGAGTACTCAAAGATAAAGATAATTTCTACCAGAAAATATCAGTTTTGTCAAGCGATATGTAACCAAAAATGAAGTCTTTTAATGGAAAGCCTCAAGCAAGCTTAACTGTAGGTGGCACTACTGGCTGTGCCTATGCAAAAAAAAGTAACAGGAAGCTTCCAAAGGGCCTCATCCTACAAAAACTTTTATAGACAGTTTTACTTCTGAAAAGCATTCTCAAGAATAAGGATATATAGCTATTATATATATTTGCAAGCTTGTGCCTTAAGTCTATAACCTCATACTTAGCAAAAGCAGCTAAATTATCTTGCTGGTTGCTATGTTTCACTTAAAAGGAAATCAAAGATACAGAAAATGATAATTTATTAGTATCTACATGAAATGAGTTAGAATGCAACAGCTGATCAGAATTAGATGAACTCATTTACATTTTCTGCTAAAAAAGTTTGATCCTTTCCTCTCAGTTTAACCTACCATTTTAAGTCAGAAATAAGCCTAAAAATGTTCATAATTAATGGTCTTATACTCAAGGCTTTTTTTCCTTTTATTTATAATAGTTCCAGACAGAGTGACAAAGTGCCAAAAGATGGCAGAGGGACAGAGGTAAAGTGTACTCCCCTAGCTCCTCTCAGTTTGTTTCGGAACCTTCATTTTGTTGTATATTTGGGTTTGGCATTTTTCATCTAAACTAATCTCATGCGAGAAGGCACAGGCATTACTGGATCAAATTTTGTATTGGATTGTATATTGTCATCAAATATCAATATGGCTATTTTGCAGTGCTAAGGTATTTGTGAGATAATTCAGCTCTCGACTGTGCTGGCATCTGCTTCTGCTTTGTGTAGCTACGTATTGACAGAAAAAGAAGAAACATCTGGTGTGTAAAAAGTAGCTTGTTGGCTGATTTTTAGCAAAGAGGTGAGCAGAACGTTAGCTTTTTCAAGCTTTACTAGATGGAAAAAAGATTAGGCCAACCCAGATCATACAACACTAAGATCTGTTCCAGATCACTAAAGCCTTTTTTATTCAATTTAGTCCCATGTTAGAAATAATCATCACATTTTACATTATGCATTTCTAATCTCAGTGCTCATGCCATATAATTATTCTGTATAATCAAACCTAACTGGTGGTTTGCTACACTGAGCTATTGAATGAGTGTTCTGGCAGTGAAGCTAGTATTTAACAATTTATTTGAGAAATGTGCAGACCCATAATTGTAGAAATTTGATAAATCTGTAATTGCAATGTGTACGTATCTTTAGCATTTGTGAACAATAACGACAAAAGAAATAACATACATCAAGCAACAAAAGGGAATCCTGAAAGTGAATGGCGTGCTCTGACACGTTACTGTTTACCATTCTGACCTGAATGACAAGTCTGCTCTACTTCCAGTTTGATTATAAATAAGATAATAACTCCAGAGGCAGTTTCCATCCCCACAGAATCTGCCCTTTCCACACAGCAATGTTCTGTCTCATTTGTTCATTTTATTTTATTTTATTTTATTTTATTTTATTTTATTTTATTTTATTTTATTTTAATTTTCCAAGCCAAGCAATACCCAGACAGTCTCTGCCTTAGTAATTTTTGGTCCGTGGGTGGCTGGCATGATTTTGATGTGATTTCACGTTATCACTTGCTTATTTTTAACTACCATGACAGAAAAATATTTTAACTCCACCTGTAGCACTGTTTTGAAACTGCTATAGAATATCGCATTATTATGCTTAAAGAAGTAGAACATCAGTTCCTAAGTGCATAAAGTAAAATGTTTCTTAGATTTGCAATTTTTAAAGTACAGAAAATAATGCCATCTTATACTAAACAAAGTAATCATAATCCTTCAGTTCACATGTCAAGATAGTGAGAATTTTGTAAAATAGTAACAATAAAACCATATAATGTATCTTGCCTGATTTTCTAAATTGCTTCAGAATTCTTTATTATAAAGAATTATAAATTATAAAATATATGAATTATAAAATAAATTCTTATTATAAAATACAGATATCTTCTGGACTCAGAGATGTTGCAAGGAGATGCAAAAAAAGCTGAGAGAGGAATTGGATAGAGAAAGTTTTAACAAACTCAGTGGACACAGTTATTTGCTAAAGGAACATCTGTTGACATCTTCAGAATCCATATGTGAAAAAGGAAGCAAGATAAACAGTTGGAAACAAACTCCTAAAACCCCAAACAAAACCTGTTTTCTGTTATGTTAATGCTTTGTAGATTAGCTTGGAACTTGACACATTCTTTTTCTACAACAGGTATTTTCTGGAAAAAAATATTTTGCAAATTTCCAGTTAAAAATTCACATGGTAATGATGTTGCTAATTAGCTGTCAGCCATGCTTTCTTTTTTCAATCTATAAATGTGGTTCTAATATTTATTTATTTTTTTCTTCTAAGTAAGCTTTACTTAAGAAAATTGGTGGTATTCTGTCTTTCAAGAGGAAAAAAAAAATAATGTTGTATTAATCATTACAGTAACTCGGTATTTCGCTTTGGTCAGAGATCTAGATCGCTCTAGGTTGCGTCCTATAGAGAGTTGTCCTGGTTTGGGGTGAAGCAGGGCCAACTCTCCGCCCAGTGAGAGAGGTCCTTGCTCACGCTCGTTGCCGTGGCAACCAGGGTCAGCTGACCTGGGTGGTTACCCTGTGGGAGGGTCACACCTGTGGACAGGTCAGGTGACCCAAACTGACCAATCGGGTGTTCCAGCCCATCTGCCGTGCTCAGTATAAAAGCTGAGGGATCCAAGGGGTCAGGTTGGCTCCTCTCTGAGGTCTCTTTTCTGAGGTCTCTTCTTCTTTGGATCTTCTCCAGTGGGTTCTTCTTCTATGGACTGTTTCTTCAATGTCTGAGGAGGACCCTGTCAGCTCGTCTGCTTTTGATCCTGGTCAGTGTGTTCCAGTTCCCATTTGTCACTGAGTCCAGTCTGGAACTTCCCCAATGCCTGCCAGTGACATCTTCCTGGGAGCTTGATCCATTTTTGTATATACTTATTTATATCATATCTATTTTATTATTTCTTTTTAATTTTATTATTAATATTTCATTAAAGTAGTTTTAACTTTTTTCTAAACTCACAAGTCTCTCTATCTCTCCCCTTCCTCTCTTTGGAGCAAGAGGTGGGGGAGAGCATCTGTTGTCTTGTCATTGGCCAACCTGGCCCAAACCACAACAGTAGTTCCAACACAACTTCTCCTGAAAACCTTAACGTGCCCTGACTGTACATAGACAAGGTAGCTTGTCCAAGCCTGTTTTCTTTCTGTATCTTAAATACAGGGATATTGCAGAGTGACTTGTATCTTATAGATAACTTGTTCTTTGATAAAATATAGTGGGGTGCCTATGCTTAGTTTCCCAGGAAAAGAGCTGTGGGAGAATGGGCCTGAGGGGCAAAATGACTACATTCTCTTGGGAGGCAGAGGGCGTCAGATTCTGTGATGCTTCAGGATCTGTGGGAGTCTTCACCCTCATCTCCCAGTTACTTTTCATTAGCACCAGTGTGAAATAAGTGTGTAATAGCCGTAGAACATTAACATTCTGATTTGTTCCTCACTTTTTCCCCATATATAATATGAAATACAGCACTATATGTGAAAAGTATGCTTATATCCAATATAAACTTGTGCTCTGTAACATTGGTTTTATACTATATAATTGCACTGTGTTAACAGTCCTGCCACAAAGCAGGAACTAAACAGCCAAACTGGGGTAGAACAGATGTATTTGTATTCAGCAGGACCTTCTCTTGCACAGATACAGCAGTGTTTAATATTAGCTCTTTTTAGGAGGCAGCGTGAGTTATTGTCAATCTATCAATTATTTATCAGTGGAATAAGCATTAAAGGATTGTACTCTCTGTAAACTGCACAAGCATGTTACTTTATCTAGGTACCTTACAAACCATGTGTCTAATTTTTTTTACTAGTACATAGGGCCAAAATCATGCTGGAAGATACTACACGGGCTGATTCAGGCAACAAGGCAGAATAGGCAAGGTCTGTTACAGCAACTACTATATAGCTCTCATAGTGGACCTTTGTGGAAGTTTTAAAATTGCTATTTCAAAAAAAGACCCAAGAATGAAGTTACAGGAATGTCTTGGTTCGAGTTTTTTTTCTTCACTGAAAGGCTTATCAAACATTGGAACAGGCTGCCCAGGGAAGGGGTGGAATCGCCATCCCTGGAGGCGTTTAAAAGGCGTGTAGATGTGGTGCTGAGGGATATGGTTTAATGGTGGACTTGGCAGTGCTGGGTTAACGGTTGGACTTGATGATCTTAAAGGTCTCTTCAGACCTAAACAATTCTATGTTTCTAAGTTTATCACTCATCGGTTATATTAATATTACAACGTGAATTTGATGATATGTGTAGTATATAGAGAAAGTTTGTATAGAAGTTATTCTGAGTATTGTAAGGAGAGATTTGTCTTTGTGGTAGGCAAAGTATAATAAAAATTTAATTGAACAAACGTATCCCTGCTGAAAACTATTAATGAGCCTGGAGTTTGTTTGAATATTCGTTCATTTTTTTATATCTAAGGGATTATTTTTCCACAGACTTTTACACAGTCCTTTGTCTTACCAAATGGCAATCACTGGATTCCCACTGAACTGTGTCCCCCATGGTAACCTTCCTGCATTTCACAGACCACCACCAGAGCTCCTCTGAGGTGTATCAGGAAGAACTTGAGGTGCTTTCATGGGGGTGCCTTTGTTATGAAAGACAGTAGTCACTGGCTCACACTTCTGCTAAACCTTTGATCACTTTGTCTTTGCAATGAGGAACTCCTCGTGTTTTCCTGAACATGTTTTGCTGTTTTAAAATGGTTCCCTTTCTTCCTGAAACAAATGGTACAAGTGGGGAAAATGCAGTTATCTGCTTTGTTTTCTCTTTGACTCAGGAGAGCCAAGCCTGCCAGACAATCTCTGCTGCCTTTCGGGTGCATATGACTGTTTGTATATCCTTTTTCTAGAAAGGATGTCACAAAGTAATAATGTTTTTATTATCCTAGGACACGCATAAGAAAGAACTGAAACTGCCCTAGATAGGCAACACAGTAATTCAGCATTCTCTTTTATTCAGTAACGATTTCATGTGTTTTCTGAGTTTGTACAAGGTTGATTGATGACCCAAATGCAGCCCACATAATGACTTAGGCATGATATTGACTGGTTTTGAGGAACGCGATTATGAGTTAGGTGACTGGTATTTATAAGCTAGAAGCAACCAATTTTGTTTTTTAGCTGTCATACAGGCATTAGTGCTCTAAGTTAGATGTGGCCTAGTTTTTCCAAACACCTTTTTAGCAGCAGGCTCTAATACCTATATAATTCCAGACAAAAATTTTTTGGTTTGTAGCTAACAACTCTAAAACTCTAACAACTCTACAAACTCTTAACTTTTACAGTAAAATGAAAAAAACCCAAACCATGAAGTTGAGAAAAGTCCCTGTATTAATACTTGTATCTGAGAAAAAAAACCCAAGTTCTCTGAAATGAATTGCTGGAAAAAGTAGTGCTAAGATGTTGTTACATTCATCAAAATAGGATTATGAATTCTGATAACATCTTGGCAAGAGACATTTTACCTCAGCAAACAAGAATAGTAAAGTGTAAGACGTCTGTCCTGTGTAGCAAACTGCTAAAGTTGGGACCATCATGTTGAACTGAAACAAAATGGGGCAAGTGCAATCATGAAGATCAGGTGGAGATTGAAATGTGTGTTTCTGACTCTTCGTTAAAACTTAAATTTCATGTGAATTCCTGAGATTAACACCTTAAATCTTCATTGATTTTTAACAGTGATGTCAATAAAAAACGTAAACTCTACTGTTTAAAATCCATACATCTGAAGTTCATAATCAACATCTTGGATACTTCCTGTCTTTTTGATGGGAATTTGTGGGATAGTCATGATTCAGTATTAAAACTTCAACTGAATTGCAAAAGGGAGCAACAGAGAACTCCATATCTTAAACAGAAAAAGGGTTCTATTCAAGTTAAATACTTAGAATAGGTACATGCAACAGATAAACTTTGACCACATACCAGGCAGGTCCACAGTCCCAGATAGGATCACATGAGGAAGTTAGTGATTGATGATTTTAGGTAATTTAGAGCCCAGTTCATTATAAACTCAATGAATCTTAAAGCTGGGGGCATCTTACTGAACACTGATAAAATGGAGAAGGAAAATTGGTGGGCCATTGGCAGGACGCTTAGAGAACACACCATGAATGAGTAAAATTCAGGAAAACTATTTGGCAATATTTAGATTATAGTTCTGTAATAACTGGAAATAGCTTTGGACAGCAGGAAATGCATACAGTCTGAGAGTAACAACAGAAAATGTTACACATTTAAGTATTAGTGTTGATATTCAAAGTCTTTCTTAAAAATGTTATTAATTTCATACATGTAAGAACTGTACTTAACAAAAAAAGGCCAAGCTCAACATAAAGCCTAAACCAATAGCTCCTGCAAATCCTTTTGAGTTTAAGCAGCATTTCCTACAGTACTATGAAAGATCTTCCTGTAAGTCGCTTCTTGAAATTTACAGGATGGTGCCCATCTACTCCCCTTTTGTGAGAGCTCCACCTCAAGTACTGCATCCAGCTCTGGGGCCTCCAACATAAGAAGGACCTGGATCTGTTGGAATGGGTCCAGAGGAGGTCATGAAGATGATTGGGGGCTGGAGCCCCTCTATTGATAATCTGAGCAATAAAGCTTTTCTTACACAGATTCTTTACTGTGAGGGTGGTGAGGCACTGGAACAGGTTGCCCAGAGAAGCTGTGGCTGCCCCATCCCTGGAGGTGTTCAAGGCCAGGCTGGACGGGGCTTTGAGCAACCGGGTCTGGTGGGAGGTGTCCCTGCCCAGGGCAGGGGGTTGGAACTGGATGATCTTTAAGGTCCCTTCCAACTCTAACCATTCTATGTTTTTATGATTCAACATGTATAAGGCCTTACAACTGAAGTTAATGCATATTTTACAGTCAGAATAGCTTTCCACACTGCACTGGAGTGGAATCAGATAGTGGCAGGACTGAAGCTGAAGGCATCTGCATACCCACTGTATGACACCTGTACTCTAGCATGCAGCATCCCATTCCATAAGCTGCGGCTCTGTGCATGTTTGGGTCTCTCTACCTGATGGAAACCTTCCTTCATCTAAGAGCAGGATGCAGGCATTGTTCCAGCCGTAGAAGAGAAATTTTTACAGTTGGGGTATCCTTCTGTCCTCAGCTTACTGCTTGATGTTGATCTTTCTCTGCTTCCAGAAAAGGGTATGATGAAGGAGCGCTTGTTTCTGTATTAGGCAACAGCCCCGGCTAATGGAGCAGCACGTTTCAGTGTTTTATAAATAATTTATGAAACTCTTTAAAGCCTATTTGTGGGAGATACTTACCTTTTCTCAGTCTGCACACCAAAACTCGTTCATCATAAGTGGGATGGAGGCATGCTGTCCTGCCTTAAGACAGGAAAGCTTTTTCCTTTTTTCTTAAAATCTAATCAGCACCACTGTGGGATGAGAATTCCCTGCAGCTGACCACAGGCCCCTCACAGCTGCTGAACTAGCAAACCAGTCATAATGTGAACCTTTGCTATTTGTATCAGCAGAATAGGAAAAGGCTGATGCCCTGTGTTTAATAGCTGAGCCTTAGAGACTAGCAAGAAACCAAGAAAGTTTCTAGACTAGTGTTTTTGAAGCATCAAAGGGAGAAAACCATCCTGTCAGCGCTTTGAAAACAAGCTCCTAATTCCCTTTGTCTATTTTGGAAATTTTACTGTCACTGAAGAGAATTTTTTAGTCTACTACCTGAGGACATACCCAGATACACAATTTTTTGTGAAATAATGTTGGGTTTTTGCCTACCAATGCAGCAGAAGTTACATATGCAGTGAAAACTAGACATAGTAGGCATGCAAATCTATGCAGAACTGTGCTTCTTGTACTGTTCAAAGCAACAGGCTCCCTAGATATTTAATCCTAAAAGGATTTTTAGCTGTAAACAGGCCAACAGTGTCAAAAGGATGCTGTGCCTGTCCTTTTATACCTTCTTTCTTCTCATATGTTTCCTGTTTCTAATGTTTTTTGGTTTTTTTTTTAAACCTTGAACAGAAAAATAAAATTTAGGGCTAAGGACAAATCCAGAGTTATAGCAAAGATGGAAATGTGCACTCTGTTTTTATGTAAAGATGGGCTCAGAACTAAAGTGTGTATAACTTGTATATTAATACAAAAGTTAGTAGAATGTAAAGTTTGTAGATGAATACAAACAGTAAATAAGGCAGGAGTGTGTATATTGTAGAAGTTCTCCTATGGCACCTGTGAAAAGGAAATAATCTTTAATAGTAGAGTTTTTGTAGTACTGGTGGACAAGCAAAGTCTGGTTATGGCAGATATTGCTGTAGCAGATGTTGCTCAATGGCATGGAATTGCTTGGGTATAATTAATAGTAAAATATGAACTATGGAAGTGTTATGATTTTGATAGTTCTTTAAACCCTGAGATGTGGCTGCATCCTAGCTCCTCCTGGAAACAGAGTTTAGCACATGTACTTCTGTACCTGCTTATCTCGGTTTTTATGTAGGAAGCCCAAAACTAGAGTGGAGTCATGATGCAGATCTCAACCATGGGTCAGCAAACATGATGACTGATGTGACCATCACAGGAACCATCCCCTGTTGAGAAGTTCTCTGACTGCAATGGAAAAGCCTCTTCCAGTGAGCACCTAAAAAGTTGTTATACTTGTCCTAAATGTGGTCTACCCTAAACTACACATTTTTTTTGTTATTTTTAAAACAAGTATGAGAGTTCAAGGACCAGTGTACATTATTGATGTTACCTATTAGCCCACAGAATGCTCCATCAAGCACTAAAGGAAGAGGAAAAAAGAATGAAAGGAATACTTTTTTATCATCAACACCACTTTTCACCCTCATCTCTTTCTTGTAATCCAAGTCCTGCTGCTCTTAGCCTGCAGTAAACTCTGTTTTCTTGCTTTTCCTAATTCTTCTGCTGATTGTGTCTCTCTATCTGAATAGCAATAATGACTATCTGCTGAATGACTTCTCTTCCTCAAGTGGTGTTTCAGCTGTTGTCTCATTCTGTTTATCATATTCAAAATGCTACATTCAAATAATAGTGTTTACTGCAGAAGCAAATGCGACCACTAAAAAATGAAGATGTCCTTAGACAACATTCCCTACATTTACGTTGCAGGAATCTTAAAACAGTGAGTCCTGACACCACCTGGAATGACAGGCAACTTGTCCAAGTAAAAGTTAAGTCACATTTTAAAAGGTCATATTGCACTTTTTTAAAAAAAATATTTTTTAGGAAACAGTTGTCCACTTGTTATTTGCCAGAAAGAAAAATTCATAAGTATTGCATTTTTGAAACAAAATAACTAGTGAGGTGAACATTCAAAGCAGTCAGCTTTTCACTAAAGAACCCTAAGAAAAGTATGCAAAAATACACAGAGTATTGCCATTTATGAGTATCTTTCACAATGCTGACAGACAAAAGCTTAGGCAAAAAATAAGTAATTCAAATGGCTTATATTGCCACTTCCTTGTTTATCCAAAGATAACTAAATACAGCCTTTTAATGAAGACTTTTTGGAGTTGTCATTTCTGATTATGCAATGAAAAGGATTACTTGGGACCAAAAAGTCATCATTTTATAAAGTTAGATTTTTCACCTCAGAATCAAATTTGTGTGTTTTCCTTTGACCTTATAAGAGCAAAAGTTATGATAAAGATTTTATCAGGTTAAAGAAAGAGGAAAATTGGCTATTGAAAAATTCTACAAAGTTTAAGGTAATTATACCAATTTTATCAAAATGAATGATTATATTTTTGCATAGATTATTTCTGAAAGTTTAGAAGAGTTTTGCTTTTGTTACTCTGTTTGTCCACAAAATTAAAAGGAAATGTAATGTTATAGCTATGTTATTTTTACAATCCAGAAAATGGAAGGATCTGCATTCCAAGAATTCCTGCTAAAAGGATATAGTGCACAGTATGAAAAGCAAAATTTTTTTTACTGAATTCATGCATTCATTAGTTCCTTAGTTGGGTTCATCAACAACTTATTTGGGGAAATGAAGTGTGAAATTGTTCTCCACTGTTGTTTTGCAATTTCCCTAAAAATGAGATAAAACTAAATTTTAAGGAAAGAGCCTACTATTTGTTTGGATTTTGTAAGAATGTACAGGTTAACTATAAAGTTATCTTTGAAGAGAATGTCCGGGAACATTGTACTTACACATTCAAACTGCTGGAACTTCAACGTAATTCTTCCACTACTTGATACAGATTTCTGTGCTGTAGCTTCACTTTCTTGATCTGTATTGAGACACTTCTCCAACAATACTTTCCGTGTGTTGAATATAACGCTAAGGAATAATAACTAATTTTTAGACAGAAAAAAATATTTTTATTAGGATTAATCTATTTTATACATCAGAGTGCTCGTATGCTATGTGTAGTTTGGAAAGTGATCGCCATTGGTTGTGTATATTTTAAAAAAAATTACTCTTTCAGAAAATTAAAACTGTGATAAGTGTATGTTTTCTGAGGATCAAGTAAACCCACTTCAGCTTGGATTAAATTATTTCCCTGTTGAGGAAACAGGTCTTCCTTTTTCTTTGTTGTTCCTACAAAGACTGATGTGTTGTAAAATGTTTGAGCCTAAATAGTTTGATGAAGTATTTGAACAAAAAATTCATTTACCTTCTGCAGAACTCATATCTACTCAAATCGGTGTAGAATAAAACTAGTTTCTGGATGTCATTTATATCTAATCCACACAGATACTGAATCCATCCATACATCTCTTAGTGGAAAAGTGAACTGTAAGCTAGTGAACATTAGCTTAATATCAGTTTTCTAGAGTAATCTAGAAGCAGTTTACAGACAAAAATTATTCTACTTAAAGGGAACATGTTTGAGGTCACATCAGTCCCAGGTGTTGGAATAACACGAGGAAGTTCCAATAAAATTAACTTTCTGGCTGTGAGCAATGGCAAGATTGTACCCTGATGCAAAAAAAAAAAAACAAACCCACTTTGGTACCATTTTACTTTCTTCACCTGTACCCACCCTCCGTGGTGACAGCAAAAGCACAAGTTCACTGGTTCCACGTGTTCAACTACATGGTCAGAACTACGCGTTGTGCAAACAAGTCACAGTGTAAGAGGAGGCACAAGAAATGCTAAAACTGGTAAGCGGTTGCTAATATCTGTAGAAGAGGAGCGTGCTTAGTATCTCACCTACAAAGTCCAATCTTAGAGGACTAGACTGTAAGCAAAACTTAGGAGCTCTGTTAAGCCTATTTGGTAGTGCTTCATTAATTGAGTAAATTGTGTTTCTTTTACTTCAGAAGGGATGAAAAACAGAAATAAAGAATTTCTCCCAGCTGTTGCTTATCAGATACCTACAATACCACTTATCCACTGTTAGTTGAATCTCAAGAATTTCAGTATGCCATACTAAAAGAAGTCTGAATTGTATAGAGCAATGTATTTAATTAGTAAAAAAAAAAAAATTGAAATCTTTATTTTAAGTAGTTTCAATTTTGCATCTTTTTTTTCCCTTTGGACTTGCTTTTTCAGAATTTATCCCCATCAATGAACATGTTTTGGTTTGTGTATGGAATATAGGGCACAGTATCCAGTCCCTCTGAAGTGTAAGTGCAATTTTCTGAGGTTCTGCATTGTCTTGCACATGAAAAAAATAAATTAAAATAAAAGGACAATTTAATTTCTAGACTACTACTTATAGAAATGGAAATTTAAATTCCCGAATTAAAATAAGTGTGTAAATCTTGTTACCTACATGTATATAGCTCTTGTCCCTTACACTCAGCAAAAATTAATTCAGTCTGGAACACACACAGACAAAGATTGACTGAAGTGGGAGGAGAGATTGAGAAATTTCTAACGTTTAGCTTAGTGCTAAGAAAACTGAGGTGATGACTAGAATAATCGCTGTCAGTAAACACAATGAGGAAGAAAGCACTAGGGAGGGACCTAAGGAATATTGCTGGCATGAGAACTAATGAGTATAGATGGTCGTAAGGAAATTAAGGATACAAATAGAAAGCTTAGATGTTTTTAGAGAGTGAACTGCCTGTGAGATGTCTGTACATGGAGTTTGGTGCACTTATTAAATGAATATTTACTTTGAATATTAGGCAACTGTGTTCAGTCATCCAGGTGACTGGTTTAGTTCTATGATCCTACTTCCTATTCAAAATAATTTATGCAATGAAAACTAGTTTCCTGCCACTAAGAGGGTTGACATCGGTTCTCTGAAACTGGATTTTAGCACTTCAGTTGTGTGCAAGCGGAGTGCTGGTTCCTCATTGCAGAACATGTCAGAGGAGCCTTGAATTTGGAAAATGTCATCTCCTAAAGAATCTGGAGACTATAATCAAGTCTAATACATCTGGAAACCAAGTATAGTCCCTGACAGGGTCATCGTGCTTAATATATTTTGATGCTATTGCATACAGACTAGTTACATTCCTTCTGAACCTATGACTTTAACTGTGACATTAACCCAATCAGTTTCAAGGAATGACAACACATTTTTCCAGAGAAACCTCTCTGATTTATAATTTCATGTAAACCAAATCTATTCTTTTTTAAAATTACCTTACTTTCACTTCTGTTCATTCCAAATTAAATATTCTGAATTACACATCACTGTATTCCTTAAATCCTATGTCGGTCTGACACACTCATGCCTTTGATAGCAAAAGCACATTGTCAATTTTGAGATGATTTTGCAGGTTTAAAAAATACATTCCTCTGCAACACCAGCAACATGCCTAAAGTACTTACTGATTTGCATGAAGATAAATTAATAAATCCTGCAGATTTTTATATCTCCTTGCTTTTTTTATCTCCTTGCTTCCAAGGTAATGATGGGTTTGCTCCTAGAGCCCTAAATTCCTGCCCTGTTCCTGGTTTTGGATATCTGAGGACCTGGTTGTAAACCTTGACTACGTAATAGCTTCATTACAGTTTCTGTGTCATAGCAGCCTCCCTTAATATTGACTTTAGCATTGTCACCCATCACAATTATTGGATGGGCAAGTGCTTTGATAAGGTTATAACCTCCCCCAAGTCCAACATTTTCTTTGATGGAAATGGCACGTTGAATGGTTGTCAGTTACTTGCAGTAAGCTTTTCAGGGCTGAATTTAGTATCCATTTCTCCTTTCAGGGTTGCGCTACCCTGAACGTTGCCTTAGCCAAAACAGGGATGACAGAAAACAGACACATAAGCACAAAGTAATTGTACTGAGGACACACTGTCAGTTTTGAAATCGAAGAGAACACGTTTATAGCTTGTGGAAATCGAACAGGTTTATGGTTTGTGGAAATCCTTGCCTGATTCTACAGTTCTCCCACTCTCTTAAGAATGAGTAGAAAAATCTGCTTTGACTAATTCAGTTTGTATTTTTGGCCAGATATGACAATCTAGCGAGGAACAGAGGTGCCTTTTGCTTTCTTTGACTCAAATCTGCCCCTGTACAGTGAAATCTTCAGAAGATGTCTTCTGGTCTACCCTGCTTTGTAAACAGGGTGCCCATGTAGTGCTGTCTGTTATAAAACAGTAAGAGCTCTTTTCAGCTGTACTTTCTGGGGTGAAAAGCTTACTGACATGTTGCTCCTAGTGTTGGTCTCTGCTCGTGGACTGTACGTATGTGGGTAATGATCCTTTTCATGTAGGTTGCATGCCTGGTATGTTCTTCAGTGCCTATTATTATTTTCATAAAAATGCTCCGTTTTACGAGCTTGTGAGCACAGTGCAAGTATCTCAGCTCCAGAAGCACGTAGCTATCTCATGTTCTGCTCATTCGGCTGGGATGTGGGATACGGCAGCTAATTGTGCCCATAGTCATCCGCTTCTGGCCAGGACCAAGTGGCTTACCAGTGCTCTGTTTTCTTGTCTTTAAGTTCACAGTTTTTTTCTGGGATAATAAAACTCTTCATTTGGAAGAATAAACAAGACTCTAATTTATTTTGAATGTTTTCACAAGGAAAAAGAATTATCTTACTCTACTGCAACAATGCAGAATTGTTATTTCCTTTTATATGCTTCCTTTATTGATGCCTTTGTTTGTAGAATTCTCCCCTACTTCAGTTATTTATTGTAAAGTTATCTTGGAAATACTTATTTTTTTAAGTCTTCATTCTTTAGAATGCCTCTGATCAGTAGCATTTGGGTTAAGCCAGGTGGTGTGAAGATTTTTCAGAAATGAGGCTTGTTTAGAAAACAACTTAAAACATGTTTCTTCTTGTTGCTAGCTGCATAATTTAGATGAGAAAGTAGATTTGGATTGTGTTCATAATCAACATTATTCAATCCAAACAATGTTCTTTTCTTATGTGTGTTTGAGCAGCTACAAGAACAGGAATTTTTTTTTTTTTTTTTTTTTTTCACTTTATATGCATATCAAAAACCTGAAAAGCCAGAATATATCCATGTTGGATAAGGAAGGGGGTCAAAATAAGCAGCTCATCTACACCCAGATTTACTGGTCTGTTATACTGAATTTGAAGCCAAAATGGAAATTGCATGCCTACTGTTATGAGAATACTTTTGATTACTAAAGCTGTACTAATCTTTCTGTTGGCATGTTGAAGTGTTCCTCTTGCAGCCTCAGCGTTGCTTTGCAAACCTGGGCCTGCACCGAGAGGATGCGCATGAACATTCTGCTCTTAGTGTGGACGCTGCAAAAGCAACACCTCAGTGACTTGCCGCCGAGGCAAACGAGTTGATATGCACCCATCCCAAGTTAGGGGTTTTCCGGAAAAGCAATTTCATGCATGATGGAATTCTAACCCCAATACCCAGTTTTGAGCCCTTTGCCTGTGTTTGGATCAGGAGCGATCCAGCTGCTGGTTTCTGTTGCAAGATTTGCTATTACCTGATTAATTGGCAAAATTTTGCAAAAAAAAAAAAAAAAAAGCAAATGTAGAAATACTTCTGTTTAGCACTTGTTCAGGGTATTCTTTTCCAAGGCTTTATTGAAAAATTAAATTCTTTGTCGTATGTTAAAGTTGGATTTTGGAAAATGTCTTTTTCAAGAGGCATCTCCCAGATTAGACTTGACAACAGTGAGAAAAAAACCAAAGCATACTTACAATCATTTCTGAAAGTGGCAATGGCAGGTTTGCGGCACTATGCGTATTAGATCTGAACTGTTTCCATTGTCTCCAGAATTCCATTTGTGTGTCTTTTCAAGTTGGTCTCGGTGAAGAAGGCTGACCTAGATGGAGGTGACTTACTGCATACTAGACAGAAGGCTGCAGACCTTTCTGTATCGCTTTCAGTATTCCCGTGCACTGCTGGGTTCTTAATCAGCTGTATCAGAGCAACGTTTGGGTGAACCAAAACATACAGGTGATGTCTTGTGGTGCGCATTTCCATCTTTCCGGGAAGGGAAAGATGGGATTTCCCTGTAGAGCAAAAGCTAATTTGTCTACTTGAACTGTGAATTATTGTATTTTCAAAAGTTTAGATTTCTTGTTAACTTTAAATTAAGAAAATTCATATTTTAAGCCTAAACAAATTAAAAAAAAAAGAAAAAGAGAGATTTATTACCTCTAACGTTCTTGCAGGGTAATAAATGTTTAAATCAAAGATCTCTGTCTGCATTCTTCCCCTAGATTTCATGTGGTTTTTATTAAATATTTTGGGAAACCTGCCACTCTCTACTCACCAGCACGTTAGCAGGTATTTTCTTTTTCACACCCTCAGGTTAAAAATTGAGCATTAACATTTTAATAAAGAGGCAGCCTGGCACAGACAGAACCTTTCTTCAATGTTTTGTGTAGCTGGGAGGGAGTTGGGAGCTGGGAGTATGTTTTGACAGTTACTTCTTGGTGACTTATGAGTGCTTTTAGTGGCTAAATCTTGTAAGAATAGGCTAAGGTAACGGAAGTGGAAGAAGAAGAATGTAAGTTAGAAATACCAAGCACTTTGCCCAAAACTAGGTGAACCCTTATATAAAACAGCTATTGATATATATTCCTCATGAATTTCTTCTTTGTGGTTCTAGAGGTTTTAGTGAGGTTGAGATAAATGATACTTCTTTTCTTTTTTTAATGTTGAGTACTGACACTTTACAGAATGGAATTGCTCACTGAAAAGCACAAATGCTATCAGTTTAATATTAGGTTTTATGCTAGGTAGTTAAAAGCAGAATAAAAAAATTTCTATCCAGTTAAAACAAAAGCAAACCAACAAGGCAGCAGAAATGATCAATTTTTCTCACTCTTAGCAAATCCTTTCCCCTCACCAAGTCGCTGAGGAATGTGGACTGGCTGGTATTTTTTGCAGTGTAGAAACACAACCTTCTGGCTGCAGTCTGCCCTGGTATAAGCCTTCCTCTAAGGCAGTCAGGCACTGAGATCCAGAGCAGAACTTGACTTTAAATGATGTGATTTTAATACTCTAAATGACAGATCCCTTTGCCTGCACAAGGTCTCTTTGATTGCATTTCAGCTTGAGTCAGCACATGAGAAACAACGTCCAGGAAAAGGAGTGCATGTTGTGTCTGGGAGTGTATTACAGAAGATCAATATATGCACTTCTTCAGTATGGAGTGTGTGCATCAAAAACATTTCACTGAGCTATCCTGGTTTGCCTTCAGTCAGTGCGGTATCCTTTAGGGGCTGTGAAAGTATAAAAATTCATGACCAAACGACAGAACAAGAAAATACCTGTGAAACCTGGGCAAACACTTCAGACCTAAGTTTCGAATTTGAAAATTAGTTGAGCTTCTGCTGGGATTTTTACTAGAGAAGTCAGTAGGGTCTCAGAGGTGTTTTCTGGTCTGCAGTGGACACAGGTACTGGGCCTGTTGAAATGGTTTTCACTCATTGAATTCTCTATACATCTTTGTGTGTGCATTGTAAGGAAGTTTTTTTCAAGCATTTTCAAGTTAGGGATTTGGGTTGCTGAGATAGTTTGAAGCCATTTTCCTGATATCTCTGTTATAAATTAAGTCAGGAATTAACTTGGAGGCACTAGTTTTTTCATACAGGAAAAGTAATGAAAATAGAAGAGAAAATACATATTGAAGACATCTAGAATTTCAGTTCCGATGTTGATTTGTGTCATCAACACGATGACCCCTTGTGTGCTCTGTATCCTGTTGTATCTGTCATACAGCTTGTCAGGCTCTTTAGAATAACTCTTAACTCCTGCTAAAGATATTACTAAGCATAAAAATACTTGATTCCTTGTATCTAATTATTGAAATCTACCTAATTCATGTTAGTCCTCAACCTTTACAAATGTAAAAGTGCTGTTTGGTTGATTTCTACTAAAGACATTTACCCAATTGTTCATAAAAAGTACTTGGGAATTGAAACAACTCATAATGTAATTCAACTGATTTGGGAATTTTAAGATGATTTACGGCTCCAGGGTGTTTATTCAGTCTCATCATTATCGTGTTTGAATGGTGTCTGGAGATTAATGGGAAGGGAAAACAGCAATTAATTGTTTTGGTGCAGCAAAATACGCATGCAAAGGTCACTGCGTTTCTTTACTCACACAGGTGCTCTTTGAAATGGGCCTTTAAATTGTTGTTCATTTTCCAAATGACTTCATAGCTTTTTTTTTCTATACAGTCAGAGGCAATTAATATTCTAGCTTACCACACATGTAAATATAGCAGCATTACGCTATTTAATCTGAATATTACCAGAATTTAGTTATGACTATTGTTTCATATACTTTTTCCTGTCTGAGAAATGCACTTATTCTGAGTGAACCACCAGAGTCCTGTACTGGTTTTGGTTCCTCTACTTTCAGAAGTGTTGTTAGTCCAATCTCAAAACAAGGAACAGTCACAACAGCCTGTGATTTATATCTATATTTTGCAGTAGGAATATTTGTTTCAGTAGATGAGATTTGTCATGAACTCAAATCTAAGTGAAGAAGTGCGTTATGTTAAAATTGGATTACTGAGCTGTCCTAGTTTACCCGCAGTCAGCACAGTATCCTTTGGGAAGGAAAAGTTGTGATCCATAAAATTCATGATCATTCCAGATTAAGCATTTATTCCAGTCTGATGCGTGATGTCATAGAGATCCACTTGGATCCTTTGTCTTTCAGTCTCTCTCCCCACAATTATGTGCTTAGAAAAAGATAAAGCATAATTAAAAACTTCTACCATGATATAAAATTTGTTTTATTTCTACATTTGAGTCAAATATAAGTGTTATATCGTTCACTTGAAGAGAAATTACGTCAAGTGCTTTAGATGGCCAGGGTCATACCACAGATGCCAGCTATTTAGGAAAACGGTAAGTGAACAATTTAAAATCAATTCACAAACTGCCTTTTTGGAAAAGTTATTTCCTGACTGTTTATGTATGCTGAACAAACAGAAAAAACCTGAATAGACGTAAATAGATATTTTTTATTTCTGTCAAGGAAAGTTTCCAGGAAAAAGTTTTTTCAATGCAAGGAGTATATATGAAGTTAAATTTTGGAAGCATCTGACAGAAGATTTTAGTGAAATAAGAGTGGCTGCTGGTGTCAAATGGGAGCATATAAAAATTGACATAAAAAAGTGTGAAGGGGCCAGTATATTCTCTAAACCTGTGTGGAACGGGAAGCTGAAAAGCAAGATGGCAAAAACGTTGTTGATATCCTTTGTGGAAAAGGCTTGATGAGTGTTTCAGCTGGTGGATCAGAAAGTTTCTCGTAAGTGAGCAAACAGGGAGTTACAGGAAGATATACTGGGTATACCTTTGTTGTACTGGGCGGGAGAAATATTCCTGGCAAAGGAAGAACGCGGACAGAAAGAAATCAAAGATGCTCCCACCGTGAAGCTTGCTGGGTACCACTCGTGGCACCAGCTGCTTAGTGATAGAGGATCCAAGTCAGTATGAGGTAGGAATGGCTATCGGCTGGTGATGGCTATGACAGGGGAGCCTGCTGTATGCTACATCATTTATTTGTTTTGCTATGGGAAAAAGAAAGAAAGTAAATAGACCTTTTTTTTAGGGAAAAGGGAGAAAACCCCCACGATATTAAAGGAAACATAGAGTACCTCAGTTGCTCTTTTATAATAAGAATTATTATGACTACCCTGTTCTCTGCCATTTGCAGGAAATTACAGTGTTATTAATGAGAACATCTCTGGAATATTTTGTACGGACAATAAAGTAAATGGGTTTTGAAAAGTAAAATCAGTAGATTTTCCAGAAAAGAAAGAAAAGACATAGACTGTGTTTTCTTGGCAGTACAATCAAGGCGTTTAGTCAGATCTATTTTAAGAACAGAAGAGTCCTGATTAAAGGACAAGTGATGATGCTAGGCAAATTTTAGCATTTGACTAGTTCCAAATAAGGCAGACTGAACTGATGCTTCTTTGTCACTATACTGATAAAAGTGATTATTGCAACTGTGCATTTTAAAAATTTTCTTACAAGGGGCTTAATGTACTAAAGGCTATGACAAAGGAAACAGAAATCAAATGCAATTAATGATTCACTGTTATTTTATTGAAGTAGAAATTATGATATGTTTTGTATAGGTTCAATAACACTGTCATAATGATAATACAGGATTTTAGGTGTCAATTGATATGTTCAGATTATACAGGTACTATTAATTATTATGGACAAAATCATTTTGATAATAAAGCCAACAAAAAGCAATGATTCAATATCATCTTTCAGTACCTCATCCAAAGACCTTAGAAGGAAAAAAAAACTCCTTTTGCAAAACTAAATTGTCAACTGTCATATATGAAGTAACTCATATTTTTTTTTTTTTTTGTTGCTGATTTCAATTTTTCAAAGCAAAGCCTTATTTTATAATCTTTATAGTTTCAAAACTGATTTGTATAACTGTGATCAGATAAAGCTGTCCATTTTCTAATATTCAAGAGGAGAAGTGAAATGAAATATTCCTGTCCGGCTAATCAGGAGAATCTTCCAGGAAATATTGGGGCCAAAATAGACACTGAATTCAGGTTTCTCATGGAAAGGGCTTTCACTCCTAAGCAATTAAAAGGTACACACAATCTTCCTGGTTTCAATTTTAATCAGCTACTGCTGTGATTGCAGTCAGGCCAATTTTACAGCTGTAAAATGTTTTAAAAAACGCTTATTAAATGCACCTGAGGGTTTCTGTAGAACCATGCCTCCTTCCAGGATCCAAACAGGGCTTTTGCAGGAGAAATGTGTCGACTTGCTCAAGGTGGGAGAGTTTTATGCCTGCAAAGAAACAGGACTCCAAGTAGATGCAGCACCTTGTGTAAGAGAGGGAGAGATGTAGTGTGAGAGCAACTTGAAGGGGGAAAAGATGTGCATGTGCACATGCATGGTTGGTTACGGTCACAATTTCAGGCCCATGTGCTTCAGTTTTATTTAAGTTTTGGTTAGATACCTTACACGCTACTGGAATTGGCCATAATCACCGCAGTCCTACTTCGGATAACTTCCATATGCAAACACAGAGCTTTGAAGATGATGTATCTTAGCACAAAAGATTTCATTGTTTCCCTTTGAACAAGACAAGATGCTTACTTGGTATAAATACCACAAACAATATGGCTCAGACCATAAAAGAGAGTGACAGCTGTGCAATTAGTAGCCATATAACAATAAATGTCTATGAGAAGCTGGGGAACATGTGTATGCGGCTGGTGCCAATTTACATAGATCACAGTAATTAACAAGAGTCCCTTGTTTGAGTAATAAATGCAACAAAAGTTTAAACTGGGAAAGTGAAAATTTAGGAATTCCTGAGTGTCATTTGTTTTGAAAAGTGCCCGCTTTACAACACCTCAGTTGTGTATGTTCAGATTTATAGTGCTCATTCTACTACAGTTATTTTTTACACATGCACTAAAAACTTACGGTATTTAATCTCATGGTGCTGATGTTGTCAGAAGAACCAGAGTTTGCTTCTCTGCTGGCTTGTATTGCCACAAAGCGGTCCAATAGACTAGACTACCTAGTTTGTACTTTCATAAACACTAAATCTTCAAAATTGCATAGGTATCAGTCGTGACAGGTATCAGATTGCTGAAAATGTATCAAATGCAGAAAATGAAAATGCACTATGATAAATTTATACAGGTAAAAGAAATTTATAAGGGGGAGGGAGTCTTTTTTAATGGTAGGTTGTATTGTTATATGTCAGGATTGATTCTGTGCTCCTCAGAACGTGATTTATTTGTGAAATATTGTTGTTTTATCTTTGATGCATAAAACAAGTAAGAAACTATACAAGAGGGACACCACATCGCCACTGCTCAGACTTCTTTTTTCTTAATGAAACTTCACTTTTTGTTTTTCTGATAAGGTAGCTACTGCTAAGATATTCAAGTACCAATACAAATGGAGACCAGTCTTACCAAAACACAGCCTCTGAAATCACAGTCATCCTATGTATTAGAAAAAAAATTGCAAGTTACTTTAAGACTAATGATGACTACTGTTTACACTTGTGACACAGGCGTCATAATAAACGCTGGAGAAAAGAAAAAGCTGTCATTTTCAATATCATCCCACAAGATGAAATAGGGGAGGGGAAAATTTTCAGAAATAAAGCACTTAAAATAACAAATCTAATTTCCTAGAGCAATGTTTTCCTACATTTCTTAGTACTGAAAATGTCTTTCCCCACTGAGATGTTTTTAATATGCATAGTGTTAAAGGAATTAACTGGAGAAAAGCTAAATTTAAAGACTTTGCTGAGTTTCTCGATGCAGAGAACCCTTGCTACCTTGGCCTGGGTATTGTCAGGCTAATGCAGAAGTTCTGTTCTCTTGCCTGAAAACTTTGTATTTCTATGCCTGATGTTTTCAAAGGAAAAAACTAGCATGGCATTTGTTGAATGAGCTCTTGCTTAACTGTGGGCTTCATGTACAGCAAATGAACTCAGTTTCCAGTTTTGCTTTAGTATCGCAGTCCTGGACACAAAGATCCTGAGTTTAGTTTAGGTAATTCCTAAGGCAAACTGAAACTACAATTACTGTCAGTGCGAGCATATTTTAAGCATCACTGCTACTGAGAATAAGAAAATACAGTCTACATTATATTTCACTTTGAGATTACGTTTTGTTTAAATGGACAAAAAAATCCCCTGGAAATTAGCGATATTTTTAGATAATTTTTAAACTTAGTTTCTCAGCGTGCAGTTAACATCTGTATTAGTAAATTCCTAACCTTTTTAACACAAATTATAAGCTTCTGCAGAAGTTTAATCTGAATTCTTAAGTAGACTATTTTAAGTGATGCTTTGATCAGAACAACTATCAAGGCCCGCCTTCATTAACTGCCAGGTGTCTGAAGACATATCTGTCAGTAGACTTGAGTGTGCCTTTTCCATCTGACCACACACACAGTTGTACTTTTAGGGAAATGCTTTCGAGACCAAATATTTGTCAGGAATATTTGTTTTTCTTCTTCCTGCCCCTGAGCTAAACACTCCCAGAAGCTGTTAAAAAAATGTGAGCACTCTGCCTTCATCCTAATCAACTTCAAATACAAATGACTGAGGCTGCAGACTTTCTCAAGCAGAAAGCACAGAAAATTGCTGCAAAAATCCCCACTGCTCTTTCCGCTGAATGAAAAAGGAATAAATTGCATGGACGTTAAATACACTTTGCAGAATACTTTGTTTATTTATACAGTTCAGTAGTCTCTAGACAATTTAGAGTTTTTACTTGTGTAATTAACCTATTGACCTCACACAAAGAAGTATACAAACAATACATATCTCTTACTTGTTAGCTATTTTAATGAATGTGAGTATTGATTTTGTTGTTTGAAATGCTGGACAAAAATAGTTTTCCAATCAAAGGGGGAAAAACCCCAACCAGATATTTGACAAGCAGCCAGGAAATCCTCCCCGATGGTCCTCCCATTAGCTGTCCCTCTGCTTCAGTTTTTAATGAAACTTTGATTTTGACAGATTTTGGCTATCACAAGTGCATATATTTGAGAGAAGCAAAACTTGTTTATTAATAAGCCTAACCCAGATCTGAAACATCTTAAATATGAGAATGGCTCAAGTCTTCTTGCCAGCTCCATGCCTTTGAAGCTTTTGAGTTTATCAGAGACCCAGCCTTCAAGACTACACTTGTCGTTTTATAGCTGTGGTCATAATATGCTTAAACATTGATTTTTATATCCCTTCATCAAGAAGGCAGTAAAATCAGAGAGACCTTGGCTAATTGGGCCACCCTCTCCCATACATTTTTGAACAGCATAGTTGATATTTTTCAAGGCTGTTACTAAATATTTAGATGATGCGTGGTTCTGAAACAACCCTTTTGAACTTACAAAGTGAGTTGTTGACAGCTTTGGCCTGTTCCTAGCTATGCTGTTGTCTCCTGGGTGCATGTTAACTCATTGCTAGCATGGACATCTGCTCTTCAGTGCTTGCACAGTTTTCTGGGTATTTCTTCTGGGGCACAGCTGGGTTGATACCTTCAGACGTGGTAAAAACCTTATTTCTGTTTGTGTAAGACCAGAAATCAACCATCCAAAGCTGTAATGACATGTGAAGGTAAGAAAAGACATTCGTGTTTTGGTGGCTCTCCTGCCCCACGAAATGGATGTAGCATTTCTGAATTGGCTGGTTGTCTTGGATTGAGGTAAATACAGCATTTATGGTACGTGTGTAGTCTCAGATAGCCCTAATGCAAAAAGGTTAAGTAAATGAAGTTATGTGATGACAGATGCACCCTTATTGTCAATTAATTGACTACTTCAAAGGAAATTGCAGCACTAAGTTGCCAAAATGGTTCTGTATGCTGCTATCAGAATTACTAGCCCTTAACTAACAGAAGAGCTTAGCAGAATGGTTCTCAATGATTTGTTTTTCCATGTGGACTGCAATTTACTAAAAAGTACTCTCTCAGTCATCCCCTGTTCTCTTGTTAATAACATTTCTCTAAATTGCTTGCAAAACCTGCTTACATAAGAGGAAAAAAACTGGAAAGCAATTTTATTCTCATTTCTTTTTGTTGCTGCTAAATCCTGTGTAAAAGCCAACTAAGACATGGGAGAAATTAACCTTTTAGTCCAGCTTAGTAGCAAAATTTTGCACCTGAAGAGGCAGAAACACGCTTATCCGGTTGGCCTTGGTAGTTTGAAGATGGCAGTACCAACGATATGAGCTTTTTAAGCTTTCAACAATTTTCTTTTTTCATAAATATTAAAATAATACTTGAACAATGTTGGAAATGACGTATGAAGCAATCACTAGTAATAGTTTTGTGTGACGAAGCGTCTTTGGTTTTTTCCCCATGTTTTGAAGTCTTCACAATAAATCTGAGCATCCTGTTGAAATCCTCCTTCCTGCATTTAAGTGTGAGGCTGTGGTCAGCCTGCTGGTCATCCAGAGTGGGGTAAGAGCTGCTTTGCGCATCCTTAAACCATCCACGCAAGAAATTTCACGGTGCAGGGATGCTCGTGGGTGGGAGTGGTGTATTCATAGATCCCTGTATCGATATTCTCTTTCTAGGAAGAGTGGGAATTACCATGGCTATAAAGGAAACAGAGCTATTCTTAGCCCTTGGCAATCTCACATCAGCTACAGGTATCTACTAACTAATGCGGTGGGGGGAGGGAGGTGGCTGACATCCCTCTGCCCCTTTGCCATCACTCGCACAGTTAAAGGGGTCAGATTGAATTGCAGCCTGTAGCACGTCTGGCCTGTGGAGCAGCCCTGCTAACTGCTGATTTTGGTGGAAAATTCAGCTACAAGAAGTAAAACTGTGTAGTTTGATTCCAAGCTCACCTACAAACTTTTTGCTAGCTTTGGCAAGTTTGTTGTTCCCTTTCCTTAGGTGGGAAGTGAGGCTAACACTTCTATCCAGTATGCTGAAGATAGCTACCTGTACTTGTGAAGTTTTTTTCATCTTTTATAATAAAAGATCCAATAACAATGCATGGATTAATGCGAAACCTTGCGTGTGTGTATATATATCTCAAAACGTTTCCAAAAATGAAATTATGCAAAACCTGTACCAGTTACAGTAGCTTTTCAGGTTGTGTAATTGTTTTAAATATGGCAGAGGTTGTTTTCTCCTGTGCTTTTTTAACAGATTTTAAATAAGCGGACCTCTGGAAATCATCTTTCAGAGTATGTGTGGGAATGAAGAGGATTATTTAAGTAATTGAATGAAATGGCCAATATTTTCTACTGACCCACCCTCTGGGGAAGACAGTTTGCCTTTTGGGTGAGTGGTTTTACCTGCCAGTCGTACGGATGTGGTTCAACAACGGATCTCTTTCCCCAACCCCCAAGCCACGTGCCGATCTGAATTTGGTGCCTGGTCAAACCAGAAACATAAAACTCAAGCCACCTCTAAAAAAAGCTGACTCTGTGGCAAGGAAGGAATGACTAGAATGTAAGGGAGGAGGGAAAGTTCCTGCTTGAAAAGGTCGCAACATTTAAATGCTACAAAGACGACAACAAAACCAGGAGAAATAACGATAAGAAACAATCCAAGTTATAAAACGACAGGTCCCAACTCTCCAACGATGAGCTGCTATTGAGTGGTTGAACAGAATATATATGTTTCTAAGAAAAATATATTGCTATTTTATGGATATATACCGTGCACAACTCTATAGCATGTCCATCTGCCCTAAAGTTGCCTCACATACAAAGCAGTGAAATTAAAAAGTCTCAGCAAAGCTAATACGTTCAACCTAAAAGGTCAGAGGACTGATTTATAACGTTAGCAGATTTTGTCGCTGGTTTTGTTCTTCAGGATTTGAACAAAGAACTTAATGTCTGAAGAGTCAGAATAAGTTTTAAATAGTATTTCGGTTTTACATTTAAACAATCTTTTCCCAATTGCCTTTGGATATTTTCTAAAACCTCATTTCCAGGCATGTATTCAGGATTTCTCTGAAAGTATAATTTCTAGAAAGTTTCTAATTCTCTTACTAACGTGTTCTGTGGGGAAAAAAACGCACAACTAAATACACTTCAAAATTTACGGCACTTTTTAATATCAATAAAATCTTTCTAAAACCTCTTGAAGTTTTGGAGTGTTTTTATGGGGGGAGAGGGGGCAGGGAGGGAAGAGGTCTGTTTGTTTTGGGTTTTCTTTTGTTTCGGTTTGTCAGTTTGCTGGGTTTTTTTTCCACAAAAGAAAGAAAAACAACCCAGGATTGCTTTACACCGAAAAAATGTTACTAATTTGGAAATTGGCGATAGATTAATATCCAGCTGAGCACCAGAACAATGAGATGAATAAAGGTAGCTTATGAGGGAAGCCAAGTCTGTGATTTGTTGAGAGTAATGGAGAGCTAATTTTGGTGGACTCCGAGATATTCTGCTTGAAGGGTGAAGGTGGCATCCAGAGGATTTGGGAGTGCAGCAGTAATGTACCCCACCATACACTGTCAAGGTGCTGTTTGCCTCGTGCAGCTAGTCAGCCCTAATACCTGTGGAATTAGAGTGGAATTAAGCTGGTTTACTATCTATCTGTGTCATTTCTTAAAATAAGAGCAAACGAAGCACTATTTTTCCCCAGCTCTTTGGAAGAGTACAGGCCAAATTGGGCCCTAATCACAATTTTACAGGACTAGCTCAGCACACCCTAAGACTTACGTTGACTTTGCTTTTCCTTTGCTGAACATTGTAGTGGCTTTGAATATTTGAAACCTGTTGAGGTTCATGGGACTATGGAAGCCTCTCTGCGGGTGTAGATTTGTCTAAATTCGACTGTCCTGAAAGTTTAAATAAAAACGTGTGTACAAGGACTGGCGCTGATGCATGTGTGGGAACTAAATGTGGAATGGGACATACAAATCAGCCAGTTTTATTACGCACTGGACTGAGAAACCCTCTAGCCAAGGCAAGAAGGATGGTGTGACAATGCCCTGATGTGTTGGTCCGACGTTGATGTAAGGTCTGGCGCAGCATCACCTGCCAACTCATGCACCTTCTTTATGTGGTGGAGAAGAATCCTCTTAGGCTACAGATGGAATTGAAAGTTCAGTTGCTCTCTTATATATTCACAATCAAGTTCATCTATACCCATTAAATTTCTTGCCATTTTAAAATCTAAAGTACATGTGATTCACCGTCTGGGGCATTGACCCACATCAGTTTTCTATAGACAAGTAAGATTATGCTAAATTACATCAATATGATAAAGCTGAAAGAAAGCAAAAGCAATACAATGAAACTCAAATATAAACAATAGAACTCATTGAGTATATGATATTCACCTTCTCTATTGTTCTATAATGTCATGAAATTATAATAATATATGCTATTTAACGAAAATAATAAGTCACAAGCTCATATGATTGTTAAAAGTAGAGATGCACAAACAGCGGTAGCATCATAAACTTGCTTCTATAAGCTCATAAGCTCCTATATTAAGCTTCAGTAATGCTTTACTTTTTCAGATTTGAAACCAGGACTACATATAGACATGAACGTAAAATATAAAATAATGAGGTAGACTTGGATAAATTGTCTCAGGCTTTTGGCTGCCGGCACTCCTGTAATGTTTTTGTTTTTAGCAACACATATCCTCTACCTAAATATGGCAACACTGTGCAATTTTATAGCAGTTCATCTTTGGCAATTAGTACTCTGTTTTGGCTTTAATCTTTCTTAAGGTCATATTCATTTTTTTTCAGAGAGAAGCAAAAGCATATTTTCACAATGTTACAAAATGTAGAAAGGAACAAGTTGGAGAAAAATAAATCTCCCAAAGGCATAATTTCCAGACAATGATTGTAGTTCATATTTAAAGAAAACATCATATGGAAAAGTCTAATTTAAGGGAATGAAAGATAATTGTGAAGACGAACAACACATTAGACAGGAGGAGGAATCACAAAGGATGACAGATTCAAAAGGACTGATGTCTTCATAGCCTTCTCCAAGGATGCAGAGCAAGACAGGTTGTCATTTGCTGTCACTGTGACAGAGGAGTATCTTTTAAAGCTGAAGCAGAGCTTAACAAGAAAGGATTAAGAGAGAACTCTAATTTAACAATATCTTCCTTTCTCACACACATGATTCATGTTCCTAATTAATGCCAATTAGAGTTGAACTCAGCACTATACAGCAATTAATTTTTTTTTGGCATTGCAAAGAGAGTTATATCTAAGTGCACATAAGGACATGCCTACTGTTAATGAATAATCCTATGCTGAAAGGTAATTTTGTAATGTCAGTGTCAGCGTTTTCCTGCCCTAAGTGCATTTTCAGAAGCAGCACATCAGATTCTACCATCACGCTAGTATAGGTCTTACGCAAGAGTATTAATAATTTTACAAAACCTTGAATTCTTTTTTTCTTGGCATGATGTGCTTGTTCACATAGAGTTTTTAGGGTTTCTGATTCTTGACAATCTGAGAACCGGCTGGTGAAAACCTTTATCAAAATTATCCAGCTATGGGTCAAAGTTGAGGTCACTTCCTGTAATTATTGCACTGATCCAGAGCTTGGATACCATACTTTAACTTGACTGAACTTTCATTCTCCGGAAAGTACTTAAAAGGTGACTAAAAAGAGGATGGAACCTCTCTCTTCAGAAGGAGTCACATGGAGGAGACAAGGGGCAAAGGGTACTAGTTGCACCAGGAGAGGTTTTAGCTTCCACCACTGGAGGTTTTCAAGATGACAACGTACTAGTCTCATCTAGGCTTCCTTTACCATGAAAAGCTGGACCAGATGATCTTCTGAGGTCCCTTCCAACCTGCGCTATTCTATGATTCTATTAATACTTACAGCATAGGTTGCTTTCCATCGTTTCTTGTTGACATTGAAAGTCTTCGCAGCTCTTTCGTCCTTGAAGTGCTGTGTCCCGTGTATCATCTCCATGCCAGTCTGGTTATGACGATGAGGTATTTGGTAGACGGAGGTGGGAGACTCACTGAATCAGCCGCAAGCTGTTAGGCTCAGGCTGGTGAGCCCTGCTGGGTTGCTGTTACACATACATTTTTAATCAGTTCGTATTCGACACATCTCAGTGATGTCAGTCTGCAAGGGACCACACAGACAAGTCCTCTGAGCCCTTTCAATATGCATGAGTGGAAGAGAACTGTATTTTTCAAGGTTGTAGAAAACACGACACAAATTGAGATGCGAGCTGATAAATGCCTAGATGAGAGATTTCGCCGCCTGGATGGCAATGGAAGGCAAATATCATAGATGTGCAAACTACTTGGATGTGCTGACTCAGACAGAAACTGGGTTTTCAGATTACACTTAGGATATCATTTGGGTTGTGGGTATTGATGGAAGGTGTTACCTGTAAAAGTGAAAAATGAGAAAACGTGTATCTGTTAGGAGTATATCTGTTTTGTCATCTGCAGAAAGGTGTTATGAGACTTAACATTTATGTCAGAAGAAGAAAACCAGTGAAAGACCAATGCAGCTGCTGCAAAGCTTTCATTGATGAATAAAAATATAGTTCAGAAGACAGTCCAAAAGAATGAGCAGGGGTGTTCAAAAAGAATTAAGACACGATGGCATCAGTGATCAGATAATAAGATTTCAGGAAGGGGACCATTGCCAAAGGCACCTGACTTAGTGAGATGTATGATTCTGAGTTTTGGGTTACCAGAGGTTATTAGAGACTTGACCAAGAACAGCCTAGTGGAATACAGAGGGTAAAACTAGCCTGTAAACCATCCAGATGGATCTGGAAGAGAGAAAAACTATTCAGTGCTACAACATATTCACTGAAATTAGAGCTGAAAATGAAAAAAATAATAGGCGGTAAAATGTGTGCCTGTTCTTTTTAAGATAAGATAGAGTACATTTTGTTTATGCGTAGGTAAGTAAAGTAGCAGGAGCAAATCAGGAGGTTAAAGAGAAGAAAAGGGTAGCCAAGCAGTATTCCTCCTCACATCTCCTGGTACAGGTCCCAGCGGTGTAAATTATCATACTGCTATTAGCGTCAATGTTGTCTTCATTTTTTCAAGTGTCCTGAGGGACTTCTAACCTGTGAAGGCTTATGGCTGTATAGGAAGCTAGCCTTATTTGTCGTTTCTATTTTGATCTTAGCCGAATGCTGGAAATCTGATCAAGGAGTAAACCAGAATGTTTGAAAACACCGTGATTAGTATTGCTGTATGTTGCATAACTTCTTATTACTTCCTGTGGGGTTGGGATTTTTTTTTTTTTTCATTTCTAGCATGATTCTAGTTTGCTTCAGTGAATAAAAAAAGAAACAACCCACAAACCATACAAAAAGTATAAATCCTTCAAAGAAATATATTTCAAGAAAGCCAGGTGCACTGGATACAGATCCAATTTTCAGCACATACTGAGTACCCCAGATGAGAGCACAAGACTTAACGTGGTATAGACAGCAAAAGTTAAATATGCAAAGCACAACCAGAAAATAAGTTTATGGAGGATTCAGTAGAAAGTTGGAGTATGGACAGAAAAGTAGCAACAATTGGTCATATGCAGATAGTTAATGATAACAAATGGTTTGAGACTGGCAAGCCTCCGGAGTATCCAGACTTCCAACTTTGATGGAAACCATATAGCCATATAGATGTTTCCGTGTATATTCTCCCTTCTCCGAAGAAGCAATACCTCTCCTTTCTTTCTATATCCACCACTTCTTCCTCTACACAGAGTCCCCTTTTCTACGATTCTCTATTTCTATGTCTATTCTGAATAAAACTTTTTCAGCTTCCTCTATCACTTCATAAATATGAGAAACAAAGGAAACAATAGTGTTGGTAAAATGAAAGAGAAATCCAGTAGTCCTGCCACCGTGCACCAGTGTGAAGAACCTGACTCAGTCTTCTCAATAGCCACCCTGTAGGTACCGGGGGGCCACTCTCGTATTCCCCATGGAGCCAACCCTTCTCTAGGCCAAACAAGCCCCCGTGTTGCAGCCATTGCTCGCAGGGTGAGTGCTTCACTTCCCAATCAACTTCAGCCCCTTGACTCACTCCCTTTTATTGATGTCTTTCTTGCACTAGGTGGACACAGTACTTTGTATGTGCTCTAACACACACACCAGAGCTGGAAACTCAGAGTTATGTAGGAATAGGGCTTTTTCGAAGAGAAGCACTGCGTGCTTCATTGGCAAAATTTGTGTTAATGATTCACTTTCATAACATGTATAAATGCCCAGTGTTATAGAGGAATGCTGCAGGAGAATGCCTATGATTTACTCATATCTTGCTCCTTCGTGTCAATCCCAGTAATATCATGAGCAAAAAGAACTTGGCAAATACATATGTACATGTAAAATGAAACTTCATCTTGTTTGGGAATGTGTTATTTCTACTTGACGTATCCAGAAAGAGACCTGAAGTGTTGAACCATTTTGTTAAATAGCATTAGATATAGTTGCCTTGTTTGTTGAAATAAGATTCATTTTAACATGCAACTGATTGTGATTAACTGTATTTTAATATTTTGTATTTGTTTGTTTATAAAATGCATACATTTAAAAGAAGTTATGATAGACTCTTGATTAGACTAAGCCTTATCTTTTATGACAACAGACATGGGAAATACTTTATAGGATAAATTCTTCCTAAAGATCTGTATATCCTAATTCCTTGCTGTAAGGAGTGCTATTGCATATGTGTGAGGTCAGACTTTGGTGTCAGAGTGGTATCCTAAAATTTTGAAAGCTAAATATATGTGTGTATATTTATGTACATATTTATGTATATATGTAAACACACGTGTTTATGGTTTTATCGTAGAATCATAGAATGGTTTGGGTTGGAAGGGACCTCATCTAGTTCCAACCCCCCTGCCATGGGCAGGAACACCTGCCACTAGACCAGGTTGCTCAAAGCCCCATCCAGCCTCATCACAGGTGAAATCTGTGGCTTGACACTTTGATGTTCACATTCAGCGTTCATAAATCCAGAACCTTTAGGCAGAGAATGAATACAATTCTCTACATTAGATAGTTTGCTTATAAACAAAGACGCCAGGGACTTTCAGTCAGGGAACATAAAATGAAGCAAGCTAGCAAATAGAATAATGAAGCAAGCTAGCAAATAGAGTACATTCCAACATAATGCATTTGGGGATATACAGGTGGCAGTTGAGGCAGGAATGACCAGTGCATCTGCAGGGATGCCCATCCTCAAAGGCGAATCAGCAGGGGGCTGCCTTTGGTGGCACTGTTTCCAGAAACACCAGCTTCAGGGCAATGACATGACCTATTTCACTGCCCATGACATGAGCCATTCATCCTGTCATGCACCTGGCATACAGCAGTATATGCCTTGTGTGTGACAAATGGAAATAAATTCCTTTTCTGAAAACGATTTCACAGTCAGTCCAGTATCTGTGTTAAGAAACACACAGTTTCTTCCAAGAGTTTCTTGCACAGGGTGGTTCTTCTGGCTGTAATGGTCAGTATGACAGAAACAAGTCTGGTATGAGAATGGAAAGAGAAGGGATGAAGGAAATTCAGAAAGACTCTAAGGAGCAGGAAGAGATAAAAGGAGAGATGTATGTAGAGGTAATGTTTAAAGCATCTGAAAGAGTGAAAGAGGTCTCTGAACTTCTTATAGAAAAAAAAAATAATACAAGTAGCACACGGAGAAGAAATCTCAGAGCCTAAACAGATGATTAACAAGGTAAACAAGGACTTCACAGATAAGTCGCAAACTCATATTCTTCTGGTGATCATGCTTCAGGAGTATTTTGTTGTTGTTGATTCTTTTGTCCTTATTTGTTGAATCAAATCTAGCAACACAGGCCTAAGCCAACTATGCTGCTTATCAACACTTCTCACTTGAACAAAGGGAATTTGAAAGCAAAAAGTCTCTGCTGCCTTACCCTGTAAGAACAGGTTGCTTCGCCCACAGAATACGAAATCTGTGAAACATTTTGTCTGGGCAATATTCTTTCTAGATTTATGTGCTTTCCTTTATGTTGCATATAATTTGCTGTATTACAGGCTGTGTCAGAAATTAGGAAAAAGTAATAAATGGCATGCATATGAATAAAACAGATGTTATTTAATGTAGTTAAGATATGTTGGCCTGATTTTAACTTCATGAGAGATTCTCTTCACTGATAGCTGGAAATAAGAAGGAACAAGATGTTATGCTTCGTACTGAAAGTTGCTTGTTTGATGATCCTTCTCACCTGTCTGATAGCGAAGCTAGTACTCCTTCAGTGTCATCAAAACATCCGGAGTCATCATCCTCACTTAGGGCATGAAGGATGGAAGGGAAGTTGCTTAGCTTTCACTTTAAAAGTTTCACAAAGTTCACTGCTTCCACCTGGGAAGTTATCTTTGGGCATGTGAGAATGAGGCAAACTCATCACAAAGATCCAGAGTTTATTGCTGATTTTCCCCCTAAAGCTACCTGACAGATAGCCATCTGGAGCTGAATCACCTCAGCTGTTGAAGAGATGGAGCGGTGCCTAGCTGGAAGCAACAACAGCTTTATAGTGTGAGGCTGTGATTTAGAGAAGTAAAAGAAGAACTAATCCCCCCCCTAACACTGACTTTTACAGTCTAGCTTTTTCAGACTGAATACTGGAAGTTAGATACATAAATCCAAGAAACCCTGGAGTAAGTGCCTCCTCCCACCTTACCATTAAGACAGAGTGCAGTGCAGTGGCAGGACTTTATTGTAACAGCTATTTCAGATAACCAGGTGGGCATCTGTGCGGGCTCTACTCTGAGCTTCTTGCAGAAAGGCATATTTTGGGGCTTTATATGGTGCACCCCATCCCTCTGTACTGTGTCCCTCACTTTTACAACCAGTGCAGAGTAGCAATCCCATCCTTTTGACCTGACAGAAAAAATGATATATTTTGCAATGTAAGCTTTTTGCAGTTTATTTTGCTGCTTTGTGAATGTAGATCTACTCTAAAGTAAATATTCATAGAATCATAGAATCGTCAGGGTTGGAAGGGACATCAGAGATCATCCAGTTCCAACCCCTCTGCCATGGGCAGGGACATCTCCCACTAGACCAGGTTGCTCAGAGCCCCATCCAGCCTGGCCTTAAAAACTTCCAGGGATGGGGCTTCCACCACTTCTCTGGGCAACCTGTTCCAGTGCCTCACCACCCTCATGGTGAAGAACTTCTTCCTAACGTCCAATCTGAATCGACCCACCTCTAGTTTTAATCCATTCCCTCTATTCCTACCATTACCTGACATCCTAAAAAGTCCCTCACCAGCTTTCTTGTAGGCCCCCTTAAGATACTGGTAGGACACAATAAGGTCTCCTCGGAGCCTTCTGTTCTCCAGACTGAACAACCCCAACTCTCTCAGTCTGTCCTCACAGCAGAGGTGTTCCAGCCCTCTGATCATCCTCGTGGCCCTTCTCTGGCCACGTTCCAGCACGTCCATATCTCTCTTGTAGCAGGGGCCCCAGAATTGGATGCAATACTCCAGGTGTAGTCTCACAAGAGTGGAGTAGAGGGGGAGAATCACCTCCCTCGAACTGCTGGCCACGCTTCTCCCGATGCAGCCCAGGATACAATTGGCTTTCTGGGCTGCTAGTGCACACTGACGGCTCATGTTGAGCTTCTCATCCACCAGCACCCCGAAGTCCTTTTCTTCAGGGCTGCTCTCAAGCCAGTCACTGCCCAGCCTATATCGGTGCTTGGGATTGCCCCAACCCAGATGGAGGACCTTGCACTTGGTCTTGTTGAACTTCATGAGGTTGGCCTGGGCCCACCTCTCCAGCCTGTCAAGGTCCCTCTGGATGGCATCCATTCCCTCCAGCATGTCAGCTGCCCCACACAGCCTGGTGTCGTCGGCAAACTTGCTGAGGGTGCACTCTATGCCACTGCCCATGTCGCTGATGAAGATGTTAAACAAGACCGGTCCCAGTACTGATCCTTGAGGGACTCCACTTGTCACTGGCTTCCACTTGGACATGGACCCATTGACAGCCCCTCTTTGGGTGCGGCCGTCAAGCCAGTTCTTTATCCACTGAACTGACAGTCCATCAAACCCATATTTTATCAGCTTGGAGACCAAATCTCAATGTATCAAGTAGTGTAAATATCATGTAATGTAGAATGTGCTACTTGCATTTCTAAATATTATGCTTTCATTGTTATTGAATTACTGACTACTATGCTAATGTTTCACAAAATCACTTATAAAACAGTCACAAGCAAAGAGTAGAGAAAAATAAAACCACAAACCCTCAGTTACTAAGATTTTGAGAGCTCTGCTCACAATGTAACATTTAATACAGATCCTCTCCTCAAAAGAGAATTTTAGTAATAATGTACTGAGCCTTCATGCTGTGTCTCATCACCCCAATATATGGCAAAAGACTTCTGGATTTACTACGGTTTTTCTTCAATGTGTGTAAGTTATTGGCAGTACGTGCAACTAATCAGAATCTAAGATTACTCACATAAATGTGTTTGGCTGGCAGAAACTTTTGATAAAGTAGTTCAGGTTCATTTAAAGCAAAAAGATGCTGGCATTGTGTTGTGGGTCTTTTTGTTTGGTTGGTTTTTTTTGCGTTTCAAGGCATATGGAATAAGTGTCTTTGAACAGAATTTACCTGTGTCTAACGTTATGGAGAGCACATGGCTTACATTGAACTCGTCCTATCCACTGCTAATCCCCTTCTGCCTGATACCCACCTGAGTGTGAAAGATTTTTCTTGCTATGATATTAAGAGCTGGTCACTGAATCGATCCTGGTTGCCTGTTTTATTGCTGGCCCAGAGGGGACTGAAAGCATTTCTAAGTATAAAAATTAGTATTTGTTGTCTTTGCCTTCTTCTGCCTCCTGAGATCCCTCTTTTGGACTAAGAAAGACATGTCTAGAGGTTAAAAGACATGCAATAGTGGACAAATTGAACTTCAGAATTGAAAGGTCATTTCAAATAAATTTTAGATTTCCCCTGTGGTGGTCTGTTGCAAATAAATCTTGGTCTAATGGCTGCACTTGCACTAGCCTTGGGTATAAAAGATTAATAGATTTTTATAGAATCTGAAGCCAGAAGGGACCATTAGATCATATAGCCTGGCTGTCTGTATATCTCGGGTCATTACATTTCACCAAGTTGCCCTTATATTTGATCTGATAACTTCTGTCAAACAGAAGCACGTCTTCTGAAAAGAAGGCCAAACTTGATTGCAAGACATATGGACCTGTTGAATTTATGTTAATAATGTGTATCAACAACTAATCAGTAGAGGTAGGTGTGATTTTTTTTTTTTTTTAATTCGGTAATGTCAGTCTGGTAGTATTGCAGTCATTTCCAGTAAAAGGTTTATCTCAACCGTATTTTTTGCGGAAACCCCAGATATTCGTGTTTTCAAGATGAAAACAAATTTCTTTTCCATTTCACTCACACAAAATAAACAAAAGTATGAACTGAAATAAAGCATGTCAAAAGAACCATCCACAATTTTCATAGAGGGGAGAAATAATTCTAATTAAAATGATTGTTCGGTCTAGAATAGGTTGGAAGGAAAACCAGTATATTTGGGAAATACTCGTCATGAAAGCTACTTCCTACTAGGTCTTGTTAGTTAGCCAGACTTTCAAAAATAGAGGCCTTTCCTTTCTCACCTCCAATTTTAATTTATCTACGTTCAGTTTCCATCAAAATCAGTTATCACTTGCATTCCTTGCTAGTGTGTCTGCATCTCCACATTTGTCTCACATTAAATGAATTTTATTTGAATGGGTCAGTTTTTCAAATTAATTTTCAAATTATTGTGCAGTTACTTGTATTCATCATTTCTTAACAAGCTTTAATAATTTTATAAACACTTAATTTCTATTCACTTCCAAATCATTAATGAAAATTATGAATTATATTGATATCAATGCCTACAGAACCTCATGAGGAAGTTCAGTTCTATGTTGATTTCTCATCAGTAGTGACTTTTGGGTTCTGACACTCAGTGTTTTCAGTTCTTTTAAGACTGATCCATCCTTGGAGTCTCCATTCTTGGATAGATACAAAAACCATCTGGACGTGGTCCTGGGCAACTGTCTCTAGGCGGCCATGCTTGAGCAGGGTGGTTGGACAAGATGACCTCCAGAGGTCCCTGCCAACCTCACCCATTCCATGATTCTGATCCTGATTCTGATAATAAACTGTGCTGTTTTAATTCAGTGTTAAATAAACACCAGTCAAATACGTTGTATAGAAATACCTCTGCATTAATTTAATTAAGCAAACTTGTATTCGACTCACTTCTGTATTTCCCAGGATTTATTTAAAATAAATTGTCTGGAGGCCATAAAACTCTGGAGTCATCTTTTCTGAGATGTAAATGTTCCTTAGATCTTTACGGATTAATCGCTGCAATATTTTGCTGTTTTAACAATATTCCCATTATTTTCCATGTTTTTCAAATAAATAGGAAAAAATGCCCCAAAGAGTTAATCCTATAATTCCACTTTGCAAATACAGGGCAGAATAATTATTGGAGACTTCTGTTTGCATCACTCATCGATTTCACCAGCTCTTTCTTCCATAGGCCAATAGTTACTGTTAGAATTCCTGTTAAAAACTCCCAAATAACCCATTAAAAATACTTCTTCTCCTTAACTTTATCCCAAGTACATTTTCCCTTGATAGAACCAGCATTTTAATCAATTCTGTGCATGATACAGATTTATAACAATTACGATGCATTTTCCCATTGTTACCTGCAGCTGCTTTTCTTTTCCCTAAATACGTCTTGAATAAATCTCTGAATTAGGGTGGACATTTAACTGGAGTGATGGTCTTCCTTAATTGAGAAACTGTACCTTTTATGTTGTGGACATAAACCCATCAACTCCAAAACAAACACAATAAAAGTATATCTTACCTTGTATTTCATTTCTCCTTACTGTATAGTAATAAATCAAGTATAATAGGACAAATTGCAACTTTAATTTTTGTTGCATTATAGGAAGTGCACATTAATTTTTATAAGATACTTCCATTACCATATTAATGCTCAGTTAAATATAGTGGTACTCTCAAATTAGCAACCTATAAACTTGCACTTTCCTTATCTAAGGCGGGCAGTACTTTGTTTACACGGTATTAGAATGTGCGCTGCCAGGGCTTTATTGGGAAATGGTTAGAATTGAGGAGTACGAAATGCCTAAGGATCTTTAACAGTACCAAAAGACTCATTGGTATAGAGGAGGATAATCACGTGCATACTGGAACATCAAGAAGTATCTTCTACACCCTCATCATCAATAAAATCAATTATCATAATATCATTCTCTGAAATAATATCTACTTATCTTCTGGGCTATTGTAGACTATATATATTGAGAACTGCTCCCTGATGAGTACATAAAATAATTTTTAAACTTCGCTAGGGACATTGTTTTCCAATTTGTTACACCACTTATATCATTAATCAGGTATAACCCAAGTACTTTGAACTATTGGGACATAGGATACAACAGTGTCCATCTCATATCTATTCACGGAGCAAAAATTCTGTATAGATTTTGGTAAAAAAAAAACTTCCAACATAAATTATAGATGCTTACAATATAAATTAATTTGTTCTCAAGTCAATGCATTACTAGTTGTTTCCTTGGCTTACCATCTACTGAATATTTTCTTTCTTTTCATTCAGTGTGTGTTAATCAGATAACTCTCTTGGTTCTCAGTTGCTGTAACAAATTTGTCTAATGTCTACTCTACTTATGCATATATTTGCATATGAAACCCAAAGCAGAAATGTAATTAAAAAAAAAAAATCCAGACACAACTTAAACCAGCCTTGTTGTATAATTAAACACATATTACCAGCTTTTTGTCTTTAAAAGAGAGATTTGCTGTTATGTGGCAATAGGGTGTTTGCTAATTATACTTACATTTTAGAAATCACATAATTTGATTCTATTAAAAAGATTTTGGTTGCTGTGTCATGGCATAGCTGAGGCATTTCTTATTCAGGCCCAAAGCTTTCCTTTTCCCAGCCTTCCGTATCTACCCCCTTATATTAGTGGATCAGCAGGGATTTCATCTATCAGGAGTTTGTTTATTCAGGAACAGAGAAAATGAAAGATGTGTGTAGTGCTTTTCAAAGGCGTAGTGGCAGTGATAATCTAATAGCAGAGACAGTGAATGAGCACATAGTTTTGGTTGGCTGGATAACGTTCAGCTGTCAAGCTGCGGAGATGATATTTTTATTCAGAATATAAAAGTAACTTTGTGTTCCACTTCGCTTCTTGGAATCAGTCATCTAGATACACTCTGGGCAGTCTCTAGGGCACGTAAGCCTGGATGTGCGTTTGCAAATGGATTCTCAGCTCTCAGCTGGTGAACTGAGTTGAACCAGCCCGATGGATGTAAAATCACCACTGGGCTGCAGTGCCCTGTAGATGGAACCTGGCCTGTCTACTTGCTGCCCCGATGAAGTTTATTGGTGCCAGAACATGTAGTTACATCCAAAAAGAGACTAGAATCAAATAGAAGAAAACCACAAAAGTGTAAGCACAAGGTTCAGGTTGCCGGGGTGTGATCTATGCACCAAGTCACCAACTAGCACAATATTTAAATGCAATTATAAGGACGGTAAGGATCGGGTTTAAAATGTCATTTCTTTACAAAAAGAGCGACACGCAATTCTGTGGAAGCCAGTCTTCAATGCCATGAGTGTTCTCACAACGGATTATAGACCTCTGCAGGTGAAAGAATTTTGACCTGTCATTAAAAAAAGAATATAAAACTTCTAGTTCTCCCTCTGACTGTGCATAAATATTACGAACATCCAGTGATAGTTTTCAGTAAAAGCTGAATTTAAATTCCTCCAGGAATAAGTTACATCTCTAATTCACGGCAACTATCATTTGTATAAACATCATTGGTGTTAGCTTTAATAAGCGTTACATCGTCTGTTATATTGAAAGACCGGCAGATGAAGGAAACTACACATAGATAATTAACTTTAATTTTTTGAAGGGCTTAAAAATACTAAATATGAAAATTTTGGTCTAAATAATATAAACTGGCATATTTGTAAGCATGTATATATACCCCTAAATACATTTATAGTTTAGTAAATTATATATTCCATGTAAAACTTATTTAAAAATAAATATGTAATTTAGCTTATATGTTAAAAAGACTGAGATGCAGTAGTTGTGTTCCAGCTGACACAAGTTAATGTGTTAAAGTAATCAGTTTTGGAAGTAACTCTAGGATTATCCAGTGTCAAAAAGTGCACCTGACATCCAATGTGAATTACTTTTTTAGATGCTTTTTTTTTTGACACAGATGCTTATAAAACTGTGTTTTTATTTCAGACAAGAAATCATGATTCATTTAAGGACTCAAGGTAAAAGTGTATTTTTCGTATTTTATTTTGAATCATATCTCAACGGTTTGTTAAGTAATTATAAGCTTGTGGAATTGAAATGCAAGTTCAATTTGAATTTAAATATTTAGAAAAGTGTGTTTTCTTTTACTAATACATAGCTTACCTAACACTTTTTCTACAGGCCCAAAATGGAGAATAATGGAGGAAAAAATGCTTTAAGCTCTACACATAGCATAAGGGAATCTGTCAGCTCCATTTCATCAGGCAGTTATAAGAGGTATAACTGCTTAATGGGGTTAATATACAGACATCTTTGAGGGCCAATGGCTGTTATTTACCCTGGTTTATGGATTGTAGTAAGAACTCCTTTTTTTTTTTCTTTTTTTTTTTTTTTTCTGGCCAAGGAATGCAAATCCACAAAAACTTTCATAACAGCCTGCATTCATTGGCAGTATTAGAGCTAATATCATCCCTGGTATGTGCTTATTAAGTTCATCACTTTGAGTGGCACCTTGACGTTTATAGCCTCTGGATGCCAGCTGGATGAGGTTATAAGCCTAAGACAGCAGTTTATGCCAACGTCGTTTTTCAGTATCCAAGAAGCGAGCCTCAAGCAGTCGAACAGAAGGAAGCGTTTCCTTCTCCCATGAACAAAACTGTTGAAGGGAATTAATTTTGCCTGCATTTCAGTCTTCAGCGTGATAAAGTCAATGGAATGTTAAGAAGCTTAGTAAATAAGTCGTTTGGTGATTCTCCCAGAAAAAAAAAAAAAAAAAAAGACCCATAAAGATATACGGCTACATGATAGCTTCAGTCATTCAAACACTGTAACGTGACAGCTAAATCTGTTCGCTGCAGTAAGGAGTGGAAGAATTACAAAAGACGGTGCGTTAAATTAGACAAAGCTATTCATAGTCACACACAGAGCAGTTCTGATCTGTCACTGATGATCTCTGTTTGCACGAGCGTATCTAAGCATTGAAGACCAAACCATTTAAAAGATTTATTTATCCATTAAGCAATTTATTAACAATTATGGCCCTTTTGAAAATGTCCTCTATATGTATATAATCGGTGGCAACATTTACGTTTATCACTGTAAAACAAAACGACAACAAGAAGTGGCCTTTTATAGTTTTGGCCTAAATATGATTTATTGCAATGGCAAATATGAAGCCCTAGATAATATCTGCAGTTTGCTAAATAAATCTTTCTTAATTTAGTTAGCTGTAGCTAAAATGAAATCCTCTAAGGAATTTCAATTGCTCTAAAGTTACCATGGCTCCCTGGTATTCCTTCTACCATAATGCAAATGAAATAAATTGTACTTAAATGTCCTAACAGCATCAAACTGTTCGGAGATCATACATGCCCTTTGTGATCACTTGATTCAGCAGGGTCTGAATGGTCCCTCTGGGACTGATTGTATTGAAGAAAAACATATATATATACATATACATACAACACCCGTGCCTGACAGATAACAGAACGCACACAGCTCTCTGCCACCAAGTGCTCACTTGCTGCTTTCTCTTAATTTCTTCTTTTTGAAATTACTTTTATGAAGATATTAAGAACCATAGGCTATTGTGACAGCATAAAAATACACCACACTAAAGTAGAGCAACAGACTACGTACTGAATAACAACCGGTTGTTTGTTTTTTTTTTTTTCCCCAACAAACATTTATTTCTTTGTTTATAGCAAAAAAATTAAGCTAATTATGTCTACCTTGGCCTTTCTCATATGACTAACCTTGAAGAAATTTTAGGGGATTATGCTTGCACATACTAATCAGTAAATGTCCTGGAAAGCACTTTCTGTAATTATGAGCAAATGCATGATCAATTGTATTATTTAGGCTTTGATTATCAATATATATTTGTTCCAAAGCTCTTTGCTTTGGTTTGAGTTTTTATATATGTAGAACATGAAAGGCAAGCTTAAAAGAGAGAGGAAATTCCTTTCCTCTCAGTCAGAATATATTGTCTTTCTGTAATTTTGCGGACACATACATCCATAAACATGAAAACATCTGTACTGGAATTGTATGACGTGCCATACAGCAATTTTCTTGAAATATGTCAATAAAAGGCACATAGGCTCATTTTACAGTAATCTGTCCGAAGGGTCACCTCTGAAGGTTTTTTTTCTCACTCATCGTTTTCCAGCATCTCATCTCATCTCATCTCATCTCATCTCTTGCACTGCCGCGTTGTATGAACTGCAGCATTTCCCTTGGTGAGCGCTACAACATCATGGCCTTCAGAAATGTTCCTTTCCCTGACATCTCTCCGTTTACACTCCCCTTCCTAGAAAGATCGGGAAATAACAGAGAAAGTAAGCGGTCAGAAAAAAGAAAAAGAGGAAAAAAACCAACCCTAAAAGACAAAAATATTTGTGAAAACTATTAACAAACCTCTTTCTGTTTCCTTTTGTGCCCAATCTCTTCCCTTAATGCTGTTCGCTTAGAGAATTGTATGCTATTACTGCTTGCTCAGAGGGTCTTTTGCTATAAGGCTCTCTGGAACACATCTATTTGATTTAGTTCATACCGGTGTAAATAGGAGAGTGGAAACCAGAAAAGTATTAAATGAAAACCAGTATTACGTTTTTATTTAAATAACTATTTCTCCTGGCTAATCAGAAGTATTTCATTCCAAAGCATTCATTTATGGTTTGAAAAGTCACCAAAAGAAATGGACTACACACACACACTCTATCTTCTGAGTAATTTCTGTTTAATTTACTGAAAAAAAAGAACAAGTCTTACTATTTCCAGTCCTCGGAGTCAATAAATCCATATTTTATTCCACCTCATTCATCTTGATGAAAACAGAAAACTGGAAGATAAATTCTTGCTCAGTGGCCAAATCCTCTTTGAAAGGGCCAGTATTTGTCCCCCTAAGACATCAAATAGTGTCTTCCTATTTGATTACTATTCTATAATATTAGTTCTGGGTATTTGGAGAATGTCATTTATTCACCTGATGTCAGTTTCTCCCGCAAACAACGTGTGACTTTATTGGGTCTGATGACTGTCATCCTGATATGGGATCTGATGGTATCTGTAGCTGACTCGATATTGCTTTAAATTTTTAAATGTGTTGACTGCAAACAAACATTCACCCAAGGAGTTTATTAGGCAGAAAAAAAAAAAATTAAAATTGCTTACTTGTGAAAGGAATGATAATTTGTGAAGCTTTTGTTTTTCTCCTCACTGCTTTCTGATCGTTATCCCTTTCTATTTTTTTGGCTCTGGAAGTTTTTTTCACATAAAAAGTGTACATTAGAAAAATGATATCCACCAAAGACAATGTTCAGGAATGATTTTTTCCTCTGAGGCAGAGGTATTTTTTCAAATTCATCCCTAGTGAGACTATTGAAATGAGTGGAACAGCACCAAACGCGCTTTTAGATGTATTTAATGAATGCAGGGAAAAATAGATCTTTTTGTTCTTGCTGTTTGTTGCTGTTGTTTATAAGTAAAGGCAGCTAGTCTAAGTGTCTCTTTTCCAGCATTGGAAGCAGGACAGCCGCTCTGGTATAATGTTCTGGTCAAGTTCAACACAAACCCAATTATAGCTAACCCCCAAGCTTTTTGAAAACCCCTAGGATTGGTGAGAGCCTTAATAAGCTGCCTAACTTGTAATCCGCTATTTATCCATAGTAACTGATGGGGGGAAGGAGAGAAGAGACCAATCTTTTAGAAAGTTCTCAGAAGCTGAAATTCTGTCTTATATCAAATTAGGGCATCCGTGAACATCCAAAAATTTTTTTTTGGTGCCACTGGTATAAACTTAATTATTTCACTAGGTTACAGTCCCCTCAGTGGGAATTAAGACTGGCTAAACTTCTAGGTGAGAAAAGCTGCTGCAGCAGGAACTTGCTCTTAGGAAAAGAGTTATGAAGCAGTACTCAGTGGGAATTATTATTACTATTTTGTTTGTTTGTTTCAAAGACAGCTTCCACCATTTTCACCTGATTTTATACTGGAAGAGAACAGCAAGAACAAGCCTCCAAAATTTCCTGGGAAATCAGACCTTGGGAAAAAAGCTTCCAAATTATTATTATTATTTTGTTTTTACTTTAACAGCCTTTTAAAAAATTGTTTTGACAGTCATAGCAATGAAGGCTGTTTGCTGGACTGCATTATAAAAAGTGTAGCTAATGGGCTGATGGAAGTGGTTACTTCATAAGCCGTTCATATCCAGAGCACTGTGACCAATTTTGGGTCCCCCAGTATGAGAGAGAGATTGACAAACTGGACAAAGTCCAGTGGAGGGAAAATTAGATGGCCAGAAAGCTAAAGCATGTGATATATGGGGAGAAACTGAGGAAACTTCTTCCCTGCAAAAGAGAAGGCTGAGGGGAGGTGGAACCAAACTTCGGCCTTGTGCTACGCAAGACAGTTAATCAGAAAGCCGTGGAGAAGAGCTAAAATCTTTGGGATGTGTCACAAAAGGAGAAGAGATAATGTTCACAAAGTGAATGTATTCACAGAGAAGTTTTATATAAGGTGGTTAAGCACTGAGACGTGTTTCTCAGAGCTGTAGTGAAACCCCTGTTCCTGGAGATCTTCAGAACTTGACTGAACAGGGCTTTGTGCGACCTGGTCTGACTTTCAGGTTAGCCCTGCTCTGAGCAGGAGGTTGGACTAGGGCTCAGATGACAGGTCCCTTCCCAAATAACCTCAATAACTGTATTCTTCTTTACTCCTATGAAAACATTAGACTTTTTATCCAAAAAAAAAAAAAAAAAAAAGTTTAAGCAACGTGAAAAGAGATGGAGGCTTTTCCTTTCAGCAATATCAGCATTTTTAAAGTATTTAGAAGTTAAGTCACAGTTTCAGAGTTCATTAAACAAGCAGACGAAAGGGAAATGTCCTCTTCGGTCCTGAGTTATATCAAGTCCTTGTTCAGAAAAAAAACAGTGAATTATTATTATTTTTTTTAATTGCTATTATTTCTTGTCTTATCTGGGGAGGAAATAAATCCCAGGATGAATGTAAGGTGGTACAGATTTCATCTGGTTGGAGAAGATACTGAACTATAAACTAGGAGGCTTGTGCCTCATCTCAGTTTTTTTGACCAATTCTTCTAATTCTTTTCGATTCAATCCTTTGGAAGCAATTATTCTACCTACCTTTTGCAAACAGTGTGACTGAAAGATTGCAGGTCCTTATACAGACTGGACTTATACAGAGGACTTGCTGCTGGGGTGACAGGCCTTCCTGTGTCTTAGCCAGATTTCCAGAGTGACTTGCAGTAGAGACAAACTGGATCTTTCAAGAATTCATGCTAACGCAAGGTAGATGCTATGCCTGTGATTCATAGTCACAGTGTGAATTTAGAGATTTTCTAAATTTGCCAGCAAATAACATGGTAATAGCGTAATTCTTGGCTTATCTGGCAAAGCCCTGTTTCTTTGGCCTACCCATGATTATTTTGCTTGACTGACTGCTAAATTTCTTTTAGGTCTTCATGTAGTCATTAGTTCTATATATCTAGCTGTCCTACGTGCTTGAATTGCAGCTTATAATTATTCCTAAAAGAACCAACTTTTAGAAAAGCTTCAGGGCTGGTCAGGAACTGTAGACTGTCAAGTACAACTATTTCTGTGCCAATCAAATGTTATAAATGAGATATTGATAAAGTATGTATTATACAATCTATACGTAAAATATTATAACATAAAAATTGCAATAATAATACATTATATAATTATACCATATAATACATTTAAATATTTATGTGTAGTTATGCTTTACAAAGCTGGTACGACTCCTGCAAAGGTTTCAATAAACATGTGAGTGATGGTAGCTTAGAGCGCATCATGTAACTTTTTACTTCATCAGAAACACTTGTACAAAGCAAAATGACCAAAATCAAAATGATCATGATGGGTAGGTATGAAGAAACTAAACATAAATAGTTCTAAAATGAGTGCAGGACAATGAACCTCTTAACTTCGGTGGTTTGAACGGTTCTCAGCAAGTTCCCCTGTGGGCACCTCGGGCCACTAAAATACATAAAGTAACCCTGTGAGGATGCTACCAGGGAGAAAGCTGTTTCTCACAGTGAGAGGATCCTGTGTTTCTCCAATTAAATTAGCCATTTCTTTTTAAGATAGACATTTTGCAAAAGGACCTGGTTGCAACTACCGTATTAGACAGGTGACTGCCGACTAGCTTTCTACAGCATCCAATTTACCCTATGTTCCTCATTCCAATTTTGAATGAAATGATGGTCTTTGGAAAACGCTTTCATACCGCACTTAACAGTACATCATATTCGATAAAACCTCATGACAAATCAACACAAAGTCTTTATGTCCCTAAAAATAATCCTTGTTTTGAGAGTTTAAGGAATGACTTTATAGCTGTCTGTCAGCTGACGACGCAGAGGTGAATTTAGAAAGTTGTATCACAGCCACACAAAACCAAAACCTTAATCCAAAAAACTGATCAAAAAACTCTGCCACTCATGACAAATAATGCAGGTCTTCAACTTTCAAAAAGGCTCTGATGGTAGGTTAAAGCCACAAATGGAAATGTCTGTTACTCAGAGTAGTTTGAAAAGTGAGCAGACCTTAGCTCTTGTGTATAATTATTCTAGAAGAGAGGATGCAGTATAATAAAGTACAACCTCAGCTTTCAAGCTCCTTTGATTTAAATATTTTAGATATTTATAACTTCATAAACCAATCAGAGGCTCACCTTGATCTGAGTAAGTAGGTTCTGTGTGGAACCTACTTAGGTTGCGTGGAATTTTCTGTCTGGAAATTAAGAGATAAAAATGGGGGAAGATGGACGTTTCTGCTTTGGGGATCCAAACATGTTTTTGTAAGAAGTCAACAGGATTTGTGCTGATGAAACAAATCAGAGCAGACGTTCCCTCACTCCTACAGCAGATAACTTCGTGTTGCCCTAATCATTTTAACCACATAGTGTGCATCTACTTAAGTGGTGCAGCGTGCATGGCAGCTGTTTTTTTTGATGTGCACTCCCTTACCAAGTCCTATTTAATAATATCTTATAGGTAGAATCTGTTCCTTACACAGTTTGGGGTTGTTTTTTTTTTTTTAACTTCTGGATGCAGATACTGTCTACAACAAATTACAAAAATGTGCAACATATATGAAGATACAGGTAACATATCCTATAAATAGCATGTTTATATAAAACATGCGGCTCAGACTAACGTTAAATGCGTTATCCAACATCTAGCGTTACACACGCATATTTATGTCTGTAAAATAGTTTCAACTATTCATGTCTGATCCATATGATTTCAATATAAAATCCATGGAATTTGCAATAAAATAAGTTGAATAAGTATTACTATGTTTTGTATGTTTTAAAATAAGCTTACCTAGACACAAAAACTCTCCCTGCATGTGCCACAGAAAATTAATGCATGTGGCCTTTAAAACTGTACCAGCAGCATTAAATATTGGAGTCTAGATATAAGTAAAAACATGTTAAGTATTCTAGTCTGTGGTCTGTATATTTTAGTCCACGCTCTGTAGTCAAAGTTAGTTTTGTAACCTAGTCTCTAAAATTTTATTAAGTCTTGTTCAAAATATCTCAAATGATGGGTCAGCTACCACTTCCACTGGAAGAACACCCTGTACTTTATTGAAAATCATTTCACATGATATTTCTTTCATAAGACTTTTTGCTTGCCTGAGGCAGTTGCAGGTTTGGAGCTTTTTTCACAATACGCTATAAAAGAAGAATCCATGCATACCTAGCATCATATACATTTTTTTTGTTGCTCCTGTTCTTTCTTTCCTTTCTTTGTTTCCTTCCCCAAATGTGCGCATACTGACCTATGCACAATGTGGCGTTTCCTTTTAAGGAAAGACTGGCCAATTTTTAGGGGGCTGAAGGAGTACTATGGCACTACCAACTCTCCCTTTCCCTTCGTGAGCAGATCAGATGTATTAATTTTATAGTTGCTCCTAGAGATATCAAAACTGCTCAAGGTGCATGGAATTATTGCTTACATCTTTCTCCGTCCTTTGATGCATTGAGGAAGATCTCAGTCCATCCAAATGGAGACATCATCTACCCAAATGTTCTGTTTGCGTACTGTCAATTAGCTTTTTAGATTAATCTGTGATTTTTCTTTCCTACAATTATATGCAGGTTTTCTATTCTGGAAAAACCTTTTATTGTTTAGCCCTGTGTTTGATTAGGAATCTGGGGGCTCTGCTGACTTGATCTTAACTGTATTTTTTTCCTTAAAATTTTTTCCCCCTACTTCCAATATTAGATAGGGAAATTAAGTCCATCTTCTCCTGGATGTAACATGAGGATTCTGTAACAGATTCTCTAAATGAAATTTCAGATTTCTACCCTAGCAGTTGTAAAACCCAGCCCTATCATCTCCAACAATATAAAATCATTCTGTCTGCATTTCAAATGACTAACATTTCGTTTAAAAAAAAAAAAAAAAAGAGGCTGGCAAAATTCTTCATTTCTGGAAGCAGTCTAATGCTACTGAATCAAAACTGATGCTTTTTATCTCCTTTTCTAAGCAGTCTGGTTTTGTATGCCATTTTCCCTCCCCCCTACATTATTGACTACTATACGTCACTGCCTAAAAGTTGCTTTACTTGGCCCTGCTGAGACTTTGGCTTGGACTACTGTGTCCAGTTTTGTTTGGAAGACACTAGGAAACAAGCAAACAGACAAACAAACAAAAAAAAAATGGAAGAGAGCCAGAAGAGGACAAATCTGAAAGCTAAGAGTTTTAGGAAGCATTATGTTGTATACACAGCTGAAAGAGCGAGGTGTTCCAAGATTACGAAAGGTCCCGAAGAAAGACATAGTGATGTTCTGCTATACAAAAAGGAGCGTAATTTTCTATTTCTACTGGGAAAGGATAAATGACTATATGGATAAAGAAAGCATACATTACAAAGAGTAAATATTTGCCATGAAGAAGGCTTTCCTTGGAAATCTAAAGAGGACTTGCTGTTTATAGAAATATGTTTTTGTTTGCACCGTGTTAAATATGGCAGATAGATGCCCTTCTGTTTCAGGGATGCAATATTTTGTCACCTTTATTACAGACCATTAGAAGAGGCCAAGATATTAAACTCGGAAAGACTTTTATGCATGTATATTTTTACTCTGCTGAGGATATTTTGTATGTCACTGATGGCAGTTGTGCACTGCAGGTGTAAAGGAATAGGAAAGAAAAATCAGTCAGTTTTTAGGACAGTAGAAATGTGAAGTGTTGTAGAGTATAACTACTGGACCATATGTAAAAAGGACTTGCAGGCTAATAGAAGAAGAAATCAAACACAAATAGTTGACCCAGTATGGTATATTGAGGCTCGCTATTTTACTTATTTACTTTAACTTGTTTTTTACTTTGGGGGATGTGTGTTCGGAGGATTAGAAGTGGTAAAAACTATAATTCAGCATTTAGCAAAGGCTCGATAGTTACCCTGAGACTTGTAGACAATATATCAATCCATTTGTCACGTACTTGCGGTTCCCACTTCAAGTAGAAGGCACAAAAATAATAAACACTGGGACCACAAAGCTGTTTCCTGATATTTTATTAAATAAAAAGCTACAAACAAAAACAAAAATCCGTGCAAACCTGATTGCTGCTGCCAGCTCTTGTTAGTAATGGTATTATTTGTGTTAATGGTGGAGCTACATACATATTAAATTGAATTACCTTTAGCCATACCTTCAAACAGAATCAGTCCATAAATGTTTCTACACTTTTCTTTATATGAAAGATAATTTGAAAATAAAAATGTAGTTCCGCTCTGTAAAATCAGATGTATGTAATAGAAACCCATGAAACTAGGCCTATCCATCAGCTTTGGAGTTCCTTTGAAAATTTCTCCTTTTTAACCTTCATCAGTGTCTATTCACTGTCATGCTTTCCTTTTATAGCTACTTAGTTGTTGGACTGGCTTGTGAAATGCTTTGAGATAAGTTTGCGCAATGCGCTACACAAAAGAAGCTGAAGAAGCATGCTGTTCCTCAATAGATGCAGATCTGGTGTAGAAAATTGGCAAATCTCTCAAATTCCTCTAGGCACATGGTTTACAGTAAAATGTTTTATGACTCTGTAAACATCAATCACAGATGCAGGAAGCAATTTTTCTTTTTTTCCCTCTTGATCCAGATTTTTCTAATTCAAAAGTTGTTTACCAAGGGTAAACACATCATTCTGTATCCCCTTCAATTTTTCCACATTTTGGTTTTCAGTGTCGCTCCCAAGCTTCTTTGTTTAAAAAGATGCGTGCTGGAACTGCGCGTCGTCTTTATTGCACACAAGATTAAAATGTAAGGGTTATGAAGTTCAGCTGAAGTGAATCAATCTGATATACATTAGGGGAAAACAATGGTAAAACCAGCATTAATACATGACTTGTAACCATACAGCTGGTCACGGCAATTTTTAAATTTGTGCTTAAAAAGAAAACAAATACATTCCCTAAGAATGGTATCAGATGATTAAGAGGTATAAAAATGCAGTTTTTTTAAAAGTAATTGGCCAGGGTTAGAATCAGAATGGGTTTTTTCATGACCTTAAAAAAGATATAATTTGAACTCACAGTCGAACCCCAGTTTTGTTTTAAACGTTTGTTTCTCATACCAATGCTGATCTCAAAAGAAATGACAGGGTTTAGTTTTCAACCAGATTTAAGTCCGTCTACCTGGAGGTGATGTTAACATCTAGCACACAAGGCCCAGAGGTTTCGTTCTGCGTAGGATGAACATGAAGCATCTTGCACTAAATTTTTAGTAGAGTAGGATGTGCTCGAAATTAGTCTTTACCATGTTGCATTTAGAATACTGGAAGCAGAGGCTCCTAATGCAGGCAGTGTGAGCACTTCACCCTATATTTAGCTCTCTTCATACTAGAGTTATCTTCTTATTTCGAACACTTTAATGGTTAAGATTTACTTCCCTCCTACCCTTAATATATGTGTATAATATATATCATTTTTTTGCGGCAGGTTTAAATTTCCCCGTGTGCAGTGTGTATGTGCGTTGGCTCAGAGAAGGGGTCTCTCCCAAACAATCTTCCACTTGTGCCTTCCATCTTCCACGGAGGGAAAAAATTTGCTGCCGCAATCTCTTTTCTCCCTGAGCAAACACAGCTGGTCACCGTCCCGAGGCACGAGGTAGGTGCCGGGCAGGGTCTGCTCTCGAGGCTGATGTGTCCACCTCCGTGAGCGAGGAGGTAAGGGAGTAAAGAGAGAGTAACCGTTTGCTAATAATTGGTCTTCCCCTGGTGGAAGGGCTCATCAGACTTAGTCATAACAAGGTTTATACAGACTCTTAGTTCTAATTCACATTCTCAAATAGGAATACAAGATACAGCAAAACCTCGTTTAAATAAAGAGCTGTTCTCTTCTGGTTGAGAACTCCAGTGAGTCCTCTAATTAGAAGCTTATCTGTACTGCTGTTTTTTCTAATTCTCAATTATTTAATTTATTCTCTGAGACTATTATTCCTCCTTTCTCTGAGAGTTACTTTCACCTTTCTGTATTTTCTCACCTAAAGAAGTGTTCCGTCTCACTTCATGCCTTTAGCACTAGCACAGTTGCAAACCCACTGCTACAAATGAGAGATAACGCCTTCAGGATAGAAATAAAGGATAAGATTAGCACAAAATAATGCAACAAAAGCATATTTCTCATTTAAAACATGAGAAAAAAAGCTTTATCCGTTTATGTATTTATATTAAAATGTATGTTTCTGGTATATATAATTTATACATGTTTCAGCATTCACGTATATAATTAGTATTTGTTTCTAAATATTTTATTCTGCAGTTTTCATGGTATGACATGTTTTTAAGCATTCATTCTATGAACTCTTGATATTTCAGAATAATTTACTTTAGACCAATTTTTGCTGGAATATTCATTAATTTTGTTGCTCTGGAGAAAAAGAGTTTGTTTTTTTTTTAAAAGAGGTGAAGACTACAGACCTATATTCTTTTAAATTAATGTAAGATAAGCAATAGGCATTACAGAGCTGAGAGAAAAAACAGCTGCTCCAACTGGGAGGAACGCAGAGAGTATGGAAGTAAACAGATGCTTAAAGAAGGCGAGATGGAATTTAAAATAGGACCAGTCTGAACTTTCAGTGGCACTGCTCGGAGCTGTGATGTACTTCAGCTGTGATGGGAACCTGTGTAAGCACAAAACAACTTGCAAGACAAATTATTTTCTTTAGTGCTGAGCACAACAGGCCCTGGTCCAGTGAAGCATATACATGTGGTTAATCTATTAGTTCCTTTAAAAATCAAGTAACAATTTCTTTCCCTTATTATTTATTTGTTGTTAGACGTTTTTTTTTCTTTTTTTTTAAAAGAAATCAGATTACTTCATTTTACTTACAAGTAGTTTATGGAATATGAACACGTGTCATCCTAGAAAATAGGTCTTATTTATGGTAGACGCTACCACAGTAGTGTCTACAATAGAAAGATAGAAACTAAGGAAAGTACTTCTTTAGGCAAGGTGTACAGATTGTAAACCACTCAGTGAGTATTAGGACTAAAAGCTTTTTTTTGTAAGCCTGGCTTATTAGGTTGTTGACATAGCGACTTTCCTTAAGGGAATGTGTATGTATATAACTCCTTGGTATGGTGTGAAAACATGGCACCTTCCATCAGTTCAAATAAATGAATGCCATATGGTTTACTTTGGCGATCTCTTTCCAGATGGATATATGCTGTTTAGCATATTGCGAATATTAGCCTGAGGTGAAAAAAAAAAAAAAATCATTAGAATGATTTAAAAAGATAAAAATATTGAAAGAAAGGTAAACCATACAATTTCTTTCTAAGACAACAAAGATGACATAAACAAGCAAACAAAAAATCGATTAATTTGGAATAGCAGAGAAGATGGAGAGAAAAAGGAAAAAGGAAAATTGGCCTTCATTTTAATTGTGGAAAGAGGATAGGCCTTGAAAAATGAAACAATAGGTCCGTATGTGATATATGCAGAAATCTTTTCAACAAAAACATCTAAAGGGGTTTCATTTATTTATTTATAGCTCACGTTTTAAGGAACTGTATAGTCTGCATGCTTACAGGATCATTTGGGTATAGCCAAGCCAAATTTAGCTCAGGAAATTTCACATTCACTGAAATATATGCTTTGAGATTTCCAAGCGGAGCCAATTTTAATGAGGGTGTTCCAGCTTTTTAGCAGAACAGTTCAATGAAATCTTCAGGTTTAGTAGTGACCAGAGCGGAAGAAAAAAAAGCCCACAAAAAATCTTTACTGACAGTCCCTTAAACTGCTGAAGGACAGCAGACAAGTAAAAAGTAGATTAAAAAAAGGGAGTAGATAATACAGAATGCACTGCTTTTACTAAAACCGTTTTTCATCAGAAAACACCCTCTTTTATAAAATATTTTATTAGCTGTGAGGTCATGTTCAAATTCTTGAAAATATTGTGAATTGTGTGAAAGATACTGTGCCTGTTGCCCCTTGTCCTGTCGCTGGGCACCACTGAGAAGAGTCTGGCCCTGTTGTCTTGACACCCACACTTTAGATCTTGATAATCATTGATGAGATCCCTCTCAGTCTTCTCTTCTCCAGGCTAAACAGCCCCAGGTCTCTCAGCCTTTCCTCATCAGAGAGGTGCTCCCATCCCTTGATCATCTTTGTAGCCCTCCGTTGGACTCTCTCCAGCAGTTCCCTGTCTTTCTTGAACTGGGGAGCCCAGAACTGGACACAGTACTCCAGATGTGGCCTCACCAGGGCAGAGCAGAGGGGGAGGATGAGCTCCCTCGACCTGCTGGCCACACTCTTTTTAATGCACCCCAGGAGATCATTGGCCTTCTTGGACACCAGGGCACATTGCTGCTGCCCACCAGGACTCCCAGGTCTCTCTGGAGAGCTGCTTTCTAGCAGGTCAACCACTAACCTGTACTGGTGCATGGGGTTATTCCTCTCGAGGTGCATTTAGCTGAACAGTATCTTTTGAACTTACATAACCATGTAAAGGGGAGAGAGTTATGAAAGTCTTGATTATACGTGAAGTTAAAATTGCTCAACTACATGTTCAGCCTCAGAGCTTTCATTTTGCCTAAAGACGTATTTTACCTTTTAGACAACATCATTAGAATTCTCTTGAAAAAAAATGTTCTAGCCCAAATGAAACTGTTCATTCACCTCAAAGTCTGAAGGGACATTTGTGACCAAATCTGAGTGGAAATGGAAGGTGACATAAGACATGAAACATTTCATTCACGTGGGGAAAGAGAATCCTCTGAAATGTTTCACTTTAGCAGGGTTTAGCTACTGCCTTCTTCCCTGGAAAAATGAAGCAGAAAGAAGCAAATGGAGACCTGCTTTTCTGTAACAATAAGAAAAATAAACTGGTTGCAATAAAGTGAAAGGTTTTTCCCTAGAGCATCAAACAAAATTAATCACAGCAATAGAGGTGTCAGTGTAGTGTGTAACTTAAGATACCATGTACTGACTGATATAGCTGCATTCAGAGTATAGCAATGCTTTCAGGGGTCACTGTTTTAGCTGCAATGAGTATTTTGGGATGGGTGGGGTGTGTACAATGTGGAGAAGCAAGGCTAGACAGATGTAGGTGAAATGTTCTTCCCTTGGAAATCTTTGAAAAGAGGAGATTAAATAATGATATTAGTTCAAATTTATGATTAGTACTCGTAACACTGACATTTCTTTTTCCTTTCCATAGATAGATCCTACGTTATACATCTTCCAGAGAAAATACAGGAGCTCCATGCTGTGCAATGGCTCAGCTGCCAGTCGCTGAGTCTTCTGTGGTCGATTGACTTAACAGTCATTAATGGAGACAGCAATTGGCACTTTCAATAAAATGGAAATCATGGAAATCTTGAGTAGTTTAACATCGGATGGCCACCAAATGAGGTCGAACTGATAATTCACACAGATAGACAGTGATATTTTTCAACGTGTCAGAGAGAAATGGCGCTATCATCAATAGGGTATCAAAAAGGTTTAAGGTGCATATAAGGTAGAAGTGTTTTGGTCAATTTAATCAAAATAATGACATCTTTTTCAAAAGGATTTTTAAGTCAATTCGTAAAACATTTTTTTTTTTTTAAATTATAAAGTAGTTCTTCTTATTCAAAATAATCCGGAGTTTTTCTTCAGTGTTCATCTTTTTTCAGACTTGTTCCTTAAGTTGAATGTCTTTGGTGATTTTTATTTGGACAAGGAATTAATTTTTATTCTTGAACTATGTTCTGCTACATTCTAATTCTAGATTGAGATCCCAATCCTAAATCCCTTGCTCTGTTTTGATAAACAATTATTGTTTGAATCTACCCAGCTTTGTAGCTGTTATTTAAAAAAATATAGATCTGTTGCCTTTGAACATATTTTCACTTTTTTGGTTATTTCCAAGGTCTTCTTTGACTGTGCTGTCTCATTATTGGATCAGTCACAAAAATTATATGTTACTGGAATTTTATAGATTTCCATGTAATATGTAGGCTACAGCTTGCCGAAATGTTTGGTTTTAATAAAGCGGAAGAATATTTCATTTCTCAACAGACATTGCTTCTTTTTAATCAGGTCCAGAGTCAGAAGTGTTGCTGAATGTTTGACATGCATCATTGTATGTTTTTCTAATTTAAGAAGTATGGAAGTCAACAGATTATATCATTAAAGCTCTTCACGTTAGAACTTCAGGTGTAAGTCAGTGTAAGTCAATGGTAATTGTTTTTATTTTGCCTTACTAGTGACCTCATAGCCTGTTTTAGGAGACAGACCATTTTGAAGAGACATAGTTGGTTTTTTTTCTCCCCCCCCCCCCCTTTTTTTTATTGTCTTGTGGTAAATAAAATTTCAAGTGTCTAGCTGTTCAGTCTCTCCTTGTCAAGCCGTGTTCTTTTAGACACCTTAAATCTTGCTGCTAAAAGAGAGAGAGAGAGGGTGAAAGAAAGAGTGAAAGAAAAGAGAAGAGCTTAGTTAGTTAGGATTTCTCTCAGTCACTAGTATCTGAGAGTCTCATGTCTCACGTGAAGTGCCTAGACCGGCAGCATTCATTCGCGTTGTGCTTATTTAGGCCTGCGACCACCCCAATGGATGGGTGTTGTGTTGTGTGGTGCTCTAGTATTGGGGCTATTACAGCCACCGGGCTCAGCTGAGTTCAAGGAACTCATTCATCTGCTTGATTGCACTGGCAGTCCAGGGCCAGTGTGCTCCTCTGGCAGCAAAATACTAACCAAGCTTCTGTAATACCTGTCATGCAAACTCATGCTCGTATTTTGTGAAGAAATGCCATGGACAAAATCACTCTGCCAGAGGGAGCTAGGGTTAACTAGAGCTAATTAAAGAAAAAAAAAGAATAGAAAAGAAAAGAAAATGGAGTTCAGATTTTTGTTTTTCTTTTCTTTTTTTTTCCCTCCAAGTTTATTGAACAAGCATTGAATGCTGCCTCTAAATGAATTTCAAACTAGTGTGGAAGTGAGACACAAATTAGTAGTATAGAAGATAAAAATCTTTACCTGTGAATAGGCAAATCTGGGGTGAACAAAGTACATGTTCCAGAATATGCTGGAAGCTATTGCAATTACAAAATTTAATAAATGTTTGACAATAAGTATTGACCTAACTTCCCAAAGGCCATCAGATTAAACTGAGGCTACTTATTGTGTCTTCAAATGCTTTTAACAGCTTTTTGAGTTAGCGAGAACTCAGACAGCATTTCATGAAAGAGGTAATAAAATAAAGCTTTTCAGTAGTCTAACCCAGAGGTCAAAAAGGCATAGAATAAAGTTATCAGCATCAGTCCACAGAAGCCCTGACTGAATTGTGGCTGGTAACTTTGCGTATGAAGTTCCAACAATGAGCGCAAAGCAGCACCTTGGGTAGCCTCGAAATAAGGTAGAAAGAACTTCAAAGGACAAAGGCAAAATTAAATAGAGAGTTTTTCCACTTTTTTTTTGTTTGTTTATTTAGCCCAGAAACCCAAGGCTTAATTTTCCAGAAGAACATGTTTCCCAGAATTGGCTATAAAATCACTCTGAAATACATTTTTAAAAACTAAATATAGCTGAGCTGTTGAAGAGGATGTAAGCTTGTTTAAAACACACCTTAAATACTTTTTAAGAGCCAAGAAGAAAGCTGTAATACCAAAACTAAACATCTAATTGCTCCTTTGATTACCCAAATCAAAAGCAGAAAGCAGATGTTGTTTTAAAACTACTTGGTATCGCAGATGATATCCTTCCAGATGGTTATTGCCAACTATGAATGGATAGAAACTTATTTACAACTAAAATCGGTTTTCAGATTTACTTTGTACCACCTGTTACTTTAATGGTCTTTAGGGTAGCTACCTTTTAAAGAGGTTTTGAGCTGATATAGCAAAATTTATAAGCTACCCATTTATCTGCAGTAAGCTTGATTTGGAGAAAATTGTAGATGTCATTGCTTTCTAAGTTCCATATATATATATATATTATTTAATTTCCCACAGAAATCGTGAAGATTTGAAACTGGGTTATGTAGTTTGATAAATGGAGTCTGAGCGTCAGAAGTTTAGAGCTAAGGCTTTTAAAAGTGTTCCTAATGACTACGGCTGCTGAAGGTGATAAGGGAACGGCTGCTGAAACAAATTAATTTGTATTTAAAAAATTTGCCCTCAGATTTTTGGTTCAGATGGGCACTCGTGTGCTTGAATATTCATTCCAGGTCTATTAAATCCTATCTTTTGTTTAAAAATGGAATGGAAATATCGAACTTTCCTATAGAATTTCCTTCGCGGCTTATTTTCTGAAAAAGAGGACAACAGCAACCCCATTTAGACTGAATATGATCTGTCGCCTCTTTAGTTGCTGTATTTTCTCACTGGCAAGTGTTCAAGGACAAAACGACCCTTCTATTATTTTTATCCGTTTTTGCCCAAGCAATGCTTTTAAACATCTCCCCAGAGTTTTAGGAATTCCCAAGATTTAGCACTAAAATGTATAGATGTGATGTATTTTATTTTAGTTTAGTTCAGTTTTAGTTTATTTGTTTTATTTTATTTTTAGGCCATGCTAGTGCTGAGAGTTTAGTTGTCTTAAAAAACACTAAAAAGAAGATTGAATGCAAAGGCTTCCTTACGTGGGTTTTCCTTCTTGTACTAATTTAAATACACCATTTTATGTATTCTTCTATCCACTAATTTTTGCTGAAGCTTTGATTCCATAAATGTTATCATTCAAGCCCAACTGCGGATAGTAGCGTACAGTATTCTTTATTCTCAGAGGGCATAATATGACCTCAAATGAAACTCAAAAAGAGGATAAATTAGTGATGCATATACACCTGTAGGGATTTCATTTGAACATTTGTTTTTACAGCAATTTACCTCTAAAGCATTGATAAGGGCATCAGGAAAAGTTCAAAACCCTGATCATTGTTCCATTGTTTGATTTATCACTCATACAGAGCCACAATGTGGTGATGGTATGGCGCGGCTGCTTCAGGAAAAATGCAAGTGTTACAGGTGTGTATAAACACTTTGTGTTTGTGAAAGGGAAAGCTTAGTTTTATCTAAAGTGGTATTTTCAACTTTGAAAGGAAGTTGTCAAACCAAAATTTTATAGCTTAAAAAAGTTAAGACTATAATAAAAGAAAATGTTTATTAACCTTATCACCTCCTCATTAACATCACTGCTGTGACTTCTGCAAGAGATGGGAGCACTACTGAAATGTCTCATTTGCATTTTGCATATCTAACAAAAGCAGGTACTTTGTTTAAATTATAGCTAATATCATTGTAGTGATGTTATATATTAGAAATTGATTACCTTGTTTCTTCTTCTATAATGGCCTCATTATATTTGATTTTTTTATGCCTCATTTTTTCTTATTGAAATAATAAGTATGCAACAGTGAGGTCATTAATATTTTATACACATTTTTCTTTCCACCTTTCCACTTCAGATGGAACACGTTGACATAGTCTGACAACAAATAAAAGCACTTTGGCTATAAGCATTGTCTGTCTGTGAGTAAAATCGGGCTGCTTGTGACGGCTAGGGTTAGCTATTGAAAGAAAATAAAAAGTATCCCGTATATTTTCAAAGAATGAGGTAAACTGTAGGTTAATTGTGCAAAAAGGAACAACTCGAAACAATGTTCTGGGTACCTGAACTTTGCAAAAAAACCACTATGAATGGATATAAGAAGAGAAAACTGGGGTAAGGAGAGTCTGACAGCAGGACTCTAGTACATGCCTCAAACTTCAGAACCAGAATATTGAAATATACGGCTCTTCATCCCGGGAAGGCCGCTTCGTCAATTTGTAAAGTCATTTTTAGTTGTGGTATCTGTTGTTTGGTTTTTTTTTGGTTTTTTTTTTTTTTTTTTTCAAATGATCTTAGATCATCAGTATATTTTTTTTTTCTGTTCTGATGTTTAGTTTTCTTCATTTTTTTTTCTATTCCATATACAATTACAATTAAAATTATTTCTTTTATGTGTGTAAAGATTGATCCTGCCTCCTCTGCTCACTGTGGAGTGTCTTACCCTGAGAACACCATCGATCTGAGTGGTATGAATAAAGAGTTTATCCCTTTCAAGAGGTTATCAGTCTTTATTCCTCTGAAGCAGCCTTGTAAGGTTTATGAATGTTTCGTAGTAGTTATAAGGTATTCATACCACTATATTTACTGTTTATCTGCTTAGATGTACTGTAACTCATAAATCAAGCCTTCTAGTCATTCGATCATTTCCTCCAATTTCTTGAAAAGTTTCTTCTGTTGAGGTGCCCAAAACTGTGCATCATATTGCAAATGTGTAATCAAGTGCTATACAGAAAGGGACCCTTATCTTTCTTTCCATGACGTAAAGCAGATGTGTATTTCACTATCAGTATTTCTATATGGCGGGACAAGATATCTTGGGTTTGTTTGTACTGTATGACCTTCCAAGACCATATTTCTTTTTTTTTTTTTTTTTTGCCAAAATTGCCCCTAAGTTTTATACAGTTTTACCTCTTTCAAAAATATTAATTTCTGTTAAGTGTAAGAAAACATTCAAAATTCATAAATATGTTAGATTTTCAAGCTGGATTTCATTGTTTCCTTCTTTTCCTATGATGCTGGGTCCATGTTTCTCTGATGTTTGCAGCCTTTTCAATGTGGCTGTACTTACAATCGTAGAATCATAGAATGGTTCGGGTTGAAAAGGACCTTAGAGGTCATCTAGTTCCATTCCAGTTCCATTCTAGTTCTAGTACTTCGTAAGTACTTTTTAAGGTTTCCATTAATTCAGCTGTTTAAAACTTTGTACAGATTTTTTTCAGGTAAACACAGAAATGTGAAAAATCTCAGCTGATATTTGTGGTGATCCTTTGTTTTTACTGCATTGTACCTAAAAGTAGACTCCTTGTTACGTAAACCCAGGCCTACAATTGCCATTTATACAGATTTCTTGACATAGCTAAACAAAAAGGCATTGGTTCTTCAATTGACTTTAGTGACACTTCATATAGAAACCAACTGGAATTACTTTTACTACCTCATTTTTATGTTAGGGTGTATCATGTATTAAAATCGAAGGATCTCTTGCTGCCTCTTGAGAAATGCTTGTAAAAAAGCAATTTGAAGTTGGAACATTCTATCAAGGGAAGTATTGGATTGTCCATTGTATGACATTTTCACATCAAGACAAAAAGCCATTCTGGAAGAGTTAATTTAGTTAGTGGGCTCTACGCAGGAGGAACAAAAATAAAATTCTGTAGCTAGAGAAATACAGAAGATAAAAGTATATGACCCTAAAGATTGGATTTGCCCCCAAATTTCCTGGTATTTTTGAACACAGTAAAGTATAAAAGGTTCTCTCTTGCAGCTGCAGTTGAAGTACGATTGAGACCAAACATATAGTGTAATTTTTGCTATTTTAGGCAAGTTATTCAGTAGTACTTATTAGAAAATACAGTTGATAATCTACATGAGAAAGCATTTTCATGATTAGCATTTCAGCCAGTCTTCAGCACCCGAGAAACTTAAATGCTTTTAAAATACAAATTATGGTTGAATCCACTCCTTTTGGTACTTAGATCCATCTTTAGTTAGCTTCAAAAATACTTTTGCAGCTGCTGACCAAAGTTTTCAGGCATTTTGGAAAACTGCTTGATTCTTGATGCTACCACATACTTGGGCACCTACAGTGCAGTTATTCCCAGACCTTTTTATAGGCATGACTCAGCTGAGAAAATTGTCAATGTTGCCTTACCCTAAGGGCATTTCTCAGCCTTTTTTCCCTATGTCCATCCATACTAACTTGCAGTATTGCTGAAGCTGGGCTTAGAAACACAGGAGGCAGTTGTGTGCGGTGCCAGGAAAAGTAAGGCTCAACTTAAACACATTTCATGAAGGAGGTATGGGTACATCACAAATTTGTCCTTGCGTGATTAGGATGAACGTAAGGGTGATGGTTTTTTGAAATTAAAATATGAATATATAGATATGTGTGCATGTATCGATTTATATTAAATCTGTAATATGTGTAAGTGTGTGTATATATATATATGCATATATATATTGCCTGGTGAGGCAGTGGAAGAGGTTGTCCAGGGAAGCTGTGGATGCCCCATCCCTGGAGGTGTTCAAGGCCAGGCTGGACGGGGCTTGGAGCAACCTGGTCTGGTGGGAGGTGTCCCTGCCCAGGGCAGGGGGTGGCACTGGATGATCTTTAAGGTCCCTTCCAACCCAAACCATTCTATGATTGTATGAGATAATATACGGGTAATGCTGTCACATACACTGGCTGTATTCATTTCATGCTCCATTCAAAAAATTCATTCATTTGATTCTTGTGTTGAAGCATTCATTCATAGATCATATCAGTGGACGTTCAGATACTGCTTGGTTTAGACCTGAATCAAAACACTGATAGGCATGAGGACTGCAGCTAATTTTACCCTAAATGTTAGAAATTACTGGGTTTCGTCACTATGACAAACTCCCTCAGAACAGAGATGGGACACCACAGTGCCCTCCTGTGCGCTGAAGAGCTTTGCTGGTGATGGGGTGATGCTTCTTCCTTTCTAAATCCCTGGCCTGGATGGTGAGTGGAACAGACTACATCCCTTCGGAACACACCAAGGAATGTGACAGGGCACAAAAGCACCCCTTGAAGTGCCATTTCTCAAAAAAGAGTTACATTGATATAAAAAGATGCTGATGAAAATGAATGAAAAGCTGCATTTTATGTATTTCCCTTAAAATTAAATCAGGAAGGTCTCTGTCCTCCCTTTCCAAATGGCTTCTGGAGGTTTATATGACAAGTTCTCTGTCAGAGACTGCCGTTTTGCAGTAACTTGCATCTCAACTTACTTTCATTGGAAGGAACCACTGCAGGAACATTTATGCCATCTTTAATAAGCTACATCTCTTCTGAAGTCTTCCAGGTGGTCCAGACATTTAATCTTTCTTCCTGCAACTTATCTTCATCTTGTCTAAGAGGCAGTTTGATCATATTAACCGTGGTCAGCGGGCCATGAGGTTAGATTAATGCTGGTAGTACTAAAAGGGAAGCGATGGAGCATCTGAGAGCAAGCAAGGGAAAAGGGAAAGTGGGACCAGCCCATTTGGCAGCAGGCAGATATTAGATCAGCACAGTGGGAGGGCAAACTGAGTCCTTGTCACTCAGATTCCCATTACACAATCTCTTTTCTACCAAAATTAGTATTTTACATCAGTGTGAACCCTAATAAACTTGTTTGATATATACCTTTAAATGGAATAAGCAAACAAACACAGCTCACTATTACAATTGCACATTAAGCACTTTGGGATGAGAATGGATTTGACCAATTATTGCCAATATATTTATTCTAAATATAAGGCATACATTCTCAGTGCATGTACATGTGTTTGTATGTGTGTGTATATATAGTATAGAATGCAAGCATAGCATGTGTACATATTTAGTATACTACAAGTATTTCCATATCACACATTAAACGTATTATTTTTTACTATTAGAATGTTTACTTTCAGAATTAAAATATTAATGACTAAATCCAGACTTTCTAGTTATTTTTCTCCTTGTTTCTATGACTCATTATCCATCAAAATTTAGAGTGTGTATGTACATGTATGTAAACACACTTTATAAGCTGCTCTTATCTATGCAAATGCAATGTAGAGGTAGATGGAATCATTAATTGATGATAAATTAATTGATCGTTTAATTGATGATGGGATCAAGTGTACCCTGACAAAGTTTGCTGATGACATCAAACTGAGTGGGGAAGTGGACACTTGGGAAGGGAGAGCCACCCTGCAGGAAGACCTGCAGAGGCTGGAAGAGTGGGCTAACAAGAACTTCATGAAGTTCCACAAGGACAAGTGTAAAGTCTTGCACCTGGGAAAGCATAATCCAGGAGTGCAGCACAGGCTGGGATCTACCCAGCTGGGGAGCAGCTCTGTGGAAAGGGACCTGGGGGTCCTGGTGGACAACAAGCTCAATACCAGTGAACAGTGTGCTGCTGTGGCAAAGAAAGCCAACAGGATGCTCGGTTGCATCGACAAGGACATCACCAGCAGAGACAAAGAAGTCATTATCCCACTCTACTCGGTACTGGTCAGGCCACACCTGGAATCCTGTGTTCAATTTTGGTCCCCTCTATACAAGAAAGACATGGAGAGGCTGGAGAGTGTCCAGAGAAGGGCCACCAAGATGATCCAAGGACTGGGCAGCCTGCTGTGTGAGGAAAGGCTGAGAGAACTGGGTTTGTTCAGCCTTGAGAAAAGAAGGCTCAGGGGAGACCTTATCACCATGTTCCAATATTTCAAGGGGGGCTACAAAGAAGATGGAGACTCCCTTTTTACAGGGAGTCAGGTGGAAAACACGAGGGGTAATGGGTACAAGTTACTTCTGGGGAGATTCTGATTGGACACAGGAGGAAAAATTTTCCCAATGAGAACAATCAGCCATTGGAATAATCTCCCTAGGGAAGTGGTGGATTCCCCAACACTGGACACTTTTAAGATGCAGCTGGACAGGCTGCTGGGCCATCTTGTCTAGGCCATGCCTTTGCCAAGAAAGGTTGGTCCTTGAGGTCCCTTCCAGCCTGGTATTCTGTAATTCTATAACCCATACCTATAGAGTATATGTATTAATAATATTTATATTAGTAGATAGAAAGGAATGTTTGTGTTTTTTTCTGATGGACTGGAATGATTTCTACAAGAGTCCATGTTTTTGCAGATTTTCCCCCTAGCATTGGAAAAGGTTTTGCTTTGCATCAATTTATACAGTAAAACACTGAAATAAGGAGAGTGATGAAGAGTGGTGGACTGGTAGACTTAGTGTTAAACATGTTTTGGGTTTTCTTCTGGGTTTTTGTTGTCTTTTTTCCTTTTTGTGTAACATAAACATTTGTCAGAGGAGAAAGGAAAATTTCCCTTTTACCTGTTAATGCAGAAATTCCAAAACAACCTACAGATGGGGCCTGTGAATAGGATTAGCTGTTACAGAAGTTCTGCAGAGAAGTTTTCTCACAGCTAATGAAACAGTGAGCCTTTAAGTAATACCTGTTCTTTCACTGGCATGTCTTCTTTACAGTGAAATCCTTATTCCAGAATTCTTTCTCAGGACTTTCATCCCTAATAAAATTAAATTCTTTTCATATCCACTCATTTAGAACGTAAGCTATTTAATGTGAGAAGAATCACTATAGTGATAATAAATATTCTCCGTGCTGGTATTGTGCTTGAAGTTGCATACAGTAGGAAACGAAAACATGACAACTGGAGAACAAGAAAGCACAAAACGGACTTGTTCGGGGGGGGAAAGTATTTCAATAGCTTTTTTTTTTTTTTTTTTCTGCTTTTAAAACAAATTTTAGTTTAATGTTGGGAGAACTCCTCCTTCTCCCCAGCTGAGAAGATCACTGCAGGGTGTCTCTCTGACTGAAGCCCGCTACTCCCGGGGTTGCAGGAGATCAACGTTATCTTTTGCACACAGACATCAAAGGCTCTTCGAATGCAGGCCGTGGGTAAAGAGGGAGAAAGGTGAAAAAACTAACTGCCAACTCCAGGCATGTTTTCTGAGAAGGAGAAAAAGCCAGGCACCGAGAGGGAAGCGTACAGATATGAGAGTCAACAAACCAGAATAAAATACGTAAAACAACCCGAGTATCCGCAGTTATTGTTTGCTTATGTTGTAGTAACACCCTACAAAAATACACTGCTGAGCTGGGACTCAGCTGGTGAGTCTGGTTCCAGGAAATTTACCTCTCCCACTCCAGAGTAATGGTATTTTTCATTCCAAGCTGTTTGCCATGCAGCATTTTGGAATGCTCGGTTACTTTCCTTTTTGAATGATTTAATGCAGTACTTTTCACTGGCCCTCAGCTCCAGAAGTAAAGAAAAGGTTTTCCTTACCCACTTTTTCATGCTGCTTATCGTAAACATAGATTATACATCTGTTAGCTTTACCCCTAGAACCACATCGAATGTGGTCTTTGAGGAATTCTGACAAATCTGCCTAATTAGTGAGAGGTGAACAGAGCTTCATTGTATGAAGACACTGAGGGAAAACTGCAGGCATACTACGATCTTTGGCTTATCACAAGCAGATACGACTTGATAAGTACAAGAACTATTTGTTGTTTGAAACGTTCCACAGTTTCTTCAACATTTAATTTTTTTAAATTTTTTACATATTTCCTAGGCTTTTTTTTCCCAGGTTATTCCTTTAAATTTATGGGTTAAAAATACCTTTTAAAGGTACCTTCCTTCTTTCTTATGTTCTGGCTTATTGTCCCCATCCTTTTTTCTCTTCAGTCAAACAGAAGGAACAGGGAAGGGAAGGAAAGGGGACAGAAGGTGAAAAATGAAAAACGGTTGTTGGGTTATCCTGCATGCATATATTGATAAAAACACAAAGTAATGTAAAGACATTTTAAGTCAACAACTTCAAGTGAAAATAAGTTAACACATTCCAGGTACTTGTAGACTCCTCCTTACGCATGAAATGAATTTATGCTGCTTGATCAAATGTTAGTCTTGAAGATATTTCTGCTTTTCCAGACATTTTTTTGGTTAGAATTTTATTTTGCCGAATAAACTGCCTCTTTTGTAGAAGAAAATTGCATGTTCTAAATCTACACATGGTCTAACAGTTTTATGACACAAAGATGTTGTCCATCCATCACCGATAGTGACCTCTCCATTGCTCCTTGGTGACCTTTAAAAAGCTTAGTGATTACTTCTTGTTATTTCCAACTTTTCTGCAAAAGTCTAACCCGATACCTATACTGACAGCGCAGAAAGACGAGACAATCTAGACGTCAGTGCTACATAATAAGAAGAGAGTCATCTGTAGCAACAGAAACGAGTAATAGGCTATGTAATATTTATGGAGGGTATTTATATAAAAAGTATATGCCAATAAAAAATTGCTGTAGAGGTCACAGAAATAAATGGCCTGACTAGCAAGACATTGAAATCTTGAATCCTTTCAAATTGATTACTTTGACCTCAATTAACTTTAATAGGATCAGGGTTTCATTCTGTCTCTTTAAAAGCTGTTGCTGCTATGAAAAACAAATAAACTCCCCCTTCCCCTGCCTACACACGTAGTCAGGTTAAACGGGCAGTATTAATGTTTCATAAGACATTTTACATCCTTCTGTACAGACCAGAAGGACAGTAAACAAAATATTCCTCATGTTTTCTTGCTGGTAGGTCTTTTATTTCTGCAAGTTCTGTTTTACTCATAGACTTGATAAGAGACAGTTGTTTGGCTTTAGCTGCCAGTAAAGGATGCTGCAGACCCCAGCTAAGGGATTCAAGTGGCAAGCAGAAATTGTATTTACATGATTATATCGTATACAGAATTATCCATGTGCCAGTATCCAGTGTCTATGCATAACACCAGCAGAGCTATAGGTGGTTTGGAGATTCTGATCCCTCTTTTTCCAATGTTAATTCTTTCCTCACCAGACTCCTGAAAATGTTCATGGATGCCGATTAGCCTTTAGCAATGGATCAGTGGCCTGCAGACCTTTTTCATGTGTGGGTTTTTTTTTTTTTTTTTTCATGAAAACCCTCATAATCGCAATGAATACATTAAATGCTGTTGAATTTTATGTTATAAAAAAATGCATGTGCTTCCTCTCTGTCTGGAACCGTACTCAGCCCAAGGATGCTAAAAGGTGGATTTAGACCGGTTTTACCCTCCTATGAAATTCCTTCTTGGTTCATTAAAATACCAAGAAGTGAGTGGGATACTCACATCTACTGTACCCATGGGTAGCAGAGTGCACAGCAATTTGCAATGGTTCCACAAAGAATATATGTTATCTTTCGGTGGTCCTAGTTTATGAGTCACTTTTTTCCACCTCCTGTTGCCCATTTTCCCAGGATTTTCTCTGTTACAAAGGGACAAGGAAGGGGTGATGATTTTGACGGGGAGTCATTCTCTGACCCTGTTCATACGTTAGTCCAGATCTCCATGAGATTAGCAGACATATATTTAAGTTCCTGAAGGAGGCTTGGCTTGCTTTTCTTTTTTTCTTTCCTTTCTCACACTTTTCCTTAAAAGAAAGAAAAGCAAGCAGAGCCTTACCTACAGACGGAACATCCCAGGACATGAAAATAAGGCACAGAACTGTAAGGATTCTGGAGCTTTACTCACTCTTGAAAACCAGAACATAATGGGATCTGTCACTGCCTTTGGATTGGGCTCCCAAGCCAGGAACACTCTTCATGTTTTTAAAGTACTCCTATGTGTTATTAAGATTATACAACTGATAAATAGTCATATTTCCTCTCACTTAACCTGGGAACCCTGTTTTCTCCCACTAGCGTGGAATCGTTAGCTTTTTCTGTTTATGTATTTTACACTTCAGGCTGTGTAGTATACTTCACTATTTGGTGTGCTATGAAGCAAAATGCTTTATAGGCTTCAGCTCGTGGAAAATGAAATCAGCAACCGTCTTATAAACATTCAGAATTTTAACCTTTTTTTTTTTTTTACAGTAACATCCTTGTTTTCATTTTCCATTCAATTTTGTATTCTACACAAAATAAGAAGACACAGTAATTTGATTTGGGAATGTGGTCTTCTGATCTTCATTGTTTTATATAGTTTGCCATTGTATCTGAAACTATTGTATAGATATAAGGTAAGGTTATGTAAGCCAGAGGTTTTATCCATATTTTGTGTTGTTTTGATTCATTTTAAACTTATTAGAAGGAACAAGAGGCACTCCCAAAGCCTTTAAAGAAGCTTCTCTTACCTCTTTTCTGCTGAACACTTTAAAGAGTGTTATACTTCAGCTTCTGTTGCCCTACATGCATATCTGAGCATCTCAACACACATTAGTGCAAGAAATAATTTGGTAGATAAAAATATTTTGTTGGCTGCTCATTTGCCTTATCAGTAAAAAGGAACTTTTTAATTGTTTTATTGTGCTACCCTAGATTGCTTTAACCTTGATTTTTCACGCATAAAAGTACATTTATGTGAAATGTACTCATTTCACATAAATGTACTTTTTCTTCTGACAAGAAATACTTATGGAATGGGTGTTCAGATGTAACGACAATTGGTGATGAAGGGAGGACCTGTTCCTAAATGTCTGTAACTGACTCACGACACAATTACAGTACATTTAGCATCAGGAGACTTATTGGTTCATATATTTATATACCATTGTTTATTCACCATTGCACAATGGTGTTAACAAAGATATGGTGCCCAAGAATAAGCAGACAGTTTCTTTTTGCTTTCTTTGCCCATCCAGGAGGGAGACCAGCAGCCTGTGGGGTCCAGGTACCTCTAAACCCTTGTTTCCAAACCTGCCTCGTGACTGTGGAACAGTCACAAGTTGTGGTGAAGCCTGCCCACTAGCTGAACAAATGCAATTAATTCTCTGAAAGTTATATAGTGTTCTTCTCGGAAAGGTCCACCAGTAAGGTATGGATAAGTTATAGATATCCTTGTCAGAGAGAAAAATCCGCATAAAGGAAAGGATGAAAACAGTGCATCACCTGAGTCAGAATTTGGCATTTAGGCAGGCAAGCTGCATAACATGGGATCACAGAGAATGGGCCTAGGAAAGCAACATGGAACTGTACAGAGAGAAGTAGGGAGAAATAGGAAGACCTGGCAGAATTCAATTTACCATTGTAGGGGGCCTACGAGAAAGCTGGAGAGGACCATTTTATAAGGGCATGTAATGATAAGATGAGGGGTAATGACTTCAAACTGGAAGAGGGTAGATCTGGATTGGATATCAGGAAGAAATTTTTCACTATGAGGGTGGTGAGCCCCTGGCCCAGGTTGCCCAGGGAAGCTGTGGCTGCCCCATCCCTGGAGGGGTTCAAGGCCAGGCTGGACGGGGCTTGGAGCAACCTGGTCTGGTGGGAGGTGTCCCTGCCCAGGGCAGGGGGGTGGAACTGGGTGATCTTTAAGGTCCCTTCCAACCCGACCCATTCTGTGATTCTATGATTCTATGATTTAGTATTATTTCTACCTTTATTCTAATATCTATTCTAGATATTCTAAATAATATCTAATATTTCTACCTTTATTATAAAAGTACTGCACAAAGCACAAAAGATAAAGTAAAGCGACAAGGTTTCCACAGCTAGTTTAAGACAGGGTGCATTATGAGTTTTGCCCCCTGCCAGGAAACCAAAATTATGTCCTGATGTACGCATCCCTGCTTTTGCAGGAGTAGGATTCTGATGAGCAAAAAAACATCAGTAGCAGTGAACTGTGTAGGCAGGATGACACCGTGTCATTTTTGAATTCTTCTCAGTAAACAAGTACATATGCTCACCGCTGTCGCATACACGAAAACCAGTTCCCATGTCTAAGGTATAGAGCAAGCCTTCTGTGGAAGCAGAAACAGACTCATCACTTAATTACATAATTACTTTGAAAAAGTTGAATTGCTTTTCAATTTACAAGATGAGAGGGCAAAGAGGAATCTCACAAACTACTACTTTTACAGAAATTATAGCTCAGAAATCATCAAGTGGAATGTTTTTTTTTTTTATTTTTATTAATTTCACATTGAAATCCTGTACATCCAATTTTAGCCTAGTGCACATTTTTACAGCTGAATGTACAGCTGGAACCCCTGGAAATAAGAGCTTTTATTATGGAAATGCTGGCATAGTTTTAGCTAGGGTCGGCACACGCAACATGCTGTAATGTGCTTTAAAATTTGAGATGGAGACCAGAAGTCTGAGGCTCAACAGTAGCAAACCCTGTATGTATGAAACACAAGCCTCCCAAAAAAAAAAAAAAAAAAAAAAAAAGACATACAAGACTGCTGCTCCTGGCATAACATTGATTTTAAAAGTCAAAATGAACCTCATTGTGTTTGCTTAAAAAGAAGACAGTAACAAGAAATGTATTGGTTTGCAGACACAAACAAGAATCCTCACAGTAAGAAGAATAAAAGATACGGAAAAGCACAACAGACCACTCCGGTACTTATGAAACTAGGTGATCAGTAGAAGAAAATTTAGTTGTGTTAAAATGGATAAATATTAATATTTTGAAACCACTGTTTTGGTTACTGACAATCAGAAGCAGATTCCTCAGCCAAAAAGCTGAGTACCGGAATGTCAAAGCACTTTAATTTATCCATCTGTATAATTTTAAACTAGCAGGTGAGACAGAAGCAATGTTATAACAGTCTGGTCAGGATGAAACAATGGACTGATACTGCAGCAAATGATCTGGGAAAATGAGTTCTCTTTGGCAAGGTTCATAAGGCAGTAGGAAAACAGCCTGATCATCTCATTAATGTGGGTTTAAAATGAGAGTTCGGGATTACAAATATAAAAAGTGTTGATTAGGAGATAAATGGAGTCAGATGGACAATGACGTCCCTTTTAATTTTTACTGTGTTCAATGGCAAGTGACTTTGCACACATTTAATACATATGAATACAGTCCTTTCATTTTCTACCCTTTCTTATTTCTCACTTTGTTCCTTATCTTCCTATTCTTCATTCACCTTCTCCTACGCTTCTAAGCTCAATACAGCTATTCATTATGTCTCACTCTCCCGGTAGTTTCACACAGGATAATTTCACACTCCGAGCTGTGCATTAGCCTGCCACCTCCAGATGCACAAACGCCTCCCTACCTGGGGCTGGGTAAAACACTGGTGCCAATGGGGACGTGGATTAAATCTAGGAGGATAATCCTCGATCTCTCCCACAGCTGCTACTGAAGGAGAGACGCATTTTCTTGTAATTCTGATGGTGGTTGTTACAAATGATTACTGCACAGAACCATAAAAAGTCATCTTCCAAATTCAGGCATTTGAATATAGAAAGAATGAGGAGATGAAACGTAGAATAATTTTTGTGGAATGTTTTCATGTATACTAAGTGAGGCGTTCAGCTTCAGGAGCCAGTCACCCATCCTAAATGTCCACACAGGCACCACCTAAGCTCCGTGCATTTATCTTTGCCTTTATTCTATCCAAGTTTCATCCTATTCTCATAGATGTTTATGATTTCCATGTGGGGAAATCCAGGTCCTTTGGGTTCTCCCAATGTTGCTCTTCTTTTGGCTCTCCCTTTGTTCCTTCATTCATTCTTGTTTCATGTTTCTTTGTTCATTCCTTCCTTTCTTGGCTATGTAGACAACAGCTAGCTCAGCTTTCATCCACAAAATAAATTTTAAAAAGTAATGGTACACAGGATTTTAACTGATTTCTTGCTAAGAGTATAATCAATGTCCCTAATTAGAAATAGAGAAAAGCGAGTTTTCCAGAGTAGCAAAAGGATTTAACAGTTCTTTATATGGTGCTAATGATTTTCTGTGATTATCATAGGTCTGCCATGTGTCTTCCTAGAAAGAATTTCTTATGGCTGCTTTGTTGGAAGTAAATGCAATGGTGAGATCATTGCCAAACCCAACAGTATTAATATTCAGTATTAATATCCAGGTCATTTGTGCAGACCCAGCTTTTCTAAGCAGACAGATGTCTTCTAGGAGCCTCTAAGTTTCCTAGGTAGAGTGAACCCTATTGAAATTTCAAAATCTGAAAAAACGTTTCATTATTTGGAAAAGAACAGCTCTTTTTGCTGTTAAGGGAAAATATTCAGAAATAGGGTGGTGGCTTAGACGTACATCTTTTAAGCAAATTGTAGTGATGCCTTTGACTAAACACGCTATCCTTCTGCTGTTAGCAATTAATTATGCAGTGATTACACAGTTACTTACTGGTGGTGAACTGATCACAGCCACGCTTGCTGTTGTGACCCTGAAACTGAGGAATTCAGCATTTTTTTAATCCTATCTTGTGGGTTTTACAGCAGACAGCAGCACACTGATTAACAGAAAGAGCGGAGTTCTTATACAGACAGCATGAAAATAAGGAAAAGGATATGAAGCTGAATTTTATATATCTTTTTACACAACGAGACAGTAATATCAATGGTATTTGGCAAATGTGTGTGTATGTGTGCATGTGATTGGCTTAAATGTATGTTCAGGTATTTGGGTGAGAAGCCTCATTTGTGCTTGCCAAAAGCTACGTAAATCCCAGCTCAGGTAGGCGATGAAGATAGGGGAGCCAGATTTTCCAAGGCAGAGAAGTGGGGTGCTTATTTTAGCCTGGCATGATTTCAAAAGTGACACTATATCAATGCAAAAAGAATGCAAAAGCAATATGGCTAGAGTCAGCATCTCATCTTGTTTTTTTCCAGTTGAAAAGTTCACTGATAACAAAGAAAGGGAAAGTTACTTACCAATAACCAGATTTCTTTGAGATGTCTTGTACACATGAATACTTGTTTGGCAAGTGATCCTATACCACGGCTCTAGATCTAGAGAGATTACATATTTTCCAGTCTCTCTACTTATTTCATTCCCAGGCATAAAAGGCATGCCTGCAACAAGACCTTCAGTTAGCTGTCAGCTGCACATTTCCACAACATAAAGAGACTTCCAGAGAAAAGGCAAGGAGACTTGGAAGTCCAGCTCTGGAACACTCAGCACAAGAAGGACATGGACCTGTTGGGGCAGGTCCAGAGGAGGCCACGCAGATGATCAGAGGGCTGGAGCACCTCTCCCATGAAGACAGGCTGAGAGAGTTGGGGTTGTTCAGCCTGGAGAAGAGAAGGCTCCCAGGAGACCTTAGAGCCCCTCCCAGTACCTAAAGGGGGGCTACAGGAGAGATGGGGAGGGGCTGTTTGCAAGGGCATGTAGCAATAGGACGAGGGGCAATGGTTTTAAACTAGAGCGGGGCAGGTTTAGATTAGACATTAGGAAGAAGTTCTTTACAATGAGGGTGGTGAGACACTGGCCCAGGTTGCCCAGAGAGGTGGTGGAGGCCCCATCCCTGGAGACATTCAAGGCCAGGTTTGATGAGGCTCTGAGCAACCTGATCTAGTTGAAGATGTCCCTGCTTACTGCAAGGGGGTTGGACTAGATGACCTTTAGAGGTCCCTTCCAACCCAACACATTCTATGATTCTATAATTCTAAGTGAATGTAAATATCTCAAAAGAATCCCAAGCACTGTAACTCGGCCTTTCTTCTTTGAATGCTTGCTCCACGCACGTTCATACAGCTGGTCACTTCTGCCTGTTTGCAGGAAGGTGTTTGGCCTCCCTAATAGAGATTGGCCTAATCTCTGGACATTTGTTCATAGCATTAGTCCAAGGGTTAGAAACAGCTCTCCTGCCTACTTATATTCATTCCTCATCCTTTGAAGACACCGAGCAAGATACTTAGCTGAATATATGCGGGTCTATAGATTTTGAATGATTGCACTTCTTCATCGAATCAATAATACAGGAATAATGTTTAATGTTCCCCAAGAATTCAGAAAATCAGATAGAATTTTAAACCCAGTTCTAATTTATTTAGAATCTCATTTATCATATATGAATTAATGCCACTATTTTCTTTCATAGCCATTAAGAGAAAAAATACCCACATAGGTGAAAATCGAGGCAGATTAAAATATCTTTAACCTTTTAAATGTAGTCACTTTGGTATCTTTAAATATAAAGATATTTACATATATAAAATATTTGCTACGCAGATGAGATTAATTTGTCCTTGTAGTTAAATGAGAAGTATTTATTTATCATGCATTTTTAAGAGTCTTATGTGAATTGTGTTGAGTAATCCAATAGACACGCTTCTAAAATTCCAAGCTTTTGGGCAGTTTTTAAATCATGGTAATTTACTTAAGCTATCATCTCAGAGTACTTCTTCTCTAACCGGAATCCCCTGCTCTCAGTTATGTTGGGCTGGGATACAAGGGAGACTATTCAGTCATAGGTTAATAGAAAGCTCAAGATCTGACATTTTGTCAAGTATCAACGTTAAATAATGGTTTGCTGACATTGGGAATGCAGTAGTTACTCTTGACTTCAGAGCATTTCAAATATCAGACCTCAATATCACAGTATCACTAACTCTTTTAGGGCCTCTTGAGATGTTCCTAAAATTCACGCTTACACATATGGTGTTCGCGGTATACACTGGTTTTTTTTTAATTTTATTTTTTTAACTTCAGACCACCTGTAGTCTGGTTCCAAAGAAGGAATGCCCATTTGCAGCTGGAGTGCATTATGTGATTCCTAGAGTTCACCTTCTACTTCAGTTTCATTAAAAAAAAAAATTAAAAAATCCAATTTCTACTTTCTGAGAAGGCTTCACAATGCAGACCAAAGCACAGTAAATGGGAAACTTGCTTAAATTACATTGATACTCCTGTCTCAAAGGCTGTTTAAGTACACATAATACATCTTTTCGGATGGTCCTTCACCTTTGCAGAGCGAATCCACATTAATGTTAATCTGTTATGCATATGTTATGTGTTAGTCTGATTCTCACATTTCTACAGCTTCTAGGATAAGAAACAATCAAGCTTTGAGTTTCGCAAAAAGGCTCTGTGTTTTCTCAGCTGTTCACATTTCTGTACACGTACTTGTGTCACTACACTGTTACCTGTGGTACTGATGTTAATGATATGTATACAACGGGATAGGAGATGTATAGGGTGAAAGTTCAGTCCTAAAATTTATAGAAATTTATAGAAAATTTATAGAAAACCATTGTGTCAGTGATAGAATAGACTCTTTACCAGCAACAAGGCACCTTATTTTGTTACTTTTACTTCAGTTGGGTTTTTTTAGTTGTAGTTAAAAAGGTACACAAGTTCTTAGAATGAAATAATTCTTTTGTTGATAGTATCCAGTCTGATATATGGCTGAAAGAAATATGTACCACAAAGAGTTTAGCTACTATTCAGGAATGAAAACCATTTCTTCATTAGCGTTAGCCTAGATTTCATAATTTTTTTCAATGGGCTGGAGTTAGTTCAATGAGAAGAAAAGATCTGCTGCAAGTAGCCAGTATCCCAGATTACAGATCAAATCTGATTAGCTCAGAGTAATTACTTTGAAATATTTTTTGGGTTTTATCCATTTGGAACAGGTTTTTATTTGATTTAGAATGGTTATTATTCATAAATAGAAAAAAAAAAGATGGTTTTACTTGAAATAGACTTTTCTTAAGACTAGAATCTAAACTGGAAGATCTGCATAATTTGCCAGTAGTGCTCATTATAATGCCTTTGTAAGTCTTACAGGATAACGAGCACCATCACTTTTCTTCCTTCCTACCCCCATTATTTGAAAATAAACATCAGGAATGTGCATTCCTTTTCTTTACAGTGCCATAAAAAATCGAGTTAAATATTCAGGATTTATCTTCAATTTTAAAAGTCTCTCAGGCTTTGGTATTTGATTTGGTTGGCCACCCATAGGCATCTCTTCCTATTTGAGATGCCCCAAAACATCCCACATCCTACACAGCTTCTGGTTCAGAACATCAGGTTTTTCCACAGGTGTTATGTACAGCCCAGCCCTGTGAGGTTGGCCTGATTCTCTAAGACATCTAAGATAGCAACAGATGCTAGGGACTAGTAGCTGAATAGAATCCTCAGTGGTCACTGCAGACTTGGTGGCCAACAACTATGCGTCCTATCCAGGTAAGAACAGAATTTATATTTTTTTATTATTTTTTTTTTTTTAAATCTACCAGACTACACAGAAAAACTGTCCTGCGTATGTTTGGAATTTGAGTCTGCAGTCTTGAATAAAATCCTCATCCAATTTTGAATATAAATAGTTTTTCCTATGTTCTTTACCCCATTGTAATGACATTAATGAGGTTTGAGGCTTGATGTTATACCTCTATTCATAGGAAGAAAATCTAGAACTCTCCACCATCTAATATTACCCTGTCTGAGGCTTTACTGCATAACTTAGTGCTTTCTTTTGCCAGGTACAAGCATTGCATATTGAAAATTTTTAAAATACATGATAAGCATTTAATGCAATATTAAGCAAATAGAAAGCCTATTAATTTCTCGGAGTAACTTGTCATTTGCAAAAGGAAATGAATAACTGTGGTAGCTTGATTCCATAAGTGATAAGCAGCTGTACAAGAAATGAGACATCTAATTCCACTAAAAAATAATGGGAACTAAGGAGTCTTTTTCTCTTTGCTTACTAAGACCAAGTTTTTCAATCTTTTTCTTCTGCTAGTTTTCAAGCCGCCGTGGAAACTGCATTTCACATGAGCTGTTTCACACACAGCTAGTTAGGAAGAGCTGCAACTATTGCAGAATATGTTCACTGTCTCCTGCTGGTGTAAATATTCATATGTCTGATTATGCTGTTAGGTTGTTAGTTTTCATCTGTAGAGAGTTTGCACAGCATCCACCTATCTTTCAGTACCGCATGAACAGACTTCAGGGTTTTTACAGAGCTTTAGTGAGATTAAATAGAGTTCAGTCACAGAAGATTCACTCATTTGGAACAGTAAGACAGGTCATAGTACAACTAATCTATCTGGATTTTAATGAGCTGAGCATTTGTCTACCATTACTTAGTTTATCCCTTTGATAGTCATAATTTTTATTGTGTTTTCTTTCTTGAAAAAAAGTTACGTTCATTTTATGACCTTTTGGAAATGTGGCATTAATAATAGTTGAAATGGTGCCACCAGAATATAGTCATGGTTTGATTACTGCTGATGTTCCATTTATTTTTAGTTCCTTTCTTCTAAACTATTAAAGTCTTATGTGCATAAACTTTGCATAAATGAAAATTAAGCTGCCAGCAGTGATTGTCATAATGTAGCTGTAACTACCATCAGATGCATTCTTAGTCTATTTATTTATTTATTTATTTTAAAAATAAGCAACAGCCACTGTTTTCAACGCAGACCCCTTACCACTGAGGTGCAATGAATTCAAATAACTGGGTGAGCAAAGCGTATTTTGAAAATATGTTTGACAATAAAGGCTTGTAACAGATTGGTTTTCCTTGCTTCTTACTTAGAAGTTATTAAGGAAATTATAAAGGTTATTTGTTATCAAGGCATTATTTTAACTCTACTGTTACTGAAGCTGTATAGAAGCTCTATAAACTGTTTGCAATTGGCTAGTTTTGTGGCCACAATAAATATAAGTTCAAATAACATTACTTTTAAAGACATGGTCTTTACTAAATTATTAAGTAGGGATTCCAACTCTTAGCACACTGTCCGGACTCTTTTGAATGCTTAGAAATTGTGACTTAAAACCACAGTGACAAACTCTCAGGTGCATTTGGAAAGATCTATCTATCTTTTCTGAAACAAAAAAAAAAAAACCACCTAAAATAAAACAAATCGATGGTACTGATGGGCTAGTGGAGGTGGTTTAGATAAAAGGCACGGTCAGGTAAGTCATGTCCGATCACCACAAAGTGAAGTCCTGACAGAAGGAGTTCAAGTCACATTTGGGTAGTTCTGGAGCCTGTTCAGTTAAACACCAGAGGGCCCAGTGACAGGGGAACACAACACAACACAAATGCACGCACACACACACACACACACACACAAACAAATACAGAAACATATGTACAGACTGATCTTCACTGGAAGCTCCCCAGAGATATTGCAGAATCTGGACCAACAGTGATATAATAAAATCCTGAGATAAAATCTGATCGTGTTTTAAGTCCTTGTGAATGCTCTCTTCACTCACAAACTAGAACAAAAACCCAGGTCAAAATGCTGTGAAACTAGAAAATTCAGATGCATTTCTGTATTTGAAATTTCCTGTCCACGCAAGGAAGAGTGTTTGAAATCTAGCTACGTATCAATTCATATCAAGGACTTGATAAGAATTTTATCTCCAAGTCCAGTTGAAAGCACTTTTGCTCACAAAAATAGTTCCATTTAAGTAATTTGGATGAATAAAGGCTTAAATATGAACTTTTGGACTGCTAAGCTCAGTGGGAAAGATATAATATTCCTTTGAACACAATATTAACTGTTTTCCTTTTTTCTCGAAAATATAATGAAGTTCTTGTATCTGGCATAATGTACCCAGTCTTTTAAGCGCTCTTTGTGAGTAAAGGGCAGTTGCACGAACTCGGTACAGGGCAGGAATGTTTTACAGGATGTTTCCAGATAGCGGAAAAATGGCTCCAGTGCTCCTAATGAGAACGCTACGTTAAAGAGAGAATCAAAAAGATGTAAAGACACTTGTTTTCTTCACCTGATTCTCACTAGCATTTCCATGCAGGAGCAAATATCCCTGTGGTGAATATTTACTTATCTTTCTTTTCCGTATGAAATATTTGTTTGCCCTTGGCCTTGGCTTCATCTTGGGGCAGGATTTTGTTAAGCAAAACAAAAAAGATAAGATAATATTCATCTCTGCTTGGCAAGAGCAGCAAAGCTAGCAAAAAAAAAAAAAAAAAGCATTCATCTTTGTCTACATGGCAGTAGCAAGAACAAAGCATATTTATGTTTCTTCTGTGTATGATAATAAACCCCGGATAAAAAAATGTATTTCTTTGTCCCTGAATCCAGCAATGGCAAGGACAAAATTACACAAACCACAGTGTTCCTTGCAGTCGGCAGCAATGAATGAATTTTCATTAATTTGAAAAAGAAATAGAGAGCGAGACCTTTTTTTAAGTTTTCTTCAGGAGATCGCACAGTATTTAGGCTTTTGTTAACCATAGTTAGGCTTTTATTAACCATATCATTCTGCTAACACCCAACATCAGTCACAGGCCTCGATAAACAACTTTGAACTTGGCATGTCTCAAATTTTAAGAAACACCTGACCATATGCAAGCAGCCCAGGGATCTCCAAAAAGTTAAGTTAAATTTTGTAAGAGTCAAGATTTCTTCACTGTTCCATAATCTGTCCTTTCAATGCGGCTTCTGATCGTGCTGCTGGCCGGTTGACCTGACCTGCTACGACTGATGTAGCCTTTGGTCTGTCTAGGTATATTTCTTCATCATTTTAATCACAGTCCAGTATCCAAGCTATTTAAATTGAATGTATACAAAAATGTAAAGTTATGTGGGTTGTGCCAGCGAACCTGATCTTGTAGGCGCAAGAAAATGCCAGGAAATTTTTAATTTTTGCTAAAATAGCATATTTTTTTCTGATAGTAATTTTTCTTGTAATTGTACTTGCAATCCGTTATTCGTCAGTTATACGAAAACCATTATTTATAAATTCTAATCCTTTACTTATTTGTAGTATAATTGAATGACTTCAAGATAAAATCACCATTCACCCAGAGTTACACAGAGTTGAACCCCCTTCCCTTCCCTTCCCTTCCCTTTCCTTCCTTCCCTTCCCTTCCCTTCCCTTCCCTTCCCTTCCCTTCCCTTCCCTTCCCTTCCCTTCCCTTCCCTTCCCTTCCCTTCCCTTCCCTTCCCTTCCCTTCCCTTCCCTTCCCTTCCCTTCCCTTCCCTTCCCTTCCCTTCCCTTCCCTTCTCTTTTCCCTTCCCTTCCCTTTTCCCTTCCCTTCTTTCTCTTTCTCTTCCTTTTTTTTCCCTTTCATTTTTTTTTCCTTTTTCTTTTCTCTTATTTTTTCGTCACTTCCCGCCCCCCTCCCCCCAGGGTGGGAGTATTAAGCTTCTATTTACGTGTCACAGGTGTGACGTGTATCACAGCCTGAGGAAATAAGTCCTGTTTACACTGGAGGGGGAGCACAAGTGGTTTTTGGCTAGAAAGATGTTGAAATATCAATTATATCCAGAATTTAAAAGCAAAATGAGAATTAGGGTTTTTTTTTTCTGTTCTACCTTACTGCTTCTCGACAGTGTATGAATACTTGTCTGTAATCTTAAAAAACAAAATTAAAAGGGAAAAATGATGATTCTGATTGTGTTGTACCTTACAAACATTTCAAGCCTGTAAAAACTTGACCTTTTTTTTTTTGCTTTGGGCTGGAGCAACCACTTTAACATGAGAATTGCTAACATTTCTTGATTAATAAAGTAAAACACTAAAAAGGGAGGCAAATATAATTTATCCCAAGATTAAAATAATATATGTTCCAATATTGGAATATTCTACCTTTATGTTATATGTTAACAATAAAGGCTAATAGCTTGCTGCACTTTCATGTAGTATCCTTCTGTTTGGGATTTTTTATAGTTAATAAGGTTTCTAAGGTTATTTTGTTAGCAAAAATCACACTAATGAATATTGGTAAAGGGAAAAAAGCTTATCTTTCTCAGCCCAATATTGAGATTTCTGATTTATTTTTTTTTGTTTTCACTAAATTTTGTTAAAATAATGAATTTCATAAAGACTTTGGGGACGGGGGTGGTTGAGCCTTGAGTAGTAGAACTGAAAACAGAAATACTGACACAATGCTGACAAAACAAAGGAGGTGTAATAATAATAAAGTTACAAAATGTCCTACACTACTGTCACATTCAACTAAGAAACCTGGTAAGACAAGGTAGGTGAAAACCAAAATAAATCAATATTGCTATAAATTTAAGAGGTAAAAAGGAATTTTAAAGATTACTCGTAGTATTTCCAATGGATCTGACATCTTCTGAAACATAAACTGAAAAATGCTGCCAAGCTTCAAGCCAGAAAGCACCTTAGTTATTCACATTTTCTACATCTAAAGACTGTAGAATCAAACTGGGCAAACAAGACAATCATTTGATTCGGAATACAAAAGGTTTTATTTCCTGCTTAATGAATAAGGAGGTCAGTGCTGGCTGCCATAAGGGCAAACAATTTTTTCTTAGGACACTTGGAATTTTAACAGGACGAGATTTTCAAAGATGAAAATACTGAACCAGAGCTTATGACCCACATTCTGAGGTTAAATATGTGAACGAGTCTTTTTTTTTTTGAGGCTGCTTAGAAATCTAAGGACAAATCCCTCTGTATGTAACTCCAGATGAAATATACTGTAGTTCTGCGTCTCTTTACTTTAAGATTTGGGAGGATAATGCAACACTTTGAAGTTCCAGTGTTTCTAAAGGGGTTTTCTTTCTGCTTTTTTTCATTATTTATTATCTGCATCTGCTAGCTGGACCCAGGCAGTACGAAGGTAAATCGGCTGACTGACAGCTCCTTCAAGAACAAATTAAAGCACCAAGATAGAACATTAGCTAAAAAACAGTCTTATTAAGAACAAAAATGCGATGCCACTCTGAAAACTAAACCTGAAGTTACTGTGTTCAGCCTGCTACAGATGAGTGAGTCGCTAGCGTAATAGGAAGTGAAAGAAAAATGAATTCAGGCAAGGAGATGAGAAACACTTTTTTCAGTTGCCGAATAATAAATGTGAGAAGTCCCCACAGGGCAAAGTTGTGAAGGCAGAAAACACTAGGGTCATTCAAGTAATGATTGTATGTGTCTTGGGAAAATAATGTACAAGGAAAGGAGGAACCTCGGTGGGCTGAATGGCCTTTTCCATTCTCAATATTCATGCATCACAGCTGTCATCTTGCAAGGTACTTGAAAAAGGAGGGATTACATGCTGATGGCTGCGAGATCTCTTCATCCGAAACCCAGCTCCGTACGTGTCTAGTTGAAGAGCTTCCATTATTTGACACCCGCTGAGCCCAGTTGCAATTTAGCCCTTCCAAGAGTTTTATTACCAGGCTCATTATTTACTTCCATGAAAATAGAAAGGGAAACACACTGCAAAAGTGAGTCCCGTAGAAGTGCAGGACGGATATCTTTAGGACAAAACTGTGGGATTCCGTCACCTGGGATGAAGGTTGAAGGGATGTAGGTGGGAGGAAAGGAAAATTTCTAAAGCAGGCATGATTTGCATGATTTTCTTGCCTGAACAAAGTGGTGAAGAGACCATGCCAAAAACTCTTCTGCGATTAGCACTCTTATGGGCACACAAAGAACGTTCCACCTATATCCTGCACCTGATGATTTACGAGATATTAGCTTTCGATCCTAAAGAAGGATCTCAAATGCAGTAGTAGCCGAAGGTTATATGACCCATCTAAGAACTTAGAAATCCTTGTGCACTTTAAGGTGCATGTCATTGAAACTACTCTGAGTAAGGCATGTGGAAGAATGGTGGAGCTGCCATTACCTCCCTGGAATGCCTTTCTGGTAGGATTTGTGGCTTCACAGGAATTGAAATGGTTTGAAAACTGAGGTCAGCTTCATTCGAACTAAGCCCAGGAATTAAAAACAAACAAAAAAATCTCTGTTCCACCAAAGTTCCAAAACTCTTTAAACATTTAGCATTGATGTTTTTCAGCATTAGCTTTTTAGAGTTTTCAGGCTTGAAACTATCTACTTCAAATGTATTTATTATTTTACACATCTCTATGAAAACAGTAGAGTATTGTTACAAAATTGATATGTGATAGTTCATTGAAATGAAGAGATTTCAAAAAAGCTTGGAGCTTTACCAGTTGTCCTATTTCCATGCCAAAGGATGATTTATATTCTCCATATTTAATTCCTGCTGGGTTTGAAAAACAATTGTGGTTCTCTCCAATATCAGTGTAATTGTAATTTTGGTGCATTTGTGTTTGTGCTAAGAAGGAGCTGCTTTGGAGAGTGTATAATTTGTGGGGAATGAAGGCAACTGTAGATTAAATTTTGATTTACCATAAATATACGTATACTAGTTGAAGTATTGGCATATCTTATTTCAGTAACTTAATAATGTACAAAACCTAAAGTATTTGACTTTATATATGTACATTATTAGTGTGTGATCATTTTTCCTATGAAAAATAATAGCATTTATGGAAATAACACTTCTGGTTTCTGTTTTATTTGCTTTTCATACCTGTGACACAGCTATAATAATAGCTACGCTATATTCTTTCCGAAAACTGCTTCAGAGGTAAATATTGTGACCCTTTGGCAATGGGACACATACGAATGCAGGCAGCTGAATACCAAAATGCAGTCTTTGTGAACACTTGTTCAACAATCAAATGGTTGTACTGATCAGACACGTCTGTGTCCATTTTCATTTACTTTGAGAATACTCACAGGTTTAGGTGCGCTCAAATTTTTGGGAAATTGCTCTTTTTCATTGGTGCATGCATATTCCTATGCCAGCTGGCTGCGCAGAAATAACAACATTTGTTTGTGTTTATTAAAAGTTTTCCCATTTAGAAAAGACTGGCTTATTGGCTGGGAACATGAAAAGAGGTGACAATCTCCGTAACTAACATGATTTTCAAACAATGGTGAATGTTGGATAAGGACCATTCCGGACAGTTTATACATGGGTACAGCTAGCCAGCTAATTGAATATTGAAATAACAGGGTTAATTTTAATGGACTATGGTATTCAAGAGCTGTATGCCTGGCAAAGGTGGAATCAAGATGGCTTCTGGAGAATGCTTCTTTGTCTTTTTGTCAGTTTTAGGCCTTCTGGTGTAGTCCAACATGCTTTCACATTCTGGGGATGGTGGTGGTGATGGTGGGTTTTATTTCTTTTACTTTTTGATTAGGGAATATATTGTTAATAAAACCAAATGGACTGTAATAACTGATTTTGTATTTGTCTTTGATCCAGGTCTGCTTTTCACTAGTATGCAGTTATTAACAGAGCTAGTTGGAATACCAGTTAGCAGTAATTTGTCTGAAATACATTATTTTTTCAGGAAATTTTCATTGGGAATTTCTCAGACACGAGAGAAATTCTCTGAGAAAGAGATGGTACCTGAAATCTATTCTGCAACCTAATGGCTGTAGCATTCAATCTAGGTGTAAGATAATAGAGTTACTCTGAAATAAAAAAAAAAAATAAAAATCACGTGATCTGAAAGGACCAGACTTTTATAAGATATGAACCCACAATGAAGGTTTTGTGTGTTCACAGGTTGAGAGCAAGATTTTGTTTATTTTTATTTTAAACACAGAACGCTTAATTGTCCTTTCGATGTCCTGGGGTTTTTTTTGTGAGATTGCTTAGAAAGCATGTATAACAACCGTAAGGAAATAATCTGGAAATACTGATGTTTCAGTCTCATCGTATATGTTTTATAGCACTTAGAAATATAATTGGCTACCATAAGTTTTCCCTGCAAATGCTATGAAAAGCTGTTTGCATCTGATTTAATCTGTCCAAATCAGACAAGTCGGAACAGGTTTTCAACATTTTTAAATCCCTGCTTTAATTTCGCTACGCAGACTGGAACCTCTGAGGACTGTATAATGGTTTATTTGGTACGATCCATATAATGGATGTTTTCTGTATAACACTCCTATATTAATGTGGTTTTGTTTCAAGTTTTAGGAGGTTATTTTTTGACTTGGCTGAGCAGCTAGCATGCTTCCTCAGCTAATGATATATTTGGTCTGCTATTTGCTTTTTAAATTGGATTCAGATTTTTGGCTTGGTTAAGTGGCCTAAACTCTAGAGTAAACAGTTTTCTCGTACAAGTTAAAATCAGCTAACTTTATGTGTCTTTTTGTGGTTTTAAGAAAAGGCAAAAATATTTAGCTCATCTGCAAAATATATATCTTATTATACTTATTAATATGTAGTACCCTTTCATGTGTGTGTTTTGGATAAATGTTTAGATAACATCCTAGCCCTTCTGAAAAATCGTTTATCTTATAGCCTATGACTTGTTTACATCAACATTAAAGATGTTTAGAAGAAAGATTGTAGGAGAGTAATTTTATTTGCTGGCTGGGAGAGAGTTAATACAGTTTAGCTTGATCTTGATTAGAGCTTCTTCGCTACATCCACAGCAGGTGCTAGGCCTAGATGACTCTTTCATGACCTCTCAGGATAATTTGTTGCATACATTTATCTGTCAGGCTGCTACTCCATCTATTTATATTCACCATAGATATTCATGACGTATAGCCCTCAGTAGTCCCCAAACTACAGAACTTCTTTCTTCTCAGTGCTGCACAGGTTTTCCCTCACTCCCTAGTCCTGAGATGCTGTCTTGGATCATCTACAAACAACCCCTCTTCACCTTTACCTACACTTAACCCGTAGTGTTGAAGCTTCAAGTCTGGCTAAACTTTGTCCTTGTTACTTTAGATGCATTTCATAATCACTGGGGCCTAATTGGCCTACGAGAAATGAAAGAGGAAAAAAAAAAAATGGCCAAAAAAACCCAGCCTGCATTCTCATGAATAAGTTGTTTACAGAACAACTTTTGACATCCAAAAGACACACATAGCCCAAGCAAACTCTGAAACAGATCACCCACAAGCACTGACGTTTGGACAAACTAGCTCCGGTAAACGATTGTCTTGATATTTGGCCAACTCTCATTGTTTCAGTGTTGAGATAGAGCATATATTGCCCCACCTTGGATCTGTCTTGAAAGATGCCGGAGACATAACCTCAAGTGAGATCATCCAGCCCTAGTCAGGAGAACAGAAGTTTGCTATCTGTGTAGGAGCTCAAAGCTGAGGCAGCTGCCTGGAAGATGTATTTCACAAACTCAGACAAAAACAACCGAAAAAGAAAAAAAAAACAGCTTACAGAACATCTACTCAATATTATTTACACAGTCTGAAGTCCTTGAGGTTTACTACAAGTTTTTGTCCAGCTGTGTAAAATACCATTCCAGCAACAACCGTTGCTATTTAAGTTATAAACACATTAGTGGGCTTGTTAATAATAGTTGTAACGAGGTATATCTGTGGCGCTGAAAAATAATAACCATTTTAAGGCTGTCACCAACTGGATTTTTAGCAAAGTAGTTGGATTACAGGTAATTGTCAGGTGTTCTGAGAAAATAAATGTACTTTTTAAAGTCCAGTTTTCTCACTGTGCTGCAATTTATGCTCCACGTAGTCTGCAGGCACAAGAGCTTCATTGTTCTCCAGCAAACTGGCTTGACGTCCTCTCTTTTTCGTGCTGAATGAAAGTAATTGACCATATTTAGTGTAGCTTTTGGCCACAAATGTTGGTATAAATGTCTCTCACTTTTGCACTACAGGACTGTAACACACTTCAGCTACCAGGACGCACTCAAGAAAACAAATTAAGTTGCTGCGAAAAGAACATCAAAATTCTGTGCCGTAGCTGGGAGGACTGGCTTGTCCTGTGGAACACAGTTGCTCTTCAAAGTTCGTGGTAGACTTATAATTGTTGTCACTTATTAGTATTTTCCTGCTGTAGATTTCTCAAGAACATTTTTCTTTTAAGAGAAACGAGTGCTATCATCTAAGAACAGTTTTTGGTTTTAGAGACATTTAGTAACAATTTATTAAAACTTCATTGTTCCTGGACTTCAGTCATGTCAATTACGTGGTGATTATTGTTATATTTCAAGGTTCGGTTTTGGGTTTTTGGTTTTTTTCACAAGCAATTCTTACAGCTTGTCATTTTTCTGGGCCATATTGCTCATCTTCCTAAAGGTCTTGGGTTTTGTAATTTGATTTATGTGGTAACCTTGAAACAAGGAGAGACATTAATAGACTGTTCTGTTTTAATGAATGGCTTGTCAGGTCCTGGTTGACTACTTCAGCGGCCAGAAACTCTCTTCCTCCAGGCACTGATCAGAAGGGCAAGGCTTCAGGCTCTCAGTCATGTCTATGTCTTCCCTCATTTAATATTCAACAGCTGGCAGGAATGGCACTGGTTTGAAGGACTCATTTGATTAGTAACGACTTTGATATTTCTATATCTCTCTTAAACTTGTTTTTAGCTTTTTACGTTCAAGCAGAAAGACTTGATGTAGCTTGGAAATACTGGAACTGGCCGAATGCATGGAGCCTAACAGCTCTCTGGGTCAGAAACAGCTGAGGAGCTCCACGCTTGTAGGCACAAGAAGAACTTACCCAGGTGCTTCAAATGCAGATGTCTCCTTAACTGTTTGATACTTCCTGAGATATGTTTGCTTTCTATTCTTCAACCTTTTAATTTATTATGGCTTTCTGCTGGTGGCTTGCCTCCCAGAAGAGAGGTGCAGGTTGTGACTGGCATCTGCATACAGGGCACTGCTTATGCCACCTCCTGTTTGTCGTTTACCAGAAGACCCCACAAACTGTTTGGGCTAAAACACTGGCCTAAAAAGTACAGGACCTCTACCTTCACCGCACCTCACCCTCTGTGGAAGGGATCACAAGGCAGGCTCAGAGTGCCCGGCCTTGTGTTGCATACCTGCAGCAGCTCTGGAGAACCTCTCCGAAAACTCAGTCATTCCCTGAGCACCCTTCCACTCAAGAAACTTGGTGAGACTTCAAGTCACTTATAAAAACAGATTTTGGCTAAGTGTCATCAATAATCATGGTCTAATTTTCCTAAATTTTATGATTTCCCATCACTGTTCTGTATTTTTTGATGGATGGGTTTTGGGGGCTGTTGCTTAGTTGTTTTTTTTGTTCCCCCTGCCAGAGCTAAGGTTTGCAGTGCTTGTAATCCCCTGCTCTGGAAGACAGTGGTAGAACTCGCTGACTGCAGCGTCTGAGCATTTCAGAAAAGAGTACCCAGATATGAATTGGAATGATTTTTAGTTTTCAGTCTTGCTCTTGCTGGAAATCATTGTAAAAAACCCAAACCAAATTAAAACAAAAAAAAAAAAATGAAAAACCTGGAATCCTCACATACATCAGTATTGCTTACCTGCACTTACAGGTTCATTCTTAACCTTGTGGTTGTTGGTGCATTTTATGTTCCTGAGCCCCTTTTTGACAATGGTGATTTGTTTGCTTCTCTTTCTGTATCATTTGTGTATCTAATTTTCAGTCAACAATGCTGGTTCCAGGGCCATCTGTCTGGCAGACTTGGTCTGAAAAGAAAATTGAAATTATCTGCATGCTGCACGTAATTGTCTGTAATGTCTGGTCTTCTTTTTTCAAAACTTTCTGAAAATATAAAGTGAATGCATGCAAAAATTGTTAAATGCATAGGTAATTTAATATAGAGAGCTGTCACTGAAATAAACACGAATTTTCACTCCTGTGATCAGAGAAAAGTGAGCCAAGTTTTAGTGTCCTGGAACTTAGTACCTAGTAACTAATGGAGCTTATTCAGCAGGTTTTCATAAGCTGCTTTTAGAATGTCATATACAGTCAAGTGATCCTTGTCTTTTGTTTTGTTATTATTATTACTACTACTACTACTACTATTATTATTATTATTATTATTATTATTATTATTATTATTATTATTATTAGTAGTAGTAGTAGTAGTAGTAGTAGTAGTAGTAGTATTTTGCGAGTCGACCCTAACATATACCCATATGTAGAGTTAGTATTAGCTGGAGTTCTACTTTGTTTTAAAACAGACGTAATTTCTTTTCAGACACATATATGGGATGACAGTCGTGGCCGTGGAAGAAGTTCTTGAACTGCACGGAAATGAATTCTGAAACGGAGGAGCTGGATTTGACAAGATGACCATTGCTTGGGAAATAAGCAGTTGCTATTTAGAAAGAGATTTCTCTGAGCTGAAGCATTTTTTTTCAGCTAATCTCAAGGAATTTAGAAAAGAACTTTTGCTCTGTGTGATACGACTTTCTCAGAGCCAAGAGCGAGAAAGAGGTGGAACAGCTTCAGTGCAGCACAGATATCCGACAAATACATTTGCACAATTCTCTTCTTACTAGATTCTATGGTCAATCCAGTATACCTAAATCCTGGATATATCTCAGTGATAGTGCTCACCTATTAGTTGTATATAATTATTTTGTGTTTTATATCCTATATTACATCATACGATATAATACCCAACCAAATCAGTAAAATCTTGTAGAGCAATTCTGAGGAAAACTTCTGAAATTTCTGTGATTTTTTCAGTTGCTAGTCTTTGTTGCTGTTTGACATTTTCCCAAAGGAAGGATTAAAAGACAGGACTCAAAACAATTCTTTATGACAATAATAATGTTTTTTTTTTTTTCTAATTTAACATCTGGCTGTGCCTTTCAGAGTTTTCTATTTCTCTTCAGACTGTTTTGTTTTGACATTCCGTTAACTGATATGCTTTCGGCGTTGTTCAGATTCTGTTTCCTATTCAAAAAGTTTAACTAGGTGATTCTAATCTAGTAATTTTTATGGGCTATGAAGCTGGTCTTATGTTGTCAACACATATTGGTAGATTTACCTTCAATATGAGCTTGTGCTCCTTTAATATATAGGAAAAAAAATACTGTTTAACAGATTCTGTTAATCATAGATTTAAAACCATGGCATCTTTGGTTGGAAATACCTCTCAAAGGTCTTTTTTTGAAGAATATTGGCCTGCTGTCAAGTTTAAGATTAAGATAACTGTCCACATCTTGGGCTTTGATCCACTTTTTATTTTTGAGACAAGGAGTCCAAAATGTTAGAATTAACAAGCAAAAGCTTAATGTTTATCCCACCAGCACTTCTACCCTGAGCTTTGACTTTGCCTTTGTACCAGTATGGACTATGGTTTGATATCAAATTGGTTTTAACACCTGTAGTTCCACATAGTATAGAAAATCCACATAGTGTAGAAAATGTGTATGGAAAATAATGTATGGAAAATAAAAAACAGTCTATTTTGCTGTTGAACTCTGACCTAATTAAAAGAGCCATGAAATCGAGTGTAAAATGTAAGATGCCATCTCTCTCTCTCTCTGTATATACATATATATATATATATAATTCCAAAGAAGTAAAACTGGAGGGACACAGTGATGAATTCATCCAAGCTGGCAGTCATAAGTGATCTGGGAGCAGAGAGGGATTGTTAAATATACTTTGGGAGATATTGTGCTGAAGGAGAATAAGAATGGTTAGGAAAAGGGGAAGCTGGGGACGGACTATTTTACAGCCATGCGATACGGAAATCACAAACGAGTGATAGCCATCAGGATGATGGTTCTGCGGATTTTTTTAGATACACATATTGTATTGTTCTCACAGAGCCAGGCAAAATAAGGTTTGATCCTGTATAGGAGCCTTTGAGCAAAACTGCAACGAAAGCTGTAAATAGTAATAAACCAGTAAACTACCAAGGCACAGGCTGACATCCACATTGCTCAGTTCTTTTGTTATTCTGTAATGAATGTCAATATCCCGCTGAGTGCGGTTGGTTCTTAGCTGGGGATTGATGTTTACGCATACTACCAAAATAACGCAGACCCTGAGTCAGTGAACATTTACAGCCTATTTCCATCCAAGTGCACCTTGATAACACAACTGAGACTGAAAAAGACAGTACTACAAACTGGCTCTCTTCCGGAATTCCTGATTGTTTATCCGGACTCACGTTAAAAAGTTGTTTTTCTGAAGAAGAATTTCCAGAGGTTCTATGGCAGAAGAAACTTGGTCTAGAGCCAGATGCTTTCTCTCTTTTCTTCTCTGGACAGAAAGAAGTAAAGGCAGGGTCTGAAGCATATATGACATGAGGAAAGGACATTGACTTTTCTGGTTTGATATTTCATCCCTGTGATGTAGCAGAAAAACAGTGCTCTGGAGATGTGACTTTTTTTTGTGGATGAGCAGGGATTGGAGTTAAAGTATTGCCATTCACTGATTACACTAATCGATCTCTTTACCAGTCAGTAAGACCTGATCTTTTGAGGTGGGGGATTCACTTCTCTGAATGAGTCAATTTGTCTCCTGTAAGTCACAGCCATCCAGGACTCCACAGTGACTTTCTGCAAGGGTGAAATGAGCAAGTCACCGGCAGCATCTCTCAGAATTCAGAGAATACATGTCTTTTGAATACAGCCCTGTTGGAAGGGGTGTTACGCTTTTGGTTATCTGAATCCCGCATTTTGTTGTTGAAAAATCCTAAGTGTTAAAAAACAGACAAATCGTGAAACAAATCAATTGATTTGTGTTGCAGTTCATTCCATGCAATAGGAACCTTCACTACACACTGTGATTTCTTCTGATTACATCCTAACTGAATGTGCAGGCAGCAGTATATAACTCAAAGAAAACCAGGCAGATAGAGAATCCTAAGTTTTAGTTTCCCATATGGAGATACTGGGGATGGCTCAGCTTTTAGTTACTTAAACTTTTCCTTGCTTTTCTAAGCCAGAGTTATTACCTCTTCTTGAATCTCAGTGACTTAGAGAAGGAGCAATCTAGTGTACATATCTGTTCTTATTTATGGTAATATTGTTTTAAAGTGACTTCCACGTGTTGAGTACAGCCAACAAATTGACAATAGCTATATCTTCTGTAAATCAGAGTACCTCCATTTTAGTCATTACAGTCGCATTGACTTTGATCAGCTGTTACAACATGGTCTTAAACACCATTCAAGATACATTATAATATGTACTTACACCGTGATCTGTGCCAGCAGCATGTAAAGAATTCCTTAAGGAAGATTTGCCTAGGCTTCTCATACATAGCGCACAAAATTCATATATACGTGTACAAAAGCATTTATGTGCATGATAAATCGAGTCTTAAAGCTGGAGTGAATCAGCTGAATTTTTGAGAGACAGCCAGAACATATGCCTTTACAGAAGTCCACTCACAAATATTGCATGCATGCAGAGTAGATGTTGTTTGAACAAATCTGATCCAGCAGTGCTAATGGAAGGTATCATAAATAAACTATGCGAGGTACTGACACGATATGTCCCAGTGGCTGCTGGTGCCAGCGTCTACAGAGGGCTGGTATTCATTTTGGATGATGTTTTCCGTGTCTGCTCACACATCTGTAGAATCACCTGAAGTGATCTGTCAGGTAATGAGTTATATCTCTATGGACTTGCCTAATAAGAGCAAGTGTAGAAGGTTTTGCCCAGGTAAATGCTCACTTTTCCTTCAAGGGAAGTTCTTATCTAAGTAAAAACCGAAGGATTTGCCTAAAAAAATTGGCAGACATATACCAGAAATATGACTGAGACATCGCATGTCATTTTTGTGGTATGTAATGAATAAAAAAGACAGGAAAAGAACAGTATGAATAAATTTAATCTTCTGTGCACGGCTCTGATTTCCTAACTCCAATGATTTATTTGCAATTCCTGCTAGGTTGATGCATTGCTATTATATTATTTTTGTTAAAAACGTGTAGTTTATAATGCTGTTACTGATATCTCCCTTTTTGCATTCGGCAAAAGGAGCACGCTTCCTCAGAGCTCCGCCGGCACTGGGCACATTATGTTAGTCACTTGGGAAGTATTTCATGCACTCATAACGCTTTATCAGCACGAAAGGAAGCACAGAGAATCAAAACAAAAGATTTCACACAGCGCAATAGCAAACAAGGCTTGCACTGTGGAATATTCATGAGGGGCTGGCAGTAGAGCTGAGAGGTACCCGAAGATAGCAGATATTGTGATAGCAGGCACATTTCTCAGTCTTTAAAATTGTATAAGCCCTCAGGTACAATTATTCATAGCCTTGCGCGGTCTCATTCAGTAGTCCTGAAGTATTAAACACTTGTTTATAAAAGACAGAATTCCCTGGGCTTCATTGATTGTTCTTATGATGCCTTGAAGATAGTGCTAACCATTTAGATTAGTAATACTTGGAAGCCCGTACAAGACAGCTGCATATTTTCTGTGACACACAGCTGTAGGAAACAAAATATCATTGATGAAAACAAGTCAGGAGGACAAAGAGTTTATTGTAGCCCACATGATGGTCTGAGCTTTGATTCACCAGTGTCTGAGACGCAGGAGAGCAATTTTATGAGCTTGAGCAGAGCCAAAGTGCAATGGTGCAAGTTGGTGTGGGAGGCTTTTATGTGTCTTATTTCACTGATATCTAAAGTAACTAAGAAATGAAAAAAGAGAGGAGAGGGTTGTAATAAAATGCACATGTTAATATTCACTTCCTAAATTCTGCTTAAAGTCTTGTAATCTCAAAGCTAATTTCATCCAATTGCCTTTTAGCTATAGTGTCTTGCTCCAACTTCCAAATATAATGACTTTCTAATATAACTTGCACTGTTCTGTATCCAAAGTTGGATTTAGTCATGTAATTTATTCAATCAGAACCAACGTACATTGTAATTAAGCCTCACACCTGCAAAATCTCTACATTAAAGTATTAATAAGTCTAGCTTAAGCCTAGAGGAAAAGGAATTTTGGAGAAGAAGATTCAACCCTAATCCACAACTATATGCCATACCACTGCCCTCCATTATTTATGTATTCCATCATAGGCTAGGAGAAAAATCTGAGGTTTTTTTCCTTCATATGGTGTTCTATTATCAGAGACAAAACAAAAGAATAAAGGTTGAAATTAAACTTCTGGAAAATTAGTGTACATGAATTATTTAATATATATAGAACTCTGACATTAAAAAACGGATGAGACTGAAGAACACATTATAAAAACATGAAATTAAGCAAAGCAGTAAATGTCACTTTTGTCACTGATTATTAAATCAGTAACTCTAATATGCACATTCTAAACCCAACATTTTTGTATAATTAATGGGATGTTTTGAGACTGACACTATTTATAGCAACAAAATGGAAGGAATTTGTGGAAATTGGGAGATTTGAGGGCGAGCATCCCCTCTTAAAATATCACCTGTGAGCTGCTGAACAATGCGGTTTGGAGATCATAAATAACCTCATGCTGTTTCAACATGGTCGCATCTTGCGCAGCATCACTGTTAATACCTTGAAAGGTAAGACAGTGATAAAACAATGACTAATAAGGTAAAGATTTTGTGTCTAATTTCCCCGACTAACCAGCAGTGCCAAATCATACCATTTTTTTTTAACTTAAATTCTACTCAACTTCTTTATTAAAACTGAGTATATAACTCATTATTTCTCAAACATATTAAAGAATGGGGTTGATACGGAATGTGAAAGGTTTCCTAATCCATGCCCATACTTCAGGTCATTTGACAGACGTTTGTTTAACTACTCTGGTATTTCTGCAATGACAGAAAATCCGCAGCTTTCCTGGGAAATTTATTCTTGTCCATTCACTATGCTTACTATCAGGACTTTCCTCCCAAATTTTTACTTTGACTCTCACTTGCTTGCGTTTAGGTGTATAACTTCGTGTCAAGTTGATTTTGGACACAAAACCCAAACTATTCCTTTAACTTTTGAAAAAATATATATGTACTGGAGGCTGTTATGACTTCACTCCCTTCCTCCTTCCCACTTTTTCTTCAGGCTAAACAGCTCCAATTATTTCAGTCTTTCCCCTTAAACCATGCCTCATCCCTGATCACTCCTTGCGTCTTCATCTTTGCACTTTCTTGAAACACAGTGACCAAATGTAGATATTTGCATGAAATGAGGGCTCACCAATGCTAAACCAAAACACAATATTGTGTATTTTGAAGATTATTGTTCTCTTTAAACATCTTAGTATCATATTTGTTTTTTATTTTTTTTTTATTTTTTTTTTTTTAATAAAAAAAATTCATCGTTGACTTGTTCAGGTTTTGATCTGGATGTTCCTTGCCACCTCCTCTTTCTTCTCTGAAAAGATGCTACTTAGCCTCTTGTTCCTCAATCCAGGTTGTTTCCTCCTGGAACAATTCCAGACCTCAGACTGGATATATGCACCCCCCACAAATAAGGCGAAACCTCCTCCATGCATTTTGCTGCTTGCCCTTGCAAATATATCCTTTCATGCTAATACAGTCGGATTAGGTGTCCCACAAAGTCTCTGTTTATACTTAAATTATAAATGTTGAGACAAATGGAACAAGAAGAACAAAAATCACTAGCCAGGACTAGTTTAATAAGGATCTGAATTTACAACCCTTATTTACCCTGCGTAGTAGCTACAGAAGAGATTTCATTCAGCACAAATACAATGGTGTCCTATGGAACTGATACACAATAGGATCCTGTAGTTGTAGCACAAGGTAAGGGATTCAGATGCCTCATTTTGCTCCTTTCTCAAAATATGTTTCAAGTTTGCTGTGCATGTGTATATACTAACTTAAAAAAAAAATCCTCTCGGAGAGATATGTAAATGCACATACACACTGTGTATCAGGACTTTCTGTAGGTGTTGGTTACAGTTTGAATTTAAGGATAATTATTTCTCTGGAGGTGTTTCCCCACTGAAATTTCTTATGCATAGAAGTGGTTTTGTGGCTTAAAGCCTTAAAATTAATTCAGCATTTTTATAGGTAGAAAACAAATTTATCTAAATAAGGAGGACCTGAATATCTAGGGTGAGAGAAACCTGATTTTTTTTTTATCTGCATAGTTTAAAAGTTCAATTGGTTGCACAAAGTCAGTCCTCCAGTGCCTTTTGAGATGCTCTGGGGTGTCACACCTAACTACCAACTGCTGGTAAAGAAGAGCACAAATCATCTGTTAAATCTGCCTGTCCTATAAACATATTTCAGACAGTCTGGAACATCTGAAATGGCAGCAGCCATCAATTTTTGAGCAAACCTAGTTCTCAGCATCTGTGCGTATTTACCTCATCTTATTTAAATCTCATTATTCTCAGCGAGGTCTTGATTCCGTTGGCTTATAACTTGACATCCTGTGACATTTGAAATGCACTAGGGTATTAACACCTCTACACAGAGCTGTCAGATGTGACATGACATCAAACCTATGTCATAAAAACAACAACTGGAATTGTCTGGGGCATCTCAAATGGCACTGGACGCCTCTGTTCAAGCAATCAGTTGAGTCCTGGTTATATAGCTTATTACGGTCACTGAAGTCTACAGAGCTACTCAGCCAGCAAAGGCTAAATTCAGTTGTCTGAATTCATTGTAATATCTTCAGAACATCTGCAGGATATATGGTAACCCTAATAGTCTGGCAGCTGGAGGCCAAGATACATCCAAGCATCTCAGGTAACCATAAGCTCATAAGAGACCCAATCAAACCAAAAGTCTGTCGAGTTCTGCATTCTCTCTGACGTTGGCAACAGAGGTTATTTAGCGAAAGCTTAGGAACCAGCTGACTTTCTGTGATCCAGCATCTGCAGTGTTCCTGTAGGTCCCACCCATGAATCTCTGTTTCTCTTTGCTGTTAGCCGAGTTTAGACACTCCTACTTCTTTTTTTTTCAGTTCCAGGAGCTCCCTGAACTATATGTAACCATGCAAAACCTGTTCCCTGGGTAAACAATCCTGTGGTGCACGTAGAATTGCATTTCATTCTCTGCGTGATAAACTGAGTGTTCTCTATTGTTGCTACATCCCAGCATTGCCTCCATCCTAAGCTTAAAAGTCATCATGTTTTGGAAGTTAACGATACTGTAGATCTTCCTTGGATTAAGTATTCCTTGGGAGAGGAAACGTCTCCTTTTATGCGGCCCCACCTTTAGTAAGCAAGTTGGCAATAGATGAGATATAATAGGTGAGCAAGCTGACCTGAGGTTCAGTGCAAACGTAACGTAAACTCCCTGCATCTCCTGATGCAGATTGTCCTCACCGATGTTAACTGTTGCTGGGGTGACAGAAGATGCATGTCTTTAGAGAACTGAGCTGTGTTGTAGAAGTTGAAACATGTTTGAGGGTGGGCTGAATCACTCACCAGGATCCACTGATGGAGTAAATAGTTCTAGGATGACTATATGTTGAAAAGTTCTAGGAGTTCAGAGACAGCACAGCCAGCTACGTGCAGACACCTAAATCCAGGTCTGTCAATTTGAAGCAGTCACGCCCATACCTACATCCTTCTTGGTGTGCCAGAAGAAGACAAATGCAAAGAGCAAAGACGAATATATAAGAGAATGAGACTGCAGAGAGTTTTGAGGTTGTTTGGCCTGTGAGTGACAAAGCAAATTCAGTTGGCATGTGAACCTTCTTTTCTCCTGAAGCCTAGTAGAAAAAATGTTGCGACAACAAAAAAAAATTACTAGCTAAACAGGTAAGTCAAGTCAGTCAATATAACTATTTCAATAGGAAGGAAGAAATATTCAAACATAGAGAAGTCAACAGGATTTGTAATTTTTAACATTCTTAAATCAAGGGAATTCTGGCAGAGGAAAATGGAAACCAGTTTGCCTCAACTTTTTTTTTCTCGTTGATTAACAAGATAAATGTGTTGCCATTAAGAGGATGAAGTTTGAATTTTTCTACTGGTTACACTTTCTAAATAATTTTTTTTAGCTATTGTTTTTAGCTAACGTTCTCCTGCCTGTTGGGCCAGGGGTTGCAGAAAGGCTTAATCTCAAAAACCCTTCCTAACTGACAGTATTCTCTCACTGACCAGTATGAATCCTTGTGCGTAGGAGCTGCTGGTTCTTATTCACGAGCTCTGCACATGGGTTCAAACTTCTGTTTTTTCATCTCCACGTCCTGCTTTACACACCAGGAATGGGATTTTTTATGATTGATAGCCAAACAATTCATGTAGCTGGTGCAGGAAACACTTTTAAATGCTGTCAACTGGTTAAATATAAAAAAAATATTGTACACACACTTTGTCCGATTAGAATCAAATTAATGTAAATTTTTTGTGTGTACTGTTGCACTCCGATCATTGTGCCATTTTTCTGTCATAGCATCTACTTCCTGATTGCTTGCTCGGTTGCTCTCTTTAACTTTACGCCTCATTTTATTTTTGAAATATAGCTTTGGAGTAGGCGACGATACGCGTGGTTTGTCAAGCAATTTGACAGGCCTGCAAGAACCTAAGGAAGGTTCTTGCAATTTCTAAACTTGCCACTAATGAGACAAATATTGATCCTAAGCAGTGTATCACTTGAGAATCAGAACAGAAAGCACCTGATATACATTGTCTTTGAAACCCACAGTGCAAAATTGTGCTTTTAGGTGGAATTCAGCTGTATTTAAAACTTGAAACCTGGTTTGTGGTTGACTGTACTCTGTTGTCTCTAAATGCAGGTGTGGCAAATGCCTCCTAGTACAATTTGCCATGTGGCTTATATCATAATCTGATATTTAAGTGGGTTATGCAAAAAAAAAAAAAAAAAAAAAGTTTGTATAGTTCTACTCTATGGCCGAGAAAGAAAATGTGTCTCTGTTGATGCTGAGATACTATCACAACCCTTTAGCATTGATCCACTTCAACTTTGTCCCCTTCAGCAGGAACGAAAAAATATTTTAGAGAATTTCATGCAGAAATAAGCATTGTAGAAATTGTATAGCAGGAGAAAAGTGGTCTTTAAAGGAGAGAAAAGGAAGTCAGAAAGTCGGGGTGAGTCAGAACATAAGCTGGGACTAAGACTCTCTGTGGTGCAAGTTTTATGTTCTGGATATATCTTTTAAAGATGAAGATTTTGGCTTAAAAGAAAAGCAGGATGAAGGACAAAAAGCTGTAATATTGATATGAGGAGGGAAGGGAAAGATTAAATTGATCAGAGGGAGCCAGAAGGGGGTGTTTACTGTGGAGAAACTAAGTAGAAGACTAAGAGACTAAAAAGAAAAGCCTCTCCACAAAGAGAAAATAAGAACACAAATTCAAGAAATTGGGTCTTCTGGGTGTGCTAGGAGAGTTGTCCAGCAGTTCCCTACACTCCTTCCATCCCCTCCCACTTTTGGCTTTCTATCAGAAGTAGAAGGAAGCCTGACAACCTTGGTGACTTCATCCTCGCAATGCCTCCCTTCCTCAGTATAAATTAGTGGGAAGGTAAGTGAATCAAATTTGGTATCCCAGAAAAATGTCCATCTCATGCTAAATCTAAGAGGTAAAAGGTAATCCAAGTTGCCTCTACTCCGGTCAGAGTGCACATGTTCACTCTAAGTAGTTTCTTAGATAAACTCTTTTGACTCTAAATGTGAAATTTAAAATTAACTTGTACAAGTCATGTTCATTTTGTCTTAAAACCTATGTTTCTAAAACCTGTTAAAGGAAAGAAGGAAAAAAAAAAGATACAGTGTGCGAACATCTTTGTAAAAGTACAAAAATGTTCATTTAGTTTCAACATAAAATATATGAACAGTTTTTCAACAGTTTTTCTTAAAAATGTGTTCTCTAGGAGACAGAACAAAGAGTGTAAAGGGGAGATTTAGAACAAGTGTTACTACACTTGCAAACGCGTTTTGATTACATATGAACCTTGCAAATTGACAACCAATTGTTGTTGTTGTAATGCTATAAAAAAAAAAATTGTTGTAACACTAAACAAACAAACAAAAAAACCAAATAAAAATTCACAGTTACCTCGGGCAAGTTGCCCTGCATCCAGTCCACCTGTTTTATATTACTGTATCCTTGCTCCATGATTCTGAAGCACCACATCTTTTGTAGTTTGAAAGTAAAATTCAGAGTTAAGAAATGCTCTCGTCATTGATGTGTCTATCACGCAAGATCGTTTTTCAAAAGAAAAAAAAAATAATAACGCAAGACCCCTGCTAACCCTCAAGATGAAAACCTATCAACCTGTGCTCAGGAAGAACTCTACATTTAGGTGTTCACCGTTTTTAAGGATTTCACTGTAACAGGAAAAGATCACAGTAACAGAAAAAAAGGATCAAGATAACATAATAAATAAAACCTACAAGGCTTTGATTTATGATTGATAATGATATATTTTGATTTAAAATATTTAATGTGCTTAGTTTTATCTTAGTAACGCAGACTGTGACTTCGTCAGTGTTGGTGAAAAATAAAATAGGATATGTTGTAGAATGGTGGTTCCCACACAGTGGGCATCAGCTCACTACCAGTGACCAACAGTTATGTCACAAAACCATCTCTCCTTTATAGTATTATGATTTAATATTATCATATTAATGATAATACAATTAATATTATTAATTCATAATCATTATTGAATGACAGGAATGTATTTGGTCCCTGAAAAATGATGGTAGTTAATGACCAAGAGGTTTATATAATACTGTATAGGATGAATTAATCACTCTACAGGCTTCTAGTGGGTGTCAAAATTGTAACAAACCCCCCTGTTTTCTAGATAAATTTAAATCTGATCCTTTAAAAAATATTTTTCTTCTTAACGGTCTGAAATCTGCGAAGTACCTACTAGGAAATTTCTAGTAAACTGGTATTGATTGACCTTCATCAAAATACAGTGACATTTAATATTTTTCGTATGTCAAACAGTCTAGCTGTCTAATCTAATAGGATCTTGCGTGCCAGTTTGTACAAGATACAGGTACAATAAAAAATGAGGCTTAAGAATGAAGAGGCTGTCAATAGAATTTACAACATTATTGCATTCCAGTTTGCCAAGCTGATAAAATATCATAAAGTTATAGACTAATAAACTGAGAATGATACATAAGATCCCATAGATCTTAACTTTCAGAGAGGAAAAGAAAGGAGGAAAAGGGGAAAGAAAGGAGGAAAGAAAAGAAAGGAGGAAAGAAAAGAAAGAAAGAAAGAAAGAAAGAAAGAAAGAAAGAAAGAAAGAAAGAAAGAAAGAAAGAAAGAAAGAAAGAAAGAAAGAAAGAAAGAAAGAAAGAAAGAAAGAAAGAAAGAAAGAAAGAAAAGAAAGAGAAAAGAAAGAAAAGAAAGAGAAAAAAAGACTTGTAACATATGTATATTTTTTTTCTAGAAACAGTATGTGTTACTTTACCTACTAGTTACCAATCAGAAAACATTATACTAGCAATATTAACTTACTTGCTTAATTTCTCTTTAGAGATAGACTGTCCAAGTTCAAATTGTTTACTTGTCTTCAGAGTTGCATTGTTTTGGGTTTTTTTTTTATATTTTATCACGAAACCAAGTAAAACAGAGTAGTAAGTGATGTATGTGTTTACAATAACTGTTGGCTTTATTTTTTCAAAACATACATTTTGGAAGAAAAATATTCAACTTGTGTATTTGGCAAATTATACATTTTCAGTATTCTTTGCTTGACCTGCAAATGACAGAAAACCAGAACTCTGCTGGTGTTATCCACAAACGAAGCTGAGAAAACCCTGGCTTCACTAGTGTATGTCACTGCGGAGTGTATAACATAGTAAATATAAAGCGATGAGGAAATCAGTGTTTCACAATGAGGTGGAGACCCATGATGTTAACGAAGGTGAAGACTTGTTTTTCGCGCTGTACTGAATGTATGAGAGAGGCCAGGAAACAGCGGAATACAAAGTGGTCTGATGTGTTTTATTGAAATGCCATAGGATTATACTATCAGGCTGTGAAAATATATAGGGAAATAAAGCTTCAGACCAATGCCAAGCTGTACCACTTAATGGACCAAAGCAAAAAGGTCTTCAGAGACCAAACCTAGATACCTTGCTGGGCTCAGGTAGGGAAAAATCCCCACTTTACAGAAAATATGCTCTCTCTGCCAGCTTCTCAGAGACCTCAGTCACAAAAAACAATTTGATATCTTCAGGCTGGACAAGTAATTCTTTTTTCTGAGGACATTTATGAAGATGATGCATAGGCTCTGTTTCAGAAACTGTGGCCCCTTCCTTTCTCCAGCACTCAAACTGTGTATACGGCTTGTCATTGGGTCTCCCTGCTCTTGCTGGTAAGTTACAGGTAGTTGGGGGCTACTTTCTAAAATAAAAGTCAGATTATAACCCCATCCATTTCAGTTCACTCTGTGAATTGCCCTTCTGGTTTTAGAATCATAGAATGTGTTGGGTTGGAAGGGACCTTTAAAGGCCATCTAGACCCTGCAGTAAGCAGGGACATCTTCAACTAGATCAGGTTGCTCTGAGCCTCACCCAGCCTGGCCTTGAATGTCTCCAGGAATGGGGCCTCCACCACCTCTCTGGGCAACCTGGGCCAGTGTCTCACCACCCTCATTGTAAAGAACTTCTTCCTAATGTCTCATCTAAACCTGCCCTGCTCTAGTTTTGCTCTTCTAAGCCCTAAGGCTCAGGACAGAGTATTTGGATGCTAGGGAGAAGGTATATTTTATCAATGGCTGTGGAGCAATTCTCAGGGAAAATGGGGTCTTAAAGAAATACTGCCAAGCTTTCCTCAGTTTTTTCATCGCAGATATAACCACCATTTTAAAATATACGTTGCTTTCAAACGCCAGAATCCTTACCCTATAAAAGCTCCTCAGCTTGCATTTTTTGTTTTCTGAAAGACCACTATGTAGAAATAACTATTGTGGTATAATCTTCTGAGCTAGGAACAGACTGTGAACCTGCAACCACAAAATGACCAGGCTGGACGGGGCTTTGAGCAGCCTGGTCAAGTGGGAGGTGTCCCTGCCCATGGCAGGGGGGTGGAACTAGATGGTCTTTAAGGTCCCTTCTAACCTGAATCGTTCTGTGATTCTATGAAAATGGAGACTCTGGTGAGTAACTTTTTAAGACTTTTAGTGTTGGAGCCATACATTCACATCAGGCACTAGATTAAAGTAAAAAAAAAATATCACCAGGCACTCCTGAAAGGAATTTAAAAATGTGTGCAGGGCTTGTGCCGACCTGCAGAAATCAGTAACACAATCAGAGCTGTTTTCTGCGACTTTTCAACCACACTAAACATGCTATTCAATACCTCACTGATGAGTAGGAGGAATTCTGGAGAACATCTGAAGGAAATTTGTGTCTTAACCAGATTTCTAATGAAAATGAATGAGAAACTTGCAAGTTTTCACAAACTTCCCTTGAGCCTCTGCCAGCTTTCAGAACACAGCACTATAGTAATTGAACTGAGCGCTGAGATTGATGTCAGGATTAAAGGTTATGAGATATGAGGACAGGCTGAGAGCTTAGATCCTTAAGGCCTGAGAATGCAGGCTGTTGAAACGCTGTCCTGAATGTTAACCTGAAGTTTCGGGGGGGGACTTGTTTTTTTCCAGTGGAACTGTGCTAATTGGACAAGTGGGTGTGAACGGCAATTAAAGGAAAAGCAATTCAGGGTAGGTACCAGAAATCATTTTTCCGTACAGATTATCTGTAGGTATGAACCTTTACAGGGATGGAGAAAAAAATAGAATAATTAAAAAAAAAAAAAACCACCACCACACACAAAACTGATGTCATACAGCACTGACTATTGCTTATTCATTAGCTATGGCTGTGGGGCCAATTGCTAGTCTAAGCCAAGTTGGCCGTGGACCGCTTTAACAGTTGTAAGCAGAATTAAACCTGTTCTGACTAACTGGGGATTTATCCCACATGGGAGAAATCTCTGGGCAATGTAAAGCTGTCACTGCAGCAAACTGGCTAAGGAAATGCTTGCTGGAAATGTACTGGGGCAGGAAGGACTATACTTGGAGCGTACCATGCTCCAGTCATCCCTGCCAATGTAATTGCCTCGAAGGGCTCCTACCATCTGGTGCACGTTACAGAAAGGCTGAGGCTATTTTAACTCGTACGGGGATTTAGCCTGCGAGCAGGAGATTGCTGAGCTGGCTTGAGGCCAGTTTCACCTTCTTCTCTCCCGCATTAAGCAGCGTATTTCTGTAATTATAAAATCTACGTAAAATCCATTGAAGTTCAACTAGTTAATATGGAATGGATTCTGACTTCAGGTGGGAAATAGATCTTGGAACCGAATGAACTTCTGTGCTCTCTGTTTTTCATGCAAATACTCCTAATAAGAAGAAAAACAGGCAAATGTCAAATGCATAAGCAAAATGTTCTCAGAAAAGACTTTTTTTTTTTTTCAGAATGTTTCCATTAAGTCAATTAGAAATTCTAACTTGCTGAAACACATCCAAGAGTAATAACAAAAATACCTAAATAAATAAAAGGTGCACATATGCAATTCAATAGGAATGATGTATGGATACAGACCTGTCAACACTCCCTCACTACATAATTTTACCTATTCCACACCTGTGGCATGTGGTAGCAGTGAAAGAGATAGCCAGGTTTAATGTTACAGCTGTATATATCTGTGTCCTTTGGAACCCTTTCTGGAATTTTGTTTATTATTCTTCAATCAGTGCTCTTGCAAGTCTCTAATATTGTCAGTTCATCATGACAGTGTATTCTAATTCTGTTCTATGCAAAAAGAGTCAGTGCGGACACTCAAGCACAACTTATTGAAAGCCAGATATCAACCAACAATAATATGACTAGCTAGAGTTCGTAACTGTAATAGCATTTGTTTTCTGTTGGGTTATAAAGAAACCTTTATTCTTTTCCTGGTTTTATTGGATGAAGAGATCAGTAGGAATGATACCGAAGCTCTTCTCCTATGGCATGTTATTACTTTGAGGTGGATTTTTTTCCTGTTTGAGTCATATCATATTACTGAGACATGGGTTTTGTGTTGGTTTTTGGTTTGTTTTTGGTTTGTTTTTTTTTTCTTTTCTTTTTTTTGGGGGGTGTGGATGGCTAAAACAGATATGCAAAGCATTCCGGAGTAACTGTCAGCTTCATGATTCACCATGACTGCCAGGACTTGATTGCTTCAGTGCTCCTTGATGTTTCTATGAACTGACTGACCACTGCAGCTGAATCATGCTACCTCTTAAGAAACAGATACATGGACACTGAATTAAGCTCTTCAGAATGGCTGGATATCACCCTCTTCTCCCTAGGTACAGTCAGAATTTTTATCATTAATGATTATTAGTATCATTGTGTTTCATGGCCAGTAAGTCCCATTGATTAGAAGGTAAAATCTACGTGTAACATTGAACTTACATAAGCACCATTCCAATCAGGACGGCTCAGAGATTCTTACCCTTGCGGGCAAGAGAGCTTTGGAGCTGCTCGCATGACTTATACCTATGGACCCTTTGGCAAGAGTAAGTTTCTCGGTTTACTTTAAAGTAATGCAATTTTTTTCTTCCACACTTACACACAGTTTTCCACAAGAGGCAGTGACTATATACAAACGTGAAATGAGTAAACTAACATTGAATATACCAAGAACAGGCTTAAATTCAATAAATGGAGCTTTTTCAGACATAGCAAAATTAAAGTAAAAAGGAGGCTCGCATACTATGATATAATCCATATTTTTACGCATTCACGTGTCCTCTTGTGTCATTTTTCTCATAACAGGAACGTTTAAGGTTAGAATAAATGAGCATAAAACTGCAGTTTATTGGGAAGATTTTTTTTCTTTCCAAGTATAGGCCTTTTTGTGCTATTTCATCATTCTGAAACCAATTTAAGAACAGAAACTACCCCTAAATTAAACAAAAGAGGCAATAGAAAGGTTAGATTGTGCCGCTGGGAACTTTAAAAACATCAGGATTTAATTAAGGCTATATAGTATTTTTAAAGACTATTAGCAAGTATATCATGGAAGCTTAGAGGTGAGTACACATTTTGTGAGCCTGAACAATATCTGTGGTTTCAGTATCAACTTTTAGTAAGCAGTGAAAATGTGTCAATGAAGGTCATAGGTATATTTATTGACCTCCTCGATTTACTGACTTCCTACTCACGAAGTTTGATAAGGCAATCTCTAGACCCATAAAAGCAGTACTGGGCCTATGAAATCTGGATTCCCTGTCTAGAAAACAGATAAGGCAGGGTAAGAGTTTGGAGTGGTGATCCACTCTTAAGATAACTGCAATAAGGAGGAGGACAGAAGAAAAGAATAGCAAAGAGAAAATGAGTATTTCATAGAAAATGAACATTATTCTCCCAGCTGACAGGTTACCACTTGACTGGTGGTTGTGGATTTGTCCAGCAAACACTCGTGAGTTGCTCTGGACAGTCAGCCAGGGCTAGTGTCTGAAGGTGGTGTTCTCTCCTCACCCCATAGAAGGCAAATAAAAAAAAGGTCATCATAAATCAGCCTAATAGTGTACAAAGTGATACGTGTTTTCATGTTGAGACAAGTTCATTAGCGTTGTAGCTTTGTTGGCATGACATGTCGTAAAAACATTGCCAAAGTCAGCAAATACCAACAGGAAACGTGCTTGTCAAATGCTAAAACACAGCGCTCCCAGAATTACCTGGGGTCTTATCCCATGAGTTCTCTTTGCATTATTGCCCGTATATGATCCGGTAGCAGTTTGCTACATGCCATCTTGCTGGTTGGGCTGCCTAATATCTTCTTTCAAAGGATTACTTTGTTTCCCATCAGAAGCATTTTATCATGATTTGCAATATTTAGAGGAATGAAAATGCCTCACAAATAATTAGTGATCTACACTGGACATAAAAGATCAGCATGATTACATTTATGAATGTTGAAAACTTAATTGTCGCCTTTACGTTATCACACAGAATGCCATTTTTCGATTGGGTTACTCCCAGCTGATTCACAGTTTCTCACCCCTTGCTACCATTGTCAAGCATTCACTGGTGTCCACATTCTGAACAACCTTGTGGAATTCAGAAGTAATGTTTTGAATGTGCAGTTGCAACTGAAAAAGATTAAACTATTTGCCTTTAGCGCACAGAAATTAATCTGAAATAGGGCTAAACAAATAGTGTGTTTGCTGATGTTACCAGAAACCATACTTAGGTGAAACTGAAAGTGACTTTTTTTGCTATGTTTTCAATGAATCTAATTGTTAAATTGATGAATTTTTAACTTTTTCTGTATTAAGGGAAATTTCATAAAAGTGATTTTAAATACACTTTTGGAATATTAATCTTTAAATTACTTCTTTTACATGTTGTGATTTTGAGGGGAAGAAAAGCAGTTCAATGAAATCAAAATTAATTTGTGAACACTTTCATGTTATCTAACTTTCTCTTTTTTTTTTGTTTTCCCCCACTGAAATCTCTTTCAAATGACATTATGTTTTTCAGTCTCATTTTATTGCCTTGCCCCCAGTTCCACCATTTTGCTGCCAATGGAAATAATTTCTTTCTAGATGTCTGTGATGTCATTTCCCCTGCATCTTTCTGCAATTTATCTGCATTTAACAAAATCAAAGGAGTTGCACTGATACAAACCATAACACCGGCTACCCAAGTGTTTCGTGCATTCAGCCCACTATCCATGGGGCTGCCATCTTCTCACGGTTGTGTGCGGGGCTGTGCAGGGGTACGGGCTGGAACGGGGAACACTGTTGTCAGGTTAGTTAGACTCTGTAAAATTGAACTAATCAGCATGATTTCAGTGAGATTAATTTACTTAAACACAGCACCACACATACATAGATATTCTGCTTTGCTCCTACAGCCAGCTTGATCCTGGCTCATCGCAAGGACTCCGTGCAGGGTACTTCATCGTGATTCCCAGAAGTGGCGAATCAGGATTTCTTTTGTACTTCCATGTATATTAGGTTTCTTTCCCACTCTCCACACATAGACTTTTCATCTGCTTCTCAGTACGTTCCTGTTACTTTTTAAAAGTAATCAGTCCCCTGGGTATTTTAAGGGTCAAAAAGCACATTTTACACTGCAGCACTCCTTTCTGAAGCACAAGAAATACTGCATATATCAGAAAATAGAACCAGCCTAATCCTCACCTGAGATTTGTTTTTACTATTGTTTTTATGTTGTGGGGGGATTTTGGATGGAAAGAAAATGGATCTTTTAATTCACAAATCTTAAGAAGGAGCAACAAGGACTCTCATTAATGAGCCCAACATAAATAATCTCACAATTTGTGATATTGCAATATTGCAATTCAAGTTATTTGTGTCTAATTCCTTGATAAGAACTTGACACCATTGCAAATCTGAGCACCTCTTTGCCAAATGATTCAATAAGATACCTTTATTTTATTACACAACTGAAAAGTCATTTAACTTCGCACAATACCTATAAGGCTGAAAACATGGTACAATAAGACAGTGTCACGTATTATTTCCACTTCCATGTTAACTCATTACTGGCTTCAAGTTTCCTTAAAGAATCGCCCCAAGAAATTTTTCAAGTCCCTTCTCAAATGTTCTGGGTCTGTAATCCCACAATAATTTACCCTTAGAGATCTTGGCACCCTAGGAGAATGTTGAAAAATTGCTAATTACTTATTAACACATTTTATGGCTATATTATCTGCCTGTTCAACCAGGCAGCCTCCTGTTTTTGTCAGGATTCTTCTGGGAAATGGTATTTATGGGATCTCAAAGGTTCTTCCTTATGACACCCGCTGTCAAAGGCACAGGATAGAAGAGATCACACAGCCCCTGTGCAGCACTGTGATTTCTTCTGAAGCTTACACCCTTAGCTGTCCCCAAGTACAGTTTCCCTCAGTGCTTTTACAGATTTTCCCCAAACACAGAACGCTTCACTACCTTCTCTTACCAAATCACACCCGCGGTTATCATCTCATCTCTTTTTAAAAATCCCTTATCAGTAAGTGAATAGCTATCTTATTTTGTCTTTTCTATCACATAATAATACAGCTGGCAAAAAATGTTTGTTCAGGTGTCTTTCACTTACCAAACACCAGTTAAAGGCATCGGTAAAATGCTACTATAATTCCACAATGCCACTGAATGCAATATGTTTACTACACTGACAAACGGTCAGTGTATTCATCCAAGTGAATGCAAGATTTGTTTGACTAGCTTTTTTTTTTTTTTTTTCTTTACTTGCTTTAACCTAAATACTTAATGTTGTGGGATCTGCAGATACGGGGCTCAGTGCCAAGTTCGGCAACGCAGCAAATGTGGATAAAAACTATTATAAAGCCAAGGAGAGCTCTCTATATAAAACGATGTCAGGATCAGTTGCCGTAATCAATGGAATTTTTTTTTTTTTCCTATTTGCTTCAGTGCTAAATCTGGCATCTGCTCTATCCCCTAAGAGAGGAGTGGTTTTTTAGAAGAGGATCATTATATGTTCAGTTATATTGGAAAATCTATACTGTCGCACACAATTGTGTGTTAGTTAACACGCAATTGCGTTACCTTATTATTAGTTTGCTTTCCCCAGTTTGTTTACTTTAAGTTGCAAAACCTGCTAGCATTCAGTGTTGTTGATGAAAAGCCTGTATGTGTAAACATGCACCTAAGATCATCTTTAAAAACGGCCTCCTCCTGGTTCGTAAAACTTATATGTTCCTATGGGATATATTAGGTTTCCGCATGAAGAAGCAGAAAATTAAGTAGACACTTTTCCAGTAGTTACAGAGAAGAAGCAAAGTCCATCCTGCTTTCATCTGCTCGCTTTCCATTTGCTTTCCGCAACCTTCCACATGGTTTTTTGATCTTCAGAATTCGCAGAGAAAGGTGATGCAAGACTTCCCTAGCTTTGAAAGTGCTGGTACTAATAGGATTCCTACATTTTTGTGCAACACACACTCTTAATGTGACTTTTACCTTCAGGAAACCCCTGAAAAAAAGAATCAAACTATAACAGTATGGCTTAGGAGGAGATGGGAACTCTGGACTAACATTATCCTTCCACAACAGGGAGCAAGATTTATAAGAGAGTCTCTAAGTAATACATGTGAAAATATTAGTTATCTAAAAGGCTTCATGTTCTATGTTGTGGAATCAAAAATCCCTCTCGTTATTCTAGAGCCTGGTGAAAAACTGAGATGATGTGAATAGAGAAGGGCACTGTGGAAAACTGAACCAGCAAACGACCTCTGACTGAGTCATTCTAGCTTTTGGAATTGCTCCATGACATGGAGATGTGTATGCACCATTTCTGGGGCTTAGTCTCATTCCTACAGAAGAAAGACGACAAATCCTGCTGATTTCTACAAAAAATTTGCATTGTTAAAACTTCTTGTGTTTACGTTTCTGCTTTGGAAATACTCTAGTAAGGATGCCATAATGCAGACTACATCTAATTTTATGATTATGTAGAAAGAAAAAAAAACAATAAAAGTACATTTTTTTTTTTCATTTCTGTTAAAAAAGTATCTAGGTATTGTGCAAGAATAATTGCTATTGTATTTTCTTTATTTCTCAGGTACTAGACAGAGTAAGTCTAGGATTACATATTAGGAAAACTGTTAAAGGGTAGCCTGTCAAGAGTATGGAAGTCCTTGTAACCATACTGTAGAAGAGCAGAAAAGGCCTTTTCCCAGCCTAAATCCTTTCATTTGCAGAATTGGTTTTAATGATATTGGCAAAAGGAATATAGCTAGTACAGTGACATCTCGAAGAATTGAAAAATGCAATACCGATGACCCCTTTTATTTTTTAGCAAATCTCTAATCAAAAGTTGTCACCAGACCATCTTCTATAAGTATTAAAACTCCCTTTCAACAGCTTAACTTTGTGCCGTTTTCTATTCCTTTTACAGATGTTGTCATGGAAATGAAAAAGGAAAACATCAGTGTCTCAGATACTGGGTAAATTGCAGATAACAATGTGCAACTCTGACCTCATTAGTATTTGGGATTTCGATCAAGTATGCATGCCAGATGCCTACAACTCCACTGTCCCGTTTCAGTGGAAAGGAGAAGAGCGTCAAATCAGCACTGGAAACAGCAAGTGATCAGTGTGACATGGCTTTTGTGGTACCATGTTCCACAAGGCACCAGACTGTATGCGATTATGTGCATCCTTTGAATCCTTAAGATCTCAGTTCACTGACCGTGTTTAGGAAAACGGAAAATTATTGAAGTAATTCCAGTTGTGTGTAATTGATGACAGTACACAACTAGGAAGTTTATCAAGTTTAGTCCCTGATATGACAAGCAAATACACTGTATAATCTTTTAAAAGTTCTACCTTGCAGAGAAAGAGGTTTTCTACTTCAGTGCAGCCATTTGAACGCTGTTCAGAATCAGCCCTTTGGCGATTCAAAACCTCCTTCTGATTTTCAAGAGTCACTTTATTTATAGTCAGTTTATAAGTACTTATTCTTGGGCCAGAGTTTAGTTAAAGTAGTCCTTCTATCCTTCTCTTTTCCCCAGTGAATTAAAAAAATCTGTGGAGCTGCAAGGAAAGAGAAGTGGCATATGTACTCGATCTTACGCAGAATTACCCATGGCATAATGTCATGCCATTTTATGTTCTTGCTACAGCCAATGTCACCAACCCAAAATATCAGAATATTCTGTCTTTGGAATTCAGTGAATGATTGTGATTTACAGTGCACAACTTATTTTTTCTGTCCTTTCTGGTTTTGTTTTTTTTTTTATTTTTTTTTTTTATTTTTTTTTTTTTTGCTTGGCTTAAAAAGCCAAGTCTTTGACTCCTTTTGTAAGGGAGACTAAGCATATATTTTTTTCCCCTCTCCTTTCCTCTACAGAACAATGGACGGTATATCAGGAAGTCTAGAGCCATCTATGACACTGTTGATACTACCCCATCTCAAATGAAAAGGGCTCACATGAATCATTTTGAGAGGGACCTGCAATCTTCAGGGTCTTGTTGCGTTGCTGTCTCATAATTACTCAGTGGTTAATAGACAGCAAATTCCTTCTATTCCTTCTTCTGTCCTAGTCAGTGAACTCAAAGCCAATACCAGGCTGGAGCTGCTAATGGAGTGGCTCACCTATTACTGTCAGCTCATATGTTGACTTTGATATGATTATTTCAATCCTATTCCTGTTTCTTTATTCCTTAGTCATCCTCATCTTCCTGTAAAATATTCTAAGTCTTCAGTACTAATGATGTCTTCCAACTTTGTGTCGATGGTAAAATTAGTTAACACACTTTTCCTACTTTTACCAACTTTGCTAATGAATCTGTTCAATAGCAATCATCCTACACCAGATCATTAAAGAAATGGTCTGGTAATTTCTCTTTACACGTTACTCAGCTTTCAATATAACCAGCTGACTTCTGTCTCCTCTCTTCAAAGTCTCAGCCGAACATCATTATCTCCTGTTTAATTTCCGAACATCCCAGCATGCAATGCTCGAGATTCAGATATAATACGATTTTAGACAAATAAAATGTAACAAATTAGATTTTTTTCTAGAAAAAAAAATGATCAGGATGCTAGTCTGCTATGAATTATCCCTGGTAAATACAGGGATACATTTTCATTGTCTTGTATATCCCCAAAATAGACTCAGCACTTGTTGTGTGGTACCACTATTGTTTGAGTAGTAGTATTTAAAACAATACTAGCGGAACTGTGATTTTAATGCCAGTTCATTAAGTAGTTTAGCATAGAAAACACTTATATCCTCTGTCATTAGTCTCAGGCCCATTCCTTCTCCTCCTCTCCCCATTCCAGCCGAAAGAAATCATTTGATAACCTCTGAAGGAACATTAACAAAGACTTATCATACTGGCTTTTGGGCAGCCATGCTGAAAGCCAATAGCGCCTTTTAATCTGACTTTTTATCTCTCTTCCCTTCCTCCATTCCTGGACATTGACTTCCAATATCTTCTTATTCTCATCTTCCCTTTATCGAACTTGTTCCTGCACCTTCTTCCTTCTGCATGTTTTTTACCTTCTCATTATTCTACTCTTGGAGTAGCAAATAGTCTGGTGTGATGACTGTGAGGAAGGGATCATGGCACTATCTTGAAGTACAGGAAGAATCTTTTTGTTGTGTATGTGTCAAGCACGCAGGTTGGTGAACTGACCATCCCTGAAATCTGTGGTTTTGATTTGGTCAGGTTTATCAGGGATTGCTTCTCTGCCCCATTTCCAGACAGTCAGACTTAGAGTACTTCATTTCTCTCCCGAACACTCGGTACTGCAATTGCAATCCATAGTATGGATCACAAAGGGCATTTTAAAAATGGTGCATTGCCTCATCTTAGATTACTCACCAGTGTAGACTCAATCAAAACTGACAACTGCAGCAACAAAAATCCACTAGATGTTTGTCCTTCTCTGCTTCACTGTAATTACATGCATCCTTCAAGGTGTGGCCAGACATAATGCATTACTACGCTACCTTAATTTAAAGCTCTTTTCTTACGTTGACTAAAATTGTAGTTAAACAGTGAGTAAAATGGCTTAGTTACAGATCCGGATCTTCTCCAGTTCCTGCCAAAGCAATTAGAGGTTGTCAGGACCTTTGCAATATGTTGTGTAGCTAAGAAGAGTCTGTGCCTACTTGATAAACAATTTTTCTTACCCTTCTCCTGAGGTGGTACAGTTTTGTCATTTACCAAACTTAAAAGTCCCATTTTAATTTCAGTGTAGGGAGCACCATGACCACGTCCCTGATTCTGGCCACATGGTATAGATTCTTATGTTACTTAATAAGGCAAGTAGAGGCACCGAAAGAAAAAAATTTCTCTGTTCTGCTTTAAAACATAATTACATCAAAATATATCAGTGTAAGTGAAAATTCCTAAGGATAAGAAAAAATGTTCCTGTTCAGACACAGCTTAAATTTGAGCACCCTGTTTCGTGGCTGCATTTCTTCACTATCTGGTTATTTGTTATCTGTGGAACAACAAGAAAACCCAACACCTTTTCCACCTGTAAATTTTTTTTTTTTTTTTTTTTTTTTTTTTTTTTTGCTTCCCAGCTGTTCCACATACCCTTATTCATCCTGAATGTTCCAATTTGCAAGTCTTCCAAATATAAACAATGAAGAATGCTAAAGGCATTATGTGAACATTGAATAGTTTTCCCAGTTTCCCCTAAGAGAGACTCATCATAGAAAACTTTGCAACAAACTACAACTCCAAAGTTTGGGGCCATTTAATACAAGTATGTGACGAGTCTGAAGGATATATTGTTCTCTTGATACAAGGGAATGCGATGTGCTGAGGAAAGGTTAGGGACAGCGTCACCTTTCATTAGAGAATTAAGAAGAATTAATTTACCAAGGGATGCCCAAAAATTTCTTCAAAAAAAAAAAATCCGGAAGAAACATTTAGAATAATAGCTAAAGCTGCTTGCACCAGAAGGCTGTTTCCAATCACTATATTCCCTTCATCTGGAGTTAAGACAGTACGATAATTTAGAGCCACATGTAAAAAGAAGACACATTGCTCTAGACCAAGTATAGTGAAAGGAGCTAGCTGGTCTCCTATTGAGCCAGGGAGTTTCATTCAGTCCTACCTCATATATCCCTGCTGAATATATATTAATCTACTGATTTATCACCTCTGTAATAATCTTCACATCATCCAGTGAATTAATCAGGAGATGAGTTAAATATTTTAGTAGCATATGTCTAGTAAAGGTAGAATGATTTCCCCTTCTAATTATAATATTTAATTTTTTTCTTACTATACTTTAGCAGCTCTACTGTTGGTCATGTTGGGCTTTTTAAATTTAATTTTCTTTCTTATCTGTAACCTCTTCACCTTAAGGTGATCTTTTATCTCTCATGAAAACAGATGACAAGACTATTTTTCAGTTCAGAAGAACTTTTTCATAATTACATTTTTGACCTCAAGGGAAAGACCGTATACATTATCAAATCCCCTGGCTTTGCAACTGAGTAGCTGTAGTAGCCCTGAACGCTGCTTGCGGCTATCGTAATTTAATTTGAATATCAGAAAATCCTCAATTTATAAGTTCTAACAAGGTAGAGCCCTGTTCAAATTGAAACTCATTATATGGTGCTTAGTGCCTTGTAAACTGATCCTGTGTATCTTTTACAACTGTTTATTTCTCTTCCAGTCCTTACAGTTCCCACTAACCATCCATGCTGTGGTGGATCTAACAGTTTATCCATATAAAATTCACGGGCCACTTATCACATACACCTGCAGAAGCATTACACCTCAATCCAGGAATGCTCCTGAGCAACGCAGCACTGATTGTGAAAATGTGAGACACTTCCTGAAACTAAGCTCAAACTCTGTAAAAGAAAAACCTTGTAAAGCAGAAACATACCAGTAGGTTATAGATTTTTGGTTTGGACTTAAACGCCAAGAAGAACTATAAAACCTGAAGAATCCTTTATTGTCTTAAGTCATCCATACATTAAAAGTTTCAGATCAACCAGAACACACCCCAATACCATCCATCCCTGGTTAAGGAACCACAGTCACGTTCGAGGGCTGTCTCAAAGCCTTTGGGCTTCAGTGAGCTTCACAGAAATTTGTATGAATATCAGAGGTCTAGTAAAAGGAAATGAACTCTGGATCTACAGTCAGGACATAAGTAGAAGTATGATCTTTGCGGATTCCTTGCTTACATGCAGGTGGTAAATTTAGATGCAGAGAGTAACAGCTGTAAAGTGAGAGCAATGCACTGATCTTCAGAGACATAACTGGAGACATGTCAAAACCTAGTTTTATAAAAGAAGAAAAAGCCAGTAACAATATAGCTGTAGTGAAATACACATGAAGCACCTCGAATACTGTGTTCAGTTTTGGGCCCTTCTCTACAAGAAAGACATTGAGGTGCTGGAGCGTGTCCAGAGAAGGGCAACGGAGCTGGTTGCTTTATGAGGAGCATCTGAGGGAGCTGGGGGTGTTCAGCCTGGAGAAAAGGAGGCTGAGGGGAGACCTTCTCGCTCTCTACAACTACCTGAAAGGGGGTTGTAGTGAGGTGGGGGGGTTGGTCTCTTTTCCCAAGTAACAGGCGATAGGACAAGAGGAAACGGCCTCAAGTTGCACCAGGGGAGGTTTAGATTGGATATTAGGAAACAGTTCTTCACTGAAAGGGTTATCAAACATTGGAACAGGCTGCCCAGGGAAGTGATGGAATCACCTTCCATGCAGGTATTTAAAAGACAGGTAGATGTTGTGCTGAGGGACATGGTTTAGTGATGGACTTGGCAAGTGCTAAGTTAATGGTTGGACTTGATCTTAAAGATCTTTTTGAATCTAAAAGATTCTATGCTAATGCATTTTGTAGTTAAGTTGTTCTTTACATCCGCTGAGCTTACAAGATCAGCTGCTTATATACCTGATTCTACAGCTTCCTCTGTCAGAGCTATACTCTTAATAATTAGAGATTCCAGCTTTCAACTGACATCCTCTGAGATACAGAAGTGCTTTCTAGTAAGAGAAAAATTTTGTTTTCTCTCATGTCTCTCAGGACACCCCATCATGCCTAGAGGGCTAAAAATCTTTTTGAACACTTTGAATTTAATTGAACTATACACATATGTATCTATATCACTTACCCAGAAGAAAAGTAATTACACATAAGGTAATTGAAACAACAATCTCAGTAGCCCTTGCCGTCCTTTTGTAATGCTACCTTCATAGCTCTGCTCTGACATGAAAAGGAGACTCCTGATACTGGTTTCTACATACACTGGATCAAGCCAGCCTCTTGTTTTAGTGTTAATTATGAATACAAGAGAAAGAAACCTGCAACAGTCGAAAGAAACCTACAACAGTCCTCACAACCACTAAGAAATCTTCACCAAACTATAAGCTCACTTACCCCATCAGCTTCTCCTTAACTGATAAAGGGGCTCTAACTCTGCTTCTGGTGTTATATCTGCATCTGGGAGTCTCTTATTGAGATCTTTCTCTGATTGGCTTGATCCACTTGAAAGCCTTTGATTAGTTAATTAGCACCTGGGATCTAAATAGCAGTGAACCTTGCAGTTGGTCTAGTTTTCTTAAGAACTTGTAATTCGTTCCTCTGGTTTTGGGGTATTTATTGGGATAGGCTCTCCCATGTGCAATTTTTTTTTCACTCTGTTTTTTCTTTCCTTTTTTTTTTTTTTTTTGTTCTAATTAAATTATCTCAGAAATTAGATTGAGATAATAACCGCAAGCCTAAATTTTTAGTCTGGATGCTTGATTCGAGAAAAGCTGTATGTCAAAATAAGATCTGAACTTTCTAGGCTATATTAGCTTAGAGATTTTCTAATTTTTTGTCTTGAATTTTGCGACAATATTAAGTCAAATAGGCTGTGCAATTAGCTCGATTCCGAAACAGTGTGTTTCATAGAGCGAGTGGAGCTGAGACCTGTGAGAATTCTGAGAGATCATTTGAATTGAGCCTCCACAGATTTAATGGAACTCTATTTGGATTGTCCTATCAGTTGTGGTTACACTAGGAGACGAGAAGATTGAACACATTGTGTACGTCTAACATTTTCTTACTACATTTGTGTCATTACGTTGATTCTGGTTATGCTTGCTGGACGCTATATGGGGCAGACTTTCTTAGTAAAGGTCTTTGAAATTGTTAGCAAGAAACTCAATTAAATTGAGATAGCACAATGAAACAGCTTGAGATAAAGATAGGAATCACATTTACTTTTCTGGGAAGCTTCCAACTTTCTTTCTGCTTGTGGAAATCCAGAAGTTATGTTAGAATAGATAAGGTAGCATATTTTTGCATATATAGGACAGAGAAAAAAAAGTGTAAATACATGAATACTTATTCACTCCGTAATTTATTAAAAAGATGAACAGTATTTCTTTGACTTTGTCCCAGCTCTAAATTACTTCCACTTCCTACAAAATAGTTTTCCACGGTCTGTTTCATGTTTGATTGGTATTTCTTACAATTTTAAATACATCTACAAAAAATGATTACAGTAAAGCTGATTAAGGTTTATTGAAGCTTTGCTGTGCCATTGCTTCATAACGAACAAACACATCATAAACATATGAAATGGTGTAGAGTCCTACTTACTATTTAAAAACAATATTTATTTTGGTATAGTGTGGAGAAGTTCCCATTCTAACTGTGTATCATTCCCTTGGCAGCCCAGGGAAATCTCGCTGTAAATGTTTCCATCAAAAATAGAAAACAGGCCTACATTTTCCAGTCTCTCATCTGTTCTGGGGACTTCTGTCATGCAATGAAAGCACGCGACTGTAAATCTCCTTCCATTTTCTTTCATTCCTCAGTGATACATTGCTATGGATGTGAAAACTAAACATGCTTTATGCTTTTTGTGCCGCACAATATTTCGACTATAGATTTTGGTGACGCTGGCCAGAAAGGAGTCCTGAACAAAAGACTAAAAGCCCAATATATACATATCCATTAGCCAACTATATATAGGGAGAATAAGAATGATTTATTGTAAATCCAATATGCCACTGAATACCATTCCAAAGATAAATGAAGAGTTTGAAAGTAATTAAATGTGAAAGAGAGTCTCACAGCAGCAACATGAAACAGGGAAATACAATGCTATTGTGGCTAGGAGAAGCAAAATAAAATAAACCCCTGTTGAAGTGATTTTATATAATGGTAGAGTTTCTTTATGGTTTTCAAAATAAGTAAAGGTAAGTTTACATTTGCCTTCTGAAAAGCATAATCCAATAATGTATCTATGACACGGTAATGACAGCTACAAGCCACTACATCTGTGGTTCCTCTCACTGAGGAAAAGCTCTGCATGAAAATAACTCGGCATTTAAATGGAAGTGGTTAGAAAGCTTTCATTTTTCTTTGATGGAAGACAGTGAAATACCTTGTATTGAGCTGGAGTACAGAATTATCAGTGAGAAAGAAGCTCGGGGACGTGTTTCCTTATTCTCCAGGGAAATGGAAAATTAAGAACAAACAGGGAAAGAAGGCACAGAGAATTGCTAAATGTGTCAGTACACAAACGGGAAAAGATGTTACTCAGGAGGAAATTTTCCCATGCTGGGCTACAGATAAGGAGCTAGGTGTTTCAAAGCTTTCAACGGAAACACACGTAAATTTAGGGAACAAGGATTCATTTTTGCACCTAGCCAGCCGCTTTCAGGGAAATCAATGAAATCTGAGTCATGGTGGTTGAAACTTTAATGAGTTCACAGAAGTTGCGATTTTCTCTCTGCAGAGTGCCGAAATAATGGCTAAATGTTATATGGGGTAGAGTTCAGTCCTGATTTGAGCCTCACTTGAAATCAACTGGTATCTGAGCTTTTTTAGGTCTTCATCTTTTAGGTCTTGCATCCTTCATCTCTAAGTTTAAATGAAACAAGTCTGGTTTTGGAGCTACCTTGGGATTTTACAGTGGCAATATTTTCTTAAATGCTTGGTCTTGTTAGTTCCTTAAAGTTTTGAAAAAATAAATACACTTGTATGAAAAGATATTAAAGCACCACTACCAGAAAATAACTTGTTTTCACATATTTAAAGAAGACTGAGCACATTAACTGATCTAACTAAAGCTTATGCAAAATAATGGTGAATATGGCCTTTATTGCCTTTTGGAAGCAAAGATATTCTAATCCATTTGGTTTTCAAAAGGGTATTTTTGTGCACAGTTGCTGTTTTTCAGTCTGCAGGCTGCACTACATAATGAGCTGCTATTGTGCATGTGAGCAGTATTTTAAGTTGTTTCACCCACATAAATATTCTTGCCTTGTTTTTTACCTGTAGCCTAAAAGGGACGGGGACTAATAATGTAGCACTTGTAATATTTATTTTTCATTTCAGTGCAAAACACATAGTTGAAGCCTGTTAATAACCATGATAGTAAATGACTAAATAGAATTCCATTCAGCGGTACTATAAGTTTACGTAGTTTTAGAGGCAATCTGTGTTTTATTTCGTTTATTGTAGGAAAGGGGCACATCAGCTTCACCTCGGCTTTCTGAAGTAAAATCCTGAAGCATTATATAAAAATGTGTCTCTCTCTGTCACCATAGCATAATGGAAGATTTCACTGAAAGAAGAGAGTGATTTTTTTTTTTTTTTTTTTCTAAATGTGTTAAGAAAGTTCCACTCTGTCCTTCCCCCCCATCCTTTACAGCCTAACAATATTGCAGCAATCTCCGACTGCCGGAGATTGCTATAGAAGAGCAAACAAATAGTCCCTGATTTCCAGAGGTTTTACGCAATTATTTCAGTGGAGCTTGTTTTCCAAGACGAGTTTTCAGTTCTTTCACCACTGTATCCACCTTTGCATGAATTTAAATTGCCTAGTTTCTTGCCAGCATGTACATCAGATGCCAGGTACTTACAGGGAGCGCAGGCTCATGCAATGACAATTTGACACAAGTGTCAGAGAAATACAGTAGGGGACTGAAAAAACAAAAGCCAAACCTAATTCCCTGTCCTGCCCACCACTACCCACACCACTTTCTACAGTAACGCTGCTTCAGTCAGGAGATTCTACCTGCTGGGGTCAAGGATGACCAACAGGATGATGCAAGGAGCCAGAATAACCTTAGTATTTTTTTCAGAAATAATGATCACCCTTTGATTTCTGCTTCCTTCAGAGACTCGAGGTTTTAGTTAGAGAAGGAATTCGCCCGAGTTTTGGAAAAAGGCAGCATGGTGGAACGCAAAACTCGTTTCAGCTTCGGACTGATTGCGTCTCTGAATGCCGGTGAAGGTAGCCAGATTTATCCCCATGGACCTGAGGAAGGAGTAATCTGCAACAGGGGTTTTTAGAGTCAGATGCAAAAAATCGCTTTGTGAAATCACACCTACTGAATATTGTAGGACTCCTATAGGTAAGTCAAGTAGTCAGCATACATAAATGCTTACCACTGCGTGCTCTCAGTTAACCTAATGATTTTTCAACTTTCTGTTTCAAATTGTGGTTTCATAGTAATTTACACACATTTTTTTTCAGATCTAAGTTGCTGTATTCTGCATTAGCTGTCTTGCTTTTCTGAAATTCCCCCCACCCCATTCTGTGCTTTATCTGTGTAGTGTAAATATAAATTTAAAATGTTAGACTTAAAGGAAAAAGTTTGAAACCATTTTCATGTTAGTCCTATATAAGCACATGATCACGTAGCCTAAAATATCCTCTCTAAAATTAACGGACACATTGCAGTAAATTGTTCTCTGGGTGGGCAGAAATGAATTCTATTAAAGCTAATGAAAATTGCACATCTGTGGCACAAGACCATATCTCCAGAAGAGAAGCAGTATGTGGAATAACTTACTTTCAAATTTAAGCCCCATCACTGAGCTCTTTCATTAGGGAGGCAAGCTCATCAGACTTGCAAGAGCTCTGAAAAAATGTGGTACTCTGACAAATTTTGAATAAGTAGCCTGGTTAAAATAGTGAGGATATCAAATTAACTAAAGAATTAGATCATCTTAATGTGGCTGAAGTCTGACACATCCTTCATATATTTTTTTTAATTTAAAATAATCTGAACAAGTCGCATCCAGTCTTCATAAAGCAGAATGACATCCTTAAGCCTAAGTCTCTGGTTTCAACATGTTAAGAGGTACTTTAGATACATTACATGCATGTAAAATAATGGTTTGTAATTGTAAAAGAAAGGCAGAGGATCCTGTAGTATTATTAAGATCCGTGCTCTCATTAAGGAGGTGTTGTCTTGGTACAATAGAAGATGAATTTACCAGTGGAGCTGAGCCAAACATCTCTGCATAACTTTTTTGTGTCCCCTTTTCCAGAATGGAAAACCAGGAACTTATGGAACTGGGTGGAGAACATCAAACTCCTCCAGTCAAATATTGCTAGGGTTTTCTTTACTGTGATTTTTTTTCCTTGTCAAGGAATAGAAATTCAACGATGCCTTTAGTATGACATCTGTGATGTTTTTGTTTCATACAAAGGGATTCCTGTCCTTCTGTGGGACCTGTTCCTGGCAGGTATATTTATATTACAAAAATATGCTTCTCCCCACACACCTCATGATATTGTATACAGTGCTGAACCCCTCTTCATTCTCTTTTTCATACTCCAAAGTTAACTCAGAAGTCTTTGAAGTGGCTGAAGCACTGTTTTAGCCAGATAGAGGGATGAATTTAGAACCTACGACTGGACATTGCATTAAGTTCTGGACTTCTGAAGAATAAATTTACAACTCGGAGATTAATTTTGGCCCAAGATGACTTCTAAAACTAATGAAAGCCAGTACATTTATTCACAATGAGATAAACTTTCCTCTTACTTTAAGCCTCAACAACTAGAGAGCTTATGACAAATGACATAAAAAATATTCTTCCTGGCAGTGCCCAGAGGCAGCTTTCTGAATATGGGATTCCTTTATTACTCTCTCTTCTCTGTATTCATGATTACCCCATCTGTAATTTTCCTAGTTTGGTATCTTCTTAGGGACCAAGCCTCTAACTTGGGCATGGGCCATAAGTCACCACTGAATATTCCTGTCATTAACATTTCCTTTGCCAAGGTTGCTCATACATGGTATTTTCAGCAGAAAATTATAGCACCTTTCCTCGAATAACAGAAATGAGCCACTTGAAAGATGTTTCTCCTTCCTTCTGGCATTGTTCTAGCTGTTTGCTCCCGTGTCTGTAAGATATACATAATTAAGTTCAATACAGCAGGAAGTAACAGGTCAATCTGCAGGTCACTTATTTTTAGTCTTTCAGCAAAAACTTTTGGCACCCTAATATAATTACCCAGCTCAAAAAAGTGCAATTACCTATGTCTCTTCAAATCACAAGGTATCACTTCAGCATAAGTTGTATGAAAATAGTATATACTCTTTTTTTAAAAAAAGACGACTGAAATACAAGGAGAAGAGAATAGATGCATAACATAAGGAACATATATTTTTTTTTCCATAGTAGCTTTTTTCCTGTGTCTTTTCTTTCCTGTTCATATAATGAGGCAAATTTGATGAGATGATTGTATTTATTTCCATAGTCAGTCATTCCGGAATTATTTTTTAACTGTGGGAAAACAGGAATAAAACCAAGAAGTATACTTTGACTGGCATAGTAGGGGTTTTTTTTTACTTGTGTGGTTTTTATTATTCAGTTCTTAGAAATTTGATAAAATTTTTGAGTAACCATGAAGTCTAAATCTTGTTGAAAGTAAACAGGATTCAGGCTTGTACATTTTTAAATCACTTTTAAAACCAGAACTTAGACTCCAATGTCCTGTAAATGCTTTGTATATTTTACCACTTGTCTCTTCTGCAACATTAAACAAGTTTAAACAAAATAATTCAGTCCTGCATTTATTAGTAATCTAGTAAAAATACTTTCAGACATTTAAAAAAAAAGTGCATTAAATTTTCTAGTAACCTTTTAAGTTAAATGAGAATCATCTTCAAACAAGTATCTGGGCTTTCTGATAACTCATCGTTTTATATATGAATGCAAATACCAAGGACAAATGGATGACTGCTTTGTGTTACAAGCTCAGGATAGGAAAAAAAAGGTGTGCTTCCAAAGGAAACGCATAGTCTGGAATTAAAATCTTGTATCCCGAATGCTCTAATAAATCAGTTCTGTCTCTCATAGTGTCCTGAATAAGACCACTGTTTATCTTTTTCCAATACTCTTGCGCTTCTGGAATTCTGGAACTTAGGAAACCATACAGATGTGCTTTATGATACAGTATATAAAAAATTATAATGTATAATAAATAGTAAATAATTAATATAGAGTATGAACTAGTATGTAATTATAGTATGCAATACAATACAGCTATATAGTAAAATATATGTACAGTATAGAATATATACATGGTGCTTTTTTAATATCTATCTTTTAATATATTTATATAACTACATTCACTATATAGGGTATAACATCTAACAGTCAGACTCATCCTTGAAAACCAGAAGAAACCATTTCCATTTATAGCTTCTGATCAGTCTCCCAAACTATAAACATCGGCATTACACAATTTGGTATCACACCAGGCAAGATAAACCTCAGTTGGTGGAGGAAATTTAGCTGCAATAGAGTCTTTAAAACAACAATTGTTTCACCTTTCGCTTTGGTTGAAACTCCTGGAATGTCAATGTTAGAACTGGCTTTCGCTAGGGAAAAGCTGTTATCCATTGAAAAAGATTTACCTGATTACACCACTTTTCTGTTCCTCTTTTTTTTTGCCCTGAGCTCAAGTGGAAGAAAAGGAATTGTCTGGAGGAAAGTTACAGCACGAAGTAACTTTCAGATTTCTATAACGTGTCATAGCTGCTCTCTGGCTGGCTACAGACCACGGAAGTACCAATAAAGTCGGACAAGTTGTTTCTGGTGATCTTTTCATGGCCATAATTTGCTATGTTTTCATCACTATGGTATTTTATAATAAAGAGTTTTGAATGTGCTCCCTTACTGATGCCCACACGTGAAGCATATTTTTTTCATTAAGTACCAGCAACGAGGTAAGGATACAAATTAATTCTTTTGAATGGAGAGCAAAGTGCCTATAGTTTAAATGCTCAAATAAACCAAAAAGGAATATGCGAAAGCGCCGTCTCCAAATATGCACATTTTTTTCATAAATTCTCACTTGGGTATCGAAACCAAATATCTGAGCATGCAAACAAGAGACTAATAGTATTCTGATTTATCCCTTACTCATTCTTATAAACTTGGTGTTCTTCATATCTATCCCTCATTAAATATTGTTATGCTATCCTTTGGGGTTCTAATTATGTTGTTTATTCTTGATTGTGAAGTTGGATGAAAGGAGAAAAACCTTACACTTCACCATTTTATAGCAGTGGGTTTATTTACTGCTGTGATAAATACCTGAAAAATATTGAAAATACTTTAAAAAAAACCCTTGAATCATGAGCTCTCATCTTATTTTATGTTTTTTTTTTACCCGTGTCAAATATTATTATTATTATGGTTGCAATATTATACTCTGCTAGTACTGTTTTAACGGGTGCAAAGAAACAACTGTGTTCTTAGCTGTAATTGACTCTTTGCAACAATATTGAATTGAGTAAAATTTATCTTGTGGGGTTTTCCAAAGCTACAATCAGTGATGTTTTTTTCGGTATAGAAAAATTGTATTTCACGATTGGTTTGTTAATGTGAACAATTTGTTTTTACCACTTCTGGCTATCTTGCTGTATTAAAAAAAAAGAAAAAAGACCATGTCTTTTGAAATCAATACGTATTTTGCTATCACCTTTGAAAGGAGAAGAATAATGGCCTCGATGATCCAGTTTCTGTTCTTATTGGCATTGATATAAATCAAAAGTAACTTGAAGTAAATCCAGTGTAATTAGAATAGGCACATGGCTCTATATGCGTAAACATCTTTAATGCTTAAGACTCTCCTCCAGATACCTTGCTGAGTTATGATTTTGAAGTCTGTGGGGGTTCTGACTGTTTTTACACCTACTATGTCAAAATAACTTTGAATAAGATGAGTATTTCTTAAATGGGACTAAGTGGGCCATGACACTTAAAAATATAATCTGATACTAAGTCCCAACCTCGGGTTTATTCTGTTCTTTATGAGGGGTTTACTAACTATCCAGATACTCGCCTGAAACTTGTCCACTCATAGGCATTTGTGTTTTTCATGGGGTACAGAAAAAGCTAAGCCACTTAGGGAAACTCCTTTGCCTTACTCTTAGTAATCTCCTCATCTCTGCCAGTTGAGAGGAGCGCAGATGGAGCAGCAGCTGCAGCCAGGACACGAAGAGGAAAAAGGTGCTCCGGCACCAGTCAGCGTCAGGACTCTGAAGCGTTGAGAGAGGCCTCCATTCAAAATCCTTGAAGCTTTTAAATAGGCACTGAAGAGGAACAGAAAAGTATCTATAGTCTAGTCTCCATCTATATCTGAGTCTTTGGCAGCTCATCAGATGCTAGTGTTCACATGCAAGCTAAGTTCCATATGAAAATATTTTAGAGTATTTCTTCTTTACTCCTATTTTTGCAGCAAAGCTGTGTCACAGACTTCAAAATACCATTGTTATCCTTTGATATCCTTTAGTTCCCATTTCATTGCCTTTTGTTTATTCTTAGACTTTCTAAATCCCACTATTTTTCTTTTTAGGTTCTGACATCACTCAGTGAAAGAGAACCCTTGCACACTGTGCGGTGCCTTCGCTATAAGCACACAAGGTACCCAGAGTCACACAAGTCTTAGACTTACGGTCAACGGCCATCAGGGAAAATTTCTTTGCATTATTTTTTAAATAGTGACATTGTTGGGATGTTGCCTTCCAAGCCCAGCTAAAAAATTATCAACTTGTAAAAAGAATAAGTATGGGAATGGGAGGAAGAGAGGTCATTATTGATGAACATTACCTTACTTAAAAATTAATATTGACTTTCCCTGAAGTACAACTCAGGAATATGTTCTAAATGCTTTTCACAAACTTCTTCCAACTGTTTTTTTTACTACCAAAGATAGTTTTTTGTTCTGTTTCGCTGTATCTGTTTCTGTTTTTATACCTTATCCCTTTTCTTCTTACTCTTGCCTGAGGTTTTTCCCCCTTTTTCCTCCAGTGTTATGGCATGCTAATGCCATCTCCACCAGAAAGTACTTGGAGAAAAGCTGCTCTTACAAACACCTTCATGTATTACTCTGAATTTTTACAACTTGTCAAGCATTTTAGTTCATTTTCTGCTGATAGCGTACAAATGTCTGCCAAAAACATTCCTTGTGTGTTGAGTAATGATAAATTTGGATTCCAGTCTTTCAAACTCAAACTCATGCTAAAAATAAGCAGAGTGAACATCTGTGACAAGCAGGTAATTTTTAATAATATCAGACAGTTCCTTTCTGCGGAGAATTACTACTCTCTCATCTCTAATCAACCTTCTCTGCTGTAACAGCAGCTGCCAATTAGGGATGTTGCCTCTTGGCAGAGCGCTCAACCCACATTTAATTTATTTTAAATGTGTTGTGTTTCTCCATGGAAGGTGAGGGGTGTTTTTCAGTATTTTATGCCATCAGAGGCTCGTGTCATGTTGTACAAAGTGGCGAGATACTCTCAGATCACAGTGGAGCACTTACAGATTCAAGCAGAGTTTCTCAGGGGACGAATCCTCTCCTCTAAGCTCCTGACAATGTTAAAGAAAGAGGAATACTTAATTTTCCTTTTTTCTTATGTAGCAAAACCCACATTCCATTCGGTAGAAAGACCCTTACTGATTTCCATGAGAACTTTTTGCCTGATATTACTGAACATATTGATCTCAAAGTTAGCTGCCAAGTCTGAGCTAGTTGTGATAGCCCCCCAGTAAATAGAAGAAAAAAAAAGGAGAATCCTATGGAGAACCATCCCAATTTAGACTACAAGGTTTGAAGGGGTGAATCTATTAAGGTAAATGCACCTTGTTTTGTTCCTGTTGAATTTTAGCTGTATGTTTTAGAGAATATAAAAGCAAGTATTAGAATACTTAAACCACATTTTATTGAATATCTTCCCTTTGCCCATAACCCTCTTTTTCCACATGCAAACACAAATATACAAATTCGTCATAATAAATTTCAAGAAATCGTTGAAGCTTTGGAGATTTGACTCAAACTGAAATAAATAGCACTGTAGGTAATAACATTAGGCAATTTTAAGGCCTGTCTTCTGTTGATCAGATATTAAAATTATCGCAAAGAAGGAAAACCACCCCCTTCCTCCTTGTGATTCTTCTTCATTCAATAATTCTTTGAGCCTTATTACTAAAAAGCAAGCTAAAACTAAGGTATATTGAATAACTTGATAATCAGACTGGCAGAGACTGGCAGAGACAAAGATGTTATTTTTTTGTAAGAAACTTCTAGTTTCCTTTAGTGATGTGAGAAACTGAATGGTTAAATAACAACTCTTGTTACCTGCATAACAGGCCATTAAAATTGGTCTGTGAATCAGGCAGTAGGTTCCTAATCTTCACAAAGCATGAGGCTTGAAAAGACCATCAACCAATACTTAAAGAGACTGTACAGTTCTCATGCTATTTTGATTCTAGACTTTTGTTTGGCTTAAGAACCACATTCATGGCTGCAAGAATGTCTGGATAATTAAGAGACTTGGAAAAAAATCTCATCTCCTGGGAGTTTAAGCAGTATTTAGCTTGTCTTATTTTGTTGATGAGCAAGACTTTTTCTCCCAAGAACAAAAGAGAAAAACTCATAACAAGAACAGGATAAAACTGGAGTATCTAAACGCCCCCAAAATTAACTTACGGCTTGAACTTCAATTTAGAAAGCTGTAAGTTTATTTTTCTTCTACATAAATTTAAATCTGATTAATTCAATTGCTAATTGATGGATTACTAGATTTTCCTCACAATCTGAGGAATTAACAGCCTGACAAACCATATAATAAAATATTTTTTGTATAAACAAATATATGTAAGCATGTGCAAACATGCATATATACATAAAATGTAATTAAATTACCCCTTCCCTTAAAAAAAAACCCAACAAAGCCATTACAGAGTTTGTGTTAAAGCGTTATAGTACTTGTGTGGTATTCTCATTCCAGTCTGTATCAGACAATGTAATGTGTGTGGAGTTCATTAATTGGGTAATATAAGTGCTTTGTACAACATATTCTAAAGAGATGCAAATGGAAAGAACAAAAGAAAGAGAAACAATGAGAAACAACTGAATGTGAAGACACAAAATGCAGAGGAAACACAGAAGAGGAAGAAAATGAGAGAGAGAAAGGTGAAAAAAAGCATATGGAAATTTTGGCTTTTAACAAAATGATGGATAAGTGTTGAAATAGTTTCTCTTCAAGCTGTATCATTTCCTGGAAATGCCACAAGGCATAGGCATGGTTATCAAGATGATAGATCTTTTCTTCCCCTAGGCTTGAAGCAAGAACATTTTGTTTCACAGGACCTACTGAACTTTTGGAATTTCACTGCGGCTCTCGATGCTTTCCTCTTCTATTTAGTAGAAACTTGCATTTTATCAGGCAATCTTGCTCCTGGAAAATATTTTCCTCTATCAGTTCTTTAATTACATCATAGCAGTGAGCTTCTAAACATTGCATACTGGGTAATTCTGAAAAAATCCAATCCTTCATTTTCAGAACTCCTTTAAGATTGGATCTCTGGGAGACCTTTGACTTCCTGCTGTAACACACGTTCATGATGGCTGTGCTGGTTTTGGCTGGCATAGCGTTAATTTTCTTCATTGTAGCTAGTATGGTCTGTTTTGGTTTTGTGCTGAAAACAGTGTTGATAACACAGTGATGGTTTAGTTCCTGCTGAGCAGCGCTTACACAGCATCAAGTCCTTTTCTGCTCCTCGCACCGCCCCACCAGCGAGTGGGCTGGGCGGGCACAAGAAGTTGGGAGGTGACACAGCTGGGACAGCTGACCCCAACTGACCAAAGGGATATTCCATGCCATATGACATCATACTCAGTATATAAAGGTGGGGGAAGAAGAAGAAGAAAGGGGACGGGATGTTTGGAGTGATGGTGTTTGTTTTCCCAAGTCACTGTTAAGTGTGATGCAGCCCTGCTTTCCTGGAGATGGCTGAACATCTCCCTGACAATGGGAAGTAGTAAAGGAATTCCTTCTTTTGCTTTGCTTGTCCACGCAGCTTTTGCTTTCCTTATTAAACTATCTTTATCTCAGCCCACGAGTTTTCTTACTTACACCCTTCTGATTCTCTCCCCATCCCGCTGTGGGGGAGTAAGCCAGTGGCTGCGTGGTCCTAGTTGCCAGCTGGGGTTAAACCACAATAATGACTTATTATTGTTGTTTTGTTGTTTCACTCCATGCCTCAGCTTTTTTCCCAACTGTGCCAATTCTTTTGTCTTGAATATGGAGCTTGCTTAACTTGTTTGGCACACCTGAATTCTTCCTCAGTGGATAGTCATCGAAGCACCTCTAATAAACTATGATAGATAAATCAGCAATAGAAAACTGATAGGAAAGAATACAGATTTTGTTGTGAAATCTTTTTAATGATGTTTTGTATCAAATCAACTCTTTTTACTAATTCTTCCACGACCACTTAACTGCCTTTTGCCAAGATATAATGTTAATATTACTATAGTGTTTAAGAGAGATGAGGAATTAAAGATTTTCTCTCACCAAATAATTCTTGTTTAATATAGAGTTGAAAGACAAATGTCCCTCTGATACACAAGAGGGGATCGGAATGGAACTTTTTTTGGGTCATATGCCCCCAAATCAGGTCAGGTTCCTAAACCAAGCTGCTCTCAAAAGGACCCAGATCTCCACTGGCTATTGACAGCATCTGAGACCATCCTCCTGGCCCTAAAGCGTCCTGTTTCCTCTGCCAGCAGCTCTGTGTTGGGGAGCCTGCAGTGGTGGCACGGTCTTGTTGCAGAGGAAAATAATGTAGTACATATGTATGTGCACACGCACGCACACAAATATACACTTAACATGTAAAGAGTGTTCGACCCTCATCAATTTATCTGGTTCTAGGATTCAAAAAAGAAAATTGAGCTATTGACTTTTTGCTCCAATCCACGAGAGTACAGAAACAAATATTTCCTGCTCAGCTCCAGACCTTCTTCTTTTTCCTTTCTTTCCTTAAGTGTCCCCCTTTGTGCACCAGTCTCACAGAAATTGCAGTGACCTGTAGTTACTGTGTATTTGACCTTCTCTTTGAACCCTTGTAGGGATGTTATCAAATAGAAAAATGGTTCAGTAACTAGTGATGTTTCTAGCAGATTCCTCCTTAGGAGTATTTGAGATTAAACCCACCATTTAACAAAATAAGAAATATTTTCCCAGTGACTCTCAGCAATTTGCTGTGTGGGATGCATTATGTAACAGAAATTTCCAGGTTGTCACCTAATTCAGTCCAAAAAAGCTCTCAGAGAGGGTAGAGAAGAACATATATTACCAATAGAAACAGTATGGGTTGTTTTTTTTTTTTTTTTCTTTTTTAACATATCTCTATTCTTCATTTTTTAAATGCTGCACATATGCAGCAGGATAACTTTTTGGGGAACAAAAAAGTTGCAACAATATTTTTGGAAGTAAATCAGAGTTTTGTATAGTAGTGGAGATGTTCAAAATGCATGGTAACTCAGTTTCATGCCAACGGGCCTTTTTTTTTTTTTTTTTTACTGAAATATACTGGCTGTAAAGTCTATGGCCACACAGCAGACTTAAAGGTAAGCTTTCATTTGGCTGCAGGCAGATTCCATAATCCAGACCTACTTGGGAGGAATGGCGCCCCTAGGCTTTCAAACAAAAGTATTCCGTGTGATAAATATAGCACCTCTGAGTTCAACAAAGTACCTGTCTCTGTTCTCCTAATCCCTTCCTTTTCCCCTGAAGTTGTTATAATTTGTCAGAATTTGGCTGCTAAAAAATTGCCAAATAATTTGTATAAACTGAGCATGTTCCCAAGCCACAGTGTGACATTCTCGTAAAGGGGATGCAGCACAGATGCAACAGCACCATTCAGTCCACCTGATGACAGAAGATTGGGAAATGGATAGACCCAATGGATTGAGATTCACAGGACCATCCCCATTTCCACAATCCAAATTCTTATTATTGCTTTCATTCTTAATTTCCAGTTTTCTCTACTGAAAAAAAAAGAAAATGTTGTTTTATGGATGCTGGATTGCAGCAAAGTGATTTTTCTAAAAATTTCCAACACTGGAAATGATTGATCTCCTTTTGTTCCCCCAACCCCAAATTCAATAAATAAACAAGAAAACATTCAATAAATAAAAAAAATATTTGCCAAGATGAGATGTTTGTGGCACTTTATTTCACACTTCAGTCACCAGGCAACCACTTTAGAAATTTGGATTAGAATTTGCACAGTTTGGCACCAAAATATGGACTGCTAACCAGAAGGGGAGACATCTGTCTCCATAAGCTGGACTAATCAAGAAAACTGCTCTATATGAGTTAGTCTGACATGGGTGTACTAAAGTAAGGAGTAGTGGTCCACGTTCATCCATCATATAAAAGTCAACCTTCATGAGACAGGCTCGCTGATTGAAAAAGGGTGTTTTTTTATGCCGTACAAAGTTTTCATTTAGAGTTTATGGCTTTTACGCCTCACCTTCTCTGTGTGAACTTATCATCTCCTTCACGGCAGGTAAATCACTGAAGAATAATAGATGTGAAGTTGCTCACAGGCACCCTGTAGATAATTAGATAAAAAATTAATTTTTAATCAACTTTTAAAATCTTATGCACTACCTTTTGTTTCCCTGAGATGTGAACAAAAAAAGTAAACTTTCTTTACACCTAAATACTTTTATACGCCTAAAATAAGGCCTTCAAAATTAGATGCCATCTCCTCTTCCACCAGAGAAGTTAGAAAGGCCAGGTTTGGTGACCCTATGAAATAACTATTCAGACTAGAAATATCAATTGAAGCCCTGCGAGTAGGAGTATATTATTCGTCTTTGAATGAACAGCTCACTCCAGCCAACATATTGTTATTCAGATTGATTGGATGTGGCTGCTGCCAGACTGAAGACACTGAAAGGGTGATGGAGCACCATCAAGGTTGCAACACTAGTATGACGCAGTTCCACCTCTCCTCTGTTCATCATGTGGTATCATATGCTTTCCCTACAAAAATGCATGGGCTAAGCAATATTATTAGGTGAAAATTTAGAATTTAGGTGGGAGAGTTCATCATCACGTTTCTCAACTGAAGAATTCTTGGTCTGGGCAATTTTTACCTCCGGGTCCAGGAAGAAACATTGCAAAACTCACCAGGAGAATCAGCATTTGAAATGAAAAACTGGGGCTAAAATACAAAGCCACTTCATGCTTTGGCTGATTAAAAATGTATTTCACAATTATAATACAGCGTAATTCTGCACAAATATATAGTACTGCATTGAGCAAAGAATATCAAATCCCTTGGTGTGATTGTTTATTATTTTAGTACTTGATCCAAAATTATATGGTACTATTGAATTATTTATATTTGCCTGGTAGGTTTTTTAAATTTGCGAGTTCTTTGAAAGAAGCGAAATGTGACCAACACTGTACTAAGTTCTAAAAGGCAAAAGACTAAAGGTTGCATTTTAGTCAGTGATTGTATCTAATTTTATGCATCCTTCAAAAAATATATGCATCCTTTAAAGGTGCCCTTTAAAAATAAAAAGCTCAGCTAAATTCTTAACTGAATTGAAATTGTTGAAGTAAATACTTTGTTACATCTTGGTGTAAAGAATGATAAGGAATGCCATAGATGTTGCAGCTGCTGTTTCTTAAATTGCTTTTTGGGAATGAAATCCTGGCTTTTGGATATGATTGGTAAAAAACCCAATGCTTTCAAATGAAAAATTTTAAATCTCAAACTACAGTATGCTTTTTAAAGATAGTTAACTTAGTTCTATTGTTTCAATAGAAGTATGGAAAAGTTTAAAATTAAATATGTGTAGCAAAAATCGTGATTAATGATAAACGATATCATGGTGAAACACCACTGACTGGGGAATATCTTGTACTTGCATGTTCTAGGCGGTGAAATATCACTCATACATCCCACTGGGACAACAGAAGAATCACTGACCCAGCAGAGAAATCTTCTAACTACCTGCTTTTACCCATTTATTTTCAGCAACCACAGAGTATTATTTATTCAAAAAAGTTTTACTTTGCCCTTTTAAAATACTGGTACTCTGTAACTACAATTCAGTACCTTGTCAAGCATAAGTCTCTTTATTTCCACAGAATAAAAGGTTTGGGCTAATTTCAGAAGTTACAGCTCTTACCCATGAGCTGCATTTTTATTTTTTTTTTTTTACACTTCCAAGAACAAAAGAAAAATATTAAAAAAAAAAAAAATAGCTTGAAAGCTTGCCTAACAAAGTTCCTCGGTTTTATGAGTGGTGATACCACTGTAACTTAGAAGATATAGTATCACAAATTTTATCATTTTTTTGGTTTTTATGACTGTGGAACAACAGAATTTATGAGGCAGGTGTTCAAAAAGTGTCTCCCTCCTATATCTGTGAGCCACAGGGCTTAAAAGGCACTTTGATTAATTCATCGTTTACTTATGAAGTAAACAACAGGCACAAATAGCTTTTCAATTTCAAACTCCAGTTACAGGTTGACTTCAGGGAAATCTTTCTCTGTAGGAGGTATACAGTATATTACATATATATGTTATTAACAATTCCTTTCTCCTGGACACAAAGATAGTTTTTTTATTGTGATTGCCAGATCATTATTTGTTAAAGTTAAGTACGGTCTGACTGGAGACCATGAAGTTTATAAGAGAGAAAGAAACCGTCCCTTGAACCTCCTGTTCTTTCTAGCATCCATGAAACTGTAAATTATCAACCACGACTCCCATCTTATTTCAAGTGAAGGACTAAAGTTGATATTTTAGACTACTGAGCTTGACAATATTATTAGTCAGATTCAAGTAGGATATTTTTATCTGGATGAGGTTTACTATATGTGAGGCTTACGCACAATTTGAATCTGACCCTAAGCGTTTTTCTAAAGCTTGGGCTTTCTGCAGAACTGATTTTCATCCATTTGTACGTCGTTGCCAACCATTATTCATGTTGGCTGAATGAACAATTTTATAGACATATTCATATCCACAGGTTTCTTATGCAAATTACTGACAGCGTGAACATCCACTGAATAGTCAAAACTCAAGCTGTATGAACAGCTGCCTAAGTCACCTTGCAGTGTTCTGTTCCCTGACCAATTCATCAAATCTCTACAGTGAAGAGGAAATGCCTGTGAAGAAAAAAGATTACCAAATCCTTCAGGGAGTGAAATGGAACACTTAGAAGGGAGTTATGTAAGATGAACGAGTATAACTATATATATTTAGGGCACTTAAAATCTTTTCAGTTCCTCTGTACAATGTCTGTGCGTTTAGGCCTTAGGGATAAATTCTAAGGTCTATTAACTGGGTTTATTGACAAGCTTGTAATTTTACCTTTTCTGTTTCTTCCACCCGATTTCCGCTGGCAAACTGTAGTTATTTCGAAGAGGAGTTATGGGGGGAACAGGTGGTGCTTGAGAAATTCCAGCAGGAATTTACTTCTCCGTCTCTGTCTGGCACATGAATACATGCACCCTGCAGGGGAAAAAAACCAAAGCTGTCTCAAAACCCACTCGAGTTAATGTATGTACATCAAAGTTCATAGACAAATAAGGAGAATGCACATACGAAAACAGCTGCATTAACATTTTCATATATTTTTTTTAGCATAAGACTAAATCCACTATTAAATAATATACAGTCACATCAATCAAAACCTTCTTGAAACAGAGGAGCCTTGTCCTATGCACTGAAAGGGAAATTCAGATTCACAATCTCTCAACCAAAACCACTCGGCTCTTACTTCTTAAAAGTGCAAATCTGGGGATCTTTACCTCAAGCACCTCTACTGAATGAATTGTAAAGGGAGAAATAAGGGGGGATATATCTACGCAATGCTCTACAAATTGGCATATAAACATGTCCTTAACCCAGGGCAGGCCTGTGGCAATTCTGTCACTGGGAAAGCAACCCCTTTATGCTCCTTTTACACATCTTTCCATTCAAGGATTGTAAATACTGGTGGGAAGCTCCTGATATGTGTGCTTTTAAATGCTAAAATTGGTGTATGATTTGGTTGCGATTTTATAAATGATGTGCAGTTATACAGAAATGCCGTATTAGCCAAGGAGGCGCTTCTCTATGTGCAAGGGAGGCACAAGCTCAGCACAGAAACATAATCATCCCCCCTCTTTCCTATTCTGCATTTCAACAGCATTTACTGGAACGAGGTTGCTTTCCACTGTCATGTCTTTCCTCGAAGTTATATCATTACGTACTTTCAGACATTTAAAAAAACCCACAACATCGATTACAATTCAGTCAGTGGTGCTTCATGAACATTAAAAATGCCAAATCAAGCTGCTAATGAGGCTGCTCAATTCAAGTGCCCTTATCTTTGTTTCGTCTCTGATTTTTACATCCAAGAAACAGTGAAGTCTGGCCTTTCAAATACCCTTTCTGTATGCATCCTATGAAACAGCACTGCCCAGATTTAGTGAAGCGCAGTCTGCTAAACTGCAGTAAATGACCGAAATTTCACTTCAGTAGATTTTTAATATATGTATTTTTTTTTACAGAGCAGCTTAATGTTGATTCACCCAGTTGTGCTATCAGCTCAGAAAGTTACGAAATCTCGAGGATGAATTCTTTCACGCAGTCCCATCACCATCCCATTTCTTTCATTCCGAAACTGCAAGAAGGGTCCTTGGGGAGGGAGATTTCTGGACCGCTGCTGCTCTGTTTTTCTCCAGCACAGCAGCATTCCACCCACCCAGAAATGCAAAACACTGTCCCAAATTAAAATCTTAGTTCAACCTCAAACTGCAGGTGAGGCTGAATTTTAGCCTTGAACGTGTGTTCTGTCCTTTTCATCTGCTGAGTTTGCCAGACTGGCTGCACTACTTCGGTCACGAGCAGCGGTGGCAGAAGAGCAGGTTCCATCCCTGCGGAGCAATTCGTACTGCAGAAAGCATGAGGGGGACATTGGCTCACTGGAGATAAGCCGACAGGGAGGAAGGAGCAAAAGCGATAGGATGGCAACCTGGGACGCCACCCAAATGAGTTGGTTTTTTGTGGTAAAAATAATAAGATTAGACATAAAAATCACATTTTACAGTAACAACATGGGTCTCATTACTATAATCTACTGCTTGACTTTACTGTGTTACCCTCAACGTTTTCCTCTCCTGGTCTTTTAACCACCTTTTTCCCCTGTTCAAATATTTTTGCTGGCTGGCTCCAACTTTCCACAATGCCATAAAGCTCCTGGGACCTCTCCATGGCTTAGTACAAATTCATGCTCTGTACAGCTCCGAAGGCACATTTTCTCCATCTCTTTTCTTCTACTTTCCTCTCCAGAGCTGATTGGATATAGGGGCGAATAATATATTGGACTATCCAGAAGACATCAACCTGGTCTAGTGGGAGGTGTCCCTGCCCATGGCAGGGGGATTGGAACTAGATGATCTTCAAGGTCCCTTCTAAAAAAACATTCTATGATTCTATGACATTACCATAAGACTGAACTGAACATAGCTGATCAAATACAGAATGGAAAAGTTACTGGTCAAATACAAAAAGACATGAAAAATTGTTTAAATTGTTCAAACAGACTAACATTATCAGTATTGCCTGATTACTCCAGCTCTCTGCTCAGCTACATACTTCAATCTCCATTTTTATATTTTGGGGCTTTTTTTATGTTTTTTTTTCTTTTTTTTTAAATTATTATTTTATTTTGTCTTCATGAGCATACTCCACGATAGTCGTGATGTGCGGAATGACTGTCAGCAGTGTATTTGCTACCTTTTCCACGTAAAGCTTACTACTTCTGTAAAAAATCATTTACCAGCAAGTCTGGAGGACAGTCTCTGCAAGGTGAATTAGCTTGCAGTGAACTTCATGGCTGAACTGCCACCTGTACAAAAGCAGAGTAATTTACAACTAGATTAGGTATCTTAAAGTTACCGTGCAATCACTGAGACGTTGTCACATCCCCATTTTTCTCAGCAGGAAACAAAATCTTGTAAGGCCTGTCCCTTTTATTTTTTGTTGGGCATGGATCCCAACATTTTCCATGTCCTTAGCTCTTTTATTTTATTCTTGCACAACCATCCCCGGGGAAATGTTCGAGTTTCGCAGAGCGATTCTCTGCGGATCATAATGCACACTTTATGCCAATGAATTACTAAAATATAATTGGTAATATCCAGAATACCCGAAAAAAGGATGCAGAGACATGGCTGACACTCAGGGAGCAGCATTCAGGGGGGATCCCCAGAGCCTGTAAATCAGGACGGCTGGGCTGTTATCAACAGTTACTCCGGTTTACACCAGCTGAGGCGATGGTTAGCTCTCTTTTGGCTCTATTAGCCTTTGCGCTACTCCACTGGGATCCTTGACCTTCTGTCTTAGTTTCATGGGTATCTTCATGTGTTTACACTCTTCATACCATCTGCTGTTTATGGAATGACTCATTAATGAAATCCTTCTACATGCAAGAGCAGGAAGCCTTTTCTCAGAAGCATAAGCATTTTATTTTCTCCGTGTCAAACCCTCTCTGCAGAACCCTCTGCTATCGTGATGGGCCGTGTTAATGTACTAAAACTACTGGCTACACCCCCACCCCCCCTAATATACTGTGCGCTGGCACATGAGCTGAACTGGTTACTCTGGTATCTACAATACTCCAGAGTTCTGATTTCTATTGCAAGTCAAAAGGAGAGTAGTTATCTTAGCCTACCCGACAGAGTTCATGTGAAAATTGTGGCCTCTTCGCTCAATACGAATATTTCAGTAATTTTATGCAGACGTATTTCTGATTGCTTAGTGGTATCTTTAAAAAAAAAAAAAATAGTCTTTCATTTCTGTATTTTAACTGTAAAACTTCAAAAAAATGAATGTGTTTGCTATGATAAACATGAAACTTAGTACAAGCCAAAAATATATTAGGTGGGATTTTGCCACTAGCAAACGTTTGCTTGCAAATAAAAAAACCCTCCGCTAAGAAAATGTGTAATGAATTTGCTGGAAAAGTCCCTGTTTCCATGGGCAAAGTCCTTTTGTGAAATAAGATCAGTTACTTAACAAATTAAGATACAGAAATAAAAGTCTAATGGACTGAAAAAAACCATGTTTGGCTCTTTGTCAAAATTAAATGTGTAAGCAAAAGGGAAGCTGCATTTAATATCATATGATATGCCTACACTAGGAATTATTAAAAAAAAATAACTAAATTTAACAGTTTTTCAGAATCTGTGGTTCTCACGTACCACGCAGGAAAAGTAATGGCTTCCTCACACAAGGGCTATTGGTAAGTTGTGGTAAACCAGGCAGAGCAGCTAAATTCTGTCCTGGTCAAGTCGGTATCTTGACTTCAGTAAAAATGATGTGCAATCACTGTTAACTCTATGGTTGGAGAGGCTGTAACTTAATGAAAATGATTTACTGTTTTTTGAGATTATAGTAAGCTGCCTGCAGTAAAATTGACTACAATTTATTGCTAATTGCCCGGTCATCAGTTTTTGAAAGTCATGTCATCCTGTGTGTTTCTATAATCCCTATGAGAACGTGGCTTCAGTCATGACTGTGGTTTCTGGACAGTCTTTCGTTACAAATATAACAACAATAGTACTTAGCCATATCAGAAGAGAAAACTACATTATCAAGGGATTTTAGTAAGATATCTCCTGTTGACTTAAAATGCTCTATGAAGCTTAAACCCATACTAAAGTATTATGCAATGTTATGGAAAAAAAGAACCTGCCAAAGCTCTTTAGACATGGACATATCATAATTCCCTGTTGCTTCCTACCATTACAACGATTTTAGAAGGAAAATGCTTGATATTCACCGAGGTTTTGATAATCAGCAAGCCTTAACCATTTCTTTAGAAATGGGGAGCAGTTTCCTTAATAGAAGGCAAATTAGAAATCTATGCTGCCAGGAGCAATTTGAAAATATCCCTACAAATCTTTGAGATAAACCTACAAATGACATCCCATTTGCTTTATGTGCCAGTTGACATTATAGGCCAAATCTTGCCCTGCCCGTAAAATATGGCTCAATGTGATAAGGCAGGAATAATTTGTGGTAAGATTTAATCTTTCCTGAAGAAAAGGGAAGAGAGACTAAATGAGAAGGAGAAGTATATAGTGCTGAACAACAGAGCACAGAGACAAGGGAGGTTAGAAGAATTTTAGAACCAGAAAAGCAAATTGCACACCAGGCAAAATAGTAGGTGCCTACTCCCAAGTTTGAGAATGTTTAAATTACATTTATTTGTGAATTACTTTCCTCCTGAGAGATATATACACAGATGGTTAGTTACTCAGATGAAAAATCTGATGTTAAAACTAAAATATCTAAACTCAAGATAAGTGGGGTGTGTGTCTCTCTCTCTTATAATTTTTTTTTTTTTGAAGGAGTTATTAACTTTGAAAGAAAAACATAATTTAAGTAGGCAAGAAGCAGACACAGAGAATTTATGTTTGTTTGGTACTTTCACTAAAGAATCAGAGAGTACTGGTGCTCTGCTTATGTCCCAGAGGGTATTATTATTTTTCAGGGCAGATTTCCCTAGCTGAAAGGCCATAATACAAAACCACAACAGCCTTTTTGTTCAATCTGTTTTACTGGCAGAGACTATAATTCACCTAACTTCCTCCTGTGAATCAGAATTTCCAGTGTGCCCACTCCCAGTTCGGAGTGAACCTCAGTAAATCTGTGGATGGTACATAGAGCTTGATGAAATTCGGCAGTTTCATGGAGTTATTTCCTTTTTTTTTTTTTTTTTTTTTTTTTGTATTGTGTTATCTCAAATATAAATGAAGTAGAAATTTAACTGTAAGTACAATTCAAACACTGGCCACAAACTGTGTCAGATGAAAGTTTTAAATGAATCCGGGAAAAAGTCAAAGCAGGAGAACTTTTTTGTGCAGCGTTATTTTGGTGGACTAACTTTTGAATAAGGGGTTGCTGTGTTTATTTATAGCATCTCATTTGCATACGCGGTCCAGATAATTCTGTGTGGAAATGCCTTTCAGAATGTGCTTTTGCAAATGTGCATTTCTACAAGACCCGTGGATATAAGCATTAGGTAAAAGAGTATCCGTTCTCCCTTGCTGCAATGCTTGTTTTCTAGCAGTCAGACTTCTATAACAGTCAGGCTGTCAGAATATTTTCCTAAGTAATTACGGAAAAAAAAAAATAAAGAGAAACTTCCAGCTCTTTAGAAGAATTATAATTGGAATAAAATGAGCCAATAGGGACTGGGTAAAAACTGATCAAAATCTTGTATGTACTTTGCCAGTTTTCTTCTGTAAATGAAACCCTCAGTAAGACTCCAAGGGCTAGCAATTGCCAGCAATAAGAAAATTCACAGAAAGGTAGAGCAATGTGTTGCTATTTTTGTCATTACCATTTCTTAAGAATAATTACAAAATTCCAGAGGTCAACCTTACCTGAACAACAAAGATATTAGCAAGGCACGCTTTGACAGCACATTTAGAGAAAGGATTTATCTGTGCTAAAGGCATACATGTACCTCGCAGGATAAGTAATCTCTCTGCTGCTGTACCTGGGCTGCTGCTCGTAGCTGAGCCTGGATGAATGAGGCCCAGATTTGGCATCTCTATAGGACACTTCGGTTCGCTGCCACGGCTACAGGGCACACATTGTACAGATATTTTTTCCAAGATGAGGACTGAAATCCAGCTAGCTTCCAGTGCTTTCCTGCATCTTTGTTGACTGATGCCAGGAGCCTTCTGATCTGCAGGTTTTAAAATCTTTGAGCCTGTCCATAGCCTGAGGTGAGAGCCGGTAAGACGATGCGCTTGGAGAGGATCTTACGTGTCCTCACTTCAGGGCCGAGCAAGTTATAAATAAATATCACATTAAATTGCCGGTGATTTGGGGAAATTATTGCAACAAGCAGGTACATCCATTCCGCATAAGAGATTAAAGCTCCTCCAGCTTGTAAAAGGATAAAAATAATATGAAGGCAGAAAAGGTAAAAAAAAAAAAAGTCTTTTTTTTCCATTTAGTCATTTCCACCCGGGACATAATACTAGGCAGAAACTATTAACAATGGCTAAGAGGTATATAGAGGCCTACTTTGTTTAGACTGACTTGGTGTACGCCAGTGAGAACCTATTTGTGCACATCTTGGTGCAGAACTCCTCCGTGTCGCCCAGTCCTGCAAACGGTGCGGCGGCGTTTATTCCTGGTACCGCTAACTGAACAAATGCATTAAGCACCTCCTGTAAATAGGGCGTATCAGTGGACGGTTGTAAAGAGAACAATTCCTTTTAGAAGTTAAAACCCCATTTTTTTGTGTTTACACAGTATCTTAACCAAAAGGGTTTGGAATTAAACCTGAAAAGAAAACATGGTTTCTGGTTTAGTAACAAAAGCAGTGCTTCAATTCAGTGTTTGGTCATAGCATAACTCACCAAATAGCTCCAGTTTCCAGCAGAAAAAAACAGTTTTGGCTAAAAACACACCCAGCTCTGGAACTGTGTGGTATGTTGAGTGGGTGGCTTTTCTTGTTTCTTTGGGGAAGTTCTTTGTTTTATCTAGCGAAAGGAAATTGATATCTGGAAACAGTATCATAATATGACATACCGTCTTGAATGCAAAACATTCTGGGAGACGTATACATGCACCGCAGCAGCATATGTTTTACTAAGAAGAAGGGGCTAGACCTGTGCTGCCACACAAAGAGGATCACTTTCAAGCGTCATTGTCACAGACAGGTTCATAGGATCATAGAATCACAGAATGTTTTTTTAGACCTTAAAGACCATCTAGTTCCAACGCCCCCTGCCCTGGGCAGGGACACCTCCCACCAGACCAGGTTGCTCCAAGCCCCGTCCAGCCTGGCCTTGAACACCTCCAGGGATGGGGCAGCCACAGCTTCTCTGGGCAACCTGGGCCAATGTCTCACCACCCTCACAGGAAACAATTTCTTCCTAATACCTAATCTAAATCTCCCCTCTTTCAGTTTAAAACTGTCACCCCTCGTCCTATCACTACACTCCCTGATAAAGAGTTCCTCCCCAGCTTTCCTGTAGCCCCCTTTAGGTACTGGAAGGCTGCTATAAGGTCTCCCCGGAACCTTCTCTTCTCCAGGCTGAACAACCCCAACTCTCTCAGGTTGTCCTCACAGCAGAGGGGCTCCAGCCCTCCCAGCATCTTCGTGGCCTCCTCTGGACCCGCTCCAACAGGTCCATGTCTTTCCTGTGCTGAGGACTCCAGAGCTGGAGGCAGCACTGCAGGTGAGGTCTCACCGGAGTGGAGTAGAGGGGCAGAATCACCTCCCTCGCCCTGCTGGCCACGCTGCTGGGGATGCAGCCCAGGAAACCCAAGATTCTTGTACATCGCACAGGTAAGAAAATCTTGAACTTCACAAGCAAAGTCTTGTTAAAAACTCATTGGGTTTCACGTTCCCCCAGACCAGAATCTGTCCTTTGCTTTTAATTTTCCAGGACATGGAGCTGTGTTGTATTCTGACTTTTCTGGAACAGCTGGTGTCAGCTCTGGTCTTCTCTGTTCTTCTGTCCGGTTTAAACCTTTCAGCAGCTGTTGCAAAGAGCAGAATTGTTGCAGAAGAAAAAAAATTAATACAAAGATCATCATTTTACGGTTGTGATACAGCTTAAACCACAGTGAGCGCCAGAAGGTGTCCTGGAGCTGCGAAAATAATGTTATGGTCGGTTTAATTGCTCATGATTCGGCTTGATCACTTTGTTCCGCTGCTTTTGTTTAAAGGTACTCCAACAAAGAAGAGTTATCACAGAAATGGGTATTAATTAGTATTTGTCAAAGCAAATTCTATGCAATACGTGTATTGGTAAGAAAGCTGGGAATACAGAGGTGTATGTTTTTATATACATATAAATACATGCCCAGACACTGACCTATTTGTGCTGTATTCGAAATTAGTAACTTGAATACCAAATACATTCTACAAGTCATAGATGGCCCAGACCTGTATCGTATACAGTAAAAGTTGATGACCTATTCATCCGCAAATTATTCCCTTGAATCTCTCCCAGCAACTGCATCTGTGCCATACTGTTTCTACAAAGGTAGGGATACAAAGGGAAAGAAGGGCTTAGATGCTGAAAACGCAGTTTACACATTACATGACTGACAGCAGGCAGGCTCAAGCTACTAGAAATATTAAGAAATTATATACATAAAAAGAATAATTTTTCTTTTTTTTTAACTCTTTACTTATTCAAATGTATTCGAAGTAGAAATAAATGAATGATCTCCTTTCCCTTAGTCTCTGTTTCAGTTTGCCACACTTTAACAGGGTTCATGCTTCTTTCAAGCAAGGTATTTCAGGAATTCAGTTCATGTGTTTAAAATTTATTAAAAAATTTTGAAAGCATTTAAAAACAATCAAAAAAAAAAAAGTAATTGCCTGTGGTCACTGCTTCTAGTACAGTCTTGTTCTTTCATGTTGACATTGTCTTGATTTGTCCATCTTTTGTCTATTTGTTCACACGTCTATATAGGAAGTAGCTCATATTTATTCATGAGTAGTTTGCTGGGGGTCAAGGAAAATGCTATATGTGTAGTATAAATTGGATGCATTAGAAACAAATACATTTTTTCCCTGCTGTATGTACTATCATTAAGAGTTCTTTTTATTTACGAAACAAGCAAGGTAAATGGTGCAGAATCAGAAAGTATTTATCAATTCCTTTGCAGACAATGATTTAATACCCTAATTAGGCCTTGGGGAAAGAAAAAAGAAAGCACACCTTATATTCACAGTAAAAACAGTCAGAAACTAATCTTTAACTGTGGATAATCCTGACAAATGTTTTAGAAAGAATATTATTGGCCATTTTTTGGGGGGATTGCGCACATATATTAAGGGTGGAACGCACTGTTTAAATGAGTTCCCTGAGCAACATCAAGTTCCGCATCCTGAAAAATTAGCCTAACTGACCAACATGGTAGATCCAGAAGTTGCTATATCATCTGTTAGCATGCCAAAGAAAATAATTTAGAAGTTTAATACAAACCAAAGGAAGTGTTCAGTGATAAGAATGACTCAGTGTTCCAGGTTCCAGATATAAAACAGCTTCAGCGAATTAAAATTATCACTATTCTAGTGACAAATTCTACTTCAGTATGAAGAAGTTTACCCTATTTTTCTTATCAAATAACTTTAAGGTTTACCTCATTTGATTGGCCATTGATTATTTGTCAGTTTCTTAACTTTTCCTTACCCTGCTAGACACGGTTAGATTCTATTTAGATACTTATTAAACTGGATACACATTTTAGTATAGGAAATAACTATTCTGTACAAAGTTCAAAGTTTTTAGAAAAACGCTCCAACTTTCAGACAATTTTTAGGAGATGCGGGAGGAGCCTGAGGACAGTCAAGTTTTATTCCTGGCTTTCACTTAGTAACTAACACAGAATTCAGCCCAGCCTTCAGGTGATCTTTATATCTCGGCGGCAATGGAGACCATATAAGACTAATAAAAAACCAGCTGTATTCTGATATGGAATGTTTCTTGTGACATCATGATGTTACCTTATGCTATGACTTTTTTTTTTAATTGAGATAGCAAATATTTATACTTCCCATTAACTTTAACCAATGTCTGTTAGCAATTGTTAAAGTACATTTTATATAGCTGCTTTGAATGTCATATTGCGAAATGTTAATCAGTTAAAATATTTAGTTATAAACAGATGATTTATCAAACGAAAACACTACATGCATTTTGAGTTACTAAAAATAGACGACTGTGTCAAAATGAGTAGTAGGAGATACATTCCTCAGGTGCTGATCTTGCCATAGGCAAGACACTTATTTTAGGTAACAGTTAGCCGTTTTATAATATGGCTGGAATAGTTGGAATAAAACCCAGGGAAGCTATGGGTACAAGAGCACTTCTTCTATGTGTACGTCGAACTGTATTATAGGATCACTGGCACTATTAATCTTTTACTTTTTTTGAGATCAGACAAATTCAGCACCGAGACCGTCTTCGAAGGTGCCTGAAGCAGGACTGTCTTTAGAGGCACAAGGTAAGTAATGTAGTGTGCCGTCACCCTCATTATTTTATCTCCATAAAATATCTGCCTTCTTTTTTTTTTATATACTCATTTGCATATATTTCACTCCAAAACCCACCTCCAGACTTTTACACTTGTTGATAAGGCCTAGAGGTAAGGACTTACAACTTGTAATCTTTCTCATGAGCTACTGCTCTGGAATTAACTCCTTTTATCAGCTTACATACAGAAAAGATTATCAGGTATTACGGGTTCTAGTTTAGCTCCATAACCTAGCACACAGTCCATAGACAAAGCATGCATCGCTCGCAGACTTCTTCATAAATTATTCAGATTTCTAAAGACATCTTGAAGAAGTGTAAGAAAACTTAATAATTTTTGAAAGAAGACTTTATGATCCATTTATCAACATTTTGCAGAACAAAGAAAAAAAAAGACAAGTAGCTTCTTAGAAATTATCTGCTTAGTTCTATTTTTAATACAAATTATTTTTTTCCATATAACTTTCCTGAATAGTGAAATAACTAGGGGTTTTTTTCTTACTTGAAAAGTCAGACTTCTGAACTCTGTAATGAGTTCAAAAGAGTGCAAGATATTCAATATATCACTCCCTGAATTAGTGAACCCCATGTTATATGGTTCTTGAAGATGTAGCAGTAATAATAATAATAATAATAATAATAATAATAATAATAATAATAATAATAAAGATTGCTTATATGAATTTTACTCACTATCATTACTCTAGACACAATGCATAAAACCAATGCACTAAAACACATTGAAAATCAATACAGTTTATAAGCAGACAACTGTGCAGTACTCCTTAGACAAAAAGTTACTATTTTATTCTTTCCATTGTAGAAATAGATTAAAAAAAAAAAAAAAGAAAAAAAAAAAAAGGACAAATCCTAAATTATCTCAGTAGGGCAATGTAAGTTTGGAATATTACATGATACCAAGATATTCATGGTATAGGTCAAAACAGTTGTTTAGTATAATAATAAAATAACATTATTCATTAAGTATGGGATTTTTAAAAATTTGTTTACACAAAGTTCAGTTCTTCTCAGATAAGGGAAGCAGGACAAGGCACTTAACAGTCAGAACTCTTAAGTTCTGTGAAACGGCAAATCTGTGTATAGTACAGTATGACTGAACTTTTCTCTTTGTAGAGAAAAGCTCAGTCAAATCCAGTTTGGGGTCTAGAAACAGGACCTCATCATCAGCCTCACCTAACGAAGGTGAGTGGAGGAGCGTGCTGCCCTTCTAGGACCAAAACAGAATCGTTGCTTTTGAGCACAGTGACAAAACAACGTTTGGATCTAATCAGACAGCTTTTTGTGGTACCGAAATAAACACTGTGGGGAGTAGCCTGACACCTGAACTGAGCAGAGGGGATGCGGCAGCATCCCTGTGGGTGGTTGCTCCCTCAGCACCCCTCTGCGCCTGTGCTTCTCCCCTGTAGAAACCTCTGGGCAACAAAGAAGGACGTGAGTACAAGAAGTAGCAACATGATTTATAGGTGGCTATCACATAGATTGACTTACCAAGTGGACAGGATAATGGGAACCCCTAATATTCCCGAACAAAAAATTCAAAGAGGAGACAAAGTCTTATTTCTATTTCTATGTCTGTAAAACTTAATACTTAGCAGATGTGGGATGGAGGAGAAGAGAGGAAGGGAGCAGACGCCGTCTTCTAACAAATCTGCAGAACTTTCTACTTCACGAGTGAAATATTTCTTTATGTTTACAACCCATTCTGTAAGGATGGCTGGATCTCTGCTTATCCTTCCAACATATTTTCTACTGAAAATGTTATTTCAGCTTGCTGTTATTGGCCATACTCCTTCCCCTTTCCTCTCAGCTATTCAGTGATGTTGAGGACTCAAAGTGATTAATAGCTTGATTTTTGTGGCTGTTACCGGTAACAGAGTTCAATATAATAAGGTAAAGCTCAGACATCAGTGATTCACAGTGTGTCACTTCTCCAGTTTCCTTGTCTCCTGAGATCCCCACAGCTCCAGCAAGGACCAGTAATAGTAGACAAGGTGGTGTGGATGTGTACGTCTTTCATAGCTTCACCTGGAACAATTCAGGCTTTGGTTGTATAATGAAAAAGCAGCTGAAAACTTCACTTTATTTCTTGTTGTAACAAAACCGGCCTAAACCAGTTCGTAAGCAGTCCTTTACAGTCCTCAAACAACGGAACTGTGGCAATGGATTGGGAAGTGTGTCTGCTGCTGTGCTTCCTCAACTGTATCTCAAAATGCTCAGCGATGGGTTGAACTTTCTAAGTCCATTTTTGCCATTTAATCAACAGTGACACCCTGTGAAGACGGCTGTATTTCTGTGCAGGAGAGTAAGAAGGAAATAGTATCTAATCTATCAGGTACTGAGATTAGAGACTGAAATATTTCGAATGGTCCATACTGCACTGGTGAGAAGAAAATAATTCTTCAGATATGAAGAGTGACCCAAGAATAGATGGTATTTTGGCTCCGATTCATTCGTACAGTGTAACAGTACAACAGAACTGCCTTAGGAGGAAAGACAAACATTTTTAGAATCATGTGACAGACATGGCTAGGATCGATTAAACTGTCAAGTGTTGTTCTGCTCCATTCTGGGAAAAAAAAAGGAAAGAAAAGAAAAGGAAAAGAAAAGGAAAAGAAAAGAAAAGGAAAAGAAAAGGAAAGGAAAAGGAAAAGGAAAGGAAAGGAAAGGAAAGGAAAGAAAAGAAAAGAAAAGAAAAGAAAAGAAAAGAAAAGAAAAGAAAAGAAAAGAAAAGAAAAGAAAAGAAAAGAAAAGAAAAGAAAAGAAAAGAAAAGAAAAGAAAGAGAGAAAAGAGAGAGACAGAAAAGAGAAAGAGAGAGAGAAAGAGAGAAAACAATACACTTTTTATGAGACAATTTTGCTCACATTTCACACAAATTTAAACTTTGCCTTACTGTGTAGTGTGTTGAAAATTGCAATAAAATGTTAAATTAAAATTGGCATGAGCTGGGGATTAGAGGCAAATTTGCAAGCATGGAAACTGTAGATCTGTTCACTAAATGTGTCAAATGAACTTATGATAAGTAACTATTGTCAGCAGAAAGAACATGTGTAATGAAGGATTGGACAAAGGAATAGGTACCTTCAATGTCATGGCAAAATGGATTAAAGGTATAAATGTATAATATATCATGTTCGAAAGTGTTACTTACCAGCTCAGAATTCATCCAAAGAACTTTTAAATAGGCAAGCAGCCCATCTCCGCATAAATTTGGTATGATATACTTTGTAAATAGGTCCCATTGTGTTCTTCTTTTGTAGCTCTATTCAGGGCTTTTATTTGGGTCTGTAAAGTATAAATAGAGTCTTATGCACTGACATGCTAACAACATCGCTTGCAGAATTTAATATTTTGAGCGGGAAGGTTTAAAATCACCAAGAATACCTGGAGGGTTCCTAGAGATGTCAAAGACAGAGGTTCTGAAATGGCAATAAATACCTTGATTTGTTGATGTCTGGTTTCCAGAGCAGGGTGAAATGTCACAGATTACCCTTAGGTAATGTTGTCCAGAAATGCTGGAAGACACGGACAACAGCTTTCTGAAAGTACTTGTATCACCTCTGTTAAGGACACACAACAGATGTTGATCCCTTTCTAGAATAATTTCTAGAAAATGGCTCATATTCAAAAACCAGAAGCATTCTCCCTTGCATATACAATTTCCTCTATTGTCAAATCTGTTGTCAAAGTATTTAGGATGTTCAAAATGAGAAGGTCTTTGGGGAGGAGTCCTTCATACAGTCATAAATAATACATAATAATATTATACAAAAACCAGGGCCAACAATACTAAATATGAATACAAACAGTGATGTGGTAACTTTGAAAGATGCAAATTTTCCATAACAGGAAAAGATCAGATACTTGAAAAACATTTCACACCCCCACACACACCCCCACACCCACACCCACACCCACCTCTCTCTCCCTATTTTTTCCACACTTCTCCCTTTCTTTTTTAAAAATTACCATACTTTGGGCATCCCCAGTAGCTTTTCTCTGAAAATTGTCAGTAATAGATACTTATATTAGAGACGGAAACATTTTGAATGATCCATCTCCTGCTGTAACATTCAGGCCCAGCAATCAAAGACAGGAATTTCTGAAGATTATGACAGTATACAAACAATCATTTTCAATCAATATTGGGTGGATTTTTTCTCTATGCATTAATTTCTCTTTTGAGTCAATATATCCTTTTTCATCTTTGAAACACCCTGTACCAGTAAGTTCATGATTTAATTAAGGATTATTCAAAACAATCCTACCATTGACACGGAGTTTGTCTTTGTGCTCAGTTCCTTTTCTAGATTTTGCATAATTTTTGTCTTTTTTGTCAGCTGAGCATTGATCAGAGAACTATTTTACTAAGCTAATTGCAAACCCTGTTGTCATATAAGTGAATCCTGGTGAGCCCAGCTTTTGAGCTGTGCAGAGTTGACTAGTTTGACCTTGGGTATTTTTAGGATAAAGAAACAGGTCTGACTTACCTGTTAACTATGGGGTTTAGATGGCTGATGGTCAAAGCAGAAAAGAGGACGTACCATCCTGTTTCCACTTTTTAGTAAAGGTTTAAGTCTTGGGTCCTGATGCTTTCCTGTCCCTTTGCCCATTATTTATTCTTGTGCTTGTGTTCGCTTTCCTCTGCTCACTTGTTTGTTTTCCACCCGTTTTCCCTGGTATTCCCCTTTTTCCTGGTGGCTCTATTACATTCCTTTCTTTGCTTTACGATCTGAAACAGCAGCTAACAAGTACGCAGCACATTAGCAAAGGCTGTAATTAGCACCAAACTTCATACATTTCAAAAAGCGGCTGCGGGTTTTCCTATGGCCCCATAGTATAAAACAAGGCTGAGGATTGTATAGTGACTTCAGTGAGGCTGATTGCCATCTTCCATGGATTTCGGTTAGAGGACAACTGATCCTTCTTTGTCTAGCAGTGCACAATAATTTGCATAGTGTCTAATATGCAGTGTGCCCGGAAAGTGCTGAGTTAAGCACATTAGAACTTGAATGGGTAGTAACACAGGAACTCTAGCAGCATTTCTTTGGACCACGGGCTAAATTTGTGGGTGTTTTAATGCAGTCGGGTAGTTTACAAATCTACTTATATATGCACAGCCAAAACAGAACTGTGAGATCTTACACCCTTCCCATATTGTGTGGAGTTGTACCTGGTTGTGCTACAATGCATACACTCAAAAGATATACCCAAAAATACACAGAAGTAAAACCCAGTAACCCAGAAGGTTTAGAGAGTTAGGAAAAAATACGGGTAATAAGGTAATTTGTTAGAATGCCTCTGGTCTCCATTTAATGTTTTATATGTTCTTTTTAGGTCATTTTAAGTAATAGGGGAAAATAGCAATAAATGTTAACAATCTAATTTAGTTTTACTAGAGAAAAACTGAATGCAATGAAATTTCTTAAAATAGTTTTAGGCTGAAGGTTGTACAAATGTTCCTATTAAAAGTGTTCCTATTTGAAATCTGATTGAGTGCAATGCGGTACTTAAAGTGGCCAAGATTTTGGGTAAATTTTATATAAGTGGCAACAACAACAAAACACAAATTGTTAAGATCAAAACTTTTACTAAGTCGTGACTATTAGTGATCTGGATGGAGTCTAGATAGCTCTCCCAGGATGTGTTTGGACTGCAAAGCAAGTTAAGCAGGAACTCGGCTCAACTTCTCCAGAGCCAAAACTGTTGCTTAAAGAGCTCTAGAATTTAAAATAAGTACTGAGTAAATGTAAGCGCCTTCACTGCTAGGTAACTCTTGTCACATGAGATTTCTGTCTTTGTTCTTGCATTTAAATATTTAATTTCTGACTGTATCCCATTTTATGCTCTACTGTTAGGGCACTATAACTCTCCCTATATGCCAAATTTCCATTGCAATGGAACAGTGTGCTTAGGCGCTATTTCAAAATCCCTCTAAGCTTGTCTCTTTAAGCGTCCATATGTCTCTGGGAAGTCCTCGAAAATTTATTTCACCATTTTGCAAATATTCCCATGGAAGTGGCACTGAATAGGTTCTAGTGGAAAACATGAATTGAAGTTATTCAGTCCCAAGTTATTGTAGTTATAAGCAATTTTGAAATATGGAACCAGCTGGTAAACATAGACTGCACCTCCACTGCCTTTCCAAGAGCCTCCAGAAGTCTTCATTTTCCAAACATTTAGATCACACCTCACCAAAGGGCTTCTACCGTCTTGGTCTGCTTGTACGATTTCCTTCCCACAGAAATCAGTGCATGTAAAAAGGTGTGTTTTATACCTGGGTCTCTTCTCAGGAAGCTGAATTGCTATCTTCATGTACCCTGGGATGATGCAACCCGAGCAATGCCACACCAACCCAGGTGTTCCTGTCATTGAGAGCTTCATTACATTAGTTAACTTTTTCAGGACTCTGGGGCTCACTCCCCAAAAATATTTAGATACACAATTCCTATGTCATTTTGGACCAATGTCTTAAAAAATACTGCCTCTAAATATCTTTTTAAAAGAAAGTTTTAGAAACTTAACTTTTTTTTTTTTTTTTTTTTTTTTTTTAATATATTCAATACTGAAGCCTAAGAGGAGCAAAGCTATTGCTACAGGGGAAAGTACTAATTATTTTTTTATTTAGTGGCTGATCCTCTGTCCATGGCTTTGGTTAGCAATAGCAGATTTTGCATTTGGTTTGTTGATTGGTTTCTGACACGAAGCATATACTACACAGCTATAGCCACTGTTCTTTCTTATCTTGAAGTCAATTTTAAATTTTTAATCTTGTTTTGAATTACACAAGGAAAGTAAAATCTACAAGTCAATACTTTTTCTGTTCTTTCTTCACTCTAACTGCTGTATGTTAGGAAAATAAAAATCCTTTCAGCGTTTTCCTTTCATTCTGTTTCTATCAAGGCACAAGCTTCATATGTGGGTAGATAATTAAAACGTATGTACAGCCCACAAGCCTCTGAATCACTTCTCTTTTCTCAGCTAAAGATTCCTTTTTTCTCACCGTGCACATTTCAGCTTGTTTTTACGCTAATAAGTTTATTATATAGTATTGATCAACAAGCTTTATTTATTATAGTGGTAATTAGTGAAATAACTCTTTGTAGGAAAACAGCTCTTCACAACTTTTAAATTGTGTTGTTTGCACGCCTGTTTCTAGAACTACGAAAATTCTGTAAATTATTATTATTATTCTTTTATAATTTTCATAAACAGGTATGTCACTTCTTCAATAAAATCAAAACAACAGGAAGAAAACTTCCCTGTCTTTTCCTTTGATATCTGCACCATTATGTTGAATACCACGAGGTGTACTTCAATAGCGCACATTGTACCAGGGCATGTTGACCTGGATTTACTTGGTCTGTTCTCATTCATTTCTTCTGATTTTTTCACGTTTTTTACTCTCCCAATGACTAGATTCTTATACCTTCCTGCCAGGGAAATTTTTAAGAGACAAAAGCAGGAAGATAGAAATGTATAAAAGATTCCTTCAGCAAAGAAGCCCGTTATTGTCTCTTCTTTGGTGAACTGTAGTTGTCTTCAAATGTAAACCACCTTGATGCATAACAGTCTCCACCCCCTGCAACTGCTCCCTGCTTTTTGATCTTTTCCATGTAAGCCTGTACATATTCCATCTTGACATTTCAGTTATGTGAATCATCCCATAAATTTTATATCATTACTCTTATATTTTAATCAGCATCCACCATAGGAATATTTGGTTTTCTTGCTTCAATGCATTGACCTAACAATCACTTGGAACATTCTGTTGTTTATTTTTAAGGTGGAAAAAAAAGTATTTATGCATGTATTTGCATTTATGCTTACTGATAACACACTTAAGTATGAATTCCGATCAGGCTCTTTTTACCACAGTTCATAGAATCATAGAATCATAGAATTGTTAGGGTTGGAAGGGACCTTAAAGATCATCTAGTTCCAACCCCTCTGCCCTGGGCAGGGACATCTCCCACTAGATCATGTTGCTCAGAGCCCCATCCAGCCTGGCCTTAAAAACTTCCAGGGATGCAGCTTCCACCACCTCTCTGGGCAACCTGTTCCACTGTCTCACCATCCTCATGGTGAAGAACTTCTTCATAACGTCCAGTCTGAATCGTCCCACCTCTAGTTTTAATCCATTCCCTCTAGTCCTACCATTACCCGATATCCTAAAAAGTCCCTCACCAGCTTTCTTGTAGGCCCCCTTAAGATACTGGTAGGCCACTATAAGGTCTCCTCGGAGTCTTCTTTTCTCCAGACTGAACAACCCCAACTCTCTCAGTCTGTCCTCATAGGAGAGGTGCTCCAGCCCTCTGATCATCCTCGTGGCCCTTCTCTGGACATGTTCCAGCACGTCCATATCTTTCTTGTAGTAGGGGCCCCAGAATTGGACGCAGTACTCCAGGTGGGGTCCCACAAGAGTGGAGTAGAGGGGGAGAATCACCTCCCTCGACCTGCTGGCCTCGCTTCTCCCGATGCAGTCCAGGATGCAATTGGCTTTCTGGGCTGCTAGTGCACACTGACGGCTCATGTTGAGCCTCTCATCCACCAGCACCCCCAAGTCCTTTTCTTCAGGGCTGCTCTCAAGCCAGTCACTGCCCAGCCTATACCAGTGCTTGGGATTGCCCCGACCCAGATGGAGAACCTTGCACTTGGTCTTGTTGAACTTCATGAGGTTGGCCTGGGCCCACCTCTCCAGCCTGTCAAGGTCCCTCTGGATGGCATCCCTTCCCTCCAGCGTGTCAGCCGCCCCACACAGCTTGGTGTCGTCGGCAAACTTGCTGAGGGTGCACTCTATGCCACCGTCCGTGTCGCTGACGAAGATGTTAAACAAGACCGGTCCCAGTACTGATCCTTGAGGGACTCCACTCGTCGCTGGCCTCGACTTGGACATGGACCCATTGACAGCCCCTCTTTGGGTGCGGCCGTCAAGCCAGTTCTTTATCCACAGAATTGTCAGTCCATCAAAGCCATATTTTATCAGCTTGGAGACCAGGATGTCATGCAGGACAGTGTCAAAGGCTTTGCTCAGGTCCAGGTAAATGATGTCACTTGCTCTCCCCTTGCCTATTGATGTTGTGACCTTCTCATAGAAGGCCACCAGGTTTGTCAGGCACGATTTGCCCTCGGTGAAGCCATGTTGATTGTACCCAATCACCTCTTCGTTATTCTTCTGCCTCAGCAGTGCCTCCAGGAGGATCTGCTCCATAATCTTACCAGGCATGGAGGTGAGACTGACTGGCCTATAGTTCCCTGGTTCCTCCTTCTTTCCCTTTTTGGAAATGGGGATTATGTTTCCCCTTTTCCAGTCAGTGGGGACTGCAGCAGACTGCCATGACTTTTGGAATATAACAGAGAGCGGTTTAGCAACCTCATCTGCCAGTTCCCTCAGTACCCGTGGGTGTATCCCATCGGGTCCCATGGACTTGTGCACTTTCAGGTTCATCAGATGGTCACGAAACTGATCTTCACTTACAGTGGGCAGTTCTTTCCAACTTTGTTGTTTCCAGCTGTTAAACACTACCCATTTTGAATCCCTGTGTTATACAGATGAACACTAACATGTATTTTAACAGACCAATGAACCTGGTTTTTTTTTGTATTACATCCTTCCCCTTTCTTTCATCATTGTCTTTGGATTTATTCTTTCCGGTATAGTTCACACCAAACTTAGACAGGTTTTCATTTTCACTATATGTGCCAGTAAGTATTTTTCATCATTGTCTCTTTCTTAGATATGAGAAAGAGAATTAAAGTTTCGGTACTTGCGCTCTCACCTCTGCTCTAGCACCAGGGGTAAAGAATGAGAAATGGCTCAAGGGTGAGAAATTGCTGTAGAGAAAAATGCCAGGTTTCCAGTAGAGATGTCATCTGCTCTCCCATAGTCCCCAAAGACTTTTGACACTGTCTGCGTTATTGTCTGCTGAAACAACCAAACTCAAACAGAATGAAACTGTTTAAATCTTCAGTTCCCTAATCAGTGCGAGTAGTCACCCAAATGCTGTGTTGCCGGTGTCTCCGCAAGTTGCCACAGAGACGGAATTTTACTTTATGTTTTGAGTAACTACACATTCCTTGCTTCTGATCCATTTTTGGGTTGTTCTCATTCTTGCTGGGGTGTAAAGGTCCTTTCGGAGTAAGCTTAAACTGTCCCTCCCTGTTTTTCTCCTGCTCTGTCTGCAGGTTTTAGCCTTCCTCGGTGCTACTAAGGGAACCCTGCACCCCCTCAACCACCAGTCTCTGCGGTGAAGATGTGGTTTCATATTAAAGTCTTCCCCCTAAGGATCATTTCCTTTGGATGGAGAGCCTTGGATAGTTGTAAGATTTTGCTCCGTACATTTTGTTGTCCATCTTTCTCTGTCCCCTTCACTTTTTTGGAGCTCAGTCTCTGTTTCTGTCTGCAACACAGCGCTTTTACCCATCAGCTGGAAGACCACGTGACACAGACCAAAATGCTTTGGCTCCTCTTTTTTTTTTTTTTTTTTTTCCTTTCTTCTTTTCATTTTTTTTCCTCCAGATTCTCTCCTGAGTAAAGCAGTTTTGTACCCCGACCCACCCCTTACAGTGTCTTCAGTTTCTAGTTCACTGCTGGACCATCCTTTTTTGGGTGCTCTCTATTGAATCCCTTATTTGCTATACTGCAATTTACCAGAAGACTTCCCAACAAAAAGAAAGCATGAGTTCCCTCTTTATTTTCCATGTTTATCATTACTCTGTTTCCGTTTCTCTTCTCTTTTGAACTTTGCAGCTTCTGAGTTCGAGAGATATGTCTACATTAAGGTTCGGTGGTGACATACGTGCCGGTACAGAAGTTAACCACGCAGGTTATGTGAAGTTATATTTTCTGGCTACAGTCAGAAGCTGTGCTTCTTTTAGCTTTCAGTACCACAAAAAAGAAGATTCTTAAAAGTTCAGGGATGAGATAACTGGTGGCAAAAAAAAAAAAAAAAGGAGCTTTATTTACTTGCTCTCCTCTCTCTTCATCAGAAACCTTCAGTGGGTTTGAAATATGAAATTATGTGCTGGAATATATTCTGTGGATTTTGATTGATTCCCGGTCCATCCACACAAAGAAAAGGTTTTGACGCTATCTTGAATGTTGTGCTGTGCTGTATAAGTTGTATTCACAATATTTCACTGCAATGAATGTCTCCCAACCCTGCCTTATATCTTAATGTATTGGGTTTACCCCTTAAAAGAAAACCTATTTTCTTTCAAAAATGCAAACCCCGAGATATAGTCAAGAAATATATTAAAGTATCCAGACAAGGCATGGAAAACTGTTATGATTGGAGGTTGCACTGATTTCCTGCATTTTGGTATTAGATGATTGCTACATTTCTACCCTAGAGCTCAGATAAAAAGCAAGAAAACAAACCAACAATCCCAAAACCCAAAATTAAACACAGAAAACTCTTGAATTCATGTTCTACTTATCAGAAACCAAAACACGCAGAACAGAAAGGGTGAAATTTCTGCTAAAACAAAGAACTTAAACTCCAATATTTTCCTTAAAAAATTAATTTTTCCTCAGGCAGCCAAGCAATCCTGGCAGGCTGGTGGTCTTCCTCACCAATTAATCTAAACTGCTAAAAACTATTGTAGTTCTTCATCCCCAGCTAACAATGACCTACTTTAAGTTGCAGATTTCTGTTAAGTAAAAACCCATTAAAAGAAAAAAAAAAAAAGTCCCTCCAGGCCATCTGTTGTTTATTTTTCGTATTAGCAGCAAACTGTTCTCCTGGAGAACAAGGGGCAGCCGGTTCCACAAGAAACAGGAACATTCTGCCCTTTCATTTGCTGCTTGGTAAATAGTAGCAGGTATTACCTTTCCCTCATAATGTTTAAACAGGTAGAAGTGGGTAATGTGATAATGCAGTCTTTGCAACTATTGTTATTTGAGTTCGCTGTAACACATCAGCCGAACGTGGATTTATGAACTCCTTCTCCGTGACATTTCTTTTGCAAGTGGTGCAGTGTTCTGACTGCTTTCCCCGTTCAAATTTATCTTTTGTTGCATGTTTTATCTTTAACTCTCTGCCAAGATAATGGCATTATCATACCAACACTTCTAATGTTTGTATTCTTCCTTTAGTTTAATCGCATTTTGTTTAACTAGGAACTTGTTTCCCTCTATCCAATAAAAATATCACAATCCAATTTACCTCAAAATGAGCAGTTTAAGTATCATTTTTCCCCCTGAATACTCACAGCTATTAGTCAGCTGTGGAGAAAAGAACAGGGAGAGGAACTCACCCATGCGTTTTCTGCAGCACGAAGAAGAAAAGAAGTAGAAATACGCAGCAAGTGTTTGTGATGATAATAACATGCACTGCAGGTATGAACGGATTTATTTCTTAACTAGTTGGTTTACAATAAATACATACACGTCCAGTTATCTTTACGAAATTGTCTATTGCAACTTCTAAAGTTAAGGAAGGGCAAAGCAATGGGTGGTAGTTGAAGATAAGAGTGGTGAATCATATAGTTGCAGTGAATAAAATGCTGAGCCTTTAATGAGACATATAAATAATTAGTAACATGGCCAATAAGATTTGGTTTTCCCCTTCATTTTAGCTTTCTAAAATTGGAGGTGTGTGATGAGCAGTAAATTATTCTTTTCATTTATTGTCATGCTTGATAGTAAATTATGTTTATAACATTCCCCAACCTATTTAGAAGCTAGGGATAAGTAATAATTCTGGAGGCAAGGAAGAAATATAGACCAGGACTGCATTATTTCTTTTGGTTGCCCTCCTCACAATAGTGTTGATCCACTTTAAAGTAACTTTATTAAAAGTAAGGCCAGGTTTGTTTCATTTCACACCATGTAATCCAAGCCAAACAATGCATAAGACGAAAAAGATTCCTCGGAATTAAAATATGATTATCTGACAGCAATCAGTTGTAAGTCTGCTGATTTCAATAAGCATTTTGTGACAAGCAGATGTATATAAATTCGGGGAGGTTTGGGGATTTTGGCGGTTAACTGATTCTGGCAGTCAGTCCGGGCTGGTACAGATTACACAAAAGACTTCAGCCTCTAAGGAACAGGCGTTATTTCGAAGGAATTATGGAGTCATTCTTAGTCAAGCTTCAGTGTTTTACTATCTATTTTAGTGCCAATACTGACTGATATGCTGTGTAAGTGAAGTATTCAAACAGTCATTTCCATACACTGAATTACTGTTCCAGTAAGTGTTTGTTTGTTTTGGCTATTTTCATCACATTTTGCTTTTGCAGGATAAGCTGGAACCATTAATGTGACAGTTTCAGATGATTATACTACACCGGATGCCAGCACAATTTATTTAAGCTACTTTTTTTTGCATCTGTTCCATAACATATGCTTCAAAATGTTTATCATACTGCCATACGGAAAGCAGAAGGGTCATGGCTTTTGTTTGGATTTCCTCAGCTTCACCCCCAAAAATGTAAAGTCAAACCAAATCGATACTTGGAGGGTCATAAACCTGTTCTATGGATTTTGACACAGGACTATAACCAGTGTTACAATGAGCAGGTTAGAAATAAAGGAATTTTGTTTTAGAGAAGACATGCATATAAGTTAAACAAGGGGAAAACTTTCTATACTACCACTATTTATTTATTTATTTATTTATTTATTTATTTATTATTTTATGTAAATTTACTGAGTATTAAGATTGTGAAAAGATAGTGTGATACCATAGAAAAGTACCCATCACCTCTCAATACGATTTTGTTCACCTTCCTCCAGTCTGACCAGTGGAAAACATTCTATACTACCACTATTTATTTATTTATTTTATTTAATTTATTTATTAGTGATAGAGCAAGAGGGAATGGGTTAAAGCTGCAGCAGGGTAGGTTTAGGCTGGACATTAGGAAAAAAATCTTCCCAGAAAGAGTGGTCAGACCCTGGAATAGGCTGCCCAGGGAGGTGGTGGAGTCACCATCCCTGAATGTGTTTCAGACTTGTTTAGATGTGGTGTTGGGGGATATGGTGTAGGGGAGAACTTTGTAGAGTGGGGTTGATGGTTGGACTCGATGATCCCAAGGGTCTTTTCCAACCTAAGTGATTCTATGATTTTATGATTTATTTATTTATTAATTTATTTATTATTTTATGTAACTTTACTGAGTATTAAGATCATGAAAAGGTAGCGTAATACCATAGAAAAGTACCCATCACCCCTCCATATGATTTTTTTCACCTTCCTCCAGTCTGACCAGTCTCCTGCCCCAGCATCGATGCAGCAGTGACAGGGCAGGGAGGGAAGGCTCTCTCCTGGCTGACGCTCCCATTCAGAGCCCTCTCTGAATGAAATCCTTCCCCCGTTGGAATTAGTAGATAAGTTTGCTGTGATTTCACTGGGGCCAGGTTAAAAACAGAGCTGTGGGTGAAAGTTTACAATCTATTTATAAAATGGCATGGTAATTCTTTCGTTATTATCATAAAACCATTCTTTATTCATGCTATCATTCTGTTTGCTTTGACTACCATCGCATTTTAAGCATAACTTTTCACTGAGCTTTCCCTAATGGCTCTTGTGTCTCTTTTTTATATATATATTTTTCTCCACTTGAGGTAATTTGCAGCCTACCAACAAGCATATGTAAATTAAAGGGAATTATCAAAGTAAGGAAAAAATGAGACATTCTGAAGGGAAGACAGTCAGTGGAAATAATAAGAAGAAAAAGATTTCTGATTTTTCCTGGGTAATAATATTGAAAAGAACATGAAATATAATGAAAAGATATGCTGTTGACCAAAATTAGATGTGAATGAAATCAGTCCTCTCTAGGATGTTATTAGATTAAATACAAACTGAAGAGCATAAACAGTTCATCTGTGACAGCACTTCGAACTATTCTCCACTAAAAAAAATTAAGACTTTTAAATCTATATTATAACTATGGGTATATATTATAACTATGTTTTCTTTTATCAGGAAAGGTGAAAAAAAGAGATTAAATAAACCCCTTTAAAATTTAGGATTATGTATGTTTTGCAGGAGAAAATTGTGTGATTTTGGTTTTTAGTCAAATTTTCTCATGGCTATACTATAAAGCCTGCCATTTTTCATTAGGAAATATTTCTAAGACCAAAGATAAAAAAAAAAAAAAAAAAACAAAAACAAACCAACAAACAAACTAAACAAGGGAGAGCAATTAGTTCACTAGAATATTCCAAGTAGACATTAGAAAACTAAGGACTGCAGCTTAATTTGTTTAAATTGATGCTTGTTTCCCCCTTCCCTCCCCTTCCTAGCTACCCTAGAGGTAGGTCTAGCGTGTCTTTTTTTTTCGTAACTTGAAAATGCACAAACGATTTTGACTTTTGATTTAAACAGGGAATAATCTTTAATATCTCAGTAGTTTTTGTGGGAAGAGAAAGCTGTTTTCGATTTTTTTTTGAAAGAAATAATATAATAATATAGGTTTCCTATAACCTACGGGGTGAAAGTCCACAGAGTTGCAGCATTAGAAGCTTTTATCCACAGGATGAAATGATAATGTTAACTATGTTTCACTTTGGCAATTCAGGACTGAAATGTGCAACTTTGGTCTTTTGTTTTAGCTCAGTGGAATACAAAATTAAATGATGTATGATTTTAAAATTAACTAAAATCTAAAATCAGAGACAGAAGTGCTAGGCACAAAACTACAGTAAGAGGAAACCAGAACTGAGAAGGGTTTGGAAAATCTTTCTGTTACTGTCCTTCCAATCTGACTGCAAACAGAGCTTCAAAACTGACAAATGGCTGTGGCTGCAGTGCCTTTATGATTGCATTGGTATTCCGTACTCACCCACATTCAGCATAAAACCCAAACGCAGTTCAATCAGTCGTATTCATATTTTTCCTAGCAGGTAGTATATGAATGAATGTGTGTAACACATTTTTTTGCTCTAAACACTGAAAAAAATGAGTGAAGATGGAATGCTGGATAATCTACAGTATTGTTCAAACGCTTTCTATAGGGGGGGGTGAGAAATTTTCTTATAATCTTTGGACTCGGTAGGTATCAGATAAACATTCCAGATACAAATCCTAATTTGTATGAACAGTTATAGTACTCCTAAAAGCAGCTTGAGACACCCTTTTCCACAAGTACTGATAGAACAGCTGTCTACGGCTTCAAATTTATGTGGTTCCCCCTTGGAGAGTTTAAGCAACGTTCCAGTCTTTGCGCAGGCCGGTGTTGTCTGTACAGATCTTTGAAGGCGAGCAATTTCCTTCTGAGTGAATAGCAAAATTTCTGATACCACTAGCTCCTGTGGTCAAGACCAGCTCTAAGCAAAGCCATACGTGTGGATGACTGTACACTAAGTTTCCAGTTCAAGTGGTATTTTCTTTTTTTGCGTGGGAAATGTTAAATAATACATAGATTGGTTCGCTGGATGTTTCTCACTTCCAGAGTATCTGGTATTCTGCTTCAGGGAATGTTTTCTTCCCAACTCATTCTTTGACTTCTTTAGTATACCATATGATCTTAAACATTTTAAATTATAATTTTAACTATTTGCCAAAAAAATAATGCTCTGTAAATTGAATCAGTGGCATTCAGTCTCCTTTCTGACCCTTTCTTTTCATCAAACAATCCACCTGACATAAAAAAATGCTGAAACTCCTCTGAAAATAAGCATTACAGAGATTCCCACAGAAGGACACAGCTTTGTACTGGCTTCTCCCCATGAAAGAGAAGCAGATGAAATGAGAAGGGATTGCACCATAAAGATCATCACAATGAGAAGAGAGGCTGGTGGTGCTGGGGAGATGCTGACCAACAGGGTTTTCTCTTTTCTGGATATCAGGTCTCTTCTAGGCCACTCTGTGCTTCAGCTGAAGTGGCAAGAATTGATGGACTTCACTCAACATGATCAGCATTCCATCCATGGATTCAGAGATAACCTCAGGGAGGTTTAATTGCCTTTAGTTCTCTACATGCTTTTTTTATTTAAAAATGATATTATTACTGCTTTTCAACATATAAAATGTAGCATGATTTCTCATTTAGCATGATTTCTCAGTTCTGGTAGTACTAATGTCTGTTCACAATGAAGAATAAACCTTTGTCAAAACTGGAGATCCAGTGGGACAGGACAACAGAAGTCTTATATCCAAAAAAAGCAACAATTCACTTCCAGGATCTGGCCAGGAGGTGACTGGACAATTGAAGTGATTGTGGAAGTTGTCCAGCCACTAATTCCTCCTCTCCTGTTGGGTTTCATTGATGCCTGAAGCCAGGTTCTCAGTAGCTCTTGGCCCAGAACAGCAGGAGTAAAACTTTGATGCAGGACTCTCTGTGTCAAGTGCCCCAGGTCCACTCTATAGGCGTTCTGTGCCCCAAATCCACTCTATAGGTGTTCTGAGGGGTTTATCTTGAACCAATCACGGCCGATGCCGTAGTGTGAGAACCCATTAGATATCAGAAAATAATAGTGGAGCATATTAATTGGAAAATAGGAAGCACATCTTCTTCTTTAGTTTCACTGGTAGTGGCCCAGTTTGTGAGACAGTTCCACAATGCAAATACGCTGTGGTAAGTGAGAAAAAACAGGATTCATTTCAAAAGCGCACTCCTTATTCAAAGTAAAATACTAACGCAGACACATCCTGAGAGTCTCTTGACCTGTGAGTATCTTAGTTCTTCTGCTTTATTTCAGAATTAAAAAAAAAAACAAAAAAACAAAAAAAAACCAAACCACAAGACTAAATCACCCAATAATTGCAAATCTGTGTCTCTTTCAGTGAGCTCTTCACTACTGAAGACTTGAAAAAATAGTTCTGGAAACGTAAAATAGTTTTCACAAGAGGAAAACTTCTTTTTCACAAAAACTTGTGCTATGCAAGAATACGTGATTTGTAAAATATGTGCCATTGAAGTAATCCTAAACCAAACTTACACACACTAACATTTCACTCTTTTCACTACACAAAAATTTAAAAAAAACCCCAGATCTCACTGATTGACTGATTAAATGCTTTATTTCACCAGCTGTCTAAAGGTAAATGATTAAGAAAAATCTTACTTGCACCACATAAAACACAGATATTTTCAATGTCACCCAACTTATGTCACAAGTCTACGAGCCTTTTATTATTGTTTTAGTATAATCTGTTCTTTGGACCTTGCAATAATAAATACTTAGAGAACTTAGAACTTTGCATTTGAAATAATAGGAATACACTAAAGGTTCTTTATCGGTGATCCAGTTTTCTAAATTTAGTTCAGAAGCCATTGTTGCCTCACTGGAGACATCGATTACCTTGCAGGGAGAGTCACATGGTTCCTGGAGATACCGCTCGCATGATAGTAACACATCCATTTGCTGTACCCTGAGGGGGATCTATTAATCTTCAAAGCACTTGCTGATTTATCCCAGAGTAAAGAACCTTTGGTTTGTGAATTCAGCCCCACAGAACTATTGCCAGACCTGACTCGACGTTATTGATGCCCCTGAATAGTCTAATGACGTACCCTGTCTGATGACCAGTGATTGCTCCTATGAACATAAGCAAAAATCAAATTCTGAGCCATAGCACCTCTGACCCAAGATGAGTTTCAATACTTGCATGAATGTAGGGTAACCAAAAATGGGGTTTTAGAGCAAAATTACTTTTTTTTCAAACATAGCCAATAGCCCAGGAGAACAACACATAAGGTGTTGCCACTGTTTAGCACAAGCCTTGTGCTAACGAAGCAACGTAAGGACATGTCAGGCCTTGTCTCGACTTGACTTGGCCTCAGCTTGTTTTAGTTTGGTTTCAGCTGTAACAGCATGTTGCCCAGTGGTTAGAGGCCTCTTGTCTAGCTTTTCCTGCGTTACCAGCAAAGTTGTCTAGCGCCCAGATGACTAACCTCTGACTTGTTCTCAGTTTCAGCTCAGCTTTGGGCTATTGTGCAGTTGTTACCCTGCAAAACTACGCCATGTTCAGTAAAGATAAGTGATCATTGCATAACTTTAAGTTACAGACAGATCAGTTGTCAGCATCAGACTTCTTGAAAATGTTGGAAAGTGTTGCTAAGTGAACCAAAGTGGAAGAGCACCCCTACGCACAAACACACATCCCATCGGCTATCTGCTCCTCCTGGTGAAGGTGACTCACCCAACACCCACGGGCGGAAGAAGGGCTCTCAGCTTCAGCCTCTGCCTTTTCTGGGTGTTTAACAGTAACAGCAGAGAAGAGGGGCAGATGCTAGGAAGCCTGTGTGCAACAATTGTAACTGTATTTTTATCAGTAATTAGCAAAAATTAGCTAATATGGACCACAAGTGTTGGTATCACCTTTAACAGTGGCAGCTGCTCATATTCTGATTAGACCACTAGAACATTACTGAAAATAACTGTAAGTTCCTGACTCTGTGTATAAGGTGTTGTTCCTCTCTTGCCATATTAGAATTTGTGGCCTAACAGAATTTGTAGGAAAAAACAACAAAAAGATATATTTGCAAAAATGTTTTAAAGTGATATTCATAATTAAATCTCTCTGGTTTTATTATTTTTTTTAAAGCAGTTGTGCTTCAAGTGTAAAGAACTGTAAGGTTTGATGTTTGAAAATTTTTATATTTACAGACAAGATTAAATGATTGGATGGATATGGATGATGTAATTAAATAAAGGTCTCGGTTTTATACCTTGATAATGACAATTGACCTTGCAGGAAATGTATGTTTGCTTATGAATTTCAGTCTATCAGTAATGAAATAAACGAAACGTCTTAATAATTTCTATTTTACATACTTTAAGAAATAGTAAGTATTCTTTTTGTCAATATTCACAATTAACTAGCTTAAAAATAGAATCAAGATCTGATTTACTTGTGTTAAATTTGTAAAATGGAAAACATTTCATAAAACTAAAAACGTCTGCAAAAAACCCAATTCAGTTCCTCATAATAAAGTCTGAGATATCCTGAGTAGCTTTAAAATCCCTTTTTGAACTTGCTAGGAAGACATAGGAAATTAAATATTCATGAGTTACATTTATTAAAATAATATTAATATAGGTTCGATAAAATAGGTTCTTAAAAAACTTACTTCTTCTATGTTCCAATACATTTTTATGTATTTATATACATGTGAAGATGGGCTTTCTCTGGGTGGCACTTAGAATTCACAGCTTGCAAAGATTATTATTGACTAAGAGTAATAATGGTCATCCTTTTTATTCTTTTTTTTTTTTTCTTTTTCCCCAGAATCTAGGAAACAGCATACCTGCAAAGTGTGCCACTACATGCTATGAAGTGTCATGGTGAGATGGAGTGTGTACCACATCAGCTCATGTTTTTTAGCTACTTTAGTAGTCAAAGTAACTCAATTGTGAATATTGGAAATAATTCTGTTGATGTCAATACAGTTAAAAAAATGAAACAATAATCAAATTAAAATAATATTACCTTAGGGCATGCTGGTATGATCTTTCACTTGTGTTTTCAATACCCTGATTTTCTGTTTTCCCTTAATGTTATCAACTTTATGCACCAATATAGCTCAGATCCTTGTGGGCATAACTGGAATGTGAGCTTATAGAAAAATATTTCATTTTCAAATAATATCAAGGTAGAAATGGTTCTGAGCCACAGCCTTTTGATCTGGATTTCAAACACGAATTTTGAGGATGACAGATTTTTTAATTTGCCCTGTCATTAAGGGTGGGCAGCTGGACGTGAAATTCAGCTCTTGATCTGGGGGACTGGCTAACTACCCAAGACTTAGGAGTGTTCTTCAATGGAAATTGGAAGTCAGAGGTGATACAGGTCTGCCTTTTCCTTCATGTAATCTCTGGGCAGTGGAACGACTGAGGGAACTGGGGTTGTTTAGCCTGGAGAAGAGGAGGCTGAGGGGAGACCTTATCACCCTCTACAACTACCTGAAAGGAGGGTGTAGAGAGATGGGGGCTGACCTCTTCTGCCTGGGGACAAGCGATAGGACAAGAGGAAACGGGTTCAAGTTATGTCAGGGGAGGTTTAGATTGGATATTAGGAAACATTTTTTCACTGAAAGGGTTATTAAACATTGGAATAGGCTGCCCAGGGAGGTGGTGGATTCACCATCCCTGGAGGTGTTTAAAAAAAGGGTAGATGTGTTACTTAGGGACATGGTTTAGAAGTGGTTTTTGTCAGGGTAGGTTAATGGTTGGACTTGATGATCTTGAAGGTCCCTTCCAACCTCAGCAATTCTATGATTCTATGATTCTATGAATTGTCCTGGATGTCATGAAAGGAATATAAGTACACGTCACTTACTTTAAACATATCAACTACTTTCAGTAAATTCAAGGTAAAGTAAAACTTAACATTCTTTTCATCTTCCTTCTCTTGACACTTCACTTCTTTGGAGGAAAACTGTAAATAAAGCATGTTAACTGTGTCTCACTGCTGTCCTTGAGTAATCTTTATCCTTATACCATTTTTCATCATGTTGGACTACAAACTAGAAGTCACACGGGGACTTTGGCATTTTTAATGCATTGCCAAATAGTTATACGTTTGTAGAATTGCATGAATTTTAGCCACGTTAATCTGATGTTCTAGGTACTTCTGGATTTCACGGCCATGTTTATAATACTACTTCTGAAGTTTAGCAGTGAATGTCTATGAAATGAGAAATAAAAGAGAAACAAATGCAATCCTTCTGAAAATATTGAAAATTTACATTTCAGAAGATATTCAGGAAAAGTTAAACGGCAGTCCGTCTTCTCTTCTCGTGACTTGGGACAAATTTTCTTACCAATAGCCAGAAATTAAACATTTTCTATACGATGAGGCAAATCTAAAACAAAATGGTGCTACTAAACCTGAAAACTAGAAAGATGTTTATGTTAGAACATGAAAGACTGAATTACTAAGTAGGACAATAGACAATAAGTAGCCTTTTGAGTTTAGGGAGTAATTACTGCTCTTAGTATGGAAAACAATCTTGAATTACAAGTGCAGAAGTTTTCCCCTCGTCTCAGTTCCTTGTACATACCTAAAAACCCAGTAAAGATAAGCTCGCCACCACTTTGAAATATCCCTGATGTTGTAACTGTCTTTGGTCTTTTCTGTTCTCTTTTATCTTTTGTAGCCATTTTAGAGCCTTGAGTTCTTCAGCGGCCTTCCAGTGGAAGAGTCTTAAGCTTGTCACAAGGCATGAAAGGTTTTTTCTGAAGCTTGTTGAGCCGGTGGCGTTGAACGTTCTTTGGAGTGTGGTGAAATAAGCATGAGTACCTGTGATTACGGTGATTGGACTTGACCAACGAAGTCTTTTCTAGCCCTATGCTCATATGAAGCCCAGAAGAATTTCTATGTTAAGCAGGAAAAAAAAAAGGATATTCAGGAAATTCAGGAATAGCTCTCCAGAATTGCTCCTTTTAATGCTCTGTTTGTCTAAATGTATGAAATGCCTTTAGGTATTGGTTCCTTTCTTTTTCATATACTATTCTCTACACTCAGTCTTCTACACCAAAAAAATGTTTTCTGAAAACTTGTCCTTCGAATTTTTCACATCAGTGGTCCCATACACTTCAGCCACAAAACAAATGTGGTAAAAATAATAAAACATACAGAATCCCATTTTGTTAGACTCCATTCTAAAATATCTGACCTACGTATTTGACATTTTTATATATATTAGGAGATCATCATGATTGTTGCTGTTGTCCATACTGGCTTCGTGCCATTTAGTAAAAAAAAAGTCCAAATACCCTTTATAGAGGCACAGATTTCAAATAATACAGGGAAGAGAAACAAACACAGAAATAATATGAAAATTCATAACACTGGATTCTTTAATTTACATAGTAAGTACTATATTTGTGCACCTGTTATGCAAGTTATATGTACAGGGAAAAGAAAAAAAGTAGTATCTCCACCTAATTTTAAAAACACTTTCAAATATTTGCTTCAGGCTTTCCTGAAGCTCCCCAAAAGCTCCCTTTTCTCTGCTGCAACTATTTCTTTGAACTCTGATACTTCCTAGCACATCAGCAATTTCAGTGGAAAACCTTATCACATACTATTTTCCCATTTCGTTTTCTGTTGTCAGATAGTAAAGGAGAAATACAGCAAGTGGTGCGATGAGTTGAAGTCTGTTTTCCTCCTTTTTCTTTCCCTTTATATAGAGGTATGAGCAAATACGTCAACAAAACCAAAAACAAAACAGAAGAAAAAATGTTTCTGTAGAAATAGAACGTGCCATTAATGCTTTTAATATTTCAAATTTTTTCAGTTAAATAACTTCAGTATAACACTGCTATGTTTTTGCTAATCTAGGCAACTGATTATTTGTCACACTTCAGTACAATTCCTTTGATCTGAAGAATTTGTTGTTATAAAATATCACACGGATAGTGGTAAATATACTTCGTAAGAAAAAAAAAAGTGTGCTTTTTGTTAGGGCCAGTAAACTATTTAGGACTATGCATTTCGATTTTGCATGGACTTTATATCAGGTGAAAAGTTCACTGTAATTTAAGTTTCTTTTTCATTGTTTTTGCCTTTCTTCTTTCCCGTATTCCTTGCAGTAAAAGGCATCCATTAAAATAGCAGAAAGCAAGCTGTGATTGAAATCTTGCTAAATCGTGCCATGAGAGTTTTGTCTAAGTAACTCCTCCAGCACCTTGCAAAACCTTGCTAAAGACCTTGCTAAAAAATTGTGCAAGTCGTTAGTATGGTGAAGTTACTGGTGTATTCACGTGCTTAGAATTAGGTATATGCTTAGAATTAGGCATATGCTTTCACACTTTGTTCAAGAGGCACATTGTAATTGTTACATCTTTATTTCTGCAGCCTCATCTTTTTCGTATTTCAGGTAGTCATTCTTTTGGGCTCATCTGTTAAATTAAAACATGTGTCTTCAATCGTACTAGCTGGTTAATTATCTATCTACAGCTTATGATTTTAAGTATTTTGACAGATAAAAATAATTGTGTGCATTTCATAAATTTGTCACCGCTTTTCAGCAGCGTAAGTGCGTTTCAATTAGCTTTCTATGGAAGTGCTGAATTGCAAATCCTTTTCAAATTAAAGGGAATCATTTCAGCTCATTCTACGGTGATAATTTCATCGATTTGACTTAATACACATGTAAGCCCAACTGTATTTGCATATAAAATGCCACAGGGCCTAGAGGCCCTAATACAAACAATTAGTTCAGTGTTTTTATCTGCTGGTAGCACAGGGCTTCCACATAACAAGCTATTTTGGCAACCTTATAGCTCAGTATGTGTTGTACAAGGGAGGAGGCTGTATTTCCTCTGTGGTTAAGCACTGAAAAAAAGGCTTTTGGATTTTGTCCATGCACTCAGTGCTGCTGCCCAGTTGTTGATACTGCACATCCTGGGATAACCAACAGTAGCATGTCAGTGACACTGCGGATGGCTTCCAGTTAAATCCCTTCATTTGGATTTTATTAGAATGGTACTGAAAATGGGAGAGAGGTTTAGTTTTAGGAGCATTAGTGCCTGGATTTCCAGCCACAGAGCTGATATCAACTCTAATGGGAGCGGTAAATCCCTTGCATTTTGTTACAAATACTCTTTAGTGATTTCCAGTGACTGCTACGCACGTTTAACATCCATTCACTCTGTTTATTTTCAGATTAGTGCGGTTTGGGGTCTGACATTGATACACAGAGCGCGAACACGCTCTACAAACAGCGAACACGCTCCACTCCATCAGAGCTATGCGGTGGAGGCCAGCCCTGCTCCTGCTGTTCAGCCCATCCCTTACCTCACCACACCCGAGGGGGAGACTTGGGCAGGTTTTGGAAGCTCGGACCACTTGATGGTTGATGGAGGGGAAGGGAAAGCTTGGGCTGAAAACGTGAGCGAGGGATACCAAACACTCACCTAATGATGTGCTGGTAGGAGCAGGGTCTACAGAAATGTTTCTGGCTGATTATGTTCAGCTGACATCTGGATTCCGGTTTTAGCACAAAGATGCCTTTCTTGCGTGACCTTGGAAAAGATATCTCAGATAAAATCGTTGCCGTATTGAGGCTGACTGTGAAACTTTTGATGCGTTATGCTGTGAATATGGAGTGCTGGAGCCTGCCTTGCCTAGCTCGTATGCAGCACTAGCGTAATTCCAGTGGGCAAGGCAGTGTTAGTGTGGCACTAATGCGGTATTATAAATGTTGACAAATAAAATAACCTTAGCTGGTGAGCAGAAGCTCAGAGTGACTCCAGTGTTTTTGTTGGTTTTATAATAGTTGATATTGCTCCAGTACTCTTTCCTCAATAGCCCCTGTATGAATCCACTGTTACTACATTAAAATAATTGTCCGTAACCGAGGCATTTTGGCATGTGGGATAATGCAATCTGTATGTGAAATGCACACTAATAAAAAACCATTTTGTACCTGTAAGGTTTGCTGAGTGGCATTTCCATAGTGGAGTTCTCCACATTGTTGCAATCACAAACAATTATCTCTACAAGTCCAGAGAGAAAACCAGCTGGCTGAGACAGCGCATGGAGCTTCATGGCGAAAAAAAATCCGCAACTCACCAAACCCCACAGAATCCTCGGTATAAAACGGAGTGGGAAAAAACAAAAATGTATAGAAGGTTTAAGGGATCGATAACAGTAAAATAAATGGGTGAGCATGATGGTGTCAGTGAAAACACCAGCTATGCCTTTAATACAGCCGTGAAAAAGAGGGGGAGCTGCCTCACAGCATCCCTACGATGGAACCCTATCCCCAGTGGTGTGCCCCTGATGCTGCGATTCATGGTTGCCTTGTTCATTCCCTGCCAGTTCAGGGAGTCCACAAAAGAAGTCATTCCTTGGTGTATTAAGGCAGGTAGATAGAGATAAGGTACAATGCTGAATAGTGTCTTTTAGAAGTATAAAAATAATATAATATTTTACTCACTTTTCTTTGGAAAGAAGTCAAAGGAGCAAATAGAGCACTCTGTATCAGATTTCCCCACTGAAAGCAGCCCTGTAGTCTGCTTGTCTGCTTTTCTGCATAAAGCTCATAACATCCTTTCTCTTTCTCTCCGCTTTGAAAAATTCATTCAGTCTGTGAAAACCCACTGGAGAAAGCAGGCTTTCATACAGACAGAGCTGCTCAGCCAGACTGTGATTTCTACTAGATACAACAGGGTTAGCTCAAGAATAAAAGAGCACAATTTCCCATTTGGAGCAAGGTATTCATAGAAAAATATGCAGACACAGCCATCAATCAAAATTTTGAATCCCTGAAAATTAAACCATGAGATAATTTGTGTCTCGACCTTAATCCAGAATTGGGGATTTGATTCCATTTCTGTTTCCCAAACATCATTTCTGACCTTTTTGACAGTGGCAGTAAGTCTGGCTGCTTCTGCTTCTGTGAAGCCTACTGCTTTTTGCAGTGAGAACCCTCTGAAAAGAAAAAATGAAATGAAATTAAATCACCTAAATGAACAATTCCTCTGTCTCCTTAGACATGAAATTTATTCCTTAGGATGATACATAGTGATAACTAATCAGCCTTTTCTTTTTTCAGCTGTTCCCACAAATAACCACATTAAAAAAACAAAAAAGTTAAAAATAGTAGCATGCTAGAATTAAGTTAAGCAGCAAATTTTAAACAAAAGAATGGGAATATTATCCTACGCACTACACAGAACTGTTTCTTTCACAGAACTGTTTCTACACAGTTTCTTTGGAAGGTCAAACGCTGAGTTAAACACTGTGAAGGACTACTTATATCATGCTAGCTAGTCACACATGCATCTAAACAAGTAGGAATAATCAAATCTCCTGCTTTAACAAGCAGATTGCATATTGAGGTTGGGAAATAATTTTATAGGGGAAATATTTCAATTTGCTATAGTAGGTTCCAGATGAAACCAGCACATGCAAACAATATGAAATTGGGCTTATTTCCTCAGTAAACCTATTCTCAGCTTTATCAGTTTGCAGTCAGTAGCTTGGTCAGTCCTAATATTTGTTTAAAATCACCAGCTACACAGTATTACTTCCACACGCATAGAAGTAAAATTCTTTAATTTAAAGACTACATACTTCTTCCAGTCTCTGAGCAGTACTCTGCTTGGACATCACATTGGAGAGTGCAAGGAGTATAGAATCATAGAATCATAGAATGTGTTGGGTTGGAAGGGACCTCTAAAGGCCATCTAGTCCAACCCCCCTGCAGTCAGCAGGGACATCTTCAACTAGATCAGGTTGCTCAGAGCCTCACCCAGCCTGGCCTTGAATGTCTCCAGGGATGGGGCCTCCACCACCTCTCTGGGCAACCTGTTCCAGTGTCTCACCACCCTCATTATAAAGAACTTTCTCCTAATGTCTAATCTAAACCTGCCCTGCTCTAGTTTAAACCATTGTCCCTCGTCCTATCGCTACATGCCCTTGCAAACAGCCCCTCCCCAGCTTTCCTGTAGGCTCCCTTTAGTTAGTGGAAGGGCCTCTAAGGTCTCCTGGGAGCCTTCTCTTCTCCAGGCTGAACACCCCCAAATCTCTCAGCCTGTCTTCATAGGAGAGGTGCTCCAGCCCTTGGATCATCTTCATGGCCTCCTCTGGACCTGCTCCAACAGGTCCACGTCCTTCTTGTGCTGAGGGCTCCAGAGCTGGATGCAGTACTCCAGGTGGGGTCTCACGAGAGCAGCATAGAGGGGGAGAATCACCTTTCTGGATCTGCTGGCCACGGTTCTTTTGATGCAGTGTGAAGTATGAAGGTATTGGCAATGAGGGCGTGTTCTCTGCCACACTTGCTGAATATCACTGAGATGGTGAATTAAAGGCACTTGTGGAATCACTGATACCTGCTGAACCACTGTGAGGTGCCATCACGTAATGCTGACTTCAGCCAACCGAGTGGGAGGTCTGGCAGGGTGGCAGGATGGGCATCTGCAGGACCATCCATCCAGGCTGGACGGAGCACCCATGGGAGGGTACGCCGCTTGCTTCTGCTACATCGGGGAGGACTGACTGTCCACTGCAAGGGATCCTTCTTCGCAGAATTGCAATTCCAAAATACAGCTGCATCCCCAGTTTCCAAAAGCAGGCTAAACTATAAAAAAAAAAACTTAGGGATTTTTTTGTTGGTGGTGGGATTTTTTGTTGGGTTTTGTTATTCTATTTTTTTTACTCCAGCTTTTTTAACCTCATCAGAAGCTGTGAATATTTGCTAGGACTTTCTAGGGAAAAAGAGTAAGGGATGCTTTTGTTTTTTGAACCGACACCTGTGTCTTCAAAATTACCTAGTCAAAATGAAATAAAGGCATGAAACTGGCAGAAAATTGTTTTCCTATAGTCATGATGATTTCCAGCCCATCTTGAGCTTTTGTTATCATAAAGCAATTGGAACGATGGTTTACTGTATCTTTAAAAGGAAAAGAGTTTTAAATGCATGAAATGCTTCCTGATTATTATGGTGATACTCACTGCATTTAAGTGACACCTGTGCTATATTCAGTCAGAAAAGATAGCTCCAGAAGGCTATCCATCTATATCCTCAAATAATCTCATCAAAGAATATAAACCATGCGATTTGTGCATTTTTGTGCCTGAAGAGGGAAAAAAGGCCGATGAGATATATGAAGGCTTTTGTGAAAACACATCTCCCAGGCATCTTTCTGCAGTTACTGCTGTAGGAAGTCTACAAACATAAAGGCTGGAAAAATGGTCGGAACCAACCAGATGTTCTCTATTCAGCTGGCTATCAGTTTCTTGTTTGTGGTCTATCAGTGTGAGATCCCTGAAAGAAGACGGTGTTATAAAGCTTAAAATGACAGCTTCATCTTTAAGAAATTGAGGACAAAGTGTGACATGCTAGGATACAAGACTTTCACTGCTCTGAGACCTGTGTACAGTTTAAAAAATGAAATATCGTTCACATATTATTATTTAAAATATAATCTAGCCACATTATTTATACTGGTTATTAATATATAATTTATGAAAGTGCATATCAAGTCATTATTAATGAAACATGTATGTGTGTCTGGATATAGCTATGTAATTCCACTTCCACCAAAAGTATGGGATTGGTGTAATTAGTATTTGCCGCTGCTGCAGTTGAAGCCAGTGATTTGCTTACTTATCTGCCTATGATGCCTCCATCTATTGCTCATCCAACAGCATATTGAAAAGCTGTTTGACTCTCGCTAATTTCAGTTTTATCTGCTTGCCTTTGGCTGCTTGTTCGAAGGTATTTTATTTTCAATTACAGTTAAGTGACTCTTTTCTCAAGACACAGCATAATATGCAGGATGATGATTTGGCAGTTTAGTAGTACACTGAGATAAGTAGCAGTCCTGCTCAACGTGAGACCCCACCTGCAGTGCTGCACCCAGCTCTGGGGTCCCCAAAATAAGAAGGACATGGATCTGTCGGAGAAGGCCCAGAGGAGTCCATGAAGATGTTCAGAGGGCTGGAGCCCCTCTGCTGTGAGGACAGGCTGAGAGAGTTGGGGTTGTTCAGCCTGGAGAAGGGAAGGCTCCGGGGAGACCTTAGACCCCCTTCCAGTCGCTAAAGAGGGTCCAGGAGAGATGGGGAGGGACTCTGAATCAGGGAGGGGAGTGACAGGATGAGGGGTAATGGTTTTAAACCGGAAGAGATTAAATTAGATTAAATATTAGGAAGAAATTCTTTGCTGTGAGGGTGGTGAGCTGCTGGCCCAGGTTGCCCAGAGAAGCTGTGGCTGCCCCATCCCTGGAGGGGTTCAAGGCCAGGCTGGACGGGGCTTGGAGCAGCCTGGTCTGGTGGGAGGTGTCCCTGCCCATGGCAGGGGGTGGGACTGGATGATCTTTAATGTCCCTTCTAACCTGAACCATTCTATGATTCTATGATGTATTTTATGGGGTAAAAATTACCCTAATTACATATCCAAAAGGCATGCAAAATACAATGTTAATATTTAAGTATAAGGTTTGGGGTTTGGGATTCTTCAATTTTATTTTCTCCCCAAAGAAATAAATACCTATTTGAGTGTTTCCATGTTTTGGGGTTTGTGGGATTTTGGTTTGGTTTGGTTTGGGTTGGGTTGGGTTTGTTTTTTTTTTATTTTGCTCCTGCAAAATGGAGTTGAATTTTGCTCCATGGAAAATAGGACACAGTAGTGGATACATGGCTTTTAAAAAGTTATTAATTTATATGATCATTAAAGCATAAAATTAAAGTTACAAAGAATAGCTTATCAAGGGCCGCACAGCTCTGCTTAAGTACAGCACTCTTAAATCTTCCCAAAACAATGCTTAACGGTTTGCATTTAATTTCAGCTTTTCCCAGGCTGCTACTTGAATTGATTTTCTACACAGATCAGCTTCTTCAAAATGTCCCCCAGTCCTAAATCAAACACCAGATATTTTCTAGTAAGAGCTGCAGAACTGTAATATTTCTTAATTGGATCAGAATGTCTCTTAATCCACTGAACAGCAGGCAGCCCGTGTCCCATTATTGCTGTTTATAGACTAATTCAAATGGAGGTGATGACTCATTTTGAGATGTCATCTATGAAATATCAGCTATCAAAATTTCAGAATGATAATTCACTGTGAACTTTATATTTTTATTTTCTGGTTACAAAAATTTGTCGGGGCCTTTCCTTTCTAATTTCCTGATTGCTGTGTTATCCTCATTACTTATTGTGGTATTTGTCTGTAGTTGAAATGTAGATGTTAATTTCCTTTACAGTTCATTATAATTAAAAACATATTTTTTCTTATATCAAGTATGACTAGTAAACAAGGAATGGCTCTTTTGAAAATCTGGTTTAAAATGGAGTAAATGTAATAACAAAATATCCCTGTAAATCTGATTTTCAATATGGATATTCAGATGTAGGAAGTAAGGATTTTTTAAAAAATATTTTCCAAGTTTTCCAATCCAACTTTAAGGATTAATATAACTGCAAAGAATAGCACGTATAAATGAAAAAGGATGTCCTCTGACAGTAATCTCAGAAAGTTATTTTCCTTTTAAGGCTCACAGATAGTAGAAAAAAAATTGACTTTAAGAACTGGTTAACTAAATTTAACTATTTGGCACATCAATTCTTTGCTAAAAAACTAACAGTTTTCAAAATACATACCAGACAGTGCAGAATCATATCTCCAAACAGTGAACTTTTTGCTACCATCCTGTCAAACATTCACCAGTTTTGTAGTACACCATCTATTTGCAATGTTTCTTTTTTAGTTTACATTTGCTAACTTGTGAATCTCTTGGACTTAAAACAATACATGTAACAGTTAAAATGACTAGTCCTTCTCTACTCGCCTATGCACAGTATCATCTTTCTAAGATGACAAAATATATCTGAAAACAGCCCAGTAATCATAGAATCATAGAATCATAGAATCATTTAGGTTGGAAAAGACCCTTGGGATCATCGAGTCCAACCACCAACCCCACTCTACAAAGTTCTCCCCTACACCATATCCCCCAACACCACATCTAAACGAGTCTGAAACACATTCAGGGATGGTGACTCCACCACCTCCCTGGGCAGCCTATTCCAGTGTCTGACCACCCTTTCTCTGAAGAATTTTTTCCTAATGTCCAGCCTAAACCTACCCTGCTGCAGCTTTAACCCATTCGCTCTTGTTCTATCGCTAATTACCTGTGAGAAGAGACCAGCACCAACCTCTCTACAATGTCCTTTCAAGTAGTTGTAGAGAGCGATGAGGTCTCCCCTCAGCCTCCTCTTCCTCAAACTAAATAGTCCCAGCTCCTTCAATCGCTCCTCATAAGATTTATTCTCCAGGCATGACACACTAAATGCAGTGAAATTAAATTTGTGTGCCACAATGCTTTGTGTAGTGCAATTACACCACAGAGAATAAAGCTGCAGTTATTGCATTGACTATGGTTGCTGTACCCCTTCAGTATACCAACATACTTACTACTCAGGGACAGTCTTCAACAAAAATTATTCCTCGTTCACCTTCCCACCTGTGCATGCTCTACAACATTTTACCGTTAATGGCATAACAATTAAAATAATGGCGTGGCAGATGCACTGCCTTAATTGCATCCTAAGTTGTCATTATCACACAAATTATAATAATGTTTCCCAAAACCGGCAGTGGCAGGATTATAGGTGGTGTTACCGATCTAAGCGAGTCTTTTGTTTTGGTTTATCTAACCATTTTTTGGCTCAGCTTTATTACGTGACAGCTAATGTGTGCTACGTCTCTGCTATGGCTCAACTCAGACTACAGAGCTCTAGGGAATGCTGTCCTTTCTGCACCGGTGTTTGTGCCCAGCGGAGTACAGCCAGGCAGTCTCGGAGCTGAGCCTTTACACAGAACTAAAGGTGGAACCAAAAGACAGAAGAGCTAGATTTGAAGGAAACAGTACAGCTTCAAACTTAGGGACTTCCCATTTTAAACACTTGAATAAATAGAGGATTGCTGAAATAAAACTATCAGAAAACGGTTGAAAATAATATTCAATAATAATGGCATATATTAATTTAAAATACACGTATACATTATAGTCACACTATAAGTACAGTGTGTGTATTTGCATTTGTACATATCTGCAAATATATCTATATTTAGATCAAGATATCTTTCTTTATTTCTTTCTGTAAATGTCCTGGAAATGCAATTTGGGTCTGGAGAATAAAATTATTTATTTATTTGTCACACAGCTTTCATAGGTTCTGCGGTTCTATATTGGTCTTAAGCAAAATCAGCATCAGATCCTAAACGTAAATCCAAAATTTAGATTAGGATTAGTAATTAATAGATAATCTTTTCTATAAAATGAAAGGAAACCAAAATGCTTAGTCTGCTTCATTTTGTTAAACCAAAAAACCCACCATTAAAATCTACTTTTCATTACTGAAGTTATTGAAATGGATTCTGAATATTTAAGGTTTCAAGATTTCTTTGTCATTTGAGTAAGACTATAACATTTCTTTGGACAGTATTTTTTCCCTTGGGTAAATGCTTCCATAGCAAACAGTCATTTCATGTGTTTTCTTTCTATATTTTCTCAAAGGTGCTTTTTGGAGTTTGCATTTTTCTGTCTTGGATTTTCTTTTCTAATTTTTTTTTTTTTAAAGTGTATTTCCTATTTATAAACATGAGAAGAATGAATAGAAAATTTTAAATTTTTCTTTTTCTCACACTCTTCTTTTGAAAACACCGCAGATGGTACAAGCTACTACAGAAAATCATAAGCAGGGTTCACTGGGGTGGGGGATAAGTGTTTTCAAATATTTGAAAAAAATTTGTTTTGATTCAATGGGTTGAAAATCCTTAACAATGAGACATCATGATTGTTCAGGAAGATATGAAATGTTTTTTTGTTTCTTTATTTTGTTTTGCTTCTCAATGTCATCATGGTTTAATCCCAGCCAGCAACTAGAACATGCAGCCTCTTGCTTGCCCCAGTTTGGATGGGGGAGAGATTTGGAAGAGTAAAAGTGAAAAAAAACTCATGGGTTCAGACAAAGACAGTTTAATAGGTAGAGCAAAAGCCCACACGCAAGCAAAGCAAAACAAGGAATTCATTCCCTCCTTCCCATGGGCAGGCAGGTGTTCAGACATCTCCAGGAAAGCTGGGCTTCATCATGGGTAACGGTGACTTGGGAAGACAAACGCCATCAGGGAAGACAAACACCATCACTCCCAATGTCCCTCCCTTCTTCCCTCAGATTTTAATTGCTGAGCATCACGTCACATGGCATAGAATATCCCTTTGGTCAGTTGGGATCAGCTGTCCTGGCTGTGTCCCCTTCCTACTTCTTGTCCCCCCCTCCCCAGCCTGCTCGCTGGTGGGGGGGTGTGAGCAGCAGAAAAGGCCTTGAGCGCTCAGCAACGATCAAAACCACCAGTGTCCTATCACACTATTCCCTTTCCAGATCCAAAACATAACATTACACCAGCTGCTAGCAAAAAAAGTTAACTCCATCCCAGCTGAAACCATGACAAATGTGCAACACATGCTGCTAAAGAAACTTGTATGGATGCCTCACTCTTCATCTGTGTATTTAAAAGCTACCTGGCTTCATGCAAGTGCTCTGCAGAAAACATTTGGTACATGTTTTCAATCAGACTGTTCAGAGATACTGTCCCTCAAGCTGTTTTGAAGAACTGGACTTGAAGAAAGACCCTAAGCCCAGTAAGAGTAGTTTACTCAGCAAGGACTCTTAAGTAAATACATCCAGAAAACTTGTCGAGATGAGAATTTCATGTTTTTGGTCCACTGTACAAGACATGCGAAAGACTGTTCTGAGTTTAAGCATCTTCAGAGCAATACAAGGAGTTTTGAATTGTTTTGATGGTGTTAAGTGAATGGAAATTGCTCTAAATGAAAGTTTTGCCAAGTGAAAATCAGGTTTGGCATTTTGGTATAATTGCCTTTAAGGAAATTACCAGTGCAGATGGGGTAAGACTTTCTACTCGTTCATTGAGGCCCCCAAGGTCTAATACAATTCTGAGAAAACTAGAGACGAGCCTTCAGTGAAGAGGAAGAAAAATGTCTACTTATGAACAGATTGTATAGCTCTTATGTGTTCAGATAAAAAATGAAAATTCATGACTTTTGCTTGGTAATCTGTCATCTCTCTTTTATTAACTCCCACCTCTCAAAAAAAAAAAAAAAAAAAAGAAAAAAAGAAAAACCAAAGCTAAACTGTTAACAATAATGCTGAGCTCAGGATCAAGGCCTTGGTCATCCCAAAGTAATCCCACAGAAACTGGAATAGTTTTCTATCATGCCAAGTAAGACCTTTCTTCCTTTTTTAATTTTGGTGCTAACATAGCCGCCGGATTAAATGCATCAAGTAAATAAAGCAATTAATGCGCTAGTGGATAGAGATCAGACTTTATCAGTGGGACAAATTGAGCTGATATTCAGAGGTTGGTGTTATGGGTATTAGCTATGACGCTCAGTCAGATAAGGTTGACACCTTAATATATTTTTCCATTTGGATGCTGAGAAAGCATGAGGTACAGATAATGATACGGATAAAAACAACTTTCAGGTATTTTCACTGGATGAGTGTGGTTCCACAGGTACGCGTTAGAGAACTTTTGCTGTTAAAAACTGGATTCCTTAGAAATATTTACTTAGTGGTACAGTTATTCTCAAGGAAAGATAAGTTTTATTTAGGTTTACGCTTAGCCATGCCAATCTCGGTTTTAGTACAGAGGATAAAATAATCCAATATGTAGATAGCAGCTGTGCACTACTAGAAAGATTGATAACAGCATTGCCACTAGCTGTTTCTTAATATTGTTTAGATTGAGGACTACACTCAAGTATGAGGGAAGGATGCTGTGTTGTTAGAAGAAAAATTCTCCTAATGCTCTAGTAGAGAACGATCAGGAGATTGCTGAATTTTGCCTTTGCATTTAAATAGGAAGCAAAAACTACCACGAGTTTGCAAGTTGAAAATTATTGAACTGCAGTCAGAACTTTACCCGCGGCGCTAGATATAGCAAATCTCAAATATTATGTTTATGTCACAAACGAGAGTCTTACCCTCCAGAGAGGGTAAGGATAATGCAATGGTTTGAGGTAGAGCTTGGTAAGGGAGGATGAGGGAGAGTAAGGTTCACTCTTTTTGTGAGTTTCCGACTCCCACTTGCATTCATAGGTAAATTCAGCAAATAAATCCCTAGATGCTTATGAGTTTTCTCTTGGGATCACAAGCAAATTGTCTTTCTCTTACCAGTGTCTTGAAAAAAACAACTTAGAGCCACTGCTTGCCATCACTCGAAGTTCAGATCACCTAACAGTTACACTGGTGTGTTTTATATCTGCCAGTACTCGCTGACATGAATGTGTTATGTGTATATATCCAAAAATAGCTGGTGGGGTTTTATATTTACACTGAGTTTCCTTAAGTCCCTGGCTGGAATTTTGAAAGCCAGCTTTATCCTGCAAGAGACTGATTGCTTTGCAAGGCAAAGCTGGTCTTTCATATGTATGTGTATATGTACTGTGCATGTCTTAAGACATTCAACAGTCGCAGTGTTTTTCCCTCCATTTTTGTGGAAAATGAAAAATGATGTAAGCCTGGTCCAACAGTGTCACATGTCTGGCTAGAAAGTTTGTACTCCTTCCTATTTTTGTATGGATTCCATTAATCTCTGCAAGTTGGTGCCAAATAACTGTTAAGATGACACTAACAATGGCCTTATTCTTATTTATAATGCAGCAGAGTAGCCAGTGCAAAGGCTGAGGGAGCCCCTCACCCTTGAGTGACGTGGGGGGAGTTTTCAAGCAATGGAAAAGGAGGATTTTGGGAATGGGTTGCAGCCAGTATGAAGGGGTGTTGTATCAGCTCCGTGGACTCTTGAGTCTCAGAGAAAACACGAGACGGACAGTGGTTCCTTCAGATCATAGAATCATAGAATGTGTTGGGTTGGAAAGGACCTTTAAAGGCCATCTAGTCCAACCCCCCTGCAGTAAGCAGGGACGTCTTCAACTAGATCAGGTTGCCCAGTGCCTCACCCAGCCTGGCCTTGAATGTCTCCAGGGATGGGGCCTCCACCACCTCTCTGGGCAACCTGGGCCAGTGTCTCACCACCCTCAGTGTAAAGAACTTCTTCCTAATGTCTCATCTAAACCTGCCCTGCTCTAGTTTAAACCATTGCCCCTCGTCCTATCACTACATGCCCTTGCAAACAGCCCCTCCCCAGCTTTTCTGTAGGCCCCCTTCAGGTGCTGAAAGGGTCTCTAAGGTCTCCTGGGAGCCTTCTCTTCTCCAGGCTGAACAATCCCAGCTCTCTCAGCCTGTGGAATGAATCAATGAGGGAATTAACATGGGAGCTGGATGCAAAAAGGCCACGGCTTGGAAAACCATGCTCAGTAAAACACCAGAGGAATAGTGTCAGCTTTAGGCGATGTGGAAAAACTTAGAGAGGTATCTCTGAGGTGTTTACCACCTTATGAACATGAAATCAGAAAAGGGTGGATTTCATGACGATAAGAGGTATTTAAAAGGAGGTACCCTAGAGGTATTTAAAATACAGGTATATGTAATGCTTAGAGATATGGTTTAGTGATGGGTTTTGTCAAGAGTTAAGGTCAATGGTTGGACTAGATGATCTGAAAGGTCCCTTCCAACCTAGGCGACTCTGTGATTCTAAGCGGAGTGTCCTTACACAGGGAAAAGTGAAATTATGCAGAATTTTTAAGATCAAAGCAGGACTTAAATTTCAATAGATGAGCAATTACTGGTACTGAGAAATAAAGATATTTTGATGGGTGACATGAAAGACTGCAGATATCTGGACTGGGGAAATGAAAATATGGGTGAAACAGTTAGTGTAAGTGGTGTAAGTACACCTGAATACTGGATCCCTCCAAATGTGTAACATCAGAAACTGCGGGGAAGTGTCTCTTCATCCCCACCTCTACAGCGAGGACTTTGTGTTAAGCTCTGTATTACTTGCTGTTGCCTCTGCAGGAGGACCTGCTTTGCACTTTCTTTGTACCTCTCTGAAGTCTTTAAAATAATGGCTTTAAAGTAACAGCCCAGACCAACACAGACCTTAAGAAGGACAACTTCTATCTAACAAAGGGGCTGAGATTTCAGAATGCCTAAGCGAAGTTATATAGTCTGTCATCAAATGGATTTTCATTACGGCAGCCTTTTGTCGTTTCTTTAGATAGCATTCATTTTAACCTTTATTTTTTCTTTATGTCACTCTGTATTTTCAGCTCTTAAGTTCAGACATTAGCCTTTCACCATTATTTAGTTTTGATGTGACTACACTTAAGCACATCTGAGTGATTATTTACAGTTTTTAGTAAAGCCCAAACCCTTGGAGTCATGCTCTAAAATGGGAAAATAACTTTAATATGTTCCTTATAACCAGAACTTTGGAAAATAACATTTGAATTACAAAAACACATTTCAAGCCTTGCAATTTTGCAGTATTTTACTGCAGTAAATTTTACTTAACGGTACAAAACTGTAAAATTTCTCAAGAAGACTTTTGAAAATTAATGGTGAAAGTGCAATCAAGCCAGTTTTGAAAAATTTACCTCTAGCAATTCCTGTACATGTAAAGGTAACCACAGGACAGTGGCTTTCCTATCTTGCATTTACATTGTTGATAAATCCCGCTCCCAAAGACCAACTGGAAAGAAAAGAGAAGAGTATACTAAAATTATATCAGTAATACATAGTGTTGCTTTTTTGTTTTTGAGAATCTCATTTACATACATACAACCTGTGTGAATTTTTTATCAGTAATTTGCTATTAAACTGAACTATAGAAAAATAAATCTTTATTTTTTTTTTTTTTGCTTCTTGATCCTTCCTGGCCTTTACAGCTTCTAAAGTGAAAGACAGATTGTTCTGCTCTTATAAACAGGATTTTATAAAGAGTTTATTTTACATTTTCCTGCATGTTAGCTCAGTGCTATATTGCCTAAACTGCAGATATTTGTGAATGTGTTAAGTTTATAATTAAGGTACGGAACACTTGGAACACTGGTTCTCTCATTTTTTTCTAAAACTTGAATTTTCAGCCATCTTGTATCTCGCAAAATTGTGCTGTTTACTACTACCTATATGCTTATCATTCGCCCAGAGCATTTATTTATCAGATAATTTTTTTCTAGCATCCAGTATTTGAAATCCTAAGAGACATCTTACAACAAATGGAGTTTTATGCAGGATGAAAAAATATTTTTCTGCAAGAATGATCTATACTTACACAAGTAAAGTGATTTGAGTATCCAAGATGAATTTAATCACCTTATATGAAAAATGTATTCATGTCCTTTAAGAAGAGCACTACCTAGTTCTTAGAATTAAAAAAAAAAAGAAGGCAAAACACAAAACAAAAAGATGAAAACAGCAAAAGAGAAGATGAGCTAAAACTTTTGTAACAGCATATTAGATCACAAGTTTATGCTCATTCTTTACTAAACCAACGCAACCTTTAAGAGACCAAATAACCATGTGCAGTATGTGCATTCCAGTGGCTTTTACAAGAGAGTCTTATCTTATCAGCTCACAGTAACCGGTGACCGTGCCTCTGCCTTCCCCACTCGCCATTCTGATCTTTGAATGAGGGTATCCTAAGGAAGTCACTGCAATGACTCTTGCAAAGGGCCATTTTCCATCCCTATCTCATAACTTCTGCCGTCTGACCTTGGTGTCTAAGCACAGGCAGGGACAACAGCCATTAGAAAAATGCAGGTCTTGCGGGGGGAATCGAGACAATAAGACGGTACAAGGTACTTCAGTCAGCAGGATCAGGGTGAGTAAGTGCAAGCATTTAAAAATATTTTGCAGTTAGAACATCTAAAGCAGATAGTCAAGAACCTGTCCAGGAAAGCTGAAGGGCTCCCTGGATCCTCTCACCCAACCCTCTTTGTGCACAGACGGGGAATTGGGGCTGCGCTGAACACTGAGGTGAAGAGACTTTCAAAAAATGAGGGCCTAGATTTAATACTGGATGCCGTCCACTTTAGTTGTGGCGGTTTGCTTACGAGAACGGTCAGGCATGCCTCTTTTCCATTTAGCATCCCTGTCTGCCCTCGCGTCTCCCTCTGTGAGGGTTTCCAGGCAGTAAGTGGAGAGGTACGGCAGGCTGCCCCAGTCTGAGAGGAAAGCAGGGGATCGCAAAAAGCCACGCTGCAAATTGCTCGGAGCAAAGGCCAGAAGGACAGACTTCGCTAACGCTGCAGGCAAGGCTACTGCAGGGAAGTTACATCCTTCCCATAATGTCAGCTTGGCTGTAAAATGCAGGCACATTGAGTAGGGCTACCTGGGAAGCACAAATCAATTTTAAGGAAAAGTCACTTTTCTGTGATTTAGGTTATTAGGTTGCATAGCCAGAAGACACCACAGTGCTCACTGAACGGATCTGTTGCTCAGTGCTGGCCCAAAATTGCTTTTAAATACACTTGTGTTTGAGCAAGAAGGTGTGTTTCAGAAAAATCATCAAGTCTTAATTTCCAAGTTGCTTGTGATGGAAAACTCCACCACACCTCAATAGTCTGCACTGAGATCAAGCTTGAGTCCTTTAAGTTTTTCCAAGAAAAACAACTGACAAGCAGTCACTCTCAAAATCAAGTAGTTTGGCAGGGAAAATTCTTTTACCTGGACTGCGGAAATGCTGGGTCCAAAATTGTTCTGTAAGCTGGGAAGAAACATGCAAAGTCTTTGTGCTTACATTGTTTGTCAGAACTGTAAAGGATATATAATTCTTTCCTGTAAATTACTTCTTTGAAAATGAGTAATTGCCTCGATTAATTCCCTTTCCAAGTATTGCAGACATCCAAAAATTTCTATGGACACAAGGATGAATGCCAAATATTAGATATGTATGGTAAAAAAATTAATCTGTTAAAAATTAATGTGTTCTGGTAATTAGCCATTCACAAATCTTTATTGCTGAGGGAGATATTTTTTCCTTCCCTGATTAATGAGTTATATAAATATTTAAATATATCCTTTTTTTAGCAAGAATTATGCCTAATCTGCTACGATAATGTCATCCTGTATGAATAAAATATGTAGTTCCTTTTTTGAAATATTTTATGATGTTTCTGACTCGTGCGGTTATGCTGGATTTCACCACATAAAATATTCCATACTGCAGAGCTGCAATATTTTGGAGGTCTTAGACACCTCGCGAAAATACATTGTATTCTTTCGGAAGGCTGGTTATTTGCTGATTGTTTCCCTGCTGCACCTCGCCAGCACGGCGTAATTCAATCGCTCAGATGTCAGGACTCTTCCAGTTTTTGAATGACATCTTTATTTCCCTCGAACGGCAAACATCACCAGCGTTTCAGCCAGGACAGCCTTCTGACCAAAAATGTCAGTCATGTGTTTAACACTTTGGACCCGGGGCCGGAGTGGTATCGATCCCAATGATGGAGGGTCACCCAGGACTCTGCACCTCACTTGGCACCTGGTTTTCAGAGCCTCTCGGGAGAACCAGCAGCAGCCTGTTTTACTGGGCTACCAGGAGATTATTTTATAAGAAGGGAGTTTTGTTGCTCAGAGGATTCAAGCACACTAAGCTGTATGCCGGTGATTAGTGACCCCACAGCACCCGTGGGAGGCGGAGGAGGTCAGCAGCAAAGCCCAACGTGGGAAAAGATACTCTGCATCAGGTACCGACCAACTGGAATCATGGAATCACAGAACAGCAGGGGCCGGAAGGGACCTCTGGAGATCATCTAGTCCAACCCCCTGCCAGAGCAGGGTCGCCCAGAGCGGGCTGCACAGCAGCACGTCCAGGCGGGTTTGGAATGTCTCCAGAGACGGAGACTCCACCACCTCTCTGGGCAGCCTGTGCCAGGGTTCTGCCACCCTCAAAGTAAAGAAGTTCCTCCTCATGTTTAGGTGGAACTTCCTATGCTCAAGTTTGTGCCCATTATCTCTTGTCCTGTCCCCGGGCACCACTGAAAAGAGCCTGGCCCCATCCTCCTGACACCCACCCTTTCAGTATTCATAAGCGTTGCTAAGGTCCCCCCTCAGTCATCTTTTTTCCATACTGAAAAGATCCAAATCCTTCAGTCTTTCTTCATAAGAGAGGTGTTCCAGTCCCTTGAAGTTGTTACCACACAATAACAAATCATCTGGCTGAATTTTTCTATTAATGAATGTTTTCTAGGTTACCTCAAGCTCTTTTCCTAATTCATTAGAGGGTGTCATTATTTGATACCATTGCTGTGCAGTGAGGCACATCCTGAAAGGAGAGGGAGCCTGCCCTGCCTATGCAGGGCTTCTTCCACGTCAGGTTGGAAGGCACCCAATTGAGGAAGACAGCTCAGAGCAACATACTCGTTTTATTGAGTATGTGAGGGGTTGTCACATGTTAGTCAAACTTTCTTTCCTTCAGTAATAACTTTTTAATAAAAATAAAAAACTCCACTTAAAAAAATCCACTCTAAAAATTGACTGAAAACTATATGGAAATTTGAAATGGACTATTTTTTCATCAAATCCTTGTCGTTACAAAGTTACGGTTGAGAAAGTTAATTAGCTCTCTCTAAACCATTTCCCATTCCCATTGTAGTATATATTTTTGTTTAAAGAAGGTAAAAAAGCTTATAGTTATCATGTGATTTCTATAAATAAAGCCAAAGGGATTTATTTTTTTTTTTGCAAAGCAAAGACTGTTTTTGACATTTAGTGCAAGTGTTTAGATTGTTCCTTTTAGCAGTATATTGTAGCTGAAATGAGATAATTTGGCACTGTCAAAAACTGCTTTTGACTCAAGATGTAGGATGAGGCATTCTGAAAGTAAACTCTTCTCTCTCTAATATAGTTAGGAAAATTCAGACATTATTTGAACTGGCATTTTTATCTGCTAAAAAGACCCCTAGCTCTTAAAGAAACGAGTCAGTTTAAAACTGTATTTGCTGGTAACAAACTGCTGCATTTCATGCAGTGTATGAAGGATTTTTTTAGCCTGGAGAAATGGAGGCTGAGGGGAGACCTTCTCGCTCTCTACAACTCCCTGAAAGGAGGGTGTAGAGAGGTGGGGGTCAGTCTCTTCTCCCAAGTAACAGGTGATAGGACAAGACGAAACAGACTCAAGTTATGCCAGGGGAGGTTTAGATTAGATATATAGGAAAAATGTTTACACTGAAAGGGTTATTAAGCACTGGACCAGGCTGCCCAGGGAAGTGGTTGAGTCACCATCCCTGGAGGTGTTTAAAAGATGGGTAGACGTGGTGCTTAGAGATATGGTTTAGTGATGGTTTTTGTCAGAGTTAGGTTGATGGTTGGACTAGGTGATCTGAAAGGTCTCTTCCAGCCTAGGCGATTCCATGACTCTGTGACATTTATTTTGTAGTAACCTGGCTTCCTGTGATCCACACGAACCCAAGAGCCTTGTATTTCTTTTTACAACCTCTGCTAAAGTAAGAAGTCCCGGTACAGCTGTGCGCATTCTAGCATCAGCATAAGGATGGGGGGAAGAAGAAATACCCCGTGGTGAGACAGAGGGTGGGATCTCCTCTGGCATCGGGTTCATGCAAAAGCGAAGTGGTCCCGGTTTCTCTCTGATCAATGCAAAAAGTCATCTGCAGGGACGTAAAGAAAGCAGCAATCACAAAGCAACTTAAAATGGGTGTATCCATCATTTCTTTTTCTATTTCCTTTTAGCCAGGCCTTTCTACTGGTCTGTTTTTAAGATCAGGAGATCTCTATCCCAGACCCACAGAAGAAGTTTGCTACCATTCAAAGTCCTGAAATTAAAGTACAGTCCTTGACAATATGAACCCCAGAATAAATAATTAAGATGTTTAGCCACAAAAGGTGAAAAGAATATCAGAGTCAATATTTCCTGCTCTGAATTAGGAAACTGAACTGACCTTTCTGAATCGCTGCCTCTGATGGCTCATCTGCCTTTAGGAAACAGAGCTCCATGCCTAAGGAAAAACAGAGACAGCATTTCATAGTATAGTCCATTTGTATGAATACTCTGAAATATTCTGAAAATTATTATTATATTAAAGTGAAAAATTCAGAAAACAGTCTGAATATTCAGAAAATTCTGACACTTTTTACACTTGAAATTTTTCAATCCCTGAGGACTGGAAATTACAACCTTTGACCATTTCACACTGTTTCTCTTAAAAATGTTGATGTATCTTGCCTGGCTTGGCCCCAGTGACTGCTGAGCTGGTAGCATGAAGAGCAGCATGAAGAGAGACTTGCCCTGCTCCTCCAGAGAGCTTTACGCGTGTCCCAGCAAAGCTGGGCAGTTGTGACCCGACTTCAATTCTGCCACTCCCAGAAGACATCTAGAAAGGAGTGAGGGTGGTTCTTTGGCCAAAGGCCCCAAAGAACACCTTCCCACCAGCAGACAGTTGCATGTTCTCATCTCAGTTCTTGAAAGCACAACGGTGACATGAAGATAGATTTGTCCATCTGCATCACATGGTGGCTACTTTTGATATTATTCTCTCTAGAAGCGAGAGTTGAGTTGAAGTGCTCTATTCTGGTCTGCAAAACTATTTTATCACCGTTTAAGTGCCAGATTTCCAGAGCAACAAAATGTCTATGCAGCAAATGCTTCAGCACAACGGACAAAAATAACCGATACATTACTCACATATAAATATTTGCACAATATTCAAATATACCATGCGTGTGTATGGTTCCAAAAATCTGGCCCTGAAACCATCCATATTTTAAGGAAACTTCTCCCAAATGTTTTAATGTAATTTCCAGGCAATATAAATGCTAACTATATTGGGCAGCTTTCCCAGCCCTGGAGAAGAAAGAAGTGTTTCTTCAGTGAGCCTTCATGATTTCTTAAGGTTCGTTCCTTTTTCTCTCCAAGTCCAGAGTTCCCCTGTCTGCTTATCCCAGCTCTTCTCGTTGTCCATCTCAGCGGTGAAAGAGGAAACAGTTCCAAGAGCAAATATGTATTTCACAAGTGACAGCATTTACTTTTAATGTACAGACTGGATTTGATATATCTGTCTTTCCTTGACTTCAGAAGCTCCTGCATCCTTAACGATGTAAACGTAACGTCTGTACCTCTTTGTCCTTTCTTAGGACAGACGTGTGAAAAGACCTCAAAGGAGAAGGAAAGACGGGAGGGAGAAGGGAAAGATGCATAGGAGTGAGGGATTCGGGCCACAAATGGTTGAGCGCATATGGTTCAAATGCTAGTCGCAGCTATGCAACTTTTCTTTGCCAAAAACTTTCTGGAATAGAAAAACATCTTTAGTTTTATCAGAATAAAGCAGTTTTCTAGTGGACATTAGCATGACAGCATGAGCATTTTTGTTATCTTATTTTTTCTCACGTCCTATCTGCTGCTGACTTCAGCGCAGATATTTGGGGTAGCACAGTAAATTCTGCCTTGCAGTAAAAATTGTAAAGTATCAGAAGGCACATATAAACACAGTCTACTGCTATTGTTATTGTTTGAACTCAAATAGTGCCTAACGGCTGTGGCACTTTTAGTGTCCTTGTTGTATTCTCTGCTGCACAAACATCCTGAAAGGATTTATATTCTATGTAAGGATCACAGATGGCTATATAGGAATAAAAGATGAAATAAGCACAGAAAGAAAAGCAAATGCAAGGTCACAAACATTATCAAATATACATTCTGACAGTAACATAAGGTTGTCTTTTTTGTCACTGCTTCCTCCATTGCCATACACGAGTAAACAAAAAGTTGTTCTGAATTGGTAATAGGACTTTCTTCATTAATGCAGAATTCATGGTTATACAGTGGTGGGTAGCAGCTGGTGGGAGAAAGAAAAATACAACCCACTGTGGAGTCAAAAGAAATGAGGAAGGGAACTGAGGCTTAATGAAGAGCCTTGTAAAGGAAGCCAAGTTGTAATATTAACAGTTTAATTAATGCAAGAGTTCACATGTGCCTTATCTCATCAACAAAGCAGAAATAACAGTTTTAAGAGATGATATTGCTTATTTTGTTGTTTATCTTTAATTAATTTTTGCTACTGTTGTTTTCCTTCTTGTCTTAGCTGTATGCGAGAATCACCAAGATATGCTAGAAATCTTTAAACAACAGGGAGTATCAGAGTTGCCACTTACTGACCAAAATTCCAGACATAGCTCTACCTTTTCCTGTGTTCATGCCCCCGAACGGTCTAAACAGATCTAGTAATTGCCTAGCAATATTATATCCAAGCATGTTTCTTCTAAGCTTCACTGTTAAGATACTCAGTCTTTTTTAAAATTTTTTGGGATATTGTCTTGATGTGGGAAACCGTCATTGTTCTTCTTGTGCAATAGCCTCACTAACACTGAAAATAAGAGTGTGTGGAGTTTTTAAAATAGCTTCACATGCCTATTTTTACTCAGGCTTTAGGATGGTTTTCAAGATACAGCAGATTGAACTCCCCTTGAGTTGGCATAACTCTGTGCTTGTTTCTCTAAAGCCTTTTCCTATCTTCAAAAATCTTATTCTCCATTAAAGACATTTTGATTCCACATCTGTATTTAAAGCAACATTGTTTTATAACCTAAAGATAACGTAAAAGCCCCAATTGATTAAAACATAAGGCAACATGATAGAGATAATAGAAGGTTTATGGTCTGCTTTTACTGATCCTCACTATTGTTCGGAATCAAGTTTGCATTTTTCATACCCGAGATGTCCAAAGATAACAGATCGACCTATAGGCTCTACCCTGTGGTGTTTTGGGCTGGGTCATTCTTCAAAGTGTGCTCTTTCTGCCCCATGTACCATCCGAACAGATGTTCCACTGAAGTTTGAATGACGGCCAGCTAGCTTGAAAACAACTAGGGAGTAGACGTGAAGGGAATCGGGGGACAGAAAGCAGGAATATGGATAGAAGTGAATGAAGAACAGGAAGGAAAAGGTTACATGAAAGTAGATATGGGTGAATAGGTATACGCAAAGCTTAGGAAGAGACAAAGTAGAAAATACTGCAAAGAGGATAAGAAAGCCAGAGGAGTGGGGAAATCTAGCAAAAAAAAAAAAAAAAAAAAAAAAAGAAAAGAAAAAAGAAGGGAATGAAAGAATAAAAAAGAGAAAAAAATGAAAAAAAAACTATACAAAACTGAGAATATGATTCTTACCTTCATTTAAATGTAACAAAAGCATAACTTAAATAAGATATTTATTATTGTACCTTGTGGAAAGAGTTTCTTTGGATCTGAAGTACATCCACTAGTTATGTGGGTATGTGTTATAACTGTGATTCTACTAAACTTAATCCATATAATCCCAGTTTAAACCAATACAGGATTCAGATGTATATTTCACTTAACTAATTCGAGATAAAATCACACTTTCTATGTAAACAATGATGTCTATCTGTACGCTCAGCAGAAAGACTGTATATTGAAATAACTGAAAAGACGGACGAAGCTATTGAGGGAACTGGAGCAAAAGACTGAACATGGGTAAAATAATAACAAACATGAACAAGAAACGAATAACTTTTTTTTAATAAAACATGTTACAGTGCTATTTCTCCATGTCGGTCAAGACGCTTAAATCTAAATTGGTAGAACTGTGAAATTAATGCCTACTCTTTACATGTAAACTCAATAAACAGAAAGTAAGAAAATACAGTGCCTTTCAGTAATTTATAGAAAAATGTACAAAGACTGAAGTTGTTAATCGACTTTTTAGTCTAGAGAAAGACTAATTAAGCAAACTTGACAATTTAGGACAGAAGACTTTGTCTGAATTATAGTTAGTTTCAAATTAGTCTTGAAACATTTATGAACTGTATCATTAAATTCAGAGTGCATATACCTATGGGACTAGAACTTAGGTTTAGTAGAACAATAGAGTTCTGATTGGAAGGAAATACGTTTCCCCTTCTAAAACTTATTTATAACTTTTCTGGTCCAAAATATAAAATAATATTGAAATAGCTTCCACCAAATGAAGAAAACACAGGAAAGTAAAGGTCTCTGCCAGGAATTCACAGTGTCTGGATCCCACCTCTCATGTAACAAGAGAATACATACCTTAGGGAAACTAATTTTCCCTTGTAAAATTGGGCTATAATTGTGAAAGCCAAAAATGTAAAATAAGTGAGACGGTTCCCACTAACTGAGGGAATTATAGAAAATCACAGTGCCAGGATCAGGCAGACATGGAGGCTACAGGATATTCCTCCCCCCCGCTCCCCCTTTCTTTTTTATAGCTAATAACTTAACTAAAATAGTACCATTATTCAGTGATCCTGAATGTGATTTAAAATGGATTCTGATAATCTAGAATGAACATCTTGATAACGCGTGTCAAACTCTGTGATATAGGCACATAGGAGAGGTGCCAGGTGGCCTGCCTTAAACACGCTACTGATAGAAAACTAGATTTCTTTTGTTCTCTTTTAGCAAAAGCTCATTCTGTTACTGTTAGATAGCCTTCCATAGGGTTCTCCAGCTCACAATTACTTTGTACAGTTTGTTGGGTTCTTCATTACAAGCCCATTAGAGAGAGTTTCAACAGATAGGCTGACGATTTATTATATCCTCCATTTAAAAAAAAATAGAGTCAAATAGATGGGGTTTTATTGAAAGACTTTTTAGAATGATATTGAATATTACGTCGTTATTATATATTGGGATTCCTATATATTCCTATATATATTCCTATATATTCCTATATATTAATCAAAACCATAATTGCATACTCTGTAATTAGGTTCACCATAAAAATAAAGCCTGCTTGATTTTTTTTTTTTTTAAAGCTAACTTGTTGTGTTGCCCTAGGATGTTTCACCCTTCACCAAATATCTTATTAAAGGTACTGGTGTGTAGAATAACTAAAATGTGAGACTAAAAGATCTTAAGTGACTGAACCTGGACAGAACATGGCTGGATATATATGAGAACATAGTTCAAGGAGAGATTAGTAAAACATCTTTTCTTTTAAACAGCAACTGGACTGTACAATCACAGGGACTTTACCAGCTTGCTATTTGCCCCAGGAAATCAGCTCTCTAAATTTTAATTCTTTGAGAAAGACAGAATCCTTAAGAGGATTTGAGCTTGGGGAAGGCAGGAATCCAGCAGTAAATTCAGGTACCTCTCTTAAAAGAGATCATATGACTTACAAATGGTGTTACTAATAAGCAAAGATTCTGTCTCTTTTTCAAAAAATGTAAAAGTCTAACAGTCCCACCGTAGTTCCAAGCTAGTATTTAAATATACATCACATATCCTCCTGTGATAGGCAAAATTTAAAACAAATTACAGAACTCTTCTTCTTGTAAGACCTTACCTTATGCTAGTAAAGCAGAAATCTTATTAATTAAATCTCAACTTAGGAGAAAATTGCTAAAACCTGTAAAAATATAAACTCCACGACTGGTATTTACACAGATCCCAGAATTAAAAATAATTGCCTTCCCATTTAATTACTTTTGCTATTATTTTGTTAAACTTCCTGTACATTTCTAAAATGTCAGTATCACAGGTAGACAACATAGACTGTAAGCCACAATTGTCAGATTTATCAGTCAGATCATCCATTCTGCTTTCCCCTGTCATTAACCTAATCCTGAGACTACCTTGGAGAAATACAGACTAGTATTTCTAGTGACTTTGTTAATGAATCTGCATGGAAATGGATCAGCTCTCATATTGTCAAAAGGATTATAAATTCAGATTGTCAAAAAAACGTTTGTTCTCACTTGTGTGAGGCTATTCTACTATTCTGAAATAAAACTATATTCAACGATAAAGATTGGAATGAAAAATTAAATCAAAACTTCTTTTCCAGTTCCAAAACTGTAGTTTATTAGGAACGTATTATCTAACTTTACTTTGACTTTTTTTTTCCAAAGTGAAGTGTTTGGTGTATGGTTTTTATGAATTTGAAGGACTATGAGGAAAAATATTGCAATAATATTTTTATGTTTTGTTTGAATAATAATTTATTATTAGCAATCAACAATTAAATTTAATAATTAATTTTCTTGAATTACAGTGATCTGTGTAATTAAAAACATTCTGTTGAAAATATTCTACCCAGTTTTTCAGTTTTCGTGGATTTTGGTTTAAAGACAGGAAATAACCAAATATAGCAGCTTGGGGGCTGGTTTCAAGTTTTTTCTTATTAGATAATATTTTAAAAGTAAGTTTGGTCACTAGTGAGGCTTCTGTATTATGGTGTTTTTTTCAGACTTGCTTAAGATCAAAGGATCAGCTACTCCTAGAATTTCCAGCAAGAAAATCTACTCTGCTATGCACATGCCTTTTAGCAATTCAGTTCAAAATATCGAGTCAAATGCCACAAATTGGTGTCAAAACTTGACATCTTATCATTTCCTTGTTAATAAGCCCATCCAGATAGCAGGTGATAGTCTAAAAATTAACAATTCACTTTTTTCTTCACTTAATAATTCACTTCATTTTCACTGTAGATATTAGACAGTACTTATGTTTTCTTGAAATGTAAATAAATGAAATAAATAAAGGATTTAAACTAACATGTCTAAGGCAAATACAGAGACTGAAGCACTTCTAGATTATATGTTTAAACTACGTGAAAGTGTTTCTGCAAACTCTCTTTTTCAAGTCAGGATGACAGGAAGAGACAAAAGGAATATTATTTGCAACCTTTTTAATTTCCTTCGGTGGGAGTTGGAATTACAGAAGTAATTTCCCTACCTGACTTTTAGGTGATTAAATGGTGGTCAAGGAACATTCCTGATCAGGCCTTGTCTTGAACGCTTTTTATGATTTCATGGCTTTTTGTGGAGTTTCGGCAAAATATTCCTGAGCGTTCTGCTCTTAGAAGCTGGTGCTTAACTGGACTTTAGTTTTAAATTAGCTAGAGGTCTTTAGGCACAAAGCTAGCCATTTAAACGATCTTTTTGAAGATCACGAACGAGTTAAACTTTTCATTCAAAGTCCCTCTAGTGACCAGAATTAACTTCATGGCATTAAAAAGGGCATTATAACTCCATTTATTACACTTAGAGTTTCTTTTGTCAAGTGCCTTTCATAAATAGTGCGACTGAGCAAAGGGCTTATACAAAAGGAACTGATCCAAAGGAGGAGACATTTTTGCTACTAATGAGAACTGACGGCACTAGTTAAGTCTAGGAAACCATTACAGGGTGCAAAGCTATCCTTTTAAGCATGAATAAAAAAGTGGTTTGTATCAATCTAATTCACTCTTAATATCATAATTTTCCTGTCCTCCTGATAATATTTTCATTAAAATTTAGGCTTACATTCTTCTACATTTGCACAGGGTAGAAGGATTTTACATTGACCTTGTCATTTTCCTGGAATTTGACTGGTTGGCTCTGCCACCTTTTCCTTCCACTACCCTGACAAAATTTAAAAAGGGAACAAAATTGCCAGCCTACTAAAATACAGAAGATCTGAAAGGTTAATGCAGTAGAGCAAGTGCATAATATATTGTACATGAAAAGTTTAATGTCTTATTCGCAGAGCAAGAATTGTAACAAGGACAGAGAATGACAGAAAATTAATCAGTCCTCACGATAATGTTCATAATAAGAACAGAAAGCGTTACTGAAAACATAATGCTTTTGAAGTGCATGGTTAAAATTGTAATCCAGAGCTCCTCCTTGAATTGTGAAAGAGTAGACGATGGTCATTATCAAATGAAAACCAACAGGTGCAAGAGAAACCAAAACCCAGGAAAAATTCAGTGCTTTGATAAATATTCATTATAGGTTATGCGACATTCTAAGAGCTTTACTTATGTGGCTAAACTGTGTTGGTTTTTTTTTAAAGAAACTTATCCTTTAGGTAGGTTTTATTACAGATAATAATTAACGTAATCTCTGTGTCTTACTCCGAAGAACCAGATAACCATTTTCAAGTGGAAAATTAATATTCTGTCATTGTTTCTAAATTTAAGTACATGCAGATGCTGGTGTGAAGACTATATATAAGAAATGGTAAAACATGGTGTTTTATTATATTAAGAGAATGCTAGAATTGCCTCAAAATAATTTTGTATGCCTGGTCAAAGTATTCAGTAGTAGTCCCGCCTCAAAACAGTGGTTGTTCTCTCTAACCTGAAGGCAGAACACACTACCAAAACTTAACTATCATTCTTTTTTCTTCAGCCTGAATTCCTAAGCTGTCAAGTCAAAAACTGGAAGCTACTAACAACAGTAAGAGAAGGAGGCTGTACCTTTTTCAGGTCATCAATTGAACTGAGCTTTCTGTAAAAGGAAGCAACTTATCTGTGCCTGAATTCAGTGGAAAACCACAGCGCATATGAAAAATTTAGTCACCGGTTTGGTTCAGCCATTAAAAAACTTTGTCAAATACTTCCATGGTAACTTCTTATGGCACTCTGCTCCCAGTGGAGAAGTAAAATGATATTCCGTTCAAGGGTGAATATTCATTTCAGCTTGTGGCTTCCGAACATCGCTATGCCACAATCAGTTTAACTGTGGGCTCTCAGGCTCTCACGTTAAGCGACTGACAGTGGGAATAGTTTACTTGCTACTTGGCTGTAAAAGAAGAGAAAAAGAAAAAGGTCTATGTTATTGGGTTATTTGTCTACATCTGCTTTAGAAAACAGTTCAGTTGGTGGTGAGGTACTGACTTAAAGAGTACCTATTTCATCTTTTCTTTTTTCCCCTCAACTTCAGATGAATCCTAATTGTGCCCCAGGGACTGAATACCCATTTGCAACTGGAGTACATCAGCTAGACACTATAAACACATCTTCTAGTTTAATTTCATTAAAAAAGAATTTAGTTCATACACTCCAAGGCCACTCTAATATATTAATATTGTTCCACTTCCCTCTTCAGAATGGAACCCACAATAGAACTAAAGAAAGATCATCTTGTTATCCACCAAATAATGAAAGTTGTTTGAAATTCAGTTTCCATCTATCAGTTAATCTAATAATGGATACAGCTGCTCCCTGTCGATTTTAAAACGGTGACCATTTTGAGGACTCAGGTGTTAAAAAGAAAGTAAAGGTTTTGATTTCTGCACTCTAGCATCTTAACAAATCAGACTAAGGCAATTTTGAAATTAAGCCAGTTCAATCACCCTGGGAATACACAAGTCTATGGAGCTGGATGGGATCCACCCAAGGGTACTGAGGGAGCTGGCAGAAGTGCTCACCGAGCCACTTTCCATCATTTATCAGTAGTCCTGGATAACCAGGGAGGTCCCAGTTGACTGGCATCTAACAAATGTGATGCCCATCCACAAGAAAGGCTGGAAGGCGGACCCAGGGAACTACAGGCCTGTCAGCCTGACCTCAGTGCCTGGGAAGGTCATGGAGCAGATCATCTTGAGTGCCATCATGTGGCACGTACGGGACAACCAGGTGATCAGGCCCAGTCAGCGTGGGTTCATGAAATGCAGGTGCTGCTTGACTAACCTGATCTCCTTCTATGACAGTGACCCGCTTGGTGGATGAGGGAAAGGCTGTGATGTTGTTTACCTGAACTTTAGTAAAGTCTTTGGTATGGTTTCCGACGGCATCCTCCTAGAGAAACTGGCTGCCCATGGCTTGGACAGGAGTACTCTTCACTGGGTTAAAAACTAGCTGGAGGGTCGGGTCCAGAGAGCGGTGGTGAATGGAGTTTAATCCAGTTGGCACTGGTCACGAGTGGTGTTCCCCAGGGCTCGGTATTGGGGACAGTTCTGTTTAATAGCTTTGTCAATGATCTGGACAAGGAGATTGAGTGCTTTCTCAGTAAGTCTGCAGATGACACCAAATTAGGTGGGACTGTGGACCTGCTTGAGGGTAGAAAGGCTTTGCAGAGAGACCTGGACAGGCTGGATTGATGGGTTGAGGCAATGGTGTGAGGTTCAACAAGGTCAAGTGCCAGGTCCTGCACTTGGGTCACAACAACCCCATGCAGCGCTACAGGCTTGGGGCAGAGTGGCTGGAGAGCTGCCTGGCAGAAAAGGACCTGGGGGTGCTGGTCAACAGCCGGCTGAACATGAGCCAACAGTGTGCCCAGGTGGCCAAGAGGGCCAACAGCATCCTGACATCAAAAACAGTGTGACCAGCAGGACTAGGGCAGTGATGGTCCCCCCGTACTCGGCACTGGTGAGGCCCCACCTCGAGTGCTGTGTCTAGTTTTGGGCCCCTCACCATAAGAAAGATATTGAGGTGCTGGAGCGTGTCCAGAGAAGGGCAACGGAGCTGGTGAGGGGTCTGGAGCACAAGTCTTGTGAGGAGCGGCTGAGGGAGCTGGGGGTGTTCAGCCTGGAGAAAAGGAGGCTGAGGGGAGACCTTCTCGCTCTCTGCAGCTCCCTGAAAGGAGGGTGTAGCCAGGGGGGGTCGGTCTCTTCTCCCAAGTAACAGGCAATAGGACAAGAGGAAACAACCTCAAGTTGTGCCAGGGGAGGTTGAGGTTAGATATTAGGAAAAATGTTTACACTGAAAGGGTTATTAAGCATTGGACCAGGCTGCCCAGGGAAGTGGTGGAATTGTTATACCTGCAGGTATTTAAAAGATGGGTGGACGTAGTGCTTAGTGACATGATTTAGTGATGGTTTTTGTCAGAGTTAGGTTGGTGGTTGGACTAGATGGTCTGAAAGGTCCCTTCCACCTAGAAAATTTTATGATTCTATGATTCTATGAAAAATAACAAAAATCAGATAGTTTCATATGTAAATTGATACACATTTCAATAGCCATTAAAGGGACATTTTTTCTGATAAAGATTATGTGAAATGAACATGTAAATGATTCCATAATAATTTTCACATAGAAATAGTTGGTTTTTTAAGTTTTATGTATTTATTATTTTAATTATTTAAATAATGCAATACTTACTAGCGAGAATTTATCTAGCTTCTGCAGAAAAAGAACGTTGTTATCAGCTTATCCACCTCTTACCTGCACATACTGAAGAAAGTATCAAAATAAGCACTGAGTGACTGGAGTTCTGATTCAAGTTTCTTTCAACCTGCTAGTCAGAGGGTTAAAGAATATACTTAAATAAGGAATGAAGGAGAATGATCGCTTTTTCACAGCTCTGGCCTTGAGTGGGAAAAGGATAGAATTATCAAAGTGGAAATAAGAAATCGGAACAAATTTAATTTCCCTGTCTTGCCTCTCAACTCCTATTGCAAAACCACTTTAGCTGCCTTGAGGCAAGTGAGAAGAGCCAAGCAATTAACTGTCCCTGCAAGACAAGGGAAGGCAGAACCTCTTGTTCCGTAAAACTGAAGAAGCTACTTTCTTTAAAGATACAGTTTTAAGCAACTATAGTTTAAAGCTGTAAACAAGGTTGCATATTGCCCTTGCTATATATGTGCTTGCTAGTATTTAGCAAAGCCAAATATGATGTCTGGAATTAAGAGTATTAGGCTCTGCTGAAGATAACCAAATCAGAAATTCTCTAGTCAAAGTAGCCTGTATGTAAACATTGCTGTGTCTTTGTAAATGAGATTATGAAATCTATCTTACTTTCCAAGTTTGTGGAACTTTTATTTAGTTGCCTATGTATCTCCTTTATATTTGCCAAAAAGTCTAGATAGAGAGTTCCTAGAGTAATTTTGACTCTTTGTAGAAAGTCAACTTAAAAATTTCTTGTCGTTTACCATGCCATTTTACGCAGAAAAGGGCCTGACACATGCTAGGGATGCCACTGACACTTAATGACTCACGATATGGAAGAGCCACTGTATTGGCCACACAATGTAAACAACCCCTATAGTGGAGGTAAAATGCTGGTGTGATCCAGTGATTAATAAGGATCACTTTTTAATACTCTGTGGATCTGCAATATGTTGAACAAAAGCAAAAGCCAGGTGAAGTATGTCTTCACATTACAAGTTATATATCCAGAACTTGAAGAATTCAAGAATGGAAAAGAGCTATTGTCCCTATATTTGATGAATAAATTGAGGTATAAACACAGGAAGAGTTAATGTGCATAAAATTTTCTTTGGAGCATTGCTCCAGTGGTAGTTTGCAGTCACTGCAGTTATCCACATACACTTTGAGTAGTTTGGAAAAGGAACTGTATCGAATTAAGATAAAGTCACCGTTGGATACTATCCGAAGGATATGGCTTTGTTGCATACATGTATTCCTCTACTTATTCTCTGACTATCGGATTAGTGTTCACTTCAAAAACCTGAAAGTAGAAGAGAGGGATCTTTAACCTATCCTATGCCTGTTCTTTACACTATAATAAGAATAGTGTCCACAGGTCCTGCGTGTCTGGTTTATATTCACAGATGCTCTAGTGCTGTTGGAAGAACTTGCGAAAGATGAATGACTCAAAACAGTCTGAGAGAGAATCATAGAATCATAGAATCTTCATTGTTGGAAAGGACCTTTGAGATCATCGAGTCCAACCATACACACACACAAAAAAAACCAACCCTACAATCTCTGTCACTAGAGCATGCCCTGAAGTGCCAAATCTACACATTTCTTAAATACCTCTAGGGATGGTGACTCAACCACCTCCCTGGGCAGGCTGTTCCATGGCCTGACCACTCTTTCAGTAAAGTAATTCTTCCTAATATCCAATCTAAACCTCCCCTGCTGCAGCTTCAGACCATCTTCTCTGGTCCTGTCATTATTCACCTGGGAGAAGAGGCCAACACCCACCTCTCTACACTCTCCTTTCAGGTAGTTGTAGAGGGCAATGAGGTCTCCCCTCAGCCTCCTCTTCTCCAAACTAAACATGCCCAGTTTCCTCAGCCTCTCCTCATATGGCTTGGTCTCCAGACCCCTCACCAGCTTGGTAGCTCTCCTCTGGACATGCTCCAGCACCTCAATGTCCCTCTTGTACAGAGGGGCCCAGAACTGAACACAGAGACTGGAGTTGGAGTCTGGAGTGAACTTTCCTCAAGTCCCCTGTTGCTTAAGTCACTGACTAGGCAGCAGGCTGGCTTTTGTGAATTCACAGGGGTCCAGCTCTGCCCATGAATGTTTTGTCCCTCTCTTAGGACACCAGGCTGTGAGATGTATAAAAGTGTCCCATTTATGGATATAGCATTTATATTTGTGAATAGGGAAACCTTTCTATATAGATATATAGGAAAAAATATTTAAGAACCTCAAAGATTCACCATGTGGGCTTCAAATAGAGGCACATTAGAGAAACCCATGATTACTTAGACCAATTAGTATGGCTGAAAGCAAAAAATCCAAACAAACAAAAAAAATGGCAGACAGCATATGAGAATTTATGTACGTACATAAGTGTTTATCAGTCAGAACTTCAGCTAGTCAGGGCAAAGTAAGCACATTGCACCAAGTACTAGTTTTACTGCAAGAAAAGTGTAAATATAGACAATTCCCTGCCCGCTCCCCCACCCCAAAATCCCTTCTTTCAGTTCTTCAAAAATTTATATGCTCCACTGTTACCTTATGTTACTACTTCAATTGAACACTATGCTCCATTTCCAAGGTGAAGTTCTATTTAGAACATGAAAGTAGGAACAAAGCAAAACATTTTGTGGTTCACAGATCATTGAGGTTCACTGGACATTCATTTTGGATCTCCAGTAGCCAGTCACAAAGCTGGCAAAAATTTAAAAGGAAATACAGCTTAATGAGATAGAAATGAAAAATAGATATAATTGATGTTAATGAAATTTGAGGATAATAGTTGATTATTACCTTAGAAATGCACATTTTTAATGAAAATTGGTATAATTTTAAAATCATAATTAGAAAAATGATTCACATAAAAAGAAATGTTCTGTCTTTAAGCAGTAGAATTATGTTGAAATTATTTGATCTTATCTTAAACTTTTAAGGTTTTTTTTATTCTCAGTTTCTCTTGTACTGTATGTAAATCTATAACTGAAACTTTGTTAGCACAGTCAATTTATATGTGTATCTTCAGCCTTAATGTGGTCGGAGAAACAGTTTTGAGTATCTGTAAGAAATGGAGTTCAAATACCAAAGCAGAACCACCAGCAACCAATAGGTTATATATGCTTGCTATCGTATGCTCTTTTCTCTGAGCCCAAAACAAAAGTGTGAATTCCTGGATTTGTAATTGTATCTTGAATTTAATTAATCTCAGTGACTTCTTTTGAATGCGTATGAAGTCAATTGGAGGCACTGAAAAAAAAAGAACCCCCGTTGCTACTCTGAAGGTTCCTGCAGTTTCACCAAATGACACCCTCCTTTCCTTTCAAACAAACACGTCATGCCTTCTTAACTCCAGGCAGTATATTTCATTTTAACACTGTCGTCTAATAATGGAGCTTCTGCTGATCTTTGAGTGAAAACCCAATGTGTAATGGAGACTTCCCAGGCTTCTGACCGTTACATCATCAGCATGTTTACAGAATTAGACTTTTAATTATTTTTTTATTAATGGGAATAATTTATTTATCTTATGATCAATTAAAAGGAATATTTTCTTGTTTCCTTGTTGGTATTTATGATTTCTGAATCCTTTTTTTTTTTTTTCAAATCAAAGCAAATTTTACTGAGTTACAGTACGTGTATCTGTAATCCAAAATCTTTCATTATGACAAAATTGGACAGGCACTGGAGTGGAGAATGCCACAGTTCAGTTGCAATTCATGCACTGAGCCAGACTTTTACAGCGTGTGGATTAATGACATAGTCTTGGAGCAAGTACTTTTCATTCTGAACTAAAGAGAAGTAACAGCAAAAGGTAATGTTTTATTTGAAAGGAACTCTCACAAGAAAATGAAGGCAAAGGGGGGACACACAAATTCCAAAAATTTAGAGGGATAAAGGAAAAAGGGGTCGTACAGAAGGGCAAGGATAATAGTAGGCTTTTCTTATTTAAAATCTTTAGAAACTTGAAGCATAGAAGGAAATAGGCTGGACGGGACCTCTGGAGGTCATCTGGTCTATCACCTTGCTCTTCGACGACTAATTGCAAAGTTTGACCGGGTTGCTCAGAGCCTTGGACCATTTGTTACTGAATATCTCTAAGGAGGGACATGGAGCAACCTCTCTGTGCACTTGGTCCGGGGCTTGACTCTCCTCATTGTGCAGATGCTCTGACAGGCTCTTCTCGCAGATGCAGAACCTGAGAATAAGAGGCATCACAAGTCGCAATAGGGAGAAGTCTGACTAGAGGTGGTAAAAAAGATAGTACATATATATTTCCCAAGTCAGTCTCATAGCTCCTGCATACCATTTGGACAAATCAGAAGCAAAATTTACCAGTGACGCTTAGGAGACTCAGACTCTTTTGTAAATTTAAATTGAATACTTGGGCACAGTTGGAAATGACAGTCTTCAGTTAATTTTCTGTTCTAGCACCGAAGACAGGGATATGCTGAGATTTGGCTCAACAAGCTCTGGCTTACAAAACACCTCTTCAGCTCCCTGCCGCACTTGATCCAAGGGACCGGCTCTCAACTGATTTAACACCATGCAACAAATGGTGCCTTATGTACTGTTCCTCAGCGCATCTCAGCACTGCCACAGCATCATGGAAATTCGAGCATTCCATTTCCGTGTGAAAGTAAGGAAAAAAATCTGAAGGAACAAAGAAAAGATTATCACCTGTCTTGACAAGAAATAAAAAAAATAGCAATTTATTTTTTTTATATTATTATATTTATTATAGTATTAGGTACAGCAATCTAATCATTGTTACTTTGGCGATATTTCAGCAAAATATGTGAACCTTCTATGCAGTCCTAGTTTTAGTTTGTGAAGCAAGAAGGAAATATTAAAGATCAATCTAATGGAACTGCATTTTCTCTTTTGTGTGTGACATAAATGGCATGGAACAATAGAAAACTCCTAATTTCTCTCCTGTATTTAAATGTTTGTTCTAGGTGTGAAGTAATCAGCTTCTTAAAAGAACATAGGCAGTAGTACTAAAACACTTTTGCTTCACACTGGAATGAAATTATACTAAACCTACATGCCTCTGCCAAACCTGAGCAGGCAGGTGTGTTTTTTTCTCACTTTTTTTTTCCTCCCCTTTTTTTCTGGCTATATTCCATATTCTGCATGTTTTTATTGCTGCTGCTTTCATTTCCCGTTTGTCTCTATCTTTTCTTTTTTGCACTCCCCTTCATTCTGCCTGTTAAAATGATCAGCATTTTAATAATCAGTGTTGATACTGAAATGTTATCTTTGGGATTTGCAAGCTCAGATACCACTGAGACTAATGGAATAAAGGTGAGCTTGTTTAAGATGATCTGTTATACACCACTCGTATTTGCAAGCACCACATGAATGGAACTGCTAAAAAGTAAGATATTCAGTGCAATCAGAACAGTTTCTGTGGTCAACATAAATATATCTTTGGAATATATTTTTGCCTTAGGATTCATCTACCTGATGACTCACGGGATCATAAACTAATAAACGCCATCTGCAGAACAACAAAAATTCTCAATGATTGACTGATTCTTTCTCAGAAACATTGTTATCTCTATGTGTTGGAACCATCAAACAATTACAACCTGACAAGATAGTAAACGTACTTTCGATTCCCTTTCCTGCCTGTACTTTTTCACCGGTTTTCTCCAGGAATCAATTTAGGACTAAAATTTTCAGGTAAATAATCCATTTGACTAGCTGTGAGAAGACTCTCTTCATTATGTTGCAGAGCAGCCAGATGGTTTTCTACTCTCAGTTCCAGGATCTGCTAGAGTCCTTGCCCTAAAGATTAAATCTCACTTCAGACATCTACTTTCTGAAGTATTCTTTCTAATATTCCACTCACCCACTCACTCTGTACTCTTCTATCTATAAGGTCTATGCATCTATAATTCCTCTCAAAAAGCTATAGCATTAAATACATTTTTTTTTTCTGAGTTTTGCAAAATTACATGCTGTGTTATTTACGACCAGCCATGTTAAATGCTGGTCTCTAATAAAATTGATCCTGGAGTGACAAGGTCCATTTTCACAAAATACATTTTCCCAAGCTAACTAGTACATTTTCATCTAAATTCTAGGGTAGACCTTGGGGGAACAGAGTAACACAGGCATGTTTTTCATTGAAACAAAACTTTTTGCTGTATATATGTTTAAGTTCATTGTTACTTAACATCCTCAGAAAGAAGTGACTCAATTTTCGTCACATTTCTCCTGTTGACACGAATGGGAGTTGTGCAACTACTAAAGTTTACGACCCACTAAATACCCAGAGGAAAATGTAAAACACTTCTGCTTCCTACTGCTGTACCCTAATTCAATAAAATTTGCTGAACTTTTGCTGTGCTGATGTCAGTGAGAGTTTTACCACTCGTGTCAAAGGGGATAATTTTACTCAGCATATCAGTTACCTTTACAGAAAGAGTCACGGTGTTTTTAGTAGGCTGTTTGGTTCCTTAGAAAGAAATGAATTGGACATGCAGACTTTTTGGACCAGGTGGACCATCTGAAGGTGACATCTGAGGACCATCTGGAGGTAGATCTGTCTGAGTGTGGCAGAGCCCTGGCACAGGCTGCCCAGAGCGGTGGTGGAGTCTCTGTCTCTGGAGACATTCCAAACCCGCCTGGACGTGCTGCTGTGCAGCCCGCTCTGGGTGACCCTGCTGTGGCAGGGGGTTGGACTAGATGATCTCCAGAGGTCCCTTCCAACCCCAGCCATTCTGTGATTCCATGATTCTGGATTCCATGAGCTAACCCAGCTGTACAGGTGCAAACTCAGCCTTGCTTCTTTGGTCAGAAAAGCTTCAGCTGTGCTTATCTGCAGTGAGCCCACTGAATGGCGTGAGTGAAAACAGGGGTGTCCAATGTCATACTGGACTGAAATACCCATTGCTTCCAGTGCGTTATGTTATGGCTTCCAGTTACAGTGCCTGAGGAATTGCTGTGCATCCCCCGTTAGAGGAAATGCTCCCTTTTATTGTCCTTCCTTTGTGGAGTGGTTCCACTCCACAAATTGTCACAGTCTTGTTTTCATTCTAAATGCTCAGTGATGCTTGCTGATCAAAAGAAGATGCTGTTCTGTATTTTTAAGGGGTTTTCTTTTCATTTGCTTTTTCGGTGTGTCTGTCGTGCTCTTTACTGTGTCCCATTGAAAGGTATTTGCGTTCAGCTGGACAGTAAGGGCAACGCGCTCTCCTGCATGCCTGAGATGTTGTCTGTCAGTGTTAGCAATAATATCCTACCAATTTGAAAGAATGGAATGATTATTTTTCCATCTCGACTTCAAATGAAACCAGCCAAGAAGAGAGGAGTTGAAGGAGGAGAGTTACTGCTACGGTTTATTCACCAGAAGGACATAAGCCATTTCTGTTGGCATAGGCATATTATAATTGAAGACCAGAAATTATTTCTTTTTAACTAATTATGAAGTCAACTTAAATCACTCCAAGCCTCAGAAGAAGATACATTTTTCAGTAAGGAAGTATGCATTTGTAAAACAAAAGATGACTGTCATATAAGATACATTTTAAAATCATAGAATCATAAGATCATAGAATTGTCTAGGTTGGAAGGGACCTTTAAGATCATCGAGTCCAACTGTCAAGCTAACACTGGCAAAACCACCACTAAAACATGTCCCTAAGCACCACGTATACCCCTCTTTTAAATACTTCCGGGGATGGTGATTTAACCACTTCTTTGGGGAAATGGATGTATTGTCTTACTTTTGAACACAAAAATGTCTTTTATAACCTTTTCTCCTTTCAAAACAAAAGAATTGTTCATCCATCAATATATAATGAGGTACACTGACAGAGCCAATTAAATTTTAGATTTCTGTAAGGAAAATATTACATGACAGATCGCCTGCTCAGATAGCAGCATAGAAGGTTTCTCTCTTTTCCTCGACCAATTATAACAATAGCTCCTAAATCATTCTCTTGGTTTGTCTTTGTATACGTCTGACTAACAGCTAACCAGTGAAATTCGAAGGTTAGAGACTAGATCAATCCCAAATGAAATCATTACATGCAATGAAAAAAAAAATTGTGAATTTCACACAGTATTATTTAGATGTATCTGGAATACATTTAATGTCGATTGATTTTGAAGTGGGTGGAAACAGAAAGAAAAAGCTGCAAGTGCTGGAATAGCTCAGCAGCTTTCTCAATTTATAAATCAGTGTTGCAGATAATTTACTAACTGACTTAGGCAGTGGTTGTTTGATTAATTGTTGGGATTTTTTGACTCTTTTTATCTAAGTGTTTATCTTTAGACAACATTAATTCCTGTTTTTCTTCTGTGCTTTTTTCATCTTGGCTCATAGATAAAATTTAGGTGAAAAAGGCAGGAGAAGAGAACTTTAGAAATTGTTAGAGATATAATCCAGAGACAATTTAATTAAAGTATTCTCTTCTGTAGCATCCATGATATTTGGTGCTCATGCTGAGAAATCTTTCTTATAGTCTGAAGTCACATTTTGATAGTTTTTTTTCCTAGAGGAAACCTGAGATTGCGTTGGTTGTGTGCTCAGTCACAGTACTGGGTGCACACTCTGCCTTTCCCAGCAGGGCCAGAGGAATGCAGGTAAAAAATCTAGCAAGAAATCTTTCTGCTGTGGGAAAGTTTATTGATTTTGTTTTTAAACAGGCCTGGTGATCCATGGAAAATATCCATATTTTAACATTCACATTCTCCATCTGAGCTACGGTGAAATGTCAGCTGGATAAAACTTTACATCATATCGCATCTTGAAAGCAAACACCAGACACTTCTTTTTTTTTTTTTTTTTTTTTTTTCATTTTTAATTTCAGAATTTGCTCCAAGGTAGAGAATTGTGGTGCCTCTGAGCCATTGGCCGCTGCAGGGCTTGGGCAGGTTAAAGATTAGTACGGAGCAGCGGCCGCTGCATGGTCTGCATGGCCCTCTGCCAGTCCATGGCCATGAGCACAGAGAGACCAGGTCCTGGTCAGGTGCATTTTCTCCATCTGTCCCACACCAAAAGGTGAGGAAAGGGTTGGGATGTCTAACACATTACTGCAGTCAGATATGGGACCTGTAGGAAGGTGGCCCAAAGAGGGCAATTTATTCTGCTTTTGGTTAAGGACAGCCCTGGGACTGCCCCTGTGAAAAAAAATGAAGGCAAAGCAGAGCTCATGTATGCTTCAGTTACGGACTACCCTTGCCTATATGCCTATATGCGTGTTCTGTGACATAGAAATGTGACATACTACACTGTTGTTACCAAGTGAAAAATTTAACCAAGACAGGTTTTCAAAATATTATTCTCCTCTTTACAAAAGACACACTGCAGGATCCCGCAGCGCTGAAAAGTATACGTGTTCAAATGTATATAAGCCTTTGTACACCTTTAACCATTATGCAGTCACCAGCCAAGGCTGAAGGTACTACTAATTGTTGCCTTTTGTTAGGTTCTTATTATTCAGGGCAGAAAGTAGGTGTATATTGTGATATAGATAATATATTTCAAACCCATTCCTTTTCCATAACAGGCAGACAATAATAGATCAAATGTCGTTTTCATTCATCCCAGGTGAATTCAGTGTAGTTAGCTAAAATTCAGTACCTAAATCACAATACCTGAATAGCTATATTTTAGAACCTATTCTGCAATATGGGGTAAATTTGAATTATTCAAGCATGCTTGGGTAATGTAAACCCATCTTCAAATATTTGTGTTCTTGCAGTATTTCTAACAGTTAAATATGCACACCTATACCCATGTATTCTAGATTTTCCTACACTGTATGCACAGTTATATAGCATGGAACATGTGCAATTATGGGTACACTTGGAATATATGTATACACAGACAAATATAATAAATACTACCTATTTATGTATTTCTAGAATCCATATTTTCATTTTGTATACGTATGAGCGTGTGACTACATCTGTTCATATTCAGAAAAAAATTATCAATCCGTAAAGCCACATGCACACAAACATTGTCTAATAGTAAAAAGATATTTATAATAATAAGAAAACTGTCTAATTGCTTTTCCTAAGTGCTTTGAACTGTTTCTCTCACACTTTGCCATGGAGTACTGAAGTGGCAGGCTGGGATTGCCATGTTGGTTTTGGGGCTAAGAGTACGTAAGTATGGACTTAGCTTGTCACTTACTGTATTATTCTGAAAGTCTTAAAGTAGACAAATTATTCTGTAGTCTAGACTTATATTTTAACACAATTTATGCAAGGGCATACATAGCATTTTAAAAGATGAAATAAAAATAATAAAAATTGGTATCTTTTTCATTGTCTATTAATTTTTTTGCCTTTTGGAGAAATACCCTGACACGTTGCCAGACATCTTACATTTGTTTATACTTTTCTTTGTATCTTTCCAGTTGACTTTGTGGTTGAGAGTTTGCATGTGTGCAGAATGAGAATGAGAGAGAGCTCAGCTGAGGAAATAAGGCCCATCCTGCAAATAAGGAGAGCTACAATCACTCCGTCCCCCCGTAGGAGCAAACTTGGCAATTTTGACTAAAACTCAGTGACAGTTCTTCCCCGACGTCATGCAGTGTTTCACAGAGCAATCACAGTTGTTGAAGAAGACGGTCCCTCGTTACAAAGTTGGTTTGGCTATCAGGAGCAACATTAGAAACGGAACTCTTTCCTGAAAGTGCCTGTGCTTAGCAACTAACTCTATTAAACTCCATATGGCCTGCATTTCCCACATACCTTTCATATTTTTCCCTTTTAATATGTTCTACAGCTCAGAAAAGTCTCATCCCCTCAGCCCACAGCTACAAGCTAGTAGTCTGGAACCAGGATTAAATCTAAAAAATGTCAAATATAATGAAAAGGAGTGGAGGAGGAGGCTGGATGCCTTAGTGGAATGGAAATGGTTTATGAAGTCTTTCACCTCGAACTCCCTGCTCTGAATCTTCTGCAGTCAGTAGTCACTGGGTTTTTTTGAGCATTTGGTAGTTGTTCAGTGACCTGTGCTAAAGAAGTTGTTAGTCTCAGCTGAGCTCCTTGTGACTGGCGTCCACACCGCAGAAAACACAGCATCAAACATTGGGAGAATTTTACGTCGTCATTGGCGATATTAGGAAAGAACTAAAAGGTCAGAGAATGATGTATACTTGTCCAAAAGGAAGTTAAGCATCCATCTCGCTAGGATGTTACTAGCAACTGCTGAAGATTATTGATATAATTTTGACGCCCTTTTCTGCTCTTAACAAATTGCCTTAAAAAGAGCCAGGAGCCACTTTGCATTTAATAAGAATTCAAGAGCTATCAAAGACAGTGACAACTGGTTATTTGTTTCCCTCTGACTGCCTGCGTAGTCACGAACAATACGCAAAGACAGAGGTAGGCATTGTCCAGAATTTCTGCAATTTAAAGTTCGATCTAAATTACTTTTACCATGAAAATTAAAAATATTTACCATCATTTAGCATTTACCAACCATTAAAACTGTTTACACCGCTTACTTCAGATAAGGACGTCACGTTCTGAAATGTTTACCAACTCTACCTTTTCCAATCTCATCATTTACAAGCTTATGAGGTTTATTGTTGTGAGAGAATAGACTCCTCAACTTCAAAAGTAACACCATCTAAAGATTGCCTAAACAGGAGCTTTAAAGTTTTTCAGTTTTAAGAAGATCTGACAAGATGCATTTCAATAAAAAAGAAAGTATTTTCATCCCAACTTTTATCAGGAAGTACTGGAAATGTCCCTTGATTCTATAGAAATTCCCACTGCATTTGGTTACATTAAGGACTAAGATAGAAGACTGATACAAGTGTAACAGTTTTTTTACTGCCTTCAGAAAATTTCCAAATATCTAAGGCATGCAAAGATTACCCATTTGTTTCTTTTTTTTCCTATATTAATGCCAGCCCTTCTGCCTCTGCTCTTCCTCTCAGTCTTCTCCTTCCTTTTTTTGGTATTCCTCTTAAAATGTCAAAATTAATCACTTCCTAAGATTTATAGGCCAGTTAAGATTTACAAGGAAGTTCTTCTAATTCTCTGCCATATGCCCAGGTAAATCTCTTTATTTACTCTGCAATTTTAAGAGGAAGTGTTTAGCAAATCTGTAGCACACAAAGAGGAAATATTTTATCAGGCAGACAGGAGTGTACTTTCACTGAAAGGATAATGGAAAGAATTTTTTCATTCATATTTTAACAAAGAACAAATATACTGTGTGCATTCATCCACTTTAAAGTCTATTTTTTCAGTAATTGGAATAGATCTCTGGATGTTACGATAAGCCCAGAGGCCCTCTTAAGGAAATTAACCTTTAAATTGCACTTCTCTCATGTTTTGCTGTCATACCTGGTGTGTCAAAGCAAGCAGGAAAATAAATCCGATTTTCTTATTTGTTTACGGTTTGAGTTTCATTCACTTTCTTTGTGAGAGGTTGTTTATGGTCGATGAGAAGTACCTGAAAGTGAGGAAGCCAAAAGTGCTGTCAGCAGCTGCAAAAGGAATTTAATACATGAATTAAGTTAAATGCATCTTTTAAAGATGTATATTTGTATATGTTTTACTGGGATGTGTCATAATGTAAAAGCTCAAAATGTTAGTGAAAAAGTTAAGCATTGAGCTATGCTAATAACTCTAATAGGTCTCCACATGAAAGGCTTTCATACTTTCCTGGGGAAAATCCCTCAGGGGTCCATACTGGGACCAGTACTGTTCAGTATCTTCAACAATGACATGGACAGTGGCATCAGGTGCACCCTCAGCAGGCTTGCAGACGACACCCAGCTGAGTGTTGCGGTTGACACACCTGAGGGATGGATGCCATCTAGAGGGACCTGGACGGGCTGGAGAAGTGGACCCATGGGAACCTCATGAGGTTCAACAAGGCCAAATGCAGGGTCCTGCACCTGGGTCAGGGCAACCCCCGGTATCAGCACAGGCTGGGGATGGAGGGATGGAGAGCAGCCCTGCCGAGAAGGACTTGGGGGTGCTGGGGGGTGAAAAGATGGACATGAGCCAGCAACGTGCGCTCACAGCCCAGAAATCCCCCGCACCCTGGGCTGCATCAAAAGAAATGTGGCCAGCAGGGCGAGGGGGGGATTCTGCCCCTCTGCTCCACTCTGGTGAGACCCCACCTGCAGTGCTGCCTCCAGCTCTGGAGCCCTCAGCACAGGAAAGACATGGAGCTGTTGAAGTGAATCCACAGGAAGGCCACAAAGATGATCAGAGGGTTGGAGCACCTGTGCTATGAGGACAGGATGAGAGAGTTGGGGTTGTTCAGCCTGGAGAAGAGAAAGCTCCATCCAGGGAGACCTTATAGCAGCCTTTCAGTGCTTAAAGGGGGCTCATAAGAAAGATGGGGACAAAATTTTTAGCAGGACCTGTTGCAATCAGACAAGGGCTAGTGGTTTTAAACTAAAAGAGGGAGGATTGAGGATTTAGACTAGATGTAAGGAAGAAATTTTTTACAATGAGGGTGGTGAGACACTGGACCAGGTTTCTCGGAGAGGTGGTAGATGCCGCATCTCTGGAAACCTTCAAGGTCAGGTTGGATGGGGCTCTGAGCAACCTGATGTAGTTGAAGATGTTCCTACTCATTGCAGGGGAGGTTGGATCAGATGACCTTTAAAGGCCCGTTCCAACCCAAACCAGTCTGTGATTCAATCATTCTATGAAAATAACTTCATTAATTTAGGCTAGCAATTACACCTATAGAGATTATACTTTTTAAAAAAACTTCATGTCCAAATGTAAAAAAAAAGATTCACAAACACTAATGAAATACAGCACTTTTCTGTCACACAAGGTAGCTCAGGCAGTTGTCATTTCACAGTTTGCTAAAGTAACACTGATATCTAAATTACGTATGATCCTGAGGTGGTCTGTAAAAGCAATACAAGTGGGTAGCATGATTTTTTACAGGTGATGTGCCACTTCAGAACTTAAAAAACAATGGGGTTTTTTTCTCCCCCTTTCCACTTTTCCTTTTCTTTTTTCCTTTTTATTTTTCCATTTTCCTCCTTTCCCTCTTCCCTTCTAGCTTTCCCTTCCATTTTTTCCTTCCCGTTTCCTTCTCTTCACACATTCAACTCCTCATTACACCATGTGTTGGCAAAGAAGAACATCTCCCTGTGTCTTCAAGCTCTTTCCTAAGATTAGCACTCCCTACGGGCTTCTCCTGAAGCTTTCAGCTGCATTGAGTGTTAATTCTTTGTGATGTTTCTTCATTTTGATTACTGGCTTGGTTTTTTTTGGGTTTTGTGGTTTTTTTTTGGCTGTAGAAGAGTTGCAGTGTTGTATCTGCACCACTACCAATTTTATTATTTATCTCACGTGTCTCATATTATTTTCTGGTCCATTGTTAAGAAGAAAAAGGGTTTGACCTTAAGTAAAAGTAAGAAGAAGTAGAAAAATAGAAAACATCCATCAAAGAATTAGCTCGGGTGGACCTAGCACAGTAGCAGTAGGAAATGTGTTGTATAATGATGATGAAGTATTGAAAGACAGTCAGAATTTTTTTTCTCACCTTGAAGAATACTATGTAGGTGAGTCCCAAGCCTTGACACAGCAAAGACAACAACTTTTCTTGCAAAGTTGCTGTTATTGATGTGCTTTTTCTTTTCTTGATGATCTACAGTTTTGTTTTCTTGGCAAATTGCATTCTATTTTCTATTATAGATAATATGTATAACTATATAGTATGGAATATATGTACACTAACCAGGTCCTTAACAATATGAATCACCTGATCTGAAAAATCTGTGATTTACAAGCACTCTGTTTACGAAGTGGAATAAACAGGATGAAGCACCACCAATCATAAATCCAGCTAATTCCCATAGAACAGAGACAGGGCAAACTAGTGACTATAGAAACTAAGTTAAAGGATCAGTTTTATCAGACTCAGGACAAGACTGGCCTAGAACAGAGACTGGAATATGGAAACTAATGGCAGTTATTTGCATCTATATTAATACTTTGCCTACTCGTTACTTTGCATTCTCTGAAAACTAAAGGAATCAAGAATAACGGGAAGAAGGAAAAGTCCGTGTGTTCACATTAGTGCATGTGATATTTTTCAGTCTAGTAAATGATCTTTTTAAAATGTATTATGCCATTCTCCTGTGTGTTTCTTCATTCAAACTTATCATTTGTAGAAAATATTTGACTAAGCTTCGTTAAGTAGAATATGCAAGAACCAATTAACGTGACAGCTTTAGAAATAATTTGTGAAATGAAGCAGAAGCTTCCCTTTTGAAAGAAAAATATGATCAACACCAACCGTCAACTCACACTATTTCCTATTCCTTTTTGAAAGAAAAATATGATCAACACCAACCATCAACTCACACTATTTCCTATTCCTTGTGCTTTTCGCTGCCTCATCCCTCCTTTTCTTCCCTTTGTGCCATCGAAGGGTTCAGAGATTATCTCAATATTGTGGTCTGCAACATTCAAAGAACGTACACGATGCTTTGCATGCAGGAAATGGAATATTTCTGGCAGGCCAGGAGTACGTGTGTGACCCTGCGCTAGAGCGAGCATCCAGCATCCAGCTATGAGCAAAACAAACCAGAAAACCACAGAATTTGTATCATAACAGTTTAACATTATAGTGCCTTCTCATCATGTAGAAATGGACTGTTGCATGTTTAGATTGCCGTACGTGCAACTGGCGCTCGATCTTCAAATGATGGGTTTCAGGCTGATGTGTATGAGAGCCATCCACACTCCAGTGCCTAGGAGAAGCTAAAAATTGAAATTCTAGTTCAGTACCGGGTAAACACTTCCGTGTGGCCTGACTCCAATATCAGCACTTCATTTTAATGATAACGGCAGCTCTGGTGTTCATTCTAAAATCCTTAAATGTACTTAACAACCTGTTTATGCTCGGAGTGTAGCGAGTTTATGGGGACAGCCAAATGAAACAGATAAGTGTATTATGTAAAACCGTATTCCGAAATGTTTATTCTAGCAGTTAGTATGCATCTGGAGTCAATTTGTAGACCGTTATCCTCGGGTTTCATGCATTTTAAATAAAGCATACTTATTTTAATTTAGAAGCAGACAATTATGTGGGAAATGGAAAGATTTTGACAACACAACAGTGAAACCGAGCATTGTTTGAAAAGGTATACTCATATTAAAATCATCATTAATATCTCAAGCATCTGAATTTCTGTTGCATGCAGGTTGTATGTTGTTCCAGCCATGGATCAGCAGCTGCAGCTATTAAAGCTCTATATTCATTCATATATTAAAACTTTGTTTAGCAAAATGGCATTATTTCTCCCTTTATCCAACAACCCCCCACTTTTTAGAATGAAATCAAGGAACCAGAGTCTGGCTTATCCTGAGTGTGCACATATGTTGCCAGACATCTATTTTCTTTTTTTCCACCATTAGCACTTCCGAAATGTCTATCACCATTCCACTCGCAAACACTATTTTTAAATGGCTCGTCAGTATTAAAGGCATTTTCAGTCTGATTTTTCTAGCTGTGAAATTATTTTTACACAATGTATAATATTCTTTTGGAACCTCATAAATGAAATTACTTTTCTCTCCAAATGCCTTCTCTATACCAGATATTTACCACACATGGATTTCTATAGTATATATGAAAACTCCTCTTAAAACCAGATGAAATAGTAAAAAAATAGCTATACTTTTACCAAAAGAGTTTTGCGAAGAGATATAAGGACAGGGAGTGGTAATATTTCTAATACCCTTTTCCTAGATTGAACTACTTTATTTGAGGAAAAGGAATTAAGTTTAATTAAATTGTTTTTTTGAGACATTTGGATTCAAGCAGGAGATTTTGGACTATATTTTATTATTGAGCCCAGGGTCAAGACAGCTGTGCCTTCCAACATGAGCAGCAAAATGGTTAAAAAAACAACAGAAATGTCCACAGGTACAAAGAAGCAAGCCTCTTTTTTCTCGCTTTCATCACATTTTGTCCACACCTTAGTACTCCTATCATTTATATATGTGTCCAGGCAGAATAAGTTAAAGTTAGCAGTGCTTCAAAGCTGAGTTAGAATATTATGCTCTTTAAATGCTGTTATAAAACAAAACCACTAACCTTTTGTCAATGTACCCTGTCCTGAAGCAAATAGAAGGAATGTTATTGGATAGATTTTTTTTCTAAAGGAAACAGATTTATGACCTTCAATATGAGCTCTGAGAAATCTGAAGAAATTAGGGATGCAGGTATGTTACCTGGGGCATATGTATTTCCATGGTAAATATGGGCAAGAAAACAACCATAGGAACTAAACAATCAGTAAGCAGAGAGAACCATGAGAACACTTTTGCTTCACGACTTTTCCTTCTCAACTCTTGCTTCCCCGTCACAAGAAAACTGTTTCAGGGCCGAACTAAAAACCTCTCCAACATTCTCTCTCTCTAAAGAATGCAGCTCAATTTTATGGTACAGAAGCTGTGACTTTTACCCCTAAGGCACAAAACAGCTTTGATACACAAGAGAAAATATGAATGCTTAAGGGGCAGAGCAGCAAGTTCCCTTTCATTAAGAAACTGGCATGCATATAATGTAAATCCCCTATGGGTTTGCAGACATCTTGTTCTCAATGGGGAAAAAGAGCGCCAGCTTCTTTGAATGAGGAAAAGAATTAGAAAATAGCATCTCAGGGCAATGGGGAGCAGACATGGCTCATCAGCAGCCGTGGTGAGTGACTAGGCAGATTCATAAATTTGTATGAGCCTGACTTTCCCATTCAAATATCAATATATGCTACTAACCACACAATCCTACCATAGTGATAAAAAAAGAAAAAAAAAAAAAAAAGGAAAAAAAATATGCTTACAGTCATATATATGTAACTATAGCCTTTATTTGCAAATGACCCATGGATTTCTGTGAGGTTACTCTTTTTAAGAGAAGATAGCACCTTGCGGGATCGAGAGTAACACAGCCTGTGCCAAAGCTAAAGGCAAAACCCAAGCCCTTTTCAAACAAACAAGCTTTATGCACTTGATCCTGAAGTAGATTTTTATTTGAGTTTCAGGTGTACAAAATAATTTCAGTGGATAAAATTGGGTATTACGCTACAAATCAGTGTCTAACCTTAAGGAAAAGCATAGGGTGGCGTTTATGAGACTAAATCAAGAAATTTTCACAGCTTTTTTTTTTTTTTTTAAAGCCAGGAATTGCTATTTTGATAGTCTGATCTCCTTAAATAATTTAAACTCAGGTCTTCTTTTTAAACAACAACAAAAATATGGGGGTTTTTTTTGGAGGGAGGGGGTGTCAGCTAAGCATAAAAGTTCCAAAAAGGTCTGGGAAAGAAAGCTCTTTAATGTTCAATGTTTTCCAAATGTCACAGATTTTAGAAAATGTTTTATGAACTCACAACATGAGTTCAGATTTAGTGAATTCTTTCCTCCATGAATAATTCCCTTGTTGTTTTCCAGGGACCTTGAATTACAAAACATGCTTGTCTACCCGGGGAAGTACATGTTATGCAAACAATGAAGAATAGCAAGAAAGAAAACTTTGTATGCTGTTGTTGTTCTTTCCAGAAACGTAAATAATCCCAGACTATTCACCAGTTACCTTAGAGATGAACTAGCCACTAAACCGTCAGGGAAATTAATTATCCTCTTGTAGGAAGAAAACCCTGGGGAAAACATATTACAGTATCTGGAGTGGTGAGACAAGTCTCCTACTTGCTACATTAAAAGAAAACGAAACCATTTTCTAGGTATTGCCATGTTTGTATAGGATGGGATATTATCCTCGTACAGTAACGCCAGGGAAACACTCATGGCTTTACACAGGAGACATTTACTGTGACTTCTTAATACTAACCATCTACAGTGGGACAACACCTACCACTCAACCACGGTTTCTTACGCAAACTAAAAGCAGAGTCCCAAAGAACAAGGGAACATCATGCTGGTCCAGAATATATTTCCCTGCCCTGATATTGAGAAAAGCTAGCTTGAACATGTGAGTCACAGAAGGAAAAAAACGAATTGGCAATGTACCAGCGACAAAGAAAGCAAAACACCAACAATGGAGGAGCTAAGCCTGGTGGAAATTACTGACATGAATCACCCGTTGCTCAGCAAGTTCTTCTGTAACTTTAATCAAACGCTAGGAAATGTAAAATTGGACTGGTCGAAAGTTATTTCTCTAGCCTTAATTTGCTTGGAACTAACTTTGCATTCTTGAAGGTAGGGCACACCTGAGGCACAGAAGGCCTTAAGTCAAAACTGCAGATAAGTGTATTTGTGCAGCGATACAGTATCAGCAAAGCTATCTATATCGAGCTTTTAGTACCATTAGAATGAATTAGGTTAAGATTAAGCTATAATTAAAAAATCAGCTTTCTCTGACTTTTGCTGTTGTTCCTACAGAATGCTACAGTTGCTAAGAATTTTTCCTGCAATCCTTAATCTCTATTTTGAATTAATGGTGGAAAATCTAGTGATTTAAATTAAGAAAACAGGGAGCCACCAGGCTGACCTTTTCCCCCCACTGTAAAATGAACACACCCTTAAGAATCTCAAAGTTGTTCTCTGAGATAGGAGAAACACTTTGAAGAGTGTAATTCCTTGAGCCCTTGACTGCATTTGTAATTTCTTGCACAAGCTTTTCAACTTTCCTAAATCACCAGGAACAGAGCTGCAGCTTCAGCACATGGCACTGGTGCTGCCCTTTGACAGCAAAAATAGGTGTTTGCTTAGCGCAACAGACCATAGGGTCTGCAACCCCATCCCCTTATTTTTGTGCTGCAAGAAGATACGGAGAATAGGTATTTTGAAAACAGACAGACATAGGTACTGGGCAGGTAGAAGGGATGTGTGGCCAAAGGGTTTCTTCAGAGCCTTGTTTTTTCTTAGCAGCAGCAATCACTGCTGTTGCCCTCATCTTCCCCAATCACATCAGAATCACTGTCTGATCTCCCTACTTGATACCGAGCCTGGCACTTAGTCCAACTCGACTTTTCTCTCTGTAAGGCAGAAATCTGGGTTCAGGGATAAGAGCAAGCAGGGTAATTTTCTGCATAGTGTTGGGAAGGCACGTGGATTCAGGCCTTGCACCTAGAGACCAGACCATCTTAGCAAACATGGTGTAAGGTTATTGCACCTTCATTCCCTCAGAATAGTGACCTCTGCCAGCCTCCATCTCAGTGTTCGAAACCCCAGCACTTCCTTCCCTCCACATCAAGCTTCGAGGTCCCGTTGACTTCTCCCAGTCCTTCTCCCAGTATCCCCAAACTATCTGACCCTCTGAGGATGCCTAGAGGCACTCTCCCATCTCAGCTCCATTCTCCAGCTCAGACCACTTGCTTTCACAAAATTAATTTTTGCCATCCCAGAGACAGACCTTTTTGTCTTGACTTCTGGGATAGTGGAATTCAAATTTGGTTACTGATAGAATCATAGAATGTGTTGGGTTGGAAGGGACCTCTAAAGGTCACCTAGTCCAACCCCCCTGCAGTAAGTAGGGACATCTTTGACTAGATCAGGTTGCTCAGAGCCTCATCCAGCCTGGCCCTGAATGTCTCCAGGGATGGGGCCTCCACCACCTCCCTGGGAAACTTGTGCCAGTGTTTCAGCACCCTCATTATAAAGATGGGGTGCTTGAGGCTCTCTCCAGTTCAAAAATAACAACTGCCCACACAGTAGTTGAACTTCTAAGGGCACATTGTGACAATGAAATGCAAAATTCATCAAAATACAGCTAACTCAAAATGAGTAGGGATGCCGTGTAAGTGAAACAGGAATTCTTTACACAGGGAAGATGGGACACCTTCTTTGTCAATGCCAGAGCAGTTGAGCTTACCAGGGAAGGGTTTGTGAAAGTGAGCTGGAAGGCTGGGAGATGTGACATCTTTCCCAATAAAGCAAATTTTGTATAAGGTAGTATTTAACCTTACTGACCATGGGTCAGATCATAAACCTTTATTTTAAACGTGTTAGCTGCTTCTAAATATGACTACCTGCACCTCTTTAGAGACCTGTGTTAAAACTCCATAAAATAAACCAAAGGCACGCTGAGCTTAATGAGCTCTTGATATCCTACTGCTGTAACTATTATTAATGATTCTGATGTAATAAGTAGTAGTGATAATAAAACATAAACTCTTCCTAACACAACTACCCAAGCTTTATAAAGCAGTCACTTTCTCCATTTTATATCAAAGGAAACTGAGGCACAAAAGCTGAATCTCAGCCAGAGGATTTGTGTTATGGAAATGGCCTGCCTAGTAAGTTCAGGGTTTTATTTTTAAGTTCAAAACAATGGATTATTAGGCAAGCGACATGTCTACACACCTGAGGCAAGGTACAGCGAACAGGAACTGATCCTCAGACTGAAAGCCTGCGAGCATCAACCCTACGCAAGTAAGTTTCTCTGAAGTTCTGTTGATAAACTCTCTTGTTTTTTCTTATTTGCCTATATTATTGAATATGTGTTCTAAATGTTCTGAGTATGTTCTGGATACACCCGCTATATGTACTGGAAACTAACCTCTCTTTTGTCTTGGACCACCATGAAAAGTCAAGGACATGGTCTTGAACTTAAAGGTTGACTTTGCCTATTCAATATGAACACGAAACAGGCCAATTTCTTTGTTGTTTTAGTTTTTCAGAAAAAAACATAATAAAATAAGAATCTTGCACTCCAAATAAAACACTGCAAAGCAAACTTTAATCTCTGAGTCATTGGAAAACATTGTTTACAGTTCAGAACACAGAGTACATCCTGAAGTGACCATCCATCACTGCGCCGAATTGCTGGAGGAAATAGAAATAAAATGAGAAAGCAGTCTATGATTTTATATTAATTGCAACTCCAAGATGGTCTTACCACAATCAAAATAAGGCCAGTCTGATGGAATTTATAGATAGGTAATATTGAAAACATATTTCAAGCTTCATTTTATGTCAAGGTACAAAAATCAGATTTCAGATCAATGGTGTAATAAAATAGTACAAAGTAGCTGATGAAAGCTAACTTGGTTCCAACACAAGAATTCATCATGATAAACATATCTCTCATTTCCACATCTGTCATCCATTTTTAAAACCAATAAATCATTTAAATATGGATTTAACTGTTCCTACAAGTTGTTATAGTGTTATGCACTGCACTGAAGGAGAACTTTAACAATGATGCACTTTTCTGAATTCAGAATTATAAAAAGTGCATTGGAAGGTGTATGTTATTCTCCCATAATCACTGTGCACAAATGCAACTGACAGCAAAACAACCGGGCTTTTTCTGACTGGCATTTCTATCTTCCACAGGCTTGAAGTTGCCTAATAGATGCTGTATTTTTGTAGAAATGGGTGAAGGGTTGAGATTAAAACCTACCTAGGCAAGAAAAAGGCTTGAACCTGAGGGCGGAATGTAGGTATCTGTGAACTGGCTTGGGCTGCGACTGGAACGCTGAGACTTGTTGCATCCTAAGCACAGTTTGAGCCCTGTGAGGCACGGCAGGAATGTCGGCTGCACGGCTCTTAATGAGACCCGCCGAACGAACGCCCCGCGGAACGGGCTTACAGACCTCGCCAAACCCCCCACCAGAAAACACCCCGCCACTCTTGGCTGAGTTTTGTTCTTCTCCTTGTGATAAAGGGCTCGGAGGAGGGAGAAAGGAACCCTGAAGAAAGGCAAAAGATAGGGGCTGGGGGGGATGTTGAAAGGCTCATATCATTTTCATCCTTGATCATAACCGAAGGGAAGCCAGGCAAAGTCAGAAGGATCGCAAGTCCCAGCAAACATAATCAAATTCCGATTTCATTACGAAGCTTTGCATAGCCTTGATAAGAGAGATGATTAGAAAGTCAGTGGTAAACTCACTTTATGGATCTTTATTTTAGAATTTTAATTCATTTACTCCAGCAAAACATTAACCTTTTGTTTTATTATATGTATTTCTAAGAGAAGCTCCTTAGAAATTCTCCAAATCCTCATTCAGAGTTATACTAACTTTTAAAAATACTGTGACAGTGAATATAAAAGAGGAACCACTTTTCAATGCTTTAGTATAAATATTTAATAATTTGGCAATACACTAGCTGCATTTAATTTATTTTTAATTTTGCAATGACTGCACTTTTAACTATTTAACATGCTATTCTTACATTGGAATCATGAAGTCAGTCTAAGCATTATAAACAAAATTGTAGACAGTATTCATCACTTTAAGAGCTAGTGGAAAAAATCCTACAATCTCTCTAGTTGTTATAATAATGATGTTGGTTTCCTGTTCGCTACAAGGGTAATTAATGAAGAATTTGGCTGAACTGCACATACCAGGCAGCTAAGGTAATACTCTATGTACACATTTCGCTACAGCATAACACACAATGCAGGGTTTGTTTTCTTATTTCTTCCTTTGAAGATCAATCAGGTCACTGGGCAACCAGAATATTGAGCTATAACTATTAGTACTTTGCTGAAGCTGTGTGTAATTTCATTAATTCTTCTGCTAGCGCTGTCCGTCTGAGATAGTGAAAATTTCATTACTGTCTCTGAATACATTTCATGCATGACAAATGAACAATCAATTAAACATGATTTTTTTTTCTTATTCTTTTTGTCCCATTTGTCCCTGAACTTTATTAATGTTCTACATGACATTCTCTCTTCCCTTCAGATTTTAAGTAATCATTGGTCTTTTAATAAAATTCACCTTTTCGTAGCCTAGAACAAGCTGACAAATTAAGAGAGAAAATACTATCGGTTATTCACATGGTCTTCTGCATGACTTCAAGCTATGTGATGTGCTTAGAGATTTGGGAATGAAAGAATCTGGATTTTGTTTTGTGTCTCATACCTGGTTGCACGCTTATCAAAAGCATTTATTTGAAATGTTGAGACTGAATGCAGTAGAAACAAACCTCCTTCAAAAGTAGGACTAGCAAAAACTTTGTCTGACTCTGATCAAGGGCTAATAATGAGTGACTTTGGGTCTGTTTTTTGACATGAGCTGGTATCTGATTTTCATCTCGTGCAATGCATTTCCATTTCCGTTGTGCAGCAGCGAAGCTCCTCCTTATCCATACTCGCATCTTGTCATGGCAAGCCGCTCCAGCTGTAAAGCAGGGCTCCAGGAAGTATAGTCTTTCCTTGCACACCTGCAGATTGCTTGATATGCTTAACAAATACTTCACACTTCACCCTTCTACAGTGAAATGCCAGAGACAGTAAAGCACTGAGACTGGCTAATCTGGAAATCAAGACTCTCCACTCTAATATCACCCGTGGATTTATAAGAAAGAGAGTGAAAAAAGTGGAATGGAATACAGAGATAGGAAGATTCCTGTTCGGTATTCTGAACATCTTTGGGTTTTTTCTTTAACGATACACTACTAATAAGCAAAGCTGCCAATTAGTTTCAGTATCCAGCATGGATTTACAATAAACTAACCGGTGTCCAAAAGCATTCACTCACAATATCTAATCAACCATCTTCTCAGAGATGGTAGAGGATGTACCAAAGGAAGCAAGGTCCACTTACCATGGATTTATAAACTACTTATACTTAGTTAAAAACACTTATCAATTATTTCAAAATACATCTGTTGGTGGCCAGAACAAATCATAAATTCATGCGATCAGATGAGCCTGAATGAACTGTCTGCCAGCAGAATTCACTCAAAGTATTGAAATAATAACTAAGGCTGCATAATGTTTGAGTTCAATCATGCATATGCATTTCCAGTACAACCAGTATAAAATATGTACATCTAGAAGAGAAAGAAAGACGTAAGCAAATCTTCTAAGTGCAAAACATCATTAAACCATTTCCATGTGAGTTTGTAGTTCGTCTGATGCATACTGTGGTCCGGGTTCCCCAGGCTGTACAACCCTGGTCTTCATGAGCTACTTTCTGTTATTGTCCCAGTTCTTCTGATACTGTTTGGGATGGGCCAAATACAAAACATGTCTTGAATGAAAAAAAATTACGATGTCACAGCAAGTCCTTAATTTTAGATCCCCGTTAAACAGACAAATAAAACACTATATCAAGCTTCTTGAATATCATAAAGCAAAGTTGCTTTTAAGGAGTTGTTGGTGGTGAGATTGCTTTGCAAATACACACATTCTGTCATTGTGCCAAAACTAGCAGCTCATTTAATTTTCCACTCTTCTCAACTGTAAATGCACACGTTCACAGGCACATCTAAGTGGTCTGTGAACTATCCGTCCCACATCAAGCAAGCCCAATGCACATAAAATTATTCCATTTACTTGGAACGGAGTACGCATCTTGCCCAGCCATGGTTGAACTCCTTCTTTTCTCTTCTTATTTCCCTTTCCAAAATCTCACCTCTCCACCATCTGGGAGGAAGGTTTTTCCCAGGGCGAACGGAGCAGCTGCTGCACAGCGCAGTAGGAAAGTTGAGGCAAGGTTTGGCAGGAGCACCCTGCTCCTCACTCCTACCCAGCGACGGCAGAAGAGGCTCCTCCGCTAGGCAGCAAGTATTAGTCGTGCAGAAAGACTTTTTTTCTGGGTGGAGATATGAGGCAGTGTTGCAAGAGGCATTCAAATGTCTCAAGTGATGTAGAAATGGTAGAGGAGGTACTTCTGGAACTTTTGCCTGCCTACTTCAGTCTGTCACTTGCTCAAATTCATTGGTTATTTCATAAAATAGTAGGTGCAGAATACATTTTTTGACCTGTATATCAAAATCATGAATATATCATGGTACCAGCTCTACTATCTATGAAACATACAAAGAAGAAGAGACACTTTCAGCCTTCAGACCAAATGTTTAATGAGGGCCACTGTGTCCCATAACAACGATCATCAAAAGGGACGTGAATAATGCAGCAATTGTTTCACTTACCGGTGCTTTTTTTAAATGAAGGTAACCTAATTTTAGTTCATAATTTTCTTTCAGAAATCAACTAGAGTTCTTTGTGAGCTGCTGCTCAGCGCAGTTTCCAGCACCACTGCCGCTACTTTCTGAAAAGCTCTTTGAGTCACTGTTTAAGAAAGAAAAGATAACACATTTTTCATCCTATTCTAGTCTAATTTAAGATAACATGAAACACTTTTCTTGCAGAAGTAATTTACTATTTAAAGGAAAGAGGAGGGGACAGTTTGTTTACTACGTTTTACTTTTCTGCTGAAACGAGGATGTGAAGCAAATGCTATCTATGTGAACACATTTCACATTTAAATGAGAATAGATGAAAAGTCCATTATGTTGGTCAAATAAAATGGTGAAAGTTGCATACTGCGACAGGAAAAAACCTTGTCAATTGACAGCCTTGCACTCCTCTCTTTGTTCCGTATTGGTTAAAACGTACAGCTGGTAGATGGGATCAGGGAAAACGAAGATTGTCTGTGTAGGTGATACGAAGTGCAACAATTCCACATCACAAGAAGATTAAGAGAGCTAGGGAAATTTTATTGTTCGGATCTGTGAATAGTGGAATGGGAGGTTTGGAACATTAATCAGAAATCTTGATGAAGTTAAAGATGCAAGATATTTCTTACATGTTCAAAATTCCCACTGACTTCGATGGGAACTTGGCATGAGCAAGGGATGCAAGCCAAGACATGAATTTACATACTTGGGGTAAACACAAGAGCATGGAAAAGCTCCTGTTGTTCGTTGCCAGTGAGTCACAGTTCCCTTATTTGCAGTGAGTCTCCTCCCTATCGCTAAGATAGGAATCAACTTAGTCCAAAAGAAAGGTCTGGATATTTCCCTTGTCTCAGACCGCCACCAGTTTGCCCCAGTGAAGAAGGACAACATCACATCTATATCTGGTCCAAAGTTTGCCCCAGTAAGGAAGGGCAACACCACATCTATATCTGGTCCAATACATTTGTAGTATGTGGTGAAATGAGTACGAGATTCAGTGAGTAAGATAACTTCTCGTGGCTCCTTTTTTCTTCTACACCATTTTGCAGATTTGCTTTGTGAATACAAAATTAAAGTTATGCGCTCTAATATGCAATTTTAATCAATTGATAATTACTTTTATAAAATGTGTGGTTAGCAAAGCTTTAACTGCATATATTACACCAATTCTAAAAAGCAGTATAAATTCACAGTATCTTTGATTTCTTTCAGCTGTAACGATTTTGGACGGGATAAAATGTCACGTAAGGGGATAAACTATCCATTCCTTTTTCCGTCTAGATTCCCACCCCCAAAGGTACTTGAGGGCTGTTATTTTTGTTGTATTCTTCCAAGAATTACATGGAAGATGTTCCAAACAGATCAAATGCAAATGATATAGTGGCATACTACAGGGAATTAAGAAAATTCCTATGTCTTCCATACTCATACTGTGCCACTTGCTATAAGCAGTATTCTAGGATCCACAGACTAAAGGGACTGTAATTCCTTTGCACTCCCTAATCTTACTTTTAAACCTTTTGGCAATAAATTTTATATACTATGTATTAAACACCATACTCACTAGTGGGAAGATAAACATACCTATGTATTCATGTTTGAGGGTTTTTTTTTTCTTACTGATGTGGAGGTTTTGTTTTGTTTACAGCTCTGCTGTCTATTTAAATTCTTGTTACGGTACTAATCCCTGGCTTTACCATGTTTCAACTCCAGCTGACTTAGTCTCGGCAGTATTTTTTCACACAGCTCACCAATTTGATCAGTCCAATTGAAAATATCTACCACTTAGAGTTGCAGCCAATTTGCTAAGTTATCTACCAAAGCTTTTCCAAAAGATTATCCTAAATTTGCTTAAACAGAGAAAATTAGTGTGGATGTTCTAAGTGACATCATCTTTTCCATTGGTAGAAATCTGCTCATTTATTAAATTTTCTTACAGACAAACAAACCGTCTCACCATCTTTCAAAAGAAATTCTGTGCAGAGAAAGATTGAAGCTTTAAATGCAAAGAGGACATCTGAATAACATAGCAGAGGTACTGGGTGATATTATGTGTTTATGCAAGACAAAAAAATAGTTAGTATTTGCTGAACAAGGTAAAGGACTAATAAAAAAGGTGTAAACAAATAATTTTTGAAAGGTTCTGGTTGTAGACCTGTTGGGTAGGGCTTGGTTTGATGCTACCTTAGTGCAGAGCAACTTGAAGCGCATTTTGCACGAGCCTCTTCAGGATTCCCACCAGTAACATGAGAGGCCGTCTAAACTGCAAAACACAGTGGCACATCACCTGGGAAAGCTAAAGCCTCCATGGAGCCAACTGCTTCAGCCAGGGACTTTGTGCTACTTGGCTAATGCTGAATAAACTGATGAAGGCCAAAAGTGGGCCGGTGGCTATGCGTATTAACGTTTCCTGACACTTTCCATTATAAAATGCTGATTTTAGTACTTTTCAGTTTGCCAACTGGTAGACGTTTGGGCTCAAATGTTCCTTTGTGTCTGCTAAAAGGTGGCTAAAACATGTGTTAGAATGTCTTTTTTGCCAAAACAATCCAGTCATTTCTGAAAATGAGGCAAGAAGTATGTTGTTTCACTGGTGATAATAAATCAGATAGGAAGGGGGAAGGAGGAAGATGATAAGGGAAGAATTTATTTAAATAGTTAATATAATTTGAAGCTGCAGACTGATATTTGGCAGCTGGGGATAACAATGTGGGATGAAAACTGAAATTTGGCTTTTGTTGCCTCTGTACATTATAAGGTTTTGGAGAAAAAATATTCAGGCTCAGCAGAGATTTCTTATGTCTTAAGCAGAGAATATCAGTGAGGGAAGGAGTGGAGGGGTTTCACTTATGGCTGCGTAACGTTTTTCTTGGATATGCAGCTCTGTGATATCTTAAAGCCAGAGGCACAAGAAGAGAAAACAAGCAACGTGAGTTGAGCCCAGTAGCACGAACACCTATTTCAGCCATGTAGGGTCAAACGATGGAGCTGTGGGGAATGGTCACAGTGAGAAAGGGTATCAAAGGGGTCAGGCACTGGGAGACTGGGACTCTACAATGTAAAAAGAGGGGAAAAGGTGGGATTTGCATTGGGGAATGTGTCAGAGGACTTTACGGAATAAAGATTGTAATTGCTATGGTGAAGAAAACGGGGCTTATACAAGCACCTAAGGGTTTGGAAGAGAATAAGATCAGCAATTAAAGTTTTTGAGGAATTGGAAGGAGAATCTGTGACAATAAAAACATACTGTCGTCTTCAACTTGGAAAGGATCCCAGCACTCCTGAACCGCTCTGTTACTGTATTAGCTCAAGTTATCGGTAGTCTGCATAACGATTCAGTATTTCCATTCATAGGTATCAGTATTATTAATAAATGTGTGGGAGACTTTTCTGGTGACATATTGCAATTAGTCATGTTATAAATCCAAATTTGGTAATACTTGAGTAAAAATTGCTTGAGCAACCTTAGTTGTGCAATCCCTATGGGCACACACCAAGAAAAAAAAAATAAAAAATTGCATAACAGCATGCTGTTTTTCCTTCAGGAAGCGCACACATACCTCATTCCATACCCAAGATGGGATGCTTCTGGGACAGAAACAGGGTTGTGTAGTATAGACGGTTGCTGTGGCCTGGATCACCCATTTGCAGCAGAAATTGGAATACGTGCAGTGGCTGAAGCAAAGACGGTGGGGGATGGGGAAAAGAATGTTTTAATGATTAATACAGTCAATGCCACCTTGGAGAATAGAGTAAACCTCTGCTAACCTTTCACAGGTGGCCACAAGCTATGAGTTTCCCAGTTTCCCATTGCCTGACTCGAGACCGTGGCCTGCTTTGCAGAAGAACTCTTGAACTCCCTCAGTGGGAGCTGAAGGTAACAGGAGAAGATATTTGAATACAGCAGGAGCTGTACAATGCCAGTCTTTGTAAAAAACATGCCTTGTTTGTCTTGAACAAGGACAGTTGAAACCTCAGTCTTTAAAGGAAACCCTTAGTCCATCAGTCCTTTCCCCATTTGTGCTGGGCCCAGGCTGGTTATTGGAGTAACATATTTTATAACTGTGAAGAACTCAGAACTAAATTTTATAGTCTGTAGGTTTTTCTATAGTATGATTATCACGAAGAACATCAAATAAAGTGGCTAAGACATATCTAGTTTTCTTTCTTCATCTTCTTCCTAGAAGGGGAAATGTCTGCGGTGTTTTATTTTGAATTTTCAAACATGACTGAATGTTCATGTATGCGGCTATTTGCTTTAGAGAAGACAAGACCGAAGAGCAGAACGTGGGGAGCAACAGTTGATTTTGGGTTCTTCAGGGTGCACACACTCTTACAGTGAGCTTAGGACACGTCTGTCCCCAGGCCAAAGAAGTTCTCCTTCTCTACAGAGAATGGCCTCAATTTGAAGCAGCGATAGTTCACGTCTTGTCCATATCTTCACCTAGAACTTCATGGTGTGTTTTATGGGTACAGTGTGTGTGGTGGTGTGCGTGAAGTCCTAGTCTCCCTCCTCCCCTTTTCTCCTCTGGCTAGACTGCCATAGGTCTTACAGCCCATATGGCCATGTTTCTTTCCCATGTAAATTTGAGCAGTGCAGGGGGAAAGAGATTTAGCCTGATGCCGAAAAGAATTTAGAATTAGCTTAGCAATCTACTCTCCTGAAGAGATGCACTGCAAGGGTCTATAAATTTGAGTCCCAGATGCCGCAGACTTTGAGTCCACATACACGACATTACTACAGTTCAGCTGGAACAGATACAAGATGATTATTCCAGGACAGGGAAAATATTAAACTACTAGACTATGTGATCTTGAGTTATATGCCAAGAAGCAATTGAGAAAAAGTAACAAAGATCAATGGATAACTCTGGAAGCTGGTGCTAGAAGGGAAGTTTAGACAAGTTTGTCATTTGGAAAATATTCTCTTGGTGGACTGGTTTTTCTATTGGTATGAACTTTTTTCACTTATGGCCAACATAAGTGATAACAGGATCATGAGACTAAAAAGCATTGAGAATCTTGGAGTAACTCATTTTAACATCCATCATTTACTTTGTCAGAGTTTTAACAGAGCTATAAGAAAAAGATTGAATAAGGTAAACAAGAATGAAAACAATGAATAAAGGAACACTGGAGAGTAAAGAAAAACAAGAGAAAAATAAGAAGAGAAAAATATTATTCACCTCTAAAAAAACCCCAACAAAACAGTAGTCAATTAATTAATTGTGATTACTAGAAATGAAAGCAGTTGTCAAAGAGTTAAAAGTTAAAATTAAATCTTTTGCAACTAAATTATTAGATATATCTACAAACATGTGAAATGTTTAAATTCCAGCATAACAAATGCAGACAACATGAAAAAACTTACAATATTGATGTAGAGTGTCAAGCCAGATAGCAAAAGGATAATGGGAATACAAAGAAGAAAACACAAGAGCTACATGAGCTCTCAAGAGCCGGCATTTTTTTCACGTGGAAATAGAGTAAGGTTGTGAGAGCAACGTTACACCTTTAAAACGTGATAACTTTAAAGATGTAAGCAGGAATAACGTAGATGAATTGTCACTTTTATCTTTTATGAAGATGGGAAAAAATATTCCATGTACTGGAGGGGAAAGGGGAAAACAGTGAGCGAGATCTACTAAAGAAGTGGAAGCTCATATTCGCATACAGAAAGACATCTGGAAATACTACCAGAAACTCTGTCACTAGCAGTGACTTTAACTTCCCAGACAGGTACTGGAGAACAAATGCTAAAAGTAAATTAAGGTTTATATGGTCTTAGACTCAGTAGCCAACAAATTCATATGCTCTTATCTGTAGGATCATACTTTGTTATTGCAGACTCTCTTTATTTGACCTTGATAAGTAGCAAGCATGTTGCATAAAAGCTAGCTGTAGAAAATAGACTTGGAAAGAAGTATCAGGAGATAATTCACTTAAATGAAACAGAAGGAAAACCACAAACTAGTCTTTAAAGCTTCTGATTCAAAGTGAAGACTTCGATAAAATAATTTTCTATTTAGTCAAGGTAAGCAGAATGAGAAACTTAGCTTTTCATTCCCCTTTCACTATAGAAAGAACCTAAATATTACCCCCCCCCCAAAAAAAAAAAAAACAAACCCAAAAAACTACAAAGATGCAGAAACCATGTGGAACTAAAGTAAAATACAGATGAGTATTTTATATGTATACATAAATAAATAAACAATTAAATAAATAAATAAAAGTATTTTATATGTTTACATAAATAAATAAATAAATAAATAAATACTGGAAATAACCACAAAAGAATGAAAAGCTTAATGGAATTGAAAATCTAGCAGATTAGAAAGTTATGGTTTAAAGTTTAGTACTTTTAGGATACGGAACAATTTTCCACATTCAAAGTGAGCTAGATTTAAAAAAAAAAAAAATATATATATATAAAAAAATATATAAATAAAAGAGAACTGGGTTGAAGTGAAAACCATGTATAGTGAAGGTGAGATAAGCATTAAGAAAGGTCCGTGTGTGGCTTTACGCTGAAGTTCAATTTTCAATGAGGTTACAGGGAAGATATGCGATACAAATTACCATTTCATATGTAGAAGAAGTATTGCTTCATGTCTGAAAACAGAGAGGGATCGTCACTATCCCAGAATCATGAGAGTACTGGCACGGTATTGCAGCTCCTGTAGTCGATGTATGAAATCCACCAGGTTTCAGTAAATGCCACACAACAGAAAAAATATTAAATATTACACATATTTAAGAAAGTAAAAAAGGATAAGCCTCACAACTGTGACTCTGTCAGACTGGTCTGAGCTATGTTTTACAGCAGGAAAGAAGGAAAATACAGAGATACGGAGAAAATGTGATAAAATGCAACTTGGGTTTGACAAAGACAGATTGTGCCAGACCAACCTGATATCCTTCATTGAGGAGATAATTGCTTTTCTAGACAAGGGAAATAGGTCTAATCTAGATCTAATCTACTTGGAAGCCAGGAAAACATTTGATACTTAATAGGAAATTATTAGTTAAACTAGAGACGATGATGATTAGGGTAAGAACTGAGAAGTGGATAAATAAGAAGCTGAAGGATCAGTGACAACAGGGTGGCACAGAGGAGCTATGGTGAAATTCATCATCAGTCCCGAGGCTGATACCAGCATTTTCAGCTGTGATCTTGGCTCATAAAATGAGAAAATGCTGATGAAATTTGCTTAATGGCATGAGTCTGAGAATCTTCATGAGTCCTAAAGACGACATGGTCTCCAGTACAAGAAGGTTAGAAACAGCATGTTGTATTTCCAGAGGAATTTCAGAAAGAGATCCAGAGATCTAAACAATTACCTGCACTGACCCCACATGGATTTTGGTGTTGGACTGACATGAATGCACGCGTTTTTACGTCTGTCACCTCCGCTAATGTTGATAAAATTGCACGTATAGACAACTAACTACACGGGCAGAGAAGTGTGTGTTCGATGGCAGATAATGCCATAAAATAGCTCAGTAAAGACACGAGCAATTGCACTTCAGTCCAATTCAGTTGAATTAGTTGTTTTCTGCTTTTTGTACTGTTGTTTTTACTGTATGACATTTTCTGCCTTGCCTTGGGCTTTTTGTACTGTAAGAAACAACTTCCCTTTCCTTTTTTTTTTTTTTTTAAATATATTTGAATCTGTAACTAAATAATTACACCCTTTCTTCCACCGAGAGGGCAGGCCAACAGCTGCCTCAAAAGCAGCAAACAGCAAGCGACCTGTAAGAAATGGAACATGATGCTAATAAAAAATTGCAATGGCTACTCTTCCTCTTGGAATCTGCTTTTATCACCTTTCTTTTGGCAGAATGCAAAGCCTCCCGCTAGGGCGGAAGAAGGCGGCTGCTCTTTCCTTGAAACAGGAATGTAATTCCACTTGAAGAAACGTCACAGTTCCAGGAGCCAGCTGACCGATTTCGACTGACCAGCTATTTATGCAGCCTCTTTATCTTTACCCCAGATATAATTTTAAAATGGTTTCTATTTAATTTTAATTTGTACGTGAGATCAGTTTAAATCATTGATCTGCTTGCACCTGACCAGTTTGTGTGTTTTCTTGCTGGTAGCAATAGTATTCTGTGTACACTTATGTTGCCTGAGTGATGATTTGGTAGCAACAATAGTGTTGTTATAAAACCATAATCCATAATAAGTCATCTTGGGAAATAATATTATGATTCGCAACTAATTTAAATAAAATCAAGTTCTCTGTTGAACTGCATATCACGTGCACATAAATATTTTATCTAAATGGCTGCTGTGTTTCTTTTGATACATCTCATAATTCACAATCCCTACAAATCTTTTTGTTCCCAAATAGTTTTAAAATTTCATACCTCCAGCTTCCAAAGGTTTTGAATATTTCTAATCCCTTAAGAATACTTATAGTTCACAGTGAACTGTTGAGTTATAAGCAAATGAATGAAACTACTGGTGAGTTCAAAATTGAAGAAGAGTTTGAGTGTATTACTACTGAACCACATGCTATTCTCTGGCAAGTGACATTTAGAGTTCACAAATTTGATTTAGTGTTGCATAATGTGTATAAGCAGCTGTAGCTCAAGTAACTGGTTTAATACAGTGGAGCATCCCTAGGAAATGCTACAGCCAGCATTTGTCAGCGACAGTCCAAGCATCTTTTTCAAATGAAAACTTTTGTTGAAAACTTTTGTTGAAAACTTTTTGGGATGTTAAAACAGTATAAAGATCGATATAGATAAAGATGTAGATGCAGATGTTGATACAGATATGGATGACATAGATATAACCAAGGATATCACAGACTCTTTGAACAAATCGAAAAATGATAACGTCAGGTAATTTATGGATTGAATTATCTGTTCAGTATAGTGATCTTGTTCTGATTACAAATAAATTTCAAATATTTAAGAATGTTTCTTTTAAAAAAAATTAAAAAGCATGAAGTCAGCAAACAAGCCCTTCTATAAATCACTTTTGGTCAATTCTGTGATCATTTTTTATGTAGGCATCTCTCTTTTTAAATTAGATAATACTTTTCTTCAGCAAAATGGCCATTATCAAGTAATACAACCCAAAGCACGTTTCTTTGACGTAAAAGATAAGACACGTGCTTATAGATTCCTTGCAGCTCTAATGTATCTAACCAAGCCTCATAAACAGGTCACTCATTTATATAAACTGTAGTTGTGAGTTCCAAAGCACCCTAGTAAAGCTAGATGCCCAGTTAATTTTAATGAGTATTAGGCTTCCAGCTCCCTTAGGCAGCTTTCAAAATGTCAGCCTATAATTACAAACCGCTTGGACCAAAGCCCATTGAATTTAATGGAAAGTCTCCCATTGATTTCAATGAGCTTTTGGATCATTGACTTTACTCTATGCACAAATATTTCTAAAGGATTTGGGTAGTAAACACCACATAATTTAGAAACACTGCTTTGCAAGGAATATCTTCACTTGTCAGCATGTTGGTCTATTTACCAAAAATAAGAATATGGAGAGCCATATAACTGCAGAAATATCATAAACTTTGGTGGGAAATGTAACACTAAAAAAATAAGATAAAATTAAATTAAAGGGAAGGCAATTCTACTACAGAGCTAGTCAGGACTGTTTTACTGAAAAAAGTAAATGAACCAAACCAGAAACTTTTGCAAGGAATGGCTGATTTTGAGGAATGTAACTGTTGGTAAGGAATGTTTCTAAGGTTTTGAAATTGTCAGGACTGTCCCTGTCAACATTTTCTAAGGTATAAATACTGGCTTTGGTTCCTTCTACTTGCAACTTTCATCTCATTATGGAAACACAGGTAATTCAAGAGGATTTTTTTTAAATTATTTAAAAAACACATTTTTTTCTGACCCAAAAGAAAGACTTTTCTGGGTTTTTGTAGTTGACCACAATATGTAAAGTTTCAACTTTGCACAGTAGAGGAAAAGTTTCCCTGCATAGCATTCTTCAAAAGTTTTAGCTGCATCTTTGTCTTATTACTAAGCTATATTTTAACAGCTTACAAGCCTACCTTTTCGTCCCTAGATATTCAGGTATCATTTTGCTACAGACACACTAAAAGCCTTTTGGCACGAATTGTTGGCAAAGTCACAGACAATACAAACAAAGGTGATTATACTGTGGAGCTCCTCGTGAGACAGCAATCCAAGCAGGTGGCTCAGCCCCAGGAACACAAAATGAGAGCATGACACCTGGTTTATCACCATGCTATAATAAAATGCTGGTAGCCAAAAACAGAGTCCCGAACAGGGAGTTCAAATGCAGGAACAAAGAGGGTTTCACAAACTTTTAGAAAAAAGAAAGGGAAAAAAAGGAAGCAGGACTGAAAACACCACAAGCAATAGTTAAATACAATGAATAAAGAAGTAAACTGTAGAAGATGAGTCATAAATCTCATAGAGTCACTGTGGGAAAGCAGTCAGTTGGAAATTAGCTGATATTAGGAAAAATAGTACGGTGCAGTGGAAGGGAGCTAGGGAGAGGCAATCTTCTGGCTTTCTTCCCTTGAAACTGGTGATTCTGAGAGTAGATGAACAGTCAAAAAAAAATGTACTGCAGACAAATGTTAACGTCTCTTCTAAAGCTCACCCTTCTAATTAGCTCTGCCTTATAATTAGCTGACGCAGACATGCACACACACATACACACACAGAGATGAAACTGCATCAAAAAGAAATCACAGTGCTGAGAGAAGTTAAGCTGTCAAACCTGGGAGATACAACCAGTGACTCTCATTTAACATGGCCATAAAAGACCCTGGAGCTATACTAAGTTGAGGTATACTTATACCCTACACAAAATGAAATGCATATCTGCTAAGAAACTGAAACTCCCATAAGGAACAACATTAGCATTTTAATCTGGATCAGGCTTGTACTTTTCATGGAATCATAGAATGGTTTGTGTTGGAAGGAACCTTAAAGACCATCCCTACCCACTCCCTGGGCAGTCCCACCCCCCTGCCCTGGGCAGGGACACCTCCCACCAGACCAGGTTGCTCCAAGCCCCGTCCAGCCTGGCCTTGAACACCTCCAGGGATGGGGCAGCCACAGCTTCTCTGGGCAACCTGGGCCAGGGGCTCACCACCCTCAGAGTAAAGAATTTCTTCCTGATATCCTAGCCCAGGATGCAGTTTTGAAATGAAGCTCCTTTCCGTACATACTGTGCGTTGTGGGGCGGTCTAGGAGTGCAACTGGATGACTGGTTCTCCACATGAGATACTTCAGTGTCCAGATTAGCTCTTGTTATGTCACTCTACTTGCTAGTGTAGGCATGGCCCCAGAAATCCATTGGTACAACCGTTGACCTGATGGGCAAAGAATATATATTTGTTACTGCACCGTTCCGTGTACACTTCAGTGAAATACCATTTCTTGGACAGGGATGCTGGAGTTGGTTTTTCACAACATGTTTGCAATGGCTTCGCAGCAAAAACAGTGAAACAGCAAGAAACAATAACCTAATCTTACATTGTTGCCTTTTACTGTTCACTTGAAACAAATCAGTAGTAGATTAACTCTGAACATTTAGGCAAGTCAAATACAAATTCATTGAATGTTTAATGGTTCTCTTATTTGAAACCAAAGTATTGGTCCTGTTGCTTGTCTTTACCAGCCATAAAACGAGAAAGTTCCTTTGTCCACATGTCTGTGTGTGTGTGAGTGAGAAAGAGCAAGATGAGTTTTCCGAGTGATTGCTTTCAACACTTTAGGCAAAGACAAGGGAAACGCCAAACTTGATCTCAGCTTTGTTTTGCAGTATCTTCACTTCTGCTATTGAGCCAAGATTATTTTTCCCAAATACAGCAGATTTCTACCTAATAGAAAGTAGTTAAGGAAAACAAGTACAAAATCCACATGATGGATCCTAGATTTACACCTATCCACAATAAATCACAAGTAGACAAACGATGACAGGTTATTAGAGACTATTTTTTTTCCAGATAGAATGTTGCGTGTTCTCATGATTGCATCTTTGTAGTAGACTGTCAGTTTTGACACGTTTTTGTTAAGAAAATCAAAAGAGTATAAAATCAGATGTTCCAGACATCATAAAATAGCATTGTTCTATTTCTATTGAAAGCCTGTTTCAAAATTTATCGCAAGTATTAATAATATAAGTAAAATACGCAAATCAGTGATAAAATTTTCATTCGCATAAAAATGTAACATCTGGTTACTTAGAATATTATTTTTTCCCCAAATAATTCATTAGTAGGAATTGGTTTATTTTCATTCCAGTTCAGAATGAAATTACATACAATGGAATTTTCTACAATGCAGAAATGCCAGTTTCCTTCAGGCACATATTTTAATTGCTAACCATTTAAGAATGCATTGTTTTGAAATGCTTACATGAATGAATTCTTCTGTGACACATTATTTTTTAAGGTTTATGTACCAGCATATTAGTTCTAGATGCAAACTGGGAGCTGACCATCATGAGTTCTAATAAATTCATTTGTTTGAATTTTTTCCTATTCATTTGGATCGTGGGTCAGGGAGTGAGCCAATGTATAGCACCTTTTTGCACTGATTTTCATGGTACTATATTCCTTTCTACCCACTGAGGACCTACTCTGCCCAGTTTAGTGATTAATATTTAATGTTTTCATGAAATCAAAGCGGATATCTTATCTTGCAAGAAACAGACACAGGCTATGGACTAACAGTTTTCACCTCTGCAATTGCCGAAAATATCACAATACAATCAACTGATTCACCATCACATCTTTGCTGGCTCTTGACATAAATATGTAAAATCTTGTGGAATCACAGTGGTCTGCAAATTATTTTTAATCTACCAATCTTATGAAATATTACTTGTATTGATACTGTCTTACAAATCAAGTTTTTAGTTTATCCATCTTTTTCACAGAATCACAGAATGGTTCGGGTTGGAAGGGACCTTAAAGACCATCTAGTTCCAACCCCCTGCCCTGGGCAGGGAGACCTCCCACCAGACCAGGCTGCTCAAGGCCCCGTCCAGCCTGGCCTTGAACACCTCCAGGGATGGGGCAGCCACAGCTTCTCTGGGCAACTCGGGCCAGTGTCTCACCACCCTCATAGTAAAGAATTTCTTCCTGTTATCCAATCTGAATCTCCCCTCGTTCAGTTTGAGGCCGTTACCCCGTGTCCTATCATTACACTCCCTGATAAAGAGTCCCTCCCTGTCCTTCCTGTAGGCCCCCTTAGGGTACTTTTTCTTTCCCCTCTCATTTATGGAGCGCCATGTATTCATTTGGTTATGATCTTGTTCCTTATTTTACATATCGTTCCCAAATGTGATTTTTTTGGCTGTTCTTTGCTGACTATTACTAACTCTTTTATGCCTAAGCTAGCCTATATTTGTGTAAAGACACCCAAAACGGCTTCAAAACTGGAACATAAGTAATTTTAAGTAGCCTGACCTTTTCTCAGTTCCCTATCCTAAGTACTGGTTCCACTTTGTATTGGATGGCTGTTCCCCACTGTAGAGGCTCCATTTACTCCAAAAGTTTCCCTCTGATACAAAAAGTAAAAATCCCTACGCTCTTTCAAGGATTTTCTTTTCCTTTGATATTTGGAACATGAAGAAAACACCATAATGGTTCAACTTTCTCACCTCCTATCAAAAGGTTTATTATTTTGCTCCCCTGACCTGGTCTTTCTTCTGTTATTAGTAACTGTGTGTATATAGTCACTGTTATCTTCTCAAGTACTCCTCAGAGAGTATCTAGATGCCATAAGAGCTCCATCTTTTGCTGCTAACAGATGCATCATCATGTGCATAAGCCTCTCTGCGGTCCCCACTGATATCTCAAACTCCGTCATTTGTCTGCTTGGTAGTCACCGCTTTGGGCTGCCCTTTTCTATCATCGCAGGCATTAAGATCTTGACACCCCTATCAGAAACTATTGTTTGTGTCATTTGTTGTATAGTACATATCAAGAGTCCAGCACTCTGTATGCATTGCAAAATGGCTGCGTGCAGGGGGTTCGTAACAGCTAGCTGTGACCTTGTTGAGCGATACGATATTTAAGAAGTGCAGTCAGATCTCTTGATATGAATTTCAAGAGTTTCCTAGAGTTGACTTTGCTTTTACGTTTTAATATTTTATTGCTTTGCTTTTTTTTTTTTTTTTTTTTTTACCTCCATTAGGAACTAATTTCCTTACTCAAATATCGATGGCTGTCATTTTTTTTAGAATTTAGATTATTTTGGTTGTGTTCTACAATCAGGCTAATTGTTTCTGGAAAATCTATTCCTGGTGTAACACAAAATGCTAAAGCCACGCCTGAAGATTTTATGTAAAAGGTGAATCTGCTTTTTCACTGTATTTGTGGGTGACGTAGTTTAATTCATTAATTATTAGAATGACTGACCCCACATTTTCTAGCTAATGTGCTGCCTTTAAAATTTAGGGTGTCATTTTATCTTTTTAGACTTTAGGGACTTAGACTTTCAGATTTTAGACTTTAGACTTTAGCCTTAATTTTTATCCTTCTGAAGCAAATTCTACACGCACAGATTAACGTCTGTAGGTGACTTATGAGACATTATGTTCCTTATTCCTAAAATTTGTAATCTATTCCCAAGATATCTAGACCATATATATTGCCTTGTCTTACTAAAGTCAAGCCAAATAGAGTTTACTGTTTTTTCTTTATTATGAGCCCCCTCAAGTTACTAGGCCTTTGTCTCAGTAATTCAGTGTCTTTATTAAGATATTAGTGCATATGAAAAGCTTTATTCTTCTTTAACAATTCATAAATGAGGATGCAGTCATGTACAACGTAGAGGAGGAAAAGACCACGATGTATCTATCTGCTTACTCTTGGTGTTCAGAGCCACAAAGGAAAAATATTCTTAATACAAGTCAAACTAAATATCGGTAACAAGGGAAAGAAAAATCTTTCTTCCTCACTGCCATTTCACTGGTGGAAACTTTATGTCTACTCATGAAGTTCCAACAGGGAATTTAGACAGCCCAGTAGCATATAAAACAAAACTGGTGTCGTAGTACACTAACTGAACATATCACCAAAACACCATCATCTGGTGACCGGACAAATTACTGAACCACTCTTCAAATGCAACATTTTATTTAGAACTGGTTTTTACTCTAGTTTTTTATATTAAATATACTTCACATCATTTGCTTGATGATACTTATATCCACACAGTGTTGTCATTATTTTTGACGATACTGCCTTCTATAAATATTTTCAGTACCAAGCAGCACTAATTTTCCACAAACTTGTGAAAAAAAGCCCTGCTTCAGTAACTAAGTTCCCTGTCCAAAATAATTAAAAAGCAATGACAACCAAGCTCCAAGGCATGACATCTGTTAACAACCTGGATTCTGCACCACTGGGCTTCAAAGGGAGATAAAGGAGAGAAGTCATGCTAATAACACTGTATGGTGACCATGATGGCAACAAATATAAGCCACATTTCAATACTCTTTGCAAACTTAGTTTAATAGTCCTACTAAATCATCCGTTTCATATGGTGAGAATAATGAAATTTCACCATGTAGTTTACAATTCTTCATATACCACGTGATTTAAATGCTAATGAGGATTTACAGTTCCCACTTTGCAGAAGAAAAATCTGGGAAAACTGGCCATTTTGTCCAGCCCACAATCAGAATGAAAAGGTGATAACCTGGGAATATGGGCAGGCACCATGGATGTCATTGTACTCCCATATTCCAGTCCTGCAACAGCGCTGCTACATAATTCTTAAGGGGGAACCTACATTAATCTCATAATTCATAGATTTAGTTTAAGTAAATCCAAATGTCCTGGCTTATATACAACTCTGGAGCAGTGAGGAGAAGGGGACATTAGGCATGACATTGATTTTTCGTCAGAGGAATCTGCTGTATTGCTTGTTAAAATGGAGTTCTGCGTCTAAGCCTGCATAAATGCATCTGCTGAGCATATACCCTTTAATAAAGCCAACTAATCTGTCCGTGGCAGTTTAAAAAGTTCTACTTCCAGTAATGTAGTCAGTTCTTCGGGCAGAGTTTACTGCCCTGAGGACAGAGCAGAGGAACGGAACGTGTTCCTGTGCTCAGCTGCTTTGGAGACAGTTCTCACGTCTCATCTCAAAGGATCAGGGAGGGCAGGTTTGTAATTAAGATACAAGCTTTTGCACTGAAGTTGTTTTGAGATTGTATTGAGATGTGCGAGACACGTGTTCCAGTCTGGTAATTCTTTTGTGCCTGACTGGTGTTCGACAGTGGCAAAACTTGATGTGGCAACTGCCTGACCTTTGGGTCAGCTTAAGATTCGCGTAATCTGACCATCAAAACCTTTAGGTTCAGCAATGCAACAATTAAGTGTCCTGCACTTGACTGGAGCCAAAACATGAAGTCTCTATACAAGGTGCTGAGGAATGAAGGGAGCTGTATTCAGTTCAGCAGAGAGGAAGAGAAGAGACAGTTTCCCAGAGAGGTGGTGGAGGCCCCATCCCTGGAGACATTCAAGGCCAGGCTGGGTGAGCTCTGAGCAACCTGATCTAGTTGAAGATGTCCCTGCTGACTGCAGGGGGGTTGGACTAGATGATCTTTAAATGTCCCTTCCAACCCAACACATTCTATGATTCTATGATTAGATCATGAGCCCCCCAAAACAATTAGCTCATCAGCACAGTACTATCTGAGACCACTTGTGAGCATGATCCAAAAGAGAAACACAGAAGCATGGGAAATTTTGAGGATGCTACCCTAACTGCCAGTATTCTGCATTGTGTCCTGGAAATTTACATTGTGAGGGCAGAAGCCTTTACAAAACTTGTCTTTAGCCTTTATTATTGAGTGGCATCACCGGTCCAAACTCAAAACAATAAAGCACCGCTGCTGGTTGATGGGCTGTATTAACATTAGTGCTGAACTTCTCGTCATTCTCAGCCCAGTCTCAATTCCACTTCCCTTGTCATTTCAAAGTCTGCAGTGTGTTGGGACCCAGATTTTCATCCACAATTTAATTTTACCAGTATTCACATGCCCAGGATGAAGTATGCTGTGGAAGTTCACCTGGAAAATTGCTTCTAGATCAAATTATTTCAGAGTCTGGTGTTCCCCTCTGTAACACACTAAGACAATTCCCTGAAACAAGCACTGTCCCCTAACTTAAATGAAGAGAGGGACAGAGTAATACTATAAAAATATATGTCAGCAAAAGAGAAGTGCAGTAAACAGCTTAAAATGCATGGGGAATCTGACTGTACTCAACTCCTCTACTGGGAGGTATTAGCAGTAGGATTTGCAGAACAGTGTAAGTAAGTTAGCATTTCAAATTACTTGAGAGCTGTAGCTCATTGCGGTTCTTTTGAAAATCTCAAATATAAAAATTAGGCATTATTAAAACCTCATATACTATATTTATTGCATTTTCTTCAAATACATTTTGTGGATAAAAATTATAAAAATCTTTAAAAACTGGATAAAAACTGAGTGGGCTTTCTTGGTTTAAGAAATCAATTCTTCAAAGTGTCAAACCGGAGTACAAAACAGTTTGAAAGCGAACAGAAACACTCTGACAGCTCTTGATCATCTGTCAAAGATTCAGTCGGCTTGCACGAGGATCATGCACATGCTTTGGATGCAGAAACAATAGAGTGAGCTATGGGTAACACAAGCATAGAGCTAGTCAGACTTTCCTAAGTCACGCGCTGCTCTACATAGACATACTTAAACTATTTTTAATGTCAGGTGACTCTGTTAAGTTGACACTTTCACAAAGTCTTTGCTCCTGATAAGTCCAAGTTCCTCTAATTTGTCTCCAGTTTCTCTACAGCTTGACTGTATTTGCACTAGTGCTAGCTTAGAATCAGGTCTTACGTGGAAGATTCTCCCGAGTCGTCCTGAGTCCAAGCTCCTCCTGTGAAAAGTCACCTGGAAATTTCTGACAGCAGCCTTCTCCCGTCTTGTAATAACCTTATTATCTGATCTATCCATTTTCTGAATCATCCCAGTTTCCCATTATCTTCAGTAAGCAGCAAACTGTATGCATGCACATTTTCCCTAGCAAAGTACTTAAATTTGAATTTCAATTAAAATATTTTTGTATAAAAATTTAAACTTCAGGATATTTAGTTTACCTTCCTTTTGCGTGATCACACTTCTTTTCCAACATCTCGAAGGGAAGACCAGGTATTTGATGGGGGACAATGTGCCTTTTTAGATGCCTTAGAAGACAAAACCCTGAGCTGGGAACAAAAATACTGAAATAGCATCATATTTTCTGAAAGGGGCTGGGATAGAATGCAGTCAGTCTGACATGGAATTTGTGCTCAGAGGGGCCAAGTAAAAAGAAATTCTTGAGAGACTGAATTAAGGGTTAGCAATGAAACTGCTTCCCATGCTGTCACTGAAAATAAATCTGGTATCATCTGTAAATCAAATTCCTGTAGATCAACAGTCTAATTTACCGATTTCAAAGTAAGTAGGATAAGCCCCAGGAATTTGAACGATCCAAATATGTATAACAGAAAGTTAATAAATAATGTAAGCCTCAATATCTCCACTGTTGATTGCAGCTATATGTCAGGTCCAGTGTTAAAGAAAGGAAAAAACTCTTGGAATACCCCATAACCCGGAACTTCCAGCCAATGATTATTCCCGGCAGGCTGGAAGTCCAGGGTCAGCCTATACGCGTTACTGTACAGTAAATCCTAAACATGTTGATTTAAAAGAGCTATCTTATTTGGCACTCTCTTAGAGCTAATTTAAGATAAAAGGCCAGCTCTGCTCTCAATTACGTAACTGTAAATCAAAGGAGTCTGACAGCCCTGAGGTAGTCTTACAACATGAGCCAACTAATGTCAAAATCCTTGGATTTATTTTTTGATTTATCTGAGTAGCTTTTTTAAGGACTAGAATAATTCAGTTTTCACAATAATTTAGCGGATATTCTGTGAAATGCAGTTAATTTCCATTTTCCTCATTAAGGAATTAGTGATTAAGAGAACGCCTGTTGACCTAACAAGTTTCCAGGTCAGTACAAAACCATGATTTCAGTTTGACTTTGATGGGAATAATGCCATGAATGAAGTATGTACTTAAGTGTCTTCCTGGGCTTCAGTTTGGGCCAAAACTCATTAAAAGCAACTGGAACTTTTCCACTGAAGTAAAAGAGATTTTGAACCAAGATCCACTTATGGCAACAAGCATTGTATCCATCAAGCAAAAGGTAAACTTAGCATGTAGTAAAACGATTTTTCAAGTCACCCGGCCACCTGCATTTTGAACTGGATATGAGGAAAAAGTTCTTCACTGAGAGGGTGGTCAGGCACTGGAACAAGCTTCCCAGAGAAGGGGTCGTGGCCCCAAGTCTGTCAGTGGTCAAGAAGCATTTGGACAACGCTCTTTAGATATGTGGTTTAACTTTTAGGTTGACCTGTGCGGAGTCAAGAGTTACACTCAACGTTCCTCATGGATCCCTTCCAGCTCAGGATATTATATGATTCTATGAACTGATTTTCAATACAGTTAAAGTTATAGTAAGTTTTGCAAGGCTTAAGTCAGCTTCTTTGCAGATCACGTGTGTACATATATATATGTATATATATGTGTGTGTATATATATATGTGTGTATATATGTATATATTTGGTTTTATTATTATTTTAAAGATCAAACTCTGTTTTCTGGTATTGTTTGTTGGTTGACAAAACAGATAACAATCCTTGCCAGATCAATGCTCAGCTGTTTTGAAAGTTGAGATTCCATAGCAATATGTCTGGCATTTCAGAGTACAGGAAGGCAGGTAGAAAATTAGAGTAGCCCTGTAGCACGGAGTCAGCATACTCTAATAGAAACTAATATTTCAGTCTCTAAGATTAATGCAGCCATTCATTTATACTTTGTTTTGGATACTGATAATGTGCCTCAGGCCTGGAAGATCTGACAATGCAGGGAAAGAAGATACAGAATAACTGCTTAACCGGCTGCAATACCATTTCATCATTTCTTCCTCACAGGAAAAGTCAGAGGCAAAAAACCCCCCTGTCACCGGACAAACTGAACGCTGTATTCGTGTGCTCACAGCGTAGCACTTACTGCTACATACAGCAGCACAGGGGCCACATTTTTTTTTATCGTGTTTATTTCCGTTTCAGAGTCAAACAGGACCAGTTTTTGAGATAAATTTACTGAACAGACGAAAAATTTCAGACATACCAGTCTTTGAAGTTCTCAGTCCTGGAATGCAGTTGCAGTGTTTATTTTGTGAATGAATCATTTTGTTGACTAAGGTCCAATAGCCTGTTATCTACTGGATCAAATAGCGTTGGTATTTGTTGTAGACTTCTTCTTCCCTGACCTACTGGACATGACTTTGTTCTTCTCACAATCATGCTATTGTGTGGCACCTGCTGAATTGCTGCAGAGGCTGGAGGTACTGCCCTCTTTCCATCTGCTTTCCCACAAACACTGATTTTTTTGCAAAATGGACTGCAGGCTCCAGAATATGTAGCGTACCGGGAATTTTCAGATGTCTGTAAATGTGCTCTATTCATTTTGTCAGAACCAGTAAACCAATTAAAATTGCCTTGAAATAAAAATCTTACAAGAACAGATGGGCACCATTCATACTGTTTCCCTGCTTACGAAGAAGTGTGGGAAAGCACTTAGCAAGCAATGAAAACTACTATGTTGAAAGGGATTTGAATAATGGTTATGAAATAGGTTTTCCTATTTGCATGAGCTGCAATTCACACACTTGACAATTTACATTCAAAATACAAGCCATTTCCAGGATGTGTATGGCTCACGGAGAATAAACACAAACACGCAGTAATCTGCAACTGATATGATTTACAGTGGTAGCTTCTCATAGAAAATATCATCTGCCCACTGGGACTCCTGCCATTTTATTGCTCAGACTACCCTTGTGTCATATAACTCCTGCAAAAAGAAATAAGTTTTTCTCCTGGGGACAAATATGCTAAGATGTTCACTTATTTAATTTTATTGGCATCTTATGCCTACATTTTGTCAACAGGAAACTGTAAGGTCTTTTTTTTTTTTTAGGTGGTGTTAAACTAGGTAACATGTGTCATCTGCTGACAACTCCTGCTTTTTCCTTCAGACTCATTATTTCCACCTAAGGTATTTCTTACCTGAATTAATATTTTTCCTCGAAATTTGTGTGTCCCGTTGTTTGCTAGCACAATCCTGGGGTTTTTCACGCTGCATATAAGGAACAACGAAAATAATGGAAACTGCATTTAGTATTTGAAAGAGTGGAGAACTTCAATATCCAGGCTGCATTTAATGGAGAATTATTGAATTTACAAGATTTGTGGAGTTCTTTTAATGTATGATTGGGTAACGATGACTGGATACTACAGGCACTTGTGATTCCCATTTCATAACCATAGAATACTACAAGCTAGAAAATATTGACGTAATCCATCTGCTTGAATATACTGATATAATTACAAGGAATACGTTTCTTGTATACTTTCCGTTTGGTTGTTACATATTTAATGGAACCATGTACCTAAAGTAGTTCTAAACCATTTTTATCCTTGGACAGTTGCAACTCTGGATTGTGTCACAAATACTTTTACTCTCTATGAATCTTAAAACCCTGCCTTCCTTTCATCTCCATTCACTTCTGTTTCATTCATGGCTTTATGGTGTAATTTGCAATGATAAATCTGCAGATTAACCCTTATGCCTGTGGAGGACATTATTGATCTCAATGGTCTTACTTGCACAGGAACCTACCTACTGGGACATCATTCTGAAACTAGTACCATAAACTGCCTGAATAGATGTCACTAACTAATTATCAACTAGTCATTAACGAGCTAATGACATTAATAGATGTGATTAACTAGTTCCATTAACAGCCTGAATGGTTCCATGAGCCACATTTCACTACGATTTTCTGGTACAATAATGATAACCTATGGGCCCTATAAATTATAATTATTTTATAGGTATCCATTTAGAAATTATGGTGCTAATCAAAGCGGCGGTCGTTATCAGAGTCATAAAAATGACCCAAGATCATCACTGGTAAAGAACTCTATTCCTTGCCCAGAAACTTTGTACCTATACCTAACAAAATTCACTAGTGAACAGAAAGATATAAAACCAATAGTGTTGTCAGAAATATTAACAAGGAGAATGCGTGTTAATAACATAGAACTGCAGAGTTTCAGAGCCTGGACAAATAATGGCATGGGGTAAAATTAACTTGCAAATCTGGACCACAGTTTGTTCTCAGTTACAATAAACCACAGCATAAAACCAGAAAATGTTCTCACTATTTCTTTAAAGATTTGGTAAAATTAAAGAGTATTTAGTGAGGAGAATTACTAAAGGATTAGGCATGCTTATGATTTCTGTTCTTTCCTTGTTACTTTGATGATCTAACACCTTCCTATAGTTTCATTTTTACACACGATGCATAGCTGGATGTAAGAGAGGCAAGAGACACTTGGTAACGAAATGGGAAGTGTTTAAAAGCGCAAATCCCTGGTAGGCAGAAACTGCAGTGCAGTTTGAATGACAAAAAGTGTAACCAGAAATCAGAACATTCCTTAATTGTTTATTTATGATACAAATGTTAATTGCCTTATGCCTTACATGGACTGTACAATAGGACAGGTTAATTGGGCTGAGAAATGGCTAGCTCTGAAGGTGCAAGCTCAGAATAATTAAAACTCCTGCATCATGTTAACAGAACTCCCTTGTTGTTTGGGCTCCGAGGATATTGCTTTGCATTTTCTTTGCTTTCTCTTGCCATTAAATAGTATGTGATTTCTACCATAAATGAAGAAATCCAAGGACAGGGCTTTGGCTGACTACCGATATCATGTGAGACAGATTTTCCTGTGGATTTGAATGCATTGTGGGGAATGAAAGGACTACATCAGTCTGAATGACTTACAGTGATCCTTTCAAAGCCTTATTTACATCTGCCAGTACTAAACCAGACAGCAGGAGCCCGTAGTACTGCCAGGAAATAAAGTGGCCTCTAATTGCTTATATGTTGATTGCAAGCTTTTCAGAAACAAATCCATCACGTAAAATATCTCCTAGGTCGCTGAGCGGTGCAATGGTCACATGCCTACTTCTTAGAAGGGCAGCCGAAGAGAAAGATGAGGGCTTACAGAGGTGGCTAGGCAGGAAAAAAATAATTTACAAAGTGGAATCTAATTCTCACTGATCCTTATTCACACCAAGGCGGCTTTACAGCACACCAGCAGCATAAAAAAAGGATGAAGGAGGTGTAAATTACAGTTATAACTGCAGCATGGCAATACAGTGGTGTCAAGGCAGCATAAAAGGCCTTTCTTTATTGCAGGCAAGGATTTGACAACTGCTGTTCTTCTAGTTGTACCTGAGCAACCCTGAAACTATCTGCAGCAAAACAGAGCTCAGGAAGGCTAACACCGGCCACTTACCAGGCAGCACTTTGCTAGCACTATCTGTAACGACCCACCTCCTACTTGCTCTAGCAGGTTTGTTCGAAGCCAAAAGAAGTTGCACTGAATAAGCTCTAATCACTTTTTTTTTTTTCCAAACAGTAGGATGGTCCTCACTGTGCATAAGGACCAGATCCATTCAGTGACAAAAAACCATTTGATCCAGAGAGGCACGAGGAAGAAACTTGAAGAGAAAAAAAGTTTGGGATCAAAAAATAAAGGGGAAAAAAAAACCCCAACCTTAAAGAAGAGAACAGGTTGCGCAGAGAGGTGGTGGAGGCCCCATCCCTGGAGACATTCAAGGCCAGGCTTGATGAGGCTCTGAGCAACCTGATCTAGTTGAAGATGTCCCTGCTGACTGCAGGGGGGTTGGACTAGATGGCCTTTAGAGGTCCCTTCCAACCCAACACATTCTGTGATTCTATGACTCTAAGTGAAATACATGGTTCTCATGAAGAAGGGCTGTGGATCAGTCAGACGTTCCGCACAGGACTCTATCTCTCGTGGGATAGCTTCACCTTGATTAACATGGGGGTGCCTCTAATTCTCTGGAAGTTTCATTCTCCCAGAGGCTGAATGGAAACACCTCAGAGAGATAAGCTGGCGTAAGGAATTTAATTAGGAGATTTTAAACCTTTCCTGTCCAATTTTTCCACAAGACAGAGCATTCTATTCTGGTTGAACATAAATCAAAAAATATCTTCGTTCTGGAAAGGACAGAGAGAGAAGGTAGATTTATATGTCTGAGACAACTACATTTTCTCTTGTCACATTAAGACTGAGAGAAACCCATTGTGTTCATAAGTTTTTGTTCCTTCCTGCTACTGAAGGACACAGTTACATAGAATTTTCCGCTTCGTTTTGGTATTTAACTGTTAAAAGGCAAAACATCATGAGGAACTGCTGTGTGCACTTTTGTGCGTAGTGTTATCCCATACACAAAACTATGAACTGCGCATTTGCTGATTTGATATCTTGGCTGTATTCTGAATAATCACTCTCTCAGTTTAACTTCCACGTGTGTTACTGGGCTTAGAAATCTTAGAAATGGAGACAATGTTCATGTATTTTCATTTGCAACTTTTGATCAAAGTAGGTACGGAGTTCTTTCTGGACCATGTTCTTCTTGGTGTAAATCATCTGGTGATCATCCAAAGCATATCATTATTTTATGCAAATAGTTTCAAGAATATAATCAAGAGACGGTAACCCCCAGAATTCCCCTCAACTCCTAACTCAGCAAAAATGGGCGATAAGTTACATGTCATCTTCATCACTTTCTACAGGCCAGCATTTTTCTTCTGCACTCATGTACAATCTTGCTGGATCACCCTTTTCAGGTGTGTTTATGGTGCATTCAATTACTAAGGGGTGGTTTTGGATTTCTCATCGCCTTTATCAACCAGATTAGAAATGCCTCCTTTCTCATGAATTTGCTGGGTTTTGCAGAGAGGAGTTCTCTTCCCGGGAAAAATCAAAACATGGGAGAAAGGTTGCTGTTTGACTGCATTTTTCCCACATAGCACTGCAATCAGGCTAGCGTTTTTACTTTTGGAAACACAAACGCTCTCTAAAAATAGACTCAGGTAATACTGGCAAACATCAACATGAAATATCAATGGTGAAGTTCAGGGACTCGCAGCTGGCTCCTCTTCTACTCAAGTTTCAAAGTCATTTAGAAGTAAAACTTCCCCTCCCCCCCTCCTCACATACTTGCGGTCACTGGGAGGCTTCGGTAGAAAGGCAGGTATTTTATGTACATTTTCAGTGTAGCATCCAATTCTTTCCTGTTTATACTAGTCAATTAGACAAAGGCTCCATTTACTATTCAGCATTGCCACAGCTACATACTTTTGGCTCTGTGGCTGGGAGGTGTGAGCTACTCACTTCCCACAGGAGCCCCAGACAGTCTGTTAAAGTAGTAGCATAGATGCGGACATCAAACCGTAATGCACACACAGATGTTCCAGAAAGACAGAGTTTGGTCTGCATATAAGTCTAATTCCAGGGGAAGGTAATTGCCTCTGCATGAAAAGGTCAGCCAAAAGACTCATCTAAGCTTGTGAAGGAGATATCATCCTGATAAAAAAAAAATTACCCCGACAATTTTTTTTTTACATTATTTCTACGTTTTAATCATTCTGGTTTTAACCATTTTAATCACTCTTTGATCCTTGGTTATATTTTTTCACATGCACCTGGATGTCTGCGAGGTACCACTCAGCAGTTCACCGCCCAGCCACTTCCCAGACATCTTTCCTAGCGTAGAGACACTAAGCTAGAGCAGGGGATGTCCCTTACCCACTCACAGGTATAAGAGAGGAGAAGAAAGAGGCACTTTCAAGGCAAAATCCTCGAGAACAGAATTTAAATGAAGGACAAAACGTTTTGTCACTTTTCAAATAGCGGCGAGGGCTTTTCCTGCTTGTTTCATACCAGTACCTGTTCCTGAAATAAAACGTGGAGTGGGTTAGAAACGGTGGATTATATAAACACAGGGTTAGTGACTACATGTCTTTGACATGCTGAAATTAGAAATGCTAAATTAGAAATGTAACAGATCGTTTCAAATACATATAAATCCTGGCTTTCAAAGCAATAGCCAGCCCCTACTCTTTTTGCTTACCGTCCCAGAAACAAGCACGTACTGCAGAGCCTAGAGAGCTGGATGGCGAGAATGTGATGGCAGGAAGGCACCTCTCCTTAAGCAGATATGTTATTTTACTGGGGAAATCCACACTGTGCCTTGGCTTTCTGAAGGAGTTGCTTAAAGTTACCTGTGTGAGATTTCATTGGATTTACTGCTTATCTTGTTTTAGTGCAGTCAGCTACGGAAATGAATTCTACATTCGCATCAAGAAACTTTTTATTTCATATTTTGTTCCAGCGAGTCTAAGTGAATAATCTGCATGGAAAGACCCGGGTTTCTGCTGTCACATCACTGTTCTGGGGTTTTTCACGTTGTGCAGCAGAGAGAAAAATAAATTCTGTGATTTCTCAGCACTGGTTGCATTAATTAACACTTCACGGCATGAACTACAGCACACCCCCACACAGGCTCCCGCGTCTCATTATTTCCATTATCTAGCATTCATTTAGGCTTCACAACATAACATACAAAGATTACAATGTTAATTTTTAAATGAAACCCAAAGGCAAGTTTAATTTTAAAGAGCATTAATTTTCACGGTGAAAGACTTCAGCGGCTTGTCTTGTTCGAGGATGTTGATATTAAATTTGCTATTTAATAAAGACTGATGAACAAACGGAGGGAAGTTTGTCGGTGAGGGTTTGTCAATTTTGCTTCCTTTCCTCACAAGTTAATGACATTTGCTTCACAGACCGTCCCTAATGATGCAAAGGAGATCTGGCATCGCGCAAGTTGCTGCCGCTGTCTTAGTTCGGCGGCATTAGGCAATCACACAAGTGTGGCACGTTAGAAAGAGATGAGGAAGACACTTACTGAACTAAAATACAAAGTTGGCAATTTGTTAAACAAAATGAAAGGATGCCTATGTGCAATTATTTAATATTTGTTTAGTCCTTTTTCTTTTTGGGGATGAGTCACACTTCAGGAGAAGTTCCACATTTCAGAGGCAGCACAAAAAAAAAAAAACCCCGACGGGAACAGCATGGAAGCAAAGCACTCTGTACCAGCTGGACCTGAAAGACCAAAAAGGGTGCCGATGCCTCTCCTGTTCCAATCACAATAGCCCCAAAATATGTATTTTAGATTAAAACCACAGAGTCATGATGGTTGGACTCGATGATCCCAAGGGTCTCTTCCAACCTAAATGATTCCATGATTCTATGAGTCTATGAAAAAACCTTTGGTTTATTCAGTTTAGGCCTTTGACAAGGTCAGTGACACAAAGACTATACTGAGGTAAGTTTACTTTAGCTGCCTCCCCAAAAAACCAAAAAGAATCATATTTAGGTCCTACAGCCAAAGGCAAAAAGAAGATGTTTTTCTTATTTGCTTTTACACCTCCAAATCAACCATCAGTGGGGAAAAAAAGATAACTGTTCCCATGTGAACTTAATCCTAGACAGCTGAAACCTCGTATGAATTTATTTCATTAGGTTTGGGCCACAACTCCATAAAGAACACTTGTGAGTCTCTAATGCTCTCAAATACAGATTAAAACCATGTCTCCAATGTCTCTCGGGACAGATTGAAAAGTTATTTTGGAGCTCGTTTGATTGATCTGCAATGAAGTTAATATTCTGCCTGTGTGTACTGTTCATAGTTGGATTGCCATTACTTTCCTCTGGGTAGGTAAGATAAGGAGATACCAGAGCAAGCCTTTGAATTGAGACTGTATCACAAAGTAAATGTTTCAGAAGTAATAGTATTAGTTCAGCTGTTCTTTCAGGATGGCCTACTAAACACCACGTCTAGTGCTGGGCTCGTAAAAATAGATGGCAAGGTATTGCAAACACTCCAAGTGGCATTACAAGATCATATTTCGGTCCTTAAAAACCGTTTTCCCACAGACGCATGACTGCAGTTTCACCGATGACGGTGGGAATTACTCACTGATATCGGTGCCTGGAATGTGGCTCGCTGCTAGCACAATGTTTGCTTTCCCATCGCTTCCAAAAATGGAGGGTATACTGCAGTTTTTCCTACCAGGCTTTAGTATATGCTGGCAGTTTATTTAAATTAACTTGATTACTCTAATCATATAAACTGCTCCTGAAATGCCTATTTTTTAGGAATTCTTTAAAGAGACAGTCACTTAATTTTCTCCCTAGTAAACTCAGGCCCTGTAAATAAACTGCAATATGACAGTTTCCTTCAGTAAGAGCCAGGTTACGACCAGATCATAAAATCAGAATAAACTGAACCTCGCGTCTGAAATGATAGAAATGTTGACGCTTGTCTTCCCACCCTTAATTACATTACACACAGTCAACTCAACCCAGCCATTATGTGTTACGCTGCATTCAAACCCTTCCAGAATGAAGATGCTCAAGTAATTACGAAGAAAATAGACTAATTTACCCCTTTTTAGACTGTTCTCATCCTACTGGAACCCCATACATTTTGTGAATGTGAGATAGCCGGTGCACGTGAGCCTCAGATCGCCGCTATGTGCTAGAAGTGTGGAAAGAGAGAAGCAGCACTTTAAGCCCGTGGGTGGCGGAGATAATAACCAGACAGGCCTTATACAATGTACTGCTGTGGAGATAAAATGTCACGGGACCGATGCACAGCTTCTGAATAAAAGGGCGTTAAGGTGTGCAGATACCTTGCGTAAAAGAAAAGAAAGATGGATTGATGAAAGGAAGTTTAAAAATAGGAAATCAGACTTTTTTTCCTTCCGGTATGAAAGGGAAGCTCCCTGATGCTGGGGTTATTCATTACACCAGGACAGAAGCAATTTGTTCAACTATAGCGCAGGCAGTGTCAGCACTTTCATTATAAATCCATTTCTAAGAGGCCTAAAGCCTGACCGTAATAAAATTTTTTCAGGCCTGAAACATTTCCTTAAAGGTCTCTCCCTGATCATCAAAAAATACCACAGACTTAAGTGTAACTATTTGTTTCGTTTTCTGGTTAAAAAACAAAAAATAAAAATAACAATTTTAATGATAGCACTTTGCAACATCTAGAGGGTTTCCTTCACTCATTCTTTTAAATTTGTTGCAGCTGCCCCAAGTGTTTCCTTACTGGGATGCCCAATGGCTTTATTTTTTCAGACACATTTAGAAGCAGCAAGGGGCAGCTGAACCATCTTCCTGCTTTTCCCTCTCCCCCCTCTCCCCCATAACTTTAGGCTCTAGTAAGTAGGTAGCTTACAGTGATTTTTTTTTTTACCTGTATGATGTATGTGGCCACTCAGCTTCTGCTTCTAAACACTCATAAGCAGCTGAGTTTATTCTGGTAACAGCCTGTTAGTTTCCTGTGGTAATATTCAATGTTATGTTGGCAAAACTCTCAGTGTGTTTTGCCCTCTCCGCCATGCCACTGAATCTAAAAGAGAGCAGAGGTTGGTAAAAATCAGGTGAAATCTGTCTTCCCACAGGTTAACATTCAGAGTCCTTAAAAATGTGGTTTGATTTGGGTTTTTTTTTTTTTTGGTGGTTTTTTTTTTTTTTTCTTTGATCATCTTTTTGGGCCTAGAGTAATGCAGAATTCTGCACATCTAGAAAACCTGACAGACGTTATTCCTAAACTCCCTATATTCCCCTATATTCTTCATTCTACAGCTTTTATCTAAAATCTTCCCCAGACAAGTTTGTCATTTGAGCTTGTCCCAAATGTGCTTAAAGCAACGTCGCACACAGTTTTAACATCCTCCCAGGGAAGCCTGTTGTCCATGGGCTTCAGCAGGTAAATTGCTGCTTTTCAAACGAGGGAGATTTATTCATGTAGTCTATTTTCCATTGCTTTGCCGAAAAAGCAGCCACAATACAGCGTGCAATTTCACAGAAGGCTAACAAAAAGAATGCATCAGCGTAAAGACTGGGTCTTAAAAAGTTCTGTCAGCATTGCGGCCCAGTGGACTATTGCTTTATCTTGTTACAGTTCCTGTGACAACCGAGTCCTGCATTATAGTACTGTCATTTAATTTTTCCTGCAGCCCATTTTCCATTTCTTGTGAGTTCTTCCTCTTTTTTTTTTGGCTTTACATACTTCCTTTCTACTTTTATGCATTTGTCAGCGAATGGAAACTGAGATTATGTGCATTAATAGGACACACAGTTTGGTGATGTTAAAAGTGTAGGTATTGCTTTCTGGAACTTTAAATTAAAAATTTTCCACTGCAATTACTTTCAACAGATTATTACTTTAACTTGTATAACAGTTAAACAGATTTAAAATTAATTAGTTCCCAAGCAGCTCCAAAATTAGTGTGGGATTTTTCAGTCAATGAAGTAAAATGGCACAGAAACACGATCTATTTAAGCAGAGACGTTCTAGCTAAAGTTATTTAAATTATAGCCCCACTCAGTATCACTTGATGCTGTACTACAGCAGAACACTTTGCGCGCTCTTTCATAGAAACAGTAACATTCAAATAAATTTCATCTCTACAAATAGCCCGTGCAGAAATAATTGGTCATTAGCATAATTTCATAGCATTGGGCAGTGCAGAACGGTAGAGGAAAACTTCAGATTATTTACCACAGGCCTTATATTGGAAATTAGTATAAGACGCACGTTACTTGTTCCTTCCTCTAAGAGCCCCAAAGCAGCAGCGAGTTGTACGCTAACACCAGCCATAGTGAGAGATAGCGAGAGTGCTGCGGTATCTTCTGAATATGCTGACCCCAAACTACTTTTTCGATGAATTAGGCTTCATTTCCCTTTGGTTCAATCTCTCCGAGGCCCGCGGATCTTTCAAAAATTAATTTGTTTCCTTGCCTTGCGCACTGACTTTCTGCCAAAAGGTCATTAAAAAACAATGCTTTGCCTCCTTCTGCAGTTCATAAAAAACATTCTGCACCCCAGAAGCGTAGGAAAACTTGAGAGTAATTAAGTCCCCCTCCTCCCCCCCTCAGCGTTTTTAATTGATGGCATTTAAAAACTAAACTCTGGAGGCATGAACTGTGTCAGCTGCTGATGCATTGAAGGGTTTGACTAGTGTGCAGATTACCTCCACTACATTAAACTCTCTTAGCACTGCCAAGTATAGCATTAGAAAATTCCAGCGTGGGATCAGCTTGGGGTTCCTGACTTGTCATGTCTGGGAGCTGAAGGCCAGGTGCTTCTTTTTTTTTTTTTGTTTGCTTGTTTGTACGAAAGGCAGCTCTTATGAGTCATGACAAACCCATGGCTGACACCTTTCTGCGATTTTTTCAGGTGCTTTTAAACAGCTACCCGCTTAACGGTAGAAAAGCGGTGTCGTTACTTGGCGAAGCGAGTACAAGCGGTCGTGTGTGTTTCAGAGAGGTGAGATTTTGCAGATTTCGCTGAGTTTCACCTCCCTGCTGGACCACGGACTTGCTCGGCGGCCTCCGTCCACGGAGGTGCTTTTCCTTGGGGTTCGCTGTTTTTTGTATCAATCCCGGCACGGAACACAACCGAAGCGACTGTCTCTCGCCCGCTTCGTGCACTGAAAACTCGCAAAGCTGTGAATGTCAGGTGATTTCGAAACGTTATCTCAGGCTGAGGTTAAATGAACACGGGGCTGGGATTCAAGCTTACCAGAGAGCACAAAGGACCCTGATTGCTTCCACTCTACATACAAATATTGGTCTGTGTGCAGGGGTTGGACCAGATTCCCTCTATCAGTTGTTTCTGTCAGCAAGTCCCAGTGATAACTCTGTGCCGTGTTCCTTTAGCTTACCTCATATTTCCTCCCTCTTGGAAAAAACTTTAACTCCTTTAACTCCTCCGCACCAACTTCTGCTCCGAGACAGTTCTGCTTGCTTTAACGCATTCTCCCGAAGCAAACGGCAAATATTGTTTCGTGTGTTGGGGTGTTGGCTTGTTTTTCACAAGAACAAGGCAGAAGGGGGACTTGTGATGGCTGATCGTGATGCTCAGAGGAAGGGAGGCTGTGAGCGCTGCCAAATTTTTATCACGTCAGAACATTTTATCGCCCTGGAACATTTTATCATCTTATCCATGGCAAACTTTCCATTGCCATACAAGTGCAATCCCAGCCTACTGAATGCATGAGAGTGACAACGGTTTGCTGAAATACCTTTCGGATGACTCTCTTTCTCTTTTCTCTGACAGTCGTCTCATTGTCTGTTCTCATTATAGGAAAGGACATTTGTGTCTCTGAAATACTGACATTCATCTTTATAGTTGAAATATTTATTTTACTGTCTGGTTTTTATTTTAATATTTTATCAAAAATCCAACATGTGCCCAAACTAGAGATGAAGAAAAAAACCTGTGTCATCACCTGCTAATCCAAGACAAAGAGACTTCTGCAATTTATAAGCCAACATACTCTAACAGTAATCCAGGCAATTGGAAGGGTCAATGGAAAGCCACTATCTTCAGTTGTAGGAATCAAGACGTACATTTTAAAAAATAGAAAAATGAAAAAAAGAAAAAAAAAAGTTCAGTTAAAGGAAAGAATAACAGCAAGGAGCTAACAGAACAAATGAACTGCTACCGAGCTGCAATATGCACAGAGACTCCTCTGTGTCAACTACATTGTAAGTGTTTCTGCAAGCATTAATTACTGTCTAAAAAAAAAAATAAAGAAGATAAAGACAAGGGACAACCACTATTAGATACTAAACTAGAAAAAGTCTAACTTCTTGTAACCTTCTCCAGCTGTAAGTGAGCAACAGCTATTGCATTCCTTCAGTTATTTCTTTTTCTTGTTTCCATTGTCTCTTCTTAGCCTGCCACTTTGTCAATACCTTTTACTAAACAAACTCTAGAGAAAAGCGATAAATAACAATATTGAAGAGAGGGAGTGGAAAATGGAGTTTATCATGCATCTTGAGATAGACATGGATCAAAAATTGCCTTCACATGTGAATAAAACAAGCTTATTGGTTTATATAAACTTAAGCCTTAGGAAATACTCTGCTTTATTCAACATGGGGAAGACTCCTAGGTGAGTGTGGCCACCTTTGGGTGATGCAAAGATCCAAGAGGAGAGAAAAAGCTTGGAAAACAACCTACATGAACAATATTATTTTTAAAAGAGTCTTAATTAGCCCAAGAAGACTAACAAGGGTATAGCAATATGTGAATACTTAAAAGACTGCTGCTGATCAACCATCTGCTCTACCTGTCTGTGGTGGAGGGAACAAGAATTAATAGCTTTAAACCAATCCTCAGGGGCCATCTTTGGAGACCTTTACAACAGAAAGGAACAGAAAGGAAACTCTTAGCTTTGTTGTCTGGGAGAACTCCCGAGTAAGTATTACCGAGTATGAAAAAGCCGTAAGAAGCTTCCTGAAGTTAAGACAGGAGTCTGTCAGCAAACAGAGCAGAGCAGTTGCTCTCCACAGGCAGATGAACTCAATGGCCTCTCTCCTTCCTTCCCCTCCAGCTCTACCACTCTCTTCCAGCACTGCTATTCCTTTAGTTTCTGTTGGTCATTATAAAAGCATGTTCAAAATGCTGCTTAATGTGTAAGGGGCTTCAGGGTCTTTGCTAGGTGCTCAGCATGTGAGAACAAGCGTTTGCTTTCTCCTGCCTCATGGCTGAGAAACCCTCAGGAGCTCCCAGGTGGACACTGGTCAGAGGGCTTCCTCTTCATCCTTCCTGCCAGTGGCAAAACCATACCCTTCTTTCTCACTGTGTCCTGCCTGGATCTCATCCTTCTCCTTGAAATTGGAATATGACCTCACGATGTGTTTTTTCTGTATGTCTCAGCACAACCATGCTTTCAGCTTTAAACTGGGGCTCCTGTTTCTTGGTACTGCTGATGTGCTAAAGCATGTAAGAAACACTGGCTTCCTTACGGTGCGACACTTATTAGTCGTATGGCAGTATTAGTAAAATAGCTGAAACTAGTTGACTGTCAATAACCAATGAAGCCTAAGCAAAATCAATGAAGACTAAGAATAGCCAATCACACCAAAATTAAACTAACTGACTGACTGATAAATCAGAAATATAGGTTACCTGGATTGGATGACATTTTCCTCATATTAGTTTTAAGGAACCCTCTGAGATACCAAAGAGAGAGACGTTGCCCTACATATGCACACTGTCACCTGTGTACACATATTTGGTTGAATCTTGCGCTATGCTGTTATTTCTCCTGTCTTGTTATTTCCTCTTCTGGAACAAATGACAATAGCCCTACTATCCTAGTGTGGTAGCGATATTGAGAACCACAAAACACTGAAAATAATGAATTAGTTCTTCATAAATCATTAGTTTCGTTTACAGTACACCAAAGTTATTTAAAAATACATTATTATCATTTTTTGCCTGTTGATTTTGAGGTTTTTTGCCCTTTTTTCATGGGACCAATTTTCAAACTTTTCTTTGTAACAGGAAATATAGGAACTGAGTCTTTTTAATGAAGGCTGAGATTTATACCTAATCTCAAGTCTGTAGGAGCAAGGACTTTGAAAGAAGTATCCCAAAACATATAACAATCACAATAGTTGGAACATCTTTTTTATTTTTTATTTTTTTTCTGGTAAAAATAGTACAATGCTGTAGAGCAGTCTTCTAAACAAGATCCTGTGTTGGATGAAGTTGATATTTTTTCCACATATTCAAGCCACATGAACCTGATTGTCGTCTGTGCTTAAGGCCCCTTTTAGACCTCTTGAGGAGTGTGTACAAGGGGCTAGATGTCAGTAAGGATTTATTTTATGACCAGTTCAATATTTCTTTTCTCTATCAGGACGAGATAAAAGGTTTAAAAGGGGAACTTCAGTTCCCAGAGAAAGAAATAAACTATTCTTAGCACTAACATTATCCTTCAGTTACTTCAGTGGCTTGAGAAAAAATGGAAAGGAATTTGTGGGTCTTCCCTGCTAGTTTTCCCATCCAGAGATAGTTTGTCCTGAGTAGTTTTCTGAGATATATATTATTTTTTTTTTCTGTTTCTCGGAAAAAAAAAAAAATAAATCAGCATTTGTCCAAATATAGCTGAAATGATTCTCTTTCCTTCTTGGATTCTCTGCAGCTTCTTTGAACAGCTATTTATTTTTTCAAATGCAGATTATTTCTTGCTGTTTCCCAACATTTTCTTATCTGTCATACTATTTTATAAATCATATATCACAAGATGCATATATTGTATGAACACCTTAAGTGCCATACTTTCTTTCTTGTTTTTCACTTTTCCGTAGGGACTCAAAAAACATACATGCCGTATTAAGTGTAAGTGACAGACTTGACATTTAAGATGCTTATTCTAAGTGCAGAAGCTTTCATTTTATCTCTTTGTTTAGTTCTATTTGTTTTATTCTATTTCTGGTTCTGATTCTATTTTACAGCAGAATAAGTAATTTTTCTGGATGAAATACTTAAAAACTGTTAGTTTAAACTTACAGTTTAAAACCCAAATATTTTTGGATCCCAAAATATTTTGGGATCCAAAATATTTGAAGATATTAGGATGAAAGGATTTATAATTAATACATATTTTCTTTTAGTTTCCATTTAGATTGACAGAAGTTATTATATCCAGTGCTGGAAAATTAGAATTAATTACCATTTTATCTCTTGTAAAGTTAATGTTTTCAGTTTCCCAGCTTTATATAAGCACTTCAAACTGTATTTTCCGTTCCATTTATAAATGTATAAGTGCTGCAAAACAATGAAACACGTCCCTTTTCTGGCTTTTGCAAGGGAATTTAGAGCCCATGACACTGTGATGACTCCAGACCTGCCTTCTCAAAGAGAGATGACAAATTGTGTTAATTATAACAAATGTCAGTTGTTGAAATGATTTATTGCAAGAACAGCGATTGGCTGGTTATACACTGTAGAGTAGAGGCCATGCAAGACTCTTTCGTGTGAATGCAAGCACACTCTATTCACAATCCCAGAAACAAAATTAGCTATAATAGCTTTGTAGACCAATTAATATAGTAGTAGAGGTAACTAATTAACATACTGCTATTGTACGTGTCTATTTAGGTAAAGTAAATGGGAATGAGAGTGACATGTGACCGTGACCATAAATTTTAAGGAATTTTTCAAATTTTAAATACATGGGCTTACTGCGCTTCATTCCAGCGCAAGCAACCGACATTTAATAAGTTGTGCCTGATTTGAAAGTTGCATATATATGATATGTAAAAATGTACTTAAAAAAATCAATAAGCACATATTTGCTTCCTTTATTGCTTTTTTCTTAAGCTGAGGAATTTTTTCAAAGGGAAAACAACTTGCTTGACAGGCTTTTAGATGGTATTAATAAGGTATTAATTGCCTTTTACTCGGAGAAGAGGAAAAGTTATTCAAAGTGTGTTTGAAGCGGTTGTCTTTACTGTCATTTGAGGTTAACCTTATTTCCTTGAAGACAAAACATGATAAAATTACATACAGAAAGCAAAAGAAAGAATTAGGATGACATAAAATGTAGCTTTTTTTACTGACTTACGGTAAGGCCTTGATGCTGAAGAGAAACAGAGTCAAAGCCTTGTCAAAGCATATCAACTGCTTGGAGGCCCGACACATTTGTACCAACACCAGACTTCCTAAATCATTGTTTTTAGCTACCTTTTCACTCCTAGTCTCTCAGAGGTGCTGCAAAAGTACGGTGTTAGCTACTCTAGCTACTCTAACAGAAGGTAAGGAAGGTAAAGATTTTTTTTTTTTTAAAAAAAAGAAAAGCGAGGAAGAGAAAGTAAAAGGAAGATGAGGAATAAGGATGCAAGCAGACGCAAATGTGCTATAGTGCCTAAAATTGTTTCTCAGAGAAGACAAGGAATTGTTCATTCAGTCTAGACAGAATACCTTGCAGAAAGCGGATGACAAATGCCCAGTTACGGCCAGATGGACATTAGTGCCCCACGCGATTAAGGGTACGACAACTGTACGGAGGAAATCTCTGTTTCAATCCACTTGAACTTCTACTGCCAATATCATGTTATGAACCTCAAGCTGTGAGATCTCTCTGTGAGCTTTTTCCTGTCACTCAGATGTAATTTAGGGCACCTAGTGCCCACCTAAACATCAGGATCCAGGACATATGCGATGCCATAACGCATCCAGGTACTTCTCAAGCAAGGTATGGATTTTCTGGAGATCCTGTATCAAATCAGGCAACATGGAAGCATCAGACAGCTCTAAAATGGCACTAGATTTCTCTGTTTTGATGCCTGAACGTCTCCCATAATTTCCATTCCTTCATGGGCATAAGTCTTTCAGTTGGATTAGTGGAAGCCTTGCTTCAGCAGAGTCAGGTTTTCTATCTCCAAGTTTTTCCTGATTTCTATGAACAGCATTTTACAAGAAGGTCGGTTGGGCCTTCAGTAAAGTGAAAGCTACTCAGTGGAAGGCTGTACATGACCCTCACCTGCAGGATATACTACTTCTGGCTACAGATTTCATCCCTGGAACTGGCAAGACAGGATCAGGACTTTTGTGAACTATTCTAAGAGATCAAAAAGGGAGAAACATGATGAATAAGCTAAGGATTTTATTCACAGGCTTTAATAAACTGAAGCTGATTAATCTCTCTGCTCATACAAATGAAAAGGTACAGTTTGGGTGGCTTTGGCTGACACTAAATGTGACTTCTCTCCTCTTCTTAATCTTACAGAAATCTCTTCAAACACTGTTTTGGGAGAGGAATTTAAGAGAGAAGAGCAGAACAAAGAGAAATTTATCTCATCTACAGCCTGAAAGGCAGAAAATTTGTTTTAGTCTTATCAGTTGGGCTCTCTTTTCTTTGTGGATATTGGAGTAGACAAGGAGGGAAGGACAGAAGCTTTTGGATTACTAGACAGATTACTTACAGGTAGTATTCATACTCCGCTGAAAATAGCTTAAGCAAAGGAAGTTTTGACCTTAAAATTTATTTTTTAAAATATTTAATGAATATTGATGGGAATGAAAATGATCCTCATTTTTATAGCGTTCAAAATAATCTAGGCATATGATCTAGTTTTTCTTTTTTCCACAGTGCCAGGAATGGTTGGAATAAAGAAGTAGGAAAAATTGTGTCTTCGACACCCGAATTCCCAGTTGCCCTTTATTTACCAAAAAAGCTTTAGATGGCCATTAGCATTTCATAAAACTCACCCTCTGTGCTGAGATAATTTATTTCTTGTTAGGGTGGTAACTCATACTAATTAATATAAACTGTTTCTAATTAATTGAAACCTGGCATTTGTAGACTGAATTCTAAATGTCTGCAAAGAACACAGGAATCAGAGTCAGGTAAATGCTATTGATTTTGCAAGTGTCTGATTTAAATTCCTGGATATGCATTACTCATACACATTTTTATGTATAAACGCCTCATATATCCATCAGTAAGTGAAAAAATCACTCACTAACCCTTAGTGTGGTTGAAAATTAGGGAAAATTAGGGAAAATTTTAGTCCACTGAAAAGGACTATCAGTTATGCAAACATGCTTGAATAAGGTTCATTTTGAGGTGATTGGCTATTTATTTGGCTGTAAGAGAGGAGGGACAGCTACTGCCACATACAGAAAAGAGTCACAATGAATGGATGGAGCTGATGCTGAAATAACTTCTTAACATCTCCCGTTTGCCCATTTGAAGCTTAATGTGGTATTTTAAGCTGAAGAACATATTTTGTGGTCTGCCAGAAAGGTCTATTTTAACTCCATTTGATCCAAGTAATGTCTCATTAGAGCTCTCTGTCACGGAATTAAGATTCATAAGCCCTAACCCTTAAAATCAACACTGTGCAGGACAGGGCCCGGAGATTGAATTTTTTCTTCAGAAAACAATGGCTAATCATTATTTACCTTGCACATATCATTGTGACAACAAAAGGATGGGCGCTCTTTCAAATCCTACAGGTCATTCCTTTTTTAAACTGTGAGACGGCGTAGTAGGGAAGGAGGGTGTCTTCCTCAGGGCTGCTGTTTTTCTCGCAAGGCAAAGTAAGAGAGAGGAATTAATCAGCAGCATGCTTGTTAACTTATTCACTTTCAAAAGCAGGAAAATAAACAAGAAATGCTTAGCAACCAAAGGCATACACAGTGAGACTCTGGCTCATGAAAATATATACCTCAACTATAGTCCTCACTGTTCTCCTACTATTAGTATTAGTATCCCATTTGGTGTGGTTTTTTCGGAAATGCCTTCAGCACTTCCAACACTGCTATCACAGATGAGTCTAGAAACATGCTTTATGTGATTATAGTGACCTAAAAGACAAATTGTAGGTTTAGTGATGCTCTGTTAACATAAAACAGTCTAGAGTGGGACTCAGCACCTCTCTTGTCTGTATTTCTTACTACCTTTACTCCTAGTTGACCTGGTCAGCTAAAAACCTCAAACTGTGTCAGCCCTCCAATAATTCAGGTTGATGGGGCTAAGCAAACACAAGGGAAAAGTGAGCTTTGCTTCGGAAAGGCAGCCTGAATTTCCTTTTCTAAAGGAAAGAGTTAAAGAAAAGCATTCGCCTGCCTGTGACACAATTCCCTCTCTGGGTCTCTCCCGAGGCACGCACAAGCGGCTAAATCCATGATGGTATTTAAGGTTCTCTTTGAACTTGGACTCGAGTCTGTAAATGCCATTTCTCTGCTGCAGTGCCTACTTTTATAACCTGTCAGCAGGCTGCACCATCCCTCGAGAGTACTGAGGCTGCCAGACTGACCCTGCACGCAGCGACCTCCCAAGTATGTTGTATGTTTGAGAATGTCCCCAGGCTTGCACGCCTCAAGCACAGGCAGCTGCCTGGTGGCACTTTCCAGGGCCACAGGTCCTCTTTCGCTTTACTCCCTCCTACTCGCCCTGGTTAGGTGGACAGGGAGGCAGAGAACACGTAAACGAAACTCCAAGAAGAGCCCTGGTTCCCACAGCACAAGGGAACATCACTATCACGTAATACTGTGACTGAAAAATAATATATGCCTCGGGGGTGGCTTTTGAGTGGGTTTCAAGTTGCAGCATAGGCAGGGGAAGGGTTACTCATGAGTACAGAGATGATCTCAAGATCAACCTTGGAAAGAAAAATTTGAACTCGGTCTATTTCCTAAGAAAATAGTGGGTTTGTTGATACAGTTCATGAATTAGTAGGAGCCCGTTCTTGAGGAGTAACAGGGTTGACGTTATGAGTCAGATGGAGCCGCTGAGCCCTGATGTTACAAGAGGCACTTTCTCACAGTCTCCATTGTTGTAGAGGTTTAAGGAAAGGATAGAACCACGATCTACTTCATCCACTTCAAGTGAAGCTGAGCTCATGCTAGCACTTAGTCTGCTGAATTCCGTGCAGAGCATATGGGTTTCTTCATTTTATTCTACTCTAAAGTGCTTCTTTTTCCAAGAATGTGCTGCAAGGTCATTCGTTTGGCCTAGGTCAATTCAGCTCTTTCACTCCGTAGAACAGATTGTTTTCTTAAAGAGCCTTAAAAGAACTAGTTCTTTTACAAGTTAGATAAGCATGAATGAAGAAGAGAAACTAAAGGAATCCTTGCTTGAATAGAGAAGTATGTGCAGTGTTTTAAGCTGTTACTACAAATAGATATGAGCTCAGTCATCCTGGTAGTTAATGTCCACTGTGATGACTTTCAGAAAGAACTACACTTCTTCATGTCAGTAATCTAGTAATCCTCCTGTGAACAAAGGCCCCCCCCCAAAATATTAATGGAAGATTGCCTGAATAGTGACTCCAGCATCTAACCCCTTATTTTAAACGGCAAAATCAAGTAAAACACCACAGACACATGCAACGTTTCTCTAAACACATGCTAGATAAATAAATAATCCAAAACATATCTGAAGGTTTCTTACACTCATAACTAGGGATTCCAATTCAGCCATGTATACCGTAAGTTATTTATTACAACATGGAACAAATATATATTTATTTCAGATGCTAATTTACAAAGGAGATGAATATGGACAGAACAAACTTTTATTATGCCAAGATACAATTAGTCTTTTATAAAACAAATACAAAAATAGTGCCCCAAATCAAGTTCTACTGGAGAAATAAAAGAATGTCACTAATATCTCATCCTGAATATACTGTAAATCTTTCATCTCGTTGCACTGAAGTGTTCCTCTTTCTGGCATGTAGTACTTCAAAAAACAAACGAACAAAAAGAAACCCAAATCAACTTCCACTCTTTTTCTGGACAAATGAAGTATTTCTTCTGTGTTTGATTGGTTTATTTGGTTTTGTTTTTTAACTCAACAGTGGAAATGACGGACTCTAAGTGAAACAAAAGCCCATAAAAGCGGACTAATCCATTTAGAGATCAGTACAGGCTTTCTGGAGCCTATTGTTGGTGTGGCAAAGTGTGCACCCTGCTGAAGGTAAGGCATTTATGTGAGAAACATTGGAAAAATGAGCATATTTTTTTGGCATCAAGTGTACATAAGATTCATTCGCTCAGTCAGTAATGAACTAGGAGATGACCTCATGCAGGGGTGTAAGAGGTTGCATGCTTTCCATTATACCCGTGGGGCTTTTTGTCAATGATGAGTAACTCTCGTTTTTGCAGATGGCGAAATAGTTGCTCTTCCCTTGGGGTCCAGGGTTTGATTTAAAAAAAAAAAAAAAAAAAAAAAAAGTCATCCAAAAATACCAAATCAAAAGAGAAATTTGCAGAACTACAGCTAGGCATTTTAAATTCTTAAGCACTCAGAGTAAGGGTACGCCTTTAGCTAAATAGTTGAAGAAACTGGAGTGCATGAAGTCAGGCCCAAGTACAGTTGCAATTTCTGCACTTGCAGGATACAGCCAGAGAGATCCCTTGGGGTCGTTTGCTACTAGGACCCCAGAAAGAGCAGTGACAGCACAGGCAATTTGTGGTCCTCCTTTAGCCCTTGTGTCCTAGTCAGCCAAATATCTGTCTGCAGGTTGAAGAGGTTACTCTGCTCTGTGGAGGCGGCATAAAAGTATCAGTCCTGAGAGGACCTAAGGGGCTTTGTGATATGTGTGGGAGACCCGAGTTGGGTTTGTTGTCACCAGTCTGAATCAGCATCAGTAAAATCCTCAGTCTTCAGAATTTTTCTGTCATTTTGTCGTAATCCTAAAATCCTCTTATTAATGGGTTTGTAAATGCAACATGTGGTAAATGGCACATGCAGCAGAAGTTGGAGCATTTAATAAGCTAAATGTAGCGAAATCAATGTGCCAGTGGTGGAAAGATAGCAATCTAATTGTTTTTTAAAGAAAAGGTAATATATTTTAATGGATTCAAAAGTACTGTCATATTTTTCACCTTTAGCAGACTTTCAAATATAGGAACTCTATGATGATAAATCCATGTTTTAAGCCGTTGCGTAGTGTATAAATAACTTTTGCTTAAAACAAGCATATATTTTTAAGTGATACTTTGAATCTACACAGCAAATATGAACCATAGGAAAGACATAAACTCCTACTATTTTCTCTGGCTCAAAAGCATATTTTCCTGCAAATGCACTAGCAGTGAAATAAGTAGTTGCTTAAAACGGGAAGATGGAAGGACCACAGAATCCCAGTGAGTCTGAGAAATGATTGCTGTGAAAAAATACTCTTCTTCTTAGATACGATCTAAAATATTTCTGCCAACTGTGTTTTAATCTCCTCAAGATAAGGAGTAAACTGGTAAAAAGCAGAGCTAAAATTATAACCCAAGCCTAAAGGGAACAAAACAATCATCGAAGAACTTGGTTTCTTGTTTCCTGAGGTATCATAATCTAATTTTAATTTTAAAAATTTCGGCACTGCTTCTAAATATCAATTTTATCTTCACCCTTTCTTGTTATTCAAATATTATGCAAATATGCATTTTGTACAACATATCATACAAAGTAAAGCACACATAATTTATAGCTCAGTTCTAAAATACTGAAATAAGTAGGTACCCCAAGTCTGTAGAGTGTATGACTTAAAATTCTATAAGCAGCCATTTTATAAGAGCCCATAAGAGCCTTTTCTACCTCAGAAGAATAAAAATTATGCTTGAGAGATTACATTGATTTCTGACATTTCCATAAGATTTGTTAATAAAAACATGTACTGTACATATATTAGTCTTGATGCCGTCTAATTATGAGGATTCCGAATTAAACTTTGTGTCATTATCGGGGCTGAGTCCTTTTTAACAGATCCACAGGAGCTGAAATATTGTGGTGTTCACAGGCCTGAAAATGACACAGGGTTCTCAAATTAGCTACGGTCACTTGGCACATCTTTAGAGGTGACTTTCTATTTTCAGTACTCAGGTGCCTGGCAGCAAATGATGAACAAAAGCAAGCAGTGCCTAGAACATTTATCATTATAAAACAGTCCTGAGGCAGCTTTTCCAAAGGTATGCTTTTATTAATGGAGAGTCAAGACAATAAAGAATAATCAGAAGTAAAATCAGTAGACGCTGAAGTAGAAGAAGAAACTTGCAGATACGTGTTTATTATTTCTTAAAATTTAAATTTTAAGGTTACTCTGCGAAAAATAAAATAAAAAGTGCTTCAGGTTGGCATCCATTCAGTAATACTTGTTTTCTCTGATAATAAGAGGTGAAGTACTATTGCCCTTTCTCAAAAATGACTGCTTTGCCTGGTTTTCATATATAAAGGTGATGGCTTAGTTCCAAGGAACCCTTTTAGGCCTCAGTCTAGCGGAGAAGATTATCCTTCTAGACTTCTAGAGTTATGGGGATTTGGGGTATTCTTGTGAAGTTTTCTTATCCTAGTAGTCATGCTTTTTGTCTCGCTAGAATTGCAATCTCCAGAAAACTCTATTGGCACGTTTCAGAGGGGCAAAATGTGTTGTGACCTTCATGTTATCAATTTCCATCATAAAAGTAACAAGCATCATCAGCAGAGAAGAATTAATTCATCTGCTCCTCTTCCATTCCTAGTCTGGGATTACTCACAAGAAATCTGTCAGGAAAATCTCTCTCTATTTGTGGGATGGTGCCTTAAAGAATAACAAGGAATATTTTTATTTTTTACATCCTTTAGCTATACTGCACCAGAGGCTGGACCTAAAAAATAAAAATTATGGTGTACATATACATATATATATTTAAAAAAATATATATATATACATACATATGACTTCTTAGTTTTAAGTGTAGGTCCGGCATGGGAAACCAAGGGAAAGTTTGTCAGGCTGTCAGGTGAAATTTTCAAGTGCTGTCTCCAGGTCTTCAAGTATTTTGAAATGTCAGTAACCTGCTCTTGTGCTAGAGCCACCAAGAACATTTTTCTCATTTTAATCTAAGTAAAATTTAATGTCCCAGCTGTGCATACAAAGAAATTATACATACGTGTGTACATTAAAACCATTGGTAGACTGTAAAATATACATTAATCCTTGTTTTTTCTGTAATTGGGTAATGTATTTTTACAAAGAAGAAAATAATTCCTTTGAATACATGTTAAATGACAGTGTCAACATTCTTTCCTCAAAGATGACTGTTGTATATTTTTAAAACAATGTTTTTGCCTGAGCTGGCCTCTTTCCGCATACACTTTTAATTGGAAACAAAGAATGTAGAATCTAAATTATGTAATCTACCTTTAAATCATTTATTATAAATCTGTTTTTCAACTGAGAAGAAAATAATCTCTTCATGATTGCTCTTATATAATTGCTTTTCTTTATTTTTAATATAATATACATAGCGCAATAGCAGAAAGAAAAAAATTGTGAGAACCTATTAGTAGTTCTTATTACCCTTTTGGGGTAGATGAAGTCACACAGGTCTTTTGCCTAGTCATAATAAATCCCAAATTGAAGTAATTCACCAGAACAACCCTGATTTTTATCTCTTTTTACTTAGTTCATCAGATTTTTACTGCACAAACCGCAAAACCCAAACACAATTATCTTACATATTGTGCCCTGAAATTAAGCAATTATTTTCCAGAATACTAACAGCCACCTCTACAGATCTTTTTCTCAGTCATGTAGTGTTAAAATGAGAAAGATCTACACCGACAGGTCTTGTAAGTGGCATATATTGCAAATGAGATATGGTGCTTAGATTTCCTTTCATCAAACTCAGCCTTTGGCAAAAATAAAAGAAAATTATAAAACTCTCTTAGATTAGAATTGTCAGATTCCTAAAAAATAGTATATTTTGTAACTGAAGATATTTGCAAACATGTTCTATATACTATGGTAAGTGCTTGGGACTTGTATTCTGTTTGTGACTAAATAAAGTAAGCAAATAATGAGAATCAACAACATTATATTACATTTGTTTCAGGATTGTGCAGTTCCACCAGAAATTTAAAATTACAAGGCAAACTGGTACATTTTTCAACCATATTCATTTGAAAGTGAGTTACAACCAAAATGGTTGATGTTTAACCATGAACTGCCCTTGGTCTTTTCACCAGTGTTCCTTTCCAAAACACCTCTATTTTCTAATTGCAAAAAGATAAAGTGTTTACATATCCTGCTAAATACTAAATGAGTTAACCTTAGAGTTTCAACTTGTTGAAATAATTGTATAATCTAGTAGAAATACAATATAACATTAATAATTACAATGAATTCTACTGACAGATTAATTCAAATTGTAAAAGCAAAGTCAGTGAACATCCTTGGTTTTCCTATGACGTCTGAGGTATTGAAATACAGAAATAAAAGGTGAAAACTTGATTCCAGGAGAAACACCTAAAAGGATTTGAGAATCAGCGCTAGGAACAGAAAAACTGCTCAGTGGCCACCTGTAATAAAACAACCCAAATAGAGTTTTCACAAGCATCAAAGGTCTTCTTTCTGCCAGACCTGAGAAATGTGCGTTTGAAGTTATGTTATGATGTGTCCAGAGTGGTGCTTTGTTAGCGCACGCATTGATCTCTAAAGATTTTGGTGACTGATGCTGATGCTGTACATGCAGATAGAGGAACACGGTTCCTACAGAACAAAGATCATAGAATCATAGAATTGCCTAGGTTGGAAGGGACCTTTCAAATCACCTAGTCCAACCATGAACCTAACTCTGACAAAAACCATCACTAAAACATATCTCTAAGCATCACATCTACATGTCTTTTCATTACCTCCAGGGATGGTGACTCAACCACTTCCCTGGGCAGCTTTTTCCAATGTTAAATAACCCTCTCAGTGCAAAAATTTTTCCTAATATCCAATCTAAACCTCCCCTGGCACAACTTGAGATATTGTGATACATGATTTACAGATAAATTCTGAAAATATTTAATGTTTTAAGTGTTCAAAGTCTGGGGAATAGTCATGCTGAATTACTTTTTGTTCAAAGTGAAATTAAAATTGTCTAAATATGAGGTTCAGTTTGCTAGCTGTTTTCTAGTTTGGAAGCTATCATGAAAACCTTAGAAATAGTTTGGCCAAGGTAACAAAACGCGTATGTTTGTTATACCTGTGAAGATGGTCAGTGTGAAAGAGGTGGTGTTACAAACCAAGGCCTAATTAGACACTCGGTACATTTTACAAAACTCTGCTAACGTTTCATTTGGAAACCTGATTATTTTGGTGCCCATATCATAAATGTTTTTTCTAGTTCTTATTTGCTCATTAAACATCTGGCAAGCTCGTGATTTGATAACGGTACTTCAATAAATTTTGTTCCTTCAGTGTAATTTTTTTTGAAAGAGATGGTTGGAGGGGTTGGAAATAGCCAGCCTGAGTATGAAGTGTGCCCAGGGCTTACTGTCAATGAGATCTAAAACCGAAGTAAATCCTGCAAACTAATTTCAATCGTGTATCCACAAAGTGTTAACAATACTCTATTCATTGTAAAGTAAACCGGCTTAACTTTATACTGAAATTATTTTAAATATAGACTCCTTGCAAAAGGCCTAAAATGTACCAATGACACATTCACTTTCTTTCTGTGAATCTTACGTGTTCCTTTTTTGGAGAAAGAATCTTTTAAACTTATTTGCCTCAGCATTTCTCTGCTACTTACCTGGTCTGTGCAACCCTGGACTGTGGAACCACCCTGGGCAGGGTTGGTACCCGCAGGCGTTGTCTGTGCACGCTCCTCATGAGACACGAAATACTGTTCTGGCACAAAATTCCTGTGAATACCAACACATTTCTTTTACTGAAACTCACCACCAGCTGAAGATCCTTTCTTTGCTCTCTGATAAACTAACAACTAAGCCTCTCCCTAAAACTTACAAGCCAGAAATTTTCATTTAAATTTTGATGCTATCTCAGGACAATTTGAAATCAACTAGTGAAGTCATGCCTGAATATTTCTTTTTGTTGAGTATTTTCACATTTCCGTTTATGCAGATGATAAAAGGATAATATTTTGTCCAATCATTGCAGATATCATGTGGATATTCAATTGCTATTCCTTTTCACCTCTTGACCTTTACATGTCTCTCTTCTGTGTGTGCTTCTGTAAATGAGCTCTCTCCATGGGATTTGCATGCAAATAATATACACACTACCTTCATTTTGCTGCAAATGTTTTAACTCTATGAAATTCTCACAAGACTGCAGGATTTAACATACAACATATTGATAAACTTATGGCAAGCATTAAAAATGTTCATGACACAAGTCCATAATTAACATAGTGTTAATGTTTACCAAAAAATACCAGCTTAATTGTCAGGTACTGAAAATAAGCTTGAAAGTGATGTTTAAACAAAAAATGACACACGGTCAAGGCTGGCAAAATGTGTTCGTACAGTTAAAATTGGTTAAAGAAAAATCTAAAAGTTGTGCATGGCTATTAATAGATTTTTCCCTCCTCAATATTTGTATGACAAGCCATCCTGAGAAATATTATGGCACACTCATGGAAACGATCATACACATAAGAGAGTTTAATAGAGAAATTCCTCTCATCTTTGACGCCCAGTTCTTCTAGTCAGGACTTGTTGTATCTGCTGTCGTTACTATTTGTGTGGCGTGAGGTGTGCACTCAGCTCCAAACAGAACAGCTATTTAGGTAGATTACATATTGACAATAATTAGGGCACTGAATTACCCCACTCTATATACGTAGTCCCAAATAAATTCTGTTAATTTCTTTGATTGAACATTGTTTTACAAAAAATAAAAACCTTAACTTCTTTTTTTCTAAAAAATACAGAACAATATTTTTTGGAGAAAAAAGGATCCAATATGGCCAAGACCAAGAGTTCATGCCAGTTCCATGCAAAAATTTTGTACCTAAATGGATAATGCTTCTTGGAACTAAGAAGTAAATTTAAAAAAAAAAAAAAAAATTAATCTTTGTAAAGGTGACTGCAAAGTCTGACATTGTCTCTGCTTGCATATTACTTAGAATCACAGAAAAGTTAGACCATTAGTCATAGGTTAGATGTAAAGGTTATTAATATTCAGCTAATATGCGGGGCTATTTCATTCTGATAGTCTTAAAATGTAATTTTTCCTACTATAATCAGTGTACATATGTCTGGAAGAAAAGACAAGTTCATTTCTCAACTATGGGTCATCATTTAGGGCATATGGCCACTGCAGAAAAAGACATAAAATTTTGTGTTAGATCAGAATTAGAACTTATTTTATGGGGACCTCCTTTTTCATGTTATATTTATGAAGATAAATTCCAGTGAGCTTATTCACTCTGAAGCAACATTCATTGTTGCAATGCATCTGATACAGCCTCCTGAAAGCTGTCAGTTTGATGACTGGATGCACAATTTCTTGAGACTGCACAGAAGCACCTCCACCAATTCCATTAATGTCTTGCAAAAGCCCTAACCAATATTTTTTTGAGGATGCAAATATGTGAGGTAGCAAAATCAAACACAGAACTTGAAATAATTGGAAACACATTATGAGGGAGGGAATAATTCAGGTTATAAAATGGGTGCTGAAACTGTATCTTCGTAAATTATAGAATCATAGAATGGTTCGGGTTGGAAGAGACCTTAAAGATCACCTAGCTTAGTTCAAAAAAATCAGTGTGTTCAAATACAATGCTAATTCACTTAATTTCTATAGTCCAAGCTTATGGTAACACAAATTATTCCTGTCAAGTATTTGTTCACCAGCAACACAAAGGAAACAAAATATTGATTTTATTACATTTCAGAAATTTGCATCTCTGAACATAGCACGTACCTGTTATACATAATACAAGTTGACACACTTAAAGTCAAGAATTGAAATGAAACAGAAGTTCTGTTAACAGGAACCAGAGGGCACGGTTCAGTAACTGTAGCTTCACTAAGTTTTGCCACTGTGTACCTAGAGATATAGAGTATTTCTGCCCATACCACAAACTGTTAAAACTTCCTAAAGTAAAAAGCTGCTGTTACTATGGATCTCTACAGTCACACGAGCTACATGAGTCAGAGAAGAAACGCAGGCTGGGATTGCTGATGTGCTGAGTAACAGCCTTTATAAGCTGCCCAGTATTGGCTGTACTGGCACATCCAGTGCTTTCTATAGCAAGAAATTGAGGCATCCCCCCAGCAAAGGCTTCCTTAAAACCCTATGTATTTATATGAAGAGTCTTGGTTTTGGAGAGCTGTTGTTCCTTCTGATTCCATGTTTCAAAAAAATTATATAAAATACAATACTGAAAATAATGGTAGAAAAGAAAAAAATCTGGCTCTCATGCTGGTATACTAGCTCCAGAAGATAATGGTTTTACTAGCATGACAAGCAAATAAACCTGCTTTTAGGTGGTAAAAACCTTTACTCTGGCCCATCAATTTTTTCATGAAAAGCAAGCCTAACAAGTAAGGAAAGAAGTTAACCTCAGATCTCACTTATAATATGTTTCCACTTTAACCTTTTTTTTATACAGTTATTCTAAAGCCTTGAGGACAGGAGTCTGTAGTTGCCAAAACACACTCCTAATAATATATATATGCACACATGTGTGTGTATATATATTAAATATATCATCCTCTCTTTGTAAGATGTTCTATCACTTTGAGAAGTTATGAAGAATTTTTGCTATGACGAAGATCACATAGGATCCCTAACTCGGTCACTAACTCAAGCATATTGAGCATGGATTACTACTTCCCAGGTTTGCTGTCCTGGGATTTTGTGGTGACAGCCAGGTCCTACTGACTGCAACACTCCAAGCTGTTGAAGACGTAACTGCTCAATCACTGATCATAAATAACCACTGGGAAATCTGTTTCTTTCACGCCTTTTCAGGAGCCAGAGTTACTCAGCCTTACTCAGCTATATAACATAACCTAACACTGAATTTATCACACACATTTCTTTACGCCAGGGTGGCTGTAGAGAGCAAGTGTAACATGCATGGGTGATCCAACAGCAAACACATCTAAAGGTTCGGTAGTTTGAATGACAAAATTGGTCTATCTATCTATCTGTAAGTTTCAACAAAATATTTAATACTGACAATAAATTGTTCATTAAACTGGAGGAAATATTGATTCATTCAAATGGAAGGAAGTAAAATGCCTAAAAAACTAACAGGACAATTGAGTAGATAGTTTTGGAGTGACTATTATGAGCTCATAGAGAGGTTTCTAGAGAAGTTCCTCCAAAATAATTTTAGGATTAGTTTTACGTAGTATCCATGATATTGCAACCAAGAGAAAAAAAATTGTAGCGACAATTCATAATGACATAAGGTGTTGAAGGATCAAAAAATGTACAAAAAGACCCACTAGATGATCTAAGGACTAGGATAGTTAGTTAAGTATTAGTTACTTAACAAGAAATTTGATTGTGAAAAAATATTTTAAATAGCAAGATTAAAACAATACTGTCATTGCAAGCAATTGTAAAATGATTCTCCCAAATATGTCATGAAACCATAAGGAAAAAAATTTAAAATAGATACAGTTAAAAAAGAAATTGCAGATAACATCTCATACTTAAGTTTGGGGAATTAGGAAAATGATTTCTAGGCAATTAATAAATTAAGCTCAAGATTAGCTTTCAAACTTAAGAGGCAGAAAGCTGAATTTGCAGGTTAGCAAGGTTTGAAAAGGTTATGAAAAGGTTAGTTTAAAAGTAACAACGACCAGTACTGGGAGCCTGGATTTGACTGCCTAGGAGTTTCTTTCCAGTGTTACGTTCCCACGTGTAGTGCCTGTAACATCCACCCAGTGACACCAGTGAATCTCATGCGGTATTTACATATATGCACATATCCTCCCCCCTTTATTTTAATTGGATAATCTGGCAAAAAGTTTTTAAAGGTCATTTTTCTTACAGCCTCCACAGTTTTAAACATCTGTCAATTTAAAAGGAAGAAAACATCTGCTGAAGAGCATCCTATCTTCTGATCTTCTTCACATTCAACAGTAACATTGCCCTTTTCCCCTCATAGGTCACTGCCAGCTTTATTTCTACAGTCATACATATTCTTTGACCTGTGATAAAATTTGGTTTGGCATATTACCCTGAGAGTGACAGTTCCTCAAACTACACTTTGTATAGCTATGCGGGAAGCAGAGAATACACTCTCCAATTCTATATCCATGAACGTTTTTGCTTCATTCATTATTTCTTTTATTTTTCTATATACTGTTGTACAAATAGAGTGCATTCTTCCATGTGAATTACCTTTCTGAGAAGAGTTTTCATTACTTTTATTTGAAGTCTTTTCTTATTTGTCTGCTGGAATTACTTTCATTTTTTTGCAACAGTGTGTTTTCTTTTGCTTATTGTTAATACAATGTTATTTTTTTTAACCTAACTCTGACTAATTTGACCCATCTCTTGGCATTTGCGGTGTTTCACATTTTCATAATAGCATGGTGCTTTACAAAATAAATCATTCAGTGCTATATTTGTTTTCAAAAAAAAAAAAAAAAAACGACAATGGGAAGATGGATATTCTTTTTCCAACTCCAGAATTAGTAGCATGAAGTCTTGTTGGAGGCCAGTAACTAGCGGTGTAGTCCAGGGGTCAATACTGTGTCCAATCCTTTTCAACATCTTCATTAATGAGCTGGATGATGGGGCAGAAGTGTACCCTCAGCAAGTTTGCTGATGATCCAAAACTGTGAGGAATAGCTGATATGCCACAGGGTCGTGCTGTCATCCAGAAGGACCTCAACAGGCTGGAGAAATGGGCTGACAGGAACCTCATGAAGTTCAACAAGGAGAGGAGCAACCCCCTGCACCAGTGTATGCTGGGGGCTGCTCAGATGAAAATCATCTTGGCAGAAAACGACCTGGGAGTCCTGGCTCCTGGGGGCCCAAATTGAACATGAGACAGCAAAGTGCCCTGGTGGCAAAGGTGGATAATGGTATCCTGCAGGATACAGGAGTACTGTGTCCAGTTCTGGGCTCCCCAGTACAAGGAGTATGTGTGGGACGTAAAGAAGCTGACCACAGGTCAGCAGTGTGCTCTTGTATTATAGCAGTAATATTGTATGTATTAAATCTATTAGCATAATAGCAAAATACTTGATTTTCTTCCTGCTTTGTTATGAATTAAAACGTTAAAACATCTCAGCGGTAGCACTGTCACACTGAAAACCAGGAAACTCTGCAAGTTCACAAGAGTTCAAGAAGCCTGCTAGTAGCGATTTTAAACCAGGAGTGGAGAATTGAGTCTTATTTCACATTGATTTCAGTCTGATTTTTCATATGATTCTCCTTTGTTTTTGAAAATCTCTTTACTTCATTTGCTTCACCCTCTTTACTGTATTTCCACAGGCAGGAATTAGGCTGATCTGCAGGTTGTTATCTCCAGTAGATCAAAATGATAAAGCTTTATTTTTGCATCCAACATGATTCTCAAACTGATGCCTGGAAAAGGGAAGATAGACAAACGTTATGGCGCTGATGTCTTGTTTTTTGGTGAATGAGGAGTCTCCAAATGGCAGCATCGAGGTAATCCCCCTTAAATCCATCTTTGTTTTCCCCTAACATCTCCAAAATTGTATTGGGCCCCTTCTTACTACTGCTAACACTGAGACAGGTAGTAGTACTCTGCCATTGACTCTACTCTTACTGTGACTTTAGTCCATATAAACCCCTTTTTATCCATTCCTTTGAATAATAAATCTCATGCTGTTCCCTACAGGAGTTCCTTTATCAGTGGAGGATATGGTCCCTTGGGTCAACCCTATATATGGGTTCACAAAGGGAAAGTCCTGCGTAACTAATTTGATATCCTTCTATGATAAGGTCACCTACCTGGTGGATGAAGGGAAGGAGCCGATGTAGTCTTTCTGGATTTTTAGTAAGGCTTTTGATACTGTCCCTCACAGCATCCTTCTGGACAAGTTGTCCATCTGTGGGATGAGCAGATTCACGCTACGTTGGGTGAAGAACTGGCTGAAAGGCAGGGCTCAAAGTGTTGTAGTGAATGAGGCTACACGTGGCTGGTGACTGGTCACTGTGGTGTTCCTCAGGGTTTAATTCTAGAGCCAGTTCTTTTCAATATATTTATCAATGATCTGGATGCAGGAGTTGAATGCACCATTAGCAAGTTTGCTAATGGGTACCAAACTAGGAGGTGCTGTTGACTTTCTTGAGGGACAAGGTGCCTTGCAGAGGGATCTAGATAGATTGGAGCATTGGGCAATGATTAATGGGATGAAATTTAACAAGTCCAAATGCTGGATTCTGCACCTAGGATGGAGTAATGCCAGGCCCAAGTGTAGGGAGAGGAGCTGTTGTAAGACAGCCCTGCAGAAAGGGATCTGGGGCTGCTGGTTGGAAGCAGGCTCAATAGGAGCCAGCAGTGTGCCCTGGTAGCCAACAGGACAAACTGCATCCTGGGGAGCATCAAACACGGTATAACCAGCTGGTCAAGAGAGGTGATTATCCTGCTGTATTTAGCATTAGTGTGGCCTCACCTTGAGTACTGTGTGCAGTACACAATTTAAGATAGATGCCAAGGTCCTTGAATGTATCCAGAGGAGGGCAACAAAGCTGGTGAAAGGGCTGGAAGGAATGTCCTGTGAGGAGCAGCTAAGGATTTTGGGTTTGTTTAGTTTGGATAAAAGGAGGCTGAGGGGCAACCTCATCGCTCTCTACAGCTTCCTCAGAGTGCTGATCTCTTCCATCTGGTATCCAGTGATAGGACGCGTGGCAATGGTTCAAAGCTGCACCAGGAGAGGTTCAGACTTGACATTAGGAAGCATTTCTTTACTGAGAGGGTGGTCAAACACTGGAGCAGGCTTCCTAGAGAGGTGGTCGATCCCCCAAGCCTGTTAGTGTTTAAAAGACATTTGGACAATGTCCTTAACAACATGCTGTAAATTTTGGTCAGCCACGAAGTGGTTGGGTAGTTGGACGAAATGGTCATTGTAGGTCCCTTCCAACTGAACCATTCTCTTTTGTCTCCTCTCCTCTCCTCTCCTCTCCTCTCCTCTCCTCTCCTCTCCTCTCCTCTCCTCTCCTCTCCTCTCCTCTCCTCTCCTCTCCTCTTCTCTTTCATATTTTACTATTTAGTCACTTTACTACTTTTTTTTTGGAGTCACACGCTTCACAGGGTCTCATGTTAGCACAAGGAGCGGACCGTGCCATGTACCCACTTTCATTACGGTGACCTACAGCAACAAGTTTTCTTCCATTTCCAGAATTTTCTTTTGAAACTTCTCTCCCTTGCCACCCCAGCTCTTTTCATCTGTGCACATTTTGCATTAGTCCCTATGAAGTCACAAGACCACCTACCAGCTTTCTGTTAGCAGTATACTTGCTGGTGTGACTCCAGGAGAACGGAGCTCTGTAGCATGGTTCTAACTATAAAGCTTAATTTTATTCCTTGATATCTCACATATGCAGGCAAAGGTAACTGGGGCAATGCAGGTAGTATCCAGCAACTCCTAAGGCTCTTATAAAACATCAGAACTTTTCTAAAGGTGTTTGTGTGCTGGTTTCAATTCCTCGGTTTACACTTCAAATACTGTTTTTTTCCTAATTTGTCATTCATTTTGCCTTATGGTTAGTTTAATTCCTACCTGCCACTCAATACTTGGAAGAGGAAAACCTTTCATTCTGAGGGGTCACATCAACACTCCAGTAATATTAAATAGGTCAATCTCATGCTCAGTTTAAATTGGCGTAGCCTAGCAAAATAAACCAAAATTCTAATTGCCCAGAAGCAGGAGAAAAATCCGAGAATAAATTAGCCTTTACAGGTTTAACTGTCCTAACTCTGCTAAAGAGAAGTAGTTTTTGAAGGTTAACACAGCCGACAAAAGTGATTAAGAAAACTACCTGACCTTATTGAAAAGGGAGCACAGAGCCCTTTAAGTGCACTGTAGTCATTACTTTATGTTTCAGTGTGTCAAAACCCTAAAATCTACAGTATGAGTTATCATACATCACTAGTAATTAGGGGAAATATTATACTCTTACCTGCAGAGAGTCTTGAAAGACAGCAGAGCTATCGTGGTTTCACATAAGCTGCTAGGCTCATCAGCATAGGAAAGAGTGTAAAGCATCCGCTGCAAATCATCTAAAAAATAATTGGGTTTAAAAAATTATCTCCTTGCTGCAGTTCCTGGGAAGAAATCACATGGCGCTTCATAAACACAGGATTTGAATTTCTGATTAGGACGGGGAATCATTTTTTTATACAGGTATATCCAATAAAGTAAATAGATTTCTTAATTCCAGAAGAAATAAATTCTCTTTTCTGGGTAATTCAAATGGAAAAGACAAGAAAATGTATTTTGATGGTTATGGTCATATAACAATAGCTGTGATTTTCTACCTTTTTTTAAATCTGCCAATAGCTGCTGTTGTCTTGTCAACTTTGCTGTAGTAATCGTCTCTGATTGTGATGCCTGATTGTATATTCATAGTAATTACTTAGAGTTTTACCTAAAATATTTTGATTACTTTACATTGTTGTTGTAGTCAAGAAAGAGGCCTTATTCCTACCAAGTGCGGGCTTCACTAGTTCTCAGGGGTTTCAAGGCTGGCTGTGTACTTTATGCAGGCACAAAGAGGAGAGAAATGGACATGACGGTAACATTTTTACAAGGATACATTTATGACCATAAAATTATGAACTGATTTAATGCCTCTAATTAACCAGTTGACCTGGAGGAGCTGAAAGGTATCCATTGGCTGTGCTCAGACAGAATAGATGATATGTAGAGTTTTATGGACTGTCCTTGGAAATTTATATAATTATAAAAACCTTCTCATTTCCATTTTGGTTGGTTAAATTTAGCAAGAGACTTTTCATTTTTTGAGTTAAGTGCACTCTAGAACTTCTAGTAGAGAAACTATAATTGGCTGTACAAAGTGATTCAGGTCGTGTTTGTTACTTATACGGTTTAGTAAAGCGATACAATTGTAAGCCAGATTTTACTTCAGCTTTCCATGGTCTGATTCTTCATTATGGTACAGTGCTTTTTATTTCTATTTTATTGTTACAAATAGTTTTAAAAGAGAAATTTTGTTTTCTTCCTCAACATCCAAATTGTAGGGTCTAGACCCTTAAGTATATCTGGACCTAACCTGCAATTATAGATACATTCAAATAACAAAACTGTTATTGCAGTGCTTTTCTTTCTCTCTGATTCCAGATTTCCTCCCTTACTTTCAGCATCATTTGAAATTCAGATCTGAAATGTAGGATATCAGTCGAAGAATAGCACATTTTGAAAAATTACCTTATTATTCATTAGGAAATAAGACTTCAGTAACGAGACTAAAATACCAACCCTTTTTGTTTATAAACATAACACACCAGTATGCCTCAACTTGGACTTGGAGGAAGTTTTTGGAAGAGAGACATCTTATTTTTATATCCATGTGGTTGTGATAACACTGGTAGCAAGAAGTTAATTAGCTAGTTACCTAAAGGTAACTCAGGCGTTTGTTTCTGAGATGTGATATTTTTGACTTTTGTAATATTTTAAGATATACATAGTAATTATATAGTAACTGTTATCTTTCCAAATCACTTTCTTCAGATAGTTTTTGCAATTCTGAAGGACACTCTGTAAACACAATATACAAAACTGAAGAGTACAAAGGTATTTATTGTCCAACACAGACGTTAAATCACAGGGACTAGCAAATTCCTAAGCTAAGCATTAATACGTTCACCATCCTTGATGAGCGCCTGCAGAGCAGGCAACCAGATTCAGATGAAAAAGTCAGCGTTTCTGACCTTGTCTCCTATTCTCTGACTTTTTCCTTGGGATTTTGGTAGTTTCACATCGGTATTTCTCCTTGTGAATCCCTGAGTTGCTAATACTGTCTCAGCAATTGTACTTCCCTCCGTGCTTTTACTTGCTTTGCATATCTTCCTTTTACAGACTTTCTCACAAGTTAACATCTATAAGTAAAACTGAGTCAAGGTCACAGAGACATGTGGCACCAAACTAGGGCATAAATTACAGACACCAGAGCCCTAGGGAGGAGGGTTACAGAAAAATGGGACACTGAACCAGTTTTCTGAAAGGAAGCCTATTGCCAACTCTGGGATCACTGTGCAAATTATGGATGATTATGAATAATATGTTCTCCAGTTTAAAAAAAAATATCAAAGACATAGTGGCAGAATTTGGAATTTGAAAATATTTTTATGACGTTCTTAGTAGGATACTATCATTTAATTTAGAATAAAAGCTTGAATTTAACACAGCTTCAGAAAATGGGAAACACAAGGATTCCAAATTAAAATTCCAGAAAAGTAAAAGTGATAATCTAAATACTCATCTAACTTACAAACTAAATGCATAAATGTCTTGATAGAGAAAACATCAAACATTACAGTGTTCCTGTGTTTTTTTTTTAAGATCTACCAGTTCAGCTAATGGTGTGTGAAATCACAGAGATTGACACAAACCTCCAAATGGAAGCAAATGGGAAGCTTGATTGTTGAAAGGATGAGAAAAGACAACATTGGTCAGCAGTCCTGGGACATTCTGGCTGACGTTAATGTTTTACTTATTGGCTCTTAATGACTGATCTAAATTCCTTAAAACCTACTGCGGAATTTTGTTTAAAGAAAAATGAGACTCTACAACAGCTATACAATTCTTTGACCAACTTAATTCCTTATTTTCAAATGGAAAACTATGCATTCTTACTTGTACTCTCGACACTACTTTCCTTCATCCTTGAAGGATACCAACACTGTTGGTAATTACTAGTCCAGACAAATTCCATTGCTTACTTGTCACTTCAATTCCAAACAAGTTGTTTTCCAAAATTAGAAAGTAGAAAAGGAGAAAGACTTTGGCCATTCCCCAGCTTATGTATCAACGCAGTGAAAAATATGGCAGTTCTGAGTTTGTTTTTTTTTTTAAATCTCCCGATAACTCTTTTTTTTCAGCATCGAATTCTAATCTTGTAAAATTTACAATTAAAATCTTATTTTTCTGTCCTTCGGATCAGATTTTATCTGTGTTCCTTATTCCTTAAAGTTGCTATATTTATAGGGAGAGGTAATGCATTTTTTAGACCAATAAGCACATAACTTACAATTTTTTTTCATATTTATAACCTAAAAATTAGTAAAATGCTACCACAGAACAAAGGTTTATGACAGTCTTTTAGAAGAAAACTGGCTTCATTTCCAAGTACAGAGTTATCTGACACATTTCCTGCTCTTTTGCGGTATGTTTCTTCCCCAGACAGTATTTAAATAATATTGTTAGACTTGTACAGTCCCATTGTATTGACACAGAGATATAAAATGGAACTTATTTTTCACAGGGACCCAAACATAGAATGGATTTTTAGATCTCTACTCCTCCGGGATGTTCCTTTCTGTCTTTCTCAATCCTACTGAATGTGTGGGATTCAGACTACCTAGATCAATATGTCCACTCTACAGAAGCCCACCTGAGAATTAGGCTCCAGTTGTAGTCAAGGTCACGTTACAGGCAGTTCATCTGATAGATCTTAAACGTTTATTTTAGGATGGATGAATCTCATCTAAGGTTTCCGAATTATTTCCATTGCCTGCACAGAAAGACTTACGTGTTTAAGACATAAGTACAAAACCTAAGTTAATAAATATTTATATAAACTAAGACAACGCATTTTTATATAAATCAGCACAATGATCATACCTTTCAGATTCCTTTGATATGTATAATTTCTCATCATATATCTGGTTTTTTTTATGCTTGTTACAGAAATATTAGTGTGATATCTACAAATACCTGTACTACACACACTGTATAAGGTATCATTTCCTCTCTCTTCTTCCTAATTTACAGAGCTTTTTTGAAAATTTATATACCCAGTGAGTTCCCAGTTTTCAGCAATGCTTTCTAAGCGTACCGTTTAGCACATGTTTAAGTGTACTTGAACTTAATGCAGTTAACAATAATCTTGAATAAAAAGATTTAGAATAGGACTCTGTGTTCTGAAACCAGGGCCAACTCCCTGTTCAGTGACAGAGGCCCTTGCGCACACTTGTTGCCATGGCAACCAGGGTCAGCTGACCTGGGTGGTTACCCTGTGGGAGGGTCACACCTGTGGACAGGTCAGGTGACCCAAACTGACCAATCGGGTGTTCCAGCCCATCTGCTGTGCTCAGTATAAAAGCTGAGGGATCCAAGGGGTCAGGTTGGCTCCTCTCTGAGGTCTCTTTTCTGAGGTCTCTTCTTTTTTGGATCTTCTCCAGTGGGTTCTTCTTCTATGGACTGTTTCTTCAATGTCTGAGGAGGACCCTGTCAGCTCGTCTGCTTTTGATCCTGGTCAGTGTGTTCCAGTTCCCATTTGTCACTGACTCCAGTCTGGAACTTCCGCAGTGCCTGCCAGTGACATCTCTGTGGGAGCTTGATACGGTTTTGTGTATATTTGTATATATTGTATATATTTCATTATTTTTTTTATTTTATTATTAATGTTTCATTAAAGTAGTTTATTTTCTTCTAAACTCACAGCTCTCTTTATCTCTCTTCTTCCTCTCCTTGGAGCCAGAGGTGAGGGAGAGCATCTGTCATCCTGTATTGGCCAACCTGGCCCAAACCACGACACTCTGCTTCCTGTTGACACCTTAGACTGTATCATCATAATTGTCTATTGATGGGAAATCATGTAGGGATTTTAAGAATTTCTATTTCAGTAGTAAGTCTTCTGGCTTTGTTTTAAACTACTTAACTCATTTTTTTTCTATGCTTGTCTATAAAACAGGAAATAACAACAAAGAAAAAATCTGTCACACAAGCATAAAATGTCATGACTACAACAAAAAAGCTAAATGTTTTTCATTGTATATATTTTTTTTTCCCATAGTGTGCAGAATCGCATCTTAAGCTGATGCAATATGTATCAGGAAATGAGTGTATTATGGAGAAAAAGAACATAATTAAAAAGTGATTGAGTCTTTTAGAGAATTAAAATCCAACTTGCAGTTCAGATAGCACTAGAAGTTTAGAAATAAAATTTCATGTTCTCACACTTCTGCAAAGTGTGCTTTTGTTACAGCTCAAGAGGATGGGATAATAACATCAGGGAAAATCTGGGAACAACAGGATGAACTGAGTGATCTGTATTTCAGCTTTAAATTTACTCCTGGTCATTTATGTTTACTGCTGCTTTCTGCCTGAGGACACGTTGTACCTTTGTGGGTGTGTGCAACTCCAAACTGGCTGCAGTCAGATTAATGTATTAAGATGGCCATATAAGAAATTAATGAATGTACGATGATGATAAATGGGGTTTCATTGTCTAAACTCAATGTTCTGAAAGTCTGTGTTATAATGAACAACTATCAGAAGTATCTGGCTCATGAAACTGCAAGTTCTTGAAAAAAGGCATCATTCAAAACCAAAATGATCATGAGAACTCTTTATGATTGTCCTGAAATACATAGGAGTTTTATTAGCTGAATTAGAGAACATATTAACTAAAGGTTTTTTTGGTATAAAAAGCATTTGCAAGACTATGAAAACCTTAGTGTTCCTTCTTGACCTATCACTACTTTCTCTCCTATCAACAAGTGCTTTTATACACCTTAGAATTTACGTGTTCACCATTTATAAGCGAGTATATTAGTCCCTGATGAGGTGGGAATTGATGGTGCTGCACTCGGGCAATTACCATGACAATGTTGCTGAATACCTTTCACAGTGGCAAAGCAGAAAGGTTATTTGATTTGATCTGAGGAGCTGACAGCGTGCTTATTCACACAGAGTCACACAACAATGAGGTGGCACATGGAACAGTGTCTGACTGCTGCTCTGATGCACTTTCTCTCCTTTATTCCTTTCCCTTTTGTCCTTATCCTTTTCTGGATACAAAACAATCTTTCCCACCACATAGACTGTAAATGCATCTTTAGTAGCTCAGCTCCATCTTTAAACCAGTAGAAGAAGTAAAGTGTTTCATTGTGGTTTTCTCCTCCCAAAAGAGTCAGTAGGACACTTAGCAAAATGGTGGACGTTTTATTTCTTATTCTGTGGGAAGAAAGTATAATGTAATAAACTCTTGTTGGGAACAAGGATACAGAAAATTCCACAGCCTTCGCTGCTGTCCCCATTGCTTCCAAGTTCTGAGCTAAGTTCAGTTATCTGTGAGCACACTCTAGGGCAGAGCAAAGACATTTGGTGTCCACATAATGAGCACGCCAAATGTTGGCTACTCTGTAGTCTTTCTTTCTCTGTCTGCAGATACTATTAGAGATACATGAGAAACCTTTTCCAAATAAAATCTGATTTTCTCACAAAAATTAGTTTTCAAAAAATTTCAACAACATTAAACTGGGATTTGGTTTTGCAAGGTTATACGCTCTTCAGTGAACATCTGTAGGGCTGTATGAGGATCAATTTTTGTCTCATTGCCACTAAGCTACTTACCATGCATATCGTGAGGAGTTGCATGTATCAAAGCAGCTATTTTAAGAGACCAAATTATACATGTATATGCGCACATATAACACAACAGTCACACTTTTTTCAAACAATATCGCAAAATTATGATGTCAACTTCTTCTTACAGGTAAAAATCAGATGTCATGTTTTATATGAACATGCTCTTTAATGTTCATTTCTGTGTTTTTAAGTATTAAAAGTAAGGTTTTGTAAATGATGTTGGTCATTGGGTGTGATAGAAAGCCTGTTCTGTAGTGCTGAGACTGAGTGCACAAATTAACTAGTGCCTCTCTTTCTCAACAATGAATTTTTTGTAGCTAAGTATAAATACTTGAACAGCCTCCTGAATGCAAGTGCCATAGCTACCTAAATACAAGTGTATTCACATGCACTCCATCTGAACACCGAGGCACTTAGCTCTCGCCTAAGCGCCATCAAAATTCGCAAATCAAACGGAAAAGGACTAAATGCCACCTAAATTCATGGTAACTACAGTCCAGTAGTCGTGCTCAGACCATGAATAAGCTTTTTCTTTGAGTCACAGTAGTTGTGTTGGTTTTATTCAAAAAACTTCCTGGGGAAAAATGAATCTGAGACCCAGATCCATTACTCATTAGTAGCAGAGGAATCAAAAGCATAAAAGAATGTAATATAAGCTACAGACAAACCTGGAATAAGGATGTGCTTCACTCAGCTAGGAAATGTTCAAACAAAGTTATCTACGGCGATCGCAAACAATGTGGCTTTTACCATGGAAAATGTCTTTCTGCTGGGTGATGCTGTACAGAAGGAATGCTGCCGTGTACTTAGGAAAAGTAGGCAAAAGGTTTCTTACACTTCAAAATCTTCTAAAGAGCAAATAAAAAAAAATATATCTAGTACACAGAAATAAGAATTTATTGTTACTCCAGTTAATGTTTTAACAGCTTAAGAAGCTGGACTATTTAATGCAGAAAAGCCTCATTAACAATACAACTAAAATTGTTATTCCAAAAAAACATTGACACTCCTATTTCTAACCCTGTTCTCTGGTGTGGTGCTCCCATCTAAGAAACATCCCTTGGGATCTGAAAGTCAACACTAGACTAGAGAAGAAGAGGGGGGAAAGGAGGTTGTGATGAGCTGACAGTGCCCTGCCCTATCTGCTGAGAGGAGTATTAAGTCAATGGTGGAGGCTCCTTCCTCCTCTTACTAGGAGAAACGTGATGCTGATGTCAATGCTTCCTTTCTCTTCAATCTTGGGGTCTGCTTGTGGTCATATTTCCATTTCTGTGACACACTTTGCTTTCTTTTCATTGATTCCAGATTGAAGTTTGAAAGTTGCCCCCAGCCCTGTTACCCCAAGGGGCTGCTGTTTGTGGGGCAGTGGCTCCCTGGGGCTGTCGGGACTTTACCACACAGGGTATTCCCAGGGCTCAGGCTGAAATAGGTCAGGCAGCGGTTGGTGACCACTGCACAATGTTAAACTAAGGCCCAACCAGCTCAGGATGAGGCAACTGCAGACAAATCCTGAGACCCTGCACTGCCAGGTCAGTACAAAGCCTGGCTCCATATCCTGGTAATGGCAAAAATCATGTGTATTGGGCTCAAGGATGAGGAAAAAGTGTTCAGACATACACCTAAGCATCCATTCCCACACATCAACATCTAAAGGCTTTACAGAAACCAGTGGCTTTGCTCTTACCATCTGGGAGATGGGTGGGAGATGTCAAAGTGTTCACCAACTCACTATACTGTTCATTTGAGGATATTTGAAAGTGAAAACACAACTCCAACACGGAAAAGGAAGGTCAAGGTTCCACAGTTTATAGTGGAGCAGATGCTAGCAACTTGAGGATAGGCTTAGCTCTTTATTCAGGATGTATGTTAGTGCAGAATAGACTCAGAACTCTAATTTCTGGAAAAGTAATTTTGAAAATGTGTGTCAAATGTATGTAAAAATTTTATTTAACACTCAGCAGGTTCTTGAAAACCTTGAATTCAAGGTGTTGAACAGAAAATAATATCATTATGGGCAAAATATCTACACTCAGGGTAAAAGGTAATTTGCTGTATTTAGATAAAACATAAATACGGTTCCATTATGTTGCCTTTTTGGTAGTAATCTGGAATAACTCGCAATATATTTGTATTTACGCTGAAACAGCCAAAACCTCCTTTTGTTATTATATGGGGGGTTTTTTTAGTTCTAGAAAGTTTGGGAGACGGTGATACTTGTGATGTTCACGAAGGAGCTCTTTCATTCACAGAGGGATCATTCTGTTACCCATCTGGGTGCTACTATAATTTTATGAAGATTCTAATTTAGTTTCATTCACTTTCTTTTAAGATATCAAATTAAAGCTTTATTTCTCATTCTAATTCTACCAAAGTAAAAGCAATAGAAGATAACTCCAGATCTCAGTAAAATAAAAGAGCTTTTTGGTAAACAGGATAATCCTCGCTGGGGACCCCCTCCCCTATATTTTTCAGCTGCCAGTTATTTAGATCTGGAGTCCTTCCAAAACTGAGAGTCAGAGATGCATTATGCTAAATTCAGTTGCAGCATGCATTTCATCTTACTTTTCCCTATATCCTAAGCTCTCATTTGAGGAAGAACAAGAAGTTTAATTAAATATGTATCGAGACTCTCCTCCACAATGTCAGCCCAGGATGATGATAAATGCGAGTGGCTTGCCAGCAACATGGCTACCCCTTTAATCTCTCTCTTTTTTTCAGCTGCCAAGAGAAAAGTCCCTCGATCCAATGTTTATAGACGCTGTGCTGAGTGTATATAGACATTTTTTTGTTTGAAAGGATTAAAATGGTAAGATAGATGATGAAAAAAATGTAGTGAAACAGTATTAACACGAAATAATGCCAGATAAATTATGTTACTCTGCTCTACATATGGAAAATTACACACATAAGTGATGCAGATGAAACAGATCTGTTCCCATGAATGTATATTACTGTATTTTCTTGAGGAAAAGTCCCCACCAAAAGTAGTGTTGAAATAAACAGGAAAGTCATCTTATACCAAGTTTCAGAAGACAGTCCTTTCTCTGTATTTATGGATTTGGGAGTATGGTTTGGTTTCGATTTTTTTTTTTTTTTTTTTTTTTTGTGCACACTGTTAATTTTATATTTTGTAGGGTCTTTAACAATTTGAGGGACATAGATCTCAAAGTCAGAGGCTCTACACTCACTCTTTTTATTTCTTGGACCAGTATGAAAATGTAGCATTTTAAGTAAAATAGTTCCCACATCTCGAGTGAGAAGTAGGATTTCACTGGAGAAGTTACTTGACGTATGACTCTGTGTGTCCATACGACATACACAGATGACCTGCTCGACTCTAAAAACAAGACACAGGACTTGATATCTAGATGGCCTTTTCTAGCACCATGTGTGTCACTCTGTAGGAACGCTGAGCCTTTACCTTGAGCAACATATGTTTAAATACATCAGTCCAACACAATCTTAACCACGTGGGCAGACCAGCTGAACCAATGAGGCACGCACACGGCACATTACCCCGTTAGGATTAATTTGGCTACTACGGTGCCATTCACAGGTATATGTTTACAGCATGCGTAATACCTGCCAGGGAAATGCCGAATATAAAATGAAACACAGTGACAAACAATGGGAAAAAGAGACATTTTGAACAAAACAGTAATAACTGTGTATTATGTGACCTAGGTATGGCATCTTTTCATAGATCGAAAGCTATTTCAGTTGTCGCGTTTGGATTTGTTGCTCTGATGCAGTTCAATATAGTTGTTATCATAAAAACTGTGTGGATTAGATGCTGTTACTGATGATAAAATGAAAATAAGATTGTCCATGTCCCTAATCCTTGAAGATTTGCATGTTCCTAAGCGCAGGAACAGATGATGTCAGAGGAAATAATTTTGGATGACCAAACACCGAGACACAAAGATATCCTTATTTGAAGACATAGGCCAAAGGGAACTGTTCAGCCACCATATGTGATTATTTTTTTTAATTTTTCATTATTAATTCAATTTTATATGAATTAAAAATATAAGAATCATTGAATCTCCACAGATTTGCAAGCTTACTTGCAGGTATACTAAGTACTTGTGCAGAACCATGTCTGGGAAGTCCAGGAGGAAAGCACAATCTGCCCCAGATTCATATCAACACTATCTGCTGATAGCCAAACCAAAAGCCTACCTGGCACTAATGTTTGGAAACTTGGCCTGTGTATTCACTTAGTCATGCAATAGAGCAAATAAAACAAACATCTGCTTTTCATGCACAATTCTCTGTGTGAAAATCACAGAATCATAGAAAGGTTAGAGTTGGAAGGGACCTTAAAGATCATCTAGTTCCAGCCCCCTGCCCTGGGCAGGGACACCTCCCACTAACTCAGTACACCAGCATTAAAAGAGGTCAGCAACCAAGTACTATTAAACCACCTTACAACTTTTTATGTACCATTAAAATTACATATATGTAATTATACACATAATTATAGATTTTTATGCGTATATGTGTATTCAAATATAAATATATATGTGTATATATAAATATATATGAACCCTAGGGTGGTAGGTTCACTTGAAAATAATAGAACCTCCTTGTAACAGTCTTGAATATAGTGAAATGTCCTTCCTGTATCAGTGAATTTTCAGATGATATGATCAAGAACTAGCTGAAGATCTGCCTACATAAATCGGTTTTAAGTCCATCCTTCTAATCACTGCAGGTAAAACCTGGACTTTTTCATTAATCTCCATTTAGATATTAACAAGGTGCAGGAGCATTTTCATGCTAAAAAGTTTATTCTTCTGTAAAGTTTTGTTTTTAATGCTACATGTATTATTTAATGCCACTTTTACACAAAAAAAAATAAATATGAATGTTTATTTCCTTCGCTTTGTAAGTATGCACATCCTCAAAATACCAAAGATAGCAATTGTCTAAATTACTATACTATGCATTCCTTTGTTTAAAAATCTTACATATTACATAGTTAATCTTCACAACAGTATTATGGTGTTCCAATCAATGTTATGGTATATTATAGCTGTACAGTGGCATTGTTGTAAGACTGCGCTGCTGATATAAAACCATGAAAGTCTAAAAATTATATGCACATACATTCTTCCTCAGCCCACCATAACTTTTTCGTTATATTTTATACACAAGGAACGTTTGTCTTAATGTTTCTATTAATCTTCTGGAGAGCGAAATTGGAATTCACGCATATTAAGGGAAAGCATGAATTAAAAAAAATTACAAATACCTGAAAAAAGTGGATAGACATTGGTTGTACAGTGTAAGCCCTTAATCTATAATATCATAGGGTATCTGTGAGATGGGAGAAAAGATTATGTCACTCTGGTTTTCATCAAAGCTCAACCGTTCTGAAGCCACCAATATTTATACCTAAGCCTTTCTTGAAATACAGTCAAGCCTAGTTCAAAAGTAGTTATGATTCAATAGCACGACCTACAATAACCTAGGACACAAAGAAAGGAAGCTTGTGTCAAATTGCGTGAAAAATAAGCTGTGTCATTACTGAAACTTTGCAAAAGCTACCATGAGGATTTTACTGAAAGGAGAAGATTTTACATGTTATTCTTCAGTCAAAAATTCTAGTTTCAGCCTCATCAGCATGCAACTGTGCAACCCATCACAGAATGGGTGGGGTTGGAAGGGACCTCTGGAGGTCACCTGGTCCCCGGAGATCACCTGCCCTTGCTCAAGCAGGGCCACCTAGAGCAGCTTGCCCATGATGTTGTCCAGACGGCTTTTCAATATCTTCAAGGATGGAGACTCCACAACCTCTCTTGGTACCTGTGCCAGTGCTTGGTCACCCTCATAGTGAAAAAGTGTTTCCTGTTCAGACAGAACGACCTGTGTTTCAGTTTGTGCCCATTGCCCCTGGTCCCGTCTCTGGGTACCACTGAAAAGAGCGGGCTCTGCCTTCTTTTACATCCTCTCATCAGATATTTGTACACATTGATGAGTTCAGCCCCGAGTCTTCTCTCCCCTAGGATAAACAGCCCTAGCTCTCAGCTTTTCCATACTCCAGTCTCATAATTGCCTTCATGGTCCTTCACTGGACTCTCTCCAGTATGCCCATATTTCTTGTACTGGGGAGCCCAGAACTGGACACAGTACTCCTGTATGCAGCACAGGATACCCTTAGCCACCTTTGTCACAAGGGCACTTTGCTGGGTCATGTTCAACTTGGACCCTCGAGAGCCGGGCCTTTTCTGCCGAGCTGCATTCCGTGTACAGGCACTTGAGAGAGGCATCCCAGCATGCTGATTTCTTAGAAAAGGGTCTGGGGGTTTCCCCACAATGGTACCTTCTAGGCACTTCCTTTCTTACGTGAAAATGTTTGAAGTCACCCCACTCAAGCCCTGTTGATTTTGTTTGACTTTGTGTTACCTTTCGCTCACATCACCCCGGTCTCTTGTAAAGCTTGTCCATCAAACGCTCACAGGGCTGCTGGTAACTCCCTCCCTCCCACACCATTCCTAGATTAAAGCCCTTTTTACCTGGTCAGTCATCCTGCTGGGAAAGATGCTTTTGCCCTGCTTAGTGAGGTGGATCCCATCTCTCCCCAGAAAGTCATAGACTCTCAAATAGGGACCCATGGCAATAGAAACCAAAACCGGGTGTGCCAACAATTGTTGACACACAGTCTCAGTCCCTTCTTCCTCATACCCTTTTCCCTTGATGGCAGGATGGAGGCAAACACCACCTGTGCCCCAGAGCTCTGTAGTCAAGACTGATACTCTCCAGGTTGCCCCTGAGAGTATCATTGGTGCCCACGTGGAAGGATATCGGGGGGTAATAGTCAGGGGGTTGGCCAAGCTTCATCAGTCGCTTTGCAGCATCTTGGATCTGAGCCCCGGGGAAGCAGCAAACTTCTCTGTACGACAGATCAGGTCGCGTGCCTCTGTTTCCTGCAGCTGGGAGTTGCCCACTACTCTCAGTCGCTGCTTCCTCCCGGTGCTCCTTCACTGCTCAGGGTAAGTTGACCAGATGCTCTGCTTGCAAGCACACCCAGCTCCTCCTCCGCTTTGAGGGCAGTGAACCTGTTCTGGAGCTGCAAACATTCAGGTATCGCCTTCCACTCGGTGCCAGGAGGCACCTGCCCCAGCCTCCACCTTCCTTAGAGCCATTCTTCTACCTGCCATTCTTCTAGTGACAGGCTCTGCCCATCGGGCTCTGTAGCTGAGCTCTGCAGAAGGAACACTGTGTGATACCAGCTCCACAGCTTCCTGCCATACATTGGTCTCCTCGGATATCTTGCATCCTAATGGCAATGCTGCCTGCCTTTACCGGCTAATGGGAATCCCTGTGCATAGCTAACTTACGTTAGGTAATATAGCAATAGACCATATTTTCATTATATTCTCACTGTTTTGTCATCTAAATGTATGCGAAATGCCATTGAGATTAAAAAAAAACCCAAACAACAGGCTCGTTTTTAAACTCACATTTTATAGGTGGCTCCATTTGCACGCAGGTAGAACAAAAATAATACCTAAAGCATCAGAACAGAAAATTTAGTAAGTAAACAGCTAACGAAAATAAGACTTCTTTTAACATTTCCAAATCAGTAATGTCCCTACCTGTAAGAATACAGAAAAAGACTAGACATTAAGTGTCCTAAGTAGCATATTTATTTTCAGACTTATTTAGCAAATGTACACTGAATGACGTATTGGCAAGTATATCCAGAATGTATGTCTTCAAAATGAACCAAGTATAAAACCAACGTTTGTCCCTGGAGCTGAATTGAAGCAATGTCTCCCCACTATGCTAAATGCTTTCCAAACAGAACAGATTAGTTCCCTACTTTCCGTAGTTAAAAAAGTCACTGTATTTATAACAAGTGGAATATGAATGGAGAAACAAAGCAATAATTCCAACATCAATGTATTTATTATTCCAGCTCCCTTGACATCCTCTTTGCTGATCTTCCAGGCCACACTGTCTCCTTCCATTCTAAATAAGCAGACAAATCCTCATGGGCACACTTGCGTTCAAGTTTCAAAAACAATAAGGATCACACGTATCAGTGGTCTATATATGGAAATATTTCTTGTCACACAAAATGGATCTTTTCACTGTCTGACTGTCAACCCCTTCCTGATCAAACCAGACAACACCAGCTTCTGCTGCTTTTCCAGACTCTTGGCAGGCTCTCCTCACATCTGCACATCTTGCATTTACAAGTACATAGATTCCAAAGCTGTCAGTGGATGGAAATAATTTTGAAATCCAGAGTGAATACAAATGGATTCCCTGTAAAAGGCTTTTATTTCTGTGTCAAGTGGTAGAGTTGCTAGTACAGAAGCTTCCATTTTACACTTCCCCACTTCCAACAACATCACAGAAGACTGGAAATGTCCCAACAGTAAATGGATGTAGGATTTTTATTAACTCCTTTGTGTATCAAATAAGCAAGTGAAAAAAAAAATCAATATTTTTTTCCTTAGGAAATTTTGTTACATACAAGTAAATGTAAGTGGGGGGGAGGTGGAAATCTCTTGCAATGTTTTTTCTTTCCTATTTTTCAAAGGAAATTTTCAAACAAAAAACTGTTTCTGGTTTATTTATACTACAGTGTCATATGGGAGTGCTTTCAGTTGCTGCGGCTTACAGTATACAGTATTGGCAATGTAACACAATCCATCCATTCCTTATTATATCTCACTCTTCCAAAAAAGGTTATAGCGTTAAAGTTCAGTATTAGTTTGGTTTGGAACTCATTAGCCTGAACTGGTTGTTTATTCTGGATGCTCCAAAACTGTGATCTCACATTTGTGATGTGAGATTGACATCTTGACAGCTGAGCAGAATGTCATAACATTTCCACCACAATTGGGCTTTTTTAAATAAAACCAGGTTGCCTTTAGAATAAATTTATTCGGGGCAAATTTTAACAGTTTCCAAATTTTTCCACAGCAGAATAAGCAAATTTTACTTTTAACTGCTACCTGAAAAAAAATTTACAGAAACAACAAAAAAGTGAAACCTAAATATTTAGAAATAGATAAATATTTTCTGGTTTTACCAACACCAGGAAACACATTATATTCTCCAAAACTTTTTTTCAGCAGTTGGCCAAAAAAACATTGTAGGAGAGGAAAAAGCCACTGCTGCTGAATCGCTTGGAGTGCAGCCCCTATTAAGAGCTGGATGCATGAGTGGAGGTCTCCTAAAGCTGTGCCTGGACAAAAGCAGCCGTCCGGGGAGTCAGATGCAATGGAGCCCTTTAAAATGATCATCGAGCAGACTGGTAGTACATTCACCCTGACCTCGGGGACAAAACTTGAGCAATTTGTTTAGCTGTGGGGCAACCTGGAATGAAATGTTGAACCGTTTGGTACCTTAAGCACACAAATCCCTTGGAACTTTATCATAGAGACAGATATGTCAGCAACACCACGGGGGTGAAGAGAGCTTTTCTAGATTGTGCACTTTGCTGCGGGAAGAACAAGTGCATTCATTAATGAGGGGACATTACAGGCCTGTGAGAAAAACAGTGTCAACAAAACTCCACTGGCTTTTACTTAAAGCCGTGAGAGAGGCAAGTGTCAGCCAAACCCTCGCCCCAGGCTGGACTACTGAATGTTGCCTGCATGAAAAAAAGGCTGCTTTGACCTACTTTTATCTTCTGGATGAAAAACAGGGGTTTCTGTCTGCTGATGGCTCTTGCACTTCCAAAATAGCAGGAATCGAGTGACTTTTATTTCTTCTAAAAATAGCTGTGCCAAATCCGCCCTGGAGGGTGAAGGCTGAATTACAACATACCCTGAGGAAATTATGAGTTTTCCATTGACCGTCGATTAGGAGAAGCCACAAGTTACTTGGGCAACATGCAGCATAAAGTGAGCCTGAACAATAAGAACAAGAAGTGTGTTCACCGGGACACCCATATCTGTGGATATAAGAGCATATTTGTAAAACTTTATAGAAACTTTGTGCATTTGGAACATTTGATGACATTTTCTCTTTTCAATTGGGATGCAGCATGGTGAGTGGCGGTGAGTGCTGGAGGCATCCTGTGCTTATGGCATGTAGGCTCAAAAAGGAGTTCAGCTGTAAAAAAATTAATTTATGAATTGGCCTCTGTAGCTATTCTTTTCTTAATTGCCCTTCACATTCCCTATAAGGTTGGGGTTTTTTGTACAATAAATGTGGGGGTTTTATATATATATAAGGCCAGTAGTGATGGCTCTGCCAGTATGGTTCTGCCAGTAGTGATGGCAGAACACAACAAACAGGCTATATTCTTAAAAGCACAACATCATCCCGATGGTTCTTCCTGTATGATTCCATTCAAGCATCAGTGTAACAGTACGAAAGTTTCAAGACTATTTAACAGTCTCTGACGCGCCACGATGCTCGTTGGTGGAGATGGTGCTGCTCAAAGCCCAGGGTTCCACTGAGATGCTCAACGCAGGGGATAAGCCGACATACTGCTAGACTGCAGATGAACTCCTATAGGAGCATTGAAAGAAAAACTGCAAAGTCAGATTTCATTTCAACGTCCAGTCCAAAACAGAAAAAGTTCATCTGGAAATCATATTGTCATTTATATTATTTAATATACTGTATTGTTAATAATTTCTGCAATACTATTTCTTGGAGACTCCAATAATGAGTTGGTAAAGTTTTACAGAAAAAAGATATTTTTTTCCTCCAGATGCCTTACTGTCTTCAGAACAAGATGAGTCATAGTGTGAAAAAAAATTAAAATACAGAAGAAGGAATAGGCTGGAAAAAGAAAGGAGAACAACACAGTAAAAATAATAACAACGTTATTTTACCCAGGGCATATTAGCTTATCAAATGCCCAGCTTTGAATGAGAAATAATTTCTAATGGGGGGGAGAAAAAAAAAGGAAACAATCCCAAGAACAGCAACAGAAATAAAATTATGGAACGCCATTCCTTGGCAATAAGTTTTAACTTACTTTTTCTGACTCTGCATCAATGTATCTGAAGCCTCCTGAGGTGAAGACTTATTAGATTCACTGTTTATTGAGGCTAAACACCAAATCTTTTAGGTGGCTAAGTAAAAAAAAATAAACTATAAAGCAAAGGTAAATTCTTCCCTGTACTGGTCAGTGTGTATCATGCCTCATTACCTTTATTAACATGGCAAAATGAGCACACGACATGGAAGTGGTCTGGAGAAAATTGCACTGTTACACAACTGCAGATCTCTATCCACTGATAGAGATCCAAGAATAGTTTTGTTGAAGTTAATCAGCATTAGAAGATAAAAAGAAAGAGTTTATAATTAATTCAGTGCAATCCCTGGGGTTGAGTCTCTTCCTTTACTTCATTCATAGAGAGAGGCTATGATTACTCTCGAAATTCAAGGTTTTATCTAGTGCTTAGTCACAGCCTTTCTGTATGGTGCCTCCTAACTTTAAAAGTATGGCGTGGAAAATCAGAAAAGCATACCTGAGCTACCTGCAGCAGTTACAAAAGATACTGCAAGGCCTATCGGTCTATCACTAAAGCTCTCTGGGTATGAAAATGACTTCTGCTTCACAACTGAGAAGACTATTTGTCCTCAATGTACACTTTAGGGTACTGTTGTACATAAAATTAAAACTTTCAGTGTAGACTCTCCCAATTTAAAAGGCAAAAGAGAAGTTCAGATGGAAACGTTGAGCTCAGATCCTTCCATCTTATGTTGCTGGACCAAACAGGTCACCAGTTTTTACCTTTCTTTCCTCATAGACTCCTCAAAAAACTGCAATATAAAACTATAATATAGTTCCTCCTTGCCAAGGGATTTGGCACATTATATCACAATTAAAAAAAATACAATAAAACCAGGAGGCAATAAAAATACCGTACAAGCTTCCATAAACTAAGCTAACAAGCAATAAACCAAATAGAGTTTAAGTGTAAGGAAGGGTTTTTGCTGCCAACAGAGGAAGAATTTTATTGAAAAGCATATATAGTCATCTGCACATTGGTACTGTTGAAACAGTGAATGTTCTTTAAAGGGCAGTACTGCTGCTTAATTTGGTGTTTGAGATCAGCACGTATTTTGGAAGGATTTTTGAACTGCAGGTAACTAATACAGCCGCCCTTAGGCAGCAAAGAAATTCCCAGATAAATGTAATGATTTGGTTAGAAGCTGAACTGATTATTTTCCTTAACGTATCAGGAAACCACTATAACAGAGAATGAAGCTAGGATTACATAAACAAATACCTTAAAAGACCCATTTCAAAAAGAAAGCAAGCACACAAAAAACCCCCACACTTCAATGATCCTTTAAGCCTTAAAAAAATCCTCCCTTTTGGATCATTTGTACCAACGCTAATGCTTCTGCTTCTCCTTGCTTCTCTTTGACTTATGAAACAGGGAGATACACGCGGGCGCCTTTTTTGCGATGCTCGCATTTCACGGTGGGGGTATGCTGAAGCCAGCATCAGGATTTAGAAATGTTTGTCACCAGCTTGAGGGTGGCAATGGGCCGGGTCGGGCTGGCAGAGCCTCTGAGCCTGAATCCGCTCCCCGAGGCACTTCCAGTTCTCCAACTGCAAGCAGACTGCTGGCACCGCCGCCAGCTGACCCTACGCACTATAAATTGACACATTTGGCTGAGAACAGGCTACTGTGCACAAAGGGGTGAAAGCGAGGGACATAGGATTTATATTTTGTTATTGGTTGATACCGCCCTTTCAGCCTAGATAAAGATTTATGTAACTGCATAGCTCTGCTTTGGGATAGAGTAGAAATTTCCTCCTCAGCTCTTTCTCTTGCGCTTACTTGTATATTAAAGGATAACGGTCACTTAAAAATACACAAGTAATATCTAAGTTTCAAAATAAGGTTCGCTATTAATAGCTTATCAATTATTTTTGCTAAAGGGAATGTCTAAAAAATATTGTCATCAGTGACATTGAAAAAGATCTGAAAACAAGTAACCTCACAAGAAAAACGGGGAAGCAAACACTTGCATTGGAGAATATGTGTTTGAGAGCACTTGTTCTTTCAGGTTTGTTTGGAAAAATATCAAATTAAGCTTCTGTTTCTGTAGGCTACGGTGCAGTTCTATTTAAAAGTCAAAACAATACATCTGTTTATATGGCCAGTCTTCCGAGTTTGATTCAGATTTTTATTTTAACATCCTCATAGTAGAGTTATGTAATTTATGTTCCTTTTATGCCTAAGCAGAGAGGACTTTGAAATAGCTTTGTGTACCCCAGCTTAATTGGGTGGATGCCCAGTTCTTCCACAAGGGCAGGGAGTGCTATTTCTGCCGTCAGTTCTTTATGTCTGGAACACCCCTGCGCAGCCCACTTTGCCTTCAGAGGCATAAACCATCCTTGTAAGGTAGGAACTGCCGATGCCGGAGTAAGAAATACTGTTACTTTTAGGAGCTGAAAACTTCTGCAAGTGAACTTGACTAACTCCCACCTAATAACAGACATAATCGATTTTGTTTTTTCTTTCCTACCTCTGTTGACAGTGAAAACGTGCTGAAAGTACACGCTTTGCCAGAAATGCCATGAATGCCCCTACTTGGGCAAGGGTCTGGGCAAGGACTATAGGTAGCCAGCTCTCCTCACTGTCACTGAGTGCCCAAACTGGGTGAAAAATAAGCTTTGAGGAAACAGTCTCCACACCAGCAGAGGTAGTTTCTGAGATGCTTTGAATTTTATGCCAACTTATGCAGGAGAGGAGGTTTTCTGTGCGTCCATCACCATCCTATTGAGCAAAACCAGCCGCACACCAAACAACATGGTGCTGTGCCAAGTTATTTGTCTCTGTGACTCTGCATGTGTGTTTATCAATGTATTCACAGGCACACCTACATATATAATGTTACCTCACCACCAATTTGAATTCATAAAATCATAGAAGGGACCTCTGGAGGTCATCTAGTCCAACCCCCCTGCCACAGCAGGGTCACCCAGAGCAGGTTACACAGGAACACGTCCAGGCGGGTTTGGAATGTCTCCAGAGTTGGAGACTCCACCACCACTCTGGGCAGCCTGTGCCAGTGCTCTGCCACCCTCGGGGTAAAGAAGTTACTCCTCATTCCTCCAATTCCTAAGAAGACTCATGAACACCTACAGCTACCAGCTCAAGATAAGCTCGTCTAACTACGTTAGTAGAGGCCAATATGTAAAGAAGTACATGATCCTGATGGCAATCCTGTACCTTCAAGCACAGTGCTACAGTAGCATCCTGGGTTGTCTGTGGCAGCCGACTGCCTTTCTCAAGAAGGCTTGCAAAGGCGCTGAGGGAAAGAGCAGAGTGTTGAATCTGAGTGTTCTTGATGAACAGGAGTAATTATCTTTCCCGTTTTTTTTTTTTAAACGCCGTGTCTGCAGCAGTTTGGTATGTAACGCTAAAGTACAAACCCAAGAGAGTATTGAAAGATAGTCTTGGTTCAGTCTCTTCAGGAACTCAGGTACATTTTTCTGATATGATTAAGGAACAGGCAGACTAAGAAGTTACCCTCAGGTACAGTAACGCGAACATTAACTCATGCTAGCTGCTGTCATTTCTGTGTACGTGCTCCTACCTGATGGTGAATGAGAAATGCTCGCAGGTAACTTAAGTCCCAAGTCCTAACAGAGAACTAAGAATCCTCGCATTTATCATACAGGTTAAGTGACAGAAGCTCACACTGAAGCTTGTCTTTCAGCAGCCCATTCATCTGCTTATGTCCCTTTGATGCTTTTAAAGCGTTACCGTTAAAGATCTATGCATGCCTTTGGTCTAGTGAGTAAGATTGTGAGAGGCAAAATTCAGATGCTTAAAGGCCACGGGAGCCTGAAATCTGGTTGACAAATCAGTGCCCTGGATCTGTTTTGAGCAGAGATTAATTGTTGCTGATTTTATTTAATTTTTCAAAAATTTATACTAACTGCACTCACAGCATTTGAAGACCACAAACAAAGCCGTTTCAGCAGCACCATTTGGCAATTCACTAGGTGTATTCACAGCTCTCTGGTTGAGTTTGCTAAGTTTGCAAAGTTTATTAATAGTTGCTATGATACAAGCCTGAAGACTTGTACCTAAAGAACACTTTAAAATTCAGCCAAATAGAAAATGTTTCAGCCAGAAATTCAGGAAGTCTTCATAACTTCCTGAGTGGCGTGATAGGAGGCCATGTTTCTGGACCATAAATTGTTTTGATTACTCAGTTTTGTTCCGCTTGTTATGTGTGAGTTTTAATTTAGTCTCACCATTTGGAAGATGCTTGCCGAAATTATAAACAAATGTGCCCTGAAAGGCTTGGAGAAAGAACTTTGCAGAATACCATTTCCATTGAACAGCAAAGGGAATAAAGCAACTTTTCATATTCGTGGATTTGCATTTCAAACCACTGGGCAGATTTAAGTGATTACATCTAAACAGTTGGACAGAAAATGTATTGGATTTTCTACCTTCCCTTTTCTTGATTCCCTTCTAAGGAATTTTCACTGATTTTAAATAGAAATGGCATGTCATTAATGTTAATATAATAGCATTAATATATGGATGAAAATTTATTAGAGTAATTTTAATTTAACATGACACACTTAGGTGTTTACATTACTAAGTGCCAAAACTGTCTGAAAAGTAAGAATATTGTATTGCCAAAGCATGCTCCCCTCAAAAAAAACCCAACCCAAACTATTTGATTTTGGACGATCTTTCATCAATCCTAAAGCCTTTTTGCAAAAGGACACAGCTTCTGATTTACAGAGACTCGCCCCATCTTGAGCCTTTGAGGTTAAAAGTTGTTGAATTTGGGACAGTATCACGGGAACTAACACTGTATATTTGAACTGTCGTCTGTTCAACACCAATGTGAGCAGATCTTTATCATCATCTCATACAGCTATTCTTATATTCTTGAGAATGACAGACAGAGCAATAGGAGATGGACAAAAAAAAAAAAGAAAAAATGTTCAGAAGAATAAAAGCTAGAGCAATTACTGTGAAGAGAATGAGGAGAAAGGAAAGTGACAAGGGAAATGCATTAGTGAGTCAGATAGTGAGGGAAAAAATCATAAGCACGAATAGATGAATTCATTGTACTCTTGAAAGAAGAATAGGTAAAGATAAGGAGTTAGATTTAGTAGGAGGAATATTGGGAAGAAGTGGCCTCTGATGGGAAGATGAAGAGATTGCAGGAAATTGGGGAAAGGAGGAACAAGTGAGGGAAGCTTGGTCAGCACAAGAAAGGGAGATCAGGAGAATGTGCAGAGCGTGAAACTGCTCACATCAAAGGACTTCATCATCTTTTGATCTGAGAGCAGTCTTAGGAGGCCAGTAAAGAATTATGCTGGAATGAAGAGATTAATAACTAGGAATTCAAATTGTATTCTTGCTTGGTTCTGATGTTTTGAGGATCCTTTCCATGCCAAAAAAATTTATAGACTTCTTCACTTTAGACCAGGGTCTATTGTGATTTGCTGAACCATATCCTTAGTATAAAAAATGAAATCATAATATACGACCAATAAAATCTTGTTGCTTTTCCAGTGTTTGGTGTTTATTTCACCCAGTGGGGTTAATAAAATACAGCGTCTTTTTCTCTCCAGAAGTATTATAATTAAGGGGTGTGGAATAAGTTTCCTTTTCCCAGTATCCCAATTTCTGTCAGGATCCATCAAAATTAAGTAGTGAGAGCCCAAAGGATGGTGATTAAACAACATCTAATTTTTCTAAGCAGTTGCTACAGAAATGGATAATAGTAACATGTGGAAGATTCTGGTACTGCAAGTGGCGTACATTTTCTGAGGGCAATTGAGAGTATTTCTTCCTCCTGGGTTTCCATACCAATACTTTTCATAAGGAGCTCAAAACTACAGATGGAAGTTTAATTTACATATTGTATGTTGGTCCTATTATCTAAAGTACTTGAATAACTTCATCAGCATTTTTCGAGGCCTTAATAGAACCATAGAATCATTTACGCTGGAAAAGACCTTTTAGATCATCACATCCAACCATTAACCTAGCACTGCCAAGTCCACCACTAAACCGGGTCCCTGAGCACCACATCTACACGTCTTTTAAATACCACAAGGTATGGCAACTCAACCACTTCCCTGGGCAGTCTGTTTTCCAATGTTTGATAACCCTTTCAGTGAAGAAATTTTTCCTAAATATCCAGTCTAAACCTCCCCTGGCACAACTTGAGGCCATTTCCTCTCGTCCTATCGCTTGTTACTTGGGAGAAGAGACTGACTGGCTACACCCTCCTTCAGGTGGTTGAAAAGAGCGAGAAGGTCTCCTCTCAGCCTCTTTTTCTCCAGGCTGAACACCCCCAGCTCCCTCAGCTGCTCCTCACAAGACTTGTGCTCCAGACCCCTCACCACCTCCGTTGCCTTCCTCTGGACACGCTCCGGCACCTCAATGTCTTTTTTGTGGTGAGAGGCCCAAAACTGGCCACAGCCCTCGAGGTGGGGCCTCACCAGTGCCGAGTACAGGGGAACAATCACTTCCCTAGTCTTACTCACCATGCTGTTTCTGATACAGGCCAGGATGCTATTGGCCTTCTTGGCCACCTGGGCACACGCTGGGTCATATTCAGCCGCCTGCCAACCAACACCCCCAGGTCCTTTTCCACTGGGCAGCTCTCCAGCCACTCTTCCCCAAGCCTGTAGCACTGCATGGAGTTGTTGTGACCCAAGTGCAGGTCCCGGCACTTGGCCTTGTTGAACCTCATACAGCTGGCCTTGGCCCATTGATCGAGCCTGTCCAGATCACTCTGTAGAGTCTTCCTACCCTCCAGCAGAATAACACTCCCACCCAACTTGGTGTTGTCTGCAAACTTACTGAGGGCGCACTTGATCCCCTCATCCAGGTCATTGATAAAGGTATTAAACAGAACCAGCCCAAATACTGAGCCCTGGAGAACTCCAGGGGCCGGTGTGACCAGCTGCCAACTGGATTTAACTCCATTCACCCATCCAGCCAGTTTTTTTACCCAGCAAAACATGTGCCCGTCCAAGCCATGAGCAGCCAGTTTCTCCAGGAGAAAGTTGTGGGAAATGGTATCAAAGGCTTTATTGAAGTCCAGGCAGACAACATCCACAGCCTTTCCCTCATCCACCAAGCAGGTCACCTTGTCATAGAAGGAGGTCAGGTTAGTCAAGCTGGACGTGCCTTTCATGAACCCACGCTGACTGGGCCTGATCACCTGGTTGTCCTGTAGGTGCCATGTGATGGCACTCAAGATGATCTGCTCCATAACCTTCCCAGGCACTGAGGTCAGACTGACAGGCCTGTAGTTCCCCAGATCCTGCTTCCGGCTCTTCTTGTAGATAGGTGTCACATAAGGGTGCTCTAGTGTCTTGCTTCTAGTTTACTTTAGATTCACGCAAGCTGTTTTAATGAACACGCCTCCAAGAGGGGTTCAAAATCCTTCTATTTGCATCTACAAAATCAGTACTAAGAGTATCACATAATCCTTTGAAATAATCTCTCAATTGCCGGTAGCTGACTAAAATGCAGTTATATCATCAGTCTTAGCTTTCTATCCAGATATACAAAGTATAGAACCAACTATCTGTTTATCTTTTGGTTATGAAGGAGTTTAAAATATCATTCCTGCTTTAAAGATTGTGCTATATTCCAGTTTCTCTCTAATTGCTTATGTTGTTGTGTATGTTCTGGTTAGCAACCGTACAGAACTACAGAAGCTGCAAGATTCACTCACCATGCCTACTGTTGCATCCTTGATATCTTAATCTTACCAAGGCTCCTGGGTCTCCTGAGTGATGCTTTAGCTTGTCACACAATTCCCTTGGCTCCTGCCTGACATGCTTCCACACTTTGTGTTAATTACAGTGAAAGACCTAGTGGGCCTTTTGGGGCACTCCTGTATAGAGCACGGGCAATGTGTTTGAAAAACTTGAATATTTCTGATCCACTTGTATAACATAAATGCTTTTGTTAATTGTTCCAACACCCTTTTTATCATTGTATAACCTTGCACACTGGACCAGGTGCTACACTTAAGCATATTTACCAGCTATGTCATTTATTAGGAAAAATCCAGGAAAAAAAATAAATTGAGGTCTCTGTTTAATTTCTAATGCCTCGAGAGTAGAAAAAATGAGCAAATTCTCACAAGAAAGAAAAACAACTGGGATGACATCTTGAAAAAAAAACTGCAGAAAACGGCATGGAGATAGGATAAAGTTATCATACCTCTTCCTGATCCCACTGGTTTAGAAAGGAAAGCGTAGAACAGTAGAATTTGAGTGAAAACTCGATGTTTTGGTGGACATACACACCTTTTCTTTGTTTTGGCACACATTTTTTCCTCATTTATCTGTGGAAGCCAAACTACATTTGCATTGTTGTTCAGGCTCAGGAATGCACTTGAAGTGTCCCAGCCACGTCTACTTACTGTTCTTTGGCTCGTGTTGCGGTGCAGTCTTGAAACACGCAGACTGTATTTCTTATGGATGGAGTAAGACTAGAAGATGGAGTCCAGGAGCTCACATGACATGCTCCATCTGGTCATTTAGGTTGTGGAACCAAACAGAGGCTGATGTGAAGTAAACTCCCCTTAAAACAGATAATATGGACATCAGGACATCAAACACCAACTGTTTCACCCTGTAAATCCACCCTGGTAGCTCCACACTACTTCTTGAACTAGATACAGTGTCAGAGTCTTGAGTGTTCTTGTGGGAAGAAAAAGATGCTTTCTCCCCACTCAGAACTAAATGATGAGACCAACATATCCTTTTTCCTCACTTAGTTTATTTCCGTATTCATTGACTAAAAAAAAAAAAAAATATTAACAACTTGAAGTTCAAATGTTAAACCAACCTGCTGTATAAGTAGGACCATGATCATCTCGCACACAGAGCTTCTTCAGAACCTTAGGTAGATTTACCTGACTCTTCTTATTATGATGATGATTCTTTGCCTGCCAGAACTTATTTTAAAACTCTAGTTTACGATTTTAATCTTAGGTCTTTTGCAATTCTATCTGCTAATATGACTGGACTTTGACTGTTACCAACTGCGTACTCACATAAGCAGTGACTTAGTTGCTCAACTGTCCTACCATATCTTAGGACTTTGAAACAAAGGGATCCTTTGCCATTTATGAAAATGCCAGCCAGCCCAAATTCCCTCCTGATTTTTACGATGGTATCTTCAGTCCCTGAGGAATAATCAGTTCCCTTCAGAATGGATTTATGCCTGTATAATATTCAGTACCAGAAAGTTGGAAACTAAACAAAAAAATATTATGCAAAAATAAGGTGAAAAAAATAAAATAAATAATCAAAACCCTTGAAGCAGAACCACATTTTCCTCGTGAGACTAAAATATATCTTTTAGTATGTCTGCAATAAAGCTTTCAAAAATTCAGTCTATGGTATCATCAGTTGCACAAATTAATCCTTGAGAAAAAATAAAACATATCTTGAAGCTAAATACCATGTACAGGATATTATCAGACACTGTAAATACTAATTGCATCTGGAAGCCTGACTAAAATAATCTAAGAAAATATATAAAAAATCAGCAGAACACTGTAGTAATGTAGTATTTCCCTTTCTGTGAAAGTTAGAAAAAAAGCATCAATCACAGATAATTTGCAATAGATCTTCTTTTCTTGGAAGAGATAGAAAGATAGCCTGTTATACCACCAAGAGCATAGCTCCCACTGATTTCTTGGAACAATTAACATTTAAAAGAAAAATCTTGATTGAAATGAACACGTTCAAGAGCTGACTGTTAATGATTCCCGAGATGTAAACAAACTAAAAAACCCCAAAGACATACCAATGTTCAGACTGGGACTGAATGTCACAGGTCTACAGATATGTGAAGTGGCTCAGAAAAGGAGATTGTGGAGACAAAAAGGGATTGCAGATCCATACTTCACCATCAGCCGAAGGATATATTCGGCACATAATTATAGGATCAAATCAATATAAACTATAGGACCATATTTCAGGCCTTCATTTTCCACTTTAAAGTCATCTCCTCTCCCTAAAAGCTTTGAAAAAGTTTTCAGAAAGCCACATTAAGGACGCCAGACCCGTGTAATATAGGAAAATCTGTACTCATTTTACCAGGTATGTGCTCCTATATTGCAAATGTGCCTAACAGAAACAGGCTTTGAGCATCCAAGCAGCTCATAACAACACTCCTGAGCAATGTGAACTGTCTCTTTCATACAAACGTGGTGTTTAACTCCAAGAACACGCTGCCAGATGTCTTGCTAACATCACCCCACCAACAAATTCTACAAGACAGAAGAGGCTGGTTAGATATTTCCAATTTGAAAGGTGCATATGGATTGTCCTCTGCGTGCCCAGGACATTTTCCAGCTTCCAAAAACCTGAAGTGAAAACAGCAAATATTATGCTTAAACCCACTAACTTTGTGTATAGAAGAATTAAAGTTTTTATGTCCTATAATGGAAGTTAATCTTCACTTATCAACCAATAGGGATCCCTGCTAAAAAGTCTGGCAGTGAGAAACACATGTAGGTAGGACTGCGCTCGATGTTAACCCACCATTAAAGTTAAATCCTGATCATGCACTTCTTGTAGGGATGAAACAGCTGAAATTGAAAGGTGTAAGGTACCCCTTCTGGATAGTATTGTGTGATAATACTGTTATGAGCTCCTCACCTTCACACATTCATAAAATATATCTATATCATCCAAGCAGCTCATGTTTTATTAAATGATACCTGAAAAAGCAACACGCACTGAAATTAACTTCCAACAGCAGGTTGGCAGAAGTCCCTTTCTCACACATACTGCTTAATAAGGTATCGTGCATTCACGAAAGTATTGTCACCCTCCTAGGTCTGATGTATTAATCAGTTCTTAAGGCTAGATTAATTCAAATGGCTACGATATAACATAATCCCTCTGGCCCGTGCTGATATTCCCCCATAATTGAGAGAGCTCTGTTGGTTTCACAGGAAGCTGCTAGGAAGGTTATCTTCAGAACTTATTACTTTGACCATTTTATTAGTGTATGAACATCTTTCCGCTGGCTCCCACTTCTTTATATTGTTGAGCTTAAAACTCCTAAGTTTCACTCTCCATGATTCTCATAGCTATCTTAACTACTCCCACTCATTCAACTGGGAAGGGCTGACTTGTTTCTCATGGACTCGAGATTTCAGCCACTCTCAAACCCTTCACAGTTTCGTGCTTTCTTGTGCTGACCCCCGTACAGAGGTGCAGTATATAAATAGGTGAAAACTTCTATCCCCTTCTCTCAAATCCCCTCTTAAAAACCATATTTAACAAACATATTGGCAAACATATTAACGAACATTATGACATATTTTGCGAACTTGACAGCTGTGTATCTTCTACTAATCACGTAAACAATATTCTTAATGATTTTCCTCATTCTTGACAGTCTGCCCTTATCAAATCCTTTGTTCAAACCATACACTCATTCAGGCAGGAACTGTCATATTTCCCAGTGTTTGCACATTTTGGGTTGTCTGGAACTCACACAAGAATTAGTAAATGCTGAAGAATTATCAAACTGTACCATAACTCTTACAGGGCCAGGCTGTAAGAGGGGATGGTTTCAATTTTAAGACAAGGGAAATTCCTTAGCATTATTGTCTCTCTAAGAAAGTTATAAATATCCTGGCATTTTAGAGGCCAGCCCTATCAGCACCACTGACATTAAAAAGTCCCAAACAATGGATGTTAAAATATAGAAACTCTCTTGTAGCAGCTAAAATTCAAACTCAGTAGAAATAACCACTCCCAGGAAATTAACATCAATGCCATTTGAGTTGGGTCTCAGATTGCCGGAATAGTAGATCATATTTGGAAAGAAATGAAGCATTTAGAATAATCAAGCAATTGTTCAGTAACGATGGAGGCTTACACCCAAAAGCAGATCCTGACAGACTACAAGTTCTTGATTAGAAAGGAAGAACAGGACTGGAGATCTTCAGGAAGGAAGCACTGCGAATTGTTAGGATTACTGAAATTATATTTTGAATTCTATTCTTAAGTGCACACACATATGTATGCACTTTATATTATAGAATACTTCAAGACATCCTGGTGTTAACACACATTGTGTGACTACAATCTAAGTTATGTCTTCTCAGACAGCTGAGGAAGGGTACCAAATACCTTTGTGTCATCTAGCCCATTTTTCTCCTCCCCTTCTTTCCACCTGATTCTTCATCCTTGCTTGTCTATGTTGCATCTAGCTGCAAAGTATCGATTTATCTTATTACAATTGCTTACTAAGATTGCTCAAATACTGAGTAGTCACATCTCTACGCTAAAGTAATGAGGTTATTACTTTATATATATTTATATAAATAAGTGAAAACATCTCCTTCCCTTCTCTCAAATCCCCTCTTAAAACCTTATTTAACAAACATATTGGCAAACATGTTTTTTATTTTTGTCTCCTTTTTTATTTTGTCTATGAGTGAAAAGTAAAAAAAAAAAATAAGAAATACAGAAATAATAGCAGAAATGGGTTTTTTTACAGAACTATCTGTTTTGTAGAAATAGCATCGCTTGTTTGTGCGAGACATTACCAGGGTAAGCAAGGACAGTTGCTTAGAGATTCCTTTCAATGTTAAATTACTAGTCTGTTTTTTCTTTTTCATGAAAGTACAGATGCAGCCACAGATTCTTTTGATTTGACAAAGTACAGAGGTTTTGATACAGCAACTAATTAAGGATTCAGAAGCAAGTTAGAAAGTGAATGACAGAAGTCTCTAAGATCTTCTTAGTACTCACTATAAATCCCTCCCAGTTAAGTACAACACATTTCAGTTTCAACATATACTTAACAGACTCACCTTTAAGACAGTGCTAAGATGCTCACTACTTACAGATATGCCTCAGCACTCCTTAAATGCTTTTCTGAAGCTGGGGCCAAATGAACCCTACGCTGTGGAAAACCCCTTCAGGAACAGAGAATTCAGACCTGCAAGCTCACCTGAAGCACCAGCTGAAAAACATTACCTTATTAGAGCCAACTGCCTTCCTGAGTTATTTTCCTGGAGACAGAATTAAGTCAGTTTCATGTGGGATTTCTTGAAGATTCATTTCAAGGAGAGCTGGCTGATAGTTTACCATTCTCCACATATTGACATTCCAATACCAAAAGGAGAGAAAATAAGGTTGCTAGGTGACAGCAACCCATTTACTAGAACTCTTGCAAAAACTGGAAACGCTCTGCGCAAATTTTTCTGTTTCATCTTTTACCTGTAATTGGTATTTGCAGAAACACAAAAGCTGAAAACGTAGAAAGTTCCATGGGATGTACGTTTTTTAATGAAGCTTTGTTTCAGGGGAATAAAAAGGAATTTTGGGTACATTTCTAGGAAGGGAGGAAGGGATGCCAGAAAGCCAGTTAGGTGCGTTACCACCAGTAACACCGTCAGTGAGAAGGTAAGATGGTGAGAGGGACAAGTGATCAGCCAAGATGTTTGTTTGCTTATGAAACCAGACAGCTTAAGAGCCTCTTAGGTGGAGAGCGAGTGAAATGGCTGTTTTGGAGTTACCTTGCTGAGAAACGTATGATGCCAGGGAATTGAGTGGTTTCTCCTGCGATAAGTTGTCCTGGAACTTGTAAGGACTCCTTTGGAAAACTAACTATACTTACCAATGGCCCGCAGAAAGCAAGTGTTCATCCTGACTGGTTCAAATCATAAAGAACATTTTCAAACATTTTCCTTGAAAAAGAATAAATGTAGTTAGTTTTGGGTCAGTCTACTTTTTGTTGTTAAAAGACAGAAAGATTATTAACAATGGAACTGGTTCATAACTTAGCTGTTACTTTGTAAGCTAGGTTGGTCTACCGCCTGAAGAAAAGATCAGTAGTCTTAATATTAAGTGATTGCAGTGATTAATTAAAGAAAAACACTTTCCTAATCCTATCAAAGCCAGAGGAAGGTTCATTTTGGCTTTGTCTTGAGTCTGAGAGAGTGTCTAATGTTTTCCTGAAGGAAAAAGGATAAAGGAAAATGTCTGAAACGTGCTTTGTGTAGCACTAGTCTTGTGCCTTTATGGAAATTTCTGTGACTTTATTTGCCTGCAAATGTAACAATTATCAAGCTGAAAAGAAGCAGAATGGAAGTAGTTACATATTCCTTTTAAGCAAGCATACAGAGGGCTAGACAGGAGCAATTTACAGAAAAGAACACTGTTTGCCTTTTTTTATTGCTTGCAAAATGCCAGGAGAGTTTCAGAGTAATAGCATTTACAAAAAAAAGAGAACAGGAAATAAAAGAAATGTATTGCCTCAGAAAAGGCCCAATTTAAAAAGTCTTCACCTTTTCATACTGATACATGAGCCTTCTGTATGCTTTAGCACTGCAAAACTTGTATTTATTTATATATTTATTTATTTACGAGAGCTGGGGTATTTTTGAGCTTTTAAAATTTCTATTGCAAGGTTTTTAGTTTTCTTTTTTTTTTTTTTTTTTTTTTTTTTAAATTGCTTTGAGTTTTCACATCCAGCAAAGACATGTTTTGTCATGTGTACATTTGAGGTTATTTTTCATCGAATTTTCTGCAATGCTTAAATTCAGTGTTCTCTTTGTTACTTCTTTGACCAAAAGTTCATTCCTCTTTCAAACGCTCACTGTTGTTTATAAAGTGGTGTAAACAGGGTTTCTACATTTGGACAGTCTGAAGAGGAAAAAACAGAGCAAAAAAAAAATTCCATTCAAGTCATCTTTGTTTGCTAGAAAAAGAATTTAATTCCACCTTTTAAAAGTTCCAATACATTCATTATTGCCTTCTGCAAGCTGTGAGTTTTGGAGGAATTGAAGTGTCAATAGACTGCAAAATCCTTTTCTTATGATGTTGCCAGCAAATATTAAACTTCCTTACCCGAAAAAGATAAAACTTTCTGAGATTTACCTCACTTTTAACACAAGAGTAGCGTATGTTTACTGAAAACAGAGGCTAAATAAAGTAATGCGATATGTGCTGGCGAGGAAACAGCAAGAGTAATATACTCATGTTCCACTGGGGACGATAAAATATCATTCAAGGATGAGCAGGCCTTTGGCTCAGATTTCTAAACCTCTTTTGAGCATTTCCCATCTCTAGTATCTATATTGGCTGAATATCCGAATCCAGCGAGCTTCGTGCTACCTTGAATTATCCTTCCCACCGCACCACACAAGGAGGGATGCAGGGCTGCAGCTCCAGAGCTCTTCCTCTGACCGACACCGTCCACCTCCCTAGTCCATGACCACCATCCTCGCGTTGCCTCCTTTTCCTATCCCCTGGCGTGTACGGGATCCTGAGCACAGAGGTGCTGGAGACTCCTGTTTCCCCCAAACCAAACACACCTATGATCTGCCTTGTGGCAGCAAGCAGCTGCAGCAGGCAAGGCTCAGAGCCAGGAGCTGCCGCCACACCTCGCCTCCTTTGATCTCCCAGGCTTTCCACCTTCTCCTCTACCAGACGTAGCTTGTTGGTAGGGCTCGCAATCTGCCCGCCAGCTGCACCTGGCCCATCAAGGCGGCGCGGGGAGGAGACGCCGCTGCGCTGCAGATGGGGAAGGGGGTTCTGCCAGCCGGGGCCTCCTGATTGAGGAGCCGGGATGAGCCCGTTCCGTGGGCTGCCGCTTTGAACTCCCATCGCCTTGCTGCCTCCCACATCTGGAGCCTGAGGTGAAGGAAGATGAAAGGGGGTCGGGGAGTGCAGAGGCTTGTGAGGCACGCCGGGAATGCTGGCAGCCCGCGAGGAGGGCTCACGACTTGGCCATTCCCCAACTGGGGCTGTTACGGGCCTTGAGCCCGTGCGTTGCACATTACCGGGGGTGCATTTGATGTACGCCGGAGCGTTTGTACATAAGCCAAAGGTTGTTAATAGGTGCTCACATTAATTATTACAAACAGTGGCTCTGATAATATTCAAGGATCACGCCTGCATCGATCTGAACAGTTTTCCAAGACACTGGTGATGCCCAAACGCTGTAAGAGTCAAAGGCTTTTAACATTTCCAAAACTTATCCAATAACTTACACACTGTATGTTCCCATTGACTTCAGCGAGCTTTGAATCGAACCTTTAAAACATCAAAAGGAAGAAAAAAGGAGGAAAATTTCCAACAAAACCTGCTTTCCAATTCTGCTAGGCTTTGTAGTAAATCTATTAAAAGAAAGGGCACGTCAATGTGAAATGCACCACCTGGCCTGTTATGCTGAAGACCTGACTGCTCTCTCTCCAGCTCAGGCAACCCTATAAGCGTGAGCGTTGCCCTCATTGTGTTCAGCAAAACTCAGGCACTCGCTGGACTGACTTTTTCTAAATAAGGTTGATTTTCTGAATGGAAACCTTCAGGCGCACATCGTACATTAGTATTAAAGCATAGATTATAATGTGTGTTTTCCTCTGCCCTGTGAATTTCATTGCCTCTATGGTTTGTGACATCGTAATGTTCCCTGAATGTTAGTGCTAGAGGAGGCAGAGAAAACAGCTTTTGCAAATATATTATCGTGTAAATCTTAGTCTCCCTGGTCTTTTTAGAATAACAAACAACTATACATAATTAATTGTAATTTTGCTAGAAGAAGTGACATTATCACCATACCCATAAATACCCAAAAGGCAAGGAGCGTCCCAGGGGGAGATAACTTTCTTTCAATAGTGTGATAAAATGTTCTCATCACAGACAGTATTTATTGCCCGTGTCTCTTGAGAGATGATTAAAACAGGAGAAGAGCAAATAAGCAGACACAAAGCAGCCCCACTATGCTTGTTTCATAGGCTTGCTTCCATTTGTTTAAAACACAGCATATTAATATGGGATCTGAGAATGATAATTTTTCCTAGTTGTGCTTTGTTACTGGTTTTTTTGTTGTTGTTGTTGTTGTTGTTCTTTTGGAGAAAAATGACTAAAGAAATAACCAAAACCTTAATCTCTTTTAAAAACTCCTACGCTAAGCTACATCCTGCCACAATAAACTACGTACAGCCTCATCAGTTATCACCTAGTTTCCTTTAGCCAGCTTTTGTGCCCCTTCCTTTGTGAGCACAAACTGAAAGGCAGTGCATTACATTCCCTTTTCCTACCGGCTAATCCAGCAGAAATTAAAATGAAATAATTACAGTGGAATATTTCACACGTTATTTACTTAGCTTGTTAAATAAAGAATAACAATTACGGTACAGTCGTTTTTATTATTATATGAACAAAAGGCCTTTTTTTGATTTATTATTAGTCTTTTAGAAGGGCAGGTGACATTCCCTGCAACACTGACTTCAGCTTGTAATCGCCTTCTGGCAAGCCAAGGAGAATTACAGTTCGAACAATTTTCCCAGTTAGGCACTCTGCTAGGATGAAACACTGTGGATAGGCTCACTTCAGCCAAATTGGTGAAAACCTCTCATTGCCAATGTTTCCTTTGTTTTTCGAAGTTGGCCTCTCAGCATAAATTTGATTCATACCACCTAAAAATAAATCTGGTTTCTGCAAAGCGGTAAGCTTATCTGTGTTGTCATGGTATCAGTATTTCCATTTTTATGTTCAGAGATAACTTAAGATCCTAAAATGAACTTAGTTTCTTGCTTCTTTAGTAAAAGGCCTTGGGTTTTTGCGTTTTTTTTTTTTAAATATAGACATCTTTTTGCATTCATGATGTAAGAAATGCTCAACATATCTTTTTCTGACATTGTTTAAAACTTCCATGAGTAGCATCAGCTACTTGCTTCAGAAAATATGATGCAAAGTTGTATGGAAGGGGTAAAATACTACTGGCCATAAAAATCTGACAGTGCATTCAAGATTCATTAAGCTTCAGTTCCAGCATGAATTAAATGGACCCTCAAATCAAATTAATGATAAGCTGTACTTCTCTTTACACTATTACAGTATTTTAGGAACTGTAGTACTTAGTCATATGACACTGAAATTTGAAATTTTAGCTTTACTTTAGTAAATAAAGTTGGAAATTAATTTGCATTTTGCCGTACCATTTAGTATCTTTTATATTGAGTTTATAGATAAGGTTTTAGCTCATTTCTGGCCAATGGGGAGTCGTTAGGAAACCATTTTAATATTAGTGAACTATATGAACTGGAAAATTAAACAATAAAAGAAAAAAAATAATCTTGTCTAGTAAATTTCTGTATCAGAGGAAAAAACTTTTGAGTTGAAGATATTCACGTTCACTTCAGATTAATTCTCCAAGGTTCTGGTGAATGTCTTATTAAGTCTAGATATTTGGTTTGGGCTGCAAATATGATACCAGAATTCTTTCACCTTCACAGGTATCAGCCAGTGATGAGGAGATATGAAAACACATTTAGATAAAGGAAGACATCAAACGTGTACTTTAGAACTGCAAGATAAATTTTTGTTTGGTTTACAATTTTGCTTACATTGAAGGTCTTACCTTCTATACTTCCTTCAGCACCATAATTAATTTTCTAACAGAGATAATGTGGTGATCATTTTCTATTCTCTGGTTCTGTTCATCATTTCAAAAGAGTAAAAAGGTAACATCTCCATGGAACTCAATTCAGTGGAATTTACATTTAATAGTAAATTCCTTAATTCCTACAGTCTAAAATTCATGGCAAAAAATCATTTCCCCCCTGGTTTCACGCAAGACAACTAGACCTTGCTGCTTCTCCACGCTATAAATATTTTGCAATACACATTATATGACAGTGATTAGATACATTATGACTCATGATACCCTTGAATTTAAACATTAAATTGAATCTTTTTTTTTTTAACTTAAACCTTTGAGGAACCCGCCAACAAACAAGGTAGTTGTGGTGCAAGAAGTGCTGCCACTTAAAAAAGAATTTAATTTCCTGTGTGTAATTTGTGGAATATGAATAATCCTGTAAATACTTAATGGTAATTTAACTCCAGAATGAGCTAACATCTGCTCAGTTTTAGGTGAAAGAAAGTAATGTAGATGATTTATGTTATTTTTTTTTCTTGTTACTTATCTTTTTTTTTTTTTCTAAGTGATGGAAATCTTTCATAATACTTACTTTTCCCTTAATTGCAGCATCACTTTCGCTACTAACTCCTCTAATTATTTGATAGAAAAAATATCATAAATTTGTGCATCAGACTAATTTTTTCATTAGTGCTTGATTTCGAGCTATGATTGACATTAAATTCTGATATCAGTGCAATTTTATTATGAAAACTGTCATCCATGTATCTGGAGATGAAAATTAATTAATCTATTCCATCCTCAAATGGCGTATTGTCAATGACTGGGATATGGCAAGTCTACAAACATAACTGGACTCAAATTAAGTCAGGAAAACAATAAAGATTTTTTGGCTTATGAGGGAGAACTCCCACATATGAAGACACAGAATGGCCATAAAATGAAAAAGCCATGAAAAAGAAAACCGTAATCCTTACAATTAGAATTATTAGAAATGTACCTAGACTATGAACTTTAATTCTCACTGAAGCTTGGTTTAAGATAAAGTTTCTAACCTAATATGCAAGCTTCAAGGAGCTTGGATTCTAGGTTTTGATTCAGTCTTATAATTTTGAATTACTTTTTGGATGAACAAGTTTTCCATGTTTTCTTACAACATACACGTAATGAATTATATCGTATTATATTTTGAGGCTGCTAGTCAGGTATGATTGTATCCCAAATATTTTGAATATTAGTAGGCACTCTACTAAGACGGCAATCTTTTCTACTTCATTTTACAACTAATAGTCTTGTAAGCAGACAATTGACCCGTACTCTTTAACTCCCATCGGTTACGTAACAGTGACACAAATCAATCTCACCCGCATGGGTAGGTGGCATATTTCATTTGCTATTCCTGAATTGCTCCTGTTGTTTCCTGGAAAATGTTGACAGGTCTCGGGTTTGATTTGTGAGGAACAAGACAGTTTCTGAAATCACAGAACTTCCTACAAGCTCAGGAGACCATTGGCTGTCCAATGATATCCTAAATAGTCTTTCATCATCCCAAATTCAAGTGTTAAAGGACCATGCCAGACCTCCTGATTCTTCATTCAACTTTCAATCAAAGCACATTCCTAAAGGGAGAATATGAGAATCATCAAAGATGGAATAAAAATTTTGAAGCAAGTTTTTGAGAAAGAGAGAGGTAGTGTAATCATGTGGGAAAATAAGACTAAATAATTGCAAGATCTTAGGTGAGACTGACTGCATGTTGCATTAAAATTGTGGGTTTTTTCCTAATAACTTTTTTTCCAAAATACTCTTGTGCTCTTTCACCTTTTCTTTCTTTTTTTTTTTAATCAGCCTATCTGATTTTTATACATTTTGGGGATCAGCCTTTCACATGGGAAAGCTGCAGATGCCCAAACCCAATGGAACTTGCTTTGTGATAGGAGTTCATGTAAAGGCTGGCCACTGCAACCCAGACCTAATGGGGACCAAGACCTAACGGGGAGGTTGAAAAACGACACTCAGCATGAAAAACAGGCACAAAAGTGATAATGGAAAGGATATAGTTACAGTCCTGTGAAGGTGGAAGTTGTTCTAGTTTGTGCCGTGACCATATCAAACAAGGCAGGATGATTCCATTTAAATAAGTATTTCTTTGAACAAATCCTGAAGGAACCTCTTCAGAAATGTTGCTTTTTTTTTGTCTTCCCTTCTTTTAATTCTCAGTCCTCTCTCTCAGATTCACAGTCCTAACAGCTGCTTTGCTATAGAGTGAATGTTAAACAATATTGTTTTCAAGTTACAGCACATCAGTTCCACACACTAAAAATTCTGCTCCTTCTCGTGTCACAAACTTACTGCACAAATGGAAAGTTTTGAGCTTTCACATCTCCCCTCCTGTAAACACTGGTTTTAGTTTTCAGGTATTTTTCAGATTTTGAGGTGGGGTTTTTTTCACTGTTAAACTGGTCTTGAGTTAACTTTCTAACAAAGAATTCTCAGAACCCTTTTAGTGCTTCAAAGTATATTGCCTGTATAAGTATATTAAAAATACAATACTTGATTGTGAGAACTTTCATGCCAAGTTCCAGTCTGGAGTGAATTTTACAGCTAAGTTATAAACCCCAGGACATACAAGTTTATAATGGAAATGCTGACAGACTTCTAACTCTGCCCACTGACCTGCTGCTGGAATGGTTTTCTACGCTGCGTAAAAGCCATTTTAAAGTTTTCTATTTTCCCCCTGTAAAGACAACAGGACCCATTTCAGAAGGTGGAACTTTTGAATAAAAATAGAATTGTTCTCATAGTATCCTACCATGAAATTAAATTCAATTTATTCAGCTATTAATTTCCTCCTCATAATCATGTTACCCTTCTTTCTGAGTATTACATTTTGCCTGTTTAAACTGGCAATAGGGAAAGGAAAGGCTTTACCTAATAGGACAGAATACTGTAGATAATCAGGACTATCAATGTATTTCCTAAGACATAAACTTACTATATAATCCCAAAGACAAATCAGTGTTCCTTTTACAACTAGTCTGATAAAACCATCTTGCAGAATTTTTCTTTTTTTTTTATTTGATTGAGTGTAGAGTCAAGCAGTTTTGGATCCGAGTTCGTGATACATTTTGCCCTTTTTCTTAGAGAAAGGATCATGCATAAAGAGTCAGGGAATCTGTGATAGTAAAAGCAATGACACTTCACCAACAGTAACTTTAACTCATTTCAAGAACATTCATCAGATTCCCGGTTTTGGTGTGGTTTGGGTTTTTTTTAATGTTTTTTTTTAGCACATAAAATATTTATAAAGGGCATGCAGAGGTTTAATGTGGAAGGCCTGTAAATTTTCAGTTTCACACTATTTCTGTTAATCTAAGAACGTGTTTAACACCTAAACTCCATAGCTGGTTCCTGACTACAGGTTTTATCAATTTTAATCTTCTGGAGCATACTATGTGCTACATAAACAAGTGTTAGAGATAATTAATCAAAATAGAATAGGCTGGAATGTAATTTTCCAAACCACTTATTAAAATCTGCTTTATGAAATATATAGGAGATATAATTCCTGTAGACTCAGATTGAAATTGTAATAAGTGACTCTAGCCTTTCCTGTTTATCCACAGATTAATCTTTACATTTTTCCATATGATGGCTACAAATATTTTAGGTTTTATAGAGCAGATGCACATTACACCAATGCCTTTGATCAGCGTGAGAGTCTAGGAAAGATTTTCATCATCAGTCATACCTCTACAAGTCTAATCATCTTACATGCATATAACCTGTTTATAAATATAAAATAGCACAAAATATTAGGATATTAATTTACTATTTGATTAAAAAAATGGTATTAATTTACGTGACAAAAAGGTTTCTGTACACATCTTTTATCACCCAGCATATTTAGCAGCTTGCAAATCAGACTTGTAAGATTCATTCGTGCTGAATGAATATACTGTAATACTTCATCAAATGTGTAAGCAGTGACAAAAATATGATAGGAGAATAGATAGGCTGGTGCTACAGACTTTTTAAAATTCTTCATTTCTTGGCTTACTAACAGGTGTGGAAGTCATTTCACTGCACCACATAGATCCTCTTCTATGAGTATGATGTGAATAATAGCATGGGAAGGTGAGATACACCGTATCAGTCATCTAAAAGTCTGGTAAATGCTTTTATGCTATTTCTGTGATGTAAAATTCCACTGGTTTTCCAAGTATACTTTTCCTTAATTTTCATAGGTTCTCTTAATTGCATTGCAATTTGGCTTCAGAATTAGGCCTGCAGTTTTTGCACATCCTGCGCTCCAATTTCTCCTTGAACATATTGAAAAACAGAAATACTCTAAAGCATTACTTTACTGAGTATTTTTAAGGGATTTTTTTGACTAACCGGTATACACTAAACAAGGAAAACGAAAAAGTTACCTGATAGTTCAACTACAAGTAACACTTGATCTGGGTTTCCTTCCAGTTGTCTTTGTTATATATTTTAACTCCACGGAAGTCAGCAGGGGGAGGATGAATCTCTTTTTTTTAGTTCAAGAATAAGAGGATTTTTTTATGTCTTTGTTTGGAACTAGAGCTAGAAATCAACACAGTGCAAGCGTACTATAAGTGTTAGTTTCAGATTTCATATTAGGGTAAAGCCAGTGTCTTTTCTTCTGCAAAAGCACTACCCTAGGTAGCTCAAAATGTCTTATAAGTTTAGTGAGATCTTCATAGTTATTGCTTAAATGTTTACGCAAGCTTTCGGTTTCTTGTAGTTGAGTTCTTAGTTCTGGAAGCTGCCCTTTTTACATTTTCTGTCAATGCCATTGGTCAATACCAATACCATACCATAAACTAGGAGTTGGGTGCTGGTGATCACCCCATCCTTTCTTTACAAACAACAGAGAAAATGGCAATTTGTCAGGAACTGGGGAGCTCTGTTAATATTTCTTCCAGGATTTCCTCCATGACTGTGGGCAAATTTGTTTCCCAGTTCCTTATAGAGTTCCCGTTTACAAACTACCAACCAGCATAGTTGTTTGCACTTATTGTAGGCTGCACATCTGTGTGGTCAGGTGCAGATAGCCATATTCCCTGACTGTGAGCCAGCCTTCTGCCTGAAACTTTAAAGACCTGTAGCTGAACTACTGCTGGGGGAGGACATCTTTGGGCAAGACTGACCTTCAGGCTTTGGGGACCTCTCCTGGCCTGTGCTCTAGAGAAAGAGGGCTACGGTACATCTGCTCTCATCTTGCATCATACAAATCTTTCAGGTCACGGAAGGTGGGTTGGTCCTGTTCCTTTCTCTGAAAGACAATTGACATAAACGTGGTTTCAGTAGTCAAATTTACTAGGTGACATGTTGATTGCTTTGGCTGCCAATTTATTTTTATTGTTAATTTTTCCTTCTGGATACCCTCTAAAGTTTCTGAGAAAAAAATAATTTAGGCCAACTGACTCTATCCATCATGAAGTTTGCTCATCTTATTTAACACCTTATTAAACACATTCCACACTACCCCCCCCTCCCCCCCCAAATTAGCATAAATTGTATTCACTGTGCCAATATCCATAGTTAATTCTGGATGAAATGTGCTGACAAAATTGTATAATTTACTTTTTTATATTGCTCTTGGCTTTAAAAAATGTTGTTTGTTTTTGTTGGTTTTTTTATTGAGCTTGAAATCAAGAAGAGAAAAGTAACAAGTTAAAAAAAAATAAGACAGTCTGAATATGTGAGAAGCCCAATTATGGGGCCTGTAGCTCCTCTGCTTCCTTACTGCCCAGTGTATCAGCAGCAAAAAAGACTATGCATGGCTTCTCATTGTTTTCAGTTGGCTTTACTTACTGTTTTATGGGACAGTCATGTTAATTGGATGTCATTAATAGTGTTCCATTTTATGTCTGTTTATTTTCCATCCAATAAGAAATGTATCTTCTGATTGGTAACATCACTTCCAATCATTCAAAAAGATCTCTCAGAAGCAGCAAGTCTAGAACAGACCCGATGACACACCATGTCTCGTAAGAAACTAAAGCGTCAATTTTGTTGAATAGTACCAGCTTATCATCGTCTTTTAGACTTGCACCAGAGAACAAGGGTGAGTGCTTCTTTGCATTCTTCAGCTGACAACCTGCAAGCTTTAGTATTGATTTGACCAGTGTTCACTGTGCAGAAATCAACCATCTGTGAGCACTTTTGTTAAACCCACCCCTACAATCAAGCCTGAGACATCTCAGAAGAAAGCGCAGCATTGCCACAAAACCCTCATTTGCACTGCCATCATCACAGTACTGTGCCGTGAAAGTCTACCGTAATGCGTCGTGTTCGAATAGCTTGAGGGCTCTTCTAAATTGCTCTGGCTTATGGTAACAATAAAGTTCTGGAAATCTAGCCTTGCTGCCACAAGCTTCTTCAGCATACTTCTTTTTTTAAAAAAACTATGCCTGTTATTTGGGCTATTTTGGCCTTCTGCTTGGATTTTGCTAGTCAAAGATTTGATGGTCTGTCATCAAGTAGATAGTATGAGGGGCGTGTGGCCTCAGAGCACTTGAAAATCGAATACTAGTTTTTCATGTGTGAAAACCAGTGGTTTCAGTACCAGGCTTTTAGTTTCCATCCTTTATTTTAAATCTTCCCTCAAGTACAGCATTTGTCACCATTAGCTAAACTACCTATTCACTGAATATCAGCCAAACAATTAAAATATCAATATAACTCTTGTATTAATATGTTCCAGGACAATGCTGTGCCAACGGAGCCGTTCAGGAAAGACTGCTTGACACCAATTCTATAAAGTGTCGAGCCTCCCCCTTTCATTAGTACTACAGAGTCATTCAGACTTTCACTTTGCAAGGGTTTGGGGGTTGGTTATATTTGGGTCAGTATTGAAGAAACATCTGAAAATGTTCATCTTTTTGTTGTGATGGGCTGAAAAAAAAAAAGCTGAAAAACAATCAGAGATTTTTCATGCAATAATTATTATTTTCTCCACAGCTTTAAATTACGGTTGCGTATACAACTTTCTTATGCTCAAAGAACAAATGTTAGTAGGAGATATTTACCTTTCCAAGTCTGTGGGATCAAGGGAGAGAAATGAAATAGTAAACAAGCTGCACTATTGTCTTGAGGGTTTCCTAAGGCTTTCATGGCATGTGTGGAACTCCTCAAAGGTAAGCGTACACTGTCGCTAATCAAAAGCTATTGGTTGGTATAAAGGGAACTAGTCTGCTTCTTACTGAAAATCCCAGGAGAAAGTATTTCTAACGAGCTCTTAGGAATTTCACTTTTAGTTCAGAGACGAGACTGTTATACTGACCAACGGCTTGTTTGTCTGACATTCCCGTAGTGATGCACTCCTGAGTATCAGTGCAGTCTGGGTATGCTTCTTTCTCCTTTACATCTGCTTCCTTAGATATAGTCCTGTCATGAAAATGAACAACCTCTTCTTTCATATGGCACCCAGTTTTGGGCAGGACCATGGGCGAGCAACCCTTGAATCTGTGGCCAGATTAAATGGGGAGCTACCTGTTCCCTTTGTATCTGGGAGAGGCATTCTTCCTGTGCTCCCCAAGTCATTCATCTGCAGATATTTTTATTTTCCTTCCCAGCATCAATGATATGCATACTGCTCTTCATATAACGCAATTGAGCACGATGGTATTCAACTGCACATATCAAATGGAGACAAAGTTTGTATTCCACCTACAAGCACATACCACTTTTTCTGACAGAGATCTTGTCACTTTTGTAATATAAGGTACTCTAAGTTTTCTATAAGCACTTCCTATGTCTTGGAGATAGTCGAAGATACTGGCCTTAGGTTTAAGGAGGTGTTCTGCATGCAAAGGTTGATAATGCATGGTTTATTTCCACAAGTTTTGGGAAACTACTCCAGCATATGACAACGACTCTCTGTGCACGTTAGTAGTGATCTTTGGAGTTCAGTTAAAAAGGGCAATTCCTATTATTTAAGGAATAGTAGAAATTTTAAAAGTTTCTTCTGATGTGTCTTTGCTGGTTGCATGGGGATAAGCAGCAAGAGACTAAGTTGCAGCGATGCTTGAGGATGTATCTGTACAGCTTCCCCCAGCCAGTGAATGTATGAGGTCTGTCAAGTTAGCTAAAGGTCCAATAATTTGAATCTGCATTTCCTTAGTTCTTATTAATAACCAATGGCAATTTAAATTCTGTTCTACTGATTCACTGTAGCAACAGTGTTTTGGTCTTCATTTAATTGGATAAGTTTTCTTACGTCTCATTCTTGGCACATGCCGGTGAAAAAAACTCTTAGCCTCCCTTCATGCAAACTTTTTTCTACCACTGACATTTAAGATTACAATTCTCTTCTTATCTAAATTGTCACTGAAGACTCATGTAAATCCTTAAAAAAAAACCCCAAAAGTCATCAAACAATTGTGAAAAGTGTAATTAGTGCTGATCTATCCATTTTTTTCTTCCACTCCTCTTCTTTGTCCAGAGCATTAATACTTCCCCCACCATCGCAAATTCATCACATTAGTTTCAGTCACTTCTTTACATGTCATGCTAAAAAATGTCTCTTCATCCTTGATAGTATTCTATTTTATATCTTAATTTTAAATCTTTACTGTTCTTCCATTACAGACTTCAGTCATGCTGTACATGATCAGTTAGTTCAGTTTTCCCTCACTTTTCAGGCCCTATAAAGTGTCTTCACAGTTTTTTATGCATAGCTTAAAGTTTCTCTCTTGACCAGAAATGAGCAAAGCTTTTCCTAACAAGGAATGGTCACGTGTAAATTAGCTATGCTGGTTGCATTACACAGACTGCAAAAACTCAGGGTTTTTCTTAAAGCTGGCCAGATGTGATCAAAATGATGCTTCTGAAACGCATTTGATTTCTGAGTAGCTGTCAGTTTGGCCATACGCATGCCTCTATTACTCAAGGTCTTTTGTATAAATACCATTTATTGGCATTTTGCTGTTCACGAGAATCAAAAGAATGTCTGCTCCTCAGGGGAGTATCTCCGCACATTGCACAGGGACATTTTTCACCTTTGGAACAGTCTTTATCCTTCTGTGTATAAATATAGATGTGGCAGAAGTACTGCAAAGCCTATGAGAAAGTTGTCAAAATGAACGATTCCGTATTGCCAGCATTACTGCCACACCTTCTGATGCAAGTGAATGTGAAACATGGAAGATTCTTAGGTAGGAAAGAGGTGCATTCACTATTTATTTAGAATGCCAAATAATCCAGCCATCATTATAATCCTGATTGACGAGCTAAAAAAAAAAAGAGAGGACAAAGAAGCAGTTTAAAGAAAAGGGGAAGCATACTGATAAGTATCTATTCACCGCTATAGCAGAGGAAGAAGTAAAATGTTATTGTCTTTTTCTTTACAAAAATCAACCAATAGTTTGGAATCAAGACATATATCATCTCAGATTTCCACAGGGAAAAAGAAAAAAAAAGGAGGGGAAAAAAAAGGGGGAAAAAACCCAAACAACCAAGAACAGAAGAACGGAAGTAACCATGCAGCCATAGGTTAGGTAGCAAAGATCACCTTTAAGGAAGAGAAAAAAAAAAACATAGAATTTGTGACATAAATTTTTCACATTTGCAACTTCCATGAAGTCAGGCTAGCAGCAAGACACACTAGAAATTCTGAAATCTCTAATGCGTTAACGGTAGAAAGCAACTACTTTGGGGTTCATAAGCCACCCCATTACTTCTATAAGTTCCATCCATGAAATAAGATGTTGGAATTATTTTTTTTCCTTCGTTTAAAATTACTGAGATGAAGAGGATGCTCCATAATTCTCAATTTCGTAGTTACTAAGAGAAAATATCATAGTGGTTTAACATGACAGGTAGATAAATGGTACAGAGACTCTCATTAAGTGTTCCTTAATTCATTGACAAAAGAGTACATTAGAAGTCATTGTTCTTGCTCTCAAATTTTCCATACATAAACGACTGAGCACTAAACTCCACTAAGAGAAAAAGGGACAGAGTATTTGATTTTAAGCCTAACTTCTCATCCCACTAGACAAGCACAGCTAGAAGAGCAAAGAATTTGAGAAATTCACATGCAATATAGAACTTAATGCTGTTCTGAGATTTTATCCAGATATCAGAACAAATCCAAACTGTGTTGATGTAGCCTGTTGACATGCATATACTATTTACACTATACACTTAGTTTAAATTATGATTCACAAGAACACAGAAGTAGCTAATGTATCATTTTCTCAACCTTCAATCAAGCGCTGGAATAAAAGGCAATATTATCAGACTACAACACAAGAAATTTACATTTTCTAATTGCCTGCTGTTTGAATTTCAGCATTCTGAAATTAGCCACATGTGCAAAGCAAGCCAGAGAAATCTGTTAGAGAAGAGTGTTTACATACTATGTTCAGCACACTGGAATGCCAGTAAAGCTTTCCACCAGTTCTTTCTACTATTCATTATTACTGACTAAGTTGTGTTTAAATGAAAACTAGACTCTCTTTTTAAAAAAGAGACAAACAAAAAAACCCCACAACAACAAAAAAAACCACAAAAAAACATAACACCAACAAACAAATAAACACAAGCAAAAAAAAAAAAAAAAACAAAACCAGAAAACATTTGTAGATGGCTGTAGCTCTGTGGAACCGAAGTCACAGTTCAGTTTATAGCGGTAGGACAGGAGGCAGCATTGGAAAGAATTAGAGCAAATCTTTTGGGCCTTTCAGTCTGGAGACTAAGAAGGGAGAGTCAGTTTAGTGTTAACGCTATGATCAAGTAAAGCACTCAAATCCATAACTTTAAACACAAGGGTGTTTACTTGTGAGTTAAACACTTTACAACCAATAGAACTATTTCTTTACTTAAATTGATGTACCTATTTGTTGTCCTTGCTGATTACAGTCAGCAAAGTGTCACTAATACGTATGAAAGACTTTGGCTTCTGGGGGTCTCTGTCAATGCTGTTGAAAAAAAAAAAAACAATTATTCTTTTTTATATTCATTTCATATTCATTTTCAAAACAGAAATACTATCTACTTAGAGTAAACTGACGGGCATTCTAGCTGCATGCACAGCAATCACAATAGTTGTAGAGTGACCCAACCTATCAAATGAACGGGCGCATACACCATTTGCAAATGTTGAATATAAACATTTAATTGGTGTTGTAGATTAGTTTTCATCACTCTGACATGAATTACTAGTATATTAACAGGTCATAAGTGTTTAGATAGCTATGAGAATGTCAGCAGTCTCAGAATGCTCATAGATGTATACGTTTAGCTAAAATACGCTGCTTTATTTCACTGTCAATATTTCAGTCATTTAGAAAGAGTAAGCAACACACTGTTACTGAGGTGATAATCATAGATGAGGTACTGAAGTAACAGATATGAGCAAATTACTTATATTATATTTATTGATACCGAGTAGAGATACACGAATGATGGATACAGTCAAACAAGATGAGCTAAGAAGCCTTAACAATTTGCCAACACAAGAGGACTTCTTACAGAAATAATTGTGTGCCTGTAAAGAGCAACACACAATTTTTGGTTTGTTTTGTAGAACATATAATTTTGGTTCTTTCATTTTTATTCAACTTTTTGTGAGTAAAACTTGCCCATTTGATGATTCTGCAAGGGAAAACGGTCATTTTTGCGTTGTGTGGCAAAATTGTGGCAAGCTAGCTTGAGATGGCTTGGACTCATATTTGGTTGAGTGATTCTGTTTGAACATGAGAAAATGTGGAGACTAGGAAAACAAAAAAGCAAGCTAAAGAGAAGAAATTTTTTCTGCATATCTTCAAAGATCAAAATAACCCAATGTTGCAGACAGATGTCATGAGGTTGATTTTTTTTCTGAAAGCAAATATGAATTTTATAGAACTATACCACAATACATATGCTGCTTGCTATTTCTGAACTCTAGGCAAGCATCTAAAAAACATTATTTTTTAAAAAATCATTAAAAAATCATTACAGTTACTATTTTTTCAAAAGTGAAAATCACAAACATTTTTCAGCCTCTCATAGTTGTGTTTTCTTTATACGGTACAGAAAACCAGAGAAATAAGTGCAAAATACTTATGAGAAATGATGAGCTGAATATAAGACGACATTAATACTCTCTTAAGGTTTCCATTGTTTTTCTAAATATTTCTCAACACACATAGGAACAATACATTCACCCAAGACACACAAAGAAAGTATTTTTTCACATTTTGTTTTGACAGGAAGGGCATTGCAAGCTGTTTGCCATGGACCAGTAATCTGTACTGAGAGACGTATGCGCTGCTTTACTGAAGGTAATAAATGTACCTATGCCGATGCTTTAGAGAGTTTAATACTCTCAAGAAAGTCAATACAGAAATATTTCTGCTGCTCCCACAATTACTGCTTCTTCTGAACTTCCATCCGTGATGACCTGGCAAGGAGCCAAAGGGTAGTTGCCTTATAAGAACCATTATTTCTGATTACTTTTCTTGCAGGGGGGTAGGAAGTGAGAAAATGTGAGGAAAAAATATTGAAATAGGCAGAAACCAGAAACAGTACCTTCAGCTTGGTTATTTTGCAGCTGCTTGCTGTATGTCTCATTTGATGCGACTGTTTTTTTTTTTTCTGTTAGCCTATTTATTACTATTATTCATCTGATAATATATCTTTGTGACTTTGTATTTATTCACCATTTCTGATGGACAGAAATCCTTATAGGCTATGAAACTCTGAGATGTGGGAACGCTTCCAGAATTCCAGGTCCATGTCCATACCTTGACTGCATGTCATGTCCATACTTCTTTTCTCTTTTGCTGCCTTCTGAACTAACACGTGCGCACACGAGTGTGTGCACAAACACACACATTGCTGTCTACGCCTTCATTCTTTATTGCTTTTAATGTGTAAAATCTTGAGGACAGGAGTGGCTTTCTGGATCCTGCTCTTCTGGCCGTACAGATAGTTATGGCTGTACCCTAAACTTTATATACTTAAAATAAGAGGAATTAATCAAATGTCTTAATATAACTTCTAAGTCTGTACATTTTTACATTATGCAATAATCTTAATTAAAAAAAAAAAAACAACAACAAACAAACAAACAAAAAAACCCCAGAAAACAACCACAACCTTCTATATTTGTTGACAGAGAATTTGATGTACATATTACATCTCACATACACTTGGCTGACATATCAGGCTGTGTTAACATAATGTGAATTTGCAACAAAAATAGCATGATAGTAACAAAAAGTAAAAAAGAAAGTACCAACTAAATCCATAATATATATCATGAGGTGAGCAGCAATGTGGTAATCATGAAAGTGCAGAAAAGGGAATTTTAATAATTATAGTAGTATGAGACATAATATTTACTCTTAGCATTTAAAAGCAGAAATATAAAATAATGTTTTGGAGTTTTCCTGTTTATTTTATATTTATTATAGTATAAATCACCCAATGTCTTTGCAAAAACACATCTTGAATTTTTTTCAGAACTTCCATTTTTCCTACAGCACACAACAGTAGCGTGTACTAGATATTTTAAAATCCATTTAACACAGTAATTGATCTTTTGCTTTCAGGAAAAAAAAAAAGTAATTGGAAACGCTACTTTTTAGCTATTCCTGAGAGAGATATAGTACAAACAGGTACACGTAGCCAGTGAGGCACTTGCAATACACTTGAATGCAAGACACTCATTAACTCATATTAGCCTAAATGTCTGGGTGCAAAAGACCTTGGAAATGAGAAAATCTTCATGATTTTGGGAAAAAAGAAAAAATCTACTTATATCTTGAGTGGAATTTCTCAGCTGTGTGACTGCAGTAATGCTACGTGACTCTGCAGTGGTAAATGAAAATAACTTTTCAGGCTGAAACTCCCAGGAAAATTTGTTTCTTGGTATTGCTGTGTGACCTTGGAAAGCCATTAAGGGCTAGATTAAAAAAAAAAAAAAAAAAAGGATTAGATCACCTGTTTCCTAGCACTGAATTAAAAACCTAAGTTAAGTGCCTAGAATTGCAATGTGCTAGATTTGTCAGAAAGGGACTCCACACAACCAGAGGGACTTCCTAGATGGACATTAAGTTGATTGTTATGTAAGGAAATGCAAAAGATGGCAAAATTGCTTAACCTCTACCTCCAGACTGCACGCACCTTACTGAGAAAATGTTTTCATACATTATCAAGAATTGCAGATCAAGACCTTATCATAAATGTAGGTGCCTCCACCTACTTTACGAAATATTTCACCATGTGGTTTCCACTTTTTTCCCCTTGTAATCTTAAGAAAAAGAAATGCATTTTGAGAAAAATACCTTAAACTTTTCTTTTAAGATGGTAGTGCTCTTAAAATTATGCAACAAATCATTTAGTGCAGGCCCCCGCTTCAGGAGAGCTCGGTCTACTGTTGCCTTTTGCTCAGGTACTGCTGTAATTGTTTTTATCTATTTTGGGGTGCACCAGCCTCCCAACTCATCCTTTTGAAGTTGTCCCCCCATGCAAAACCCAAGCAAGCAAGAAAGAAAATAAACAAACAAACAAACAAGAGCTGCTTCGGAGAGGGCCAGAAAGAAGGAGCACGACATTGAAGTGCAGTGATTAGGACTGTCAGCTGGATGACAGGGGTGACAATCTATTCAGGCATTTCCACCATATGAGGGACTAGACTGAAAGTTCCCACCTTTCCTTTATTTCTTAGGCAAACCCTGGTTTTGGATTCCAGCTGGGTACCAGTCTGCTTTTCCTCAAGGTCCAGTCAGAGACTTCTGTAGCCTGCTCAGAAACAGCTTTAATATTTAAAACTGAGGTACATACGGAGTCTAAGTATCTCACGAGCTAAGTGCCTAGTACTGTTTTAAAGCCTGGACTCTTAATTATATGGGCACCTAACTCATTATAGAGGAGCTAGATCTTCTTCTACTGCATGCCTGAGTCTTCCATCCCCCTTCAGTACAGTTCTGGGCTTGGAAGTTGTGATTAGGACGATTACATCAAAATCTACATTCAGCAGAAGACTTCTTAGAATACAGCTATTTTGTTCATAATTCCTCCATGGGCTCTGTATTTTTACCTCATCTGCATGTGGCTAATGGTATAGGAGAAATCACTTTTGAACAACATTTGGGTGACTTTGACTGAAAAATGTCTTTTTGACCTACAAAGAATGTAGCAGGATTTGTCACCTACGTTGTTGAGTTTTATATACTGGAGAAAGCAGACAGCAGAGGGGGGGAAAAAAAAGGCTTTGAAATCCTTATGGTACTCACGTTAATTCTTGGTTTTGTCTTAAAGAAAAAGGTTAAAGTCAAGTGTCCTTACCTGAAGAACGACTTTTTTGGTTTAGCCTTTAATAACGTGATTTATAATGTGCATATGCTGAACATTATTTGATAGCAAAAATGACATTCCCGAAGACAGTGCAATGAAGTATAAAGGATAAAGCTCAGTAGGGGTTTGTGTCTGCCTTGTGAGGAGCAGATAAAATATCCTTTTCTTGCAAGTGTTCTCATCCTTTCCACTCTCCAAGCCCTTCAGCTATAAAAGCTGCAGTCTGATTTAATAGCTTTTCTTGCAACTGAAAATAAGTGTTTTAAGTCTTTAATATGTGTCTCAGAACTGCTATTTTGTTTCTGTCATTTAGTCCTGTCAAGTTCTTCACATCCTGACAGCGAGACCAAACAGGCAATCGCTTGCCAACTTTTCCTTTCACGAGAAGAAAAAGAATACAATTCTATTCTTTGCACCAAAAAAAGAAAAAGAGGTAAAAAACCTCAAATCTGTCACCGTAGAGGAATGCAAAGAAGACAAAATGAGCAGGGTAGGTACTACCCCGATGCAAGCTGACAAGGAAAGGGTGTCAACTCCTCTGGTGTGAAAAAATTAAACAAAAATTCTGGAAAGAACTGGGAAAGAATTTGGTTTTGGTTTTGTTTTTTGGTTGGATTTGGTTTTGGTTTGGTTTGGTTTGTTTTTTCTCAGAAGCATTGTCCTTCATTAACATTATTTTCCTGCACAGCATCTTACTTAAGGATGTTCACCCTTTCTGTTGGAGAAGCAGGAGAAATCTTCCCATTAGGATAAATGCCGAGAGCTGAAAAGGTTGCCGGGGCCGGAGTATTCTGCAGAGTATCTCCTTCGTCCTCAGAAGCACCATCCATTTACAAAATGTGGGGATCACACCTCACTCCTGGTCTCACCTGAACTAATTGTCACACATGCACAAAGGCGATTCGTAATGTCTTTTTTTTCTTTGTATTAGTTTTGTAACATAAATTTCACATTTTAGCTACTGCATATGAAACACGTATATCATGGAATGTAAATATCTGCAGTGCTTGAAACTAACTCTTTTCTTGAAATTCACTATTTATTTGAAACTTTCTATCTTAGTCTTTTGTACCATCTCTCTTGGATAAAATGCATCGGAGACGAGAGGGGTTGTGAAGTTGCTATTAAGAAACAGAGACTAAAGAATATTTTTTATTTCCATGGGATGATTCATTAGAAGTTCAGTGACCCTCTAGAACCCAACTTCCTCAAATTAGTTTGTGTAATAACTAAATATACAGTGTATTTACATAATTGCAATATAATTTAAAAAAAAACCAAACAAACATAGAAGTAGAAACAAATACATTACAGAAGTACATGCATGTGTATTTATAGCTAATTATTTTCCCAAAGAACAATCAATATGATTTCAGTCAAGTTTCAGTGATACAGAGATTTATAAGATAAGGAAATAATATTATTTTATTTTATATAAAATATAAATTATTATATATATTATATAAAATTATAAATTATATTAAATAAAATAATATAACAATATTATATTAATTTATATATTATTATTTTATATATTATTATATGTTTATTGTTTATTATTATTTATTATAATTATTTATTATTTTATATAATATTATTATATTCTGTGATTTAATGATGAAGTAAATTGATGGTAGCAATATTAGGTTGATACAGTTACTTGTAGCACACTTTCCAGCTTAGACTATGGTAAAGTGAAATACTTTTTCAACTTCTTAGATATTTTTCATTGTAAATGTTGATGAATAAGGAATGTATATAGCCAGGACATTTAAATATTTTCAAACATTATAAAAAGATGTAACAATAAATGAAGCAATTACAAGCAACATTGAAAAGAGGAAAAAATCCAGAAGAATGCATCTTTTTCAAAGGATGATTTTTAGAATGAAATTGGAATTTGTGATTTTGTACTCCACTGTAATTAATCTCTTAATGACATCTATTGTAGTTGTTATGATACTAGTGCATGGAAAAATCATATATATTCGTATGCAGCTTGAACGTGTACATCACAGGACCAGATTCAACCAGCAGTAAGGGTCAACGTGGTGAATTTTCTCAGGAAAATAAATAAGGATAATTTGCTTTATAATTTCTCTGTTTAAATTGCTTGGGTTATCTGGGCATGGAATTATGCAGTGGCAGTGGAACTCAGTCTTGTCTTCAGCCTATATTCTTTAATCATGGAATATTCAGCCTTTTTGTCCTTACATTGAAGGAAAACCTAACATCTGAAATCATACCATTATATTAGAATCTTAATTTTTGTCCTCTGTCAGAACAAAATCCTAAACTTCAGTTTATGGAGAAGCTTCCTACGAGTTTTAAGGGAAGAAAAGCAGAAAGGAAATTAAAAGAATTATACTATATTTATTAAATTATCATTTAGTACTTGGTTTTCTTTTTTTTTTCTTTTTAATCAATGCTACATTGATGTAATTATTTTTTATTCAGCTGATTCGTGTGAATTTCTACAATGCAGCTGTGTGAGGTTATTATTATCAAATTCTAGATACATATAAATTTGCATAGTCAAGATTTATCTGTCATTAGGAAAAAATTAACAGACAGATGGTACAGAATACACTGATGCATAGCATTAATGATAATGATAAAGAGTTACTTTGGAATCAAAAGGCTCTGGGGTCTAACAGAATCATTCTATTGATTATGAAGAAATAGTACCTCAGTCACTTTTTCTCCTTTTCTTCCTCTCCACTAATCTGAACAGTGAGATGTCTGAAGGATATGACTTCTAAGCACTCAAAAAGTAGAAATGCTGATAGAAGGTGCTCACTGAAGCACTATGAGAATGTTCTTTATCAATAGTATATGAAAATGTCTGCTTGTATTTGAGCTGAAATATTTTCAATTTCTGAAATAGAATAAAGGTAGAAAATGTGGTCCAATAAAACAAAATATTGCTCTGAGGAACTGCAGACTACCATTCTTTTTTTTTTTTTTCCCTGAACAGCTACGTGTTAGTAGGCAAGTCATTTAATCTTATTTTACACCGTTTCCTTCAGCCCTGAGACTCTAAACTCTTTAGAGATGAAGCCATCTCTTACTAAGTTCTTGCTGGTACTTGACTTTTTCAACCTGGGGGGATTTCGACTTTTCACAATGGCTTTAGAATTCTATTGCAATAATAATTAAGTACAGTTTATCTCGCGTAGAAATAACCAAGACTAATGTGGAAGGCTACTCATGAAGAAGATACTGCTTGTATGTTAATTCCTTGATTTATTTGATCCACTGCTTAGTTCTTTCCATGTGATGAGGCTGAAAAAATGGTTTGAAAGGAGTTCCATTTAAATCAGAATGGCAGTTGGCTGTCATAGTTGGATCAGTCCTTGTATTCATAAATTCATAGAAAAGAAGTGACTACTGTTATCATCTAGCTTGAACCCATAGATAACAAATGTCAGGACTTTTCTGGAACAAATCCAGTCAGAAATAAAACATAACTTTCAGAAGAAACACACTGTAGAGACAGATATTTGAAGAAGCATTGAAATCCTTTTCTAAATTTTTTCAGGGATAAAATATTCTCTTTTTTGTAAAAAAAAAAAAAAAAAGCCTTATGTAAAATCAGGTTATTTTTACCTTGTTGTAATTTGTTACATGGGCAAAGACTCCTGTTTCTGTTCTCTAAGCCAGTAATCCCAACCTGTGACAAAATTACCCCATTTTTTTCCTCTGAGAAGCCTGCATTGTTCAGTAAAGGCATATTTAATTAAGGGTAATTTGCAAAACTTTGATCGCTTTCATGACTCTTCTTTGAATTCCAAAATTATTTCAATACCCTTCTTAACTGCAGAAACCTGAACTGAACACCGAGATCCAGCAATAAGGAACAGTGCCAAATGCATACCATCTGCTATATGATATTATCATGTGAATTCATCCAGCAATTAAAATATCAGCATATCAAAGTAAAAAATCATGAACACATTTTAGTCACTAATTTTTTTTCCAAAGTCACCGTTTTCCAACACACAGCATCAACCCATGCACAAGGCTTCATATCTGCTTTTAAGAAGATGCAGGCCTGTCTTTTTGTATCCCCCCAAAAGATCTGATAATTCTTTATTAACAGCTATCTGCTTCCTTATTTTCTGCTTTCTCGTCACCTGCAGACACATTCGGTAATGATTTCGTGGTTTGTTTTTTTTTTTTTTTTTTGTTTCTTCAGACCACTTTTTGATGGAAATGTGGAATAGTTCACAATGGAGATCTCATCTCAGGGACATACTAGAAGCACAGAAATTTCATTTGATGAAAAATTCCCATCTATGTTCTCAGATCCCACTTGCAATTTTTAACATATTTAATGCTCGCTTAATTAAAATATCACGTGATATGAAGTGCTACAAAAATCCAAGTGCATTAAACCACTATTACCTTTATCAACCAAACCTGTAATTTCAAGTTGATTTTAAGAAGTTCCATTTTCCTTAAACTCATGCCAATTGGCTTCGATTCCGTGGCCTCAAGCCTATTCTCACCAAACTGTTACATTGGTTAGAATGGATATCAGATAAGCAGATGTATAACCTATGACAATGCTCACTTCTCAGAATTCCTCCAGAAACCAGAGCTCTCTCCGTACAACGACATGCCCAGGATCTAAGAGGAGGGAATTCTCTATGTATTGCCCTCTCCCACATTTACATTTATAAAGCAAATGTAAAAAGAATAAACACAAAAATTTCTTCCAATAAGTCAAAAAAAGTACGATATGCCAAACTTCATGCTTTGCTCAGTGGGGAGAAGATGAAGGGATGAACAATACATGGAAGATCCTTGTGACTTTGCTTAATTAGAAGTGTGATGAAAGCAGCTGAGAATCGAGAGAGACTGTGACTGACAGAATCAGATATTTTTTAGTACTTTCAAACATCAACTTTACTCCTGTTCTGTAGTCTTCCAAGATTAATAGAAAATCAACACTCCTGATCTATATAAATCCTTGCTTAGCTAAGATCGAGTTATCTGCTTGAACTTGCCAGTTACAATGTCCAAATTTCCTACAGTTCCTGGATTTAATCTTTTTTCGAAGTTAAGTTTTAAATCACTTAAGCAGCACTTATTTCCTCCTCAGTTGACTTTTTTTTAAGAATCTGAAATTTCATTTTAGACAGAATGATTGTGTGATTTTTTTAAAGCCTGCTAAAATATTCTTTAGATCTCCTCCCTAGATTTTTTCAGTTTTAATTCTTTTGCCCACCTAATACAACTCCAACCTTTCCCCTTAAAAATACCCAACCCAACCCAACCCAAACCAAAACATTTCTGATTGAGGCATTTTTGAAACTACATCCTTGCTGAGGCTTTTTTGTGTTTGTTTACCCGTATTGGAAGTTACTGTGATAGAGAGAATGAATACATGGACCCGATGACTCTACATAATTTGATTTAGTAAATTATTTCCCTGACAGGTCGATGTCCAGCTGCGTACAGTAAAAATGTAAACTGCAATACCAAATTTTAACTATCATCATTACTACTGAGTTTTGTATACGAAACCACAGATGTTCAAAAGCAGACATGTTGGTTTCCCAGAGCTGTTGTTGCAAGTAAAATACAAGAAGACATGAAGCAAGAAAGTGCCACTCACAGAAGGGAGGTCACACAAACAGAAGATTCTGGGCTTGCTGGAGGCCATAAGACATATTACATTTTCCTTCAAAAAATTAAGGCCTCGCTTTTAACAAACATGTTTCATCATTTGGGGGAAAAACCAAGAAAGTGGCAATTGCAGAGGTGCCTGGTCAAACTAAGGTTATATTTTTATCTAGTAATTTTTATATTTTAATCTAGTAATTAATTTTTTATGTAATAATCTGTGCCTATTACTTCCTTTTCTTCACCCAACTTCCAGATTAATTAAGGTAAAGGTGGACATCAGACAGCTCTTTTGAAGTGTTTCTAACTATATCCCTTTTTTTGTTTAGTTTGTTGGTTTGGGGTTTTTTTATGGGAAGAAGAGTAACACCATGAAAGTTTTCTTCCTTACCCCTGGTTACGCTGCCAGATGGGCATTTAGTGTAATCCACAATGTCCACCATGCAGCTGCTTGGATGCCAAGTCCCTGCCCACCCCAGACCTTTCTGGAATTAAGCTGGAGTGTTATTACTGCCAGTGAGCACAAAATTATTGCAAAGTTATTATGTGGCAGTGTCAGAGAGGGAGAGGACCTAACAGTTTCACAGCACAAAATGCAAAGTTAAGCTCTCTTACTCCGCTAGTGGGGAGAAACACTACTCTTCTGTTAAGAATCTAACTATGGTGTCTCATTTGTCACTGATTTTATCTTACAGCCTTTAATATCTTATAGAGAGAGCTATTACTGAGCTATAGAGAGAGCTATTATGTATACCGAGCCGTTACTTATGTATATAGAGCTGTTACTGAGGAACTACCTCTGTCTGGGTAAGGAACTAAGGCCAGCAGCAGTGGAAGAGTTTCGCTTCCACAGCTGGAGGCCATAAGACATATTACATCTTCCTTCAAAAAATTAAGGCCTCGCTTTTAACAAACATGTTTCATCATTTGGGGGAAAAACCAAGAAAGTGGCAATTGCAGAGGTGCCTGGTCAAACTAAGGTTATATTTTTATCTAGTAATAATTTTTATATTTTAATCTAGTAATTAAAGTACTCTCGCTTCAATAGCTCAGGAGCTCAAGGAGCAGGCAAGCCTTTCTGTCCTTTGAGACTCGTGATAGTTTTGTGACACGGTACTTTTACAAAAATCCTTTCATCTTTTTTTCCTATTTGGTTCTATCGTAACGAAAGAATTATGTAAAGCATGCGCACTCCCTTTGGAGCAATGCAACCGTTTTGTTTCAGGGCACCATCCCAACGTGCACGCAAATCACTGCAATGACTAATTGCTAATCCTGCACCTGCTGTGGGTAAAAGCAAGGGGAGAAAAAGGCAATATTTCTGACCATAATATTGATAGTATCCCATGAGTATTAGAACCCCTTTTACCCTCATATTGCTGCATCACCAGGGACCGAGGTAATATCAGACTATCTGCCCACTATACAGTTTCTCAAGCAGCCAGAACATGGATGGGACTGGCTGTAAATACAGCACTGATTAAAACACAGGCATAGGATTTTTCTTCTCTGCATGAAGGTAAGCAAATCTGTGTATCCCCATCTCTAGCTGACACCTGTATGGTTTTTAGGGCTATATCAAGAGAATAATTACAGTGCCTGCCTCTATGGTTACTGTCAGTGAGGAGGAGCTGCTGTCTCAGACGTGGTTTTGTTACCTCATTAATTAAAGCCCAGTGCAAACAAGAGCTGGTTTAACTTTCAGCTAATGAATAGAAACTGTGTCAAAATTAACCCGTCTGTCTGTGAACTGTCAGTTCTTTGAACCAGGAAATGGAAATGGGAAAACTAACCAGGAGGTACAAAGTGCAGCAGCCATTGTTTGCAGCATGAAAGAACAGCATTTTCAGATTTCAAGAAATTGAATTCACTACTGTATTTTACCCCAAGTGTGAATCTGGGATCAATGGAGCAGGAATGTTTGTATCCAAATGAACATGTTCATATGAGCAAGACCGATTAAAAGTCAATGACATTTTAAAGAAAGCAGAGTTGAAATGAAGTTTGATTTTAGAGTATATCTACCCATATTTTCATCGAGCATCTTACCTTAGGTTCCAAAACCATCATATGTGTGTCATCCCCAAACTCCTAAAGACTGATTTAGTTATCTTTTCAGCTTTTCTGTAAGACAAAGGATATCATGCTGAGTTCCATATTGCTAGGTTTCTTCCAGTGCTCAAGCTTACATAGGTAGCAGTACATTTTTCCAACACTGCAAATTACAACGCAGTAATTTTACTAATTACTGAATAAGTGGCCAAAATGATCCTCTCACATTCAGAAGGTAGAGAGCTTCCATAAATGCAACCAAACTTTTTACCGCTTCCACTATTGCAAAGGCAACGTTCGCACAAAGCAAGCCAGAATCTTTCATGGCTTATTCATCACTCTGAAAATTAAGCTCTGTTGTCAGAATCCATACAGCTCATTGTTATTTCAGAAAAGCAGAGGTTTGCCTTAAAGTTCCAGATTTTATCTGTAGTGGGTCATGGTTAAAGAAAAAAAAAAAATTAATAAATATGTATGTATGTTTTACCTGCAAGCAAACAAATTCAAGCTAATTTTAAGGACATATTGTATTGTACTGCCATGGATGTTTCAACTTTTCAATAAGGCTACTTAAATACTACTTGTAAAAAAATTCCTTTCATTCACTCGTATTTGTTATTAAATAGTCAAATACTTGTACAGTAAATTCTTCATCACTCAGCATCATTTGGCGTATTCACTTCCAGTTGTTTTTGTTATGTTTTGTTTCAGCTCCCCTCCACACACAGGTTTTGTTATTTTTATATAATCTTTGAATAATTTATTGAACAAGGAAAACAAAAAGTGGTCAACGTACTCAAGTCCAGACAAGGGTCAAGGCACAAAACGGTTATCAATGTTTCCTCTGTATACCTTTATTTTCCCTAGAGAAACGTACATTTAAAAAGTAGCAGTAGCCTTGACTGTATTTACTCATACTGTTCAAGTCAACTTGGATAACACTTTCTCATGCTGTTGTTTATTCTTTTATTTTAGCCCTAAACGGGGGAAACAAATCGCTTAAAATCACATGAGCTTCGGGCATGCAGGTACAGTTTCTGAGTACCTCTCGTTCCGAGGATACCTCTTCTGCCGTGCCTGCAGATATATCCTAGGAGTTTCCAACTTCCCCAACCAGGGGCTGCTGGAACTATAAACACCGTGGAATAAAACTCGGCTCACAGGAAAATTATTCAGGACTTCAGTAAGTTTTGCAGCCTATATTGTGTTCAGTGCTGACATGATTTTGCTGCTAGCAGAAAACCACCCTGGGGAATTTTGAATAGTTCAGATAAGTCTACATGAACTGAAGATACCTCAGTGGCTGTAGTCTAGTTTCTTCTCCCAAGAAAAAAGAGTAGTGGTGCCTTTCTAAATTCTTTAATTTTTTTATCTGAATACATTTTGAAACAGATTCAGTTCAGTGCCTTTTGTATTCAAGGGATCGAGAGGAACATTTCAGTATTTGCAAAGACACAGAAATCAGAGACAGAACAGACTTCTGGGAGGAGGAGTTGTTCCAAAATTATAGAAGAGAGCATTCATTCATGAAGTGAGACCGCATGGGTCCAGTGTAGCGCTGGAATGAAATGATGAGGCTGATTTATAAACCACTGAAATATGTGTTCATAATAGAAGTGCTGACACAGTAGTAGCAAGTGCGAACCAAGTGTTATTGTCATGAGGAAAAACTCCTGGAAGTGCCAGATGAAGTTTTAAAATAATACTAGCAACTTATCGCTCAATGTGTCTAAACCTCTCCACATCTGAGCCCATCCCCTGTATATATCTCTGGAGTGGAAAAACATTCATTGTTTGCAATATTTTTGCATGTATCAGGAGAGTATCCTCAGTTGCTGAATTAATCCCTCACTCATTAGCAAAGTCCGTCGATGGAGTCTTTGCAGTCCTTGTTTGTGTATCATTTTTGTTTTCTAGCAGTGCAGGTGTACTAAAGGAGTAGCTGATCAGCATGACCTCAGCACAAGAAGGACGTCGACCTGTTGGAACGGGTCCAGCGGAGGACCACGAAGGTGATCAGAGGGCTGGAGCCCCTCTGCTGTGAGGACAGGCTGAGAGAGTTGGGGGTGTTCAGCCTGGAGAAGAGAAGGCTCCGGGAAGACCTTAGAGCCCCTTCCAGTCCCTAAAGGAGGCCTACAGGAAGGAACGGGAGGGACTCTTTATCAGGGAGTGTAATGGTGGGACACGGGGTATTGGCCTCAAACTGAAAAAGGGGAGATTTAGATTGAATATCTGGAAGAAATTCTTTACTGTGAATGTGGTGACACACTGGAACAGTTTGCCCAGGGAAGTTATCAATGTCCCATCTCTGGAGGTGTTCAAGGCAAGTCTGGATGGGGCTTTGAGCAGCCTGGTCTGATGGGAGGTGTCCCTGCCCAGGGCAGGGGGTTGGAACTAGGTGATCTTTAAGGTCCCTTCCAACCCGAACCATTCTATGATTCTGTGACCAGGCACAGTAGATGCATATAATATATTAGACATTTAATTTTAAGACAGATCTGTTGGATGAGATCAGTGTGGACTCTGCTCGGATCATTATTTTTTGAGATCTCATGCTGTGCTTCACCCTGTCATGTTATTTGAGCACTATGGTCTGAAATCAAAGAAACTGAACTTATCTGTGTATTTTAAAGGTCAGCACTCCACAAAATTCCATGTCTGAAACAAAATCACGTACATTACAAAAATGACATATTTGTTTCAAAGTGCACATCGCCTTGCAAGCTTTCCTCATAATCACATCATTTTTACTCTTTGGTTTCTATTTTTCATATTTTATCCACTTTCTGTATATTCCTTTACGATTGATAAAATTTTTGAAGGAAGGTGTGTATCCTCTGTTACGTATTGTTACCTAACAATAGAGCTCAGTACTGGCGTGATGTGATATGATACAGAACATGGGAGATCAAACACCATTATCAAATGACTTTTTTTAATTATGGCAAGGATAATGAAGTGAGCTGTATCTGACGGACCCATGGAATGGAACACATTAAAAACATGCTGTTACAGCAGTTCATGTTTACACCACTGAGCAGCAAAAACTCTGACGCTGATGAAGAAGACCTCTTCAAGGCTGGGAAGACCATGTCTAGTTGTCTGTTTGGATGCTTATTACCGGCTTATTTCCATGATAACATCTAAAATAATAATGAGACTCTCTATAATCAAGAGATTTCAAACAGCAGAAAGAAGAAAGTGACGCACCTAAAATAGGTTGCTCAACAGAAGATTATTTCCATTGTCTCCGGTAAAAAGCTGCTTAAGGCAGCCCAGCTAAATGAGAAGGTCTTTATACGTGTTACCATTCAGAAAGGGAACCAAGAATCCGGTTTTATTGGTACGGCTGAACTCTTTCTCTGAAAGGAGTGCAAATCCAGTCTTCATTTTACAGGCCAAGATGTATGTGTGAGTATTCATTAATGGAACAAAAGGATCATTATATACTATACTTAAATCTCATGAGTACTGAGGAAAAAATATACTTACTCCATGTACGCGGTTTGAAAAAAGGATAATTAATGTGTTTTGGGGAGTATGAATGATTTGCTTATGGTCATTGTAAAAAGCTAAAATAAGATGAGATATTCCAATGCATGGCCTAAATTCTGTTTCATTTTCCTCCCTCATTGGTAATGTAATCAAAAAGCAAGAAAGACGTTAAAAATCTACTGCTTGGAGGCACTGAGGCATGATAAAAGCAAGAATGTCCTAGAGGGAGACTTATAATGAACAATCCATAGTTTTGTAATCCATAATAACAATCCAAGATTTTGTTTATAATGCCGTGTATTTCGGCATCTACCAGTAAATAATGAAATGAACACTGACAACAACACTTCCTTACTTATCTTAACATTATATATGTCACATTACTCTGAAACAGCTTTAATGACACAGCTAGACAGAAACTAACCTTTGAAATTACATGAAACTGAGACGTATTCAAAGTGGATTATTACTCCATTTGTGATTCAGGTTGGGTCAAGGCAACAATTAAGAGTACAAAGCATTAATCATGGAAGTCATAAAATGAGGTATAGTCTTATTTTAGATGGCATATTTTTTCAAATAAGAAGGTAACAGATTATACGAAACTTATTTACATTAAAAATCTAAAGCTTAAATATGAGAAAAAGAGAAATAGAACTTCATATTTCAGATTTTGCCATTTTAAGATTGGCCTAAAGCTGTTCTGCAATAATAACTTGGGGTTGTGGAAAATGAAGAGTTTCAGTTTGGTATCTTCAGAAATTATAATTTCAGAAATAAATGTTGATGCATTTTAAAAGGTTTAAAATCCAGTGTTAGATTTTTTTTTCCTAACTTTGTAATATGAACCCCACTCTAGTCTGCTTGACATCTATCATTTTGCTTTAAGAACAGCTACAATGTAATATCTGTCTGCATTAAACACTTGTAATATAAATAGTTATATTCTGTGCTTCCCTCGTGAATGAAAGAGAGAATTTGCATCAAATAACCTCACTCCTGCTGAACTAAATTTAAAACCTATTTCATGAAGTGTCTTAGGTCAGACTTTCAGAGGATCTCTTTAATTTATAAGTATTATCTATTTGTGTACATAAAAGTCAGCCCTTGTTTATGAATATAAATATCAAAATATGAAAATCTGTTCACAGCTCCTCAACTGGCCCTTACGGTTTTGGATTCTAGCCCAAAGGAATGAATACACTCACAAAGATTTCCAGACACAGTGAAGAGTACTCTGTGAAAATACAGTTTGAAGACAGCACTTTCTACCTGATTGCTAGAGATGCACAGTATAAGTAGTAAAAAAAAGCAAAAATAAGAGATTTAAAATCCCAATGTGGTATCCCGTTGCACTTCCAAAAAGAACAGGAGGAAAAAAAGAAAAAAGATATATGTACTCACAAAATATGCAAAGTTTTTACAAAATATTCAGCGTAATAGTATAATTTTGAAAAAATAATGAGGATATTCATTCAGTTATTAATAATCCAGATGCTTCCCAGCAGATTAAATGTATTTGCCACCTAAAATGACTCTTAATTAAACACTATATGATTTCATATCATATTAACTGTTCCTAGCAATATTGCTTCTCTAACCCTTCTACTGTTTTATTATTAAAATCTAAATGACTAATAAAATGTTCTTTATACTTTTCTATATACCCTATATTCCTTTTATCTCCTGTTGTTTACTCGGCTTTTGTGCCAGGTGATTGTAACGTTAATGCGCGCCCTTCATAACCAGAGACAATTACAGAACTGTTAAGACAGAGAGGTTGACTTAAATTCCTAAAAAGCTTTGCCTCCAATACACTTTTTTTCATTTTAGTTTTCTTTCTGGTGCAATCCCATGTCTTCAATGGTACATGGTTCTTTCAGTAGGACAGATTTCAAGCAGATACAACAAAAAGGAAGTCTTTTCATAGCAGAAATGTCTTTGCAAGAAAAAACGAAAAAAAAAACCCCTAAGCTTACTAAGTAAAATCATTTACAGACAAGTGAAGGACTCATTTTCAAAATTATTTAATGTCTTACCAGGACTGGGAGTGGTTTTAAAGAGTACAGAAGGAGGTTAACAACCAAGCTCACTTTTAAATATATTGATTTAAATAGATCTATTGATTTAAATGAATATATTTATTTTAAAACAAATGCATCCTGTAGGTTATGAAATATATTCTCTTCTGTCTACTACGCGTCTTGTGTAAAGGGAGCTGATCGTATTGGTTGAGTCCTTATTAAGAAATGGCTATATAATAACCGCTGAAATCACAGCTGATAATAATTTTGGCAGTCTCAGTGGGGAACCCAACGACAGATTGATCACGGCAAGCTGAAGCGTTTTGTTTGCAGAGTTTGATTCCCTTAGAAGAAGACCACACAAGACAGCTTGAAGGCTTTTGCGAGTGATGCATTTGTATGAGCTAAACTGCCAATTTGTGATCCGCCTGTCGCCGGCAGTGGCACACAGCCGTGCCACCTGAGGAGCGCGGAATGACTCAGAGCATGGCGGCTCTCTCCTCCCCCGTGGGAGGTATAAGTTACTTTGAACTTTCTCTTGTGTAACAGCTAACTTGTCTTGCATGTCTGTCCAGATGCTCTAGCAACCCTCAGAGGAGAAAAAGCCTGCCTGCTTCCAACTCAATTCCTAATTGCTTGCTTTGAGGTGTCAGTACAGGGCCTATGTGAATGAAGACAGGCAGCCCTTGAAGACGGGGTTATTAATGTCGCTCCTTTCACAAACACTAAAGGATGGAGTCTGAAACGCTTCCTCTCGTTGAGTAGCACTTCATTTCAGGAATAATTCTGGATTCATTTTAAACAGGAAAATTCGTATCTGCTGATGTTGTCATTTCTCCCTCTGCTCCGTGGGTTTGTGTATTGTGTCCATTTATAACCAGTCTTGTAAACTGTTGAGGTTCTCTTGTATTATATGACTAATTTTAACGCATTAATGACTGATGGTAATGACGAGTTTAAGTTTGAGGATCAAGAAACATGAAAGTATCCTTTCAAATTGTGTCCTTGTTTGCTTCTTATTAGGGATAGTAAAGGTATCTTTTTATTAGCTTTCTAAAACACTGCAGTTAGTGAACAGTAACAGCTTCCTTGAATTTGTCCTAATGTTCTGTGTTGAATTGTTCAGCTGTGTTAAACTGCTGTCTCTAAACACCAAAAAGAAAAAAAAAAAAAAAGTAGTTGGTTCTGGCCAAAAATACATCAGAGCTAAAGAGAATATTAATGAATAGGTATGAAGAATTGTAGTAAACAGCTCTAGGAGCACCTATGCCTGGTAATGAATGTAATCAAAGATTGCTTCACATGTTTCTTGGCAATAAATATAGGGAAAAAAAAAAATCCATCTCCTTAACTAATGGCATCACGCTTTCTGAACAAAAGCAAAAGGAAAGGAGATTAACTGCATAATGGAGCAATTCCCTGGAAAGTGAGTATATTGCAGCCCGATTGTTACAGCAGATTCTAAAAAGACAATGGCACCAGCAGGTTTAGAATCAGATGTGTCAGCACGTCACCTGTTCTCACACTGGGATCACAGAGTAAGTCCCAGGCCTTACCTGTCCCATTTATACTATATGGTGTGTAGGGAAGAATCCTAAATCTTCTTCTTGCTCCTGTCTGCTGATGACAGGTCCTTGTATAAGGACACTGATACTGACTTTGGGCTGAAGGATGAAACCTAATTTTAAAGCACCTTAACACACAACTTAGGTTAGATATTCAGGTCATATTCTTCAGGGATATATTTTCACATCTAATTCTTACCGTAATATCTGACTTTTTGAAGCTTGCGATCCTTAAAGCAGAAAAAAACTAGTGGGCCTTTATCAAATTGAAAATGCTGGACATACAAATGATGGACTGGCATTTAGAAAGTCTGTTTGAGGTAACGAAACTCTCTCTCTACAGCCAGGTATATGTTCATGTTGGTTGAACTGGGAACAGCAGAGAGTGGGATTCCGTAGTGCTGACAAAAAAAGAAAAGCTATCTGTATCCTAAAACCTTAAAGAGCCATTTAGGCAGATGGGAGAGAAGACGGAAGGAATCTCTAATAGTGAAACTGAAAAGGAGAGTCCCTTGCCTTGATCCGCCAACGAACTCACTTGGTGATCTCATCTAGAGAAATTTTATTAATGCAAATGGCTCAGAAGGCATCCCAAGCAGTGCCCACAAATGTGTGACTGTAAATGTAAGACATATTCATAACTATTAATATTTTAAAATAAACGCCTTTTAAGTTATATGCAAATATATGAGAGCATATTAGCCAAAGTTTTGGGAGTGTTAAGCATTATTTAAAATTAAATGAACTGAGCCAAAATGAAAAAAACCACTTTCCATAACTTCTCATTTTGTTTAAGACAAAAGGAGTTTCTCCTTTTCTAAAGTTCATTTCTTCTGGCTTTTTTTTTTTTTCAATTTCTTCTTCTTTTTTTTTTTCTTTCAGAAAGGTTTAACAACTACTTTTTTTATCGGTTGATGTGATCATTCCCCACAGTCTTGAGACCACGCAGTTAAGTTGTATGATCATGTCTGTGATTAGACCTACATTAAATTACATCCATCGTTATATATTTCCCAAATATGAGACAGCGTAAGAAAATGTCAGTCTTACAAACCAGTACCATAGTTTGCAAACTGAAAAGGACACCTACAACAGATGGCATATCTCACTTGAGGAGTGAGGCTGGCCCAAGAAATAAAGCATGGTATGCAAGACAAATAATATGGAACAGAGGTGTTAATAACTCATATCATCTATAGCAAAAAGCCCAGGATGGATCAATGATTTAGTAGTTACTGACATGTGAACTAGTCAGGTACTTTGTACAATCAGTCCTGCTGTTCTGCCCTTATTTTCTTTCCTTCTCTATTATGTTTTTCTAAATATCTTTCTGATTATTGCCACCAGCTAGTTTTTTCTCACGCCCTGTTTTATCGCATGGCCCAGATCCGCAGGGTTTCCAGCAACGAAAAGCCTGTTCACAGCTTGTTTTATATCTTACCTCATTTGTGCTGGTACTACAGACCTGCAGACGGGAGGTGACAGCGGGGTTTGCCAAGGCCATGCCCAGCTGCGCTTTCAATGACAGAGACAAGGAGATACAACATTTTGCAGAACTGGAAATTCCAACATTAGGTATGTGTCAGGGCCCTGAGCTCTCCCTTCCCGCCCAACCCCCAGGGTTTGGGGGCTTCTCTTTTAAGGAAAAATAAACTATCAGCTTACATTCTGAGCTGTAATTGGTTCCCAGTTTTCAGTCATCCAAAGCACAATGTCTTTTCGCATATTGCTGTAATACATTGAAGTTAGGGGTTTTAAAACACACCTTTTTAGGGAGAATGCAAGGGGTTCCGTTTTTGTATCATGATAAAGAAGTGCGCAGAGCATCTTGAATTCCCTCCTCTTATTCAGGTACAATCTTCTTTTCTAATTCTAATCTTCAAATAATATTTAAGAGAGCTGCATATGTGTACATTTTCCAGCAGCACACAGAAGCCTCGGGGTAAACAGGAAATTATCTACATAACTCTTTAGATGTGTTTCAGAGTAACATGACTTTCCATTATATTATTTGCAATCACGGAACTTATGTGACTCACAGCATCTAGACTTTTGTGAAAGAATGCAAACAAAAAGCCTAATACATGAGAAAAGGAACATAAACAAATCGTGTTTTGCTGCTAAATAACAGCCTGACTCCACCAATTTTGTGGGTAAATTGCTGGAGTTCAGAGTAAAACAGATTTGGTCTAAATCCTTGTTTTCTTTTCCTGGCTACTGTTCTACTGTTCTTTTTTAATCAAAATTTTATGAGATTGTATAGGGATTCTAAAGATTTCAGGGAATGCGTTTTGTCTTCCATAGTTCTCATTTCTATATCCTTTTTAAACACGTTGTTCTCCAACACTACAGCATAATTATGCCAGTTGTTTTGTATGCAAATACTGGAACCACTGACCTGAAGAGAAAACTAATTTGATATCATTTTTATTAAAGGAAAATTCCCTTTCATAAGACTACTGCTAGGATAAATAATAAAAACTCCTACAATTGAATATTTTACCTCATGTTTATTTTCCCTGATTCTCAAGTTCTTCATATTTTTCATGTCTAATTAGTGTCTAATAGTACAGTTCTACTCACCATGGAAAGCACTAAAAGTTGCTTACGTAAATTAAATGGTTAACTATACAATACTGGTGTTCGTTGATTGTTACTTTTAGTACATTGGACATCTTCATACTGACTAAGTGGATCAACACAAAGACAGGGGGATTTTGAACTCCAGGCCCAACAGAAACATTAACTCATGACTAGATTCATAAACAAGCCATAAAATTAGTAAGTGGCAATGCAGGGCGACACCAAGTCAGAGGAGCACGCGTGCTGCAACAGCTAATGGAGGTCCATACAGAAGAATCAGAACTAGAGACCAATTTGCTACCTTCTCTGATGTCATTTTCATGCTTGTCTTTCTCCAACATACATAAATGAACATAGAATCACAGAATGGTTCAGGTTGGAAGGGACCTTAAAGATCACCTAGTTCCAACCCCCTGCCCTGAGCAGGGACACCTCCCACCAGATGAGGTTGCTCAAGGCCCCGTCCAACCTGGCCTTGAACACCTCCAGGGCTGGGGCAGCCACAGCTTCTCTGGGCAACCTGGGCCAGGGGCTCACCACCCTCACAGTAAAGAATTTCTTCCTAATATCTAACCTAAATCTACCCTCTTTAGATCTTGGTCAAGGACAAGGCTAAACGCCATAGTTTATGCAAAGGGAGCATGCCTGGGATTGAAATCTCCCTTGTGATCACTGCTATGCACAAGGCAAAGGGAAGCGTCCAGCTGATTGAGGACTGTTCATAGAGAATTGACTGAGCACACCACTGAGCAGAATTTTATTGACATGACACAGCTCCAGTATCCAACCTTTCTTCAAAAGAGTAATAGTTTAGAAAGTATCCAAAACTTGGGCTAAGGTCCCATTTGCTTTAATAAGGTAGTAACATACCTATTCCAAGAGCTGCCGGGGCAATGAGATTGTAATTTGAAAAATAGCAATTGAAGTTTCTAAATTTGCTTTTGATCTGTACTGAAATAGAGGTTCTTTATGTGTCCCTCACCCCTACCAAGAAAAATAAGAATTAAATTAATTTTCTATGTTAATCTGGACAATGAAGCTCACGTACCTCTCCAGTGAATACTTATCAAATGAGGCAGCACCATAGGAAGATGGTGGCGGGTTCTCATCCTGAATGTCCCAGTACAGGGGCTAAGGTATCATCTTACTAGGTGAAGTGAGGACATTTGAATCCCTTCAAGCAGGGTTGAATTGGAAATGAATGTAAGCATGTTCTGCGACAGTCTTAATTTTTAGGTAATGGGAAGGAAGACCACAGATCCTGTTTATTTCACACATGCCCCAGAATATTAGATGTAAGTTTTTCATTCAGCATATATTCTCCTTCTTTTTCAGTGAAAAGTTGGGGTTTTTTGGTTGTTCGGGTTTTTTTATAAATTATATGTCAATGCAAATCTTGCTCGTTTGGCATGACAGAAGGAAAGGAAGCTAGCATTTTTTTTTTTTGTTGTTGTTGTGGAGTTGAAAAACAAACAATTATTTGTAACCTCTGGCTTCCATTACAGGAGTAACCACAAACTTAAGTAACCCTACGTAAATCATTTGACTCCCTGGTTTCCATTTTCGCTACTGTAAAATATGAATAAAATCCTGTTCTGGCTCCCAGAAGAATTATGAACAGCTTTCTATTTCCTTGTGAAGGGCGCTATGTAAAAACTGACTCATTTTCTGTGATTATTTTCATGGAAGAAAATCTATTACTGGAACATTGGCAGAAAGCAATCGTAAAAGGGACATAGACACAGAGAAGAACATTTTATTTTAAAACTAAGCTAATACTTGCAGATACACAGTTTATTATTCATTTCACTACAACAAATTTCTAGTTTTACAATATATTCTGCATGAATTTATTAATATCAATGGAATGTGTTTGTGACAGACTCGTCCTTGTGTAAAGATCCATTTTCCCTGGATTACATTTTTCCATGGTTGTCAGAATTTGATTAACTAGAAATACTTTTGGTTCATATAAAAGGGTCCTTTTCCTATTCTTTATAAGGCTTAGTTTTATAATGATACTAAGTTTATTATCTCAATTTATGTGATGTATTATGTTTTCACGTGTGCATTCTGTATCCATTAAACTGCCTCTGGTCATTAAAAACTGCCCTTACAAAACACTGACAATATCTTTGCAGCAAGTAAATTGATCTTCTTCCTTATGTTCCGTAACACAAACTTGCCTGTCTCTTTCTTAAAAAAAAAGATATATATATATCATATATACTAATAGAATCGTATCAATCAATTCAGCACATATCTAGGACTGAATTAAGTATTGACTGAGTCTGTGATCCTGTTGAAGATGTGTATACTAATGTGAATAGAAGGAAAGGTACCATTGGGGATATATATTTATAAAAATATATATTTAAGGAAGAAGAACAGGTAGTACTTAAATGGCTTTTCCTATAATTTTTTTAAACATTTAGACATATATATTTATAAAACCAGGCAATGTCCCTTTGAATCATAGGCTAGTCACCTGACCCTACCCTATTTCGAAAGCTTTTCTAATAAGGAAAATATGTTCTAAATAAGAAATGGGTATTTTGTGTTTAAATGAGAACTTTGTTTCCCAAGAATAAATTTGCAGATTTTGATAATGACAAAGAATTGTATTTAATTTTTCAAAACAAACATGAATTTGACGCTTATTTTTGTAATTTGATATCCGAGATGACTACTACAGTTCAGTATGCTTGCAAAATCTTACCTTCTCAGATGCTAAAAACCTGAAATTGGTTTATTCCTTGGATGAGAAAGCTTTCTTCTAAATGGAATACCGTTTGTTTCCGCCAGACGTAATGTAACTTCTAATGTGATGAATAGGCTTTCGCTATTCAAACTGATTACTCAATTTAGCAGAAAACTATAAGTTTAATGAGACATTGAACAACAATGCTCAAGAAAAAACCTCTAATTTTCTTCTACTATATGACAAATGTTCTCCAAACACAGCATAAGCAGCAAGTTCTCCTTCAGATCTGCAGTGCCGATCAATTTTGCTGTACTTTGAATGCATTCAGCAATTTCTGCATTTGCTGGGCATGTGGAACCATGTTACCGGTGGTAATTTAGTTCTTGGTCTGATTTCTTTGTAAAAGGGATCACAAAGAGGAATGAACTAACTTTTTTTTTTACTGAATTTATTATTGATAGGGATTTTAAAGAGTTTAAAGAAATAATTTTGGCCAGATTTTCTCTGAGGGCTAAACTTCCTTCAGTTAGGCATATGGCGAGACACCTTCTTGTAAATCTAACTGGAGTGGTTGAAAATGTTAATACCCCCAGAAATTAGACACTTCTAGAGGCTCCTATCCACAGAGCTCAGGGACTGCATGGAAAATGTGTTTTTCTTGATCACCTTCTGTGCAAAGTCAGTCACAGTAATGCAGCCTGTTTGAGAAAACTGGCCTGCCTTTGTACCAAAACAAATCAGAAATATTCACCTGCTCTGCTCTGGGAAGAACAACCTCACCAAATGGGGGGACAGCAAAAAAGAGAAGTGTGTCATTTTTTTCACCACTAAACTCAGATCAAAAAAGAAGACTTTAGACCCGAGAACTATTAGTTCTCCTGACTGGGTATAAAGAGTAGCTGGTGATAAACACAGCTCTGTTTCTGGAGATGATGTTGTTCATCCCCTGATCCTTGTCATTCTGCATTTTTTAAAGGCTGAATCTCGTGACTGCTGGGGGAAAAAGTTTTCTACTTATGTTGCACAGAAATTTTCTTAAGAAGAATTCTGACCTTTTCTATATGCACTACCCAGTAAACAGTCAAAATAAGACACATACATAAATAAAAAAGAGAACAGTTCATAAAACAGACACAAAGGACTAAATTAATATCAAATATATTTTTGCAGTTACTGATCTGCCCCTTTTGCGCTTTTCTCTATCTGGTACGGTCCTGCAACCATGTGGGGCTCTGCAGCTATCAGGGTGATTAAACCTAGGCAGAGCTCCTTCTCAAGGGGGCTTCTGACCTTCTTTCTCTGTACTTCACAGCCTGCCAGCAGTGGTGGTGCCTAACAGAAACCTAAGATTAATTGCCTACCTCACATACTGGGAATGTCTGTCACCTTTTCCTCCCCAAGAATAAATACTCCTTTTGTTTTGCTGTGTGGTTTGCTTGGTTTTTACTTTTTTTTTCCTGGCAATGACCTCTTCACAAGCCACTGTTTAAGTTGCTTCTCATTCTTATCTGAACACATTTTTTTTGTGACAACGTTATTTTAACATCTCACTCGCAGTGCCATTTATTCTCCTGTTCTTTTACAACTCTTTTGGCAATAAAGTTCTGCCCAGCTTTCTTCCGCTTAGCACAGCCCGGGTGTCAGCCTTGCCAGCCTCATCAGAAGTACCTGATTATCCTCTCAGCGAGCTCAAGGTTAAGTATCTTGACCTCAGAGTTCGGAGTTCTGAATCACACCGTATCGCATTCACCTCAGTCAAAGATAAGAGTTTGAACCCCCTTGTGAAAGACGAAGATGGAAGATCATTGTTTAAACTCAGGAAGATCTGTATTTTCTTATCTTACTCGGATCAATTTGATCTCTAGCTGCTGCAATTTCTCTCGGCTTTTGTAACAGCTTGTCTGTTCTTTCTGTTCAGCTCTTACCCAGCAGAGTTTCCGAGTCGAGTGCTGTGAAAAGCAAATAGATTTCACAACACAGACCAGAAGAAAACAGCGATAACAAATAGGAGACACAAAATACGTGAGAGATTTGACTTTCAATTTAGAAGAATTTTTATGAAAGCCGTTATATAGGATTCAACCAGCTCTAAAAGAATCCCCTCATAAAAAAACATTGAAAAATAACCAACAATATGAAAACGTCTTCACCATAATAGGTCATATGATGGGGAAGGGTGTTATGGTTAACTTTTTAAATCCCCAATTTATGGGAAATGCGTCTTTAATCTTGCTTGTGGCTCTTTATTGTAAACACTTTTGGTGCAATCATGCATGCAAAACTTCAGCCACCTTAGAAAGACATTTTGTGAAAGCCCCTGGTTTAGTCTGATTTCACAGCTTAAGTCTATAAATAATCAATGTTCATCTTGAAAACCAGATGTTAGTGTCCAAGGTCTTGAAAGGCAAAGTATCAGCATGAAAGTGTAATTTGTCCATGTTCTTGCTCTCGGTGCCATCATCTATGTAAATATGAAAGCAAAGATCCATAGGGAAGAATTGTATAAAACGTGTTTTCCTTTAAAGTTCCATTAATTTTTTTTAGGCCTGTCATTTTATAAATAATGAATTTTCTCTTATTATTTTCTCTGACATACTTTCAAAAAATCCTATATCAATTTTAAAATTACATGACTTCCCAAAGGAACCGATAAATATCAGAGGATAAAATATGTATTTCATAAATAAATATATTATTCTTTTTAGATTTCCTTTCATCGTGTAGAAATTATGTGCTGAATTTCTCTTCATGAGAGATGGGTGAATACCACAAAACATTTTCCATGACTGTTTTTTTGGAACATGTGTATGATATTCTATTTTCTACTTTTTCCATATAAATTTAATTCTGAGGAATACTCAGGTGATAAAAAAATTCTAAACTGAGGCCACACTGAAGATTGATTGCAATGTGACATGCTTGGGTCACCACAGGAGGCACATTCAAAATAGCTTTTTTGAATATTTGCAGCATCAACTTTTAAAAGTGCATTCAGCCAAAAAGGGAACTGAAACTTTATCACGTGGCTTATATATCCAAGAGAGCATATGGGAACAAATTAAAAATATGGTCTCTTTTTCCTCAGCTTCATCATTTTTCTTTAATATCTTCATTTTCTTAAAATACCATCATCATTAAAACTTCCTTCTTCTCGGTTTTTCTTAAAAGTGCTAAAACCAGACATTTGAAAATATAAAGATTTGTGCTTTGAACTCTGTCCTTCAATCTTAAATCCACCTCTTTTTCCATCCCTTTTGTTTTGGTGTGACAACTTTTCAAGGGGTGGTGTTTTGTTTCAATAGTGCAATGCATGTTGCTCCATTGCGGTGGAGGGTACCTTGGACGGTATGAAGTCTTTAAGTCAAGAACTACGGTGATAGTTGCACTACTGCAATACTGCACTAAAGGAAGCAGCAATACTTTCAACAAAGAACTGAGAGTCTTAGGACCTAATGGTGCAAAAACAAACTTCAGTTCATACTGGACATCTTTCAAGTTCCTCTCCCCAAAGTCTCTCACTGGTCCTTAATATTAGGCGTTTTATGCTATGTACTGTACGTACCAGTCTTTCAAAACCAGATTTTACAGAACAAAAATATTCACCAATAAACTGCTATATTAAGTTGTGTAGAAAAATGTGTTTTCCTTCAAAAGATCAGAATTGATTTTCAAAGGAAGGTCTACATTTGCTTTGCATCATCCTTCAGCTCATACTGGAAAGAAAACAGTGTAGCCAACTCTTTGGCTTCTTCTCAGCTGTTTCCCAAGTGAGCCAATAACCGATGTCAAAACGCTCATTTGGCCACCACATGATGTCTGTCTTCTTGGGAATCTTCCAAACAGCTTCTCTGAGCTATTTCAGAGCAGTGATTATCACCTGTCCTGTGATTTTGTGAAGGTACAAATGTCAAAGTTTCAGCTGGAAAAAATATCTACACACACAAAAAAAAAGTAGTATAACATGCTGTACCCTTTAATAACAGAAAACTGCAGATGTTTCACACAGATTTTGTTTGCATCAAGAAAGGCTCAAAAATATTTGCTTAAATGCAGATAGGTAATATCACTGACAGATCAGTCAAGTAGGTTCTTGTGATGACATGACAGAATAGAATACGCATCGCTTACGTGTGTACATATATTACTATATTAATCAAAAAATATGCTACTTACTTTGCACCTATATTAGTAAAAGTGTACTTCCAAATATTTATAAATATATATGGATCCTATATGTATTAATAATCACCAGGTATAAGTAATGCATAATTTATGAAAGCAAAAATATGAAGCAGATTGACTGACAATGCCTCTTCTCTTCTTATCAGGTCTCACAAGTTTCCTCTGAAAGTTCAGGTGTCAAGGTCACATTCCCAGACCAATTTTCAGAGTCCAACGGTTACTTTTCAGACCGTAAAAGGAAAATATGGATTCTAGATCAGAAAGGCTAGTTCCGAGTGTCTATCGGTCCTGATACGATGTTCATTACAGAAAGAGACAACATAAATTTATCCCTTTGCTTTGAGATACAACATAATCCTCATTTCCTAACATCTTTTTTTTCTCTTCTAATTTCTCTGCATCTTGGTTACGTCTATTTTGTGTCCAAAAATTATAAATAAACCCTGTGGAAAATATTCCTATATGTGTGGCAAAGACAAAAATAGGCAAGGAATAAAATTACTGCAGATAATTATACAAGAAAAGATGAATGCAAGTTGCTACAGCTTTTCTGCAATGTCACAAAAATAAATATGAACAACTTCTTATTTTAGGCATAAAAATTTTTGACAACTAGCAATTTAAACTTTCCATTGAATTTGTTGTTGATAGTTTGGGACTTTTTGTTTGCTACATATTTCATTTTTCCTTCTGTTGTTCAGAATAAGAAAATGAGCTGAATAAAGAGCTCCAGTACTCTGAAGTTTTGGAAACTAATGAAACTTGTAAGTTCATTGCTCCGGGGGCCGAGGCAAAGGACTCTCTTCCAATGGTCTCTCTTTTTCTCCAAGTAGACTTTAACAGGCCTGAAGAGCTATGTCTCCAGCAGATATAAACTTTGTTTAACTTTCTTGGGCATATGTGAAACTATCAACATGCAATGTTTATAAGCCCCAGGCCTGTAAGGATTAGACGAATCCTGGTTTTTTTTTTGCTTTCTCGTCTGCTTCAAAAGCAGTTATGGGTTGTGCATACCATTTTCACAAAGCACCTCATTCAGACCTAGGTTTAGGTGGTTAAGTCCAAGAGAGAGGGAAAATTCCCTGAGTATCTCTCTTCAGAGTTTTCTGTTGCCCGCTTAGCCTGAGGTGTTGTAAACCTCATACCCAGATCTGTTGATGGAGTGTACCTGTCTCCTAGAGACATCTAGCTTATGAATTACAGGTCTGGAAATTCTCAAATTTCTAGCTTGAGGATTTCACTCATGATCCCCGCTAAAACTAAACGCAATATTGCTGTTGCAGTAGAACCACACATCAGAAGCAGGAGAAAGTTACAGTTTTGGGTAACTTAGATCTATATGCCTCATTCTACATGGACCATTTTCCAGAACTCAGATTCCTCAGAATCAAGTTTTGAAGCAGAACCTCATCTGGAAGCAATTGGCATTGCTGTTGATGTTAACCTCACATGAATCTAGGGAAAGTGATTCAATTTAAAATCAGATGACACTTAACTCTCAATGTAAGCTGTAAAACGTGAAAAATATTCAAAGTGTCTTAAATAACCAGGAAAAAAAGTTACACGTTAATTTATTTAGACCAATTTTTCAGCCTTTCCAATGATCTTACTAAAATATTTTCATTAGTAAATGGAAAAACGATATGCAAAACACCTACTGATATGTTTTCTAGAGGCAAGTAAAAGGAAGCTAAAATTCATACGCTGTTGATATAGTTGCTTCTAGCCAGTCACTGTGAGATGACCATTTGGAAGTGCTTTTTTGAAAATGTTTGTTAACTCTGACACCAAAATACAGTTTTAATTCTGTAGATACAAAATCACCACCATAATCATAGCATAGGTTAAAAGCATAGAATTCGGAAAAACATATTCTCAGGGAAAATATTTCTATGGTTCCATCCATTCTGATCTGCTAAAACTTAAGCGTAATGTACAGAATATTCACATCGCATTTCTAACTCAGGACTATGCAAATTACATTTTTAGATTATTAATTAATTTTAATTATTTGCAGTTTTCTAAAAGTCACCTGACAGTTCATCAACAAAATAATTGTTTGTGTTCTTATTTGAAGAATTCCCATCCAGTAGCAACAAATTAGTTGTGTAACACTTGATGTGCTCTACTAAAACCAGGAATCACTTAGAAATTCATATGAATTTTAAATAATATTTTATTGTATTTATGCAGAATTGGTAACACCTTTTCACATCTAAATTTCACAGTTTTCCAGCTTAGATGAAAAGCTTCTGTGAAATTTGCCCTGCGATCATATTGGTTTCAACTTAACTTTTCATTTGTTTGTTTGCGGTGTTCACATTCTTATTAAGAAGGAAAAGAAGGTGTAGAAAAGCAAAGGTGCCGTTAAACTTTTATACAGCAGTTTTTTTCAGACTAATCGCTGATTGCTCCTTTATACACATCAGAAAATTACAAAATTACAATCTAAATGTAAGTATGAAGAATAATATTAGAATATCTTGGACGACACCCAAAGGAGTCCTCTTCAATGTTAGAAATCAGAAGATAATGAACTAACAAAACTTTTCTTTCAATCTTTCACCTTCACAAATGAACTGAGAGTGTTTTTTTTTTTTTCTGTGAAAAGAGGCATGTGTAAAACAATAATCTACGGAAATATTTGAGAGCTCTTCCCTGAGGAATTTTGGTGAAAAGACTTAGACCCACAGAGGGCTTTTCAAAACACTGCACCCTCTCATGAAAGAGGTCTCTGTGAGTAATATGTTTCTTGGCCACATCTGTGTTCTTTTCTGCCACATTCTCTTGAGATGAGACTACTGCTTGAAAAAATCCCCAAATGCCAAGACACAGAGGGAATTCATATTATTTAAACAATTGGGGGAGCTAGAGAAGATTGGTAGTGAGACTCAAGCCTCAAGGAGGAACATGACAGAAGAAGAACGAGCCTGGGACTTTAACTTAGTGTTATCAGACATAACAGCCGGTCTCGGTCAAACAGAACTGTCTTTGAAGAAAAGGGCCCTTGCAATGTAAATTTGTGGGACTGATATCCCACAAAGTTACCAAATGGATAGACAGACTTCTCTAGAACTTCAGCTCTCTTTCGCATGTGGCCTGTTACCTTTTCCACTAAGCAAACTGAATGTGGAAAAACACAGAAGAAACTTGTCCACATTGCGTCTGTATCCATTGCTACATCCAATCTTACCATATTTCTGTCTCTATGTTTGGTAATCAGATTACGGCACTTGATCAAAGCGATTTTAGCTGTGCATTTGCTGTTTCTTAGTATCCCCTACAGTTTTTGAAATTAATACAGTGAAAGACATATATATGGTTAATTACTGACTTTAGTCTTTGCAGCTTCTTCCATTTGATATATCCTGTGCCACTAGAAGTAATTGGAAGTGGTGTAATCATAATGATAGCTTTTGAATTGCCATGCAGCATTCAAACAGAATCCAAAATCGTTAAGCTAATAGAGCAACAATATGATATTTCTGCTCTCCTGACATTTCTTTAGTTGCCCAGCTCTTGATCACTGATCACTGATTAAATTTTTGTTTAACTAGGCTAAAAATAATAATGCAGAGATTTGACTTAGGAAGCAAGAAGAAAAGGACAAGATTTGTTATAGTTTTCATCTGAAGGTTTTGTATTGGCCAAGCACTTTTCATAGTGCTATTTTCAAAGGATTGCTCGAACAGAAAAGGTCACAAAGTTTTATGCTGGAGAATAAAGAATAAAATAGAAAAGGAGAAATATAATTGTTTCGGTTGAAAAGTTCAGCAAGGTCTAGACACATTGGACAGTTGGACACTGATTTTATTTTACTACAGGGTCACACATGGCAATGACAGCAAAGTCAATTCAGTACTGCAGCTAATCCAATTTCCTGTGCTTTTGCATGGGGAGCAAAATATCCTTCTAAAAAGACAGTATATTTTCAATAATCTTTCTAATCATTTGTCTGTAACAGCTGCTTCGAAGGCTGACATTGAAATCCATTTGCCTATCAAAATGTTTTCTTCTGCACAGTGTGTAAAACTTCATGCTGGTTATTGTAAACTTGCCATTGATTTTCCAAACAGTTACAGAGAGCTGGGGTAAAAGGAAGGTCAAATTTTGAAGAGAAATGGATAGCTGAAAGGTCTAATAAGTAAAATAGATGACAGATAGTATTTTTGTAGATTGTAAGCTTTTTGTTTTCAAGACATATTGAACAGTGTTCATTTCACTTCATCACAGTCCACAATGATACTAAAAAATGTAACTCAAAAGGAAAGGAGAAATACAAGATTTGTCAGTCTTGGAAAGCTGGCTATGCATTTCAACAACTGCAGCACAAGACTTTTTTTTTCCTCGTTGAACATAAGTGCTTTCACTGCTATTTTGGAAAAATAAAATAAATAAATAAATAAATAAACCTATGATGATGCCTATTTCAGAGTACTAAGAAGAATACTTCTTCTTTACAAACTTATATTTTCCTTCCAAATAGATGAAAGAAATGTCCATCTATGGAAATTCAGCATGAGTTGACCTTGGAGAAGACAGCTAGGCAATGATGTTCTCCAAATGCCTTTAGCACATCAAGAAAGTTAGCATTTTTGAAATGATCATACACTAGAAGCCTTCAGTGTTGAATCAAAGAGGTAAAGCTTCAGTTCTAAAGTAAATGACTAATTCTAGAGGAGATACGTTATCTGTAACTTTAAAGGGAAACAATCAGTTGCCTTAATACATTGCACCTGGAGCAGTGCAACATTCCCCACAGAAGCTTTATGTCTTTGGTGTCTGAATTGCATTTTAGTATGTTTTCCTTTCTTTGATTAATTTCCATAGAAGAATGCTTGCTGTTCCTGCAGAAAACCGACCATTTTGGAACTGCTAATGCATGCAGTTGAAATGACAGTTAATTCATCAAAGACCTTTCGCGCTTATTTCCATGGGGCTCAATTATGTCTGATACTATTGAAAAAAAAAGTTCATAAAGTAAAAGGGCAACATTACATATTCTTAGATCAATTAAAACTCTTTTTTTTTTTTTTTTAATTGATAGGAAGAAAAGATGCAACGTGGTCATATAGGCTTAGGACAACCTTCTCTTTTTCATTAAGACTATGTCCTGAGAGAAAGGAAAGAAGTAAAGAAATGAAGAAAGCTATTTCCTCACATAAAAAAAGGGAATGAAAATATTGTTTCAAAACATTTCACCAAGAGCTCTTTTTTTCCATAATTCAGGAACTGTAGTTCTAAATAAGTTGAGGTATTCCTAATATTTATTGCATGTAAGACAAAATTTTCTCATTATTACAATATTCTGATTGAGTTTCAGTGGTTCTCACAGAAAGAATGACAATCCTAAATTGTATTTTGAGACATAGTTTTAAAATATAGTAAATAAAAGGGAGTGGACACACAGGCAACAAATGCATGTAACCAATAACCTTAATTCACCAAGGAAACTAGGATAATTTTTTAGTTAATGAAATTGATACAACTTCATCCTCATTTTTAAAAGTCTAACAAAGACGAAAAAGCACAAATTTATCAATATCTGAGTAGAAAGCAACTTATATTAGAACATTTTCTTTTCTCATAAGCAAAACCAAGACCATTTAATCAACACAGAAAATTGTTTTGATGAGGAAATTTCACTAGAAATAGCTATACGAGTTTACAGTTTGAAGTTAACCTCTAAAAATAAAAAATATCAAATTAACAAAGCAAATTACTTGCTATGGATAGATGAGACATCAGATAAGACATTACTGAAAGGACTAAGGTTTTTACTTCCCTAAAGAGCTTGCCGAACTTTATGTTGGGTATGAAAGAACAACTGAAGAGACAATTTGTGAGGCAGTTCACTTATCCACCTGGCAAAGAATGGAAAAATCAGGCCTTTCAAACTTCAAAGAAAATACTTGAAAAGTGACCTCATGTTGTTTTGTCAGCAATACATAGATGTGACCAGACATCTCATCAGGGAATACATTTTGTGCCAGAGCTTGAACAAGAGAGAACAAATACCGGTGTTCTTGGGGTGGCATGGCCACGCAGCCTTCCTGACTGTAGGGCCTCCTTGGGCCCTTTCAAGTATTCAAAAAACAAATCCTTCCCTCTGAAATGTTTCTACTCAGTGTCTGGGAAAAGAGTGAAGACTGGTCAGCTTCAAAACACTTTCCCCATCACTAGAACTCCACATAAGTAAACCAACACAAGCTGTGCACCCCATGAACTGGGGGATTCTTCTTTTCCGCTCTCATTAAGCCATGATTTCACCACTCTCATCGATGTGACGCCCTAGGGAATGACTTTGCTTATGCCTGAAGTCAACTCTGTCATTTGGACACAAATGTATAAGGAATATTTAACAAGGCTATAGCAGGAATGACCACGCTGTTCTTTACCTTTGAATTCTAGAGGTTGTAACAGATGTTTCAAGTGGAGAACTTCTATTAAAAATACAATAAATATATACGAGTGTGGAGACAGATTGATAACATGGTGGCTTAGTGACCTGGATTAACCTGGGAGCTCAAATCCCGGTGCCAATCACTTTGATTAACAGTGCAGGGGAGGCCACTTGGCGTGAAGTTGCTCCATGGCAGCCCATTTTCTGGTGCTTTTGCAGTAAAGTAAGAACATTAATTAACTTCCAGTCTGGAGACTGGAAACTGGCTGGTTATAACACTGGGAGTTGATTAAGCTATAAAACTGAAGTCATGCTTACTAGGTGATTTGAATCACTGACTAAGAAAGTCCCTTCCAATCTTCTGCTACAAGGGTTTCACTGCATTCTTCTTTTCTTTTCAGGGATTCCCATTTCTCACATTACCCAAGAGAATTTATCCCTCTTGCTGTTACTACTGCTGTACCTTGTACTCAGGATGGTATAATTCTAACAGGTATGCAATTCCCCAAAATGATAGAACTGTCTTGATGGTACCACACAGCTGTAAAGTGCTGTGAGTGTTTGTCACTGAGACATTTTCTCCATAACCACAAGGAGCGAATTAATTGGTGATGAAAAACAGCTAAAGACTGGAGTGAAGTTCTTTGACTAAAACTACCGGTTTGGTCTCGTACCGGTTTGGTACAAGATAAATCTGCAAATCTGCAAATAGGAGCTTCTCTATACTCAGTAACAGCTATGCTGTATTCAAATAGACTATGTAAATCATGAAACCCTGCAGAAATTAATACACAAATCCAAAAAGCAGAATTCCTATGTGAGGTGGAAGCTTCATCATGCAACTGAACTGCAACCTTTTGAGAGGATGCTGATTTTCCCCCTCCTCCTTTATACATATGGTGGTTTAACTGTCATCACCAACTTCTATTTGGTGTTCTTTTATTATTTTAAGGAATTTTATTTAAAGGTATTCAAATACTAAAACTATACATAGAATATCAATGTTGTTAATGCATGAATATATATTATTTTACTCACAGCATATTTTAGATATAGTTATTATCATTAAGTGTATATACAAACACACAGAGAGAATTGTTAAGGTCTTGTTGAAACTCAAAAAGAAATCAGGATATTCAGTACTAAAATTTCAAGAACATCCTTATATTGCTTTAATCTGGTTGGTTTTTTTTTTTTAATGCTGTGATGGAGAGATTTCAGAATGCAGTGTAATTTGACAGATTTTATATGTTACTACACTACCTTTAACAGCCAAACTATTTCATTCAAGACATACCAAAAAAATCCTTGCCACAGTTGTCTTAAATTAGTGTTGATTTAGGAGAGTTATTCCCATCCTTCCACTCAATCTTGCCTTTTCAAGATAAGAGCACTGTATGTAGAAGTGGAAAGATGGAACAGATAGAAATAACTCTGTTCAATCAACTTTTAAAATCTGATTTATATTGACAATAGGAAGGAAATATCTTTTTTTTCTGTTATTCTATACATAGTTATCTAGAAGACGAGGTGGCTTGCTGGATTAATACACCACTTTCCTCTTTCTCATTTGCTTTCTACCGTATCTCTGGAGATTGGAGACCAAAGTGTTTCAAATGAAAAATGGTTTCTAAAGAAAATTACCTTGATATTGTCACCTAAATTCCCCCCGTTTTTTTTTATATTACTAGTCACCCATACTGAATACACAATTTTACAAAATCACAATTAGAAAGCAATATGTATGTGTGCGCATATATATATAGTCCTTATATATATATATAGGCACACACATATATACATGTATATACATTTCATATATATGTATATGTGTTTGAATAACAATTTCAATTACACATTAGTGTTAAAATAAACTATTAAAATGTACATTTTTCACTTCAGCAACAAACACTGGGAAAATAAATACCAGAGCCATTCTGCAGCTGGAGTTAACACGTGCAGTATCTTCTTCATTAATAACTAGTCTCATTCAGTTTTCATCTATAGTATTCTGATTTTTTATAGACTTTATGTGCTTCCTACTTGAAAACTTCATGACCAGTACCATGAACTATTTTATTCCTAATTTCCTAATTCAACCTACAATGAAAACGTATAATTCATACACATTTATGTATGAAAGAAGAAAGAAACGGTGCGTAAAATTTTAATGTAGGTTGAACAAAGCAAATACAGGATATGTTCGCAGAATACTTTTAGTTTTCAAACTGGCATACACATGGAACACAGATCTGAAAAGCCAACTAAATTTAATGAGAATCTGTACATTGACTCAAAGACTTTGGCTCAGACTGAACATGACTGAGTCTTTTGCTTATTTCCAGCTGCTTAACTATAGAGGCCAACAGCTAACTTTAACTGAATACTTTGAATACATTTCTGTTATTATTTTTCCATGTAAGCAATCTGAACTTTTCCTACAGGGATACTAGGCAGTCATAAAGTAAGGGACAGATGGTCACTACAATGAAAAACAGGAGAATTAATAGCCTGTGCAATGAAAGGAGAGGTTTATTAAACAGCTTTGTAATCTGAATGAAGAAATTCTGATAAGATCTATTTGCTACACTGAAATATGTCATAAAGTAAGCAAACAAGCTGATTACAATGAAATGACATAGAGCCATTGTTTTTGTGGTTTGCTGCTTTGAAAATGCAGATTAATTTTGCTTGGTGAAACGGAATAGTCATTTTGAAGACTGTTTACAAGCTTTCTATTTTTTGCAATATCTATACTGCTAATTTTCTGTGAAGTTAGCAAGTATAGCATCGACATATTCTGGTCACAGGGGAATGAATGAAAGCACAGGCTCAACTTAACCAATGGATTAAAAATTCAGGAGGACTGACTTGGTTTCTTGGTTTGTAAGCCACCTTGTTACTTTGCAGAATAGGCTAGTAAAATGTTACACTGCTGGTCACATAAGACAGTCTTAATTTCCATGGAGAAAACCAGAATAATGAAATTTTAGGTAGAAATTTATAAACCCGTGTTGATAAATACAGATTTTACTCTACATAATGTGGTGGTGGTTGTGTTACAGGAGTGCTTGCATTTAATACTGAACCAAGAAAAACATGTTATCTTAAATACCAAAATAAACCTTCTCTCTCGTACTGCTCATTGAAAGCTTCTATCAAACCTTTTTCTTCTGATTAGCTTTCTACTACAAAATTAAAGAAATTAAAGCATTCTCATCTTCACAGTTAGGGAAAATTACTTTGCTAAACTCTGCCAACAGACACAGGTGTGACTGAAAAGTCTTTGCCTCCAAGATAGAAAAACTGCAGTAAAGTTATTTTAAAAATGTTACGGCTGGAATGCTGAACAGAAGAACAACTCATTTGTTAGCTGTTGGATCATCGTAACTCTCTAAGCGTGGGCTCAGGATGGTGCAGCTTCTACCTCAGCTTTCCTCTTGGACAAAATAACCTGAAGTCTTTCACTTCTGGAATTGTATTATAGAAAAGAAAGATAGGGAGATTTTTTTTTTATTTTTTTTTATTTTTTTTTTTAAATCTAATCAATGTGGTCTGGACCATAGGCACTTACTTGCTTTTCTTCTGACTGGAAGAATATTGTTATTACGTATAATTGCGGTGTAATGATGCAATTGTTTGGGTGCTCCAATTTTGAATTTCCACAATTTAAAATATATGAGGTCATTATGAGTGTAATACCACCTCCAGGTGTTGTGAGATTGTATATAAATGAGAACAGTAACCACCATTACCAGTATTCCTACCTTAAACCATTGCACTTCTTTTGCTGTAGATATTTGACTGGAAAAATGTACTAAAACCAAGCATATTTCTTTTTTTTCATTGCTTACATGGTAGTAAATTGTTAATTTCTGTTGCTCAGAGGTAAATCATAGTAACTTTGTTACTCAGAGTTTCTGTATCAGTCCGGACTCTACATGATCCACTCAATAGGACTGTTTTACTAGTTTCAATACATAAGTAAGGTCAAACACATGGACAATGGCCTTTATCAAAGGCATTGTCATGCCTATTAATTCCTTGACACTTATGTCACTTGATAAAAATGGATCTCAGAGAAGGAAAAATAACCTGGTTGTTTTGGGTTTTTTTTTTCTCCCCCTTCCGAAGAATGGAATAACTATTAATATTATTCAGTAAAGAATTTCCATTAAAAGAAAATATCTTCTATTCCAAAGGAGACATATGAATATATGATAATTTTACATCCATATGGAGTTTGAACTTCATATCTTGGCAGCTACCTGCATGGAATTCTACTGATGATTTTCTTCTGTTGGAAATGCTACTTTCTTTTAAAATTTGTTTTACTCCTTTCAAAAAGAATTAAATTACTGAAAAAGGTAAATAATGTGAAAGCAATGAAGCAATAAAAAAAAAAAAAATTAGAAATATGTAAAGGTAAGAATGAGAAATATTTAAAAGGAAAATTAAAAGGAAATTGGAACAGTACAATTAAAACCAATGAAGAATTTATTTTGATGAAGAATTTATTTTGATTAAGAATTTAAAAGAAAAAGAATATTTTGTCAGTTCAACTTTGTTGGTGTTGATGGTCTGGAAGGTCTTTTGGGAAAAAGAAAAACACTTGCTAAACTTTTTTGAGTTATACTTGGAAAGGGCTAAATATAATGGGGTTTTTTCGTATGTCTATTTTAAATATTTTAATCAATACTGAAAATGCAAGTGTAATTTATTACTATTCATGTAATCTACTATTTTGCATTGAAAAGGACTGGCAAATGCTTATTTTTGTTTACTGGAGCCATTGCTAAACACCTTCTGTAAGAAAGAACCTCAAACTGGAAGACAGTGCCGTGTTTAGTTTTTCCTTTTTTCTTCTTTTCTTTTTTCTTTTTTTTTCTTTTTCTTTAAGGGATGTGTATGTTTGCATCTGTGTTTGTTTTCCCCTGTAATTCACCCTGCTTTTCAAGCATGGCCACTTCTTTCATACATTTACAGCACACTGCCAAGAATACTAAAGCTATACTAAAAAAACTGCCAGATCCCTTTTCTTTGCATCTGCCCCAGCCACTTCTTAATTGCAATAGCGTGAGGAAGGTCAGGCTGCCGTCCCTTCCAGACAGTATTTCCAGTGAAGAACACTGGAATGCAGGGAAGAAAGCAGACACTGCCTGCTTCAAAAGGTCCCTTTTCGTAGCCTTTGAGGACTGAGACCTCAGAGTACTCCGCATGGTACTGTCACACCAAAATTTAAACACAGCTGTCTGAGTTTCTCCTGCTGCTGTTGCTGCATGGAAGCAGAAAATGTGAAGGTACACAGAGGAAGTTTCGGCCGTTACGATTTAAATACACTGGGCTTTTCACTGATAAGAACGTTGAAAGTGTGCATTGGACAAACATCAAATTTTCTTGGGCTTTCTCTTTGAATGTTATGCTAATGCTAAGATGAACGTTGGTGAGTTGCTTCATTTTTCCCTTCCTTTAGCAGGTTCAAGAAGAAACCTGCTGCTGCATGGGCAACGCAGCCGAGTGGAAGCATTCCCACAGATTTCTGGGATGCAGTGGGGACTGTTTTTTGTCACAGATGCTGTACAGAACAACCAGGAGAAGTACTCTGCTGCTACACATAAATAATGAAGATCTGATCAAGGGTCTGATAGGCATTGCCAACCATGACTGGACTGACCATGAAGCAGCACTGTTCCTGAGAGGAGTGAGGAAAAACAATAGCACAATGAAGTCCCTACACTCCAGAAGAATGCATTTTGGCTTGTTTGAGGAAATGGTAGGCCGTGCCAAAGAAGTGAGGAAAAGGCTGAGGAACCTGGTGCCTCCTATCCCTTGGTCTGGAAATGTCTGCTTTCGGGCATCCCAGGTGCCTGCACCTACTGTCAGGCTCTGGTGAAGTGCTACCCACAGCTGAGGAGAGCTGAGTTAGGGGTTACTTAAGTATCATAGAATCATAGAATGTGTTGGGTTGGAAGGGACCTCTAAAGGTCATCTAGTCCAACCCCCCTGCAGTCAGCAGGGACATCTTCAACTACATCAGGTTGCTCGGAGCCTCATCAAGCCTGGCCTTGAATGTCTCCAGGGATGGGGCCTCCACCACCTCTCTGGGCAGCCTGGGCCAGTGTCTCACCACCCTCACTGTAAAGAACTTCCTCCTAATGTCTAATCTAAATCTCCCCTGCTCTAGTTTAAAGCCATTTCCCCTTGTCCTATCGCTATATGCCCTTGCAAACAGCCCCTCCCCAGCTTTCTTGTAGGTCCCCTTCAGGTACTGGAAGGCTGCTATAAGGCGTCCCGGAGCCTTCTCTTCTCCAAGCTGAACAACCCCAACGCTCTCAGCCTGTCCTCACAGCAGAGGTGCTCCAGCCCTCTGATCATCTTCGTGGCCTCCTCTGGACCCACTCCAACAGGTTGACATCCTTCTTGTGCTGAGGGATCCAGAGCTGGACACAGTACTCCAGGTGGGGTCTCACCAGAGCAGAGTAGAGGGGGAGAGTCACGTCTCTCCATCTGCTGGCCACATATATGGGCATTAATCCATATGAGCAGCTGGAAAGCTTCTGGGAGTCCTGAAGGAGCTGGCTGATGTTGGGAGGCTGCTCGCTAATATCTTGAAAGTGTTATGCAACCAATAAATGGAGAAAAGGCAAATATTAGCTACACCCATTTTCAAAAAAAGAGAGGAGGAGGATCTAGGTAACTAGAGACTGGTGAGCCTAATGTCCATAGACAGGAAAACTGAAAAGCAAATCTTCCTGAAACTAACTTCTGGACACATGCAGAAAAGAAATGTGACTGAGGACAATTAGCTTGGTCCTACTGAAGGCAAATGGTGCTTAACTACCGTCATTGCCTTTTAAAATGAAATTAAATTAAATTATGAATTTAATACCTCTGGGGACAAAAGAGAGTGGATGTTGTTTATCTTGACCATAGTAAGGTTTCAGCATGATCGGCCATAGCACCCTTTAGCTAATGTCTAACTGGAGACCAGCTGTAAGTGGTGCTCTTCAGCAGTCGTAACAGGGCATTTTCATCAATGGTCTAGATGTGACGTGGTCTACTCCCACCCAACCAGTGAGATCTCAGAGCGACCTCATCAAGCTGAAGCAATTGGCTACAAGGTACCTCAGAATGTTCAACAAAGTCAAATGCAAAATCTTGCACCCTAGATCAAACAACCCAATGCAACAGTATGGGCTGGGGACTGATTAGGTGGGGAAAGGCTCTGCTGAAAGAAGCAAGAAGTTGGTTAGGTGGCTTTGAGAGGTCACCTCCAGCCTAACTCATTCTGTCTATGACTAATTAATATGGGATGGCAGCCAACCTCATCTTGTGTGACTTCAGAGAACTAGGATTTGTAGAGGGAAAAGCATGATTAAAATGTAACGCTTTTTTTTTTTCTTCTTCTTTTTTTTTTTGGTAAAAATCAGAATGATGGTTTGCTCTCCGTACAGTTCTTTTCAATTACTCTTTTTGCCTACAGAAAGATAAAGTTAAAAGGACCATTTCAAATAGACATACAAAAAGCCAAAGCTTTCATTTCCTTTCTGTTGAAAGAAACAGATCCCTAGGACGGTTTAAAAAGTGGTTCAGCTAGGAATAATTTTTTTTCTGGATGTTGGGATAGAAACAAAAGTCAAATGAAGTTTCTCCTCCCTCCTCCTCCTGACGAATTTGCATTTTTCATTCAGCTTCAATAATAATGAACTTCAAAAATGGGGAATTAAGACCTAAAAATAGTTTAAAAAGAAAAAAACACCAAGAAAATAATTAAAGAAAGAAATGGGCAAAACCAATTGGATAAAATGTCAGTAGTGTAATCAACATCAAGAATTTTACATCAGTGATTGCTTTTTGAGCATAATGCAGATGAACACATAAGGCCTAAACTTAGTTTAAAGCATGAAACTCAATGACTCAATGCTATAGGTAATATCACTAACAGCTTAAATCCTTAGTGGGAAGAATGAGCTTAATCTACTCATGCTTCTCTATATTTGTATTGCATGAATAGAAAAAGAATTAAATTCATCCATTTTGTGGATGCTGAGAAAGCTGGAAGAGAGCAAGGGATATTATTGCTGATAAATATCTACTGATGAAAAATTACACTGATAGCGACTTTTTAAAAAAAAATCCCAAATCCGGTTTTGAAGAGGTTCATAACATCAGACATTGAAATGGAGAGAAAACTTCCCCTGTATTTTTCATTATCTCATACTAGGGAGGATGGTTTATTAATTGCTTTGTCTTTAAAACATAAAAAAATATTTTTAAAAGGTCAATAAGTGATCTTGAGTCAAACAAAATCCTATCAAAACAAAAGGCATTATTTTATATTCAGTATTAACAGTGAATAATCTATGACTGATAAAATCACATCTAATCATATAATAAAAATAAAAATGTTGTTTTACAATGAGTTGTTACATATTTTCCCAAGACAAGGTCTGAAAGCCTCTTAGCTTTGCCTTTATAAACTGGACTGTACTGGCAAATGTGACGCCTACCTACAGGAAGGGTCAGAAGGAGGGTCTGGGGAACTACAGACCTGTGAGTCTGATCTCGGTGCCTGGGAAGGCTATGGAGCAGATTATCTTGAGTGCCATTATGTGGCACATACAGGACAACTGGGCAATCAGGCCCAGTCAGCGTAGGTTCATGAAAAGCAGGTCTTTCTTGACTAATTTGATCTCCTTCGATGACAAGATGACCTGCTTAATGGATGAGGAAAAGGCTGTGGATGTTGTTTACCTCGACTTCAGTAAGGCCTTTGACATTGTTTCCCACAGCATTCTCTTGGAGAAACTGGCTGCCCGTGGCCTGGATGGGTGTACTCTTCACTAGGTAAAAAACTGGCTGAATGGCCAGGCCCAAAGAGTGGTGGTGAAAGGAGTTAAATCCAGTTGGTGGCCGGTCACGAATGGTGTTCCCCAGGGCTTGGTACTGGGGCCTGTTCTCTTTAACATCTTTATCAATGACCTGGACGAGGTGATTGAGTGCACCCTCAGTAACTTTGCAAACAACACCAAGTTGGGTAGGAGTGTGGGTCTGCTTGTGGGTAGAAGGGCTTTGCAGAGGGATCTGGACAGGCTGGATCGATGGGCCGAGGCCAATGGTGTGAGGTTCAACAAGGCCAAGTGCCGGGCCCTGCACTTGAGTCACAACAACCCCATGGCTTGGGGAAGAGTGGCTGGAAAGCTGTCCTGAAAGGTGGTTGTAGTGACGTGGGGGTCAGTCTCTTCTCCCAAGTAACAGGCTATAGGACAAGATGAAATGGCCTCAAGTTGTGTCAGGGGAGGTTTAGTTTGGATATTAGAAAAATTATCAAGCATTGGAATAGGCTGGCCAGGGAAGTGGTTAAGTCACCATCCCTGGAGGTATTTAGTGGAGAAATGGAGCTTATGGACCTGGTGTGGTGGTGGACTCGGCAGCGCTAGGTTAACGGTTGGACTCAATCTTAAAGGTCTTTTCCAACCTAAATGACTCTATGATTCTATAACAGTAGAAAACACATCCTAAAAAAAAGATGTGCATTGGGTATAAGCTGGATTGAATGGACAGACAGAACTTTTTCATCTCTTGCTCCAGCTCAGAGGTTTTACATCCTGCAACTTTGGGAATGTGCTGGCATAGTGCCCCCACTACTGAGGTTCAGAACATGCCGAGACTGTACAGGATCTTGACAGAAGCAGCGTGAGATTAGTCCAATTTCCTTTTTGTTCTAAAGGTTGGAGCATTCATATACACAGATTAATGTTTACTCATCCAACTGAAAGTTAACTCTTTTAATACACGGGAGGAAGGTAAAATGATTTGTGGCACATGAGTCTGTATAAAATACGGCTTGATTTCAATTTTGTACATTGAAGAAATTATAAAGAATTACTTAGGTTGTTACAGAGTCAGAAGTAACTGTCCGTGATTGCTTTGGCTAATTTCATAGTTACAAATTTTGAAACAAGGAAACATTTTCGAAAAGAGTGTGGGAGAATTTCCTTTTAATATACATTTTGGAAACAAACACCTTCGTTTTAAAACAAGCCTAATAATGTGTAATTTCGGTTTTGTATTTTTAGAACTCTTTGAAGGTTTGACACACCTTATGAATTATCATGTAGGACTGTAACAGCTGTAACTTCATCAGTTATCCTCTTCATCAAAAGGCTTTTCACTTAAAAAATACTCCTACAATGTAGGAACAGATAGACTGTGATGTACAAAACAAACATCTTTATGTTGTTTCTTGCGGTTTTTTTAAAACAAATTTTGCCAGTCTTTCTGACAAAAAAAAAAAAAGGCCATCTTTGCAGTATAATTGAGCTTTTTTGTGATCTCACAACATGCTCTTTAAATTATGTAATTGCATATTAAGTCTCTAGTTTAAAAATGTAAATTAAAAAAAAAAACAACTAACTTTACCATAGATAATGTTGGTCATAATTTCTTTCATTCATTTTAATTCACAACCAATATAAACTAATTTAAACTTCAGGACCGAGGACATAACATTTAGATTTTAATATATTTTTTAACATAAATACTTACCAGATTAGTGAAAAATATGAATACATAATTAAATATTACCCCCCCCCCCCCCCAAAATGGAAAAATTTCATTTTTTTTGTGGTGTAGAAAATGAATCAAATACATTTGACATATGTTGTCTGTGTTGCTTACTGCATTTCTGGAAATTGTTCAGCTATTTTAATGATAAGGTTGGTATACAAATCTATGTATTATTTTATTATTTTACTGACCAACTTCTTCAAAGATAATATGAATTGCCTTTTTAAATGATTTTTTAACACACTTGAAATCTTCTAACCAGTGATTTTAATGGAATTTTGTACAACGTATACCCCTACTCTGAACTTTAATCGTATAGATACTGTATATTATTTCATCAAGAAGAGCTCTTTTTTTTGAAGTTGTTAACTACGAGATTTTTTCCAATAAATTATAAAAAAAAAAATTAAAGGCTGTCACAGAATATATTTCCAAAAGAGTTTCCTAGCTTCCAGATGCATAAGCACAGAATGACAGTTCTGTATCATCTCTAGTGACAAGATCTCCTAAGAGCTTTGCCTCAAGCTTTGTATATTTTAAAATATTTTCATATTTTGTTGCTCTTTTCTATGATGATAATGGAGGACTTGGTTACTGGAGCTGAATGTAACCTTAAAATTTGCAACCATAATAAAAATTAATTTTTCCTGAAGCATACAAGATTGGTACTGTCTGTCTGATATCCCTCATGCCATCAGACAAGCTTCAATATCTTCTTAAAACTATTTAATAAAAGAGTTTAGCAGAAAAAATTTTTAGCTCATAACTAGAGTTGATTTTTCATTCGGTAAACAATTTCTCTATCAATTTCAGGTATATCTGAAGACAACTGCTGAAAACAACGTGGAGGCAGTATAATTTAGGCACAGTTAATCAGTGTAAAACCAATAATTTTAAGTGGATTTTGTAGTTTTTAAATTACAAATTCAGCAAGTTCCTAGATATTATATACTATAAACCCATATATAGCATTATAAAACCAAAAGCATAAAAACACTAAAAAGTAAAATTAATAAATCTCATTTTACTAACTCCATTCACTTAAATATAAACACAAAACTTGCCAGTACATTTATGTATAAAATTGCTATTTTTCTTGAATAACTTTTTACTGAAAAACAATATTTTATTTTCTTAGAAGCTTTAACCATTAGTTTTTACAAGGCACAACTCTAGACACTTTGCCTTGTGTGTTGAAATATTCTGGGGTTTCTTAGAAGTGCAAAAATGGTGACAAAAGGACCAGAAAATAAGGTGTACTTTTCATTTATGCATATATTTTAGAGTGTGCATCTGCCAGTTAATCCAGTGACAGTCATCAGTACGAGAGAGGGAGAGAAAAAAAAGAAGACATTTTGGTGGACTAGATAAAATAATCAATCATTTCCTCTTACAGGACAAAAAATTAGTAGGCTCGTTAAAATTCACTATGTACTTTGATAATAAGTATTTTTTCCATTAAAAGACATAAGCATTAATATTTCCATCCGTAGACAACGTAAATAAAAGCATTTTGGTATGTGACAGCTGTGCCTGCTAGATAAGGGAAGCATTGTGAAACAGTGGAGAAGTAATTTTCCTGCGACTTATTTATATTCATCACCACTATAAAAATGGAGGGGAGGGGAGGAAAATCAATCCCAGCATTTTGGGGGAAAAGCTCAATAATTATTTTGTGAACACTGTGAATTGGTACGGTGATACCTTTATTCTGGTTCGTTTCCCACACTCTTAAGATACTAATCAACACAGTGAAGAACTTCAAGTGGCTCTGAAATGTATTTCTTTCTTAGATTTCAAATGTCGTAGGGCAGCTGTACAGTTGCTAAAAGCTGTTCTGTGTCTGCTGTATCTGATGACATACAGAGGCCAAAAAGTTTTTATTACATACAACTTGATTGAACTTCACAAAGATCTAATAACCCCCTGGCTCGTCAAGAGGGGATCATTAGTTCCCTTTAAGAAATAAAAGAGGCTTATTTCTACCGATATAGCATGATGCACTGTCTCCCATTTCTGGAGCGTGTACATCAGGAGATAGCTCTGCTAAAAAATAATGCGTATTTCAGGTATGGAAGTATGAAATTGTGGATTCACTGGAAGTTAGAGTTTCACAAAGTGTCTTCCCCTTCCCAAATCCTACAGAGACCAGTTACGAAAGAGAAAGAAGGGTTTTCATTTCAGTAGCAATGCAGTGATGAAACCTAAAATAAAATTATCCTCTGAAACAGCATAGGCTTAATCTCTTAGGAATATCTTTGGCTGGATTCCTTATGTCTGAGCAGACAATACACAATTTGTTTTTAATAGTACAAAATGACTACTCTCAGAATTAAACTTTGCAAATAGGTGTGCTATAAGTTACCATTATCTCCATGTGTACACTCCAGTGATCTTTACAAGAGTGTTTTATATCCTGATAAATCCATGGACGTTTTCTGGGTAGGAAAAATGATTGTGTGTTCTAAAACCAACAGATGGTCAAAAATTCACTATGGAGAAAAGCAAGTTGCAGTGCTATCTGCTGAAATGAGTTGTACTAAATGATCAACTGATGCGGTCTAAAGCAAAACCCATCTCAAATACTAATATAAATTCCAAGGCGTGGGTCAAGGAAGAGGATGAGCATGCCTCAAACTACACTTTACATTCCTGAGAGAGCCTAACATCTCTGATTTTCCTGAAAATCCCAGCCATCATAGAACATCGGTTTCTGACTCCCAGGGAAGCAGTTCCTTGCTCTTTCAACTGAGGAGAGGCAAGGGGCTATCTGAGGCTCGCAATATAAAAAGCAGGAAATTAAAAGAAAAGAAAAAGATTAAGAGAAAGCAAAAAAAAGTAGACGGGGCAGAAATGTTTTTTATGGGACTTTAAATAACAGTGTAAAGAGGTGCTACTCAAATATATTACCCTCTGCATGCCCAAATAGAGCTGATCATTTCAGAATAATTTCCTTGAGGGCAAAAGCTCTTTTTAAATCACTGTATGCCCTGACATAATTATTTGCAAAGATCTATATGCAATATATTTCAAATCACGTGCCAAGTGCATGTTTTGTGATTGCCACATGATATATACCATAATCTGATGTGGCCAGCAGATGGAGAGAAGTGATTCTCCCCCTCTACTCTGCTCTCATGAGACCCCACCTGGAGTACTATGTCCAGCTCTGGAGCCCTCAGCACAAGAAGAGGGTCCAGAGGAGGCCACAAAGATGATCAGAGGGCTGGACCACCTCTCCTATGAAGACAGGCTGAGAGATTTGGGGTTGTTCAGCCTGGAGAAGAGAAGGCTCCAGGGAGACCCTAGACCCCCTTCTGGTCCCTGAAGGGGGCCTACAGAAAAGCTGGGGAGGGGCTGTTTGCAAGGGCATGTAGCCATAGGACGAGGGGCAATGGTTTAAACTAGAGCGGGGCAGGTTTAGATCAGACATTAGGAAAAAGTTCTTTACAAGGAGGGTGGTGAGACACTGGCCCAGGTTGCCCAGAGAGGTGGTGGAGGCCCCATCCCTGGAGACATTCAAGGCCAGGCTGGGTGAGGCTCTGAGCAACCTGATCTAGTTGAAGATGTCCCTGCTCACTGCAGGGAGGTTGGACTAGATGGCCTTTAAAGGTCCTTTCCAACCCAACCCAATCCAACACATTCTATGATTCTATGATAATCTAGATATTTCCTTCCCTGCACTCTCTTCTCCCCTTTTGTCTACTTCTTTCCCACGGGCTGGTATTCAAGAGATCTTCTTGTTGCCTGGTGGTAGCAGGACGCTCTTTTGTGAAGTTCCTGTGTTCAGCTCCCATTCATAATCCTATACCTAGCACTCTTCATTTAATAATCGCCAAATAAACACCTTAGACTACAATTCTCAGAATGACAGTCCAGTCTCTCAACAGAGTGTATGGTGCAGAATTTCCTACAGCTCATCTTATCTGCCACCTATATGCTCCCTATAGTCTGGGAGGGCAGGCTCTGAAGAGCTCTGCTCCCCGCTCCCTCAAATACACATACATCTATGCATACACGTGCATGCACACACACAGAGGGGGAGGAAACAGAAGATCTGTATTAGCACTTTCTTCTGAGATAAACAATTCTCCAAAACAACAAACACTGAATTCTTTCCACCCCCACAAGCTTCCACTACTCATAAGTCTATGAGTAGCGTTGAACAAACAAGTCAGGGTTGTGTACATAATCTCCTGTTATTGATGGCAGGCTTTGAATGTGGCATCAGTTGACAGATGTGTGCACAGAACAAAACAAGATGTGCCACATAGTTTTGGTCCACCAAAGTTCAATGTTTTTTCTTTTTTTTTCTCTGTTGCTGAGAAATGCTATTTTGAGACGCCAAAGAGAGGGCATATGTTTATGGGTGTCTTGTTTAGAAAATGTGACATGCCGTTAGAATATGTTTGTCAATTCTATCATGGTTTTCTCCCACATGCTGGTGATTGGTGGCTGTAGCTGAAGCAAATTGCCAATCATGGTTTCTAAAATTGATACTCTGAGGACATACGGAGACAGTGGAAAAGTCAATGTGTCCATTTTGGTGAGCATTTCTCCAACAGTAGGTTCATTAACATTTTCAGCAGTGTATTTAAAGGCCGGGTTTGGTTCCCACAATCACCACTTTTCCCCTACTGAAGGTCGTTTACTCTTAAAAGTAGATGTAAAGCCATCTTTTGACAAAAATGTATCTGCAAATAGACAGCCTGCAGCAAGAGAAGTAAATAAATGAATGTAGTCTCAGATGTCTTCACCATATAACACTGACAGCAGAATAATCTTAGAGAGAATTGTTTAGATGAGATTAGAGTCATTCCATACTTCCACCTGGAATCATTTTGCAGGCCAGCCCTGCATTGCTATGCCTGTGATAAGCCCAATAAGAAGGAGGGCAGCAAATTGATAGGTCAATAGATGGCTTCTGAAACGTTTTTAGTGCTATGTGAACGCCTCCTAGTTTCTCCAGAAGGCAGAGCTTTCAGACATGACATAACAGTACTGCCTAATCAGTGTCTCCACATGGTGCAGAATTTTAAGAGATAAAATAATGTAGATAGGAAAAGTAATTTGAACTGTCTGTATATACATATATATCTTTATGAGTACATATGCAATGGAAAAAAAGAAGTCTGGAAATTCTGGAAAAGATCTACATGTAGCATCCCATCAGATAGAAGTTTTGCCACACGAATTGGCAGCAAAATGAATGTCATCATGAGCTAGATTAAAGAAGCAATACTTTAAGTTTCTCTTTCAGCTGCATCTGGGACATCTTATTCAGGCTAGGGTGCATGGACAACAAGAAGAATAGTCAAAGTGCTTGGATTCCAGAAACAGTAAGAATCAAAATAAATAGGCAAGTAAATAAAAAATGGTTGAACCTCTTACGTGGCAGCCCTGGGGTGACGTGCAATATTAAACTGTGCTTTTAACCCCTTCAGTGAAGGTGAATCCTCCTGGAGAAATGTTCAGTTAACAAAAATGTGCAATTTTACCTTCCTAATGATCATCTTGTTATGACATAAATTTTTCACTGCCTGTGTCAAGCTGAGGAATATTTTTTTCATAAATATTTGAGAAATAACTAGCTGAAGAAATCAAAATCAATAATAAATCCTTCTACAAGTACAACAGGAGGAAGAAACCTACCCAACAGTCTTTAGACAAACTGATGATCATAGCTTCTTTGAAAAACATATTTGCAAACAGGTAGAAAATAAATAAAAAAAATCCATTCAAATCTCTTTTGGAGAAGAGAAATCCATTGTAGATTACTAGATAGATACAAATCACATATGGTTCAGGACATGCCTCAGCTGAAAGGTCTGGGGCCTGTGAGGCAGAAAGTGTGAAGAGAAGAGTGTGGAGTAAGATGTGTTCTTTTCCAGTTTTGGGGGGTTTATTTTATTTTATTTTATTTTATTTTATTTTATTTTATTTTATTTTATTTTATTTTATTTTATTTTATTTTATTTTATTTTTATCTTACTGATCCTTTTAGATACACAAGAGGGATTTAACTCAAATTAAAACAAAGTGATTCCCGCATAATTTTTTTTAAATGCTTCCAGATTCCCATCATGTCAAAAGTAATAGTATTATTTCAGGGTTTTTTGTTATTGCAGCTTCAGGAAGGACACTGAGAACACTTCATTAGCAAGTAATAAACCCGCGCACATATCACGCTATGTTTAATGTTAACACTAAAGATATATCAAGGCATACAACAAGAAAAATCTGTTCAGAACAACCATCTTTGTATTATTTTGATCCCATTAAACTAAAATAGACGATACAACCTGCTTCAATATAAATGCTTGGTTAATGATTTAGCAATGTAAAACAAGTAGTAGAAAATTATTAGGCAGCCATCAATGTCTTTTTTTTTTCAAATTAAAAGGCTGAACATAAGACAATGTTTCAGTAAAAATTACTGATAGGTAAAAAATCTAAATTCCAGTTACCTTGTTTGAGCATCTAGCTAATTCAAATCAAGTTATCAGTTAATGACAGCTAACTTCCCAGAAATTAAAGACTTCTCATGCTGTTGCCACTAATTAAAAGTTGACAAGATAAAACTACATGAAGATATAGTAGGGACTTTTTAAGTGTAATGAACTGGGATTGTTGAATTACATAAATAGCTTTTAAAATAGGTTGGTATTATTACTATCTTGTCTGCTCATCGGTGTTTAATTAAATCATATGATGTGATGAAACTGGAGAACTAATTGGCTGACATTTAATGTACTATATGCAGGACAGAACAGATTGAGAGGTAAATCCTGTTAAAAATTATGGTGGATGCCAGTCACCATGTTATGGGACACTATACCATAGTTTGGAGAATACTCTGTTAGACGAGGAATGTCAGTATATCTATAAATTCGTTACAGCTGAAATCAGCGTGCAGGCACACAATTGTCTCAAGTCATTCTTACCCAAAAAACCATCAAAAGCAAATTTTGATTGTTCTATCTCACAGTTGAGCGGTTCAGCCACAGCAGTTATGAAAGGCATGGCTGCCACAGCCATAGATACAGCTAGTGAGAGCTGTAAGCCTAAATTCATTACAAACCACTGGCCAGAAACAAGAAATCATATTGTAGCAGGCTATAGGGCTACAATATGCTAGGGCAATCCTTTATAATTACGGTATTTAGGTGCATTTATGTACATTTAGGTATTCATATTTGTGTACACTGCTTTGATTCACCTTTGCTTACCATGGTACTGTTCTCAACTACAGCAGGCTCATGACAACCTGCATATCAAAACAAATAAGGGGACCAAATGTGACTTTCTTTTGGCACATAGTGCAAAAGGATGGATAGTAATCTGTATTTATTTTCCCTGAGATTACACTATTAAGAAAACAACAAAAAAAACACAAAAATACCCAACCCAACCCAACCCAACCCAACCCAAACCAAAAAAACCAAGCCCAAAACAACGGAAGGAATTTTCTTCTGTGCTTGCAAGTGTGAAGCTCTGCATGCCTGGATGTTGATGGCCACGTCTGTAAAATTGAGTGGTGTTAAGTAAAACAGAGCATTTGACCTCCATTTCCTACGCTTCACTCTGATCTATGTTTAATTTTTATTAGGAGACAAGATGAGCTTTGCGGGGAAAATAACTCTTTGTCTCTTACTGGCAAAAAAAAAAAAAAAGCTTGCAAAACTCTATTGGCAATGCATGAATTTAGAGAAAAGTGAAATCTGTAACTTTTGTTTCATATTAAGAGCTCTCTCTAAGCTGTAGCTGAATTCAGATTGCTCATTATCTTGCCACATTAAAAAGCTAAGTAATAACACGTTCTTTTGTGCAGCCATCTGATGAGCTTACTTTGATGACTTTTTCCAATAAACCAGCATAATCTCCACGAAGAGAGAGAAAGTCACATGTAAATCTCATTGTACTCTTAAAAAAGGCACACGCATCCCTACCTCCGCCCACTGTGTACTTGGTAAGATTCAGCTCTCAGTGAAGTGGAGAGTTATCTTTCTGTTGACTTCTGTTGACTTCCTTGTGTGCATGAGACACATAAAACCTCTGGCCTGGCTTATAATTGTATTTCAACTGTTATTCTAATTTTCAGTCTTGCTTTGAAATATTTTTCCTACCTTGGCAGAGACTCGTCTAACTTCCTGTCTGCTACTCAGGCTTGGGTTTGGAATTATATTAAAAGTATAATCTTTGAAAAATGGATAGAGATTTACTAGTGCTGCAGGTATTTAACGAATGTTCTTTCAGTGCCATAAAGCATTGGGTTTTTCCAAGCTGTCATCCAGAGAGACAGTTATTACTACCAATAATAGATAGAGATTTGAGATAATTTATATTTAAAAAAAAAATTAATCCTGTAGCTGTAAGACGTGGTTCTTGCAGAGAAGAGCGTTAAGGACAAATTAACTTGATCGCATTTTGGACCTGACAATTAGAGCTGTTTGAAGAATATTTGCTATATTATTTACTTGACACATTCTGTATTTTTTTTTTCCCCAGGTAAGATGCTTGAAAAAAAACCAGTGGTTTTATCTCTGCCTAAGTTCTCAAAACACTAAAGTTTCCTCGATGTTAGTGGCCCCTGGGTGTATTTAAGTGTTTGGAGCAATAAACGTATATAGGTTATTTGTGCTACAGAGATTAAAGCTGATTACAAGTACTCAAATAGGTAAATAAAAGCTTAAGGTTTAGTTAAAGAACATTTCATTTGACACAAAGAGAGACCACAGTAGGTAACGGGGTGAAAATAAAAAGTTTTAAATGATGTTCATACTGCGTGCATTAGCTGCCTGCTTAAAAAAAAAGGGACCACAACTTCAGCATCTTTTGACTTCAGTGAGGTCGTCACCATTTATCCCATCTGAGGTCTCACCCTTCAAATTTCTTTTGGTTATACGGTTCTTTTGGACATAGAAGTCAGTATTAATCACTTTTGAGGTGAAAGTAGATTTGATGGAGAATATTAAGGATCTTTCAACGACTGACAAACAATAAAAGGTATTTGGTTGTTAAGAATCCATTTACTGACACACAAAAGTAATTACTGAAAGCATTGCATAACATGCTCTTATATTTTGACATTTCACATTAGGTCAGAAGAACAAGTTTAGATGGAATTTTTTTTTCACTAAATGCAATGAATAGTTTATATTCGCATCACTAGACAGAAGCAAAAGACCTCTCAAGATATTAAAGTGAGATTTTAAAAGAAATTGTTTGAATGAGTTGTTTTTCTGTTTTTTCATGAAGTAGTGTCACTTCTGGCATTTCTAGGAGCAGACTTTGGTTTTCAGTTACACATCCTTTTCTTCTTTTTATAAAATTAATGCAGTTAGCGAATTTTTGAATAGTTAAAAATAATAGTCGTCCCATCTCAAAAACATTTTTTACACTTTGCAAGCCTGTTTGTGTCCCATTGTTGAAAACCAAACTTGTATTTTTGCTGTAGCACAAGTTGCATTAACAAACAACTAAAGGGAACCCCTCAGTTCAAAAGGCCTTCGAGATCCCTTCATTTAAATATGATTACCCATCTTCCTCCCGTGTCTCGGAATCTTATCTCTCATGATAGATAGCATGGTAGTTTTGCAAAGTCCTTGTGTGTAGCTGTTAGTCACAGTGCTTGGAAGATGCTGATTAAAGGAACACTGTGAAAAAAAAGATGCATGAAGGAAAATGAGTTGAAATCCGTAACAAAGCTTTATTGTTATGAATAAACTCTCCTATCGCCAGTATGCACACTTGTTAAAACTACATGGAACAAATTACCATCAGGACAGACAATTAAGCTGGAAAAACAGAAGGATGTGGCATGAAAGGAATAAAAGCTAAGAAATTCAGATTCATATTTAACACTTTATCATTCCATTCTTACGCAAAACATAGTATGCCCTATCTTTACTTAAATGGCAGTTAGATCTCTGCACCTTTTGACTTATCTGTTGACAAACTGTCCCAAAATGGTAGTACCTGCAGCTAATCTAAATTCTTCAATAGAGCTTTAGCAGTCTGTATTTATGTTTCGCATAACTGCTTGCTACAGAAAATTACTTTTTAAGCATATTATTTACCAGAGAAATAAAAATGTCTGTTTCAAAACCACTCACAACTCCTGCATAATCACAGAAGGAAAACTGAAGGGAACGCTAGGGATGTAATCAAGCCAAAGTTGGCAACAGAACACATCTTATAAATAGTGTAAGAATGTTTGGATAAATGCGTATTCAAGCATACAAGGGGTCCTTTTGAAGAAATGTATCTATAAATAAAAATACTGATTACACTAGCAAAAAAATCCCATCTAAAACCAGATGTTCAGAGTCACTTCCTAAACAAAAAGGTATCTTCTTTTGAAAGAACATCGGAGGATTTTTTCTTGCAAGCAGGAGGAATTACAAACTTTTGGATTAGACTCCTAACATATTTTCTTCTTTGAATCTGCAGAGAGTTGAGGAAAAAAAGGAAAAGGGAGACTGAGATATTCACTCATATCTGTATTCCAGCAGTGTGAAAAATCAGGATTCCAAGGTGCAGCATGTTGTTCCATTAGTGGAAACAACACGTATCTCACCAAAATGTCAGGATGGTGTCTGGAACCAGAAGGCTTTGGCAGACTTTATATCTCTTTCTTGAGATTCAACCAAAACAAACCACCTCCTTCAGGGCATGCCTGAACTAGTTAGGTAATTCCCTTGCTGACCACTGAAATCCCCTGTGTGAGCAACACAACCAGCTGCCCAAGCACAATATTTGTGCATGTCCAGAATAGTCTCAACCAAATGCAAAAGAAATTAGAAAAATAGGCACATAAGTCCCCGGTGAGGTCTAATTCAGTAGACATGTTCCAAAGATGTTTAATGCATACTGACAAGACTAGAAATGTAGAAAAAATAAATCAAAGTTACTTTCTGGATAGAGAATCCAGGATGCCTCACTCCCTACTGAGAACATCCACCTGAATGGATACAGCCAATTGCTTGTTCAATAAACATGTGTTAGCCAAATGACTCTGATTTGTTTAACCACATTTTGTGCAATACTATTTACATGGTAATAAAATAAGGACAACCGTCTTCCTTTCTGTATAGTAGTTTAGTTGTCAAAACAGTGATTCTCAGCTTCTGTAGCAGATGAGTTAGATTTCGGGGGGGGGGGGGGGGGGGGGGAACTCCCAGGATAATTTTTTATTGCCACAGAAGTTTTCATTTTGCGACCGAAGTAGGTTGAAATTTTAAGTGGTCTCTTACTACTTACCCCAATTTTGTTTGCTTGCTTGTTTTGGAACGCATGCATTTCTATTTTCTTTTTAAAACTTTACTTATAGTTTTACATTTGTTTTGCATTCCAGTCGCTGATATGTTATAGCATACTAATAGTCTTTTACCAGAAATTAAATAGGGTGTCTGTGAAGTTACCCTATGGACTAGAATACTTTGGAGTAAGAAATCTGGATTCCTTGTCTTCTTCTTTTTGAACTGATTCAAGCTCATCTGAAAAACACGGTTAACAGCACAGCATCATATGGGATGGAGGACTCCACAGGCTGCTTGTATATTTTACATTGAAGAATCATTTGTTAAAAGAATTCTAAGATCGTGATTCAAGTCTGCTCACTCCTTGCTAAGCAGCGTAAGTCCCAGCCCCGCATTAACCTGGGTATAAGTACAGTTATGAGTATTGACAATTATCGGCCCAATACAGTCTTGCCAGATGTCTGTGAACCTGCTCTTCTCTGCATGGCATGCTGGCATACTGCTGATGTCAACCTAATAAGAAAAATGTTTTTCAAAGGACTAAGTTTTACTTGAGTGTTTTGTTCGTTTGTTAGAGGGAATACTTCTAGTCACAGTCCTAAGAAGATTCCATGTGGGTGGACATACCTACTTTCAATCCTGTGTCAGGTTGACTAGGTTTTCTGTGAAACATTAGTGCTCACTGTGTCTTACTATTTTCCCTGCACAACTTGTTTCTCATATATTTTTTCTTTTATTTATCTGTCTAGGCCACTTTTCTCTTGATATACATGGATTGCATGGTATGCAATCCTACATCTTAATTCCTGTTTTGAAGTGTAACATTCATTTCTACAATCCTTTTCAGATTCAGCCCGCGAACTAAACAGCAAAACCTGCAGGATCACAGAAATCCATAGGAAAAAAATGCAGAGGTGGCAGGAAATGTGAAAGTTAATTTCAGCATAGCTGATAAAGTGATCATTCTTTAATATATTTTAACATTGTCCTCTTAGTGATAGGCTATCTGACTACCAATCTGAAGAAATGAATTGAGTAAACTGATGAAGACTTTGCAACCACATTGTTGAATTCCTTGTCAAACGCCAAAGATTATACCTCAAATAATGCAACTGACATCAAACCACACACTCAAATGAGCTGTTAAATTAAATTATTAAGACACTGTAGGAACGAGTGCATCTTGTTCAAATGAATATAGTTTACCATTTTGAAGGGAGATGGAAAAAGAGGCATGAATTAAGACAAATCTGTATTGTTTTCAGCAGGTTGAATCTTAAGGGAAAATGTCTGTTGGACATCATTGCTTGCTACTTTTCAACCAACGGGTTATCATGGATTGTCATCAGCAAGTGAATGAAATTTCAGAATAGACTAGAATAAACATATCATTCTTAAGTACTTATCTGAGAAATGCACCTATATCCTGGGGCAAGAAGATACTAGACAACTTGGTTTCCCATAGTGTACCAGCCTCTACAAAGCTTCAGAACTGGTCAGGCCCCCGTATTTATTAGCCTCCTAAAGACACTGTAAGAAGTGCTGCAGGAGCCAACAGTAGACATCAGGGGAGGTTAACACTGCCAGGACTATCATACAAAACCAGCCAGCCAGACTCTGATCTCAGTTTCTCTGGAAGAAATCCAGTAGAAGACAATGGAGTTATGTTGGATGCGTGTAGTGCTATATTTGAGATCTGAGTCTCTCCTACAGAACTTAAGGGTGTCTGTTTAAATGAAGTTTGGGACCGTACTATGGAATTCACTATACAGCTGCAAGCACAAAATGGTATTTACTACTCCAAGTGTTCATATTTACTTCAGAATCTGATAGATACTTGAAACTTTGGCACACAACTGCATTTATTCAATGGCAGCCTGTATTTTCCAGGGTACTTTAATTAGTTATGGACACGTATAATCTGTACTTAACCATCTGATGTAACGATGTTATTAACAAAAAGCATTGTTGGAATATGTTGGAAATGGAAAATGTGAAGCTGATATTCAAATTCATTTTTCAGCCATGCTTACTTTTTCTTTGATAATATCCAGTAGGAATTAATTCTATTTATGTACTTTCTGTTCTACAAAACCTTGGCTGCTTTTAAACAAAGCCATACATGGGTTGGAGGCAGATCTATATGTCACATGTATAAAACAGAAACTGTCCACAGGCTTTGCTGAAATGTGTCATTATACAGAGTAACTGAAACATCATAGTGAAGAGCCTGATGTTTGTGTACTTTTGTCTTTTAAAAGCAAGTTGAAAATTAAGTCAGCATGGTTTGAGAACAATGTTATCTATGCATTGGAAATTAATTCGATAACAGTGAACAAATTCTAGCAGTTTAAAACAGTGGAATATACAAATGGGTAAAATAAGCTTATTAATTCAATGTATTATGGCAAACCTGTTGTTTTCATTCTTGCTCTAGATGAAATTAGAAGTTGCAATTAGCAGTCATCATGGGAGTTTTTGCACATCGGGACCGCAAAATCCTCAGGAATTTGAGATCAAAATAACACTTGGGGACTGCAATTGTTACAATTAGGATCATGTAGTTCACCATGTAAGAAGGGAGCAAAATTATCTTTGGAAAACATTTGGCATAATTTGGTTGGTACTTCTGAGCACTAACAAAAGCTACAATAAAACTTAATTTGAACTGAATTGAGAGACAAAACATGAAAAGTTAATAATGTAGAATGTACTTTGATTTATACTTCTGGGTTCTTCCCAAACTATGCCAGCTTTCATGGATGCCCAAGTTTAAGAAAAGCCTATTGCAAATGCACTCTGAAAGCAAAGACTGTAAGGTCTCAAGAGTGAATAATGTGGCCCATCCAGTCACATGAATGCCTAATGTTCCTGTTTCTAATTCGGTTATATTTTTGTTCTCAACAGAATTTGTTTGAAGCTCTTCTCTGTATAAATGTTTTTATGTATTCCCTTTTCTATGCAGTGGTTGTAGTATATGCCTCTGAATTATATTTCTGAATTGCCTTTTCAGCTTTATGTATTCTTAGAAACAAAGATCCCTTTCTGTGTCCATTGTTCTGCTGTGAAGTGGGAAGGAAAGCTTTGACCTATATTCCGGTGTCAGGATATGAGAGAATAACTAATGTTTCTGATGTTGAAATAAATGAAATATTTCTCATTTAGATTGTTTCCTTCCTTTCTCCCTTCATTGGTTTAGTTTAGTTTTTAGCTTTAAATTTTGTCCTGTGTGAAAGGAACACAAATCCAAAATTTTCAGCAAGTCCACTTTCAAAACTTAGCTGTGGTTCTAAATATCTTATTTTAAGGTGTTGTCAATAGAGTTCCAGCAACTAGAAGTAACAGCATCCCTGTCTTCACTTTCTAGTTGAAGCACTGGAGTGAGTTAGAGAACTAAAGCATCTGCTTCCAAAAGAGATGCTACTGGTTTTCTGCTGAATGATAATGAGGTAAAGTTTGGCCTGTCCATTATGGACACTTTCTCTCTCCTGGAAGAAATTAACAGACAGACGACAGGTCCTAATTAGGAATAAGAAACTTGGGTAGCCAGAGTAAGTTTGAATCAGAGTCTTCCTATTTATGATGGGGAAAGGTAGGCAAGCCTATTTTTCTTCCAAAATCCTAACAAGGCTCCAAAGTTTATTGATTTTTCTTGCCTGGAGACTAAAATCACAAAGGAAATAAATCTTAACTATTAACGCGGTTAAACTATCCTTAAGCTCTGCTGCAAACCATCTGCAAAATAAATCTCCCTCTCAATTACATATATACCTAAGAAAAGTCTTAAAAGGTTCACTACCCAAGTGTATGTACATTGAACAAACAGATGGAGACCACTGCTAGGCCACCAAATACATCATACGCTGTAAAAAGATTATCCCCTGAGAGCCTGCCAACCTAATTAATTTCCTATATACACTTCCTTGTCCCTTACTTCCCATCCAACAGTTATGGGGAAAAGATACGCTTTTCTGCATTCGTACCCTTCAGGTTGGGAAAGCTATTATAAACACTGTCAAAACCTTGGCCGTGCTAAGCACTAATGAAGCAGCACATTAGCCTTACACTAACTTAGTTGAAAAGTGCATTAATTACACCTATTTTTAATCACCCCACAAGTAACACTACTAACGTAATTGAGAATGAATAATTGTGGAGGTTTTTACAGCTTTGTCCTTGATCTACCCATTCCCTTCTTTTTTTCTTTTCCTGCAACACAGTCAGGAAACAGGAAAGCTGTACTATCATTTAATCTACCCCGGTAACTCCAGTAATAAATTAAATCAAGATATTTCACTCTGGCCTTCTCAAAGCAATATTTGCCTCTTTAGATTTCATTGAGATCTTCCATTTCCCATATATTGTCCTTCTTGGTCCCAACCTTTCAAACTCTGCTGATCTTAAATCCCTTTTGATCAACAGAAAAAGCGTTTTTATTTTGGTCCGTGTTCAATTTCTACTTAACTCAAAATCATGTAGCGTTTAATCATAATATTTCCGTATCAGTCATGTAACTGAATTTTAAGAGAGGCAAAAATATTTTTCAAACATTTGAGAAGTAATCAGCATATTTTTGTTGTTGCCGTATTTATAAATTATTAGCTTTTAGTAATTCTGCCCAGAATATTCTATCTCAACCCCAATTGCCATTTCAGAAAGTTGTAATACTAGCAACATAATTTTGCTGCTGATTATTGATCCAGGTTTGAGCTCTTTGAGCCCAGCTGATTTTTCTGTTTGGCTTTAATTGATTAACACAGAAATGAGATTCCAGCTGAGCATTTGCAGGTCAATAAGATCCTGCATTTTATTTTGTTAGTATTTGAACTGTCTGAAATATTAACTTTATATTCACCAAAGTCAGACAATGAGTCAGTCATGAGTCATGAGTTAAAAACAAGAATACCTCTGGCGACTAAGTACCTCATAGGTTTCTATCACTTCCCGTAGAACAAAAAAAAATCTCAGAATATATGTGAAACAAAAGTGAACTACGAAATGCTATTACCAGTCTGGGATTGCTGCGAAGTAAATTCCACTGCCTTGGGAAAAATCAAACATTCATTGATATAAATGTGAAATTATGCAAACCTTCATACTCATGTACTTGCTCTACTGAGATCTTAAATGAGCAGTTTCTTAAAAGCTTTCATTTCTATAGTTTTGTGCTCTGACCAATAAAAGCTCTATAAGATAATTGAGTGTTTCCTAAAAAGACCAATATTCATTTCCTTCCTGTCCTGTTTATATGTTACCACAATTTCATATGTTGCCATGCCAGGGGTACAAATGACTGATATGCCCATGTTATTAGTCATTTAACATTTTATTAAACTTTCTGTTGCCCTGTGCTTTAGCTAAGTAAAACTTAGAATTGCACTAAAATAAACTAAAACTTTCCATCTGTTTGACTTTTTCACATTGCACCAGAGTTTCTTGGACAATTGTTATCCTGAACACTACCCAAGTCAGGCAGACATCCGGCGGAGAATATGTTGTATTCTAATTACCACAGAAATGCTTGCAATTTAAATATAAGAAATGGCTCATTATACTGAGCATGTCAAATGCAGCGGTGGCCAAAATAAAATCCATATTCGGAGTCGGGTTGTCTGGTACAAATATGATTTTAACTTTCTAACAGTGATGACTTCCATATGATGCTGGAGATGATCAAAATAAGAGGGATGGGGAAATAATTGGCTGGAACAGACCTTTTCCTTTCTTCTTGATAGAAAATGTTTTAGCAGATGCCTATTCAGAAGGAACAATTCCAGCACTCTGGAAATGAAGCACATGAAGCTCACTACTGTAACTGCCAGCGATAAACATTATAAGAGAAAGAGGTTTTATTTTGACTAGTATTAAGGGACATAGCTTTAAATCCTCACTGCAACTTACTTGCCTTAAAGTTAATAGTATATCTAGAGGAATAAGTCATAATATTTTAGGTATTATTTGATATCCCTAAAGTGAAACTTTTCTACACTGTAGAAATTTTGGGGGGTTGCCTGTTCTTGGGCTGAATAATTTCTAGAGGGGGGGGAAACTCAGAAACCCTCCTTTGTGAAATGGAAAGCATAGTTCTTGAATGGAACATGGGAATCACATTGAACTTAACAGTTTCCTTGGCGTGATGCCACAGCTGTTACCATTGAGCCAGGGGAAGGCTGTAGCCAGTGGAAAATGGAAAAGAGATTTTTCTCATCAAGTTGTGCAGGAGTCCTGATAATATACAAGCGAAATAATAGTGAATTGGGCTTCCAGGTATCTAGAAAGTGGATGTGCTTCCACTTATTAAGTGTACAGCTATTAATGCACAGCTATAATTGAACAATAATTTGTAGGAAAGTTTATGGTTCATCCTCACTGGAGTGAGTAACGTAACTCACTCTTGTGTCAAAGATGGAAAAGTATTCTGGGGACAGTTCAAGATGACTTTTTTCAGATTTTGTTACTTCCTGACATATCACAGCTGAAATAAGTTTAATTATGTTGCCAGATTGTATCTTAGAGTAGAACTGGAAGAAGAAACAGTGGTCAGTGTTTCACCTGGAGGTTGCTTTAGAATGAGCTATTTTGATTAAAAATAAGAATTCTTAAGAATGGGTTTTGTCCTCCAACAGAATAAATGTTTCTAATAAAGTGAGTATCTCATGAGGATACTCTATTAAATGAATGATCCCAGGTAAGTAATCTATGTTGAATAATGCTCAAAAGAGGTGTATTTCAAAACAGGTAAGTTTATCTTGTTGAAGACAAGTGCCTGTAAGGAATCAAGATTAAAGACGGCTGACATAGCTAGCTTTCCTGGTGGTCTTGGCAAAAGAGGTCCAGTGCTTCCCAGGATCTTCAACAGACCTCTCCCAGTGAAGGCAAACCCAAACTGCTTCACACAAAGCACTTCAGGTTCAATGAAATTGGTATTTGTAAGTAAAACTTTGCTTTGCAAGAAAGAAATTGATCGTTGCTACTATTCAAAACATAAATAGTACATAAACAAACTGCACTGCTTCATCTTTTTTCCCTGACAGTGAGAGATGAACACTTTAAAGCATATAAAATACTCTGACTAGGTTTTTAGCATGCTGAACTTATTGCAGTCACCATTTTAAAGTAAAATGCACAGCTGGGAGCAAGTTTGAAAGCCCTTCAAGTCTCTATTTCAGGCTTATGCTTAAGTTTAAACATAATCCCTTAAGTTTAAACATAAACACAGGGAGCTGTGATAAAGGAACTGAGCTCAGACCAGTGAATTCAGTTCAAATAGTCAGACCTTTAGTGGTAAAACCGATGGTGTTGGAGGATCATAGGACCGTAGGATCATAGGATGTGTTGGGTTGGAAGGGACCTTTAAAAGTCACCTAGTCCAACCCCCCGTGCAATGAACAGGGACATCTTCAACTAGATCAGGTTGCTCAGAGCCTCACCCAGCCTGGCCTTGAATGTCTCCAGGGATGGGGCATCCACCACCTCTCTGGGCAACCTGGGCCAGTGTCTCACCACCCTCAGTGTAAAGAACTTCTTCCTAATGTCTCATCTAAACCTGCCCTGCTCTAGTTTAAACCATTGCCCCTCGTCCTATGGCTACATGCCCTTGCAAACAGCTCCTCCCCAGCTTTCTTGTAGGACCCCTTTAGGGACCCCTTTTGTTTAAAAGCAACCTTCGTTTCTGGCAGTCAAGTGCAATCAGTCAAAAAATTATCCAGCCTGGGCATCTGACTATTCTATGTGCTCCTTGAACCTCTATCCATACTTGGGACTTTCTACTTGAATATATTTAGTGGGTCACTCCAGGGATAGAAGATTCTGAAGCAAGTGAATTGTGTGTACAGGCAGCACATCCAGACTTGAGCATGACCCCCAAGGTACTTCTGCTTTACTGTCTAATGCCAGAAAACACCCATCTGAACATCTTAGTTGCTTCTTGGTCCCCTGAACTAGTACTTTGAGACTGTTAAGAGGCATTTGACTGAAAGATTAACAAGACCAGAACCCCAAAAGGACTTTATAAAGGAAAAAAGTTATATACTGTATTGTTTTGCTTATTCATAGTGCTGTTAGGTTTTCTGAAGCCAGAAGGAGGGCTGACTTTCTCATGAGTAAGATACTGGGGTGAACTGTGCAAATAATCAAGGCTGGGTGAGTATCTATCACGTCTTAGAAAGTGAGAAGAAGGAAGCATTGTTAAAGAAATTATTGTTAATATAATTGAACAGGGTATTGACAGTTACTTCCACTTATGAGATGGTAAACCTGGACAAGGAAAGGTATATTTTTCTCTTAAATTTCTCTTAACCCTTACTCTAGGAAATGTAGAATCCTAAGTGGGATGGTGAGCCTGTGAAAGCAACATACACTCGGACAGAAAAAACTTCAGATTTCACAGAAAAGTTCTGGGGTTCCTGTGTGTTTTAAACATTCAACGTCTTAGCTGTTTAGCTGCTAAGCAGCAGCAACGACACCTACTCTGATGTAAATTAACTGAGAAGATGTGTTAAATATTAAAATTAATAATCTACTTAGATTATGAACTTGGGACAGGTGCAGATGTTGTTAGTGACGTTCTATAGCAAATCTGTTTTCCTGACATTCTGCTCCAAGTTTTTTTTCCCACTGACTAAAGGAATAATCAGTTGTAACTACACAACCCCTTGTATGATTATTGAAATTATTTCTAAATGCTAGGGATTTTTTTCTCCTTGGAAACAATTTGAAAGCGTTTGCCTCTGCTTGCGTAGAACTTTACCTTGAATATCAAACATCTCTTATGAATATCTTTTCTAACATAACAAACAGTTGACTTTTCACACATAAACCTTGACTTTCTCTGAGCTGGAACTTAGCCAAATTATGACTTTTGTGTCATTGGTTTTGGGAAAATAAGTAAAAAACTTCTTTCCATAAAACTTCATCCTTCCTGTGCATACAAGAAAAGGCAGCTATATCATCTAATTCATAATGTTCAGAAATGTCAATATAAACATGAAGTAGCATGAGTGACTAAAGCAGTAATATTCAATGCAGAGCAGCTCGTTTTTTGCAGAGCAGTTTCTATACACCTGGGTGCTTGACATTCTTCTTCATTGACTTTGAAAATTGAACAGTGTTTGTTAGGAAAACTGAAAGGTCTTTTGATATATTTTTGTGGGTGATGCACCTAAAATTAGTCAAAAAAATGGGGAATCAAGTCAGGGGATGGAGAAAAGACTGGAAGGAAAGAACATGAGAAAATAATCAATGAGTATCTATAAATAAATATATCAACTATATATTAAGGGATTAGAAAGCCATGTTCTGTTCTGGTGAACACAAATGCGTATGTAATATGTAGTAAGTTTGATAGATTTTTAAAGTTGAGTATGTACCTATGACATATTCCCAACATGCAGTATAGGTACATAACTAATGACATGCTGACTCTGCAACTTTGTTTTGTTACTAATTCATACATGACAAGGGTTTCATGTTAAAGATGGTGAAGGGCTGATCTCCACCAGCTGCAGCTCGATCCAACACCATGGGAACTCATACATTCGACTGACCTACCCTATCACTATTATTGTGCTCTTTGGCTGCGATTGAAAACTAACCAAGTTTTCAAAATAAGACAAAGTCACTAATCATACACAGGAAAGATGTTTGAGGATGTTTTAGATGGTTTCTTCATCAAATAAATATATCAAATGTCGTAAATTACTACATTTGGATCAATAGACCACATTGAAATTAAATGATGAAGTAATTTACACTAAATTACAATAGCTGAATTCCTAGAACAGGTAGGGTGATGATTCAGAAACTGAATTACAATTTTAACTCATGCAGTGCTGATGACTGGCACCTGGCATTGGAGGAATATGGATTTATATCTTTTAATGGGCGTCCACTGGAGCTGTTGAACTCCATTAAAATTCTGTGGGTTCAAATAAAACAAAAATTAAAAAAAAAAACTAAAAACAACTTCTCACAAAACAATCCAAACCCACAGCTTCCAAAACTGGATTATTTGCAGTGAACTCAAAAGTCAATAACATCATATCTGAGGAAAGTTCTAATCAAGGAATAGCAAAACTTCTCTATCTTATAAGCTGCAAACAAGCCCATTTTTGGGGAAAAAGGTCATTGAAGACATATTTCAGAAAGCTGATGTGAGGTAGAACTCTCAAACTGGTTGTCTGAGGGCAATGCCAATGGGGGCTTATCAATTTGCTAGCAAACAGAGCTGAGTTCATCATGTCACTGGGAACAACTACAAGAGTTTTGAGTAGGGTCAACCATTCCTACTCTCTCGACTATGTCGATGTGGAGCGATGTGTGAGGCTTACATATTTCAATCGAAGCTCCTATAGCAGAACTACCTGGTGAGACCAACAGACACTTGTTGCCTGTTTCATTCCACAACTTGAGATTTAGACTAACTAGCAATCTCCCAGTTAGAGCCGTCTTAACACTTACTCTGGGTAGCGTTCTTTTTGGTTATCTTGGGAGGATGGTGGCCAATTCCTGTTCATATTTTCCTTTTACTTTCTTTTTATCTTCTAAACTTTATTCTTACATTTTACTTTCTTCTCCTGATCTCGGCAATAAGCATAATTAAATGGATTAAAGAAAAATTAGATAAAAATCACAGAAACACAGAATCACAGAATGGTAGGGGTTGGAGGGGACCTTCAGAGACCATCTATTCCAACCCCCCTGCCAAAGCAGATTCACCTAGAGCAGGTTGAACAGGAACGTGTCCAGGTGGGTTTTGAATGTCTACAGAGAAGGAGACTCCACAACTTCTCTGGGCAGCCTGTTCCAGTGCTCTGTTACCCTCAAAGGAAAGAAGTTTTTCCTCATGTTGAGATGGAATTTCCTGTGTTCTACCTTGTGTCCGTTGGCTCTTGTCCACTGGGCACCATTTAGAAGAGAAATATTTCTTGACACCCACACTTTAGGTATTGATCAACATTGATAAGATCCCCTCTCAGTCTTCTCTTCTCCAGGCTAAACAGACCCAGGTCTCTCAGCCTTTCCTCATCAGAGAGGTGCTCCATTTCCTTGATCATCTTTGTAGTGTTCCGCAGGACTCTTTCCAGTACTTCCTTGTCTTTCTTGAGCTGGAAGGCCCAGAACTGGACACAGTACTCCAGATGTGGCTTCACCAGGGCAGAGTAGAGGGGGAGCATGACCTCCCTCGACCTGCTGGCCACACTCTTCTTGATGCCCCCCAGGATGCCATTGGCCTTCCTGGCCACGAGGGCACATTGCTGGCTCATGGTTATCCTGTTGTCCACCAGGACTCCCAGGTCTCTTTCCACCAAGTTGCTCTCCAGCAGGTCAGCCCCCAACCTGTCCTGGTGCATGGGGTTATTCCTCCCCAGGTGCAGCACCCTCCACTTGCCCTTGTTGAATTTCATAAGGTTCCTCACTGCCTGGGTCTCCAGCCTGTCCAGGTCTCTCTGTAGTGGCACAACCTTCTGCTGTGTCAGCCACCCCTCCCAGTTTTGTGTCATCAGCAAACTTGCTGAGGGTGCACTCTATCCCCTCATCCAGGTCATTGATGGATATATTGAACAAGACTGGAGCCGGTACTGACCCTTGGGGAACACCATTAGTGGTGGAGAATGCGGGCATTCCCTATGATTTTTGTCAGAATCTGAAACGTTTACATTTCATGAAACTTTCAAAGTTGGAAAGTATTTCATTGTTTAAATTAGGTGCATATTGACAGACATTAGTTGACAACATCCTATATATTTGTATTTAAAAAAAAAATGATTATGAAAAAAATGTTGAAATATTTTCAAGAATTTTCAGAAAAATATCCAAATATAAGCCATCAATTAAATGAAGTACAAGGACTTGGACTACAGTGCCAGGACCAGGAAACCAATCTGCAGAAAGGAAAAAAAGTAATTGTTGAGTTTCCCTACAGAATTTAAGAAACTGTTCAAAGAAATTTCAAAAGCATTAGTGATTATCTTCGAGAACTCAATGACAGGTGAAATCTTAATAGACCAGAAAAAGAGCAAATGCTCTACCTATTTTTAAAAAAATGAATCTGGGGAATTACAGACTAGTCAGCATGACTTTGAAACTAAAATATTCTTTAAAAAAGAAAAAGAAAGATCCAATTAGATAGGAGATGAGGTGATAAACAGGTCACATGAATTCACCAAAAACCATGCAATCTATCTCATTTCCAGCTTTTAGAGAATATAGGAAATAATAAGGAATAAAGAAAAGGGAAAAAGACATCAACGTTTTATCTTCACATTTGCCAGATATTAGATGCTGCCTGATATGGCATTCCTTACAAAAAAAGAAAAATAAGCCCCCCAAATCTCATCAAATGAGACCTGAACAAACTACAGCTCAATGAAAAAATATATTAAAGGAAAAAATACTGGTTTCTAATCACAGTTAAATACATTCTTAGTAGTAGGACTCTATTTTATGTCTCAGGAGTAACTTCAAAGATAAAGTGGTGAACTTCCTTATGAAATTTTTAGGTTACAGCAAGTGAGAGAGGTGCAGTAACTCAAGACCACAGGATCAAAATGCCAAACGTTCTCAATTAATTGGAGAGTCTGGAATCAGCATGGTAAATTTCAAGATATGTAGGGGCAATATATTGCTCTTTGTGATCACACTAAGAAAGCCAAATAATTGCTAGCAAACTGACATGCAGCAGATTATAATTACTAAGAAATTACGACATAAAATTTAATAATTTATGCAACTATGTCTATTTATATTATTAATCATTTCAACTCTCTTTCTCCCTATACAATCTCCCATTTGCATTATGGAAACAAGCTCTCTGAGGCAGGAGCAGTACATCTGTGGGCTTCGCTTTATACAGCTGTGGTCTTATTTTCTTCAGAGAAAATTCAGTACAAACGGTCATATTATTTAGTTGCAGCATGTAGGAGCTTGCTAAAACTGCAAATGTACTGAAAGATCACAGATTAATGCATGTTGCTAAGAAATTTCATCAATCTTTTTGGAAGAGTTCAGTAACAAAGAACAGAAACTAGTCTAAGCATGAAGAATGTATAAATAATGCTAAAAGCATTTCCCTAACTTTTTTGCGTGCGTTGCTTATTATAGTTATCACAGAGATTCAGCAAAACGCCTATTACATTAGATTTACTTCAAAGAAGTGCAACCTGGTGTAACTAGAGTATGAAAACTAGTAAACACAACACATTTCAATACAGTTTGAATATTAACTGGTCACACGGTTTTTCTTCTTCTCAGAGAGACAATACTCCAATTGTTGTAATGAGCATAGCAAGCAGGGAGTATAAACATACTTCATCAACCTATAGGTTATCATTACAGAGAAGGAACAAGAAAAACTGAAGGAAGATATCCATAAGTTTCATAAAAAGGGAACAAAAACCATACGGAAAGGAAGATCAGAGAGTTATATTGGAATTCCAAGGACAGTTAGAGGAAAACAGTCAATTTTAGTGTTATTTGATGAGACTTTTCAGTCTACCCTGGCTGTAAAAAACTCTTTGATTCTTCTGTCATTCCCCACCAGATTTACAGGCGGAGTGGAAAGAAAAGAAGACATTTTTTTCCAAGCTGCTACTTTTAAGTGTAGTTACAAACTCATGTTTAAGACAACTTTGCTCTAAACATGGGAAAATTTGGAGATTTTTGTCATTGTGAATTCCTTACAGGAACAAAGGCCGCCTTCTTCCCTAATCTTGGACCTTTAGAGACCTATTTGTGAATAAGACTTCAGGTAGAAGTGACTAGCAAATTGGGCTAAGGCAAGTATACTTCTCTGGCATATTTGCGTGCAGGTGTAAGAAAACATTTTACACAATCCATTTCCTTGCCTAAGCTTTGAGGTAGCATATATCACCTTCTGATGTTGTGAAAACCATAGAACTGTTGGGACATTTTCAGGTCATTTTACCAAATGGTGAGCTGAAAGATGGAAAATGTATCTTCTCCTCTGCGAAGCCACCCTGTTCTGTGGGTAATTAATCTGTGAGATGAAGTGCAGAAAGGTAATTTTTTCCCTTGAGAGAAAAATATGAAAAAATTGCAGTTTTCTAAATATTTTCAAAATTTCAGAAATGAACACCACCTGAGAAGTCATGCTTTTTGCTCACTTTAAAGTTTGTGTGAAAAGGAACCAGTTTTTAAACACACGGGCTTATTCTGCCCGTATCCCTTTGATCTTTCTGTATCACCATTCTGCATAAATAAACTGCTATTTGTTCAGGTCTCCCGTGTAGAACACTATGATTTCATCAACATCAAATGTAACGTTCCTCAATGAGCCTTCCCAAAGAAAGCAAGAATGTGATAAACTATCACCTTTTGGACAAGCAAACACAATTTAAACAAGGGAATTTAAACATGTTCAGAATAATTTCATAATGTAAGACTTTTTTCCCTGAGGACTTCAATACTGTGATAGTTGCAAAGTCACAGGAGGATTGCACAAGGCTGTTAGTCTCATTTTTTTATTCATTCTCTTTTGAAGACATTTTCTATGACAATGGTAAACAGATACTTCAAAGGTGCGTTTTTTATGGTCTGAACAGGCCATCTAATTCGTCTGTGACTGTATCTGCTCATCAACTGACCATACTGTTAATCTTGAACACTGATCATTAGAGTCCCAGAAAGCTTCTTGTTACAGTCTTAAGGCATTAGGACTGAAAAAAACTATAAATCCCTGCAAGACTATTTTCACTATTGTTCTCAGAAGTTTATAATCTCATTCTGAGCTACAGGAACCCGTTATTAACAAGGTGAGAGACAATGTCACTAACACAGCCTTGATATAACTAATTATTCTGTTGTCTTTTCATAGGATATTGACACAGAAGCACATCAGGACTACTATTCTGTGCAGACTAGTATAAGACAAATAAAATCAATGTTCTCCAGCAGGTAAAGATAAGAAATGTCACAAACATAGCCTTTCCCAAATGATTAGATATTCAGCTCAAGGGATTCACAGTAAGCTGTAAAACCTGAAACAAACGTTATAATTTTGAAAGGATTAATACAGAGGCTGTTACTAGAGCGGGCTAAAAACAGTGACTGCAAGGAAATAGTGTAAAAGCACATACTACTCTCCTTAAAGGGCAAATTGAGAAGCACGTTTACAAGCTAATTAATAAACTACTTAACATTGCAAAACAGCAGTAGAATCTATGTGTAAACAACCAAAATAAACACAAAACAAAGTAGGTCATTTACTCAGTAAGTCAGGGGTGGTTTGTAGTAGGAGTAGCCAAAGTAGGCAAGTTTTAAAGAGACACTGAGCATTAAAAAGTCTAACTTTCAGGTAACTTGTCACATTAACAAGCCGCTGTGTGTCCCAAATAAAATACATGGGGACTGTTACTGTCTGTCTAAGCTAGAGAGTAGGAAATACTAGGAAAGAGGCTTAGGCTGGACCGGTCAGAGGCAATCATCTCCAACTGAGAGAAATACAAAATACCCAATGTATATAAAAATGTGCCCGACCCTCAATTCAAGTGGTTAAAGCTCTAAGACACTGGTGCTGAATAGCTTGGCTTGCAGTAAACAAACAAACTTCCAGAGAGGAAAGAAACTTAGATCAGTTGTCCTAATTTGCATCAATTAATTAAGTCCTAATTGGGCCAGAAAATTTTACATGCAAGTGGTGTGGCACCGCCCTAGGAAGAGAGACCTTGAATGACTGTATTGCAACTCAAATTCCCGCTAAGTTCTTGAATACTTGAGCAAATCTAGACCGTTATGATAATTTCAGAGGATGCGCGTTAGAGATGAAAGGTTGTGACAGGTGGCAGTAGCCTGTGAACTTCCAGGTCAGTTTTCAGAGGGAAGTTTTGTTCCAGAGGAGAGTTTTCACTCTCTTTCCTTCTCCCTCCTTGCTGGCAGGATCGGTAACAGCAGAAACTCAAATTTAAATGAAGGGGTCTTGCTGCCACAGCTCTACTTGTTCCTTGTTTCTTGCAATAAAAGCAGTAGCAATGCAGAACAAACGTCATTTTTCCCTGACATTTGAAATACAGCTGATTTGTATGCAAGTTTTATGCAGTCTCAGCCCCTAGCCCTATATGTTTTTATGAAAAAGCCAAAATTGTGAATACCACAGTTTTCTATGACTCATAGCTCCGTATTCACCATATTGACAAAATATTGATATGTGAATCATATGTATGTGGGTGAAATGTCCAGGCAATGACAGAAGGATGGACATTGGAGCCTTCAGATGGAACACACTGTAATAGCTAATTAAGGTCTATGTCTATCCTACAACTCCAGTGTAATTATCCAGTGTAATTAATTTCTGAGAAATAGGTTCCTGTGTAGAGTGGTGTTTCACTATCCCTCTTTTTTTAAAAAAAAAAAAAATGTTTTATAGTCTGGCAGTGCTTTATGAGAAGAGTTAATACTAATAAAAATAAATATTAATTTGTGTTTGAAATGATTGATGGTAAACTTGAGAGACAATGCCCTGGTGAGCAAAGAGGTGTGATGGGTACCTTCTAGGGGGACAGCCACATGCAGTAAAGTGGCAATCGGAATTACCGTGGTGGTAAATACACCGGCATCTTTCCCACGGCTCCTGCCTCTGATGCTGCTGCTGCTGCTCAGAAAAAGGGTCTCTGGTTTTGTGGAGGGGCTGAAAGGAGAGAAAAAAAGGCAGTACAGGAGGGAAATGCACGGGGGAATCAGCCCCATATCTGACATTACGTACAGTGTTTCTCCAATGGAATAAACTGAAGCTTTGTCATAGACCTCGATGCCAACAACATCAGTCTTGAGAATGCAGTAAATTCATTCAGAAACGTCATCGAGAAAGGTCAGGAACATGCTGATGTTGTAGGAAAGCCTGGATTATTTGTTTCTGTTCTTGAAGAGTTGTAAATAGAAACAGCTACAGCAAAGATACTCTATAATTAGGTTTCATGCTGGTTTTGGAAGTTGCTTGTTATAGATCTTTTAATAGTAGATAAAGCCACAGTTTGAAACTGTTCATTTGGATTTTCTGCAGCTTTAATGAAAAAATTATTATTTTTCAAGTTCTGTGGGGGTTTTTGCGTTTTCATTTTTGTTCTGTGACAACTGGAGCATCTCTTTTGACTGAATTGGGAACAACTGAGACTGTTCTTAAAGATTTTTGTTTATGTCACAAATATCTTTACACTGTCTGACTTGGGAATTTCTATCCAAACTGTGAGGCAATTCTAACAGTTAGGAATCTGTCCCTATCACTTCTTAACAGGTGGTAAGGAACAAAGACAAGCAGATAACGGAACATGCTGGGTTTTTCCCTCGAACTAGCTCGGACTGGTAGTTTAGTAAACTAGCAAATTAGCAATTTAGCAATCTATTCAAGGCAGGTATCAAAAAGACTAAGGATTTTTGCTTACCAAAAAACATTGAGACAATGGAGTTACTTCCTGAAATACAAATCCATATCTTCAGGCCTAAGCAAAGAGAACATGTGTAGACTTTCAGTTCTCTCTGACTCCCGATTCACAGGACATTGGTTTCCAGCCTGTGCATCTACTGACCAGTGAGAGTATGCAAGGGAAGAGCATTTGAGATTTCCAGGCAGAGCAACGTCACCTGCTTTTTGTTTCTGTGATCTTCAAGGACTTTGAGAACAATTCTAAAATCCAAAATGATTACATCATACATCATTCTGGAATGACTGAGGTGTTGGAAAAGGAGAGATGCATGGTGTTGAAATACATGCAGTTCAGTCAAAAGTAGAAAAGGCGCCAATAGGCCGTTAGAGACTGCAATGACATAAAAATTGCAATAAATTGCACTGAGATTTACCAAATTCACTTAATTAATTTTCTTATTTCTATGTAAGATCATAGAATCATAGGGTTGGAAGGGACCTCTGGAGATCACCCAGTCCAACCCCCTGCCACAGCAGGGTCACCCAGAGCAGGTTACACAGGAACGCGTCCAGGAGGATTTTGAACGTCTCCAGAGATGGAGACTCCACCACCTCTCTGGGCAGCCTGCTCTGCCACCCTCAGGGTAAAGAAGTTCCTCCTCATGTTTAGGTGGAACTTCCTATGCTCAAGTTTGTGCCCATTGCCTCTTGTCCTGTCCCCGGGCACCACTGAAAAGAGCCTGGCCCCATCCTCCTGACACCCACCCTTTAAGTATTTATAAGTGTTGATAAGGTCCCCCCTCAGCCGTCTTTTTTCCAGACTGAAGAGACCCAAATCCCTCAGCCTTTCCTCATAAGAGAGGTGCTCCAGTCCCCTAATCATCTTGGTAGCCCTTTGCTGCACCCTCTCCAGCAGTTCCCTGTCCTTCTTGAACCGGGGAGCCCAGAACTGGACACAGTACTCCAGGTGTGGCCTCACTAAGGCAGAGTAGAGAGGGAGGATGACCTCCCTCCACCTGCTGGCCACACTCTTCCTGATGCACCCCATCAAATATTATCAAATATACCCCAAAATACCCCCAAAATATTATCAAATATAATCCAAACAGAAGATTAGGGAAAAGGCAAAATTAATTCCAGACCAGGTACCTCTTCACTCACAAACACATAAAATGTTCAAAAATATTTGTTTTCTTTCCTCTCCTTCCTGCTTACTTGTAGGGAAACCACAATCCTCCCCTCCCTCACACATACCTTCTGCAGCCTCATCCAAGGGGACAACTTGAGCCATGCAGGGAAAAAGAATAAGGGAGAAATCTCGTCAAGTAAGATTGGATGTCGATATTATCAGGCTGATTCCTACAGTTTCTGCTGGTTGGTGCTTGGCTTCAGCACCACCCTCCACCCCCTTTCCATAATTTGGTCAAATAATCTAATAAATATAATTTTAAAACCATGTCCATGGTTTGGTTTTGGTTTTGGTTTTTTTTTTTTTAATCATAAGTGATGTCATTCCCTGACAAGTTCTTGCTCCTAAATTCCAGCCTTGCTTCCTTTGCCTCTTACAGCTTTTGCAGTGATTTCAGTCATTTCCTATAACATGCGGAGATACTTTGTAATTTAAACCACGGGAAATTATGTATGTTGATTACCCATAAGTTAATTTAGTCCCTTATATAATTTTCCTTCCCACACTTAATTTGCCTCATATTTCATTTGAAAATGTTTTGGCACAGCCTTGACTCTGCGTAGTGTCTACTGAGTGGTATTCGTATACTACTCAGGTAGCTGGCACCCTATTCCTTTCGCAAGCAGAGGAAATTATTTGAGTGTGCACTTCCTTGGAGTGCTGAAGAGCTGAAGGCAATTCTTTTTCATGTGAAAAAACTTAGTTAATAAAATGCCTGTTTGGTTCTGTGTAGGACACAGATTCTTGGTAGCTGTCAAAAGCAGTATAATATGGCTTGGAGATAAGGACTCTTACACCTCCAATCATTATGACAATAAGAATCATACATCTTCTGCCTTACAAAGTGTAATTCTGGCATATATTGATGTTTCAAGCTTCATGTCTTGTATTGTTCAAAGCCAAAACTCTACCAAGACTCTGAGGGGACCAGATCCATAGCTTGTAGTGTGTAGGGAATGCTTAAAACTTTTTTGAAAGTCTTTTTGCTAACAAATGTAATTCATTATGTTAGAGGCATAGATCTCACTGACTCACAGACACCCTTCTAGTTGCATTAAATATTTCTTATCCCTGTCATATTGAAACCCATTTTGAAGTGAAAGCTGTTTATTCATCTTAAATGTTGCTGAGGCTGTCATAACCATGGATAAGATGACAAGTGCTATGTTTTATCCCAAAGTTAGCAAAAGCCCATGACTCAGAAGCAGCTCAGGTTGCGGTTTAAATCCAGCTTTCCCTTTTTCATCTTTATTTGATTATAAGTTTGTTACTGCATTAGATGCACTGAAGTACAAGCACTGTCTATGTTAGGAATTCACTCAGGATGATACCCCAGGTTCGGGTAAAACAAATTTGTTTTCACTCATCATGTGGTTGAGCTACCTACTCTTTTGTCACCCTTGAGACCTTCAAAAGGCCACCTAACTTTAAAAATTTCATTCAACCTTCTACACACTCGGGAAACAACCTGGGTTGCAGAGTCAGGGTCTCTATGGGCCACAAATGCAAAGGAGTTACAAACTCTTTATTCACTAACAGAAGAAGAGGACATTGAAGGGCTTATGAGTCAGTTCCCAAACTCCCACAGTTAATAGCCCAATGTTAAGGTAAAAACAATATTGATTTCACTTCACGCTAATGTACTGGAGTATAAGCAAAAGTTCAATAATGACTATGTTTAAGTCCATCCCTGCTAAGGACCAGCAACCTCCAGCACAGAAACAGATAAACAGATAGATAAACAGATAAACAGATAGATAAACAGATAACTTCTCCATAGTGTGAGAAACATCATGTATATAACTCTCTAGAACTGATGCTGTGGCAGATAGTTCATCTGTTCCTCCTATGTAACTATGTATGTTTTAATCAGCAAAGTGGATGTATGTCTGTAACTTCAGTCCAGGCAGTTCTGTTGTGCCATCTAAGTTGCTAAGCTGTAACTAATTCTCTTCTAGCTGCAAAATACACTTGAACAATTTCAAGGGCTTGTGTAGGCATATGGGGAGAATGGGAAATCAATACATTTTTGAATACATAAGAAATATTTGAAGCTAGAGCTTGAAATTCCTCTGATGGCTATATTTTTTATTGCAAAGTCAAAATGTTGAAGCATAAGATGTATTTGAGCAGTCGACTCTAAAAAAAAGAACATATTTTAATGAGTTGTGCATGAAAATATTCTGTGAGACAAGGACCATACACAACATCTCCAAGAGAAGCGCATCTGTTAATGCCAAGACACCATACAAGAATGTGTGAGAAATAAAACTTCAGTGTCTGGAGAACCTCATACCTCATTCTGTAAAATCCACCAAATCTGAATCTTTGCTTAGACCTCCATGCAATAGTTATTTAAGAAGACATACTGTGCTGTAGGCTTTGATATAATTAAAAAATAAATAAATAAAAAAGGTGCATTTGTCATCAGAAGCACACACTTTTGGTTCTAAAGTGCTCTTCGAGAAATTTCACTTTTTAAGAAGATTCTTCTCTTATTTCAGTTATATATGCCAGTCATAAAAAAAAAAAAAAGGAGAATTAAAATTAACACTCAACTTTATGGAAAAAAAGGATACAGTTTTGTGACTCTATTTTAGTCTTTTTTTTAGAAGAAGCGAGCATAAGTAAGGATTCAGTGTGAATCATACTCTATGATACAGATAATGTCTGTCTTATTTTTTCTATGGTATTTTATTTTAAAGGGTTTTTAAACAAATCTAGTGCTCGGTGCCGGAACTCTTTCCCTCCTGCATTTTTTGTGTACGCACAGTTTGTGTGTCTGGGCGTGCGTACACACACCGGCACGTGCGTATAGATGTCTATGTATAACCATTGTATAAAATACGGAACAGCTTGTTTCTTCACCAGTGCAGAGCCAGTGTAATTATGGTCACACAGAGGTGGCAGCCTACCTGTGTGGGTCTGTGAGAAAATTGTGTTGCCTATTTTAATAAATCTTCAGCAAAATATTCATTGCGAACAAGCCCCTTTACGATCTCCAGGTCACTCTGCCTTAGCAAAATACAACCTTTGGGTTACCATTGTGTGTACACTACTGAAACTAGAAGTATGATAGATTTATCCTCTGATCTTCTTCGGTCTATCTCATATCGAAGTAGCTGAATCCTCAGTAGAAAACTTGTACTTTGAAGAAGATCTTGAAAGACACTTTTCTAGCGGTTTGTTATGTCATGCAGCAGCTCATACTACAAAGTGCTACTGACTGAGAATTCACGCACTTAGTAAAGCAGACTGCTTGGTTCAGGCTGATTAATCAGACTTGTTACCCAGAATAGAATTATCAAAAACTACTTCGTATAATAAGATAAAAAAATAATAATCCACAGCTGGGGCAGGTGCACTCCTCGGGAATGGGGTGCAGCGCGATGGCGGTGGGGAAGCAGAACAGGGCACAGTCCCTTGACTCTTGTTGAGGGCCAGGGGAAACACACCATAGCTATGGACCTAAGAATTTATTGTTATTCCAATTTATGTTTCAACAACTTAGAACTCCAAATTACGTAATACTAACACTCATAGTCCAAATTAACATAGAAAAGCTTTGTTAATAACACAGGTAAATTTGTTACTCTACTTAGCTCTACTAAAAACGTATATTGTCCCTCCTGATGACCCCCTGGGTCCTAAGGATGAAAATTTAATTTTCCAAAAAGCAGAATAGGGCAGGGGGTGGGGTGGGGGTGGGGTGGTGTCATTGGCATCCTGAGGTCTTTGGAGGGAGGAGTATGATGTTTATGAAGAGACAGTTTCTTCCTCCTCCTTCCCAGGAGGAGCATGAGGTCAATGATGTATTTCTCCTCAAACTTGGGTGCAATTGTCATTATTTTCCTACATTTTCTTGAAATGTATTGTTTCCCAGTTGAAGATTGCAAGATGTCTCCCAGCCCTGTTACCCCAGGGGGCTGTTGTTTGTTGCACTCTGCTTCTCTGGGGCTTTTTGGCCTTTACCACATATGGTTTCCCATTGCCCAAGCTAAAATAGGTCAAGCAGCAGCCATGGACCACTGCACAACTGTTAAACTAAGGCTAAAACCAGCTGAGGCTAAGACAAGTGCAAACTGGTGCTAAGACTCTGCACTGCCAGGTCAATGCTAGATGCCTTTTCCCAGTAATTGCACAAATCTCATTTACTGTCCAGCCCACAGACTATTCTTTTTTGCTGCTTATTCATTTCAACACCAATGCTACTGGCCAAGGAGGTCTTGAGCAGATCCAGGGTGATTACATGGCTCTGGGGTTAGGACAGAGGGCACAGGGAGTCAGACCATGCTCTCCCCAATTCTGCCAGTCACCAGGAAAGGCATAGATGGCAATGGGCACATGCTGCAAGTCAACACCTAGATGATAGCTCCTGTTGCAGGCAGAGCTTTGTCTTTTAGGACTACATGACTCTCCAAAGACAAAGACAATGGAAAAAGACTTATACAACCAATGTTCTCTTTTCATTGGTCTTGACTAGCAAGTTCTGCCCTCACACCTCTCAGATCTCACAGGGTGCGGGTGAATGAAGTACTACCAGCAGCAGAGGAAGATCAAAGGGAGTGACCACTTAAGCCGATGGGACATACTGAAGTCAATGATACTGGATGGGATGCACCTGTGATTGCTAAGGGAGGTGGCCAGTGTCAGTGGGAGGCCACTTTCTATTGCCTTCTATCAGGCCACAATGATCGGGGAGGTTCCTGATTGCCAGGGAAAAAAAAAACCAAACACCAAATGTCATGTCCAACATGAAGAACCCAAGAAGGAGGATCCAGGGAACTACAAGCCAATTGAACCTTAGACATCAGCAAAAGCAGGATGACGGGAGAAATACCCTCCTGGCTTTACCAAAAGAAAACGAAGAATCTTTCACTTTTGTGAAGATCAAAAATAACTAAATGTGAAAAAGGAGGGCATGTTCCATAGTGGTGGAGGGTCTACAATGGAAGAAGCTTGTGGTGAGTCCAATGACCAACACACTGAGAACGTGGAGACCGATACAGAGAAATGTTCAATACACATCTCTGCTTGATGCCTGCCCTTAGGAAAACAGAGGACACAGCTGGGCACACCTCATTTTTGATGCTGCTGTCATGTGCTTGTTACTGGTGGAAACACAGGCAACATTTCTAAATCCCAAATTAGCCTCGTCTTCTCACTCATGGAAGTCTCATCTGGGCAGCAGCGTGGCAGGCTTAGATGTCCCAGGACACAGACAAGTTGCAATGTCCTAAATCCTTGCCACATCCCAGTGTTGGTGTCACAGTCTATGGAACAAAGCAGGAATACTACAGAGATTCAACATCCTAGTTTGTTCAACAGCAGATTATAATTTCCTATTTGTTTTGTCTCATTAGGAAAGAAAAGGGAGAGAAAATAAATCTGGCATTTGCCCCATTGACTGAGCTTTTCAGTTCTTGTTTCTTTACAGAAGGATCTCTGTGGATTTTGGTGAATGGAAGCATGGAGGAGGATTGATTGCCATTTATGAGGGATATGGTTGTTTGAAGGGAGCATATCTAATTGTGTGTCCCTACCTCCCTGCCGATTATGTTGCCTTCCTTTTTCTACAAATGTTTAAACGTAAATGTTGCAGAAAGGCTCCTCTCATGATGTCATTAGTGAAGTCAGACCAAGTGTGTGTTCTTACGATTCCCAGTCCTGTGCTTTAAACAAACCTAGATCTATAGTATCACTTTATAATCTAATTTATAAACATTTTTTATGGCTCTGAAAATGTCTAGCCCTAAGAATAATTTTTAAAAGGGCAAATTATATAATGATAGGGTAGGCATATATATTTTGTCCCTTGTTTAAATTTCACAAAACACATACATTGAAGCAAGTTCTGGCAGGCACCCTAAGGCTTTGAAGTACCTGAATTGTTTCAGTGTGGTTCTTTTTATAAGGAACACTTACTTCCCCAGATGACTGGAGAAAAAGCTATAGAATAAAAAGTGAAGTATTTTACTCGGTAAGTTTAAAATAGCCCAAATCAGTGAGCTATTTGTTACTTTCAATATTTTCCAGAGAGAAAAAGAATAAGGCCAAAACTTATTGCTGCAACTACCAGAATTTAAAATAATTTATGGTGTGAGGAGCCCCTGTTGCGATTCACACTTTTGAAGGCATCTGAGTAGGCATTTCTCTGTTCTTTCATTAAAGTTGGATTTTAATCTAAGCCTGTGGTTGTCTTTACATAATGTACATACAAATACATTTAAATGTCACTCAGCGGATCGTTATGTACATGGGGTTGATTTTCTATTTGTGTCCAATTTCATCCACTTTGCAAATAGTCTTTCAGACTGTAGGATCCTGGGGACAATGTGGGCTTTGCATTTGGAGAAAACTATGGGACATCGATTAGCAAAATGCAGTGGTTTGCTCTGTATCATCCCCGCTCCTTGTGTAGGATTTCAATGGCAAACAATTAAAGTGCCTTGTACTGAATGAGGCCAATATTTTTATCATTATTATTATTATTTTAGCATTAACCATGAGCATACCCATGCATACTTTTGAATGTTTAGAGTCTAGAAAATAAGTACATTAGTTATTTAGAAAAACAGTGTATTTTTACTCAATGATAAGTAAAAAGAAATGTATATGGCAAGCCTTTTTAAAAATAATTTTCTGGAAGTAGCGAATCCACACTTACATCAGCTATTTCTTTTGCGTGTGTTTCTGTTTCCATGTGTACAATAATAAAACATTTGGAGATCTGGCTGGGGTATTATATACCAAGTGCAAAATTTTCAGCTAACTTACTCTGGTTGTACCATGAAGTGGAGGTGGCCAGGAATTATCTGCTGTAGATAGACAATAATAAGTTTGAAGCCATAAGGGAGAGAAAAGTCAAGGAATACAAGCTTATATGACCAGCTTTGCATAGTATTGCAGCAAACATGATATGGCTGAATCATGAACTGAGATTTCTGACTTTATTTCTTGATTCTCTGCAAAAAGAAACCGATATCTCAGTGTTGTAGAGTCCTGTCCAACATGGAGGCAGAATCCGACTTATAATTGGTTTGCTTTTACAAATTTGTCATATTATGTCCATGTTAAAAGCTTAAATGACAAGCATTTTGGGGTGTACAGGGACTTCATCACTGAAGAAGTATTTTTTCTGATAATCCAGAGAATTTCCAGCAGAGAAAATGCTGAAAACTGTTTTGCTATGGTTAATACATTAAAAATTCTGGAAAAATCTTAATTCAATAGCAAAAAAAAACTTGCCAGAAAAATCACAGGGTTTGTTCTCTATGAACACTCATTTCAAGCCTTTTCACAGCTCTTGGGAATGAAAAAGTCTTTCTTCACATTTTAACAAGTAGTTAAGGGATTTTGCCTGTAGAAGCTCGTGGACTATAATATTAATGCACAATGTGCCTACTTTAGGTGAGCTATACTATTGTAGTATTAATTTATAGGTAGAATGCTATAAAATAAAGGTCCATACTCGTTGAAACTTCGTATATTCACACAAGTAAGTATTCTCATAGCAGTGTTATTTGCTCTAAAATTAAGGATCTTCTTCCAAATTTGAAAGGTAATTTCTATAATTAAATTCCAGTAATATTTTGAAAAATTTCTAAAGACTTTGAAAATTATGAATTTTCTGTGAGAGAACTCTAATACTCTGAGCTTAGAACTTATGCTTTCAAAAGGAAAAAAGACATATTGATTTGACTCCCATGAAGCACAAAGAGGCAAGTCAACGATTTCTTTGCACTACTTTCCTTCCAGAAAGTGGACAATGAGTAAAAAGAGTAAGTTGCTCATCTTCCTTTTTTTTTTTTTTAGTATGTGTAACCTTTCTTTTATTTTCTTTTATTATGCCTTTTCATTTTGCTGTATTTTTTCATGGTTTAGTGCTTATTTATTTTTCTTTATCATGCAGCAGGCAATTGTTGGACTATAATATATTTATTGAATTAATATTAGCTTTACTCACTGGGTTTACTTCTTCCCCCTGCAATAACCAAACCCCTAAGCAGTGAAATGTCCCATGCCTTATGAATTCAAAACTCTCTGTCCAGGCTTCCAAATTGAGGAGTTGGTACCAGGACTACACCGGCAACAGCTTCTTTTCCTTTAAATAGGGCATCCTAAGGGTCAGTCTGTGTTTTGTGAATTATACCACATCACACACACAAGGAATTTATAAGCTGATGAGGAGACAAATGATGACCAGAGAGTATATTTTCTATTCAGAAGCATTTCACACTGTTCTTACTGCTAACGTACAGGATATTGGTTATCACCTGTCAAAGGAGACCAACCTTTCCATGAGGCTGGTGACAGAATCAGCATTCCCCGTATCTGCCCTTGTAAGAACAGGTGAAATAGACACCTTAACTCTAGAAAACCCAAATATCTTTGTGATAACATGCCTGACTGGGTTGCCATGCAGTCAATTCACTGCCTATGCAGGACCAAAGAATAAAATCTGGACCTAACATACTGTTCACCTCGTCTGAAATAAGTCAGGCAAATTGTATAGAGAAGTGTCTTCTCCTTCGATCGATTATAAGGAAGTTTGAAGTGACTAGCTCAGATTTTGTAGGCATCTATGACTATGTAAGGTGAATCTCCTAATCAGATTCTTATTTTTTACATAATAAAGCCCCAGTTACCTTGGTAAAAAACCTGCCACTAAGTCTCTATCCACTGCTAGCTCACCCAGGAATACTCTGCCAAGTTGACCTCTCTTGCCGTGTGGTCTCTCTATATCCAGCCCAGGACCAAGGAGGCGAGCGGGAGTCACAAGTTCCCAGCTCCTGCCGTTCTCCCAGCTAGGGCAGCCCCTCCTCTTGGTTGGGTTCAGACCTACGCTGTCTGATCGTTAGGATTAGGTGCTGTAAATCCCAACCTCGGCAGGACTTATTCCAATGAATACACAAAGCAGGGCACACGCCTATCCATTTGGAAGGCGTTAAAGGAGCTGAATTTGTGCATTAACGTGGCTCATGATGCGCAGGGCTTTGTCTGTCACATGTTTAGAAAGAGTGACTGCGTAAGGAATGTGACAAATCAGCCACGTACAGTGTGTTTGCTTTTATCTGTGCAGAGAGGAGAGGTTTTTGAAGTGTTTCTGCTGCACTAGATTTCTTAAGGAATGCACACACTGTTATGTCTTTTCCAGCATTTGAAATCTTACTGACAGTCAGCCTAGAGACATGCTTACTAACTCAGTTAAACTTCAGGTCTTTCCAAACATGCAGGGAGTGGACCACCCTGCAGGTAACCCTCGTGTATTTGTTGTGAAAACAGCTGTGAAAAGCCTTGGGTGCTGAACGAACGTTTATCCTGACTGCTGTCCTGGGATGTTCAAGTGTGTAGATATACGCTAATTTTTGTTTATTACAGTGCATCATGTGGTAAGTAGCAGTCAGCAAGTCCTTCTCTTCCTCAGGCCAGACCTTGGTGGCTGTAATTTCCTTACAGTTTAAACTGTAACATATTCTGATTATAATATACACCAGATGTAGCTTCCAGGTGAATCTATTTTATTTGACATAAACCAAATACATAAAAATCTCATGTCGTAACATTCACTCAGCCTCAGCGAAGGAAACATCCAGAATGTAAAAGTCTTGGGCTTTAATTTTTTTGATGTAAAACGGGGGAGCACTTCTTAGAGACAGATATTTATTGGGGCTTTTTGAGCATCTCAAAATCTCTGTTAGGACAATTCGGTTTTAACTTTGTTTGGAATTTTTCACTGGTAGGAAAAAGCCTCACACTCCATTCAGCAAATCTCTGTTTGCTTCCAAGATTATACTTCTGTTTACTCAGCAATCATGCGCTATGGGAAACTCATGACTGGAATTAATACAATCCAAAATTGTGAAATATCTATCGGCTGCTTGGTCCCATGTGTTCTTTCTGTGAACAGTAAGCAGAATAAACTTACCGAACCTCTCCTTTGGGGACAAGACAAAATGTAAGGAAACAGACAGGGCAACTAAAGAGCACAGAAAATAGCATAAGGGCAAGCTGAAGAGCTAGAGGAAGGAGAAAACATGACTTTATTTTTCAGTGTTTCAAAGGAAAGGGCAAGCCTGCTGGACCGCTTGCATGTTTAAACTCAATGATTTTGGATAGCATTAAATGCTCTCCCATTCTATGATAAAAGGCCATATATTGACTGGGCTCCCAGGAAGCGGACTTCTAATGCGGAACATTAAGGTTCTTGGCTGTCCTACATTTTTCTTATTAATTTAGCGGAGAAAGAAAAGAAAAATCAACCTTTCAAGTACACTGCAACAACTACTTTGAGATATTCGGGATGCTGTCTCTAGCTTAGCAGCCCTTCTATTTACAGCTGTAATTTGCTCCATTTATACTAACAAGAAGTAGACTGCTTAACATTTAACTTAATCAAACTTACGTACCGAATCACTGGTGAATGCTACCAGGCTCTCCAATGCATAACTAATAATGCTTTATATAAAATGGCAATGGGAAGTTAAATTTAGAGAAATGTTACCCAGGTCCCTTTCTGTGATTGCTATTTAAAATACTATTAATCAACTAATAGCTACGAGCTATTAGTGGCTGGGGTTTGTTCAATACAATTTAAATCAGTGTTGTTTGATATAGCATATATGTACGGGGAAAAACATGTATCTTAGTGTTTCAGGCCTTTACCTTGAGGAAAACAAAAATTCCCAAGAACAGGACAAATTCTCTATTACAAAGATGCTGGCAAAGAATGGATTAACATTACAGGCAAACAAGCTAATAGCAACATTACAAGATGAGGAATGATCGAAGAGGTGTACTTTTGAGATTTAAATGTTCCTCTGAGCATTTTTCTTTTCTCTTTTTCAACAGAACCGAAGAAATTGAATGACTAGAAAAGATAATTAGCTTTATTTAAGTAGAGAAGGAATCATATGTATGTTAGAAAAGGAAAAAAAGACTTAGATACAGACTAGAGTTAAAATATTAATTTTTACTTTGTCATGAGCTGTCATTCATTGAAATTCTAGAATTTTACAGTGAATTTTGCCATAGCGCTCTAGAAAGGTCTACTTAGGGTTTTGAGTAAACTTTTAGTACACCGCATGGTGTGCCTGATGAACATGGTAATCTTGGTGACTCACCGTGATCTCCCGACATTAAAGAAGCAAAGGCCACACGGGCCAGAACCCGTGAAGTAACAGATCCAGATGCAGAGAGTTATTTCTTCACTGCTAAGGTGAAACACAGGAAAAAGTCAATGGACTTTCTTTCAGTTTCATCCTCTCTATCCTGCTCCTTCCTCGGGAAATGAATGAGGTGATATGGGCCTTAAAAAGGTTTCTAAATATTTGTACTAAATAAATGTGATGCCACTGGTTCATACAATATCCACTTTTCTGACATAAGCTCCCAAAAACATTCAGGTGTTTGGCTACGCTTACATAAGCAAGTTTAGGAAACATTTCTGAGAAATTATTAGGCAAACTATGCTTTTGTAAGGAGAGTAAGAGAAAGACAGTGTTTAATTTGCATTAGATTTATAACTATTCATATTTCATGGAGGTGTGACACAAACATAATTTCTTTTCATACTTTCCATTTTAATTTATAGACCTTCAGACACTTGAGCTGAAATGCAGTTTTGGAACATGTGATCTTTAAATACCGCTTCTAATAAGGCTAATTCAGAGGAGGAAGTTACTGGCTTCATCTGAAGTAGATATCTGTCCAAATCCAACATGTCATCAAGAAGGAGCACAAAAAGAAATAGATTATTGCCCGTCTCCAAGGAATATAAAAAATTCTGATTCCTTCAAGAGAAAAGAAAAAGAGTGGGTTGAATTAAAAATGCCAAAACTATACCCGGTAGGAAATTATATTTGACATTTCCACTACTGTTATGATATTTCATATTGATTGTAGTGGTTACACATCAGGTCTCACAACAGCTCAGAAGAATAAAACTTTTGGACACAAAGTCTAACATTTATCTGAAAAAGAATAAACTTTCATATTGAATTGGTTTATTTATCCATCACGATACACACTTGTTGCCAATAAGACATGCATCTTGATGTGTCTTATTGATCTCTCTGGAAAGAATCTCAGGAGGAAAAATGTGGCAGTTCTGTGGAGAGAAGCAACAAACATTTGAATGGGATTAAGGGTTTCAAAGCCGCATAGAAAGAAAGGAAAAGCAAACTCTGCAGGTTACTGAGGTGGTACTCTGGAAAATACCACTTTGAACTCATCAGGCTGAAGTACCCGCCATGTCCTGAGGAATTCCTAGACCATCATCATGAAACATGAGGATCCTGCAGCGTGTTTTTGAATGCAAGTGATCGTGCTGCTCCCCCCTGGGGACTCAGGTGCTCTCACTTGTGTCTTGGGCATAATTTGAGCAGACCTACTAGGGCTGGACCCTGAGAGAAGCCAGGCTGAAGGCTGCTGAACCCATGAAACCTAAATTTTTAGAGAACGAGATTCCTCAGCTCAGACAAAAAGATAGGAATGATGGACATACAAGACACTAACAGAACTAACTCCTTTGGTAAATACGTAGCTGTCTGTTGAATTTTTATTATTTGGATGGTGGCATGGGACATCTGTGAGTCATTGTCTTAAGACTGGGTATGCTACCTAGTTAAAAACTCTTCAGTTGAAATAATTCTCTGTGTAACTGCTGGTGTAACTGTTCAGATATGTGCTTTTAGCCCCAGGCGTGTGTTCGGTAATGCAAAATTAGTGTAACCTCCTTTCTTTATAGGTTAAACTGGATTGTATTACTTTGCCCTTACAGATGGCTGACCGTTTGCTTCTAGAAAGCTAGAAGCATGACTCAGATGATATGTGGCAATTTGCTAGGCTGCGATAACTTGATTCTGTGATAACTCCTATACTTGGGGAGTTAGGCACCAAATTGCTGCCTCAGTTCCACAGAAGGTGAATATGTATTCTTTTAGTTGGCCATTTGCCACAGTTCCCCACTTTTAGAAAGGATTAGTGTTTCTCCTTCCCTCACAATTCTGTAAGAATAAAATCTGCTAATCATTAAGAGAGTGGATTCAGCCATTGACTGATGAAGACCTTAGGAATTTAATGTCACACTTAATTCACTTCTGTCAAGTTTTATGACCATTTCTGATTACTCTACTTACCCATATAGATAAATATATGTATATGTCTGTACAGGTATATTCATATCTATAAATAAATTTTGGTCTATTTCTGTTTATATCATCCTATTTATTGTAAGAGAAGGTATCATTAGTAAACAGACATTTGTCATGGTAATGTCCAAACCACATGTCAGAAAGTGGCCTGATAGGAAATTTAAATGCCTATTTTGTAAGAAATTTATTGCTTGCTTTTAAATGGTTCAAGATAAATGAAACAATTACATTTCTATGTTTTGCACTGAAAAGTGCAGGTTTAAGGGTAAGGTTTTCAAAGTAGTATCTTGTTTAGAGCTTTCCTAGGGATTCTCAGAACCCAGAATGGCGGGACCTGGTGACACACTGGGTGACCTGGCTGCTTAGGGAGGTGGGGACAAGCCACATAGCAGGCTGGTAAGAAAAAAGGACTCTGGAAAATTGGATAAATGTAGGCAGCCTTAACACAAGCAACGCAGAATCTCATGGTCTGTCTTGGGAGGTTCGTCCAGGTTGTGTGCACAATGTTGGAAGGGGAGGAGGAGAGGAGAGCACGCGATCACTAGATCACAAGGTATGGATACATGGCTGCATAATCCACCACTTCTGCAGGGGGGTTGGAACTAGACGAAATTTAAGGTCGCTTCTAACCCAAACCATTCTATGGTTCTGTGATTCTATATCCACCTCAAACGTGTTACGGTGCGATGGAATCAGCTTGGAGATTTTCAACATTCCCACCTGCCAAGCAGACAAGAGGTGGAAAGACAGGGTTAGGGGACTAGCCGATCCTAAATAGCAAAGAATTTTCCATCAGAATTTTGGAAAAATGGACATGCTCTCGCAAGAGGAATAAAGCAGACAGTATTTTCTGTCAGAAAGAATCATTCCATTGAACAGTTTCTGACTGGTTTCACTGGCACCTTAAGTCTGCAGCTTATCTCAGAGTTAGAGTATGTGACCCGCAACATTCAATATATTACATTCAAATAATTAAAATCTAATATTGTATGAAATGGATATTCTATAAATTCAAGCGTAATATTCAGCTATTTCACCATTTGAGTTAATTCTATTTTATAACCCCTTATCAGAAAGGATTTCTAATTAAAAGCACCTCATTCATGTTTCACTTACAAAGACAAAAGTTTGTTACTACTGTAGTTGCTCTCCTGTTAACAAGATCTGGGTATGGACAGGTAAGAAAAAAGATGCAGAATATGGAAACAGCAATATTAAAATTTTAAAGAAAGATTCTCACCCTAAACTGACAGCACTTTTATTTCGCCTTGACTCCCTTTTGGCTTGTGGAGAAAAATATGGGAGGATATACGTAAAGCTACAAACTCAAGATGTTTTTTTATTCCTTCCAAATCTTTCACAGTGACAAGAAGATGAAAGCACATGGATCACTATATCAGAAGAATTCAAATTATACGGGAGTAGACTGTCACTTTCATTCTAGACTTAAATAAAGGGTAACATATACCTCCACTCCCTCAGGAGCAGCCTAAGCAATAGAAGTGATCTGCTATTGCCTAGTTCCAGAAGAAGATTACTCCACTTAAGTGCCCACTTATATCAATGCAGAGATGTACAATACTCTGTATTTTTCAACTCGTCTTAATTTACTTCTTGCGCATCTGTATGGGAAAAGCAATAATTCGCTGGGGTTTGTTCCATTTTTCAAAAAAGAATATTAACATGGGGGTGTCTTAACATTTCCTCTGTATTCTGCTTTGTTTATGTTGAGCACTAGGAAGGGGATAAAAACCCCGACTAGTTTATTTGTGGACACTCATCCACACCTGAAGCCGAAAATGAGCATGAGTCAGAGAACTTAAACTCTGTATATTTTACTTCCATTTTCACTGATCATGCATTTTGCAGACTCTTGCTTTCTGTCTGGTACGGATTTCAGTCTTATAAATCGCTTTCAACTACACGGTAAGGCCTCACTGTTAGATACAGCATATGGAATAGAATATATCCTCCTCTGCCTCTGACACAGAACAGAATTATACTTCATTTCATGTTTCATTTTAATGAATTCTTCATGAATTCTTGGTTATTTCATTTTCAGTACGGTATAATATTTTCTCTTGAATTTCATTAAGTTGTTTTGAATAATTTATTAATATATGTGTAAGTAGATATAGTTCTATTGAGGCTTACTGAAGTCACTAAGAATACTGGCCCATTTTCATCATGTCCTTTTTTTTTTTCCTTCTCGCTTTTTTCATTTGTGCTTTGCAGCCATAGGGCAATACTTCCTAACAGGGAATTTCTTCTTTCATTTAATTTATTCATTTTTTTTCTCTCACATGCTATAATTGCCTGCTTTTAAAAATGAACCAATTTCACTAAGGATTTATTTTCTCCATCACGAAAGACAGGCATATAGTAAAGAAATAGTCTTGGACTACACGTATAAAACAGTGCATAATAACATTTCTTCCTTAAAATCGTATTTAATTATCCTAGAAGAAATAAAATATCAATTTAATGCCATAAAGTTCTGTAAAAAGTAGAAATATCATCAACTAATTCATTGTCTAGTTCTGTAGAAATAATTCTATAATTTGATCTTACAGTTATTAACACTGAAAGACCTTTCCATGTCATTTGTGTTAAAAACAAGTTCAACCTTGGGTAATTTTTAACTGAGACAAGAAGGGCATGATATTCCTTTTTACCTGTACAGAAACATATTAAATGATCTCCCTAACCCAACCAACCTACGCAGTTGACAGAACTATCCTAAACCATAATAGCAATGAGACATTATTTATCAATGTTAAATTATTTCTATATATTTTCATAAATGTATGAGGCAAAGATTTCTTCACTTAGAGAATGGGAATACAATAATAAAGCATGAATATTATTCCTGGGAAAACATGCCGAAAGCAAAGTCAACCATCATTGTCTGACTAATAACATAGAACATATACACTCCCAGTCAAGTGAAAGTGCATCTCTCATAAATGTAGCAGAAATTATGACAGAAAAGAAGGAGGAAGAATATCTCTGATTCTTTTTAATCACTGTGTTTATGTTGTGAAAGTCACAAGCATTTATCTTTCTGCATTTCTTAAGGAATTAATGACCAATTGGTATTAACAGGACTCATATTCACCTTGGATTATTAATGCTTTCCATCATTCATTATTCTTCAGGAAATGCACAGATTTGTGATCATTACTGCTTATTGGATATAATTTCTGATATTATTAAAAGTTCTTGTACATACAGCTCTAAACCCACCTAGAATTCTCCAAATCTCTTCCCTCCTCTGCAATTTACTCGATAATCAGAGTCCTGCTGGTCAGTATAATGAAGTAGTTGCTTTGCCCATCTCTTGGGATGCCTTAGCATCAGGTTTCAGGAATATTGCTGATGTGAAATCTACTGTATTTTAGTTGTTGGGACGATTATATCAGCTATTTGCTAGGTGTATACAGCCTTTTTGTACCAGTTGACTAGGTTGTTATCCACACCGTAGCTGCAAATATAAACTCATTCAACAGTCAGGGATTTGAAACAGTTAAAGTAGACAGAATGTAAAACACTGCATTTAGTAATAAAAATCTCAGTGTCATTTTGTAGAACCCCAGTGCAATTAGGTATGCATGTGTCTTTTTGGACAATAGCAGCAATTAAACAGAATGGGAAAGGTTATGTATTACTTTACAGCTTAACTAGAAAAATAAGAAGAATAAAAAAATAAAATAAATAAAGAATAAAAAATAAAAATAAAAATAAAATAAAATAAAATAAAATAAAATAAAATAAAATAAAATAAAATAAAATATCACATAACATTGTACAGTATAAATGCTGGTAGTGCTAGAAAAATGTGTTGGAGAAGTTTATGTTTATCTGGCTAAACCACAACAATCTGTTTCACAAGTCATTTTAGACAGCCCTCACAGAAATAACTTACAAAGGTAAAAGAAATGACGAATCTGTAGAAACAGAATACGATCCTATAAAAATCAGTCAAAACATTATGGCATTTACTAAAAGAACTATTTCTTTTCTATTATGGCTTTATATGTCCATAGAATTCCACAACCAGCATATAATTTCTATTAAAATCTAGAGGCTGGTTCAGACAAAGGGCATTTAGTTCAGCAGGAAGCTTCCACAAAACTAGTGCTAAGACTGTTTCTGCAAAGTAAGTCCTTGTTGCTCCAACACTCACTTTTAGGTTCTAAGCGCAATTGGAAGACACTTGCATTTTATTATGTACTTCAATAACAGAAAAATCAAGTCTTAAATCTGGAAGTTAGCTGGTTGCTGCTCTGTAACTGATGCAGAGGTGTTCACCTTCTTTTCTTCGTTGGTGCTTCCCATCTTTCAGGGGAAAAAAAAACCCTCAGAAATATCTTTACCATCTTCCCAAAGACTTTATAAGAACTGCATAATAAAATGTCTTAAAAGTAATGCTGCTTGAAGGAGAAAAATTGAAAGAAGTGATGAAGCTTGATCTCCCAGGATTTTCCATCAGTTTGTAGTTTGGGCATAGCATAAGAAATTTTACCTAAGGAACAGTCCCACACCATCACAGTAATAGCAGCTGAATCATTTCAACAGATCCCTCATCTGTATGACCGAGTTACTTGATTCCAGCTTGTTGTTCCCAGCTGACATGGAAGAAAAATAATTCCTCTGGAGGTGTCAGCAGAGCTGCCAGTGCTGCAGCAATGACAGCAGCCAGAGCCAACTGGAAGCTGAATCCTCGGTCCACAATCCATGTTCCCTCCCCTGTCCAGTTCACTCCTCCCTGCTCTTTTCTGCCTGGCTGCATCAGAAGGTAGACTGAAGGATGAAGGCAAGCATGCCCAGCTAGGACACCACCCAAAAAGACCTCATTTGGCCTAACTTTGCTCCCAGAGAGGAATGGGGTGATGGGGAGGAGGCTTTTCCAGTTTTCATCTCCATTCATTCTGAGAACCAGAGCTTTTACATTGATTCCTCAGCAGAAGAATGTGACACTTCTCCTACCACAGCTTTGCGGCACGAGTCGCAACCTGTAAGGGATGATCTCACATAGAGCTGAACTATATTTTCATATTGTCTGAGGATCGTTCTTCTACACTGTACCTCAACAAGCGTCATTGTGGTCTTAATTCTGTGCTTTCTGGAGAAAGTCCAAAAGGCTCATTGTGTCGTTCTAAAGCATTGGGTAGTTAAACATAAATGGATATTCCAGTGAAGGCTTTAAGTGAGAATATATGCATAAACCACCTTTTGGCTTCTCACTAAGTTCCCGAAGAGTTAGAAAGCTTGCAGTTCCATGTTTATACCACCCTGGCATTCATACGAATTTGTGTCTTTTTCCTCTGCATACTTTATTTTCCAGAGTTACCACATTTTGTGGCACTTCTGAGGCAACTTTTACCACTGGAGAAGAAAACACAAATAATGAAGCATTTGTAGAAGAGGCAGTGATAAAATAAATTACGTCTCCTTGTAAATGTATATGTTTTTCTCCTCCTTACAGTGCTCCCTTTTCTCCACTGTATTTCCCCATATTCTCCTGCCTTTTCCTGCTCAATCACCTTAAATTTATTGTGGTCTCTGCAATTTCCCTTTTCACATGCAGAACTCCTAAAGAACTGCTGAGCGATTTAATTCAGCATAGCTTAATTTTACTAGAAGTGAAATATCACTACTGATATTTAATAAGAGTAGAAGTGTATGTGTCAGTAACAGCATCTCACAAGAATATGAAACGCTTAACCAAGCTTCCTAATGTTACAAAACTAAAGATAATAGTATAAGGATGGGGGACTTAATTAAACATTTTCCTGCAATGCCTTGAGTTATATGTCAAATCTATTGTAAGAAGTACAGTGTCAAGTATATAAATCCTACAGAAATCATAGAATCATAGAATTATAGAATCATAGAATGTGTTGGGTTGGAAGGGACCTCTAAAGCTCATCTAGTCCAACCCCCCTGCAGTCAGCAGGGACATCTTTAGCTAGATCAGGCTGCTCAGAGCCTCACCCAGCCTGGCCTTGAATGTCTCCAGGGATGGGGCCTCCACCACCTCTCTGGGCAACCTGGGCCAGTGTCTCACCACCCTCATTGTAAAGAACTTCTTCCTAATGTCTAATCTAAACCTGCCCTGCTCTAGTTTAAACCATTGCCCCTCGGCCTATCACTACATGCCCTTGCAAACAGCCCCTCCCCAGCTTTCTTGTAGGCCCCCTTTAGGGACTGGAAGGGGCTCTAAGGTCTCCCCAGAGCCTTCTCTTCTCCAGGCTGAACAACCCCAAATCTCTCAGCCTGTCTTCATAGGAGAGATTCTCCAGCCCTCGGATCATCTTCATGGCCTCCTCTGGACCCGCTCCAACAGGTCCATGTCCTTCTTGTGGTGAGGGCTCCAGAGCTGGACACAGTAAATCATCAATTTTTAAAGATAATTCTTGAGATAAGATTAATATGTATTTTAAAAAGCAGTAAAGCTAAAACCTGAGCTAGACCAGGGGCTCCAAAATTTTGCGATGCAATCCACTTCAAAGTAGTGCAAAAAGCTTGCAAATCATTTGAGTGTCTCTTTCTAAAGCTGTATTCAGGCCAGAAGCTGCTGCCACTAACTGAAGTCAGGCATAGGGGAACTCCTGATTTAGGGTATGCATATGGTTATTTTTTGTGGGCAGGCACCTACGATACAGAACAGGCATGAGGTCTGGAACAAAAATGGAGCAAATTAACTTTTAAAAATATATCACATATAGGGGTTACCTGCTGATCAATTAAAAATGGATTTAGAAGTCTAGCAAAAATATGCTATGTTATTAGTGTAGTTTAGGCTAATAGCAGCTTAATCAATCATTACAATTGTATAATAATATTTCACCTTTAATTTTAGATGTTAGACCACATATTGTAATCATTTGCCTTTACACTGTGAGGGTACAGCATCCAAAGTGCATTATGGGCAGACCTCCCTGAACAATTCTTAAGTCTTCATGTCAAATGGTAATACTTTAAATGCTAAAGTGGAACCTTCATGGTTGTTGGTTGTTATATTGTCTTATGTCTTTGATGAATCTCTCTGGTGAACATTCAAAACTTACTGTGCAGAGCTACAGTGAAATGTCACTAGGCAAGGTATTTTGATTGAGTATTTCAAGGTGTGTTAAACTCTGGATATTGTACTTTCGTGCTTCTCTAATTTTAAAAACATTCTTTTGATGGGTCTTCTTATTCTTTTGGTGTCACAGCATTTACATGATTCTCAGAATCAAGCTTTGTTTAATTCCCTGTTCAGAAAGCTTTTCCATAACCACTATTGAAAATAACTTCTTTTTTTTTTTTTTTCTAAGACCAAGTCAAGTTTGAGGTTTGAATGATTGTAACAGCCTCCTCTTCTTTTTTTCATTATTTCTTTCACACTTGCCATTTATTTGTTTGGGGTTTTCTATATATATGGGAACTGCATTGAGAAAATACAAATTCAAGATTGCTGGTAGGGGAAAAGAACATAATTTATTTTTTGCAAAAGCTTTATTAAAGGCTGAAACATTTCTAGTTTCCCAACCTGATATACTAGAGACATTTATACACTCATTTCCCATACAGACTTAATGTACATAAGCTTATCAATCAAAAACCTGAACAAGAACCTTTCCGTGACTTCTGCGGCTCTTCCAACTTGTCTTGTCCATCCTCCTCTGAGCACGAGTTTGGAACGCAAACAGGAGGAGATGGAGTATTGCAGTTTCTTCCCCTCTTTCAGTTCTTCCTCAGCCTTTGATCATTTCAAATTGAATTTTAAGACTTGACCCTCCCTCTGGTTGATACATTCCTTCCACCCCACAAAAAAACCCATGATGGCCCTGTATCTTAATTTTAGTTTTCCTCCACCTTTTCTAAAACAAACAAACAAACAAACAAAAACCTGCAAAAGACCAAGCTAATTAAACTGCTGAGTTCCAAGGATAAGCATGCACTTTCGCAAATTTGTAAGGTCAACATTTAAAAAACAGCTCTTAAAAGTAATGTGAGTTTGGGTTTGTTGGTTTTTCTTTTTTTTTGTTATTTGCACCTGCAACTTTCCAAGCACAATTACTCCCGGATCCAAACAATATAGCCCAACAACTCAGGAAGCTTGCTGGGACCTGTTTGAAACTGGCACATAATAGCTACTCCTTTCATAATGGTTGCTTTGCTACGAGTAGTTAACTCATTACTTTGTAAAGCACTTCAAGGTACTTAGAATATGAGAGGTGCCCCACAAAAATAAATTGCAATGTATTCTCTTCTGATCTTTTCTCTTTCTTTTCTATTGCGTTTTAGCCTATCCACCTGATAATGATCTGTCTGAGAAGATCTTCAGCATTTCAAAGCATTTCAGGTTTTGCACCACATTCTGCAAAAATGCGGAATGTCTGTGGAAGCTGTAGTGTCATAATTCAGTAAGAAGTCATTGGGGAAGTGTATTGGATCTTTTTTTTTTTTTCTTTGGCTGATGCTTTATTTTCTATCACATCAGATATTTTAAAAACCCTCTCTGGGTGGGGAACAAATTAATTCCTTGTAGTTCAAATGCATACATCTCTGCAATACTGATATAAGGCAAGATGAACCGATGCTTCTGCCAAAACAAATATTTGAGTCATAAATGCTTCAGGTTATGTTCTGTTGCCTTTCTTTGAAATGAAGACATGAATTTTATCAAATATAAATTTTCCTCTATTATCATTCTGTTCTATTTCGAGAAAATCTGTTTTTTCCCTTCTGTGTATGATTCTTTTTCAAAAGCTTTAATGCATATTTTTATCAAGTGTGTGTATGGTGGTGGAAAGCAAAACAGGCTGCAAAAAGAATGGATTTGTGTATTGAAGTTCCAGAATATGAAAATGAGAGTTGTCTTCATTTAAAGATAAAGATTCTATGTTCTGCCTCCCAATCTTACAGCTTATCCATGCCTTTCAAACATAAATTATATACTCACAGTCATCAACAAGTTATCCAGCATTCTGCAGAAGCGAAAACTCTGTGAAATTCCGTTCTTTCCTAAAATACAGCAGGTCAAGTGAAAGGACCGTGATTTCTTTCGGGTCCTAAATATCTTGGGTGTGTGTATATATATATAGCGCCATATATATTTTTTTACATATATATCATGCATTTTGTCACTTTCGTCCTCAGCAAGCCACACATTTCAGAAGAAAAACTCTACAAATTTATGTATCTGTATTTCCCTGAAGCAGGCAGGAAAAAGTAAAGTAGTTTCAAGAGGAGAATGCAGCAAAACTCTTCCCATCGTCCCTGGAACTACTCCACCTCTTGTAAACTTCTCATTGTTCCAAGAGTAGGAATCTGGGGATAAGTATACTCATTGTTAGGAATAAATGTCCAAGCATGCAATTGAGTTGATGTTTTAATTCCCGGCTGGCTCGTGTTCCAGCTATGCTGTTTACTGATGAGAGTAAAGCCTAGAGAATTTTGGCTCCACTGTGACTACTGGTTTATACGTTAAGTAGACATGGAAGGTGGTTTTGTTTAACATGCATGATTTTTTTCCGAAGTAAAGAAAGAAACTATACAAGGCTCCTTCTCCTCTTTTATCTTGGCTTCTCCAAATAAAATTTTAAGCTCCGTTAGTGGAAGAATCAGCTTTTCTGTAGAAGAGGTTCAGTTCAAACTCACACCTGTATTCCTGTAACTGTGAAAGACACAATTTGTTTACACTTTTATCTGGTGCAATTTGTATTCACAGATACTCCTATGGCAATCTCAGATATTTATATATATAAAAAAAAAAAAAAAAATGAGAGATGCATAAAAGTTACATTTCTTTTTTAAAATAACTTTTATGTTCACTTATATGTGGTAACCACCCAGAATATTTTGCTTACTGCAAGTCTGCCAAAAAGAAGAGGAATATTCAATGATACTCACTCTCTGAGTTCTTTTGCACATTAATTGTGTGGAAAAGTGTGGAAATTAGTCATCTTCCATTCTCTAAGATTTAAATTAATAATAGATTTAATAGTTTCATTGAATAATTGATGCTTTGTACCCATGAATGTACTGTCCAGAATGTAATGTTCCTTGCACTCTGGATGCATTATATCAGCTTTAGCACAGAGGTAGATAAGTAGAAATAATAATTTTCTAACTATTTTGATTAGTATTAAAGTACATATATCACTTTTTTTTTCTTGAACTATAATAATATTTTTAATATTTTTACGGAATTACTTTTGTTTCTGTCTTTTTTAATATTGACCAAATAAATAGTTAATGTAAGTATTTTAAGATAGAGGAAAAAATCACAAATTCTTCAAGCCAATGAATTCTTTCTCAGTTCTTTCAGCCATCACGTCTCATTGTCTATATTCCGCAAGACAATACAGAAAAATATTGAGCGTGTTACAAAAATCCAACAAGAAGCATTCTGAGAAATGAAAATGTAAAAACTATTCCTTTGTCAACCGAAAATGACATTAGCCATAAAAGCATGCAACTATTTTAGCTGGTCACGAAAGGTCTTAATTTTTATTATGAACAACAGAAGTGCTTATGAGTTTCATTTTAAAAATTGAAAAGGCACAACTGACATACCAATAATTGGAAGAACTTGAAGAGAATATTTTATGTTGCTGTTATATTGTACAGGTTGAAAGTAATGAAGACATCAATCCTGCAAATGTGCCTACGTTTCTCAAGGCCACAGTCACCAGCATTAGCCTAAACTTATTACAGAACTTGCTGGTGTGTTGGTTACTCCTTTTTTCAGCTTGAGGTTTTCCCCTGTTAAGGGAAAGAAGGTAATCTGTAGCGATCAAGACAAGTGTTATTTTATGCAATCAAAACTGCGGGATTATTTCACACTGTCTTGCGGCGAACAGTACTTTTTAATAAGTCAATTATTTTATGTGGAAATCAACACTGCAAGTGGAACCCACACAGGGAACTCCAGCATTCCGTTTCAGTGCATTCATTAGAAGGTGGGATGGCAGTGAGTACACTTTTAGCTAGCAGTTTTCTCTTGCCTATTAATTTTCAAGATAATAGTAGAGAAATGTAGACATGCTCTAGGACCTCACACCAGATCAAATCACTCTAAATCAAAGTGCCATTATTTTCTTTGCCTCAAACAACCATAGCCTGAGAATAAGGAGTGGCTCTGTAGATGTCTCTATACCTGTCTCTACTTTGAGCTTTCAAGGAATTGGAAAGAAGTAAGATTCATATATTAGGACTTCAGCAATCACAATCAGACCAATAGTCCAATTGCAATAGGAGCTATAAAAGACAACTTTTGCTAAAAAAAAAATAAAAAACATAATTCAATAAAACTGCAGCGGAAATACTGCAAAAAAGCAGTATAGGAAAGGAAGTCAACAGCAATAAGATCATGAAATTGTTTAGACTTTCAGTTTAGAAGATTTAGGATTTGGCAGCTGAGGCTGGATATGGGAGCGTGAACATCAGATCACAAGCCGCTACCATATGACCTGAAGGAGTGATATTTTCAGTTGTTACAGCTTGGGTATTACTATCCTTTCTCTGTAGCCAGTAAAGGTGATTATAATCTACTGATTATAAAAAAACCTTGTTAAAATTATGCCTGAAGGAACAAAAGAACAGTTCCTTGATTGTCAAAAAGATAAAATCATTAGTAAAATATCCAAAGGAATAAAAGAGAATAGAGTAATAAGTCACAAGCAATGTATCTGTCTCTTGATCTCTGTACATGGATGCCTTCCATTTAGTCTTCCAGTTGTTTCATACAACCATTGAGAAAAGAGGTGAAACTCCTGTATATAACACTGAAACATTTTAACTGTCCATCTAGCATTTTGTCATATTGATATACTTTTAGGTCTCTTTCTCAATAGATTGGAGTTACTATTTCGAAGGTATATACCGGAGATTCAGTGCCTTGCACACGCAGTGGATGTTTTTTCCTTGCATGCAGAAAAAGCGGACAGAAATCCCTTTAAGCATTAAAATCAAGGAGAAAATCCATTCTGCTCCTCAAGTAATTAGTCTGAAGAAAATCTCCAGAGTCTGGTTAACTGATCTGAAGGCTCTCTTTTCAGGTTAAATCATACTTCTTTCATGCAAACGGTTCACTCATCTAGCAAAAAATTAAGCTGGCATTAGAGGAAGGGAGCCAATCAAGAGAACTTCAGGAAGAAATTCTTTACTGTGAGGGTGGTGAGACACTGGAACAGGTTGCCCAGGGAAGCTGTGGCTGCCCCATCCCTGGAGGTGTTCAAGGCCAGGCTGGAGAGGGCTTTGAGCAGCCTGGTCTGGTGGGAGGTGTCCCTGCCCAGGGCAGGGGGGTTGGAACGAGGTGATCTTCAAGGTCCCTTCCAACCCAAACCATTCTGTGATTCTGTGATTCTGTAACTGACATTGTTTCTGATTGTCATAAATTGAAACCACAACATAGGAAAGTTAATTATTACGTCTGAAAAGTAAAGAAGATTCAGCAAAGACTACATAGTATGAAAAAGCTCCATGTTCCATGAAAAACAATTAATTTCTATTTCTATGTGATATACTGGTCAACGGGTCTGAACTACGAAACATTGGATAGAACAGAATACTAGCAGTTAAGTATATAGTTGTTAATCTTTACATTATGACAGTCCTCAAGAAACTGATGAGGACACAGATGCAATATGCTGCCGAGTGTTGACTTCCTCTTCCAACTAGCTGTGGTTTGAAAAACTGATTTAGACCAGTGGTTCATTCCAAAACACTTTGTTTTCAAAAGCATCTCTGTCTGAAGAGGTGAACCACGTCTCAGAATTTTATTATGTTCTCCTTCCCCATCACATTTATCACTAGCGTTATCTCTCTGGACTCATCTAGCTAGGTAGCGTTAGAGACATGAATGTTATTCCAGATGGAAGGAAGAACTGATGGTGGGTTTACATCATCCTTTTCATTTACAGAAAATGTACAAAGTCTTGTTTCTTCGGATATAGGATTATCGAAACATGAAGGATAGTCCTTTTGCTTACAGTTCCGTCTTCCCTTAGCTTCGAATGTGTGTTATTAGAGTCCTTGTCAGGACCATGCTCCCAGCTTGTGATTGTTTGCCACCTTGTCTCAGTTTCTCTGCTCTTTCTTGCTTCTTTCACACAGCCAAATCTTCACACAAAAATAAATAACAGCAGTCATTGCCCAGCCTGCTTTTGTGTTATTGTGGGGAACTTACGCTTGGCATTGAGTAAGAGAACGCTATAATTTCTAGAAAGAGTAACCGTTTCCTACAAATTCTTTAAAGGAATTGTGATTATACCTTCTAGGTTAAATGACTTTTAAATTAAATCAGCAAACTAGGTGTCAGTATTGTTGTTTTCATTTCACTTGGGTTTCGCTGCTTTAATTTTTTTTAAAGAAGCAAGATATTAAGCTACAAGCTGTATGTAGTGTTTCTCATTTAAAAAAAAAAAAAAAACAAACACAAGGAGGTTTTGTACCATATTCTCTATACAAGCCTGTCATGAATGAAGGAGTGTCTCGTTTTTATACTAATGAAAAAATAAACAATTTTTCCTAATTTTAAGAATATAGGTCATGAACTTCAGCTTACTTTAATATATATATCATCTTTTTTTTCACCATTCACTTTTGTCAACAATAATCAGTTTGTACAATTACATATGGAAATTAAGTGAAAGTGTTTCTGTATCAATCAATCTACACAAAAGTTGCATATGAGCTATCTCATAAGGTTTTATACATTAAAAAAAAATTAGCTCAATTCAGTCTCTAATCCTTATAAAGACATCAAAGATTTCCGTGTTCAGGTTCTACTTTGTCAGCAAAACCTGTCACTTTTCACTGAATTGTAATTCATTCAAAATAAAAACTAATCTCCAAGTAGGTGATAATGAGATCCATTCATGATGCATTTTGATTAGATGTTGGTTATTGAATGGCTCCAGTTGACACGAAGAAGTCAAGCGACTGTGCTAGAATCACTAAATACTTTCCTTTTTGTATGTTTTATCTATGAAAACCAAGACAATCTCCATACTTTCTGACCCAAAATGTGGGCCATGGAGTGTGCCTTTGCTGAAGAACCTTTACAATCCTGAATTATATCACATGTCTTAATTATAAAGAAGTGCCTGATATACATCTTTGTTTAAATCAATGCCAGCAGTTTGACAAGAACATTCCCTTTTTTAAATTATTTGATTTGAAATGGCTATAACCCTCTGTTAAAACTGAGCCAGATTAAAAACAATTTCTTCCTGACTGCTTTAGCATTCCTAAAACTCAAAGAAAGCTATTCTTGCTATAAGTTTTTAGTGAGGGAATAAAAATTTAAAATAAAGTCAATGCCAAACGTGATTACCAGAAGTATAGGTCAATATAAGTCTTACAATTTTTTATCTAATTTATAACTGAGTATCCTCTAAAAGCTTTGTTCTGTCATGAATTATTTTTACAGCAAAGTTTCACAGTGGCTTTTGATAGTTTATGACATTCTAAATACCACAAAAGCATCATAAACAATGTGTCGTATACACACGTTGAAAACAACTGAGAAGGATCTCCTGCTTTGTCATCCGGCCCCTCAGGGAGCTGGAAATTGTACAGACTGAAGAAAAAAACCTGAGAGTATGGAAACAAACGAATCTCCATCTATCTACAGGAATGTCATTTTTCATAACCTTCATTACAAATCACTTCTGCATGGAGTTGTGAAGGAAGGGCTAAGCCGTGCCAAATATTTGTGTGGGGTTTTGTGACTAAGGAAAACAAATTATTAATTTTAATGAAACACCTGATAACTTTTTGAATCAGAACCAAAAGAAAAGTATCTGTCATTTTACAAACCCATCTCAAAACCTACGTGACTCAGATGATGAATTTGCTTGTATTTGTCTGCCTGAGTGCCACACCAGAAGCTTCAAGGCCACACTCAGTTGGATAAAATGTCAAAGATTTTTGGATGAATCAAGCCGTAGCACATGTCTAGACAAGAAGGAGAAAATTCTGATGTACTTGCCAGTTTTTTGGATGGGAAAAGAGTTGGGAGATGATGTTGCACAAGAAGTCCGGCCTTTCCATTTGGGTAAGCGTTTAGATGCTGCAATACACAGGTCACTGTTCCATGTGTCAGATGAAACAAGAGATAATTCACTTTTTACAAGTCTGTCTCCATCTGAACCACAGACTACAGTTAAATGAGCACATAATTTTTTGTTCAATACCTAAACAGATTAACTGATTTTAATAAATACTTTGTTTGATTGCTTTGCTTTGAACCCATTAGCGTGCCAGTTTGTGGGACAAATGCTAAATAAGTTGAGTACAGGCAGAAGAATCTTGTTCAGAAAGTTTTTGGGAGCTGTAGTATGGTAGCATTGATGCAACTTTTCATGAGAATATAAGCCACCTTTGCCAGTCTTCATTGGGTTTCCCCGATAAAATATCTGTTTTCTAATTTGATTCTTCCCTGTGAACAACTGTACTTATTCAAAACATGCACTCTTTCTCAAATGAGTAACTTCAAAAACTTTTAGAGGATTTGGAATTTCACTGATTATAAGGGCGCTAGTACTCCTCCTCTAACTTTGCTTCTGGCATTTTGTTTTATTCTCGGTAAAGGTTTCTGACCCCTGTTTTTGTTTTCAGCCAGTCACTGAAAAATATTTTAGAAGGGGATTTGTTACAACTGTTAATGTGTATCATTAACAGCCTGCAGAAATAGGCTGACGCTATCATGAAATTCAATATCCAATGATATCTATGAAATTCTGCAAAAAGAAATGCAAATTCCTGCACCTAGGGAGGAATAACAGCAGGCATCGAGAAAGGATGAGGGCCAACAGACTGGAAAGGAGCTTTGCAAAGCAGGGCCTGGGGGTCCTAGTGGACAAGTTGAACATGAGCCAGCAACGTGCCCTTGAGACAAAGACACCAACAGCATCCTGGGCTGCATTAGGAAGAACATCATCAGCTCAAGGTCAAGGGAAGTGATTCTTACCCTCTACTCAACACTGGTGAGACACATCTAGAGTGCTGGGTCCTATTCTGGGCTCCCCCGTAAAATAAGGACATGGACTTACTGGAACAAGTCCAGCAAAGGGCCATGAAGATGCTTAAGGCATCTGCCACATGAGGAGAGGCTGAGAGAGCTGGGACTGTCAGCCTGGAGAAGAGAAGGCTCAGGCGGGGTCTTACCCTTGTTTATCTGACAGAGCCAGACTTTCCTCAGTGGTATCTAGTGAAAGGACAAGAGGCAATGTGCACAAAGTGGAATATGGGAAATTCATATAAGAACAAAACATAAGAAAGAAGTAAGGTTTTCATTTTTGTCCTGTGGGGACAGTTGAACACTTGAACAGGTTGCCCAGAGAAGTTGTGGAGTCTCCATCCTTGGAGGTATTAAAAATGCAACAGGACACAGCCGTGAGCAACCCGTTGTACTTGACCATCCTTTGAGCAGCGTGTTCAACTACATGGTCTTGAGAGGTACCTTCCAACCTTGACCATGATTCTGTGATCATACAAGCAAAGTGACTTTTGGCAGTATAATACATTATTTCTTTCTGTTGTTTTATCTAGTTAAGGCTTATGAGAATACTTGATTCCATACCAAGGAATGGGTTTTATTAGTTAATATTAATTAAATCAGTAAAAACCAGAACTATGCTAGACATGGCTTAATCACCTAGGCATGTTAGGTATCTGTGTTTAATACTCTATTCCACTGAGGCTAGCCATCCCTCAGAAACACAACTTTTGAAAAAGGATTTGCTGGGCGATCTTCATCTGGGAGCTCTAGAAAAAGGAAAGCAGGGAGAAAAAAACAAGAGGGATGATTAGACTTGCTAGCATTTTAACAGGAAAAAAAGTCAAATACAGAAACACACAGAAAGAGAGACAACGTAGTTAGTGGTCTGTGGAGGAGATGACCAACAGGAACAGCTTGGTTTGGTGTGAGTTTTGGATGAAAAAATGTTCTCACACAAGCAGAAACTTTTGTCTTGACATGCAACCTTCTTACCCACTAAACTAAAACAAATATTTGTGTCTCTCCTTTGTTATGTGTCAGTTTTTATAAAATTCCAGAAGGCATCTTTGAATTCCAGTACAGAATTAAAGAAATTTCAGCAGTGCAGCATTCGTAATCTTTCCGGCTTAATTACTTTCGATTTGCCAGTAATTCGTATTTGAAAGAAAGTAGAAATATGTTTAAAAAAGAATAATAAGAGTTCTATGAGATCTTTATTTATTAACTTGCATGTAAAGAGGCTTTGGGCCAAAACCTCTAAGCCGTGAATACAAGCAAGTAAAGGCATGATTCCTAGGTCAGAACAGTATGCAAAAAGCAGTTGGAGGGCATATATACTTATTTACATAATTAGATATGAGTTAGACTGAGATAACCGTTCTGTAATTATACATACAGAAGAAATGTTTGCTGCAGAAAAGCAAAAACCTTTGTTGTGTATCCAATACAGAGGTTTTTATGATAATAATTTAATGGAATAATAGCTGCAGTGTCAGGCTCTTACATATCACCTTTTGTCACTAGATTTCAAAGTGACTTACAAGAAGGATGAGTTATTTCTCCTTCATACTCAATAATTTGTTCCTGATGCTAAGAAAAAAAACCATAAAGTGATCTCTGAAACTGAATTGGATGCAGATAAATCTGGACAACTAACTGGTGTTAAGACTGTTTTCAGATGTCAGCCAGTACAACTGCATGAGGTTTACTGGACTACATGGACCTACTGGGTCTCCACCACCTCATACTCCCCTGCAGGATGTGCTGTGCCGCTCTCCATGCGCTACCACACCACATCAGTGATGTTGTCCTCTTGCTCTTAGGCAACAACAAAAGAAACTTAATTCTTTCATAGTAAGCTGAAAATAGCAGAGAAAACAGAAAAAGCTGGTGTGTCCACTAAGCAAAGCACTAAGTGCAGAGACTTTTGCTCCTGATACCGTGAAACAACCCAGTTTAGGATTTGGATTCCTTCAGGTTATCAGAATTGATGAACCGGAGTTAATTAAACCGTGTTTCATCACTGCACAAGTTTGGAGAAGAACAGATTCATTCTCCAATGGCAGATGACTTCATTTGCAATTCCCAAAGTCCTATTCAAATTTACAGGCCCAGATTTAAAATAAATATCATATTTTTTTTTCATATTTTTACAGAATTTTCATTTTTTTACAGAATAATTTATTGCCACAGAATCTTTTTGGGTGCAAAAGTAGAAATGGGTGCAAAAGCATAACTCGATTGTTGGCTACTAAGTGCAGTGAACTAGAAGTCAGGAAGGCTCTACCCCACATATTGCCAGAAAACAAGAAAGTAAACAAGTGGACAGTGTATTTTAGAGTTAACCCGGCTCTTACAGTCCGTTCCTATTACGGACCACTGTCTAAAGCAGAAGTATTGATCTGATCTAGCACAGATGTTCTTACGTTATGCTGAAAAAAAGTGAGATTACCTGTCCTCTTTTTTTTTTTTCCTCCACTTCTTGCAGTCAGAGTTCTAACTAAGGCAGTTTACCGCAGGGCTTGCAGCCAACGTAGCAGGCTACAACATCTACTCTGTTTATGCAACCCAACCTTGTTTAGCCTACACTTCACAAAGTGAATTCTAAATTTTAACAAAGTTAAGAAGAGAGTATACGCTATCTAATTAGGAGAGGGTTGGTTTTTTTTTTAATTATTCATTCCTGCCAACTCTGTTTTGTTCCTTCAATTACAAAATTCCTCCCTCCTGGAGAACTGGAATTCCCCTCAGTTAGAAAGGTACTTTCAAGAATACCCAAAGCAAAAAAAAAAAAAAAAAAAAAAAAAAAGATTACTTGCTTTTGAGGTGTGCAATAGCAAACGCCAGCTGTAAATCTATGCATTTTGTCTAGTCCGTGACCGATTAATGAAATGCGTCCTTAATTTTTATTAAAGTAATCAAGCATAAAACCTGAAACTGAATCTTTGCTTTTCAAAAGATCATAACAAACAGTCTTTGAACTCAGGAGAAACAAGTAATGCTAGTGGTGTTGTATCCATACCCATGATGATCTGGGGATATAAGTGAGGCAAGGTTTGGATGGAGAGGTAATATCTTTGAAAAGATGAACTCCTATAGTTGGAGAAAAATAAACCAAGATTTTTTTTCCCACAAGAATTCCATTAGCCATTATTTGGAATGTATTACTGAAGGCTTAATTGGCATGGAAAGACAAGATTTTTGGACAAGATTTTTGCTGTTCTATTATGAAACTTCCTTTTGAGAGAAGGGTGAAGATGCCTGCATGCTGAAAAATTACAGTCTCACATAAAATTAAAATCAATGTTAGTGTAGTGTAACCTTGGAAAAACTTTCCAGAATTTACAAAATGTAGGAAGAATTTGATTTTTTTCTGTTTTTTTTTTCTTAATTTCTATTGTAGAAGAGACTTTCTGTGAACAGTTCTCTGCTTTATGAATTACCTACTATAGGATCTTAAGATCACTGGATAAACCACTTCAAAAGGGATCTCAGAAGGTCTCTAATCCACACGCCTGCTTCAAATGGGGTCAGCTATGAAATCAGAACAGGTTGCTCAGGGCTTTAGCCTGCCAGGTCTTGAAAACCTCCAAGGATGGACATTGTATATCCTCTCTGGGCAACCTCTTCAGCTGTCTGACTACCTCAAACAAAAAACTAGTTCCTTATATCCAATGTGAATCTCATTTCAATGTTCCTTGTCTCTCATCCTCCCACCATAAACATTGTGAAGAGTCTTCTCAACAACCTCCTCATAGGCATGGGCAGGCTGCTATTAAGTTCCCCCCCAGGATCTTCTCTTCTCCAGGCTGGACAAGCCTGGAGACCAATGGGTTTTTTACCTTGGATTTTTATGAATAGTGACATCACTGGGCATTTTTTCGATTAATCGAGTTTTTGATGAGTTTTCAATTATTGGAGAAGTAAGGAAGGAGGTCAGCAGAACTGCCACCTTGGACTTCTAGAGGGAAAACTTTGGCGTGTTTAAGAGACTGGTTGACAGAGTCCCTTGGGAGGCTGTCCTGAAGGGCAAAGAAGTCCAGGAAGGCTGGGCATTCTTCAAGGGCATCCTAACGGCACAGGAGCAAGCTGTCCCCGTGTGCCGAAAGATGAGCCGATGGGGAAGAAGAATGTCTTGGCTGAACAGAAAGCTTTGGTTGGAATTGAGGGGAAAAAAGAGTTTATGACCTTTGGAAGAAAGGGCAGGAAACTCAGGAGGACTATAAGGATGTAATGAGGTTATGCAGGGAGAAAATTAGAAGTGTCAAAGCCGAAACTAGAACTTAATCCTGCTACTGCTATAAAAGACAATAAAAAATGTTTCTGTAAGTACTTTAGCAAAAAAAGGAGGGCTGAGGAGAATCTCTATCCTTTATTGTATGTGGGGAGAAACAAAAAACGATGAGGAAAAAGCTGAGGTACTTAACACCTTCTTTGCCTCAGTCTTTAATAGCAAGATCGGTTGTTCTCCATGTACGCGGCCCCCTACACTGGAAGACAGGGAAGGGTAGAAGAATGAAGCCCCCATAATCTAAGGGGAAATGATGAGTGACTTGCTACACCACTTCACTTAGACACCCACAGGTCTATGGGAGCGGATGGGATCCACCCAAGTGTACTGAGGGAGATGGCAGAAGTGCTCATCAAGCCACTTCCCAACATTTATCAGCAGTCCTGACTAACCAGGGAAGTCCCAGCTGACTGGAGGTTAGCAAATGTGACGCCCACCCGCAAGAAGAGCCAGAAGGACAATCTGCGAAACTACCGGCCTTTCAGTCTGACCTCAGTGCCTGGGAAGGTTATGGAGCAGATCATCTTGAGTGCCATCACACGGCACCTACAGGACAACCAGGTGGTCAGGCCCAGTCAGCATGGGTTCATGAAAGGCGAGTCCAGCTTGACTAACCTGACCTCCCTCTATGACAAAGTGACCCACTTAGTGGATGAGGAAAAGGTTGTGCATGTTGTTGTTTACCTGGACTTTAGTAAACTCCTAAGTGTTTCAGTGTCCTGAATACTCTTTAAATGTTCCAGAAAATGAAAAAATCTGTAAATCAATGTATCCATGTCTGATTTACCTATACTATATCCTATGAGCAAAATTCTGAATGGTGCACTGAAGGTTAAAGAGGGAATTATCTAAGTAAAGGTGTTGGAGGAAAGTGTGATCGAATTAATAGTGTTGCAAGGATACAACTGAAGTCTGGTTTTGGCATTATAATGCCTCACCTCATTGCATGGAGCACGTTGCTAGTAAATCAGTTCTGTCTAGAAGACAAATTAGTTTCCTATCCCAAAAATGAGCTAGAAGGAAATACAGGCAGAAAGGAGAGAGAAAGAAATGAACATTGCCCCAACTTTTAGTAGATTCAAAATGTATTTTTCATTCTTGATCATTATTATTCCCATTAAAAGCAATTATAATACATTCTACTGCAATTTCATGGCACATTCCCAAGTTCCAGCATTTTCATTACCATGGTAAATTGCCAAATACCTAGAAACAGTAATCTGAAAACTGAGGAAAGGAGATGATGAGATATTTGCATTTCAGCTGTTTAGGAACATGCAAAGTGACAATTTATCTTTTGAAGTTTAGAAAGTACCTTTTGAAAAAGCACTTCATTTACATTTTAAAGGTATCATCTGTGTAAGTAGCATCATTACTACATTATACTTAGAAAAAAAAAAAAATCAGATGGCTCTGTAAGAGCTGTTCTCAATATTCTTTCCTCTGACCTTTTTCCTATTCTGGGTATGAAAAGAATTCCTTTCCTAAAGTGACAAATTGATGGCAATAACTTTGACACTTTGCACTATACTGGGTACATGCTGCTTCTTGCCAGATTTCACACACCTATTATTTCATCTGTCATTAAACACAGGTACAACTTTCTGTTCTGAATGCTGAAAACCCAAACAGGAACAAGGGGAATGGAATAAGTGGCAAAAACTACATTAATTTTTTAATCTATTAGGTGTTTGAAAGCTGTTATTCCAATGATTCATAACATTATTATTGAATTTGCATTAGAATTCACATTGCTATTTCAACTAGTATCTCTATTCTATATAAGAATATAAAGTTTTTCTACGATTTATCCTACAGATACACAAGTTAATAAGTGGTCACGTTCCTTCCTAGGTAAAACCCAGCTCCTGAAGAAATAAGCAAATTATGGCGCATACTTTAATAGGAAACAACAATCCTGCCTGTTTAAGAAGAAAAATCGTTCATTGCTTTTCACTCTGAGGACTGATCTAGTTGTCTGAAAACAATTCACGATTTCCTCAAATATATTTGGATTAAAATCACTGTTTGTGACTTCAAAACATATTCTATGTGAATTGTGTGTATAAATGAGATATCTGAATTTCATATGAGCAAAATCCTGGAATAGTTTGCTTTTAAAACAAGCAAAAAAAAACCCACCTAACTTTTAAAAAGTTACACAATATCATTTCTCTCTTCCAGCTGTCCAAAACACTGCATCGTATTTTCTTTTCTTTTTTTTTTTTTCTTTCTCCCACTCCTCCTCTGCCTGGAACTGGCATTGGGAAATTCAGTTATCTCTTTTTATATACTTCCTCTGCTGGCATTCTTCTTTGGCGTTAACCAGGACGAACCCTTAGGATGCTGTGGCTGGGAGCCAGTGCTCCTGCCTCATCGTTAAGCTCTGCTTCTGGTCCTTTTAAGGAAGCTCCTTAGTGACAGTAGGCTGGACAGGACCAGGGTAAGAGCCCTCTGTATGTGCTACACACTGAACCAGAATATGAGAATTCTTTCTGGAAAGCTACAAAAACAGCAGAAAAACCTGTCATAGTCCTTCCTTTTATTTGGAATAAATACAGAGCAAACAAAGCCCTTCTCTTTCTAGTCACTACTCCGTATTACTTCCTTTTCTGCATTACAACCCCTACAAATGCAGCCTTTACCCTTCATTCCAGAGGAGCAGAATTGCCAGACACAGTGCTACAGGTACTGCACAGGGAGAACATCTGCACTAAGCAGAAACAATGTCATTCTAATGTTCTATTTTTGAACACGGATGCCAGAACATCACCGGGTTTTGTCATCTTTGAAAATAAATATATATTAACTCAGAGCTGGAAATAATTGCAACAAAAATTATTTATAGATAGCTAGAATTAAGCTTTGGCCTCAGCATGTCTGAAGCACTCATTTAATACCTGTTTAGAGCACCTAATCACTGCCAAGAAAACAGTAAAAGTAATGTGGTGTTATTTCCCCAGCTGGAAATATAATTACAATTTGCGTTCCTTATAAGTTCTTCAGAATCAAACCAGGATTAGTAGTACCTACTAATTTTTATAAATTAAAAAATTGAAAAAAACATTTCCATTGGAGATCACATAAAATGTTCATGTTTTGGATATTATTACGTTTTATTGTATGTTATTAATTTAATTCACTATATAGTACTGTAAAAAATACCCATCTATAACTCCAGACATCATTACTCATAAGGATTGAAGTGCTATCCTAATTTGTTGTCGTTTTACTTTCTTTCCTGTAAAAAAGGAAAAGCTGGAATGGTCTTACTATGGAAGAGAGAATAATATTTGAATCCATGAATTCATTAAGAGTTCAGATTATTCCAGATGACATTAGTTTTCAGGAAAGTTGCCCTTTTCCTAAAAATCTTGAAGAAGCAATTTACTTTTATAATTCAGTAGAGACATTAAAATAAGTATCATTTTAATAAAACACGTGGAAGTGAAGAAGAAAGGGGATCAGTAATGTACAGACAAGTATACAGAATTGGTAAGAGTGACAAGTTTGGAAATGTTAAAGGACTTGAATGTCCCATTCGAGGGGAAATTCCATTTTGCAAAAATGCCTTGGAAGTCCAGGTAGACAGCAAGTTGAACATGAGCCAGCTCATGAACGTGAGCAAAGGTGACCAACAGCATCTTGGTCTGCATTGGGAAGACCATCATCAGCTCAAGGTCAAGGGAGTTGATTCTTCCCCTCTGCTCAGCACTGGTGAGGCACATTGGAGTGTTGGGTCCTATTCTGGGCTCCCCAGTAAAATAAGGACATGGACTTACTGGAACAAGTCCAGCAAAGGGCCACGAAGATGCTTAAGGGATCTGCCACATGAGGAGAGGCTGAGAGAGCTGGGACTGTCAGCCTGGAGAAGAGAAGGCTCAGGAGGAACCTTAACCATGTGTATAAATATCTGACAGGTGGCAGTAAAGAAGACAAGAATCAGTCCCTTCTCAGTGGTACCCATTGAAAGGGCAAGAAGCACCAGGCAACACTGGAATACAAGAAATTCCATTTATACATTAAGAAAAACTTTTTTGCCTAATGCATTTTGGATTCTTAGTTCCACAGTCGCGTATGTCTCACAGGAGACATGGGATATTTTCCTCTCTTCTGTCTTGCCAGCAGCTAATTGTTTAGGAAGCTCAGAAGCAGGATTTTAAATGCTTTAAAGCTGTAGAAGACATAGAATTTTTCACTTCTTAGGATAGTTCTCTAACCATCAGACTAATAAAAATATAGAGCATTGGGCATAGAAACTTGTCAAAAAATAAAGATGGCCTTAAGTGTGCCGTACTAAATTTTTTGTACACAGCCATAATGAAGTCACTAGCAGCAGACCCTTAGGATCATAAATATTTTTTTCCCCCTTAAATAAAGTGCTTACAGCTTTTCAGACACAAAAAAATGTAGGGTTTTTTTCTGGATCCTTGCACAGAATACTGAATACTTGCATGTTGAGTCACCATCTGAGAGATTTTTGGCTCTGGCCCAGCACAGTAACTCCTTGGTCTAACAATTTTAATTTTGCTTTGTTTTTTTCACCTTAACTTTTTCCTCTTTAAATAATTTGTTTAAAAGTTTTAAAAGTAAGGTCTTTTAATATACATCCCAGCTACTTTATACTATCTTGCTCTTTGATTTGTCAGATTAATGTCTGTTCTGTGCTTTTATTTATTGTTTTGGCAACTACTTTCAACCACGTATATAACAGCTGTCTTTATCTTTGAATCATTCATCTCAATTTTAGTTTGATTTGGCTTCCATCCAGCTACAGTTGTCAGGGATAATACAAATCCCACCACAGTAACGCTAAAGGATTTAGGACCATCCCACAAATATTCTGTAGTCTTAAGTGGATTTGTTTCACTCATCCTCTCTACATCCTCTTCTTTCTCAGCTTTTGGTCAGATTTGGAGAATGGAGAAAAGCATATTGGATGTATATGAGTCATTACGGTCCCTGACCCTCAACAATCTCATTTTCCTACCAGTTGTTCACCAGTTTCTTTTATACTAGCTTTTTTGACTGTTAAAGAGGATCTGCCACCTGGTTCAAGTCTTTGTCACTAAAACAGGAGGACTGTGAACAGCATTCAACTCTGCAAGACACGAAACACCAGAATTCTTTATTTTGTGTGGACGTTCTCTACTGTTGTTTGCAATTAGGTCTTAAAAGCTGTAATGAAACAGTGCTTTTATTTAACATGGCTTCTACCTTGGCAAACGACTGGTAGAAGTCAGAAGATTTTATTTTTCAATCTAAATATGCATTAGGAGTTACTAAGTGAAAGGATTGAACAGTTAGTATTGAAAATCGGATAGAAGGTAAAGATTGATTTTAAAGAAAAAAACAATAGAAACCTATTTTATGAAACTGCTGTACTCACATTTCAGAATAAAACCCGTTTTTGTTTCCAAACTTTGTTTTTATTTTTCTTATATGTCAAAATTTTAATTAAAGGTTTCAATTTTACAAAATTTAATTTTACAAAAGTACTGGCAACTGAATGGCTTGCTTCTAATTCTTTGTCCCATTTCAGAACAAAAATTCGGATCTTATTAATTCTCTATGCAATGAAAATAAATTGCCTTTTCTACAGATGCTGGTCACTGTCTGGAAAGTTAATATCAGTCTTTGTCTTACTACCTTTTCTACACTAGTTTTTATATTAGAAATAAAACTATTTGATTAATTGCACTGTAAAAATTAATGAATTAATCTGATCCTGTATTGCTGCAAAGTTTGCATTGCAAGCTACATTTTGTTGTAAAATTTATCTTTTTTTATTTCATTGCTGGCATTCTACTTGTTTGTGGATCTACTTCTTTGCAATGTATTTAGAGACAAATACAGAATAAAACCAGTCTTGTCTGTCTGTCTGTCATTAGTTTTTTTTTTAATTCCCTATCTTATAATGGAGTCACTGCGTGCCTGAGCACCATCAGCTGTCCTCATTGCTAAGTAAAAAAAGGTAATTTTAATGTGTCTAATGTCCTACTGAATTCAACTGTTCCATTTTACTTACAACAAGAGCAAGTTAAGATTGCCAATGTGGTAAATTAAATGCACACAAAATCATTTAAATGTTTTCTTGATTTCAGCTGACACATCATTTTTGATCATCTGAAGGTGCCCTTAGTTTCTAATATTCCATCTGATAATTTTTCTGACACACAGGAAATGCTGTATAAAATATTTATCAACCTAGTAACATCTAATTTCTAACAAGATGACTATTCCTGTAGGCTGTGTTTTCTTTAAGATACTTTTTCTGTTACATTGGATGTTTCACTTCTCATTCCCAAGGGAATATATTGACAATTTCAAATTATCCTATACTTGACAAATATAATTTCAAGCACCATTCTCAATTTTCTACCAGGCTTTCTTCTAAGTTATTGACAGAAATGGCCTCCTGGCATTTGTGGTGTGTGTTTTTTTAACCTTGTCTGGATATCTGTTGAGCATATGACACCTAGGAATGCTGGCATATAGTGTTTATTCTTTAAACTCAAGAATTTGGCATAAGTTTCCACACATCATATTTCCCCAAAATGTGCTGTTTTGAAGAAAAACCCATGAAGATTCCCTATGTTAGCATAAGAAATCCCTGAAGTTTTTGTTAAAGTTTTCTACCGGTCCCTGGTGACTTCTGAAGGCAGAATTCTTAGTATGCTTCATGTCTAAAATATCTCAAGGGAAAATCAAAATTAACTTAGTTAATTTTGATCATCTAAGTCTCTATTACAATAAGAAATTGATCAGTCCCTCTGCACTTGTAGCAGATTAACCATGAATTATTCACTATCAAAATACACGTGACAATTGGCTTCTGTTATGAAAAATACATAATTCATGAGACATCTGTTCTACATTTTCACATTTAAGAGGTCCAAAGTGCAAAGGCAAAAAGTGTGAAATGGATATATAGGAATGTTTTATTTCATGTCTCTCTTTCTCCCCTGATCAGTAAGGGTTAAGGAAACAGCCCTGCATCAATTTATTCTAGACGTGTATTTTTTCATTGTTTTGTTATGAAAATTTACTTGCTGGTAATTCTCTTTTTGATCATAGCCTCAACAGAATTATTCAAGGACGGACACCATGGGTCCATTTAGCAGAAAACAAAACGTAAAATATCTGTCAATCATGCCAGATACAAATCTTTTATACATATAAATAAGTTGCGAGTAGATTGTTTTTTTGCATGTGCCTACAAGTATTTGCAGAGGCCATATGTATGGCTATGTATATGTATAGATACTTTGGCACCACAGTGAAAATAAGGAGTAATGTCCACTGGACATTCTCTTTTCCTTAGTCTAACTAGTGCTTAGAGGTACACTAACCGTAAGTCTTCAGGACCAAATGAAACCACCTGACAATCAGAACATCCCAGCTGAGGGTGTTTTATTAAATTGCACATTAAACAAAAAGAACATTAAACGGTCTCTGATTTCATAACTACTATTCAATGAGAAATAGTATTCACATCCCAGGAAAGCTCATTTTTCAAATACTGCCCCCGTCTTGAATAGGATAGTGAACTGAAATCTCATTACAGCAGACCATAAGTCTATCCAAATGTAACACTTTTCTTCCGTGATTTCAAGGCATTTCACTTAACTTTGACTCTCAAACTTAAATGACTTGCTAGAAAAACATGTTCAAGTTATAAAAAAAAAACTTATTGAAGAAAACATTGTGCTGAAATGCAGAAGAAAATAACAACAATCTTGAAGATTTTGGCTAAGTTAAAAAGCAATTAGAAAAACATTTAAATCATCTCCAAAAAGAAAGCTTATTTCAATGGACCAGAAATTATCATCCAAATAAGTCTACACATTTTTTCAGACATATTTATTGATAATTTATGACAGACTTACTCCTAGAACTTGCTCTTAAAATGCAGGATACCGAGAATAAAAAAAGAAATACACATTACACAAAGGTGTATTACTTGATACAAATAAAATACCTAATATTGTAGCTACCTAAGAAAACTCACCTCAATGCATGTGAAAATGTAGTTTGCTCTCTGCTGGAATTAGACCAAACTTATGAAGCATTCTGAAAGGTTTGCAAGATACTGCTAAGTATCAGCTTGTATTTGCGACACTAAGAAAGCGTTGAAGACTGATGGCTTGGAGATCAATGTTTTGCTGCCATCCTAGAACCAGACACCATCTTTGAAGTCCCCAGCTCACGTTATTTGACATTTTTTGCTGCAGGCCAGTCACTGCCTTGTCCTCTCAGGGACTGTTAGACCTGAGCATAAAGACTGGCAACTTAGCATTTTGTATGAAGTCAGACACCTACAGACTCAGAGAAGCCTCAGAAAATAGATGTTGAAGTTTCTCCCATTACACTTCAGAGCTCTGAGCCATTGCTTCTCCGTCAATTCAGCCTTTTTGTTTCAGAGAAAAGAGGATAACTGCATCTACACTATTCCCTCCCCACTAAAATATGGACCACCCATCATACTGTTTGCCTATCAAATACAGAGCTATGGTTCTTCTTGATGAGGCAAACACTAATTTCACAGAACCAGTGATTCCTGACAGACTTGTTATGACCAACAAGCGTGTTTATCAGTAAGATACGTGACTGCTATGGCTGTTAATATGGCAGTAAAAGCTTTTGTGCAACTATAGAAAAGGTTTCAGCAGCAACTTAATCACTTTTATTCACAGAAATATTTTCAGAGCTTGGACTTTCATGTGTGTCAGTGACCAAGTCCCAAGGCTGGATTAGATTAAACTGACACAGTTGTGTTCAGAGAAGTTTGTTTTCTAGCTGGAACATCTTATGAAGAGATTTTGTCCACTAGTATCAATGCCCATATTGTACAAAGGCTAATAATTATTCTTCTTCTTTTGAATAAAAAATCACTGCTTAGCTCATCTGCTTTACCACTTTTCACTTTAAAGTCTAAGGTTCAAACCCTCCTTGGAATATGGGATGTAAAAAAATGGAGATGGTAAAAGAAGTTCTCAGTTTCCAAGAAACCGAGCTAATGTTCCATAAATGCAGGGGATCATGCAGATAAGGCCACCAAGTCCATGATCTCAACATGGAAAAGAAAATCTGAAATACTCCACACCTGTGGACAGGAAGCCTTTCATATTCTTAGTCAAATCTTATGGTAAAATAGACCTGCTCTTAAATGGAGCAATTTCTGTTACAGGTGAGGTCCGAATAAATCAGTATGTGTGCCTGGCGATGGTGACTCTTGGCTGACCCCGGCTGCCACCCCTTGGTCTGCCTTGGTCCCTTGTGGACCCCAGCTGGTGAGGCTTCCTCGATGCTGAATGTGTCATTGGGCAGCAGCCAGCCGGTCCTCGCGGCACTCTGACAGAAAGTCTCATGGAGTCAAGGTCAAAGATGGCAGAGACCTACATGCAAGTCTCTTGTGCAAAGCAGAGCGCATCTTGAACAGGAAAGATCAGAGACCTGACTCCGAGGTTCCTACATTGCAAACCGCTATCCACCAGGCTATGTTTTCTTCAAAACAAATATTCCAATCTGTTTGACAGATGTGTAGCGAGCGCTTAAAACTCTTCAAGCAGTAATAACACAAGCTATTTCTTGGGTAGTTAAATTTGACATAGCAAAACCAGAAGCTTTGGCTCGATACCTCCCATATTCTGAAAGCCTTAAATTTCTGAAGGGAGCCAAAGTGTCTTTAGAAATAGATTCAGGAAACTAAGTTTGAATAGTTTCTTTCTTATGTGGGAAGTATGTGGTGCTCAAATGGGGCCCACATCTGGATCTATCAAGCATTATTTTGATTATGAATGTCAGCAGGAATGAGGAAGCATCCCACAAATACAGATAAAAGAGGTTTCCAAGAAGAGGGGCGTTATCTTAGGACCTACCACAAGGTGACCCATGTAACTAAAGAGTAAGGTTTAGTTAGACTGAAATCATAGGTGGCATAAGGATGAAGAAAACTAAATAAAACTCAATGCGGTCAAAGCTTTTTTGAAAGGATTTTCAAATAGTTAAAGGAGCAAAATTCTAATTGTGTTGGGATACTTCCAGGAGCAATGAGGTCCTTCCATAGAAACAAGACCCCTATGACCTTTCTTGTGAAGTCATTCATTCAGTATAAATTGCTTCAATGAGAGTTTTGTTACCCTGCACTAGATTATTCATACAGCAACAACAACCAGAATTATTGAACTTCAATGTGAAAAATCTGTTATTGATGGAGGAGTAAAGAAACTTATTTTCCCAATTATGTCCGTTGCAGTCTGGCAATCCTGGTAAGGTCATCACCTTAAAAAAACAATGTCTTTAATGTAGAATCCTGAACATATATTTACTCTCAAGTAATGTAATGTTTTACAACTGCAGTCAATCTACAAGGCATTCTTTGAAGTTTAATTATTTTAGCAGTATAATGTAAATTGCTAACTTTTGAGATTTTGCTGAATTATTTAAGATTAATTAATAAATAGCAATATTTCTGAATAACCAAGAAAGCAATGTGTAGGAGCTTAACACTTCCTTTTAAAAACTTTTTTTTTTTCAAAAGCCTTTCTAACACCACTGAGTTTTCTGTACAACTGAGGATGTGTAAGAAGTAGAATGATGTTAAATTCCGATGCACTGGGAGCTAGAAGGAGACAAGAGAAAACAGTTTGACAAATAAGAAAAGAGAAAAAAAGCAGAAGAAAAACAAATTAATTACTGTGTTGTAAGAGTTTCAAACAGAATTATAAAAGCTAGAAAATTCGAATAAAGCAATTGACAGCCGGTGGCTTTTTTTTTAACCAGTCACTGCACCGCTATATTGCCGTCACTTATTGTTATGATCAATGGTATATTATTACAGATCTGCTCAGCAATTGGGTGTACTTGGAACGCTTAGCATCAGACAGGCTGTTCATTTAAAAATCCCCCAGAGTGTTGGGTGTTTGTTTTTTTTTTTTATCATAGCATAGCAACCAGTTACCCGGGGTTGCCTTCGTGCTACAGTGATGTTTCTTTGATTTCTGCTTATAAATAAAGTGCATTTCTTTGATCACTGAAAAACTGTTGGGTACTTTAAGATTCGTGACAAGCTCTGAATACCTAACAGCTTCTGCACCTTGTCTTATTTTGTTCCTGTCAGTGTTACTATAAACATACTACATTAAGTGGCATACCTTTCTCAGCTGGTCAGAGGATGAGTGTTGAAATGCACTTGCCTTTTAATAATACTCATTTGAAGTGTAGAAACCATATTCAGAGTTAAATGCAATAACACAAATATTTGTGAAAATTTGAACATATTGCACTCAATCAACGTTACGTTCAGTTGCATCTGGCTCAGGTTGGGAAGGCAGAAAAGATTAAGAGAAAGAGCAATCTCTGAAGTCATTATCGCTTGCTTTTGTCCCCTGGTCAAGCTTAGAGCCACTCGAGCTCAGTGACCAAGTCTTTACCCTGTCTCCCCATCTCTCCTTTTCTCTTATACCAAATGCGAGGAGATGAAGGGAACAGAGCTGGCTACCTGAGTTTTTGTGGTGAGAGAAAGAAGCTTAAGCTGAAACTTTAATACATTTATTAGCACACGGAATAATGCCAGAGAAAAGGAGGAAGCCCATGCCCTGAACAAAGCAGCCCCTTTGTTTGCAGGACCAGTAGACAAAACACACAACGATATCTCTATCATGGAGAAGATTAGCTTACCATGTACAAATAAAAACGTGCCCTTTCCAGAAGCCCATAGACATTCCCAGTCTTTACAAATGAAGTCCTGTTTGGGATTGCTACTCTATAGAATAAGGAAAGGAGTCAGTATCCAATTTCACATCTTCAGAGGTCTCTTCAGTTTGTAAAGGATGCCGTGTCTTTCTTCAGCTGTCAGAATGCTTTTACCCATTACAGATGGAGGTTATGGGGGACACGAGTAGATGCCATTTATGCCATTGCTTCCTTTAAGTGCCAGGAAAAGCAAACATTCCCTCCTCCCAAAACAAAATAAAAACTAAAATAGTTACTCACTATTTAACTATCATTGATTTCAGCCAGCATTTTAGATTTTTAGATTTTTAGATTTTTAGATTTTTAGATTTAGATTTTTAGATTTAGATTTTTTCCCCATTATAGGAAAACCAAGTATAAGGGAAAACAAAACAAAACAAAACAAAAAAAAAAAAAAAACCCAAACAAACAAACAAAGAAAAGGAAGCCATCTAATTAAGGCCTATTTGGTTTAGAACAACTATGAGCTACTGTGGTTACTAAATCTTCTTGTCGGATCAGTAAGGAGCTCAGTGTGTGCAGCTACTCTCAATTTGCACCGTCTCTTTTTCAGCCATAAAATTGCAGTGCTGTACTGCAATAGATGTACCCCTTCTACATCTTTAATCTTGACATGAAGACACTCATTAGTAATTGCTATCTGCTTCCAGTAGAATTATACTTTCTGGCTTTTTACAGTAGGTCTGGTGCCCCTCCCCATCACCACTTTAAAATCACTGATTTGAATACCCCTGCTTAAATGCTTTTTACGTAAAACATAACACTCTCGTAGAACTTGAGAATAAGGACTGACGTGTCTGAAAGGCTTACAGTAGAACGAAAGTCTAGCAAAAATCTGACCTTGATAAGAACTCACTATCACAGGTCCATCTGTGGGTAGAGCAGACTTCTGTCAGGTGCAGTACATAGATCTTAGATTCAGACTTTGGCCTAAACTACCCCATAGGGAAATAAATGCGCAGGTTTCAACAGCCCATCAATCTCACTCTAATGGGAGCTTTGTCTTGAATTGGGTGAGGCGTGCCCAACACGAGCTGCAGACATCAGTGAGTGAGGGAACAATGCCAAATAAACAGAACTTCAAAAGTAAAATGCGATGAGTTTTTAATAAACTCACCCAGATTCCAAATTGCAGTTTATTTTGACAAAGCTGAAAATAATTACCTGCTTAATTATCTTCCCTTGAAACAGCCTTTGTAAGGTGTTCTGATACTATTGTGAGCAGTCTTGTATGAGTATTTAGAGAGACATATTTAAATATTTATTTATTGTAATACAACACTATCATCTGTAAATGTAATGTCATAGAGTGCTAAACAGAACATCAGAAACATATTTATAATAGCACAGCAGAAACTAATAACTTTTTCAGCGTCCTCCAGCAACACGTTCAACACATTAGCAAGAAGCAGTGCTAAATTTCTTCCTTCTAAATTCTATGAAACCTCACTCAACAGGGGGAAAAATATCAGCGATCAGCTGATCTGCAAAACAGGCTCTGCCAAAAGGCGTTTTTTCACTAGTGACTTAAGTACACTGCGAGAGAATCAACTATTTTGACCTCTGTCCTGCCCCTGTATTGTGCTATCGCCTGTTTTGGCCCTTGTATATTCCCTGAAAAAAAGACCAAATTGCTATAAATCAGCTATAAAAAATCCCATATACCCCTTGTAAAAGAAAACTCAGAGAGTACCCCAAATGCTGTTCTCAAGATAAAGACTACCGCAAAATTTAGCACAGAGGCCGTGCTGAGGTATGAAATGGAGTGATAGGGGTAGAAACAATGCTTAAAAACAAAAAGCCTGAATACCAACTTTTTATTTTTTCCTAGTGGAATTACAATTTCTGGTGCCAGGAGCAAGGGCATAAATATAATAATAAGTCATGACAAAATAGTGCGGGCTATTCCAATTAGAGATAGGTCTGCACTGCATTCAACAAGCACAGGCTTGTCCAGTAATTGTTTATGAGTTCTTATGGTTGTTTTCTTCTGGGGACAGATGTGAAAATCATGAAAAGCTGAATTGCTTAATTCATCATCAACCTGAAGGGCCTTTAAAAATTTGTATTACCCTCCAGTTATGGACTTTAGCCTAAAGATGTCTTTGAGTTTGCCTTATATTATTTTTTCTCCAATTAGTAGTCTAGAAGCAAAGAACCACCATTCAATTTTTTGCCACCAGTACGGGTACACTGCGAGAAAAATACAAGCTGCAATAAGCATATAAATTACAGAAAGGCTTGAAGTCCAAGTGTGCACACGTAGGAGACAGATTCTGTGCCATATATTCAGAAAAGCCCCATTTTTGTTAGCTTCTGTTTTGTCTGAGTAAGAATGGAAGGAACAGCCTTGTACACATCATAAATTCAGCCCCACAATAGTATTTTACTGAATAGTCTTTCCCCACCTTTCTTATACCCTGTGTCCACTGTAACATGAACATGGTAATTATAAAGAAAAGAAAAAGCATCAGCGCAGAGAGCGTGGTATCACCCATTGTACGTAATAGAATATTCATGCTTTTAAAAGCAAAAGAAACTCAGGCAAGTGTCTATAAAAATCTAGTTGGGTTTTTGGTTTGGGTTTTTTTTTTTTTTTTCAGTGAAAATGATGTACGTAGTGACTGTGCATTTGGCTGTCCTAATTAATAGTGCTTCAGTGAACAGTTCCGGAGAAGATTGTTTCCTTTCTCTCTCTCTCATTCGTATTTGTGAAAAAGATACAGTCTTGCTGTAGAATCAGGACTATAAAAGGACAAAAAGTTGGGGTACATAAGAAGTTATCTTCAACAAAGCCTGAGAAATACAACATATAATGGCAAGTCAACTTGGCATGGCTCCAGTTGTGAAGAGACTTATTCAGGTGAGATCAGGAACAACCCATTACATTTTCTAGATTCTTAACACTACTGTAATATATATTCCTATTATAAAATTTCCTAAAGGCAAAGGAAGCAGTGATAATGATGGCAATTTTGTATCCCAAGTGAGCAGTAGCAACTGTCTTCCTGGGGTCTATTTTTTCATTTTTGCCATGAGAACTCTTTAATGAAAAGGCTTTGCTTTAAACTGCTGACATTTTTAGCTAAAATCTATTGTGATCAAATGCCAGAAAGAGCTGAGCCTCAAAAGAGTCATTGCAGTAAGATTGCTACCATCTGATTCACAGGCATCTACTTGTAGCCTAGTTATTAGTCCATCTGTTCTACTCTTACTTATCAAGACAGGGAAATACATTCCAATTCCAATCCCAATCCCAATGTACAGCCTACTGCATTAAACAAATGTTCCACACGAGAAAAGTGTGGCTTAAATATTGGGAAAGGAATTCATTCGTGAAGAGGGAGGGGAATGAAAAGGGGCTGGAGAATTTCGGTTGTTTTGCTTCGTAAACACAGGAAGACGTAGCTGAATGTGATGTGTCCAAGCACCCAATCAGTCGGCAGAAATTTTATTGTGTAAAAGAAAAACTGAAGTTGATGAATGAGATATAGAAAGCCAATGTTTTAACTAACTACTTCTAAAGTATTAGAGGCTTTCAAAGAAACCTGTAGCACTGAAGTTATTTTAAGTGCATCTGGCCGGAGTCATGGTCTCATCACCTCTTGAGAGCCCACAATTTTTCAGAGTAAAATTATTACAAATATACAAAGTGGAGAGACCTTTCATTTGGAATTTACTCCAAGTGACCTCTGAATCTTACATAGGTTGTGCAGGAAAGCACAATAAAACCTGTAGTAAACATCATCTCAGAAGGCACCTTCTCTTAGTAACTGCTTGAAAGAATCCCCAAGGTTTCTACTACAATTTTGTCTGACCTTTAGCTAAAGGCCCCTTCTATTGATGGATTTCGTTCGCCAGTCCCTTCCCTGGGTGGTTGCAGTAGATGGCGTGGGCTTCGTTTTACAGCAGTCGTGCACAGTGGAAGTGAGTAGGGTTGAAAGCAAAGATATTGAGCTACTTATCCTCATATGCAAATGATTACAAACTAATTTGCTGACTACAGTTATTTTACTTGGTTAGCACCATGTTTTACAGACTGACACAGAACATTTAAGTCACCTAAATTTCTTCATTGTTTTTTTATTTTAATCACATTACAATTTTTACATTATACCTTTCTGAGCTCTTGGGTTTGGACATAAATTATGTCAATATACGTTTTATTTTTAAGAAGTTGGACCTTTGATTTCTGGTCCATCACTGAATCCTCTCTTCACAGCGCACTCAGCTCATATTTGAAAAAAAAACAAGTGTCACTTTAGCGTTTCTGGCAGAATTGCTGAGGATAATGTCTCTTCTCCATAGGCCTTGTCCATCTGCTCCCAGTGTGACCAGAGAACATTCTGCGTAAAGACTGCTGAGCTTCCTGGAGGAAGCCAGCTTCATAGCAACGGGAATATGACACGTGACCAAAATGCCAAAATCTGTCAAGAATCCTGACAATACACACTGAAGGAATAGCTGTGCTGCAGGACACACCAATGTGCTAGGCCCATGCTTGTGTGTGCACGCAAAGCACGTTGGAGTATTGGTATCAGAGGTCTGCACATAATGCAGATATTTGTGTTAATATAAACCGAAAACTGCAATTGGAAGTTGAGGATTTCTCTGAGATAGATCCCGCATTTTCTGAGCTGTTCTACAGATGGCTTTGTACTTCGGGGAGGGAACCCCAAATCATTTAAATGTAATTTCTTCTAGCCTGGAGAAGAGAAGGATCTGGGGAGACCTTTTTCCAGTACTTAAAGAGGGCCCACGAGAAAGCTGGAGAGGGACTTTTTACAAGGGCATGCAGTGATAGGAAGAGGGGTAATGGCTTCAAACTGGAAGAGGGATTTCATGAAGAAATTTTTCACTATGAGGGTGGTGAGCCCCTGGCCCACGTTGCCCAGAGAAGCTGTGGCTGCCCCATCCCTGGAGGTGTTCAAGGCCAGGCTGGACGGGGCTTGGAGCAACCTGGTCTGGTGGGAGGTGTCCCTGCCCAGGGCAAGGAGTTGGAATTAGATGATCTTTAAGGTCCCTTCCAACCCAAACCATTCTGTGATTCTATGATTCTATGAATGGGACACCACAGTCCCTTGAAGGTGGCATATTTAGCTCTGGGCTTCCAGCTTTCCATATATCTCTCTTGTCCATTCCTGGCAATGGTAAGCACAGCACAGGTAGAGCAGTTGCCCCTGCATTTGGCTGTCACCCGCACAAAACCAGATATTTTGTAGGATTATAACACATTTGAAGTTCAAGGACACATTCAACTCCTCAGAAGGTTCTTAGAGAGGATCTTTTATTCTTGATATTTTAATAAACACAAGATAGCTGTGAGCAGCCATTAATCTGGGAGCAAGTCCAAGGAATCAGAGAGCAACTAGCAGTCAGAGTTTCCCATGACAAAAGCCAGTTTCTATGGATATGTCCATGAAGCCTTCGTTTGTCATGACATGCCATACCATGACATTTGGGTTAAGAGATCACAGCAGCCCAGGAGCAAGTAAATGGCTTTTTCTTGGTCCGTGTTGAAGTGGAGAGTAACAAATGAAACTGTAATTAATTACTGAAGGGCTGCATTAAAATTTTTGTGAAGGGAGAGTGTCCTCAAAGGGCTCATTAAGCTTCCTCTGAATCATGGCTGTGAAACCAGCATTATATTATTGACAGAAATAAGGAAAAATACAGCAAAACTGCAGAGACATTTAATGTTGTGACTAAAATAATTCTGCTCCCCTAGATACTCCCTCAGGGGCTTTTCTAATATTATGTATATATAACATATGCATACACCTACATATCCAGTGCTTATATATTGCAGTGTAAGATGAATATAAATCTTGCATCCATGTATATGTATGTACAGGACTGGAGATAAGACAAGGAAGTTTGGTAGAGTGCTGAGCCAGTCTTAAAGTGTCCAGGGGACTCAAATGAATAAGTTCAGAGCCTTCTTAAAAGTTCTGGCTAAATCACTTTAATCTGTACAATTGTTCTGCATGTGTTCTAAAAGGAGGGTCTCAAAATAAACATTGTACTTCTGCTGTAACTGGTAAGAGAGCAAAATCCACCTATTCACCACCACAGAATGCTGGCACTTCTATTTTTCATGTAGAATAAGCTTAAAATTTGCAATACATGCAAAAATAAAAAATGACAGAAGAAAGTGTGGAGGACAGGGCAGGTGTAAAAACAATCCAAACATTCCCAAGCCCCTGGCCCGTTCCCCTCTTCTATCTGGCAAGCTTTCATCCATCCTGTTCCTCTCTTTCCATTCTTGATTGTTTAGTCTGGTTGCACATAGCTTGCCTGGTCCAATTCTTTCTTGATATTCCCTGTTATTTTCCTATTTCGTTTCTTTCTTCAGAATTAATTCCTCCCTAAATGGTAACGAAGTATCAAGAGGCAGCAGCAAGCTCAGGAGGAAAAGAGCATCTCGAGTAACCCACAGCAGGGACTCAACAGCCAGGTCTCCATGCTTATGTAGCCCTATATAATGGAGTATGGCTGAATGCCATTGGGGATGAAAAAGGACATGCACAAAACAAGGTAGGTCAGGAATACAAATCCTTGCAGTCTGAAAAGTCTCCTTTTGTAGTCAACTTCAACCACTCTTGGCAGGCATTGCAAGGGCTCCAGGCTTTCAGTTCAGTGAAATCCTCACATTGACTTGGTAATTTCAAGCTCATTCTGCCCTTGAAAAGTGCTTGGAACTGAGCGCAGAAAACACAGAGTTACAAGCTAATCCAGTAGCGAGCAGGAAAACTAGCTAAAACTCTGCAACACAATGATGATATTGGGCTGGCTTTGTGAAGTCTGGAGATGGAGAGACAGAAAAAAAAGGCAGAGTAGGGGAATATTGCACTAGTTTGCTCTTTTATTTACTGAAATCAAGACATTAGTAAATCAGAAACACAAAGTGAATTTTGACTTGGACAGGATTATCTCCTGCTGCTTGAAACATAAAACAGTCACAATGTCTTATAGCTCAGGTGGTGATCAAAGGAAAACATGAGAAACAGCAGTTGTAGTAGAGCATAGGCTTTTAGAAGAGAGTCACATAACTGTAACACATGTTATAATGAGAAGAAAGTAAAAACAAAATCCTAAAGATACTCTTCATAGTCTTAACTAAAATCTCAAATTTAACTCGGCAAAATCAGCTACAGCAATTTTACCACCTCCACTTGTGGCCCTGAGGACATTTGAGCTTTACTGAAAAAACAGTTGTTAAAGAAAAACTATATCATAAAAAATAATAATGAAATGGTTGCTACCACATTGCTGAATGTAGCAATTTTATAAAGAAATGGACAAGTTGTGTGTTACTTAAAATGGGGAAGTGTCTCAGACAGGAATTATGTTTAACAAGTTTATATTATATTGTATGTGACAGTATAAAAATTGTGGTATATATTGGTGGTGCTTGTAGATCAAAATTAATCCTATTTAAAACACTATTTAACTCTCTGTGCTTGCCTTTTCACAGTTTTAAATCATCTTCAGCTTTTTAAAATGCTTTTTTATTGGTCAGCTAGCTCAATTCCACACTTTCTGAATAAAAATAAAGAATACTCACTATAAAAAATATCTATATTATTGCAGTTACCTTCACAAGAATTAATCCATGCTACACTGTATTGAATTGATTCATAACACCAAGTCAAGAAGTACAACTCTATCTGTGATTAGAAATTGAGTAGAAAACCTAATTATCTCACCTTAAGGCTGAAAAAAAGTAAGGCAACACCTTCCATCTGTAGAGTTTTAATTCCCTAATTAAAAAATATAGACGCTTTCTAATTTAATCATCAAAATGGTACAAGGAAAAGCAGATTTGATAGCTTTTATAATCGACTCTTCATAATTTATTGCTGCTGGGCAAAACTATCACTACATTTGAAAACTTCTTTTGTCATTGTAGTAATCAAAGAGCACAAGAACTTAGAAAGACTTAGCCTGTCCAATTAAAAACATCATATCATTTCCTAGTGTCAGTGGGTTCTCTTAGCCACATGGGAGAAGAACTGGATTTTGACCTCACTGTTGAAAGATGACAGAATCTGACCACAGGAAGGGCCACCCAACATCTTCTTGGATAAAGAATGGCTTGAGAGCAGCCCTGAGGAGAAGGACTTGGAGGTGCTGGTGGACGAGAAGCTCAACATGAGCTGGCAATGTGCACTTGCAGCCCAGAAAGCCAACCGCATCCTGGGCTGCATCAAAAGAAGCGTTGCCAGCAGATTGAGGGAGGTGATTCTGCCCCTAAATCCGCTCTGGTGAGACCCCACCTGGAGTCTGGAGTCCTCAACACAATAAGGACACGGACGTCTTGGAATGGGTCCAGTGGAGGGCCACAAAGATGCTCAGAGGGCTGGAGCACCTCTGCTGTGAGGACAGGCTGAGAGAGTTGGGGTTGTTCAGCCTGGAGAAGAGAAGGCTCCAGGGAGACCTTAGAGCAGCCTTCCAGTACCTAAAGGGGCTGCAGGAAGGATGGGGAGGGACTCTGGATCAGGGAGGGGAGCCATAGGACGAGGGGTAATGGTTTCAAAATGAAAGAGGGGAGATTTAGATTGGATATTAGGAAGAAATTCTTTGCTATGAGGGTGGTGAGGCACTGGTGGTGAACCCAGAGAAGCTGTGGCTGCCCCATCCCTGGAGGTGTTCAAGGCCAGGCTGGATGGGGCTTTGAGCAGCCCGGTCTAGCGGGAGGTGTCTCTGCCCATGGCAGGGGGTTGGAAATACATGATCTTTAAGGTCCCTTCCAACCCGAACCATTCCATGATTCTATGATTCTTCTTGCATTTATTACAATTCAAGGGTCTGGATCTCAACAGTGTTATAAGAGTTTACTGCTGGCAGTCAGAGGCCCAGGGTAAACCTCTAGCCCACCCAACCAACCGAAGTTGTGCTGAAAAAATAATCAGTTTGAACTGATTGTTTTCCTATCTTATCTCCAGATCTGGAAATAATAAGCAACGCTCACTTCTGCAAAAGAAGGGATATTTAAATTGTGTGCACGTGCAGGCATCTTTCTATGTCAAATAGGTCATACAGGGTTCTCATATTTCCCAAAAACATGTTGTTAACTTCATCTCTCATGTCCTGTATACACTGGGGTGTCTGCAATGGAGTTGCTTATGTTTACACACGGCGGGGGTAAAATAAACAGAAGAAACCTTTTTACTCCCACACAACAACGTGAAGACAGCTCGACTTCTTGTGTCGTTCCCTAATACCAAAAAGAGTGGTGAAGAGTTTTAGCAAGGAAAACTGACCCTGCTAGAGCAGTACCTGTAAGGATAAAATACCTCTCGGCCCCTTTCCCTCCATCACGGTCTTATACATATCACATCAGCTGCTCCAACAGGAGGACGTGCAATGAGGTCAAGCCTCTACCGAGCTGAATGAGGACTTTCAGTAACTACCCGTGACCTCCCCTAACCACAAAACAGCCGGTATTCCCCTGATCCCAGCCCTTAATCAGATAAAAGCTCCTGTGTCAGTGCCATCTCTGTGCCCCAACTCTTCTCTTGTTTCTCTAGACAGACAATTAGGAAATGATAACATCTACACCTCCAAAAAAAAGCAAATATAAGCTCTGCACCGCTCTGCACGCTGCCAGTGGTAGCCATGCAGAAAGCTGACGACTTCAGGCACCAATTAAAGTAATCATCGCAAAGCATAGGGGCTGAAAGCAGAGCGAATTTAGGCACACGGACAGGCAAACAGGTTCAGTGGAGCGTGGAATCAATAGATCTATAGGTTTTATGTAAGAACTGTGGATGTTTGTGGATAATGCATATATAACGTATAGAAACTGAAGATTATTATTGTTAGGACTATTGGGACTTTTATTAAAATCTGATTTTTTTTTTTTTTTTTTAAATGGCAAGAAAATATAGGCTGGCACACCTACTCTGTAAATAAAATTTAGTTTCCATGGATGTCAATCTAGTACTTTACAAAATAAAACAATAGAACAACAATATTCCATGAACTATATGCGCTTACTCCGCTAAAATAATTGCCACTCTAATTCCTAAATAGATCTCATGAAGACATTTGTTTTGAAAAATGATGCAGTTAACTCTCATGTTATTTTGATATATTTTGCCTTAGGCTTCTCCAGTTCATAGGGTTTAGGAGAAGCACAGCTTTTTCAAGAAATAATGCCATTTCAGGCTTTTGGGTGATGTGTTTTTTCAATACCAATTGTGTGGAAATTTTGCTCCTCCTTTCAACTTTGTCTTTGTACAGATAGAAGGTATCGGTTACCTAATTTTATTAGCATAAAAGAAGATATTGGAACTAAATAATCTTTCTGTTTCCTTAGAAGTAAACATCTGAGCTATTTTCTTCATGTGGGTTATTATGACATTTATTAGTTTTTACCTGGAAATTTTAAATGATATAATAATGAAAACTGCTGGGGTTTCTGAATGTTATTCCATTTGACAAATGACAGAACATCAAACTGAATGGTGAGTACAGCAATAAGGAATAAAATTAAAAATGCTCTTCAAATGAACAAGAGCTAAGTGGAGCACTTAACTGATGCAATTAGCCCATTAAGACTTCATGGTCAAATTAATAAATATTTTTCCTTAGATGTATTACAGAAAGAATAAAAAGCACATTTACTTTAAAAGGCACGCTGTTCATAAGGAAGATTATAAAAGAGTAAGATTCAAGATAAGACATGCAACTCAGAAAAAAACCCCAAAGACATTAAACTACATTGAAAAAGATTATTTTCTTTCCTTCAAAACCTTCTCTTTAACTGAGCTTTAATTTTTGATATGGTCAGTTCCCACCTTCAGCAGAACATGGTGAAAATTTGTAACACGTGGCAATACACTAAAACTGTAAAGAGAAACACAGAACTGATGAAGAAGCTCTGGGTACTGACTGTGGAGGAAAGGAACATTTATGGTATAAAACTTCAATATGAAGAAGTGGGCGGAGGGTTTTTGTGATCAGCAGTCAGTCAGAATTATGCAGAAGGCAGGACCGGGGAAATGGGAGATACTGACTATTCAGACAGCAGTTAGGGAAGGAACCCAGAACAGTACAATTACTTTTTTTCAAGTTTGTGTAAACTCTTCTTTTGTCTGATTTATGACGGGGGGGAAAAAAAAAAAAAAAAGCAAATGTACAGGAAGGTCATTTGAGATTTTATTCCTACCTGGTGAAATGAAATTAGTTAAATATTCAGAAGAAAGAAGATTTAGGAGATAGTGGTGTAAAAAACAACTTGAAAGGAGGATAGAATAGCAGCAAAACAATAACCATTGGCTTAGGCAGGCGGATTTTGACAAATTAAAAAGTTGGGAGCCCAGCCTGGGGAGGTGTGGGATAAATCAGCAAAACATCATTTAGGAAACAACTATAAGCCGTCCCACTGTGGAGGAAAGATGAGCATCTTAGGAAATGAGCTGAACCATGAGCTCTTTTTGGACCTCAGACACAAGAAGGAAGTTAGCAGAAGGTAGAAGCCAGGTTAGATCATTAAGGGTGAAGACAAATGTAGGCATGGACAAAATCAGAAAAGAGGTGTAACTAACTAGAGAGGTGAAGAATCAAAACAAATTCTTTTGTAAGAACATTAGTGGCATGCGGTAGCATGTGGAAAGGGTTGGTTTGAGCAAAAAAGGAGAACTTCTTTTGGTGGTGTTTTTTTTTTCCTGAAAATATCAGGTTTGATAACATGACTCTGATAAATAATACCAGGCACAAAAGACCAAAACCTTGTCTTGGATGAGGAAGGAATAACTGAAAGAGTGTTTAGATAATTTGAATTATTCCAAACCATCTTAGCCTAAGGTACTTGGTAACTTAAGGAACTGACTGATGAAACTGCAGATCTTTGAGAAATTGAGGAGGATGGCAAAAAAAATAAAAAATTAAGTCCTGTACTTTAAAAGAGAAAGAAAGGAAGACATGGAGAATTATTGAGTTGTTATCTTAATGTCAAATTGCACAAAATAATCTGGAAAAAAACCCAAACAAATTATTTTTAGCAAATACAGGGAAAAAAGAGATAAATGAACAGCGAACAGGAATTTATAAAGAATAAATCAGCTCAAAACAATATGATTTTACTTTACAACAGAAAAACTCTCTGTGCAAGAATGAAAATGAGCAAATGTCGCATATTTTGTGGCTTTTTACGTATAACATTCTCATAAGCAATCTGTAAAACTGTGATCTACATGAATGTTGTAGGTGTAGAACTGAGGAAAACAATGTTCCAGGAAGGGTTCTCAGTGGTTCCCTCTGACCTAGATGGCAAATGGATTTTTGCAGAGCTCTGTTCCTCATATATCTGTGTCCTCATACCTATTCCATGTTTTCATTAAGAGACTGGGTGGTGAAGTCATGAAATTAGGATTACAAATATGTTGAAAGACAGAACTGAACTTGACAAATTGGAGATACATCCTGAAAAATAATTGGATGCTATTTAACAGAGAGAAGGAGAACTTACTAAAGGACAGATAGTCATCTACATAAATACATGGTCTGAAATAATTGGGCAGGAAATCACTCTGAGAGATGGATACAGTAGTTATCTTACTAAGCAGCAGAACGTAAGTCAATGGAGTCACACTTTTGCGATCAGCCAACTAAACCTTTGATTGTCACATATAAACAAAAGACAAATGCAATAATCTTTTGATGTAGACAGCACTAGTAAGGACCAAATGGAAGTATTTTGTGTCCAGCTTGAGGGAACATATTTCAAGAAAGATGACAAGAAGGGAATCCAGAGGAGAGGTACAAATACGAGGGGTTTTTAAAGCATGATTTATTACAGAATATTGAATAAAGAGATGGATGAGTTTAGTCTGCTGGAGAAAAACAGAGATACAGGGGTAAAAGAAACAAAATAAGTATTCACCTAAATAAACACTTCAGGAAAGGGGAAGGAATTAACCTAATATCATATTCATGTGAATATGAGAAACGACGATCAGCCTAAATTACAATGAACAAGATATTAACAAAACCATGTTAATAACAGGACAGTAAGGTAAAGTCTGGGTCACACCTTTTGGGGAAGTTGTGGCATTTCCAGCGCTGGAGGTGTTTAAAACTAGGCTGCACAGATGTCTCTCAGACTCTGCCTAAATATAATTGACCCTGCCCTGCAGTGGGTGGACGGACGCTGACTGGATAACCTCTTGAATACCCTTCCAGCGATACGATGACCTAGCTACCTGTAATTCTCACTGCATTGAAATCAGTGCCAAAGCATTTAACAACCCCCCCTTCCTTCCCCCCCCCCCCCACCCCACCCCATTATGACCTCTCACAAGGAAAGCTAATAATAGCTTATTAGCCTGTTTAAAAGGCAACCAAAGGCAACCTCCTCTCACATACCATTCCAGACAGAACTGATGAGCAGACTCCTGCATGCCTGTGCTAAGCCTCCACTGTAAAATTTCAAAGGGTGTGTCTTTTGCTTGGCAGTGCTGTAAATAGTGTTCAGCGTTCAGCGTGTAAGTAAGGAGTATGAAGACCCTCCACATTTCCTCTAACAGAATTAGGGAGCTAAGGGCACTTTGATCACCGAAAGACACCAAGAGATACAAGAAGGTACCCACACAGACACAAAAACAAACAAACAAACAAAAAGCCCATCCTCCCATCTCCCAAAAAAAACCCAAGAAACAAAAAAGACGCATGCAACTCAACAAATAAGCAGAGAGGTAGCACTGCCCAGAGCCCAGAGCTTTAAGAACTACAACCTGCTGACTGAATTCCATCGTTAAGAGTTTGGACTCTACTGTCTGAAGGAAAACTCATCATTTTTTGTGCTTATTATCTGAAAGATAATTCTGATACTAAGGAAAAGCCTACAGAAATGAAGTTGCTCAGCATCAATATGTCATCAAGATACGCGCGTTTGTGTATAATTATACACAAACATAATTACAGATACCAAGTTTTCACTAAGAAAATAAAGACACCATTAAAGCAACTAAATTTTCCTTCAATTGCTAGCCCAGAAAACATGAGGAGTTCTGAAGGCTTTCCACCACGAAGGAGAATACGTACAGATTCTGATTCATCAGGGTATTATTCCCCTTTCTCCTATTTCACTCACCATGATTTTGTGTGGTCTCCGTTGGGAAACGCCATTTCAAAACACAGCCGGCGTGAGAAATACTGCAGCATACTTCATCAGACGTGTTTGTGGTTTATGAGAAATACCTCCAGATCACCTATCTTGTACGTGCGATTGGAAATTGAACAGTAGTTTGATAGGAGCTGGGCTACAAATATGAAGTCTGAAATGTGGTTCTGCGACTTCAAACCGCTGAGTAACATTGTAACTGGATAATCGTGATTTACATAATACCTTTCCCTTGTAGATTAGCAATGATTTCACAAAAGAAGGACACTTCATAAATTCCAGTAGGTGAGAAAGCTGACTCAGAGAGGAAAAATAAATAGCCCAAAGACACCCTGTAGGCCCAAGCCTAAGCTAAGAAGAACATCTAGGTCTTCTGCATCTCTCCGCCTTGGCTGTTGTACTATATTGGCACAGTAGACACTGCTTAATCACATAGGCATTTAAAATTATCTGTTTAAATGGAGATTCTTGTTGTATAAGAAGAATCTTTAGCAAAAAGAAAGTCATATGGAGCTCCAGTCAATACTACTACACTGTGCTTTTCATTTAAAATTACAGTAAAATTAATACAGGTTTTCTGAAAACTGAAGGGTTTAACTGATTATGAATTTCATTCACAATTCAGCTAGGAGCAGTTAATACCCTGGGAAATTTTCCTACTATTTTGGAATATAAGCATTAGAAGGACGGCAACATTCCTACTCACTCTGATTGTTCGTGCTGTTTGGCAGAAGAACACAAACCACTTTCCTAACCTGCAAGACAGGATACTCACGGTAGCTAAATGGAGGAGATACTTGAACTTAAACCAGATTAAATTACAAAAATGGAGGGCAAAAGAGAAACTATGATGTCGTGAAGAAGTTTGCTGCCAATTCACTCATCCAAGAGGATTTGTCTTCGTCCGAGATTCAGGCACTCAAAGACGATCATGAACACTTTACCTTTGGAAAAAAAAAAAAAAAAAAAAAAAAAACCAAAAAGAAAAAAGAACTCTTTTGCAGAAATGCTTTATTCAAAATTTTATAATCTGCTTCATAGACTGACTTGCAAAGACCAGATGCTAGTGTGTTCCAACCCATAAGGCTTTAGGGTAAAAGGATAAACTGCCAGATTTTAGAACCAGATATTGAAACTCCTGCTTTTGGCAAATTGTACGTTCACATGAAAGCAATTTCATTCACTTAAAAGAAGTTCGTATAACGTAAGGCACAACTTAGTATAAAGTTAATATTGGGCCCACATTAAGGGCTCTATAGATCTGATTCTGCAGGATCTGGAACCCGCTTGAATTAATTTTATAGGATAAGGAAGTCTGCCTCAAAAAGGACCTCATCCTCCTTTTTATATTCTGTTATGAATCCCTACCTCCCCCTTACCACATTTTTTTGGTTAGCTTATTTGTGACTGACACAGGGAAAAACTACATTGTAACTTACTTTCAGTACTCTACCAACAGGGGGGTTATTAAAAGCAAACTGTAGAAATCAAAAGCCTTTCCTCCTAATTAAGCCACAGTGGAAATAATAAGTCACTTTCTCTCTGGTACTCTCATTTTTGAATGCCATCAGCATTATTTTGAATGCAGCAAATCAGGCAGTGAGGTGGCCCTATGTAACAATTAGGAAGTGAAATCCGCACTAACAAATTATTTTTTCAGACTTTTTTTCTTGAATTGTATTTCACCAGTCATCAGGATTAAAAAATTGTTTAGGAGGAATATTAGCTTCATCCTTATTTCTTCATTTTATTTATGAATAGGAATGGATTCAGATTCCACCAGTTTAAGCAGACAGTGAATCTTGACCATGTAAGTGAATACAAGGAAAAAAATTGGGAACTGTCTGTTGTTTTTGTTTCATAAATGAATCATGAAAAAAAATAGTTTTTAACTGTCTTTCTATTTTAATAAACTCATTTTTTTAATCCATTCTCAAAAGCTAAAAATGCTTCAGGCTAAAGTAAAAGCTTTGTTGTCTATTAATCATAAGACTTCATTGTGAAAATGAAGTTTTATATTATACATGAAAAAAAAATTTTAGTCAAAAGCTTTCTTTTTCTAAACTACTTAAAGATTTTCATTCGAATGACCACGAAATATTACAGGTGTGAAAACTCACTTGTATTTAATAAGGAAGAATAAAGGGGAGCAACTGCCTATTGCCAGGCATTTCACTTGAAACAAAATGCAAAAGTCACCAAAGGGATGCACTTGCTGCTGCTGCAGTTTTCTTTGAATAAAAAATAATTATACTTATTGAAAGTGAAGAGAGGAAATTTCTGAAGAAACACTTTGATCGGTACATCCATTATGCTAATCACTCATCCCTGTTTGCATCGTTGTACTTTATCTTTTATGACTATAAATAGAAGAAACAGTTGGAACCAAACAGAAAGGTATATAACTATATTATTACAGCAACCAATTTATAACATTTAACTCATGAATAAAACATCAAGCAAATATTTTAATGATTAGTTTTTCTTTTCATGAATAATGAAAAACAATCACGAGCACATTTGCTTGGTTTTCTTTTTTAAGGAGTATTACTGAAGTCCTAAAGTGAATGCTGGAACCTCTGCAGAGAAACTAGCTGACAACATTCCGTTTTCATCAATTTTTCAATAAACATATGAACAAGTGTCGAATTAGGAGAATAACACCAAAACTATGTCTGTGGCTGTTTCAATTTGCTTTCAGTCATGCTCAGCCTATTTTTGCATTCATTCCCCATTCACTTGATGAACATTCAGGTGTTCATAACTGAATTCTTTTCACAAGAACTATTACCAGGAAAAAAAAAAAAAAAAGACAGACAAGGCCAGATTTTAATCTATATTTTGCTCTTTTACACCTCATAAGCAATGTATGAAAGACAGAAATTAGCAGCAGTGGATCAAGTGCAATTCCTTCCAATGCCTCTACCAAACTACACTGCCAATGCAACGCATCACAGGCTGGGAAAAAAAGACGTCCAGTGGGCGATCTTCTCCTGGAATTCTTTAGTGGTATATTATCTATTGCAAATGGAGGCTATCAGGCATAAATGAGAGTGGCTCAGAGGCTATTCATATTTACTCTGGGTACAGAGTGAATGTAACCATTCACAAGAAGCAGAGACTTGCCACTGGATCCCAAGATCTCCACCCTCTTGGTCCAAAAAGAAGCTGGGCTTAAGTTCACGGTTCAAGTATTCACGTTACTGGTAGTGTATGTTCACAGGTAAAACCAAAGATGAGTTTTCCTCCAAAGATCATATCTATGGAAGTAACTAAATAAGCCAGGCAAGAACTTGAGTGTGCGTTTTGCAGCTCAGACCAAGCAGAAGCATGTTGTTGTTTTATGTCAACAGCTAGTGCAGGTGGTGGACACTGTTCTCAGTCTGGGAGATTCAGGTATGGAACCAGTTTACAAAGGCTGCTGCACAAGTTAAAGCTAGTCCTCTTTTAAAAAAAAGCTGTCAAATTTTCTTATTCTTACTTTGAAAGAAACTGTTTTCCCATTTCGAATTAGAAGAGTTTTTGACATTCAAAACCCGCCTGGACGCGCTCCTGTGCAACCTGCTCTGGGTGACCCTGCTCTGGCAGGGGGTTGGACTAGGTGACCTCCAGAGGTCCCTTCCAACCCCTACCATTCTGTGATTCTGTGAGTCATGATCAATTTAGGATGGCTTTGCTAATGACTTTACAAGATGCAAGAGGCAATACAAATTGGAGAGAACGACAGAAATGAAAAACAACGCATTTGATAACCTCATGTGGAACAGGACACTGCTCTTCTCAAAATCCCTTGCCAGAGTCCCGATACAAAGGCATTTGATGACTCAACCATGGTTTTCAGCTCTTCTTTGCAACCAAGGCTGTGCATGCTCACACAATTACACACATGAATGTGATAAAATACAATTTAATCTAAAATCTTCACTCAGTCATTAAATCTTTCAGTAGCTTAATATATTCAGGAATGATGCTGTGGGCTAAGCCAGTGTAGCCAAGTCACAAAGCATTAAAGCTATTATAAAATTCCACAATATTTTTTTTTAACTGAACTACTACCTCTTCTTGAGAGACTCAGAGAGCTTGTGATTATTTTGTACATGTCCAAAGCATAATTCTGACCAATCCTAATTACTTCATACAGATCAAGTACTCAGTATAAGATCCTACTAGCAGCTGTTCACAGTCAAGTCATAAAAGAAACTTTTGTAAGAATAAATTACGTTAGTGAAGATAATTGAGGCCTCTTTGTGGACATGCAAGGGAAATCATATGAGCAGTTTTATTTTAGTGTAAATATTTGATGCATAAATGAGAGGAATATCATCATTATTGCAAAAGGTTATACAGCACTTAAAATATGACCATTAATTTGTAAGGAAACATACCCTCCCTTTTCCCCTCAATTCTTGATTTCTCTGCTGCAACAGCTAAAGCAGGTAATGGGGTATATCCTTCATAGAGACATAAACTTCAAAAATGTGTTCTACCTTTAATTAACGTTAAATATATCTGTCTTATTGTGGTTAGGATACTGTATCCATTTTTTTACAGTCATCAGCATTTAACTTTAAATAATTGAGAGAATGGATAGACGTTTCTGCTTATAAAGAAAGGTGAAACACCGGGAAGGTAGTAAATAAGAATTAAAAAACCCCAAAAATTAAACTCTCAGGATTCAGTGTTTAAGTGTAAAGTGTTATGTTTAAATGTTTACGTTTAATTGCTGCAAATGATTGATTTATTTCAGAATTTGAAAGATGGTTATTCGAATTAACTGACAAAAGTTGAATGAGGTGCAAATAATTTAGGGCACAACAGGAGAAAATACAAGATGATACTGTTTCAAATCAGAATCAACGTATTAATTTGCTGTACGACAGCTAGCTATTGCTTATTGAAACATTTGTTGATCATTTAGAAGTGTTTTTGAATTCACTATGTGAACTTTAACAGAAAAGGTGATGAAAAGTCAGAATAACTGTTAATTTAAATTGTATGCTTACTTGAAAGTAATGAAAACAGGGAGTTCTGGTAGTGCAGATGTGTAGAATTTGCTAGATTTCTAATCTTACAAGTTTTATGACCTTTCCTCTGAAATTTGAAGAAGCAGATTCCCCTCCTTCAGAGAAGCAGCAGAAACCAGGCCGCAAGCATATTGAAACCACATTTAACTACATGGCATGCTGATTAGTGTTATAATCTCATTCCCTAAATTGTTGCTATTTTGCAATGTAGTACATAAATTTGGAGGCTCTCACAATGACATGTGTGTTGTTCCAAAGCACATTATGTTCCGGAAGTGTTCGTAAGGTCAAGACTTTTTCACAAATCCTCTTGATTATTAAATTTTAATTTTTTTTTTTTTTTTCTCAGCAGAAATAATGGTTCCACAGGATAGGGTATATATTAATCTGCCTCAAAACAATTCTGCCACACAAAAAAACCCCAAACTTATCTTCCAAACCCAAATTCTTTTACTATAAAGGGCTTTAATCTAAATACCTTGTTTTCTCTCTTTCCAATTATACTCCTCACCAACTTGCTTTAAACAGGAATAATGCAATAATGTAAAAACATCCCCCCTGGTCAGAAACTTACATCATTTCCAGCATAGGCAGTTACAGAGGGCAATTATAATACCAAGGTAATTACATAGAGAATCATGTGAACTCTGACAGCCCACTGAATGGTATTCCCCTGTAGGTTACAGATTAAGCAAAGCAAAGTATTTATTAGAACAAAAAAGTTTCTTTTGGTAGCTGTTTGTGTATATTCCTCCTAAAAATCCAGAAATATCAAGGCATTTTACAAAAGCAGTTTGTGTAAGTCCCAAAGTAAGTCCCAAGCCTAACAGAGTGGGAAAAAACCCAACCCAACCCAACCCAACCCAACCAAAAATCCAAAAGACTTGTGTAGTCCAGAGTCACATTCTTCTTCTCACTCACACGACTGAAAGCATTTTCCAATGAAACTAATCAGGGCAGCTGCCAAGATAAAATACAGCTTTGAAAACCTGAAACTTATTCATGTCCAGTCGTCAAAATGTTCCTCATTCTAGGCTCCACTGGGATATCGGTAAAGGTCCGGACCAAGGAATGTTGGCCACTTTTCAGCAAAAGAAAGTCAATAGAGCTATTGATGGGAAAAAAAAAAATCAAAAAATATTGTAAAAGTGGTGAAATGTCACTGTTGACTGTACCAAGTGTTTCTTACAAATTATATTTGGAAATGTACTGCCTATCAGAGAAAAAAAGAAGTGTTTAAAACATTTCAGCGAGCCATACCAGAGAAGTATTTACTATAATGATGATAGTGAATAAGCAAATAACTACAGTTTTTGCCAAGATTCAGGATTTCCAAACCAGAATGTCAAGGTATCTATGTTTTGCACCTTCTGCCAAATTCAGCCAAATTACAAATAAGGATGTAAAATGGTAACATAAAAATTAGCATAATTGACAGAGGGGACTGAAGAAAGTAGAAAAACTGCAGGAGAAAAACCCCACTAACAAGCAGGCACGGCAAATGTCAGATCCGCCACATTTTATCTTGCATTTCATTTACAACATTTTATTAATCTTCTGATATTTCCTATCACCCATTATGACCCATGGACTTGTAAAACATATTCATTTGCAGGCACGCATAATTCCTGTGAATTTATACGGTTTATACTTTCATTGCAGATAGCCTTAAATCTTGAAAGATCATTTTGATATTTAGTCAGTCATGTCGCTGTATGTGGCAAATGACCAGTTATTACAGCCACACTCGGTGGGGATGTAATAGGTCACAACAGTGTAAAAAAATGGTGCAAGTTATAACTTAAAATAACTTGCAGCTACTGATACTGAAAAAAAAAAAGATAAATAAGCAAGCTGTATCCTGAAGAAGTTGCAGCACTGGATCTTACCTGTGTTACTCCAGACATAAACAAAGCAATTATAGTCTTTAGACAGTGAAACCAAGTTCTACAGGTGAAAAAGCACCTCCTGGTATATGGTAGGGTCATTGAAAATGCAGGCAAGCCAGTAAAAAACAGAGATGAAGAACAGCTGGGGTCGTTATATACAAAACACAAGCCATAGAAATGTGTTCCTAAACTGCACTCAAACCTTTGACTTCCTCAGTGACCACTGGAGTGCCTTAATCTTGTGAACATTTTGTTCATCGCAATCCAAGTAAAAGCAGCTTTTATGAACATAATTGTCTATACAAGTGAAGTCTTGTACAAAACTTTGGTGTAATGAACTAAACTAGCAAGATTTTGCCATGGTTTTTTTCATGATTGATGAGACATTCTAAACTACTTTTGTATTTAATCTATCAACCTTTGTTTAAACTTTATGAAGACGTTATATTACGCATGCACATCTCAATACAAAATTAAGTTGGAGGAATACTCTAACATATTTCAAAATTTCACACTTAATTAGGCTTTTTGAGAAATTACAGCCCTTTTTAAGTCCCAGTGGGTAAAAAACCACATTTTTCAGTAACTGCCATTTTAACAGACAGCAAGTCAGACCAACTGGCTGAGAAAGACCTGATTTCTCATGGAAGCAAGTGTAAAAAATCACTGGATTTTGAATTCTGATTTCAAATCCTGTGCTCTGCATAGAAATCACTGAAAGCATCAAAGATACCAAAAGTAAATAATTTTTATCAACACAGTTTTCAACAAATTGCTGTATCAATTGCCTATAAATCAGCTGTCAAATGTATGATTCCTTTCCCATCCATGCTGATAATTAGTGTACTATTTTACTGGTTTCTTTTACCTCAATGTTAGCAAAAAGAGTTGCCTGAACAGCCTTCACATACAGACAAGTGAACACTTCCTAAGTTATCTTTCAAATATGACCATGTACAGCCCCTACCCGTTAGCGTATATTTGTCTAATACTTTTCATGTAAATAAAATTATCTAGCTTTCTGGATCAGGCCCTGAAGCATTGCCTTTACTTCAGTTTCCCACTGATCAAAGAATACATGATGAGTGGGATGAGCAGAGACCTTGCAAATAGAAGATTTACTCAGCTCTTGTTTGTCTACAAAAAAAATTAAATGTTCAACATTAAAGGTAAGGCCACTGGAGAATGGCCTACAGAGTGCTGAATAAATATAAGGCATGTTTGGGTTTGTTCCCTTGTGCCCTAAACTCTTTCCTCCCACCCCTTAAACCATTCCCAAGTAGTTCCCTGCAGCAAATTGTCTCTGTTAACATGTTTCTCTCTCTCTCTTGACTTACATGGCAGCACTCCAATATTTACTTGGTCATTCTCCAGTAATGCACAGCGTCTTCTGGTACTAAAGACTTTGATTTGAAGACTCGAACTCGGTTTCAGACACCAGCACCACACACACAGTAAGTTTCCAAGGATCTCCCAAGACACAATCTGAAACTTAGTGGGGGAGCCTTGGTTTGTTCAAGGCAGCACCCATGAATCAAGCTCATTATGTCACAATCTATTTGAGCTTCAATCAAACTCGAAGCTATGGATATTCTTGGCTCAGGACTAGTACACAGAGCAACAACTGCTATCTTTTCCCATCAGGAGGGAAGTAATCATTACTGTAACTCATTTGTGCTGGGGACTTTTTAAAATGTCAATATGAATATGAATCTAATTAGAGGCCCAACACTGATATTCTCCTGTGTTAACACACAGACACACTGCTCTGACATTGTTACATAAAAAAAAAAAAAAAAAAAAAAAGTTAAAATGAGTGATGCAAGAACCTCAGAAGCCTTGGGGTTTGGAAAAGCTTCAAAAAAACAGCGGAGACATACACAGTTAAAGCAAGAAACAAAGAGAATCCCACAACATCCTATGATCTTCCCTCCCATCCCAGATGCTTACCACCAGAGAGCTTCTTATCTCTATCATCCTCCACATGGGGACGATCCAAAGCTGTTCCTTTGTAGAAAGAAAAGAAGTTCCAATGCAGAAGCTTTCTGTGCTTCTCTTGTCTGCCTCACCTCCTCTCTTTCTTTCAGTTATTGCTTCTCAACACATGGCAGCTTTTGTGTTGACCTATTGACAAATTTGAGAATAAGGGACTTTATCCTTCTCACTGCATCTTTAAGTTGGGTGTTTTACAGCATCTTTTAGCCCATTTAATATATTTTTTCTCTTTCAGCTTAAATGGCTGGGTCAGTATTTTCCAATCTGTGTCAATTTAACCTTCCACTTTGCTGAGCAAGCAAAAGCTGGCCACCAAGGGTCAGTTCTCGTTCTACTTGGAGGTGAGGGATACAAAGCAAAAACAGGGCAGAGGTTTAAGTTGAATTTTATTTTTAAGTTTGTTAATTTTGGCAGCAACGGCAAAATCTACTTTTTATTAGGTGTGCAGAAATAAAAGTGGACTCGGCTACTGCGGGGCAAATGGACCTTCTGCACCCACAACTTGTCTTAAATAAATCCAAAGTAGCTCCACTCTGGCTGCACGTTTGCTTAGAAATTAAAACAAGTGAGCAAAGGCAAAAGAAACCTTTGACTGTTGAGAAACTGTCAGGGCCCGCTCTTTTCCACCTCTACCTAATGGTAATACCTGTAGTGTGGCACATTCTTCCAAACATTTTTGTTTAGGTCTAAAAACACACAAAAAGATCCGTGCACGCTCTTCCACAGGAGAGAGTCTGGGTTGATGTATATAATTTAAGCCAAAGTTAGTCACTTTTCAAAATTGTAATTGTATATAAGAGGGCTGTTGCAGTGAGTATATCATTAAAAACAGACTAAAATAGTAGCAGAACAGCTACCATAGAAAATTCATGTTGCAAAATTAGCCTATCCATTTTCACAATATATAATCATGCATAAGGGAAGGTTTCTTGTAGGAATGGGGAATGACTCAGTGTTAAATTACATGATGGCTGAAACCATCTAGGACTGTTCAGAATCTAAAACATAAAAAAGAGGTCTGAAAAAAACATAACGCTGTGGAATGTGGTAGCAACTCTACAGAGCTATAGGTATTTCTGCTTACTGAGAATGCTTACATGGGAAGCTTTTATTCCACTCTGAGTAGCAGGAAAGAAGATATTCTCAGCTTTTGAATTTCTACTTGAAAATTCCAGTACGAGCAAATCATGGGAAAATATCCCAAAGGCCATGGCATGTGTACTTGCTTTGCTTTAAAAAGCCTGCCCTGTGTTTTCCTTACTTTGATGGTTAACTAAACACTAGAGATTTATTGCTGGTTATTTTAAAATAAGTCCTTCAGTTTTTGAGATCTGCAGATCCTTGCATTCACAGGAGCAATATCATATCAATCAGTATCAAAAAAAAAAAAAAAAGGAAGGTTATCAAACAATTACTGTTACTGTTGCACAAAAATGATAAGAAAAAATGTCTACACTTTTTCCTTTTAAATAGAGAAGGTGGAAGGGAGGGAGGGAGGAAGGGAGGGAGGGAGGGAGGGAAGGAAGGAAGGGAGAGAGGGAGGAGGGAAGGAAGGAAGGAGGGAGGGAAGGAAGGAAGGAAGGAAGGAAGGAAGGAAGGAAGGAAGGAAGGAAGGAAGGAAGGAAGGAAGGAAGGAAGGAAGGAAGGAAGGAAGGAAGGAAGGAAGGAAGGAAGGAAGGAAGGAAGGAAGGAAGGAAGGAAGGAAGGAAGGAAGGAAGGAAGGAAGGAAGGTAGGTCAGCAACAGAGAGAAGTCTGTATGGTACCCACACCTAAATATAACAAAAAAGCCTGGGAATTACTGCACTTAGCAGCCCTGAGAGGGTCACCATTTCTGTCACACTGTAGAAATTAATGTGGTTTTTTTTCCAGAATATAAGAACTGAAGTAAGTCTGATACAAATACGGACTCTATAACAGAACGTTAATGAATAGATAGTTTAATCACTTCTATGACTTTTAGAAAATATTTTAAAATACTGTTTGTTTGTGATAAAAATGGAATGATCTACCAAGAAAAGTAATGAACTTATCAGGGAAATGAGTCTCGGTTAAAGAATGTGGTGACTTCAGAGAACAAGGAACTCACAGATATCTCTCCCACCGACTATTTCAGTCCTCAAAGCAGTCATGATTCCCGGAAAAATACTGATTCTGCTTTCTCAGGGATATAGCCAAAGTCTATTTGAAGATTTTCTGTTGACTTCAACAGGTATTGACTGAACTAGTGACTTGAGCAGGTGCTGACAAGGCCTCAAATGAGTTACGTTATGTGCTTGCAGCTTTGGCCTGAGTTGGTCCTAGTCACCCCTGGCCATCACCAGAACGAATCTGCTAACGATCAGAGTAATTTTGTTTAAAGCAGAAAAAACCCACAGTAATAAAAATGCCAGAAATATCAAAAAGCTGAATGTGGTTAATCAGGAATTTAAACAAGACAGCAGTTGCCTCTAAACAGAAATTTAACTCATCACTACCAAAGAAGAAAACCTTGGAGTTAATTCCACACACCTTTTAAAAACAATAGTAGTATAGGTTCTATTTGAAAAACACAATACAGAAAAAATTACCAGTAGTTATTAATGGATAAAAATCCTCTGTTCCTTATAAGTGGATAATTTGCTAAATATTAGATGAAAAAATTCATCATAAATAACTGTTAACGATTTTTTTTTGCCTGCTCACAAACCCTGAACACATCAAAATTTGTGTTTTTTAAACCTAACTACTGAGTAATTTCTATTTAAAAAATCTTAATTTGTGGTTTGTTTACAAATCCATTATGAAACTTACACTTCTTTCAGAATTAAATTAGTTTTGAATGGAAGACAAAAGTGCATGTGACACCTAGTTTCCATGTTTTATCCCTTCCTCTACAGTACTGTCTGTGTTTGGGTTTTATCTATAGATATAGAATTGATCTTTCTAATAAATGAATGAAACTTTAGAGTAATATCATACTTTCAAGTTAGTTCTCAACTCCAGAAGAGAATATTTTAGCATACATTTTGAAAATAATTTGACTTAAGCATCTGCCTAAGTACTTTATTGAGTCCAGGAAATGTATTTTATATACAAAAGTTTGCGAAATGAAATTAAAATTTTCTTTCCACATACATTCTGTAATAGTCATGCTAACATTTGGCTATTTTTATACATGTTCCTGCCAGAAAACACTGTTGCTGGAGTATTTTTGGAAACAGGATATAAAAAGAATGTGATCACAGCTACGGTGCTTTTTAAAAATGTGTGAATATACTTGGGACTTTTTACAGTATTTATCCTTCTCTATAATTCACTGAGCAGTATTAGTTCAGTGGAGAGGCTCTTTATTTCTTAAGTAAATAACTACATTTTTACTCCTGGATTACAGAAGAACTTTGGTTCCATACCGAGCGATGCAAACTGTTACTGGCATTTTCTCTTTAATTTTTAAAATAAAGCATCATCTCATTTTCTTCTTGAAGACAAGAGAAAACGAGACAATAAATACTTCACATTAAAAATGAATACCATGTTTGACAACTGTTCTGTGCCCAAATGAACTAAGATAATTTCTGTGATACTGTGTTATTCATTTTTACAGGAATATTTTATTTGTGTGGTCTTTCATGGCTGTGGGAAATATGAAGCAAAGCCATAAAAAAAAGAAGAGGAGGAATCTTCTGAGGCTATTTAACCACAAACACATTATACTTTCCTACAAAAGAGAACAGTGAAGCAGTGCATCTTGAATGGATCTGCTCTCTGAAACACGAATATTAGTAACGAAACATATTCTGATCTTTCATATTTATATATGTAGTCACAATAAATTCTCCAGTATGGTTCACAGAGATGAATTCTCAGAAAAGAGACTTACCAAGCAGCCTGAGGAAAAAGAAAGATCGGATTGCTCTCATATCAAAACTTTATAATGAGAAAAAAAATCTGCACAATGAAAACAACCTTGCAATACCTTTGACCCAAACCCAAATCTTATAGGGATTCTTAGACTTAAAAAGAAAATAATTTTATCTATCTCTTCATTTGTTAGATATGAGTAGACAAGGGAAGTCAGATACACTACAGAAAACCTTCTGTCTTCAAATTATCAGTCTCTGAAGAAATAAGAACAGCTGATAGCATTCAGCGGCTGTGGTTGTTTGAGTCATTAGACTTGTCTTGACTTCATGACGTTTAGATGGCAAGAAAGTTGTTTGCAAGAGAAGTTTACTCCTTATATCACAGGCCTGTATTTTTTGCTGCTTCCTCCTGGTGCGCTAAAAGGTGCTCGGTTTGGAGAAAGTTTTTTGAGGAGATCTCTGTACACATCTGAAAATCCAATCAGGGTACAAATACAGTGTGTGTCTGTGTGTACAGTTACATTTGCACATGTGTTAGTCCACATATTACCAACAGCCAAAGTAGAAAGCTTTCCCTGTTTCAGATGACTCCTTCGTTAAGGGTCTTTCCTTTCTCCATCCCTCGTGCTCTTTCCTGTATTTAGTACTCACTACTTCCAAGCCCTTAGCTATAATTTCTGTCCAGAATAAACTCCTCATGTCTTATAGCTGGCACTAGGCCTCTTGTAAAAGCTGTGATTTATTCCCTAACAGTAATGTCTTTAATTGTTCCAAAGCTCAAGTCTGGAGGGGGTAACTCGAGGGCAACACTATATGGTCAAATACTGCACTTGAGCATAAGCCATCAAAAGCAATATCCAAGTTGATATCAGTTTGGTTAGAATTAGGAGAGACTTAGCTAAAGTTAGGAACTTTAGCTCACAAATGTTAGAGGCCATACACATTTCCAGAGCCTCTGTCATTAAAGTTTCTATAAGCGGAGAGAGCTACAGCTGCAGCTGGGCACATGCCGTACTCCCAGAGTACAATAGAAGAAAAATGGTCACACTTACATGCTTGAGGCTTTTCTAGGCCAACAGCAATGCTTTCTTGGAAGCTGGAGAACCAAAGAGTTTATTTTCCCTTTTTCTTTTTCTTCTTCTTTTTCTTTTTCTTATTTTTTTTTTTTCCAGTTTCCCATCTACTCTACAGCTAGTGTAAAAAAACCTGGAAATTTCAGAATGTTAATGAAACACAATTCAGGCAAATTTTGCATGGCTTTTTTTCTCTCATATCTTGTTTAATTTAATTGTATCAGACTTTAAGAAGATTAACTAGGATTATTTCAGATACTTCATTTTACATTAAGAATGATTCCCAATATGGATAGCCTTTACTATCAGCATTACTCACAGCTTCTTAATGACTAGAGGTATTGCTTGCCTTGAAACTCCATCCATCCCCTGCAAGCTTGGCTTGGCTCGCAGTGCAATTAAGTGTATTTCAGTCATCATGCCACTGCTTTCAGATTGAATTGTTACATCAGTTATTACACAGTGGGACCAGATACTGGTGCAAATTCAGGATGTAGAGCTATTAATGACACAAATGGGCGGAGAGTAGAACACACATTAATTAGAATGGAGAACAGCAATATTTCATGAATTTGTACCAAGTTCAAAAGAGACCTCAAAATGAGAAAAAGACGGGCAACACTGTCAATCATGTCAGTATTTCTAAACATAGAACATTATTGATATGTTTTTAAAACTTCTTTTGAATAAAGACTATATTAGAAAAGGGTTTCAACTTGCAAAAATGAAGTGGAACGTTTTATTTTACATGAAGCAAATAGATTTTTATGACCTTCATCTTCACCAAGAAAATAAAAAATTATCCCTCTGTTGATCCAAACAGACTTTTCAGTTGTTTTTTTTTCATTTAAGCCAGAGAACCATAGAGAAAATAATCAGTTTTTCACATATCTCTGCATGGAAGACTCCCCACTGCTGTTTGTAAGTCTTTCAAAAGCACAGTCCTTCCCCACTTTTGTAAAACGTTTTGGGCTCCTCAGCTCAAAGGCATTGCATAATTGCAAAGCGTTGCTGTGTTTATGCTGTTACCCTCAGGATATAAAACATAAGAAATTTTTGTGGCCTGTGATTTCATTCTATACAGTGGTCTGCCTGAACTATTTCTGATGTTGTTTACAGCTGTAGGAATTGGAGCATAGTTGCCTTTTTTATAGGAGAAAACAGCTAAAGGTTTTTGTTTGGGGCAACTTTTCTCAGTTTGAGATGGCCATTTTCCTTTTAGAGTCTTGTACATTGGAGCTTCTGAACAACTGGCTTGAGTTATGCTCCATAAATATTAAACGATTTTGCCCCTAAAGTAAAACCGTGCTGATGATCTGCTTTTGGGAGTTGGTAATCCCATTCCACCCCTCCTGTGAGGGCTTGGATCAGCCGTTGGGTACAGATACGGTTAGTTTACAGATCTAGGGGTGGAGGCTGGTGAGCAGAGGGGTCAATGAGGGGAGTTTATCCAGCAGTGGAGTAGCCAACATGGATCGCGTTATTCTGCCAAGTAAGGAGAGGAAGGCTGCATGACACATGGCGAGCCGTCTGTCAGTGAAGACAGACACTTACGATCCAAATCCCGGAGATTAGCTTTGCTTTGTCCCTTCCGTAAACACTGTGTGCATAGAAAGCAAAAAAAGTTTTATTTACCAAATCTAAAAACCTGTCTCCATATTTTAGATAAAGAAGCTAGACTCACCATTTCCCCAGGCCTTTGGCTTTAATTATTGGTTGAAGAAACAAAAATAATCTGGTTGAAAAATTAATTATTATATGTTTTCAAAAGTTACAGTGAATGTCCTGGGCAAGAAAGGCCTGATGAGATACACTAAATGTACGAAGTAGAACCAAGTCTCCACACTGAAGAATAACTGTTAGTCACACAAGAGTGATTTTACATGTATATTGTCAACCAGTAGCTGGTTTTAGGCTCAAGCAAACCTCCTTGAAATGGAGAACCTCACAGTCCTCCAGTCCAGCCTGCTAAGGTTTCCCATCCTCTTTCCCGAGACCCTTTTCTCTCATATGTGAACAGAAAAGCTCTCAGTGTTCTGTGGTTGACAGGTTCCTCTAATCTGAGGAACTGCTACCCTGAGGAATTCCTATGCTGAGAAATTATCCGATAGGTTACCTACCACTACCCATTTCAGTTTCATAGAGAGAATTAATTAGTCACTTTTCATTTCTTCTCTGTCTGGTAGGGGTGGAGTAATTAAAGTAATCGTTTCCTGTACTCATTCTTTTTGGGGTGTTTTTTCCCCTCATCAGGTGTATTATGAAACAATAATCCAACTTGTCTCCCAAACACACTGCCGCTGCCAGGCTGCAGCATGGGTCTCTACCATGATGCTATCTAGTGTTTGGATAAAGGATCGGTCATATACAATCAGCCATTTGTCAAGTAGTATTTCAAAGAATTTTGCGGGAGCCATTTCTTCTGGGCACAAGAGAGTGACCCATGTAACTTTTAGATGAGGGTGCAAATGCATGGTGCTTTTCACTGTATGTTGTGACCAGTGTGGGAATTACCAGTCATTATATCTACTTTCTTTTTGCCCAACTACCAAAACTGATCTGCTTTATTGACTAACACCGTTGTATGAATACTGAGACTCTGGAAGGAAAGAATTCCAGAAGCACCCTGACAGAGACAGAGAGTCCTTGTATAACTACTTAAGAAGTTAACTTAAGTAGGACTTAATATATCCCCAACCTCGACCTTGCTTTCCCCCTATCAAAAACAAAACTCTGCCGTGAGATGCAGGAGGGTTCGATAGTCCATCTGAAAGGCTGAGCTCATCTTGGGCTTAGCAGCCACTAGTGTTTGTACAAGAAGCTTTAAGTATCTACTTAAATTGGACTACGAGAAATGAGTGTCAGCCAACCACCCCGTGAAAGAAGCACCTGCATTGGTTTAGATGTATGCACTCAAACTGGCTGATGTGTTTATGGAAATAATGTCAGGTGTTTTTTTCTAACTGAATTTACCCAAAACAGTTTCCTTTTGTAAAGTATTTGCTGAATATTGTTCTGCACATCTGCAGAAACGTTGTTTCTATTCTTTGACAGATGAACATGCTGCTAAGTAGAAATCTTTAAGTGTGAATACTCTCATGTAAAATTCACTGTTAATTTTCCACCAGTGTTTTGCAATGTTTGCTTAAAAAATAAATTAGCCCAAAGCAGTATTTTAATAGTAATTGGATCCAGAAAAGAATTTGTGAAAAGTGTTACAAAAGGAATAAAAATAAAGTCAAAACAAAGCATTAGCATGTGAACAGTGTGAAGAAGTTTTCTAGTTCACCTACCTTCACTCTCTTATAAACTGTATATTCCAGGCAGTGCCTACATTTGTTCAAATACTTCATAAATTCTGGGTATTTTTTCTCTGACAATGATTTAAGCAAATTAGTTTATTTCTTTACACTGAACCCAATTTAACAAATCATACTTCCTAATGAGTTAATTCACTGGCAGCAAACATTCCCGGTTTCTTACCATTTGTTCACATTTGAAGCTCATTTGGATATCAAGACTCTGCAGCCCATGTTCAAAAGACATATATATAACAGGATCCACCACCAAATTTATAGCAGTGCACGTTCCCTTCCAGCAACCGGTCACCCTCAACCAAGTGCAACCGGTAGTAACAATCACACATAAAGCAGGCTATAATTTCCAGATTGAGACCAAAATCCGCTATTTCATTTGGGATTTAAGGAATAGTTTTTTGGGGTTTGTTTTTTTTTTTTTTTTTTTAGTTTATTTAGTCGGGTTTATTTGTTTGCTTCTCCTGTCCAAAACACCAGGCTAGGCACTCAAATGGAAAGTTCCATTTTATTCGGGTTAGGTAGCCTGGCTGAGAGCATGGGCTGTGTTTTCACTGTCATTGGCTTCTTTAGAAGCAGTACATCGAGTAAAATACTTCTATGCCTTCGCTGCCTTCCCAAAACTCCCTCTTCTGTGACCTCAAAGGCAAGTCACATTCTCCCAGCAAGGTTCAGATTTGCTATGCTGTAAACAGCAAAACAAAAGATCTGACCCCAAAGGTATGGAACAAAAGATCTGACCCCAAAGGTATGGAACAAAAGATATGACACCAAAAGTCCCAGAAACTAACAGGGCCAGGGTCACCCACGGCAGGAGAGGGCAACTCAAGTGTAGCTTCCAATATTTCCTTTCTTGCATGGGGCTAACCCTTGTGCTGAGCCTCCTGGTTGATTCCGCAGCAACGACGTGCCTGCAAATATTTCTCTTAAATCACAGAAGTTGGGCAACTGCCTACCATAAGAGAAACATGAGAGTCATCAGGTCTGGTGCATTAGTTTTAAAATACCCAGCCTGGGCAAAGGCATAGCAATGAAAAGCAGCTGTGTAGAGGAAGGAAAGGCAGTAGAGGAAGGAAAGGCAGTACAATTTCAGGTTTGCGTTATTTGCCAGATAAAACGGATTACACATTTGTCGAGTGTGAACGGACTACCTGCTTTTGCAAGGGCTCACTGACCATGGAATTAGTGGTCTGTAAAGAAGTTCCACTGTGACCACACCTGAATGAGCTTCCGTCCTCATTTGCTTTTCTTTCTTGCATCAAATAGGAATAAGCACTAGCCTAAACCAGACTTCTTTCTCAGGTTTCAGTTCTGTGTGCCTTTGACTACCACTGAACTAAACAAAGCAGAAAATGAGGTGCCTCAGCACCTTGCAGGATGCAAATGTTGACTATTTTTTCCTCTTTGCATGAGACAGGTACTTATAGCTGTTCCTCAGCCTGTCCTTTATTCCGTTTTTGTTTGGAAACTGTGTGTTAGGGTTATATCTTGGCCTAATACACAGGTAGGAATGTTTGTAAATCCTTGCTGGGAAAAAAAAAAAAAAAAGAATATATTACAGTATAAAAGCTCTGCTGTTAAAATGATGGCACTATACTTCTGGCAAAATAGTGGCTGCATCGTAGCGGCTGCATAATGATTTTCAGTCTGCCTCAGGAATGCAGAATGTGACAACATGATAAGAAGTGAGAGAAACTGGAATCTTCATTATAGCTTGCAACATTCTTTCCAAGTCCTAACTTAGCTACTGGAAATGTTTGCAAATTGCACTGCCTTTAAATGCCGCTATTTAAATCAATAACTTTAAAATTGCCGGCTTCCGCAGAAAAATGAATAGCGTGCAACTAAAATGAGTCAGTTCATTTTTATAACTTAAAAAGAGGTATAAGCTTGGGTTAAGGTTTGCCACTTGAAATGCTGAAAAGAATACAAACAGCACTCAAAAAACAAAGCACAAAAAAGTACAGAATTTCCTAAAAAAAAAAAAAAAAAAACCAAAAACCAGCTTTTTCTTGTGCTGTTGTCCTTGCTAAATACTACAGATGGCAGCTGGCAATGCTTTTAAGAAAACTCCTGTCTTGTCAGATAACCATTACATTTGTGTTTGTAGAGGAATTTTTGTAGATATTCACAACCTACTTTTTATTTTAGAGAAGCCCTTTTTGAACTGAATTCTACCTAATAACATCTGTTAAGAGGTTTTATTTGTGGGGAGATTGTGCTGTGTATATATATGAATGAATCCTTCTAATAGCTATTTGAATTAAATAAAATTCACATGTAATTTCTAAAATGTCCCATTCCTTTACAGATATAATCGTTTTTATTTCTTGCACTCAGAAAGAGTGTTTTTTTATCTGTTTACAGGCACTAAAGCTATCAGTGTGGTGAAAATTGAACTCTACTGGAGCTTCACTGAGCACGGTTTTTTCTATTTTTATTTCTGTCAGCCACAATGTGCGGCCATGAGTCTTTTTCATCTCTGAAAAACATACAAGTTTTCATTCAACTCTCATTCATCCCAACAAAACAACGTTTTTCTGCTTTGGACAATTAGATTATTGCAAGTCACTAATATTGTACACCCGAGGAGTATTTTTCTGAATTGTGTTTGTTTCACACATTTATGAAACATTTCTGAGCCTTCTGTAGTTTCATTGAGGAATGAAAAAAAAAAAGATATCACACTTCTTGTGGTTTGTCTTGTCTAGACCTCTAAAAATCTTTGTCCCCTTTGCAGCATGCAGCGCTCGGTTGGTTCCACAGGAGTTCATCTTGGAAGCAGAAGCAATGGCAAGGAAAAGTTTCTGTTTGTTGGCTATCACTGTTGAAGATCTTCATATCATAGAAAGGGGTTATAGATACGGGCAAAGAAAAGAGAGATTTTTCTTGTTGTTCATTTCAGTGTAGCCACTTTCAGTGGCTCTTAAAATATCCATGATTCCCACACAAAATGCAAACCATAGGAGGGGCCATTTTGTGATTGCTTCATCACATGAATTAGACAAAGAGTTAGCTTGTGTTAATTCTTCAAGCAATACACCATTATAATTAAATCAGCAGCCTTCATTTTTTGTAGGATTTTAAGCCTCCTTGTAGATTACAATTTGAAAACCACCATTTTCAAAGGCCAATTAAAACTGCGAAAATACAAGATTGCATTATTACATTTCACAGCAAAGAGCAAAGATAATACCACAGCGAACGTAAAACTGCTTCTTAAGATCTCAGAAGATCCGTTAAAAGCAAAGACCCAGTGCCTAAACACGTCTTCTCAAAAACACTTCTGCCTTCTGGCAAGGAAATTTCTGTCTGTAGCAGTAATGAAAGAATTGCATACATCATCCACCAGGTAGCAGGTGACTTCTGAATACTTTCTTTTTTTAATTTCATTTAAAGTCACGTATAACTTAATTTTATGCACAAATTTTGATTTATTCTTATAATCCAAGAAGAAAATCACACTGCAGGTTTTCCAAAAAGACTGAGTTCGTCTTTGTTAAAAAAGTATAGAATAGCCTTGGAATTCAAGACTGGTGATAGTTGCTTCTGTCTTCAGATACCTATTCATAAAACTTCAACTAAATCATCATATACAACTGGAAAACATCAAGGCCTATAATGCATCTCCCAGGTCAATATTTGATAACTTTAATATAGAATAATTTTCATAAAATCATAGAATCATAGAAACACAGAATCATAGAATCATAGAACAGTTTGGGTTGAAAAGGACTTTTAAAGGCCATCTAGTCCAACCCCCCTGCAGTGAGCAGGGACATCTTCAACTAGATCAGGTTGCTCAGAGCCCCGTCCAACCTGATCTTGAATGTTTCCAGGGATGGGGCATCAACCACCTCTCTGGGCAACCTGGGCCAGTGTCTCACCACCCTCACTGTAAAAAATTTCTTCCTTATATCTAATCTAAATCTCCCCTCTTTCAGTTTAAAACCATTACACCTATCGCTAGACTCCCTGATAAAGAGTCCCTCCCCAGCCTGTAGGGACCCTTTATGGACTGGAAGGGGCTCTAAGGTCTCTCTGGGGCCTTCCCTTCTCCAGGCTGAACACTCCCAACTCTCTCAGCCTGTCCTCACAGCAGAGGGGCTCCAGCCCTCTGGATCATCTTCGTGGCCTTCCTCTGTACTTGCTCTAACAGGTCCATGTCCTTCTTATGTTGGGGGTGCCACAGCTGGACACAGTACTCCAGATGGGGTCTCACCAGAGCAGAGTAGAGGGGGAGAATCACCTCCCTTGACCCAAGCAGTAGGTGCAGTTCTCATTAGGCTGAGCAGTTATGCGATGCTGATTTATCAACCAACGTCAGACAAAGAAATGCTGACTCTCATTTTCTATTTGGTTATCTTTTACTTCCTGCCCTCAGCAACCTATTACAAATTCACAATGAAACAAACCGGTGGTGACATTTGGCTCACATCTCTGTGTGATGATTCATCACAACTCAACGGAAACGATTCACAGGCATAGCTCCCGGAAAGGGTTATCAAAGCTCCTGCTGTGGAAGCTGTGGGGTCTATAACATCCCTGAGGCTGCACGGCCATTATCTGAGCAATGCAACCTACTGCAAACCGCCGACAGGTTTGCCTTCCCTCCGGACCCCTCTTGTCTGCCTGCGGCTTGGCCTTCCTCTCTGCACTGCTTCCAGTCCTGACCTGACTTCAGTCCTGCTCGCACATGTCTTAGCTCTTGCTTCTGCCACACATCCGCTGGGAAAGCTGGACAAACAACACATCCAAACAGATTTACTGCTGATCTTCTCAGTAGCTCTTTTATCCCAAAGTCTTGGAGGCTTTGATAGTCTGTATCCCAAAACACAGCTCAGCCAGACACATAGTATTTGCACTTATTCTTTAAATTGATTCACAGGGACAACATCATGGGTGTGAAATTTCCCCTTAAGAAAGAGCAGTTTTCACTTGTATTATTTTTGAATGCTATCAGCCATTCAAGGAATGCCATTAGCTAAGCTTAAAAACAGACAAGATGGCAGAATGTTGATCTCTCTGTGATAGAATTCCACAGACTAGTTAAATTATTACAGTAGTAGACCTTTCTCTTATACCACTTTTTTCTGCTAGAAGCTGATTCAGAACTTCTGGCGTGTGGGAAGTGATCATGATCTTATAAATGTGTGTGAATCTCCACGGCATGTAACATGCTGTTGTTGAGTGCTACAGACTCATGAAAAGCAGATGTTACCAATCAGTCTTGGAAGCTTGACTCACAAATACCCTAATATTCTATCAAAATTAATGACAGTTTGAAACAGATTATTTCGCAGTGCTAGTGTGCTGCAAAAAAGCGCACTAGCCTCAAAGGCTTTCTTTCCTCCCATTTCATCTGCCTTAGTCCTGCGCTTACTCCCTTTCTTTCTCTTCTTTTCAATTTTTTTTTTTTTTTTTGCAAAACACATTTTCTTTGTCTTCAAATTGTTCTTTTTTCGCGTCTGTCCCAATTTTCGCCTTCCCTCTTTAGTCCTTCCTCTTCACAACAAACACCGTCACAGGTAGTCCCTGTTCTCAATACCTTTCATCTGACTGATACGATAAACCTGAAAAAAGGAAGTGAGTATGACACACAAACAGACCAGCCAACACACTATTAATTTCATCTTGGTTCGTATGTATATATGCGTTATTTTGTAAGAACTGAGGTTTACATAAGAGCAAATAACCTAAGTAGAAAGAAATGTGAACGAATGGAAGCGGACAGAGAAGGCAAGGAGAGAAGTGAGAGGTGTAAGGAGGGGAACAGGGTAGGACAAATTACCGGTCACTCCGTGACCAGCCAAAATAACAAAAAGACCAGCCAATACTGATACATTTCCACTCAGGCATAGCACTATGTCATTTGGTGTAGGAAATCCACCATTCAGTCAAACAAAATCCTTTATGTACATAAGCACTTTCCTTCTTGGCTTGAGAGATTACACAAAACCCACACAAGCTGGTGACAGAATACTTAAACAGCAGCAGCCTGGGAGCAGGGGTGTTAAAACTCTTCCCTAGTACAAACTGCATCTTGCCAAGCAACGCCAAGGGGAGGCAGCACAGTTTTGAGACCTGGTATCACCTCTCAAGGGTGTTTCCCTCCACCCTTGGCCTTGGAATTGGTGCTTCCGCTTGATCCCCCTTTTGTTTTAGGGTTGGTTTCTTAGACCCCTGTCCTAATGACTCTAGCTGTTTAGGTAACACAAAAAGATGTTGCCCTTGGTAGCAATCTGGAGAAGTATGGGAGAATCTGAGAGATTTGTTCCATCTGTCCCATTCCCCCTCTCAGCAGAGTGGGTTTACTGGCAGCGAGCCATTACCTGGCCATTGCCAATCCCAGATAAGACTGCGACTTAAAGACAGATGCTTTCCCCTTTCTCAAATCCTGCATCAGCCTTTGGCTGGGCCCAAGCGGCTGGCTTTCTGACTTTAATACTACTTAAAAGACATCTGTTTTCTAAGGCTTATCTGGTTCAGTAGCAGTTTTGTTGGTTTTTTTATTGATAGCAAGTAAAGCTCCTTGGGACACGTTGCATGAATGGTGTGAAATAGCAAATTTGTATTTGCAACTGCTGTTTACCTATGTGCAGAGATCAATATCTGTTGTATTTTTCCCTCTTAATTCACAAAATATGAGTTTAGAATGTAATCTTTTTCTATCTACTCCTCATAACAAATCGATGTTTCTGTGTAATACCTGTCTCCTTAATTCAGACTTAAAATCTTTGGCTTTGTAGGCTTTTTTTTCCTTCCAGTCAAATAGATAAAATGCCAAAGTTGTTATATTAGGAGGATGTAACATGGATTGGAACAGCAATCTAGGCTTTTCTTTGGATGATTTAACTATCTTTTTCTGTAATAAGCGAATCAAATCCCATATAGTCAATGGCAAGCTGGATTTAAATTCTAAAGCAATGACTAATCCAACAGAAAATTTGCAACTATCTCCAACTTTCAGGGGAAAACTAAACCTGTTATCAAGACACTAGAAAGTTACTGAGACATTCTTTAAAGCCTAGTGACAGCCTAATAATTTATTTGAGCTTCAGATCAGAACATTGTTATACCTTGAAGAGATACCAAATCATCTGTGATTTATGTAATTTTTAAGATTTTTTTTAAGACTACCATAATTAACTTTTTGGCTATCGTATTTATACATGGTATTTCCTTGTTAAATGCGTACTGTCAATGGGTGTGGAAAAATAAAACTTTTAGGAAGGATGAGATAAGAAGAGGTAGTAAAAGGCCTCTTGAGGATGGCAAATGTGCAATAACTTACAGAAACCACTGCTACTGTGTCTCTCTAGGACCCAGACCCACATGACGGGCCCATAAAAGGTGGCTCAGGGGAGACCTTATCGGTCCCTACAACTCTTTGAAAGGAGGGTGTAGAGAGGTGGGGGTCGGTCTCCTCACAAAGAACAGGCGATAAGACAAGTGGAAACGGCCTCAAGTTGCACCAGGGGAGGTTTAGATTGGATATCAGGAAAAATTTCTACACTGAAAGGGTTATCAAATATTGGAACAGGCTGCGCAGGGAAGTGGTGGAATCACCATCCCTGGGGATATTTAAAAGACAGGTAGACGTAGTGCTGAGGGACAAGGTTTGGTGATGGTTTTGGCAGAGTTAGGTTGATGGTTGGACTCGATGACCTGAAAGGTCCCTTCCAACCTAGAAAATTCTATGATTCTATAGTTCTGTGATTTAGATTCTCCAGTACTTTCTACAGAAAATTTGTAACTCCTAAAGAACAGAGGCCACAAATGCAAACATGGGTCAGTGATCCTGAAGTTAAACCACCAACAATCTGTGCTGATTAATAATTCCACAAATGACAGTAGATATACAACTTACTTTGCTTAGTCTTTCGGGGACACTTTGGGTGCTATTCCTCTCACCTAACTTCAGACATTTAAAAATGAGCTGTCTAGATTCCTTCCTTATGGAAATGAGTAGATGAGGAGGCATCAGTCTCTCTCCAATGACAAAAAAAATGACACTGACTACACGCTTATTCAAGCAAATAAAATTATTTGAGATGAATCTCACTACTAATATCTACTACTAGATTCTACTATAACTACTAGATCACAAGTATAGAATACATATATAAATCTTACCCACTTGATGGATAAATTTCCCATAACTGAGTTGCAAAATAAATGGCCCCGCTGTAAGCCAGCAAAAAGACCTCCTTGATTAAGTCACCTTTCTCCAGGGAATTTTCTTCTTATAAAATTTGAGCAGCACGATGTGATGCCTTTCCCAGAACGGCTGCTTCCTCTAGTTGACACAAGGGTGTTTATAATAGAGAAGAAATATTTCAAGAGGGGTCAAGAAAACTGCAAAAATATATTCCCTCTGCGCACGTGTGTGTTGTTTGCTTAGCACGTTTTTTGTTTGTTTCTTTTTTTCAAACAGGCTTGTTGAAGATGGCTGCAATTTTCTGAGCTTCATGATCAGTAAAAAAATTGTATATAATTACATGGCGGAAGCAAAGCACGGTTTCAGTTGATTTAATTTATTATGTCCATCTTAATCCTATTTCATCCATTCAGTTTTATCACATTCCTGTCTCTGCTGCTGTCTGTTATCACTCCAGCCCTGAACCTCCCACTGTCTGGCTATAACCACTGTAACCTTTTTATTTCTGGTACTTAGCTGATCCTATCCTAAAAGCCTTTTATCCCCCACTGAATGTAATCTGACCACTTAACTTCCTTTACTCCATTCTTTCCTTTCACAAGGATATTGAACCTCTTGTGTTTTCCTCTTCACTTTTACTATACGCTTCTTATTTTGTGTGGACTGAAAGAGCCCTCAAGGCAGACCATAATCAGTAATCGTATGTACCATTTCCAGTGTTTGCTTTAGATGTGATATTTATCTTATAACTAATATATTGACATTTATTCTTTGGGTTTTATTCACAGGTTTTTCTGCCTTCTTATGGAGACAGTTGGCTTCATGACAGAATAGTAACTTGCCTTGTCACTGTAGTGTCACAGAGGATTCAATATCAAGACCTTCCGGGAAGAAGCTTTCAGAGCAGGCTGAATCTGATGTCATGTACACTTTGATAGGTCACAGATGACTTCATTTAACCTGATAGAATTATGCTGCTAGATAGCAAGTTCAAAATGAGACAGTGCTACAGCCTCCTGAATAAGTCATGCTATGTGCACGCTATCACAAAACCTTTCTCCTTCTCACCTACAACCTTCAGAATGCCAGGGAGAAAAAATGAAAAGCAAGCATAGGTAGTGAAGTATGTACCCTTACTACGGTCAGGAAAGAATGGGAAAATAGCGAGCTGGCCATCTCTCCCATACAAAAAATCCACCAAACATAAAGGAACTGTGGTGGGTTGACACTGGCTGGACACCAGGTGCCCACCAAAGCCACTCTATCACGCCCCTCCTCAGCTGGACAGGGGAGAGAAAATACAATGAAAGTTTCGTGGGTCAAGATAAGGACAAGGAGATCACTCAACAATTGCCATCACAGGCAAAACAGGTTTGACTTGGGGAAATTAGTTTAATTTATTACTAATCGAATCAGAGTAGGACAATGAGAAATAAAAACCCTAACTCTTAAAACACCTTTCCCCCACCTCTCCCTTCTTCCCAGGCTCAGCTTCAGTCCCAATTTCTCTACCTCCTCCCCCCGAGCGGCGCAGGGGGAGAGGGAATGGGTCAGTTCATCACACGTTATCTCTGCCGCTTCTTCCTCCTCAGGGGGAGGACACCTCACACTCTTCCCCTGCTCCAGCGTGGGCTCCCTCCCACAGGAGACAGTCCTCCATGAACTTCTCCAAAATGAATCCTTCCCACAGGCTGCAGTTCTTCACTAACTGCTCCAGCGTGGGTTCCTTCCATGGAGTGCAGTCCATCAGGAACAGACTGCTCCAGTATGGGTCACCCATGGGATCACAAGTCCTGCCAGCAAACCTGCTCCAGCATGGGCTCCTCTCTCCATGGATCCACAGGTCCTGCCAGGACCCTGCTCCAGCACAAGTTCTCCATGGGGTTACAGCCTTCTTCGGGCATCCACCTGCTTCGGCGCGGGGTCCTCCATGGGCTGCAGATGGACAACTGCTCCACCGTTAACCTCTACAGGCTGTAGGAGAACAACCTGCCTCATCGTGGTCTTCACCTTGGGCTGCAGGGGAACCTCTGCTCCAGCACCTGGAGCACCTCCTCCCCTCCTTCTTCACTGACCTCCGTGTCTGCAGAGTTCTTTCTCTCACACATTTTCACTCCTCTCCTCTGGTTGCTGTTGTTCCCCATCTTAACTATGTTATCCCCAAGGTGCTGCCACTGTCACTGATGGGCCTTGGCCAGCAGTGGGTCTGTCTTGGAGCCGGCTGGCATTGGCTCTATCAGACACGGGGGAAGGTTCTGGCAGATTCTTGCAGAAGCGACCCCTGTAGCTCCCCCGGCTGCCAAAACCTTCCCATACAAACTCAATAAAGGAACAAAGAAAGAGTTAATATTTCTTTGTTTGTTATCATTTGGAGAAAATGTGATTTGATTTTTACTGTTCTGGGATTAGAAATAAGGGTAATTTAAAAAAACATGAGTCATAATTCCACGTAAAACTTCAGCACACCTTCAGAAAACACAAGGCATTTTCTATGCATTTATTACAGTGTTCCTCAGTGAAATTCTCCCTCGGGAGTCTTCATTTTTGGAGGGAACACCGTTAAAATGATATTTCCATAAACCAAACAGAACTTTTCAGAGTTATTTGTCAGGAATTACCCAACCATCCTGATGTAACTTAAAAGGTTTGGAAAGTACTGAAATAAGTAATTCTAGAGATGTCTCCTTGGAAAGATTCAGACTCAGAAAATTATACACCTGAAGTTTTTAACCAGTGAAGTACCCTTCCCTCTCGTTTTAGGGAATTCTTTTAATCTGTCTTCTCTTCCTCAGTCTCATTCATTTGGTTCTGTGACTCTTTCAGGTGTATTAGTTACAACTTACTTTTCCTCTTCAAAGCACTGCACATTTTTTTCTCATTTCCCCATGTTTATTTTGGTACAGTCTGTAAATGGAAAGGGAAAAGGAATCTTTCTAAGGTAAGGTGGCATCTGACAAAGGGCAGACTACAATGGCAGGACCAGGACAACAACGTTATGAGGAATAGTCAAGTAACTCTCAAATGGTATAATTGTTAGATGTGATAAACTGAATAATCAAAAAAAAAAAAAAAAGGATATTGCAAATTAGGTAGAAATTAAGCTGAAAGAACATATGGTGGCTAATGGAAATAAGAAAGGTCAGCTAGGTCCAGATGGTTCACTTGATAAGCACCTCATAAACATGGATGTGCTGCTTCCTGCTCCAAGTAAGACCACAGTATAGATAACCTGCATAAATAAATTGAGCAATAGGTTGACCTGTGCAGTACAAATTCAGGTTGCTATGTTAGTTCATATTCCTAAAGCATGGAAAGGAGTTATTTTGAGGAAACTCAGTCAGTGAATTATGTAAATGTTAACTGTATGCAATAGCTATGAACAAAGAATATCACACAAGCTGTTATTTGCATGAAATCTCGATACCATAACATTGTCTTTAAGGTGTGAAGAAGAGCGTCTCAGGGCACTTAGTCAAATATTTTCACATTTTATACCAATTATCCATACATTTTAGGCACATATTCAAACACTCAGCTACTTGATCATTATAATTATTGTACATTCCATATCTCTGAAACACGCCAAATTCCTAATTGGAAGGAAGAAAATTATCTTGAGACATGCTCTAACAAAACAATGAAAAATAGCCTAGGAACAATGCCCTTTTTGTGCTGCCTACAATATCTTCCTGCTATGTATACAAAAGCACAATAAACTTTTAATCTGAAATAGAAGAAAAAACTTCCTGATACCTAGATACCTTAAAAGCCAAAGAGAAAACTTGCCGTGTAAAGTGCCTTTTTACACAACCGAATCCACTTCTACGTTTACTCTTATTCCACAACACAAACCAACTCTCTGTCCTTCAGTGCAGTAACCTCCTTGAAAACAAACTGGCAAAGGGTCAGAAGCAGCACAGGAGTGAGGCACCTGGACGGCAGTATAGTTTGGAAATCAAGTCCAAACAGCGCTCAAAAAAGAAAATCCTTGCTGCGCTGCCATCCAAAATACCAAGCTGACTCACATTTTAAAACTAAATTCCAGAGATGCCTACAGTTGACATAGCTGAGCAGTTCGCAATGCTTGGCTCACACCTTGCTTATACGGCTAGGTTAGGATCCAAAATTATGTCATTTCCTATGTATGTTCTCCAAGGAACTTGACTTGAGAGACATCATCAGAGCATATCTAATGCACATTCAGCTTTCAAGTTCGCCTCAAATGCAGCTGCAAGTACAATCTTTTAAACTTCATCATGAGGAGCTGTGAAATTCCAACACATCCCCTCCCTTAGCCAGTTTCAAAGGTGTGGGTGCTTTTTTCTTTTTTTTTTTTTTTATATTAATATGACTATAAAAGGAATAGGAAATGATGGAAAAAACACTACGCTGCCTAGGATAGTTTCTGAAGAAGCCTTCTTCCCAGAGCAGGTTTTAGAAATTATCCAGTCCTTTAAACAGTCAGTCTTTGCCGCCTCCAGATCATTCACTTTCTTAGTCTAGTGTCCAGACTACTAGGTTGCAGCATCCTGTTCCATCTCAGACCCATAATGTCCGGAAATTTTTTGAGTAAGTGGTGAGGTTTTGAATTCTTTGAGGCAATAAGGAAACATTAAACCAAGATTTGTCGGCCAAATGCTCTCCCTGTAAAACTGAAGTTCTTCTTACAACCGTATTTCTTTAAAATTCAGGCACTTGTCTTCAGGAGAGGCATCAGGTGTCTTGACTCAGGGACAGGATTAATAACTCAGTCACCCACCCAGTTGTTTAACGCTCAGCAGCTACACGTACAGCATGTTATTCTAAATGTCAATCTTACTTTACCCATGAATTGCCTAGGAACTTAGGTTTCTAATACAGAATTCTTGCCTGGGAAGAAGGCCATAAAAGTAATAGCACCAAGAAGTGCATTTATTTGAATTGGTCTTTTAATATTCATGACTTTGATCTTCCATTGTTTGCAAAATAATTTGCAATTCCCTCTCTTTGCTAGTGTTCATTTAGTGTTATTTTCTGGGTAACTAATTAGTTTTCTTTGTGCTGTTCTGAGAAACATGCCTGACTTCCTGCACCTTCAGCAGAAGATTGTATGGGTCATCCACAATGTACACAAGCATTTTCAGCATTATTACAATCTTACCAAGAATTTCTTTTATAAAAGAGGTTGTATATTGTCCCGGTGGTCATCCTGGAAGGAAAGAAGCTGTCTTAACTATAGTCTTCATCTGGAAACTGATACATTCATATTTGAATATAATTTATGTGACTTGTGGAAGTGGATACGTGCAATTTTGATAGTTCTGCAAATACAATTCTCCAATGCAAAACTGGAAAAAAAAACCTACATGCACCTACTACGGCTGGCAACTGAAATGGATACGGTGGCAATGAATTCAGTGGCTGAAGATCCTTCAGGCCTCTGTTGTGTTATCACAGCGAAGGGGTTACCACAATCAAGAGCATGCGAAAGCTATTCCCTCCAAACAGAAGCGCAAGGACCCCAGCCTTGGTGTGAATCGCCTTTTCCTCACTGTTCTGGAGTTTCTTAGCTCCATGTGCAACCAGATATAATAATAGTATTTTTGATCGGAATAATGATTATTTTGTTTATAGTAATATTTTTTAGCCCTCCTGAAGCAGAATAGAAGATTTTTTCCTATGCAAAAAGCTATTTTAGGCCTATCACAGTAATCCAAACACCACCTAATTAGATATTTTTCATTGCTTCTGTTTCCTGCTGTTCAAGCTACTGAGATAGCCTTTGCCACAGATGAAACCTTGAAATCTCATTGATAGTGGCACCACAACCGAAGCAGTGGGAGAGTCTAAACCCATGCGATGTTTGTTTACTTTACGGCTAAAGGGTATTTTGTTACACTTGTCAGCCTTTCCCGCTGGTGAGAACTAGACTGTATTCCATCTTCCGTGTCATCCTGTACGGAATAACTGTTACAAGTTTCCCAATATTTTTCATTGCAATGTTTCTGCAACCGTCAGTCTCCCGCTTCTGAACGAAAAGGCGATAAATCAGAAGGTGTCCTCCAAAAAAAAAAAGTGTGCTTCAAGCAGTTTAGGGAAGGTGGGAGAGGAGTTGAAATGCTGAAAGAAATGTACTGGAGCAACTAGAGCTGCTTTTGCATGTGAGATTTGAGTATAACTTGTTCTGCAGGGCTGCAGCTGAAGTGGAGGTCAGTCTACATCAAAGCCAAGTTGTAAGGCAGTACAATAAAAACTTATGAAAAGATGTGATTATGCCTCTGTATCTGACGTGCATCTGTCCCACCCTCAATTCTGCTGAAAATTCGTCTCCCAGAAACTTTTCTGTGAGCTTCCCGGGAACATTTTGTAGGAATTAAAGGCCTTCGTGTTTCACGGTTTTGCAAAGCTCCACCCAGAGCCATTTGAAATTCGTCAGTGCGTGGGAAGATGCCCGCCACAGTCTTGATCACTCTGAGTGATTCCAGGTTCTGCAGGGACCTATGGTCCCCTGCCTCAGACCTTAATTCTCCAGCTCAGCAAGGGAGAATCTGTCGCAAGTTACACAGTTGTGCTTTTTTTTTTTGCTAAGAATATATATGACTCCAATTCTTTCCTCTTAAACTGAAGCCAATCCATTCTTCAATGTATTCTCATGTGAATGAGTCACATTAATGATTCCCAGTTGTCCCTGGTCTGGGATACACATGAAACATGTAGTTAAAAAAAAAAAAAAAAAAAATCAGTAGCAAAACTTGGCTCAATTTCCACCCTGACATGCAAAGAAGGAGCAACGTAATTGAACCGATCACAATGTGGAAGTTTCATGCAGAATCACCAAATTATTGTACCGTGTAACTATAACATTAATTCCGCTTTTATTGTTGCCTGAATTGCTGAGTAAAAACATTTTTAATGCATCGGATGATGTTCCTGAGGTCATTACAAGTAAAAATCTCTTTCCCCTGTTGTACAGTGTGTGGCTGCCTATTGCTCATTTCACACTGCTTACGTGAAAGAAACACAAATCATACAACAGAAACAATGTAAACTGAAAGGAAACCGTTTTCCTTTAGTTTTTCTTCATTAGCATTTCACTTACTGTTAAAGAAGTTATTTCCTCTCTTCTCCGACTTGGATTCTTTTTCAGTTTCTTTTCCGAGTTTCTTTCCAAATTTTGAAAGAACCAGCCCAGATAACCCCGCAATAAGTAAAATTTCTGGATTTGTTTCTGTCTACATCATATACGACAGATATGGAAGACATATACAACAGACATGGAAGCCAATTTCCTCTGGCTTTGCTATGTGCCATTTCATAAGGCAAATTGCTTCTATCAAGAGGTGCTTCGTCAAGACATGTTTTAAAGGACTAAATTATCTTCTCATTGCTCAACAGGTATAACAGGATTCAAATTTCTTTCCAGAAGTAAAAGTTGTTCTCACATAATACTGCTTGTCAGGACCACGAACTGCTCAGTAGAAAAAAAGCTTCAGAAAAAAAGCTTCTTGATTAACATCACCATCTCAGGAACATAATACTATCACACCATCTCCAATTAGATTTTTAGCAAATTGAAACCGATAAAGTAAACAGACTGCATGACAGTGATTAGCAAAGCACTGAGCAGAATTTAGTCACTGAGTATTATGCACGTGAATCATTGAAGGTAAAACCTCAAAGACATTTAACCAGAAAAAGATTATGTTAAAGGTAAGTATGAATAACATGTCTTCACTGTATTTTGAGCAAGTGTGGAAACAAATAATAATATTCCTATATTACTGTTACTGACAACAAATCTGTTGTCACTGAATGTTTTTTTTTCTTTATATAATCTAAATATGAATGTAATTTAGTAAAAATAAATATTGTCGTTTTATTAAAAAAAGCCTTTTCCTTTGGAAAGTACAGCTAAGTTCTGCTGGTAATTAAATAGATTATTGCAAGCTATTGCATCATTAATCTCTGTATAACCATTTAAAGACTGCAGTTGCTTTAGTAACGTTTTCCCATGTTGTCTTGATGATTTACAGTAGTTCCATTTTCCTGAACACTCCCATCTACCACTCAGGTAAAGAGGGCAGCAATTTATACAAAGAATGCAAGACTGAACCTTGACCAAAAAAACCCCCACGTTCACTACACAGTGCATAAAATACTAATTGTACTTCATACCAGCATGCTCATTCCTAACTTGCGTTCAGCAGCAGAAATCCTGAGTGAACCTCAAGTGGTCCATTCCCAGTCTTCGCTGCGGGCCCTTACAGGCTTTCCTTTCCAGAGGTGAGGACAAGCTGAGCCCCCATTTTGTGCGGTCTGGAAGTTTCTGTGCTCAAGGAAGTGTCAGGGCTTCCAGCCAGGTGTTTCTGTCAAGCAATAATCAGAAAGTAGTAGGAGAAAATCCGTTGGGCAATGGTTCTTCTGCTCATTCATGAAGTGTGAAGGACGACGCTTCTCAAAGGACTTTTTCTTTTCTCCTAGACACAACTGCACAACCTTCTGGTGCTGAGCACTCTAAGAGAGTTGGACAGAAAACAAAAAATAATGAATGTGAACATCCTTTAAAATCTCAGTCCCTGCATTAAAACCCTGTTTGCTTCTCAGTTGGTCTCATAACGTACCATCTGCAGAAAAGTTTGCCACTGTTTCTTTCCTACTTTGCTTATTTAGAATTCCTCCTGAACTGTAAAAACATGACTTATGGGAAGGGGGGAAAAGGATTCCTTTCTTATTTCGTATAACTCTCATAGCTCATGCACCACTGTCTTGAAAACAGATACGGTGTAAGCAGCTGAATAGTACACCAGACGGTTTTCGGTTCCTGTGAAACTGAACGACACTTGACCTCAGAGTTAATTTTTCCATATTTCCACTGATGTTACAGATAGAAGACACACATGCAATTAAACTGCGGCCTGCGATCTACATCATCGGCCATTTCAAGTTTTGTAAATGGCTTTTGCTCTGCTGCTTTTAGTTCGTGTTTCTCAAAGTCTGTTTTGAGTAGGACAGTTCATATTTTTTCTGGGAGAAAGACAGACAGTAAGAAACGAAAACATTATTGGTGTCCTGGAAATATATTATTACTCATATTATTCTCTTTAAATTCAGTGTAAAATTTTCGGTGTATATATACACACACACATACTACGTCCTGAAAATTTTACACTGAATAAAAATATATATATACACTGATAATTTCTTACAAATATATTAGTGTTAAGAAATGAATGCATGGCTAAGAATAACGGTGGTGCTGTAGAAAATACTGAGCTGAATTAAAGTGCCACTAGACCAAATGTAGTCTGCATTTTTTACCTCTTCATTTCAGCTTTCAAAGTGTTTTGAGCACAAACACCACAGGCAGTAATATCTACCTTAAATGTCTTCATGGCACAGCTGGTTTCAGTGATACCTTCATTCATAAGTCTTAAGAAATCAAATGACAGCTTAAGTGCCTTGCAGAAATGCACGCTCCTCCCTGCATTGTCCTGCAGGTTGCTGGGGAAATCACAAAGCTCTGGAACAGCAATGCCAGTTGAAAGGGAAGGTTGTGACAAACGTTGTGTCCTGACACCGTGGAACAAGCCCTGTAGGCTACTTACAGCCCAACGCTCATCCTGGGTTTTACGCTGGAAGCCAGTGTAAAACTGCTATTGACTCCAATGAAAGCCATAAAAGCTTGTCTGCTTAAGACCGAAGAGCAGCATATTTGTTTAACTGGTTCAAAGGACTCTTCCAAATTCCTGGGAGCACCGGATGAGACAATATTTGTACACGTTAAGATGGAAAGCCTGATTCTCCACGGCCTTCCACTTGCGTATTCAGCAAAACTTGAGTGCAGCTTCTGTTTTGCCAAGTCCTTCACTTCACTTCAGCCAAGCTTTTGTCCTCTTAAAGCTTTCAGCCTGGTGAGGCAACTGGCCATCTGCCAAGGTCGCCTGGGTCACCTCACCTCTGAAGTTCACAGATCAACAGGTTTGGTGGGAATATTAGTGAACTTGTTAGGCTCATTTGTTAAACAACTTCTGAACAGATGTCTATTAATTAGTAGTTTATAATATTAAATTAGCATTGTTTATGCTAATGTGGTTTTTAAGCGATTGGTCCAGAGTGTCTTCAGGAATACTGGAGTGAGAATGATGGAAAGAAAATCATCCTAATCATAGGTTAATTTATAAACTCCCTTCAGGGAGACATATCTTTAGTTGAAACTTAGAGCAAGAAGCTGAGTTCCAGTTTTGCTCACTATGAACAAAGTTTATTTTTATTTCCAAAATAAAGCAAAATTAAATAAGATGCTTACAGACCTATTCAGTGGTGCTCCCCCTTTTCTAATGCAAAAGAAGATTTTTATTTTGAATAGGTATGTCACATCGTACCTAAGGCATTTCCAGTGTGAAAACTCATTTGGTATTTCTGAGTCATAACTGCTGGCTAATTTTTCTGGATCCTGTCTCTTTTGAATACCAGTCACACCAACACAAAGAACAGATTTTGGACTGCAAGTGAGTATACTGATACTGGACATTATGATCTTAGTGATATCAGCTGGCCATATCCTGAATTATACTTCAAAGTTCAATTAGCTTAACTTAAGGGGACAAAGTACAAACTTCATTACAGGCTACCTTTTATGAAATCTTCTGGGTAGAGTTGACTCTTGACCGCTGTTTGGAACAGCTAGTCATTATATTGCCTGCAAAAAGACCTACTGGCCACTGGAGTTTGGTAAGGTGTTCTGGCCTCCCCTGGCAAAATCCCTTTTTCTCATGGCTATTTTCCAGCCCAGACACAACAGTTGCGCATTCCCAATGGAAAAGGTTTATGAGGCTTTGAGAAAACAGTACACCAGCCTTGGGAATGGATAAATATTATTTTACAAGTAAATCAGAACCTATGATTGCCGTTCCTCCTTAAGCAAGGAGGAACATATTTTCTGAGTGTAATAAACAGTTAACAATGTAAGTACATGGGATTCACCTGTTTCACGTGTATTCTTCTAAATCCCTTAGTGGTGTATCTAATGAATATGAACATGAATATGATTTCACCGAAGAACAGTAATTTTGGCTTTGGCTTCAACAAGAAGATATTTGGATATACAGACAAATTTCCATGGAAAACCAATTAAGATCTAAGATAAGATATTTGTTTAACTCATACTTGCTGTAAGCGATGAGTGTATGGAGGGTAAGTTATCATGAGTCAAGGGGTGCACGATAGCATGCTAATTTGTGGAGACAGGTTCAATGTGTGACCTCAGTGACACTTAGGCCATACTATCTCATACCTCAGACCTTGTCTCAATCCAGGATCAGCCCTATCTCAGGCACCAGCGCTGCTGCCCTGCTACTTCTAAGTCATCTAAACCGGCTGTGGGTGCTGTGGACTCTGTGTCATACTACTGTGCACCGTCCTGTGTAGCAATTATTCCCAATGATGACAGAGAGGAGTCGGAGTCTTCTTTTTTTTTGTTGTGTTAAAACCTTTTTTTTTTTTTTTTTTTTTTTAACCCTAAGAATTTATTTTTCTCTTCATTCTTTTCATAGGAATTTCAGGAGATCATCACCACTTTCTGGTTCCTACACTGCACTTTCAATTATTGGGCTTGACATTATTTTTTCGAAAATGAAATCAAGAATTGCTTGCTTTCAGATGTTTTTTGATAGAAAAGGTGCCAATATTTGTAAACGCTTTGAGTACAAGGCTACGTGAACCCTGGGATAAATCTTCTACATGCCCTAGGTTATATAACCAATAGATTAAAAGTTATTCTCCAAAACTGAAAATTCTTTCTACACTTTCTCCCCGTGGACATAAACTCCTGTACCCAATAAACTAGTAACATTTTCTCTGTTTTCAAACCTGCAGATATGCATGGTGGATAGCATTAAGAAACTTGTACAAACTGTTACCAGATCAAATCCAGGGACTGAATCAAAACTGCCACCGCTTTTGACCATTGGATTAACTCTGATTCTAATGCACTTGAACCACTTCTACAGACAGTGTAGGTAGAGTGGGATTCTGTAGAAGGAGAAATATTTTTAAATGTAACAAATAAATTTATATAAAATGCCAATTTTCTCTGGAAATAGCTGGTTTCTTACCTCATCCTGCTTCTGCTTGTGAAAGTCTTGGATTTCCCTAGATTAAGTTAGGCAAAGTTTGAGGGCTTTGGGTGGAGGTAGTTGAAATCTGCACTAGCCAACAAGTCATGGTTACACTATTGTAACGTAAGCCATAGCCATACTGCCATACCTGGGCATCCTGCAAGTAGCATATGCTCTATTCGCAAGCCTTCCTCCTCCAAGTGTTTTTTAGGACACCCAAATAGCCTTTTTGTTTTCCACAAAAACGACCAGTGGGCTGGAACAATTCTTCTATGAGGATCTCATTCTTTGTTGGGTCATGAAGACATAATGAAAGCTTTGTTCATGGACACACACATAATTCTCCATTACTCAGAATATGTCTAAAAGCCAAGCATTGCCATGCTCGGTTGCCTAGGATTTACCTAGAAAGGACTTAATAGCATAGAATCATAGAATGTGTTGGGTTGGAAGGGACCTTTAAGGGCCATCTAGCCCAACCCCCTTGCAATGAGCAGGGACATCTTCCCCAAGGAAACCTCAATTGTGGCATAACACGCTGTCACATTGCCTGAAAGCTTGCTGTCCTGAACTAGCGCTCACAGTCAGAGGTGGGTTCGTAGGGCAGAACTCCACCACCTCTCAGGTAAATTCCATTCGATGTGGCGTAGATAAATGCATCTTCATTTCACAGCATCGCCATTTCCTGCAGAAAAGAGCACTTCGTCTATTTACAAAATCTGAACGAGACCAAGGAGTGAATCCATGAGATGTGGGTACATGTAAAACTGCCAGAGCGGAGTTGGATCATCTGGACGGTAACAATTCTGAATCTTCATATAACAGGGTAGGGGGCGTTAGAAGAGAGAGGGAAAAAGAGACATAAAGGGATTGCTTGTCTTTTTTCCCTTTTTTTTTTTTTTTTTTTTTTTTTTTTATGCATATGTTCTTTTGGTATGAAAGAGAAACAGAAAGAGAAGAATGTGTAAAACCAGATGTGGAACTACAAAGCCTCCCCACAGACTCCTTGAGAAGCAAGATGTACATAAAGAGCAGTCTGTGTGGCCATTAAAGCACAAACTGATTCAGAAAGAGGATATGAAAAAATGTTACAGTAAGCACATAATTCATGGCAAAAGCTGAGATGTATATAACTATCCCAGAGTAGCAGGGAATTAGTCTTTCTTGCATGATTAAATACAGCTAGTGTTTGCAAATATGAGGCAATGACTGCATGGCTGATCTAGAGCACACAAAGTTTGTCAGGAGAAGCAGTACGTCTCGTAGACAGATCTGATATAGCTGTAGCAGGGGAAGACAAGCTGGTAGGCTGACTTACAGCCTCAGCCCATAGCAGCCACAACTGCACTACCGCGACACTGCAGATATAAATAAGATCCTCCTTTCGTCTGCGAATCCCATTCAATCCTTTAGCACAGAATGATACGTGGTTCCTAACATTGGCCAAGGCAAATTGCAACATTAGCTCATCCTCATCGCTTCAATAGCGGTAGCCTCTCTAAGCAGCAAGGAGAGCTTCCTACCGTAGCTCTGAGTTACCTTCAGGAAAATGTCTCCTTCTCTTTTCTATAAGATTCTCAAGGGTTATAGATCTTTATCTGATGAATTTACAGTCTGAACTGTCATTTATTTTTTTCTGTAGTCCTGTTCTTACTTTCACATTTGCAGTAAAGCTGTGAATGCCCAATGCTTTTACCACTTTTGAATTGTCTAGTGGTGTTTTGATTAGTTACTTTCTCATACAGCGCTCCTGCAATTTCACATTCCATTCTTTTTCTTATTATTTTTCTTACAGTTTCTAACACTGAGGGATGTTGGCTTTTATTAGTGAGAGACACTTAAAACATACACATGAATTTTACAGTAAGTGGGAAGTGTGATTTATGCCTTTGTTTTGACTGTTCCCTTATTAACTGTGTACTATCTATCATTGTTTTTAATAAAGTGAAGGTTTTTTGTAAAGAAGTTGTGCTTTTTTGCTTCATCCTCTGTTGCCATGGTCTCCTCAGTCCTTACCATCTTCATCGACTTCTGTTCTGAAACCCCAGCCTGTTTCAGTATATGGCCTCAAAAGTTTTGGCTATTTTCTGGGTTTCATTGGCCAACATTTCAGACTTACCTCGTCTTATCAGCGTATATTGCTGAAAGCGGCTTCCCACTCACGCATACCACGGACCTCTCGTTGCATTGCACAGTTCCCAAGCGTCATTGTCATAGAAGCATGTGTTCTGCAACACAGTTCGTGTTAAATTGTTTCATGACTTCTTTCAAAGACGCGTACGTTCAACGCAACTGCAAGGCTGAGTTGGGTGGTCCCTGCTGCCTTGTGGCAGAGGCAAGAGGAAAACATCGTGTGTGATTTCAACACCGTTAAGTTGTTTATTGATAATGCAGAAGCGATGTGGCTGAATCAGCGTTATCTGTACGGCAAGAGGTTTCTGGTGTTAACTCTTCTGTTGCCTGTCACCATGCACAGATCACAGTCAGAGCAATCCCCTTTCCTGTCATCTCTTTTAACTGGAAATTCCTACAAAAGTCTGTAGAGGCTTTGTATCAAGGATGACAGCAGCATCTGTCTCTCGGGGAATACTTGTCTTTGCTTTTCCTCTAGATTTCAATGATACATAATAAAAATACAACAGAAATTATTTAGTGTGATAGCATCTTTGACTCAGACAGTCTTTATTTTCCAGACTAATTATACCACAGAACTTCACTCTCCTACTCAGACTGCTTCAAAGCTTCTCCAGCTGGGCATGTTCCTCACGCACAGCATCCGATGATATTACTGTCTCCAAATCAGTTGGTACTATCATTCGAATAACAGCTTCCTGATTCAAACCTAAAACCATAGCACTCTCATTAATTAGAGTAACAATTTGGAGGAGTTTTCTCTTGCACATTACAGCAGTACACGTGAATTAAAGCATCAACAAAACACAGTTGTGTTTAGAGTTCGGTAGTGACAGACGGGTGTTCATGGGCAGCTATTTCCTAACAAATGGCCAAACTCTTTTCTGCTTTACGTAGCGGAATTGCATACTATTTAAGCCAGAGCTAAACTTATCCAGAATTCCACCCAAGTATCTGAACTGTTTGCGGTGAAGACCCGAAGTTAATTTTCACTCGCTTACTCCCATGTAGCTCTGCTGAAGCCGATAGAGTTGCACAGGTCTGACGAGAATTTGGCTTCAGTTTTCCAAGCACATCTGTTCATTTCATGGCAGCCATTTCTTTGTGGGTTATGTTAGTTAGAACAGAGCCAGATGCTGATCCCTTTCTCAAAGCAACTCATTCTTTGAGTGATCCCACTGATGCAAGCACCTTTTTTTTTTTTTTGCTAAAGAAGGACCAGCCCATGCATGATAGTGAAACACTATAGGAAAATGATCTGTTACATTCTCTTTATCTGTTCTTTCCCCTTAGCCATCAAACACCCTGTTAGGTACAAAGAGTGTCACTTGGCACCAGTTAAGTGCTATTGAATCCTGAGGGAATGTAGGACACAGTTTACCTCTCTGGTAGGATAAATCCTGTTTATATTGCTAGATGCTCTTAAGCTGTACACTGGCAAGGCAGGCTTCACCATCTGCCAGGGATTTATAGAAAACCTGGCAGAAATGGACAAAGAGAAGATATTATTAACCAATATACCCCTTTATTTCTTCTCTTCCCTCCTTCCATAGACTCATAGCCACTAGGCCAGCACCATCCACCTGTGCTGGTCACTGCAGGAATACTGGCTCAGGAGGGGGCACAGGCGCCTTATACCACTAAGCAACTACCCCTCGTATATTTTTTATATGCTGAGGGCTCCATGCCTGTGCATCTGGTTTGGGACAACGCGTTCTCATTCGGCTGTTGATGGCTTTGAATCCAGTTGAGAAAACAGCTCATTTGGATTCTCCACAGCTTGTTTGTTTCTGCATCTAATTCATTACCTGATCACTTCTAATTAGAGCAGTTCCAATGGAAGAGTTGTTTTGCTCTGTGCAGTTAACACTTACTTCCCCCTGGTCAGGACACAGGACTTTTCCTGGTGGGGTGATCTGCAGAAGAATATTGCAAAATTTAGGTATGTTCGCAGATCAGAAGGGAAAGGTTAATGTCAAAAACTTAAAGGACAACATTCATGTTTTCTGCTACAGGAGGTTTCACAGTAGTCAAAATATTTTAGTTTTATATTATTTTTTCTGGTATTGTTAGCACTTTCCATTCCCAGCATTTATTTTCCAAAATACACGGTTTGCTGTAATGATAATATACTTCTTTTTTTTCTTTCTTTTTTTTTTTTTATTCTGATCTTCTTCTATAATAATCACAGACAAATTTGCCTACAGATTCATGGGCTTTGGACTCTCGATACTTCTTACTGAGAAATTGTTCTTTTTTGCCTTACAACAAAATTATAGGGAAAAAAAGAAAGGTACTGTCACTTCACTTAAGAAAAATTGTACGATGTGGCGAACAAATGCACAGAGTTTGAGACATTATCATCGTTTTCCTAAAGCTATATGCTGTTTGTACAGGGACTGTTGCTGTTGTCATGGGTGGAGACCAACAGCACAGAGGAAAGAATGCTGCTGGTTGAGAAACGATTACTTGAAAGCATAAACAGAAATGTGCACACAACCAGGAGGCAAGATGAGGCACTATTTTTGGTTTAAAAAAAAAAAAATTAAAATAAAAGTGTTTGAGTTCCACCATGTAATAATAATTACATTTAAAGCACCTCTGTAGGCTACCGGCTTTGAAGTGTGCAAAAATAAAAGTAATAAGTGATAAGTGTTTGCGAGTGTTCAGTATGTAATGGCCAGAAGAGACAACTCAGCACAGTTTGATACTAATTAAGGACTTATTATCTCTCTTTCAGCTCCGTGTCCAGTTGTACAGTAAAATTACACATTTTGACACATTTTTTTTTGCTACTTGTATCCTTGAGCGTAACAAGTGAATGCCACTGTACCTCAGTAATTTAGGTGTCATTATACAATTAGCTGAAGTGCTTGCTCGCATAATTGCAAATCAGCTGTGTGGTTTTGAGTTGCATGTTGCACTTGTAACTGATTTGTAATATAGCCAAGACGAGAGACGGTGTCTCAGTTCTCTGCTCTTCTCCTATTAGCTCTGCAACAAAATTAGACTTATAAGAAATAGTAGAATGTCATTAGGCAGCTTAATTAATCAAATTTACTTAAAGTATCTGAAGCATTATTCATCTAGCAGATGTACTGTGTGGATTAAAATGACTCTAACTTCATAACTTCCAGCTTGTGCCTCATACCTTTCTGTTAGCTTGGCTCAGCTTTGAACTGAAAGATTTGAATTAAACGCAGAGATTTGAACTCAAGTCAGGTACAGTGTTTTCTCTAAATCAGCTGTCTTCTGGCTGTCTCTGGGCAAGAGGATTCTCTTTTTCTGGGCTTGCTACCATGAGACTCCTTTGACTATGTTACATCTACTCTTGGAAGTTTAGTCTCAGGTCCAACGACCCACCTGTTGGACCTCTTTCTATCCCTTATTTTCAGGATACAGTAGGATTTCAAGCTAAACTCCCATCTCATAAGTCCCCAGAGCTCCGCTGAAGTTAATGGAGCAACATCAACTTGCATGAGCTGGTGGCCTTGGTGGCCTGGTTCTCTGTAAATAGGAAAGCTGGTTCTCAGTATTTGTGTCCCGTGTGCTGTGCCTGGTCTGTCGTACCTGGCATCGTGTCCCCACAGTCAGCTCAGGGGGGCCAGGATCAGCTCTTAGCCTTGTCTCAGACATACGCCAACCCCTGAGAGAAGGATCAGCCAGCCACATTCACCTTGTTGCTAAACAACAAGGTGATCCTTATTCTCAGATGTTACGGAATCACGGAATTTTTCAGAGTTGGAAGGGACCTCTAGAGATCATCTAGTCCAACTCTCCTGCTAAAGCAGGATTGCCCAGAGCACATCACTCAGGACTGCATCCAGGCGGGTCTGGAAAGTCTCCAGAGAAGGGGACTCCACAACCTCCCTGGGCAGCTGTTCCAGTGCTCTGTCACCCTCACCGTAAAGAAGTTTTTTCTCATATTTGATCATTTTTTAGTGACAAACCTTCCCTGCCAAGGGCAGGTGTACAACCTGACAGTATATAATGTACGTGAGTTTGTTGCTCAAATCACAGAATGAATGTGAGTAGATCCAGCTATTTGTTCGAGCTGCTGGGACTTTCACCCATGAAAGCCTCTGGTTCTGTACCCAGCACATCGACAGTGTTAGAAGCTGTCTCAAATGCAAAAAAAAAAAAAAAAGAAGTGAGAGGTGGAGCTCGAAGGTTTGAGGATCAGCGTCAAAAAGCTCCCACGCAGAGGCCTGCCCACAGCAGCAAGCAATCCATTCTTGCGCAATGGTGTTGGACGCTGCCAGGGCTTCGGGGTGAGATTGTCTTCAGTTCCAACGCATTTCCCTCAGCCTTCCAGACTAAATGCCAAGTCTTGAGACAAGAGCAGGCAGGTGATTACATTATGTGCAGGTGATTATACAACAAGTGCACTCAAACTTACGTCCTCCCTCGACAAGTTTTGCTCGGTAGCTGGGTAGCGTGCACTGCATATCACCCCTGCCTCTACTTTTCTCAAAATAAAAACGTTCTCTACAAACTATACCAGCTGCCACATCCTTTTGGCTCATACTAGCTCATTTGTGAGCCAGCCAAGCAAGACACAGAGCTAGACCAATATCAGCGTACTGTGTGATAAGCACACTGTTTTGCAGGAAACTCCTACTTACATCGAGGTATGCAGTGTTCATGCTTTTAAGTTCCAGTCTTCAATGAAAACCAACAAGAATTAGCTACCAGAAAAAAACCTGATTATTTTTAGCATATTCATGCTTATATTCCATGTAATCTGACTACTTGACAATACGCCGGTACCATTGCTTGGTATATCTGAAAACTGTATGTGATTTTTTTGCTTCTTACCTTTACTTCTACCTATTTTCTTTTCAATACTACACACTCCTTTGTTTCTTTATTAAATGGGTGAGGACAAAAACTGACACAGGGCAATTTATGGAGGCTATTCTACAAGCTGGTGAATCGTATCTGTATGGTGCCTCTTTTTTTCTCAAAAGTTTCAAGAGAATTTACCCTCTTGGAGTCTTCCATAGAGGGGTTAAGATATGAGTTTCTTCCTCCTCTTCTTTCAAATTCATGTAGAATTAGTTACACCTGTCCCTGCTATAAACCTGGCAAGAGAATTTCTGCCGGACAATTCTCCTAAACATTCTCTGGTTTTATTTTCCCTTTTTGAAATCAAATGAAGTAGTGGCAACATGCTCCTTCCTGTCTTTTATTTTTTCAGAATTTCTCATCTAGTGTTCTTGATTCCTAAATAATGAAGCAATAGATTTCAGTTTCAGAAAATGTTGTTTCTTTGGGAGGAAAACAAGTTGTTCTCTTGAATTCAGAATAACCTGTGGGTGGCCCTGGATTCTCTCCAGCATCTACTGAAGATGAGATAAACCAGCCTGACCACTGTGAGAGGAAGAAAGTTGGTGAGAGGAAAATAGAAAAAAATCAGATTTTCAGATATAATTGCACCAGAAAAACTAAAGCTAAACTTTGCTATTGATCTTCTCCTTGGGTTCAGTAGCCCAAGACAGTAGATGTTCCCAATTCAATATTTCTTCTCTGCTATTAATTAAATAAAGACTTGAAAATAATAAAGCATTTCTCCTATCATTCAGCATTTTTTTAACTTTCTTCGTACAAATAGCCAGAATTATTTAATATTATTTGCTGTAATTTTGCTCCCGGTTTGGAAAAAGGCTGATTTTGACTGTGAACATTTGGTGCCTCACATTTAGATATTAAAAAATCAAAATCAGTTGTAGCTTAGGTCAAGCTATCTTTTATTTATCCTTTCCACAGTGTGCCCAAAGTCAACGGAGGAGAAAAATGTCCAGATAAATAGCTCTCACTTTGATCTATGTGTATTTTTGATGTCCTTACAGACAGAGCGTTTTTCAAATTAAAAATGGAACTTTTTCTATGCAGGCAGGTTATTATACAAGATGACCCTAAATGCATGAAAACACCACATCTTCTGCTAAAAAGTGAAAGACAAGGAAAAGTGAAATCTGGCAACAGAAATGTTACTATTAATTGTAATGAAGCCAGGGTTTCTTTCAAAGATTAAAACATTGGATATCCTGACTCCCAAAATATACTCCAGAACCACGTATTGCCACTGCTTCCCAAAATTTCAAACCAAATAAAATTGGGGTGTGGATATGTTCGAACAGGCACCTCATAATGTGCGAGTACTACAACAACGGGTCTATTCATTCCAGAGATCCTACTCGATATTTTGAATAATCCTGAAGCCAAGTTCCACATCATGGGCCAATTTCTTGCATGGGAACATACATCTGATGTCCCGAGTATTTGTAAATTTAAATCACTGGGATTGTGTCCCACAGTTTACTCCTTCTACACTCCGTCTACAGCCTTCTGCACAGAGGATGATGAAGACAGAAGGACTCATATGGTCACCCGACTCCTTACAAGCCTACAGCCACCAGGCTACTCTTCTCAGAGCCTGTCTGTCATTTTGAGAGAGACCCTTAACATTTACTAACCCTCCTGTCACGGCAAACTGGCTGCATGATCTGTCTTGTCAGGAGATAAAATGAGCACTGGGGAAAGGGATGTGTGGGGGGGAGGGAAGGAATACTAAGACTTAAAAGCCCCAGAAAGAGCTGCAAATGTAAATTAGGTCGCAGTTCTTTACAACACAGCTAGTACAAGCGTGATGAAAAGAATAAGCCTACGACTGCACTTCTCACTGCTGAATATACCATAATAATTCATTACTTACCAGTGGACTCCCAAATCCTGCAGAAATGATGGGCTCACAGGCAAATCTGGAGCCTTTGAGGAGTGGTTAAAGATGTCTGAATCAGACAAAATATGTTTAAAATCTCGTGCGGGCAGACCTCTCCCCACTGTACACCTTTAGAAGCCTAGGCATAAATTATTCCAACAAATGTCAGCTGTTGGAGACCATAGGGAATTTTTTTTTTTTTTGCAGTATTTTTATGAAATATTAAGTGTCACTTAGTGTAACTGTGTGATCTTGGTTGCTTAACTGACTTCAAGGGATTAGCTTCAGTTCAGGGATACTCTCTGGGATTGAGGAAAAGGCAGCCAATGGACTAATGTGTGGCACGCTACCAGCTCTAGGTTGGAAGGGTGAACTATCTGGGCTCAATGACACTTGAATAGATTTCTGTAGATAAATCAATCGTATTCTGCCTCGTGGGCTGGTAGCCAGCGTGTAAGGAAGGAACTTAATTACCTGAATAGACTGACTAGAGGATCATAAGACAATGGTATATGCAAGAGTTATAAAATAAAGTGTCTTTTACCCTCTGGATGTTTGAGCAGAAAAATAAAGGGATAATCGTCGTGTAGATGAGAATCTCTGGTTCTATGGTTTAGGGGAGAAACAGTGTATCGGGCAGAAAAGACTCCTAGAGGACTTTGACTCACTTCCTAAAAGCTGACCAATTTCCTGACAGACAAAACCATGCAGAATGATATGTTTATTATTTTGGCTACAACTGTTTTCTCTGCTATTTAAAGTAAAGAGTAATTGTGGTTAAAGTCTCTTAGAAAATCTGGATGTCTTCTTCCAACTAACAGAAGCCTTGGAGCGTGCATTGCAAATCCAGCACACTTAAAGACCCTGGGAGAGCATATTTGTGAGTTATTGTGGAGCCCAGGTATCCTCAGTAGTCCTGGGAATCGGGTGGGAAGTGAAATTCCGCGGACAGGGAGCCAATGTCCTGAGAGTTACTGCCTGCTCGAGACCCTCAATACCACATGGGTATAATACTTAAGGACCTCATGAGCATCTAGCCAGTGCTGTGGCATGACTGCAAATGCCTTTGTTGTTTCATTATCTTTAATTTAACTATTCCCATAGGGGTAACTGCCCTTACAAAATGCATTTGTGTATGTTTTCAAGTTGGATGTTAAAATACTTAAAAAAACCCCCACAAAACAAAACAAAAAGCGTTCATTCATTCATTCATTCCCAGCATCTAATGCTTTTTCCTACTTTGATTTTGAAAGCACGTAGGGAATGCCTATCAGCAAAACTTTCCTCAAAGCTGCATATTGTAAAGAAATGCATTTATCTGAGACAGGTCACAGAGGACCTTCACTGGTTGTGAAGTTCAGGTGTAGTTTTTTATTCATATCTAGTATTTCCTAAAGCTTTATAAGCATCTATACTGTATTTTACTTCATGCTGACATGGCGGCTGTATTAAGCTTTTTATTTGGATACACTGCTCTTGCTGATGTGTTACGAACCAGCAGGCTGGTGACAGAACTCAGAAAGGGCTGTTTGTAATAGGAACTTTACTTTTCCTATCGTACATTGTCATACACCATAGTGATACTTTACATCCAATATAACACATAATACTGCGGTATTGAATTCTTACAATTAATACTGCATTTCATCTTCATGGCATACCCCAAACGCATCATAGAGCGCAGCACATAACCGAGAGGCATACATCTACACTCTCACGTAACTCCACCATTGACTACAAACCCCATACTTAGAGAAAAGGATTGTGCATTAAGTAAAAAGTTATCAGAAATGTATAAATTAACTCACATACTTTTTTATGTATTTTTGTATTCATAACTGTGGTCAAGTTTTATTATATGCAGGTCAGAAGGCAGTTTGATAAATATAGAAACGGTACAGTTTATATTCTTCCACTGCAACTATGCAAAAATGTTATCAGGCAATTAATTTTTTCATTAAGCAGGCCCTAAATGTTCTTCCATTTTCCACTATCAATATAAAATATTCCTTTGGCAAGCGAAGGTAATTTCTTATTAGTTGTGCAAAAGCAAGCTCACCTGTTTATATTTACCTTTTCTTTAAGATTTTGGTTTTCACAATAAAAAATCACTTGGACTCTGTTAGAGAAACAAGGAGCATCTACCCAGTGTTGCATGGCCGTGAAAACACACACAAGAACCGAATCCAAAGGTGGTTAGTGAATGGAAGAGGAATCTGGAGCCCTACCGTGTGCTCGCCTTGTTCCTTAGGCTGCGAAAGTTCCTTGCGTCTGCGCACGCACACACACGTGCAGACACACGGGCACACTCCCATGCCCATGTGGACATATCTCGACTCTGTGGCGCCGTTGCTGGGTCACCCTGCGATTGTCACTAATCCTAAAGGTAAATTCCGAGCGTCGGTTGGAAGCAAGGTGTGCTCTTACCTTAACATCCCAGACAGGGATGGTAAGGCACGGAGGAATTATGATGTGCTACAAGGCTTGCCACCTGTGTTAGCACCAGGGCACAAACCAGGTCCCTGAGCCCCCAGAGCACAACGCATCTGTCCCACAAACCCATCTCGCCTTCACCACAATGGCCACTACTCTCTGGAGAGCTCGTCATGGAAAGGATGGGTTGCTGGCAAGACCAGGCCTATTCTGACCTCTCCTACAGGGACCACATCCAGTTTCAGTGGGAAGAAGCAGTTTTCCAAAACACTTTGGCTCTGTGCCAAGCTAACGGCAAAATCCCAGAACTTTAATTCTGCTCTGACCTTTCCAGAGCACACCTCGCAGCTGGTGGCTTCTTAGGAAAGGATGCTACGCATTTATGTAGCAGATGTCAGAGGCAGTACTATCGCTGACAAAATAGCGTTGCTAGAAAGACGATGAAAGCGTAAATAAGTAAGAGAAAGGATCTCTTAAGGGTCACCTCTTTCTCCAGTCCAAGATGGAGGACTTTCTAAGCACGCTGAATTTTAATTTTGTCCTTTGAGAACGTTTGGCTATCCCAGATAAAATAATTTGTAAATCAATTTAAAAATGCGATGGGGAGAAAAAGTACCAAGCAAACAAACAAAACACCCACAAAAAAAACCCTGCACTTGCACATTGTTAGTCATTAATCTTGATTATCCCGTAAGCTGCCTGCATTTTGCCCTGGCTCTGCAACATGATGGCCAGAGTCTTCCCTACCTGCAGAGAATGTACAGTGAGTGTAAAATAGCCATCGGCCACCCAGTCGTTGCCCTTTTCTTCCTGCTTTCTCTGTTAGCGCTACACCACAGATATTGATTTAATTAATGAAGTTATTATCATTATAAAAGAAAGAAAGTGATTAAAAATGCCAGCACTCATAGATGCTCATGGATCTTCCTGTATAGACCAGTGAACGATATCCTGATTTTTTTTTATAACGGGAGATAATCGCTTTTACAGCATAGTTCCTCCTTTATTGAAACATTATACTGTATCTTGTTTGTTCTGTGTTAATATGTGTTTCAGCGGCTTTCTTTTTGTAAGTTATTCTTGCACAAAGGAAGAACAGTGTTCAGGACTGTTTTGTATTTGTGAGCTAATTTACACCAGTGCCACAGAAAAGCTTCCATTTGTCCTGAATCTAATGCACTGGTCAGAGTACATACTTCAGGGAGTTTTTTTAGCCATATTTTTTCCTAAACACATACTTTAAAGCCATCATAATTTGTAATTAGATGAAATATAACGCGACATATAATTACTTTCTTTGCATCTGTTCATACATACACATTTCCTCATCAGTAGAGATTCCATTACTTGGCCTTTAAATGTGGAAGATTTTTAATTAGCAATGAAATGCTCTTTTTACTTCGCCTACTTTTAGTTGTCTTTTTCATATACCACTGTGCCTTCAGTTCTTCACAGCCACATCTTTTCCTTGGATTTTTGAGGCCTGTGATTTTCTGTGGTGGTGTCTAAGAAAGATAAATATTCCTTCAGGAAAAGATCATAAACATTGAAGCACGGTACAGAAAATGTCAAAAATTACAGGCATTTCTCTGTGTCTGAAATGATCTGTTGGCTTTCCTGCTTATAATAAATAAGAGCACGTGCTCCATTTCCGCACTCAGTGGGAAATAGGGCAGATCCCAGAGCACATTTTCTTTATGTTTAACCAAAACCTGGCATTTTAAAAAAGAGACAATTCCTTAAAGGCTTTATGTACCAGACACGAGGACCTTCACGTTATTCCCCATTACTGACAGCTTTTTTAACTTCCCTTGAAATACCAGACTTAAATAGGAAACTTTCAATGAAGCATGTGTGTTTTATTGCTCTCGCATTTGCTTGTGTACAATCACGTTAAAAGCTGAGAGAAGCATGAAAATCAGTGGCATCCATGACTTCTGTGCCAGTTGTGAGAGCATTCTAGCTCAAGCTAGAAGACTTTTTAAAAAGCCAACAGATGCCCTCTTTCTTTTATTCCTTCAGTGTTGCTCACAGTGTCCTCTATTAGGGGAGGAAATTGATTTTCTAGTTTATTAGCTATTCTGAAATTAAAAAAAAATAACACTGGCCCAGAACAAACGCGGAATGTCAACACTTTAAATTGCAAATTCAAAAAATTGCTATGGCACAAGAAAAAGGGTTGCTTGTTTTGATATCTAAGTATGGTTTTAGATTTTTAAATTAATTTAATTAACAGAAAAACTACTCAAATGAAAATTCCAAATATATGAATTTTTAAATGCCAAAGCTTAGTTTGTAAATGTTTTGGTATATTAAAAAAAGTGGTTCTGACATTAAGTGCCTTAGGGTTGCCAAATATGTAATTTATTTGACTTTTTTTGCTCCAGCTTATGTGATCTAACGTGTTCAACAAAGGCACCGTGGCCTATTAAGATATTTCGGTCCCCCAGCTGCTTTCTTGCAAAATAAAATGGGTTACAATATCGCAGCTCAGCTCATTTCTCCATCTCAAATCTTAGTTGAAAGTGTAACTGCAGGAGGCAGTAAGTGCTGACCGCTGCAAGGCACTTACTAAATCACTTAGAAATGGTGCAAATATTTCTGAACAGGAAGCACAAAACCAAATTTTATCGCCACAGTGAGATGTGGCTACCATTGAGTCACTTCTTTGCTGGAAGATGAGAAAGGAGTAGAAGCAGCTGAGAGAAGAAACTGGTAAAAAAATAGTAGATGAGCCCAACTACTCACTGCAGCAGCTGATGTGCTTCTAGATGCTTCTAGAAGCAACCATTTCTGCCGTCATCTCCTAACTGCCCGAAGCAGGGCATCGTGCCACGCCATCGCAGCATCAGCAGCCAGACGGGCTTTCCAGGACACTGCTGTAGACCAGAGTCATTTTGTTGCTGCCAACCCTCTCCCTTCGCAGGAAACCACACGCCTTGTTTTTAGAGCTGGCTGGGTGTTCGCTTCCACTCCCTCCGCTCAGAAGTGGGAATGTGTCACTGAGAGGTAGGTAGACAGATAGAAAACATTAATTTCTTAAAATAAAGCAGCTGTTTGCTTCCAAGCATAGGGCTCACTCACCTTATAAACTCACCGCTGTTTACAATTTCGTGACAAACGATGCCTGCCTGCGCGGCCCGCGTCTGCCGAAGCTGATGGCTCAGTTGCCAGGATTTCAGCTCTCCATCCCCCAGCAAATGTGCTTGGCTCCACATTCGCACCTTCACTTTTCGGTGTACGTTTATATTTGTTCCCACCTGTGGTGGAACTAGGTTTCACTGCAAAGGGCAACGGCTTCCATAAAGTGGGAATGTTTCTCAACTTGATTAATTATCTGTTCACTCACAGCCCTCTTCCAGATGGCCTCCAATCTGCAAGATCATGAACAACTTTGTCTTGCAACGTTAAGTATACTATAGCTAAGCAGGCAGTCTTCTTTCCCTGGCAATATCAGACCCAGATGTCTACTTTTCTGGCACATTTCCTTAATTGTTACATAGTGGTACCCATCCACACTAATGATGTATGTCAGGCACATGAAGCTGCAAGCTTCAGGGCATTTATCGCAGGAATTCTGAAACATTTTGTCTTGCCAGCCTCTTGGAATTAAATCATGACAATTGCATTTATGTAGAGAGTAAGGCACATCTCCAGTCTTTACCACTTTAATATTAACCGTTCTCTCTCTCCCTTCCCTTCCTGCTGCAGATGTTGCATTGACTCAGCAGAGATTGTCACATTTTCCTGATGTAGGCACATTCTATCTGGTTTATAGGTTCGTATGTTCAGACCTATGGATATCTACGTTGCTGTGATCCATATGCGTTATGAGCCCTAGTATATCATAATGGTGACATCCTCTTTTTTTTTTTAAAGATGAGATAAAGGAGCAGAGTGCCTAATCGGGAAGAAAATGGACATTTCCATCTGATTATATCCTCTGTCCCAACGAGGCTGCCAAATACATCCGTCCTTGTAAACCTTTTCTATTTCTAGTGCTGTTTGAACACTGGGAGGTATCAGAAATAATAAAGGTATGTGCTGGGCACAGATCCACGGGAAGCTCTTAAGGGCATGTAGACAATTGAAACTGATTCCTGTCCAGCAAAACCAAGGGTCTTTTATTAAGAAGTGTGTCTTCTGAAACATTTATTATTCTGTGCATGTTCTTAAATATTTAATTACACACACACAAAAAAAAATAATATATATATATATAAAGAGTTTAAAACAAGCAGAAAAACAAAGCACCTTTCTCCTACTACACATAAACCAGCTGCTTCTCCATCTGGTGCATTCTGCCCGCTTCTGCACAGCTCCAGCCACGCTTACCTGAGAGCTGATGTTACCGAGGTTCCTGAACACCTCTGTTTCTTATTGAGGACTTTATGCATATCTGTCTATGCTATACAATTGCCCATACAAAAGGCGACGTTGAACATGTATGTTTGTTAGCTGAGGAGTATATCTATTTTTTCCTATATGCACCAAACTCCAATACTGTGGTAAAAACTAAAACGCCTCCCCTCACCCCCAAACTCTCACAAATAGGTAATGGAAATAGGTTTTATCATTTTTATATTGTTTTATGTGTTTTCTACCTCCATATAACAATCTGATTTGATGTAAAAATTTCAGTTTCTTATAGAAAATAAATGCATCAGCTTGAAATATTTCCAGTCCTCCAAAACATTTAGTTGGAAGTGCTGTTGCAGTGGATCTGGGAACAGCAGCCATCCTCTTCTCCAGGGCATGTTCCCATTTGTTATAATGTGCTATTATTATGAACTCCCATGCAGCATCTTTTCATCAAAAAGGGCACACTTGTGCTGGGGGATATGTGGTCAACCCAACCTCATCAAGAGTTCCACTGTAACGTTTTTCTACTAAACATTTTAAAGAGGCCTTAGAATTGTCACCTCAGCATCAATGAATATTTGGCATGATTTTCTGAAGGAATATACAGACTGAAATCAGTCAGAACTGTGAATATTCAGCAGATTTGAAAAACTACAAGTTTTTTAACTGAATACCTTTAGAAAAAACATGACTTGCCGTTTAACCACATCTCCACTCTAATACATACTGAAATAACTAAAAACATCTTGCAGTGATTTCAGCAGTCTGACCTCTAATTGTTGACTGTGGATGCACATGTAGACATGCATAAGTATATCTGGACATTCAAATTCTTGAGTTTTAAAAAATACATATAAATCCAAACCAGTGTGTTATATCATTGATGATGCTAAGAATTTATTTTCCCATACATGTTTGGATTGGATTTATTGAAAGAAGGCAGACAGGACATACTATAATAATGTTAAGGCTTCCCTTCATATCTGCAGCTTAAGAGCTCCATAAAGAAAGACATTAAATCCAACTAAGGCTGAAGGGAATCCTTAAAAGGAAAACTTGAAAGAAAAAACAGCCAGAAACCTCAGCAGCTAATTGCTGTGCAGATTCCACGCAAGAAATAAAATGAAATACAGGAGGATAAATCAATGAGTCATCCTGTATAAATATGTATCGGTAGATTTTCTGTGGCAAAGGAATCCCTCGGTGAATGGCTAGGATTATTTTAAGAAAGAAAAGTTTAACACTGAGCATAAATGTAGGTTTGTGTTTATGAGTCTTTATCATACATACATGGAGATCTATAGGTATCCAAAGAAGTTGGGATGAAGAATATGTAGATACGCTATGAAAGTGCATAAACTCCCCAGCACATATTTACTGTTGCAGATTTTCATTTCACTTCCAAAATCTTCTTCATCCTTTTAGTACGCATTATCTAGCATTTCTTTTTTTCATATAAAGTGTTTGTTAGGAACATACACATACTTGCCCATAGCAACAGCTTGGTTTGGGTCCAGTGTCTAAGGAAAGTACACAGGAGTCAACAGAAGTTAAAAAACATGTGTTTTGTGGCATTTTGCTATTCTCCTATATGAAACAAAATTCACATGAATCTGCCCATGATCCCCTCCGGACAGATGGTAAAATCAACAATTAAACATGACTTCTTTTAGCTGTTTCTCTAATGATCCTTCATTGACTTTCCACACAAACTAGCTCTGTGCTCTCAGTCGTGAGGGAGACAAGCAAACTGTCTCCAAAGTTGGCTCAAATTTTTAATTCATATAGGAAAAGAACTGCCATAAGAACAGGATCATAAGAGGAGAGAAAACTAAAGCAAACAGGTGATGAAAACAATGTATATTTGCTCACTAGGACCTTGCTAGCCATAAGATCCTCCAACGCATAACATTGCATCCCCAAATGTTTTCTGAAAGTTAACATAGGAAACGTATCTCAGAAATCCACCCAGAAGTTATTTCCTTCCCACTTATCAATGTAAAGGATTTTTGCATCCCGGCTGAATTCTTTCTTATTCCATTACCTTTGTCTTCTCCAGGTTTAATCTTATCTCATTCTGTATGCATAGTTTTTACATTCATACTTCCTTTTCAAAAACCACCTTATTCTCCGAGGCTTGTCACAATGTTTTGAGAAATAAAGAAGCACAGAAGACTGAAACAAATATTTGCTTCTGAATACTGTATGATTCTAAAATTCTAGAACCTGAGGGATGATAACCTGATGAATGGGAAATCTGTTCTAAAAATATATATTTACTTTATAATTAATGAGAAAAAAAATCTAATGGCTAGTATTTATTTACCTTCACGGATGAAAATCAATGCATAGGCAAAGGAAGGGATTCAGAGTTTAAAAAAAAAAAACCAAACTGAAATCCTTAGATCACTTATTTAATTGTGTCTGAGTTTTCAAAATCCAAAACTCTTCCTAGAGATGCCTAGCTTGTCACTAGTGCAAAGTGAATTAATGGGTTTAGTTGTTTTATGGGTTTACCTGTATTAGAGATGCTGGATTTTTGGCAGTAACATAAAAACATCAAAATTCAAATGATCAGGATTCTTGGGATAATGAAGGGAGGCTTAAGATTCCAGCCTGTGACTCCCTTCCAGCCTAACAGTGAAATATTGAAGTTTTTCTATTTTAATTAATAATTTTTTGTTTGTATTTAATATAATAAATAGTAGACATCAACATCTAGTCATCCCCCTCTTTGTAATGAGGTGAAGTCTCTGCAACATGAAATGTCAAAGTCTTTTCTTAAGACTCCAGAGCTTAGTCTTCAATTACATGAAATCAGAATGAGAACCTCCAAGATTTTTTTGTGTTCCCATTAAAGAGAAGGATAGCATTGAGATGGGAGCAGAGTCAGAACACAAGGTATCTTTATCTCTGCTTGGGAACTTTTTTTCTCCATTTGGGCGCTGCTGACGTCCTCAAAATGATAGCTTTGTAACCCAGTGTGCAAAGGTGCAGCCCTTTCACAGCAGAACCACAGTGGGGAAGGTTTATGGGTCATAGTCCTTGATTGCATGTACTATTCATCAAGAGCGAATACTGCAACTACTTGCTCTGGAGGGCAGGAGAAAATGGAAAGTTAGTGTGTATCTTAAACAGGCCAAGAGGTGAGCAGTAAAATCTAATAGAGGTTAGCTGTTCTGTACCTGATCTTCTTGTAACTGCAATTAATTGGAAATTTTTCACTGTCTTGAACAGTACCAGCACTGGGCCCTGCAGTCTCTAAATAAACCTGCTGTGAAATGGAATCATAGAATAGGTTGGGTTGGAAGGGACCTTTAAAGGTCATCTGGTCCAACCTCCCCTGCAATAAGCAGGGACATCTTCAACTAGATCAGGTTGCTCAGAGCCCCGTCCAACCTGACCTTGAATGTTTCTAGAGATGGGGCATCTACCACCTCTCTGGGCAACCTGGGCCAGGGTTTCACCACCCTCAGTGTAAAAAATGTCTTCCTTGTATCTAGTCTGAATCTACCTTCTTTTAATTAAAAGCCATTACCCCTTGTCCTATCGCAACAGGCCCTGCTAGAAAGTTTGGCCCCATCTTTCCTGTAGGGCCCTTTTAAGTACTGGAGCCTTCTTTTCTCCAGGCTGAACCCCGCCAACTGTCTCAGCCTGTACTCATAGTAGAGGTGCTCCAACCCTCTGAGCATCTTCGTGGCTTCCTCTGGACTCGCTCCAACAGGCCCATGCCTTTCCTGTGATGAGGGCTCCAGAGATGGATGCAGTACTCCAGGTGGGGTCTCACCAGAGATGAGGGGCAGAATCATCTCCCTCGACCTGCTGGTTATGCTTCTTCTGATGCAGCCCAGGATACGGTTGGCCTTCTGGACTGCGAGCTCAGCAGCTGCTGGCTCCATGTCTCTCCAATTTAGAGAGAAGGATGTTGTGAGGGACCATGACAAAGGCCTCACAGAAGTCCAGATAGACAACAGCTGTAGTTCTTCCCTTGTCCAGTGATGTAGTCACTCCATCACAGAAGGTCACTAGGTTGGTCAGGCAGGACTTGCCTTTGGTGAAGCCGTGCTGGCTCTCTCAAATCGCCTTCCTGTCCTCCATGTGCCTTACCAGAGCTTCTCGGAGGATCTGTTCCATGATCTTGCCAGGAACAGAGGTGAGGCTGATAGGGCAGTAGTTCCCAGGGTCCTCTTTTCTACCCTTTTGAAAAATGGGTGCAATGTTTCCCTTTTTCAGTCAGCAGGGACTTCATCTGACTGCCATGACTTTTCAAATACGATGGAGAGTGGCTTCATCAGCCAATTCCCTCAGGGCTCTGGGATGCCTCTTGTCAGGTCCCATAGACTTCTGTATGTCCAGGTTCCTCAGGTGGTCACAAACCTGATCTTCTCTTACAGTGGGAGGGCTTTGATCCCCCAAATACTTTTCTATAATCTCTTTCCCATTAGTGGGATCATACAAATATCCAATCAGAGCATTTCACCTGAGTCATTTTGTTCAACTCTGCTACTACATCAAAAAAAAAACCAACAAAGGGGATTATTTATCTATGCCATCAATCTAAAACTTGAGTTGCTCAAGGCCACAAACAGTGTTTAAAGGTGGAAGAGTACCTCATCATACAAAACCACTTGTCATTTTTAGGATCGCACACCAGTGGAAACCAGGTATCATGGGTTCTTTTCAGAGTTTTATGTACTTAAGCTTGAAATCATCAGAACAGTTCATAATTGAAATGTGCATGTTTAAAGGAGAATCACAGAATTAAAACAAAACAAAAAACACAACCAAAAACCACTACATGCAAATAGACCCACTGAAAGACTCATTCCCTGGCACAATACATGTTCTTCTAATTGAAGAACTGCAGATCCAGAAGTAAAAATTAACATCTATCAAGGACTCTCTGTAAAATGGCTGCTCTGGGCATAAACCTGATGCAAAAGACGTTCCACAATCTAGCTTCCATTAGTTAGATCATTAGCAGATTTTGTAAACACTAGCTGTAAGCATATTTATGAGGTCCTTTATTCCCTTACACTGCTTCAAAAAAAAAAAAAAAAAGATTTTATTAACGTATTCCACCAGCAAACAATTTTTTAAGTGTATCAAGCTTCTGTTCAAAAGAAAATGAGAGCATTGCAAAAGCTTTCGTCAAGTTAGGCAATAACTCCCTTTTTACACTGTTTCTTTTACTTAAAGCCAGGACCAAAATGCTTGTGGTCTCTACAATTGCTTTCAACAATTCACACTTAGCAAAATGGGGTGAGAATGTAAACAACCATATCTAAATTAGTATCCTGAACTTACTGGTTTGTATATTTTGCGAGTTTGTTTGAATTTGTTGCTTTGAACTAGAATGGCGTGATTTATATTGAAGAAACCCCTCAAAAATATTCTTTGTGAAGTGATTCCAATGTAGGAAAAAATCCCCCCTCCCTCCCTCCCACTCTTGCCTGAGATACATTACAATAATCTGTATCTTTTTCCAGCTGATCTATAAACTTGAGGGGACTGTATTTTTGAAAAGCTAAAAGAAACATCCATACATCACCTACAGATCACAAAGTTCACATTTGAATGTATATGAAATGATTAATTTCTTGCACTAGAAAATATCACAGCTTCCTTACCACACTCTTCCACTTTCTCCATCCCCGTTTCTTCTCCCTCTGAGATGTCTGCAGAAGGTTAAGGAGACAAGGTCAAAAAGAACTAATCGGCAGTCAATCCTCTACTAAACAGTTACAAAACAATCGGTCTTATCCCCAGTTAATTCTGAAACATGGGCAGGTGGTTAGTCCTGCAAGGGCCCTGATCTGCAGCTCGTGCAAATCAGTGTCGCTTCACTTGAATACAATTAGACCAACTTCACACCATCGAAGAATACGCTTTTGGGATTTAGTTTAGCTACTGCCAGAGCCAACGAAAAGCAATCCTTGATTCTTAAACCCCAGGTCAACTTAGGCAAGCAGTAAGTTATTGCTTGCTTCTGTTTGTTTATCATTCAGAGGGTTGTTGTTGTTTTATCTTTTATTAAGAAAGGAAAGATAAGTGCATTAAGGTGTATCTTTCAACCCTTAAAACATTTTATAGGTCTGTGTAGACAACTGATGTTATCTTCAAAGGCAATAATAAGAAAATGTACTCTGTAAATTGTATTTTATCCTCATAGTTTAAGGATTTTAGTATTTTTTGTAATAGCTGCAGGGATTCATAATGCAGCTATATGAAAATTATAATTTCTCCACATTTTGCAAACTTTTTATTATGCATGCTATAGGCAAGCTAGAAAAGATAGGTATGCCAGTGATTAGGAAGGGATACATTATTGCTACATTATAATGCACAAACAGGTTTTATGTTCTTCTGCATAATATCAGAACCCCAAATTTATTGAGTCACAGCATCTTATCATCACTCAGCTTTTAAATTAAGGCAGCAATCATTGATTTATATCAGGCATAAAGAAGTTCCCTTGTCACATTACTTACTGATACATGGGGTATAGTTCTGATAAAGTATGAGAGTACGCGATACAGTCATTAAGAATTATTTGCATGCATGTAAAAAAAAAAGCAAAATATATTCATTTTTACTGTTAACGTCTTCAAAGTTACGTCCTCTAAATATCTACTATTATCTGCTGAAAAACCTAAACATTCAACAAATATGCTTGTATGATTTTTCACTGCGTAGAGTTTAAAGACAAAATGTAAATGAAATACACCTAAAAGTTAGAAATATGTCTATGATATAGGGGTGCAATCATATCTTGCAGGGGGTTATGCACGGAAGTTATGATAGAGACTACTTTGATAGCTAAAAATTCATTCAGTTGTCTAGACATCTAGACATCTTACCCTATTTTCTAAAACTAGTGAAAAAATGCCCAGGTAGTAAGTTAAATAAACAGGTGAAGGTGCGTGGTTAATTCATTTTCACCTTTCTGAGGCTGCAGATATCATGTGTGGGCAGTCTTGTGGGCTTTATTTGTTCCCATGAAGAAAGTTTGCAGATCATGCTTACTGTCCATACGCACATTCCTGCTTATATTTCACATTTACTGGGATCTTCATATTCATGAAGGATACTGAACATTTTCAGTGGTCCTGTAGTAAATAGCACTTGTAGAAGCACTACAGTCTGGTCCTATATTTATAAACCCCCTTTAAAATTCCCCCCAAAACCAAAAACCAAAACAAAATAATTGTTCAATGGAAGCCGTTCGGCTTCCACATACATTTCTTAAGAATTTTTGATCAAGATTCCTGAAAGTGAAATTAATCGCTGGCCATTTCTATTCCAGAATTTTATTAAACTAAATGTTCACTCCAGCAAACTATTATTGATTAGGGCAGTTGAATTTAAAACTGATCATTATTATGTTTGCCTGGTTCATTGGGAAAATTATGGAGAAAACACAGATTTGAAATGATGATAAATCAGAGACAGAGGACAAAATAGGAAACATTCTATACTGTGATATTTTAAGATATACTTAGGCAGTCAATTTTATAAATTACAGCCCACCAATGCTAAGATATTTCCACATCATAAATAAATGCCTCCTAGAAAAACAGAGCCCCCACTAAATGCATATACTTTAGTTTTTAAATAAGACAAAACAAAACAATATAATATGATACTGCATTTGTAAGCCTTTGGTTTGAGGTTTACTGCTCTTGTTCCAAATAACCCAGCTACCATATAGTTGTAAATGTCATATAAAATGGCCTCAAGTTAACTTCTGCGAGTGGCTGAAATACTCTCTCTGGTTGACAAAAAGTACATGCGAAAAGAAACATATGCTTCGAGGATTGTTTTCTCTTAAAGATTTGATTTGGCATTGTGCTAGGTGCTTCCTATTATTTCTTCCTTCAGTTGTCCACGATTTTCAGAATGGAATTATCACCTCCGTCATTTAACGCACTGCAGTTCCATAAGTATGCACGTGGATAATTTAATGAATGCTCTGACGCTCGGGTCTTAGTGGTGAAACTGAACAGGAGTATTAATTAGATCAATAAAACTGCAAATATCACGAAAGAAATTGCTTGACAGTTACAGTACTAAGCTCTTCTGAGTTATGTTTTGGTCTCATAAAACACTGTTCATGCTATTTCAATTAATGAAATTATTATCCACAAATTCATTAAATAATATCCACGTGTCTGTTATTCAGGCTGAAAAATGGCTGGAGTCCCTTAAATAATGGAACAACTTGAATAGAAAAAGAAAAAGACATTGGAAACGCTCGATACCTAACAATTTTATTTGCTCTGCTATTTCTTTTCAAAGTCAGTCCAGTTAGTTTGTCCTAATTTTCAGTATTTAAACTAACTCAGCCGTCTTTGCGTGGAACATGATGTGAGCTGATTACGTGAGCTTTCCAGCTTTCCAGCAGGCTGGCAATAACAAAGAGCAGCAACACAAGGTAATGGCTTAAAATGGCATATCTCTTTCTGTAATCAATATCTGATCATTACTTCATTTTAAAAGAGCCCTCTTTCTTAGGATTTCTTAGAGATGAGGGCTGAAGGAGGAAAAGAGAGACTACAGAGGCTCTATGTTATACGGAAGGACGGAAAGAGAGGTACTACATTATACCTCAGATTCTGGGTATTTCAGGTAAAATTGTCTTCGATTCTTTTTTGGGTGGAAGCTAAATTGCCATGGTGTATGGTCTTGAGTTATAAATAAGTATATGGGAAATCTTTTATAGACCATCTTTTTAAAACTAAGACATTTGTACGCCACAATTGCTGAGCCAGAGTCCAGCTGAGTTTTGCTGTCTTTCCTCCTATAATCGGGAAAAATTGCAAAGGAGCTGATGATAGATTATACAACTCTTAGGCTGAGTCTAAATCAGAGTTAGGGGCAAATGCCATGTTGATGTTACCTGGCATTGAGATGAACATATGCAAAAAAAGATGCTGAGAATAAAAGCTCTTTTCATTACAAGGCGAACTTCACTGGTTGCTAATAGTCCTGGAGTCTGCCTGCCTTACCTAATATACAGCATCTAGATAACTTATTATCCAGAGGATGGATTTTACTATCAGGCCTGGTTTTGATTTTACTCCACCCCACTCATTTGGACACCCTGGTGGAAATCAAACCCTTATCTTTAGAGGTGTGTTCCCACGCTTCCTTAATAATGGTGTTCATTATTTTCAAATACAGCACTTAAAAGATTACAGCAATAGAGTTGCTTTTACTTAACACATTTCTGCTGTTCAGAGAGAAATTATAGAACAAATCATTATTAAAATGCTTTATTTAAAGCGAGCATTTATTCCACTGTTCTATGCACCTGTTTAGATTCATATCTTTTCTAAGCTTTATTGGAATCTCTTTCAGACCAATTTTAACCCTGCACTGCTGCCTTCAGCTAGAGGACCTCAAAGTGAGGAGAGAAACGAAATGCAGAAAATGCATGGATTCTTTAAATTCTGATACTGTTCAAACACACCTATGTCTATTTTCTGCCTCAAAATGTTTTTACCTGCACTAAACTTGTTTTCTGCCAATGTCAAAGACATTAATAAGATCCAGACAGTTAAGTAAAATTCATGCCTTAAAGCCCAATCTAATTTCCTAAATTACAGAGAATACTACCCTACTATTTCAAGAAATACCAGATGCCGTTTATGTTTATGTGGAGCAGAGGTGATAGGAGAATTATTTTACTCCATTTTCAACACAGGTCATACAAAACAAATCATAATAGATGTTCTTCTTAAACCGAGTTCATGACAAAGTTTGTCATGGGCTGCTAGGAAAATCTGTAGGCAGTATGGGTCATCAAAAATAATTGCTGAGATTAGCCTAGTTTTTGTTAATTTTTGAATAATTTAAATATCATTTAGTCTATGTTATATTCATACATAATAGCAGGAATCTTCTCCCTGGTGACAAGTGATAGGACAAGAGGAAATGGGTTCAAGTTATGTCAGGGGAGGTTTAGATTGGATATTAGGAAACATTTTTTCACTGAAAGGGTTATTAAACATTGGAATAGGCTGCCCAGGGAGGTGGTGGATTCACCATCCCTGGAGGTGTTTAAAAAAAGGGTAGATGTGGTACTTAGGGACATGGTTTAGAAGTGGTTTTTGTCAGGGTAGGTTAATGGCTGGACTTGATCATCTTAAAGGTCCCTTCCAACCTCAGCAATTCCATGATTCTATGAATCCAAGTTGTATGAGGGTTTACTCAACAAGTCATCTGTAGTTGCTCTTCACGTGGTGCATTAATCTGTCCAGGTGAACTGTTGATTCAAGATTTGTATCTGATAAAATATAGATTGGTAGTAGACAACTGTATCATATCTTTCTACATAAATTATGTGACTCACCCTTGATAACAGTCTAATCAGAGCTAAAAATGATAACACTCTGAGGAACTACCACAGTTTCTGTTTTGCACAAAAAGTGCTAGTGAATATAACAGATTTTGATCTTTCTCCAATTATCATCACAGGTGTAGGTGTATCACTGTGTCACTGTAGGTGATACCGTGTATATAGAAGAGGAATCAAGAAATAATTTTAGCTATCTTTGGCATGTTAAAAGTAATTTTAAGAGGAGTCTTGGGTCAATAATAACATAAACTGTTCTGATGACAGAAGTAGCTGTCTTGAAAAATGGGAAACATAATAAAAAAAAATAAAAAACCAACAAAAAAAACCTAAACCCACTGTTTCCTTTATTTCAATGCCTGCCTAGCAGGTTAGCAGATAAAAAACAGGCATGACATTTTTTTTTCTCTCTGCTAGATATAATTGCAGGTTTACAGAACTTCATGCTTTCCTTTCAGACCCAACATTTCAACTCCGCCAATACACACAGAATTCCAAAAACAACAAATGAATTAAGAAAGAGAGAGAGAGAGAGAGAGAGAAAGAGAAAGAGAAAGAGAAAGAGAAAGAGAAAGAGAGAAAGAGAGAGAGAGAGAGAAAGAAAGAAAGAAAGAAAGAAAGAAAAAAAGAAAGAAAGAAAGAAAGAAAGAAAGAAAGAAAGAAAGAAAGAAAGAGAGAAAGAAAGAGAGAAAGAAAGAGAGAAAGAAAGAGAGAGAGAACGAGAGAAAGAGAGAAAGAAAGAAAGAGAGAAAGAAAGAGAGAAAGAAAGAAAGAAAGAGAGAAAGAGAGAAAGAGAGAAAGAGAGAAAGAGAGAAAGAGAGAAAGAAAGAAAGAAAGAGAGAAAGAAAGAAAGAGAGAAAGAAAGAGAGAAAGAAAGAAAGAGAGAAAGAAAGAGAGAAAGAAAGAGAGAAAGAAAGAGAGAAAGAAAGAGAGAAAGAAAGAAAGAGAGAAAGAGAGAAAGAAAGAGAGAAAGAAAGAAAGAGAGAAAGAAAGAAAGAGAGAAAGAAAGAAAGAGAGAAAGAAAGAAAGAGAGAAAGAAAGAAAGAGAGAAAGAAAGAAAGAGAGAAAGAAAGAAAGAAAGAAAGAAAGAAAGAAAGAAAGAAAGAAAGAAAGAAAGAAAGAAAGAAAGAAAGAAAGAAAGAAAGAAAGAAAGAAAGAAAGAAAGAAAGAAAGAAAGAAAGAAAGAAAGAAAGAAAGAAAGAAAGAAAGAAAGAAAGAAAGAAAGAAAGAAAGAAAGAAAGAAAGAAAAAGGCTGGACAGCTGTTATTTTTGGTTAAGGATATTATAGTTTATAAAGAAAGCTCCCAGAGAAGAATGCAATGTTTATGTGCGCATTCCTTACAGATGATAGTCATTTAAGAGAGGCTTTGCGGTTAACCCCTGTCAATGGGAATGTATGGATTCTGGTACGAAGGAGAATTATATGCTACCACAATTTGTAAGAAAGTGTTATTTTTAAAGTATTGACTACATGGTTATGAAAACAGATGTCTGAGGAGGGTAGAAGTGAAGTGAGGATTTGTTCTTGCTCCTCCTGAAATCAGGAGATGAAATAAGCCCCTCTGATTTAACGGAGGAAAATCTTGTTCAGGAAATTTTATGCCAAAGGTAGAGACCATTTTCTAATTTGATATACAATTTACAGCATGTTTCCATAGCAGGAAGTTACAGATAATTTTTTAAAAAATGAAATTCCATTAATTTTAAATGTTTTACAGCAACATCTCTAGGTCAGAAATGTATTTTGGTAAATATCAGAAGTTTGGCTATTATAATTCTGCTGGGGTTTACTTTGTATCAACAGTTTAATAATTAATTCTGTAATAGGAGCCAAATCAGAAACAGAGAGTTGTTTAAAATTATAGAATAATAATCACTACTGTCTCAAGTAACTCATAATATTTCAGAGAAAACTATTCTCCTCCTCTATTTGATGGATCGACTTCCTGAAGAAAAAGAAATAAGATAAAAATGGAAAACGCTGAATGAATGACAGAATCGTGGAAAGAACCCCCTTTGGGGGCTTCATCAAGATTTTACTTTCCAGCAGTCATTTAGCCTTTCTGCCACTTTAATTAGATGAACAAATATGGAAAACTTTGCACTATATTCTACATGTTATTGCATGCTGACACACCTCCCCCAGAAGTCTGACCACATATCTAATCTTGATTGGATGCTAATGAGCTTTAAAGAGAAAGAAGCTGATATATGAAGTTTAATCTCTTCTTAATGTCTTAAGAAGGACAATCGGGGCTAAATTTCAAAAAGGGATTTTAAAAAGCCGCATAATAAAGTGGGATGTGGCAGAAACGGTCATTTTTGCAGACACAGTGAACAGATATACAAATAAATGCGATTTTGCAAATCATGACTAATAGTCATATATAAACAGTGCATGCACAAATCCAACGAAAAAGTTGTCCAGTTTTAATTGCATTTGTTATTGCAGAACAACAGAAAACATGCATGAACAGAATTTCTAAAAAGCCCATGTCTAAGGCAAAACTGAGATCCTGCTTTTTGAAATTGCTAGAATATCTCTGAAGAATTATCTAAAGTTTTAGGATTCCCATTAAGCAGGTCAGATTTTGAGAAGTTCCTAAGTTAATTGGCCCATTCTCATTGAAATCAATAGCAATCGGTGCTGGCTCCGTACAAAAGACTCAATCTTATTTAGGCAATTTTCATGGCAACTTTTCATTCTTAGGTGCTTGCTTGTCTATTGGAATCCAAAGCGCTGAGCTTGGTGCATAAGTTTCTCATGAAATGCATGGGAGCTCATCCAAAAAAGACTGTGTGTCTCCAGAAATACAGCTGTCATTCCTCCTCGGGTCTGCCTAGGCCAAAAGCTTTTAAGCTCCACAGGCACAGAAGTCTGAACATTAGTATTTGCCAAGCACCTGAAGTTCTGCACACAGAAGAGCTCCTTTCCTGATGCTCCACTGCTCCCCACTTAATAGACATGAAACCCAACAAGGATCCACCTTCTAGGCAACGTATATCTTCAGCTGCTCAGTCTATTTGGCATATTCCAACATTTTCTATCACATGTATATGAAATTTGGATTCATAGAAAACCTCTTTCCCTCTTCCTCGCCAATAACACTGGTTTTGCTGGCACATGAGTCAAAGTGCTTATCTAATACCTTGGAGTTCCTCACTCAAGGTCTTTCTCCCCGAAGATAAAGCCCTAGCTGTTCTGGAAGACTGCTCAAACCCCAAGCTTTTTAAAGAGAAACAGGGTAAATTTTTCTCCTTTCGAAGCTGTTTCACTGGGCAAAAATGAAAAAATAAAAAAATCCTTGTTGTGACAGAGGGGGAGAGAGGGATTGCAACTATGACATTATAACGCAGATTATTTTTGGAATTGAAATTTTCCTCCTCAATCAGTTTGGGCGATGGTCTTGCATGTGATTTTCAGAAAGTCTGTGTTTATGCCTTGTCCTTTGGGCAGTAAACTCACCTCAGCTGCCATTTCACTCTGTTAATATCAAATTGGGCAACACAGAAGTTCAACCGTTTCAGTAAAAATGGATAAGATTACTTGGGACACTCAGGAAACCACTGAATTCAGGAGTTCTGTAAATGGTACGTTTTTTTCTTCAGCAGTGAAGTTAGACATTCACAAGCCCACGCCACCAGTCACTCTGCCTTCATTTATGTTCGTACAATAGCTTGCAGACAGGCACTATGAACAGCATGACTAAAATAAATTGGGATTGAAAACCAGAGAACCTTTGTAACAAAGCATCCGGATGGCTTTTAAGCAGCTTTTAACGACTTTTAACAAAAGGAAAGGTCTACAACTGTAGATTGCACCTACACTTATCCGTGCCGTGTTGCTCGGAGATACCGAATTAGTGCCAACTAGAGTACCTCCAAAACTGGAAGCAGCATAACTCCACTGTGTGATGTTGTACCCTACACGCTTAGGCGAAGAGGAGAGAAAATATGATTCTGTCACACTCCCTTTCTGATAACTTGGAGCAAAGCTACGCATTTCCAAGTCCCTCGTGTAGCATCTTAACATGGCTACGCGCGATGCTGTTTGCATGAAGATAACTGAGCCATATTTGACAGCGCGGCACCACGTGGTGTAGAAATATCCTGCTGTAAATCCGCAGAAGGGGAAGCGGCCAACTGCTGGGGGTGCCACTGCTGGTGTTCTGGATCGTGTTGCACAACACAGATTTTTGCTGCCAAGGATCGCAGAAAGCTAAACCGACTAAATAAGCAAAGGGTTTCAATACAGGCAGTGTTATGAGGTATCTCTACTCATGGGGCTGATAGACACAGGCCCAGATCCCCAGCTGTTATAAGTGGTATCAGTGGAGCAGCATTAAATTGGAGCTGCCTTGATGGACGCTTGCAGTGTATTTGGTTTGGGGGTTTTTCAGGGGGCGCAGGGTCTTTCCTATTCCTTTTCCTATAATCTTTGTTTTAATATCTTCAACCTGCCCATCTACCCAACCCTCTCTTTTATCTACTCACCCGTGTTTGGGCATTTCATGTTGTTGCATGTTGCGAATTAAACTTAAAATTTAAACCTTGAAAGGCAATGATGCCATTTTGCAAGACTTTGTTTAGGCCTCATCTAAAAGCAGCAAGAGCAGAATGTGTTAGATTGGCAAAAAGACTTAATGAGGAGACACTTAATAATATACAGCTATATAAAAGGTTGGTGGGGGAAGCGAAGATATGAACCGAGACTGAACTCGCTTTCATTGCTGTATTCAAATATAAACTGTATGCATAAGCTGAAACGATGAACACAGACATGAAAGGGGAAGAAAACGGGAAGGGATTAAAGTTTGTTGAGACAGAAAGAGAAGTCTGGAAACTTTGCATACGACACTTATTAGTCGTATTCGAAACGTGCAAAATCACTGTGTTGTATCTATTCCTCCTTACACTAAGTAGGAAAATGCTGGGAGATGGGAAGGACGAGCCCAGTTCAAAACGTTCCTCAGTTACAAATTCAGCACTGCATTACATGGTGCTGCTGCTCGAAACAAAAGAAATGTTTCCAACCCTTTCTGCAGTTTCTAAAAGGCTTTTAACAGTATTATCACCATCAGACAAATCCTGTCTCTTCTTGCGAACTGGGGGATGCAATTTTATAACTGTATTAAAAAGCTGCTGTGAAACAATGATCCGGAGCAGTGTCCAAAGGCATTTGTTAGGACATCCTTCCGTTCTGCGGCAGTACGTGCTCAGGGCACAGTCCTTGACGGGGACAAATGGAAGATTGCATTTTGATGGCCAAAGATACCTAAAATAAAACAAGAGAGAAAAATTCGTGGTGCCTTTTTCTTCACTGTATCCCAGTGCTTTGGAGTGGGAAAGAGCAGCTTTTAAAAGAGTCAGATGCAGACAAGGGTGCGTACTCGTACGGCCTGCCCTCTCAGAAAGGGGGGCAGAGCTCCAGCAGTCAATTTGAAAACTTAAAAATTAGCTAAGAAAAGGATGAAGTAAGTAATTTTTCTATGTTCTGCTCCAGAGGAAGCAGCAGACAAAAAAGGAGAAACATTTTTTACACCTGACTAGCAATTAACCAGCTCTTAGTCCTTACAACCGTACTTGCAGGTTAACCAGACTTACAGGAACTCCAGAACTTCTTGCTTTTTGCTAACTTCTTCTGTAATCCGTGTTGCTACAAAGTACAGGCTCAGATTCTCAGATTGCTTCTCTTCTATAACTATGCTTGTATTCAATTTTTAGAGAACTCTCTCTATAGAAATAAAAAGAACATGCCTTATACCTTTCTATCATGATGCGCTTTATTTACCATAAGGAATTTCACCAGTGTTCGCTTTCTGAATGTAAAGAAATATAAAAAGCTTTATATAGAAAAAAAATATATATATAAATATGCATATACATGGAGATATATCTATATAGTAAAAGACACGCATAAAGCCTTTCTGGCAATCAAATATCAACTAGAAGAGGAGGAGACACAACTAAATGTAAGAAAGCAGGTCACTCACTGTAGTTCTCACACTGAGGAACAGCATGGTTTGATAACGGCAGAAAAATGGTGGAACTATACTGGAAAACAGAGACTACCGATTGAGCTGGGTGTTTCAAAGAGGGACAAAGATCACGGGCTGGTGAAAGAGCATTCATCCAAGCTTTGAAGGACCTGACCCACGCAGCTTCCTACAGGTCTCACCATTAGAAAATGTGTCCCTTCAGGATCTCGGTGGCTTTTTAAGCAGCTCAGATGCTGAAGGATATGAAATAGGATCAAGATGATCTTCTCCAATTTTCTTACAGCTTTATATTTTTTTTCTCTTCTGATGTCCCCAGCCATTTTTGGACACGGGGAAGCAGGTTCCCACCCAGACACGTTGCAGAGAGACATTGTCACTGAAATGCTGCTACCACACACTGATCCATTGCTTACTGCAATTTGAGGTAGATCACTGTGGCAAAGGGGGGGGATCCTGAGCACTGGAAAGACTGCAGGTAAAAAGAATAGAAGACAGACCCAGATGATTTTATGAAATTACCATTCAATAGAAAAATAAAAAACAATTAAAACCCCTAATCTAAAGACAGATTGTCCCACAGAGTTTAGACATCTGAACCTAACCTGAAACAAAGTCATCTAAAATCAGCTGAAACTAGAAAACATACAAGCAAAAAAATAAGCAAATAAAAAAATCCCTCATCCAACATTCTATAAATGAGATCAGACCGAGAGACTGTAAACTGATGATTTTATGTATCTGAGCTACAAAGCAAGGGCTAAATTATTGGTATAGCTCTTGGAAATTGATTTTGTTCTCCAGTTCAGTGCAATTAAATCTTTGCCTTTAAGACATCAGTGGAAGGGAATGGGAGTTATTTGCTTTTTTCCCCCCCCTCAATGACATCTCTTCAGTAGCAGACAGGAATTTGCCCCCTGTTTGCAGTTTGTATAACATCATACTGTGCTTAAATAACCTACAGGGTGAAATTCAACCTGGTGTAGCTTCAGTTCCTTCAGGAAAACACAGCTATATTTTCCTTAGCAAGCTACTCTTCAGAGGTGTGATATAACATCTGAAATACAGCATTTTAAGGATCAGAGGGAAATGTCACCCATGGGGTACAGTGATGCTGAGAAATACAGAAGCCACAGCTCCTCATAGAGGAATGACGTTTAAATAAAGATACAACAGACCCAACAATGCTGGGTCACAGTAAGCTGAGAAAAGTCAAGCAAACGCGAACGGGTCATGCTTCACTTACAGTCCTACGAACCACATGCAGTAAACATCCTTCAAACAACAATAACTTTAATCTACCTTTCAAAATACTCATTGCATGTATTTTGTTTAGGCAGAGGCATAAAAACTGAGGGCATGCTTTTGCTCTTGCGCTATTTTTTTCTTTTCTCTCTCTCTATGCAGTTTCTGTACGGTTTGGAAGCTCAGTTTCAAAATCAAAATTCAATTAAGGAGGAGTAATTAGTCAAATTTCTATAAGGCTTGTGCCATTCCACATAGGTCCTCAAATGCAGGCGTATACTCCTAGAAAGTAAAGGTGGAAATAAAATTTAAATAAAAATAAAAATAATAGAAGGCAATTTCAGGGACTTCTTATCTTAAAACAACTGTGCAAGCAGGAAACCTTTGCTACAAATGGTTGTTTTTTCACAGCAAAAGATGTATCCGGTGACTGTATCGCGGTTTTTCTTCTACGTTATCCAATAATCAATCCCAACTGCTGCAACTGTATCCCTTGTTCATAGCTACCCTGAACGGATCTATGGCCTGAAAACCATCGTCATAAGCAGTTTGCTGTTTGCCAGTCTCTTTGGTCACTCTCCGCCTCTTATTCACAGTAGTCACTTAGGTCACACGGTGCTTTTTTTGTTGTCTCGCTGGGTGACTTGAATTTTTTTGAACAGGAGGATAATAAAGAATGACAGGCAATAATTAAGAGCAAATGCCGTTGTATCTACTAGCTATTTTGAATGTGAGAATCAGATATGTTTGAACTAATTTACATTCTGAAGACTTCATAAGCTACACGGATTTCAATTACACCTTTTTACCTGAGGAGATAGAATATGTTGTCTAGTCTTTGGAAAATATTTATTCCTACTTAGGATTAACCTGTAGCTAGAAAGTCTACCAGATATTACTTTTTGTACAAGAGGAGCATGACTAACATTCATTTTTCCCTTCAGAAATCCTATACTCGGTAGAATCATGTTCTCGAGGTACTGTGAAGTCTGTGCTGTTCAGTGACACTCTTCACCCTTAAAGATCTTCCTTCTAATTAAACTTTATATTAACAACCGAATGCAGACAGGTTTTCCTGCTTTCAATTACATGAAGTTAGTAATTCAATGGCTACATGCACATTAATTTACCTAGAACTTAATGGAATTTGCCTACCCAGTTTCAATTGATACTCACATTCTCAGGGCTGTGCTGAAACTCCATTCACATTCCATATATTCTTGCCTGGTGAAAAAATAGTTGCACATGCATGTGATTGCCTCTTTGGATCCCTTTCAAAGCCTTCTTTAGGAATCTGAATACGCCCTTCTGTGGGAAAAACTGCAGAGGCAAAAAAAAAAAGGAATGAAAAAACTTTTTAAGACCGTCCTTCCTCGCAGAAGTTTCTCAGAACTTGATTGAGGGCTTCGGATACAAGGGATCCTAAAAGAGCAGGAAGGATCAAAGCCCCCAGCATCAAAACATTTTGGTTTCACCTTTCACTGCACCTCCTACTTACAGCCATTGGTGTAGAAACAGTAAAGCGCAGGGAGGCAGGAGATGCAGCTCTGGGAAAGGTGTTTGAATGGGAATTCCACCATGGAGGGAGCCTGGCGGAAAGGTTATCTAAGTTGCACTGTTTTTCTGCTTTGATCCCCGCTGGGAAAATAAGCACCTTTCATTTTCTCAATGCCTGGCATCCCGGAGAAATTGCAGAGCATCTGAAGCTACAAAAGAATTGTGTGATCTATACGTACATGCACGCAACCACGCTCAAACACACTGAGAGCATAAATCAGCAGACGCTCCGAGTGATCCATTCACTGCGAAATCACACTCTGCCGAATCAATGAGTTACTGCTGGGTAACCGAAGGTAGGCTTCACTCATCACGGACGATTCACGTCTATTGTGTTTGGCAGCGTTTTGTCAAAGAGTAATTGAAAAAAAAATGATTGTATATTACGTGTGAATAGTACTGTAAACATCACAGGCTACAATGCGGAAGATACCTTTAAAATTTTAGGTTTGAACCACCGCGTTCTGGGTGCAGTGAAAGAAGTCGATGCATTTGGTGGTTGCATGAAATTTTTCATTAGAAAAGTAGGTTTATTTTATGCTTCCTTTTATACCTGGATCAAAGCAGCCTGTGATGTGCCTCCTGATTCTAAATAATATGTCTGTCCCCAAGGTCTTCGCATATCCCAAGGGAATTGGCAGTATACATCAATTGCTCTATAGGTGCAAAATATAATAAATGGATCTCGGTGCACTAGCTATTATAAATTATAGCTCCTCATGTTTTACTGATTGGTATGAGAGCATCTGTATTGACTTCCAAATGATGCTCAGGGAAGCGCATACCTGTTCTACCTGCTCATGAGCTGAATTACTGAAAAGCCCTTGAAAGATGAGAGCTTCTCAGGCCCTACACAGCATAAATAACTATGAAGAGGTCAGACGTGGCACACTTTAACCTCTTTCCTGGTGCTTGAACTGTAGGTGTTTGTGCTTTTGCATTTGGAAAGAATGAAGAAAAAACAAACAACTGTTCATACATTGCTATTAATCATTTACAGTGAAGTAACTATCCCACATTTGTATGAGCTAAATCTATCCAATGTGCAATTAATTAGACGTGAGGATCAAAGCTCCTTGTTCCTTTTGATGTATTATTTTTATAATATATTTTTAAATGTTCTGTCTTTTCTTTTTATGCCAGCAAAGAATAATAGAATGGCATGTGACATGTGAACATAGATGTTCACACTGAGTTAATACAACACATGCAGAGGTTGAAGCTAAACAAGGAATTTTGCACTAATTTATTCCTTATGTAATTTAGAGAAAATTAGGCCAAAGAAGACGATTCAGAAGGACATACTTTTATTTCTAGGGACTTAGTTCATGGGTTAGGATTATCAAGGCAATTTAAAGGACAAAGGTGCTCAGCATGAAAATTAAATAAACAATTGGATATTCGTGTAATCTCTGGGGCTTTTTTTGCCAAGGAACTTAAAAAAACACAGCTTTATTGCTATCCCATCTTTTTAATATCAAGGAAGGGGCACATTGGTCCAAGTGGTTCTCATTAGGTGCTTGGAATATGATTACAGAAAATCCCTTAACGGCAGTTCTTGCTTTGCAGGCCTGGGGGGGTGTTTGGAGGGCAGACAGTCCTGGGACTATGTGATTTAAGAACAATCTCTTTCTACCTTTGTTACTAAAAGAAGAATATAAAGATGGTCATAATGGGTCCATCTGGCCCAGTATCCTGTGCTCTAACCATGGACCACAGAGATGCCTATGGAAGAATATTAACAGCAGGTAACAGCCGAATGTCTGGGCCCAGAGGGTTGTGGCCAGTGGCACGAAGTCCAACTGGAGGTGAATCAGTGTATCCCCCAGAGGCTGACACTGGGCCCAACACTGTTTAACACGTTCATTAATGACCTGGACACTCCTCAGGTGAGGAGGGGCTGAGAGCCAGAACTGCTCTGTCTGGAGAAGAGAAGGTTCAGGGGGAATCTTATCACAGAATCACAGAATGGTCGGGGTTGGAAGGGATCTCTGGAGATCATCTCTTCCAACCCCCCTGTCAAAGCAGGGTCACCCAGAGCAGGTTGCACAGGAACACATCCAGGAGGGTTTTGAATATCTCCAGAGAAGAAGACTCCACAACCCCTTTGGGCATCTTATCAGTGTATGTAAATATGATATGAGAGGGAAAGAAGATGAGGGATCCTGACTCCTCTCAGTGATGCCCAGTGACAGAACAAAAGGCAGTGGGAACAAATAAAAACAACTGAAATTCCCTCTGAACATAAGAAACACTTTTTTACAGTGAGGATTGTCAAATACTGGCACAGGTTTGCCCAGAGAGGTCATGGAGTCTCCATCCTTGCAGATATTCAAAACACAACTGGACCCAGTCCTGGGCAACCAGCTGTAGCTGGTTAGACTGGATGATCTCAAGTCCCCTTCAACCACTCCGAGACTCTGTGTGATTCGGTGACAATAGGAATGCCTAGGGAAAAACGTTAACATAAGGTAAGCACGTACAGATATTTCTCCTGAACACTCATCCAACACTTTGCCTTGGGAATTTCTTTCAGCCAGAAGTGGTGTTTTGATATTTAACAGAACAGTCATAAATTTCAGTTTCCCATAAAATTGTTCTCTCTTTCTTTCTTCTACCATTCAACCAATGATTAAATAGTTAACACTCTGGAGAGGCACTAATTTCAGCCTGTCTGCAGACTCACAAGAACCACTGAATTATTTCAGACTGATATTTTGAATATTATCCCCGCAATCTGTAAATGTGTTTAGGGCCTAATATCATTCACAGATGTGGACAGATAGAGTTCCGTGGCAACTCACCATTCGCATTAACTTTTTGAATGAGGTAAGTGCTTAATTTACCGTGGCACTTCTGAAAACACCTATATGTATTTAACTGCATTTTCTGTCACACAAATTACCTTAGGACACCAGTTCCTGATATCTTAGATAATAGCATACTTGAAGGTGACACATGGGAAATTGTGCCTAGTTGCTATCTTAGCGTATTTCCTTTTTAAATTACATCATAAGTAGTACTTGATATTGCCCTAAATTCGTGTCGATAACACCTAATCTACTAAATCTCTTCAGGGTCTTTTATAGTACAGCTAAACTTAATCAACCTGCAAGCTTGTGACTTTTTTCATGCAAACGTTCTTATTTCAAGAAAATTTTCATGGAATCTAAAAAACTCCATAGGGATTAATATAGAATAACTCTTGAGAAGCCGTATCTTGAGATACAGGTCCTCAGATGGCTGATGAGAGCTGCTTTTTGCTCTCCATTCTTGGCTTTTTTCAAATGATGTTGCCCTTTAAGTCTTCAGCCCCCGAACCAGCAGTAACAGCTAAAGAAGGTATAGCAACATGCAGTTGGTTCTGATGTTGTCTCATATGAAATGTTAATTATTGTTGTTCTGACTGTATTGACCTATTTTTGGTGCCTCAATATTTCACAACTAATAATTTCAAACATGGCCTTTAGGTGCTTGAATATCAATAGGACTGGGTGAAATTTTGGCATCAAAGTGATTTAAAAATAGGACTTGGGCATGTTAATAAAAACTCTCCTTTGTGTTTCTCTTCCTCGGGTATGAAATGAATAGACTAAAACCTTCTAACCACAAAGGGTTATTATAAAAAGAAACACATTGAAATTGTGAAATAAGCAATGGTTATATGATAATGTAAGACAGTAGTTACATAGACTCTTAGCACTGGATTTTGAGATAGATCAATGATACACGACAGTTCCACGCTAAAATGACTTATACTAGAGGGGTCACTTTGCCATCCTTTTTACTTTTCTTCTGCAAAAGAAATTAAGCTAAAATGCCAATAGCTTCTAATAGTGTGCTACTGAACTGCATTTATTTTACCTAATTAACCAATGAATTTGAAAGTTCAGTTCTTAAATCTTGCTGTTTTCAGTCAGGTAAAGGAAATACCCAAAACGTGAGCTTCCCTTGCCCAGGTAACCTTCTTCTATCCTATATGTTCTCTAAAAACATTCAGGAGTCTTGTACAATGGCCAGAGAGTCAATTCATCTGGATTCTGAGAGCAACAAAGTGCGTTTCATGGCCATGGATCGCGAAAAAGTAATGCCATGAGAGAGAATGAAATAAACCAGCTGGAAATGGGCTTCTTAATAATTTGAGGGTCTTGTTTATATTTGTCACAACCAAAAAATATATTTTGTCAAAGCAGATAGAATATATCAACCCAGATGTGATTAAAAGAACCAAATGAAAACTGCTTACAGAGTAAAATACCAACTCCTTAAGCCAATAGACATGCCCAGGCTGACCAGTTAATCCTTACCAATAACTACTTTTCTTACGGGGCCACTGGGTGTCGGAATGATGGCAATGAATCCTTGTTCTTGTTTCCTGCGTGTCCCCTAGCATTAACAAAAACATTTGTGTTCTGAAATCAGCTGCAAAGCTTTCCTCACCGGCACTCTGGTGATTTCTTCCTCTCAGTTCATTTCTCCTAAGTCGTTTCTACACCTCCGTGGCAGAGACGTGGAGGAAATCATGGAGGGATCCTGTTCTAGCACTTTAGGACAGAGGGTCATTTGCAAATTCCATTTAACGTGTTGTTACTTTTACAAACATTCTCATATTGCCACCTGCAAATTCACAGTGCGGCACAACACATTGAGAATTATTTCAAAGGACAGCCATCCCTTGACATTCTTCAAATAAGTAGCTTAAGGACATAAATTGTTCAATTATTAAAATGTCTAGTAAGCCTCTTGATTTATTTGAACTCACCAGCCCACAATGTCAGCCTCTCCCATAAATGTTCTAAAATAACTAGTTAAAATTCTTCTGAACCAACCCCAAAAGTCTCCTTTGTTTACAGTAACCCTGACAATGGTTAGTTTACTGACAGTGATACTTAGTCCTCTCCAGCTGACCAGCACGGTCCTGCTGCTTCTGAGTACTTCTTGTCACCACTTTGTGTCTGTCTATTTTGCTTACACACACACACTATGAATACTTCAGAGCAGGATTTTTTTCATTATGTACACAGAATACAAGAAAAATTGTCCTTGAAATCATTAGCAAAGAATCTAGGCTCTATTTATAGTAATACTTGATAACAGCAACAATAACACACGTTAAACATTTATGTGTCTTTGCGGAGTAGAAATCATTAAATGTTATTGAACAGAAGAGGCACCAGCTACATATGTTGTGAATTTGACCAAGAAACAAAGTGCATTTAAATAAAAGATGAAGAAAGCGAGTTCTTAATTTTCTGTAGTTTTGTGGGGAAAAAAAAAAAAATCAAAGAAAGCAAGGGGGGGGGGGGTTTGCAAAAAAAAAAAAAAAAAAAAAAAAAAAAGCATTCCTGACACTTCCATTGTAAGGGGGAGCATGCTTTTCATACTTTTGTCTGTCTTTCTACTATTGTGCCTGTTTCATAATATATACTAGTGAAACTAGTGAAAGGGTCGTCATGGTATTATGAAGCCAAACAAAATGTTTATTTAATAGCAGAATGAACTGCACGCACAAATAAACTATGGAGGTCTCACCTAGACTAGATGGTATCACACAGAACATATTTCAAGATCTTAAGCAAAGGGAAAAAGCAGTTAAAAAAAGATTAGTCATGGGCTAACTGTGTTACTTTTTAATAACTGCCTAATTCACAACTGGAAATCTGAAAGGTGTCTTCTTAACAATTAAATCATGAGAAAGTTTCCCTTGGGGTTGCGTGCACCATTTTTCTTGAATTTCATAGAACCATAGAAAGGTTTTGGTTGGAAAGGACCTCTAAAGGCCATCTAGTCCAACCCCCCTGCAGTGAGCAGGGACATCTTCAACTAGATCAGGTTGATCAGAGCCTCATCCAGCCTGACCTGGAATGTTTCCAGGGATGGGGCCTCCACCACCTCTCTGGGCAACCTGGGCCAGTGTCTCACCACCCTCAGCATAAAAAATTTCTTCCTTATACCTAGTACAAATCTTCCCTCTTTTAGTTTAAAACCATTACCCCTTGTCTTATCACAACAGGTCCTGCTAAAAAGTTTGTCACTATCTTTCTTATAAGCCCCCTTTAGGTACTGGAGGGCCGCAATAAGATCTTCCTGGAGCCTTCTCTTCTCCAGGCTGAACAACCCCAACTCTCTCAGCCTGTCCTCATAGCAGAGGGGCTCCAGCCCTCTCGTCATTTTTGTGGCCTCCTCTGGACCTGCTCCAACAGGTCTGTGTGTTTCCTGTCATAAGGGCTCCAGAGCTGGAGGCAGCACTGCAGGGGGGTCTCCCCAGAGCAGAGCAGAGGGGCAGAATCCCCCCCTCGCCCTGTTGCCCACGCTGCTGGGGATGCAGCCCAGGGTGCGGGGGGTTTCTGGGGTGTGAGTGCACATTGCCAGCTCATGTCCAGCTTTTCACACACCAGTACTCCAAAGTCCTTCTTGGCAGGGCTGCTCTCCATCCCTCCATCCCCAGCCTGTATTGATATTGGGGGTTGCCCCAATCCAGGTGCAGGACCCTGCACTTGGCCTTGTTGAACCTCACACAGGCCCACTTCTCGAGCCTGTCCAGGTCCCCCTGGATGGCATCCCTTCCCTCAGGCATGTCAACCACACCACTCAGGTTGGTGCCATCAGCAAACTGGCTGAGGGTGCGCTCAATCCTACTGTGTGTCACTGATGAAGATATTGAACAGTACTGGTCCCAACACAGACCCCTGAGGGACACCACTTGTCACCAATCTCAGTCCAGACATTAAGCCATTGACCACTACCCTCTGTCTGGGTGTGACAATCCAACCAATTCCTCATCCACTGAACAGTCCACCCATCAAAGCCATATCTCTCCAATTTAGAGAGAAAGATGTTGTGATGGACCATGACAAAGACCTCACAGAAGTCCAGATAGACAACAGCTGTAGTTCTTCCCTTGTCCAGTGATGTAGTCACTCCATCACAGAAGGTCACCAGGTTGGTCAGGCAGGACTTGCCTTTGGTGAAGCCGTGCTGGCTCTCTCAAATCACCTCTCTGTCCTCCATGTGCCTTAGCAGAGCTTCTCGGGGGATCTGTTCCATGATCTTGCCAGGCACAGAGGTGAGGCTGACAGAGCGGTAGTTCCCAGGGTGCTCCTTTCTACCCTTTTTAAAAATGGGTGCAATGTTTCCCTTTTTCCAGTCACTGGGGAATTCACCTGGCTGCCACGACTTTTCAAATATGATGGAGAGTGGCTTGGCAACTACATCAGCCAATTCCCGCTGGGACGCATCTCGCCAGGTCCCATAGACTTCTGTATGTTCAGGTTCCTCAGGTGGTCACAAACCTGATCTTCTCTTACAGTGGGAGGGCTTTGATCCCCCAGTTCCTGCCATGTGGTCCACCCGCTTGAGAGGTGTGGGGAGAGAACTTACTTTCATCAAAAATCAGTCTGGATATTTCTATAGTTTAAGATTATGGTAAACTTTTTTTTGATCATGAATTTTGCTTAGGGTCCAATTCTGCAACAGTTGCTTACGTTGAATGTTGCTTATGGAAGCAGTTTTGTTCAGCAGCAGTTAAAGAATTTCTCCTTACATTTAACCAGGTATCTTTTAGAAAGAATAATTACTGTCTGTAGTAATCTGTGAATATTCTGAGAAATCAAGTCTTGGATGCACGGAGCAAACACGGAGGTATGGCAGTACAGGCTTCACTGTCTTGCTATTACCCACTTATTTGCAGTTTCAGTGAAAATTTTAGTCTTATGATAAAGTCTCTAGAAGTATCCCTTTTTGTCTTCTGAAACTTTAAGTGTGTATAACATCTTTTTCTGCATCCTAAACACACATCTACCCAGAACTAGATTAATTCACAAACGAATTTCTTAGAGCCAGCGATGAGCTCTCAGAAGGTAACTACATTCAGTCTCCACCGAAATGGGTCAGCCTCAAGCCAGTGACCTGGCAGTGAAAAATCCATTCCCTCTCCCCTGAGCATCCATCATCTCAGATAGCCTTTTTACTCTGTAATTATTTATTTCCACTAAACTCTAAAGTACCCTATGATGCCTGGTGAGATACAGGCAATTTAACTTTTATATTTGATATTTCATCAAAATGCAGAAAACTCTTTCATGGTCGGAGCTTTTATTCTTCTGTGCAGTGATCTTTGCAATTAGAACACAATTGGAGAAAATACAAAAGAAGAAATACAGTCCGCTGTGTGTGAAGATACTCTGGAAAAATATATTAATCAGAACCGAAGGCAGCAGTCTGTGTTGGCGAATATTAAAAAAAGGACAAAATCTTCATAACGCGTTTTACAAATGCAGTTAACATAACACAATCAAGTAGTGGTCTGTTACAGCCACTGCAATTTAATTATGTAGAATCTTTTCCCAATGAGCCTATCTGATCTGATCGAAAACACCCATTTTCATCATAAAAAAGGCCAGAACTAAACAAAACCATTTAAATAGGTAATTTTATTTACGCAATTAGGTAGTTGCACAGTCCTTGTCACCGTACAGACCAAGCACTTACTTTAACAATATATTTGACTGTTTAAATCAAGCAAGACGAGAGGACTGGGATGCAGTAATACACAATTTCACATAATATAGTTTCTGCCTGCTGCCCCCGGTAATGAAATAAGGAGAAAAACAGAATATTTCAAGTAGTCGAGTAAAAAACTTATCTCCTGCCAAACATAGTTACTTACCGAACATACAAACTTATTCCATTGCTGTGAAAGTAGTGAGTCTTTTGCAGCCTGTATTTTATGTTCATTTTGCAAGTGATTATGAGAGAGTTATGGTAGTGACTTCATGAGAAACAGTCATAGAATCATAGAATCACAGAATGGTTCGGGTTGGAAGGGACCTTAAAGATCCTCTAGTTCCAACCCCTCTGCCATGGGCAGGGACACCTCCCACTAGACCAGGGTGCTCAAAGCCCCATCCAGCCTGGCCTTGAACACCTCCAGGGATGGGGCAGCCACAGCTTCTCTGGGCAACCTGTTCCACTGTCTCACCACCCTCATGGTGAAGAACTTCTTCCTAATGTCCAGTCTGAATCGACCCATCTCTAGTTTTAATCCATTCCCTCTAGTCCCACCATTACCCGATATCCTAAAAAGTCCCTCATCAGCTTTCTTGTAGGCCCCCTTAAGATACTGGTAGACCATTTCTTTTCTCCAGACTGAACAACCCGAACTCTCTCAGTCTGGCCTCATAGGAGAGGTGCTCCAGCCCTCTGATCATCCTCGTGGCCCTTCTCTGGACATGTTCCAGCACATCCATATCTTTCTTGTAGTAGGGGCCCCAGAATTGGATGCAGTACTCCAGGTGGGGTCCCACAAGAGTGGACTAGAAGGGGACAATCACCTCCCTCGACCTGCTGGCCTCACTTCTCCCGATGCAGCCCAGGATACAATTGGCTTTCTGGGCTGCTAGTGCACACTGACGGCTCATGTGGAGCCTCTTGTCCACCAGCACCCCCAAGTCCTTTTCTTCAGGGCTGCTCTCAAGCCAGTCACTGCCCAGCCTATATCGGTGCTTGGGATTACCCCGACCCAGATGGAGGACCTTGCACTTGGTCTTGTTGAACTTCATGAGGTTGGCATGGGTCCACCTCTCCAGCCTGTCAAGGTCCCTCTGGATGGCATCCCTTCCCTCCAGCGTGTCAGCCGCCCCACACAGCTTAGTGTCGTTGGCAAACTTGCTGAGGGTGCACTCTATGCCACCGTCCGTGTCGCTGACGAAGATGTTAAACAAGACCGGTCCCAGTACTGATCCTTGAGGGACTCCACTTGTCACTGGCTTCCACTTGGACATGGACCCATTGACAGCCCCTCTTTGGGTGCGGCCGTCAAGCCAGTTCTTTATCCACTGAATTGTCTGTCCGTCAAAGCCATATTTTATCAGCTTGGAGACCAGGATGTCATGCAGGACAGTGTCAAAGGCTTTGCTCAGGTCCAGGTAAATGACGTCAGTTGCTCTCCCCTTGCCTATTGATGTTGTGACCTTCTCATAGAAGGCCACCAGGTTTGTCAGGCACGATTTGCCCTTGGTGAAGCCATGTTGATTGTACCCAATCACCTCTTCGTTATTCTTCTGCCTCAGCAGTGCCTCCAGGAGGATCTGCTCCATAATCTTACCAGGCATGGAGGTGAGACGACTGGCCTATAGTTCCCTGGTTCCTCCTTCTTTCCCTTTTTGGAAATGGGGATTATGTTTCCCCTTTTCCAGTCAGTGGGGACTGCAGCAGACTGCCATGACTTTTGGAATATAACAGAGAGCGGTTTAGCAACCTCATCTGCCAGTTCCCTCAGTACCCGTGGGTGTATCCCATCGGGTCCCATGGACTTGTGCACTTTCAGGTTCATCAGATGGTCACGAACCTGATCTTCACTTACAGTGGGCAGTTCTTTCCAACCCCTGCCATTGTCTTCTGTAACTCTGGGAGTGTGGCTGGAGCCCTTGCCAGTGAAGACTGAGGAAAAGAAGTCATCAGTCAATTGCTTTTGATTCCCTGACATACTTCAATCCTGGCAGGAAAGTAGAGGTGATAAATTCTTACATTTATTTTACCTGGTTTTCTTTGGGTCATAAATTAAAAATGCTAGAGTATAAATGTTTCTAGCTCAACACACCCTTTCCTTAGGATTGTTTCACTTGAACAGTGTCTTGATAACATCGAATGTAAAAAAGAATGAATGATGGCTTTTACAGCAGAAAAATGGTTAAAAAATAATCTGGATTCACTGCATATGTGGGAAGAAAGTTTCAAAACCAAGACCTCCTGAAACAGAAAGACCTCTTATTTATACTGAGGAAACACAAGATAAGATATTCTGCTGATCTTGGGCAGATTTTCAGCACAAGTTCAAATGAAGGTTTAGTGGAGTGCTCCATTCCTGAACACTTACAGTAGTAACAGTAATAGGAGGGAAAACTGAGCTGAGAGAAAAGTCAATAACTTGAGAGCAGAGAAGGAGTTATCATCAAAGCCAGCCTTCCGTCGCTCACTCAGATCATGATTCCTATTACAGTCATGGGATGGTAAGTACACGGAAAAGTTGTGAGATGGAGAGCGTTAGAAGAAATATCCTTAAAACCTGTTATAAAGGGAAAGAGGGGAGGGGAAGACAAAAAATACAAATAAAATGTGAGTCAAGGAAAGGCAGGAATAGGTATGATTTTTCTTCAAAATTATTTCATTTGGTACAATGCCTTGAAAATGCCAAATGTAAAATTCAAAGCAACCTTGTTCTCTCTTAGTAGACTGCTCTTGATTAACCCCTTTTTAGCAGGGCCTGTGTCGCATTGCAATAAGACAAGGGGTAACATTTTTAAACTAAAAGAGAGTAGATCTAGACTAGATATAAGGACGAAACTTTTTACAGTGAGGGTGGTGAAACACTGGCCCAGGTTGCCCAGAGAGGTGGTAGATGCCCCATCTCTAGAAACATTCAAGGTCAGGTTGGACGGGGCTCTGAGCAACCTGATCTAGTTGAAGATGTCCCTGCTTGTTGCAGGGGGGTTGGACTGGATGGCTGTTAAAAGTCCCTTCCAACCCAAACTATTCCATGATTTTATGAACGGAAATACTTTTTCCTTTGGGTATCAATTAATCAGTTCATGTTGGATAAAATACCTGTTGACATATTCTTCTTTCCATTTTTTGGGCAGCACTGTAATTTATTCAGAATATTGGAATTGGTAGAGTTTATGACTCAACAGCCTTGAACAAAGTATTTAAAATTCCATCCATAGGTCTGAAAAATTCCATCTGTGCCAGACCTATATAGATGAATGAATCACTACAAGCATTTATTACTGTCTACGTGTGCTTTCAAGGTCCAAGTAGACCTGACTACATTGGCTAATTGAAAAATCTGCACAGAAAACATGCAAAAATTGCCTGGTACAATGGTAAGTTTGACCATCTCAACTGAATGTCACCTCTGCAGCTTGCATAGTACCTCTTCTGAAAGTGAAAATATTTCCTTCTTTCTCTGTCATGCACCATCTGTTGAACTTTATCCAATCTACCTCACCAATCTACTTTTTTTCTTCATTCTGCTCCCTGTGTAAGACCTTCTTGGCAGATAAATTTTTGTATTTAATTTGAACAAAAGCAAGTTTTTTCTGAAGTTAAAGAAACTGGTTAGGAATTGAGCATAGGCGGCATACAAGTTCTGTTACACAGCTTCAGCTTCTGAGACACTGCCTTTATAGAGATTGTCAATATAAAATAATAATACAGTAGAATTTTATTTTAAGGGCAATTCATGCTTGAAGGCATGCTCTATAACTTACTGTAGGTAAGCAGTGATGTTGCAATTACAAACAGAAAAGGACACAATATATTTCTTGTGACTGACACATTTATATATGCTTATGATGTGGAAATGGGATATATTGATATTGATTCTTACTTAGATCCTATTTTGATATATGCTTTTATTTTACAGACATTGACCTTTATGTGATCCCATTTGTATGAGGGGATGTTTCCACACATTCAGAGTCATACAATATTGGTCTGAATAAACACTTCCACAGTGTTCATTATTTGGCTAATTTACATAGTAATAACCCTATCTGATGTACCATAACATAGAGTACTAAAGATGGTATAGAGTACTACAGATAATACAGATACTACAGCTTAAATATGACATAGCTTTGTTACGGAGGATGGCGTGTTATATTGATCTGGGATGTTCTGTGAGGCTTTTAATGATTTAGCTATTTAAAATATAGAGCTTTGCAAAAAAAAAAAGAAAAGGAGTAAAGAAGGCAGCAAACCATGTTCTCAATGTTTATAATGAAAGAGAAACAGAAGTTTTGCAAGTTCTGAAAGTGTAAGAGAAAAAACAGGTTGTCAAATCCTACTCAGTAATACAGAACACATGGGAAAAAGAAAACAAGTAGGTAAGTTTTACACTGAATATATATATTAATAATTTCATTTGGAAATTTTGTTTTGGTAACACAATTCTTTTGCATATACCAGAAAAGAAATGCCAGTTTTATGGGAAGGATTACGATGGAAAACTCAGATCAGGTAGAGTACTAGGTGGATAGACGTAGAACTTTCTATTACACTGAGCTTCCAAAAAGGATAGTAAATTACCTTCAAATATAGAAAAAGTAAATTTTGTTAACATTTAAAGTAGAAGACTTGACTTCTTCAGCAGGAAAAAATCCTAGTGACTAGGTAAGACAGAGAAGAAGTAAAAAGAGTTCATAAATGATTCTTTCCCTGCGTTCTGCGCTCTTGTAGGAGGGGTCCTTGTTTCACACGCTGGATTCCTTTCAGCTAAATGAGTAATGTTTTGAAAAGTAAAGAACTGTCCGCTAGTACTCTTGAAACCGGCTTTCTTTCCATAATCCCTAGCAAATAGCTGTGTATCGTTTTTCCATTCCTTCCAGCAAACTCTCCTTAAAGCAGGGCCTCTCATTTCCTTGCTATGACACCTGAACTAGATGGCTAGAAGGAAAGGGGGCGTCTCGTCATGCTGAGCATCTTCTCTTTCTTCCTCAGGTATTCAGGCACTTGCAAGATCCACAGGCAGTCATTGAACTCAGGTTCTTTTAATGGATTTAAGTTGGATTTTGATTAATAATGTAGAGAAGAACACCGTGTAAGCAAATGAAGAAAGGGCTTTTTCACATATGTTCTCCTTCAGGACCAGGTAGGTAAGATGTCATGCGGGATGGGAATGTCTGGTCCATTGGATGAAATAGTATTCCCAAATATATTGAACTCCAGAAGCTGGATATGTGTACACAAAGCTTAATCAGTAATTAATCCTAATTTTAATAAAATGGGATAAAACCATCGGTAAAGACCAGGAATCTTCACCTTGATGAAACCTAAGGCCTCTGAGCCCAGAGTAAAAGAGGATGTAATACGTCACACACATAGGAGACTAAACCTTTATGAGCTCTACCGCACACAGACAAGCACTGAGTTCTCAGTTCTTCATCTTTGAAAATCCTAAACTTAGCTGTACTTCTAAATTAATTGCAGCAGGACTAGGTATAGTATGCCATACTATGGAATAAAACATTGAGCCTTAGTGATGATGGAAAACAGCTTCCTTTCTAACTATCAGCTTTTCAAAATTCTGAAGTCATCTAGGTTTTTAACTATTTGGATTTGCAAATCCTAAACCAAACCATAACCTAAGATTAATTAAAAGCTGGAGGAATAAGCGATACCTCCTAAAGAAACATGAGGCTTATGACATGGTAGATGCCAGCTCAGTTAAAATCTCTTTGAGCCCTACAGTACGCTGAAGTCAATTGGTTTCTAGACTTATATGCTATATATATTTTAATGCTGTGGATTTATAAGCTGTAAGTCTAAACCTAGTCTTTATAAAAGGACCGATGACCACAATAAAAGGGGCATAATGACTTAGTCCCAGTAGAGAGCTATGCCTTTCCTTCTTCTTTATGACCTGAAGAATTTTGAAGAAATTCAGAGTATTAAATTTCGAGCTTAATCATCCTAGACTAAATTAAAACTGGTCTACCAATCCATGAACACCAACCTTATTCCTGATGTTTATGAGTACCACAGGCGCTGGGGCTCTCTAATTTTCATTACAGTTCTTCAAATCCTGGTTCTAGCTTTAAGACCAATTTAGAACCGGAAGAACCAGTGCCTTACTACAAACCAGAATATAGCAGTGTAACACCAACCCTTCTTTTACTTCATTCATCTCTACGTAATACTGATGTCACTTGAGCTCTTAAAAACTAATTTTGTGAACTCACACCAGCTCCGAGATTAGCGTAACCTGCACAACTAATTCCAATGATTCAAAACCAAGGAAGTTTAGTTCCCAATTTATCACCATTTTTTAGCACTATGATATATCAACATCATCTGGACTCCGACTTTTTTTGTTTTGAAAGCCCTAAACTTTGAATTGCTAAATTTACGGCTGAAGAACCAGCTCATGAAAACAGAAGGTTTAAGACCCAGTAGAGAGCAGATTTCTTTCACCTCTTTTTGTCCTACAGAGTGACAAAGTCATGTTGGCTCTGGACTGGTGAGCCCAGAAACCCTGTTCCTAACTCCAGGGTTAAACCTGTGCTTCACAAAACCGAAATACCGGCCTACACAGCTTAAATCAATTAAAAAAAAAAAAAAAAAAAGAGTTTAATCACCATTATGGCCTAGCCCTTTTCTGATCTTTTTGAATACTTTCATTGTCCTTTAATTATTTAAGTCTAAATTCAAGATTTCCTCGTGTTATCGGCATAGGACTGTGAACTGATGCCGTTCTGCCTTGAGGTCGGTGGATTTGAACTCGACAGTGCAGTCCAAGCACCACTCAGAGGGGAGACAACAGCACCTAACGGAGGGGCAGATTTACCCTACCTTGCTAGCCAGACAAGATAAAAATCCCTGTAGATCTCCATAGCATCATCATTGCACTCTAGGGAATAATGAAGATAAGTGAGATGTTTCCCTTTTGTTTGGGGTGCACTAGCGCAAACCATTAGCTTAAATTTCAATCCAAACCTTTAATCCAAATACCAGCACTGTCCATATCTGTGCAGTTGGTTCTGCTCCAGTTTGCCAGTATGGCATAGAGTAGGATAAAGGTCATAAAGGCAAACTTCCCCTACGTGATATTTTCTAATTATTCATTATGTGAACTTAAAGTAAGCTATTTGACTAGCCCTCAGCCTGAGATAGATTGGTGAAGAAAAGTGTGATGTGGAAAAGGGTCTCGTTTCCAAAGTGAAGCGAAAATGCTTCTCAAAAGTTGGCATACACAGAGGTAATCTGTAGTATCAACATATTGTAAACGTGAGGCTGCCCAGCTCAGTCTTGTTTAGAGAATGTATTTCTCATTCTTGCTGCTTGAAAAAAAAAAAAAAAAAAAAAAAAATCACTCTTTTCCAGATCAGCTGTCTCTGCCAGTTTAAAGGCTCAGAAAACAACCATTTAAATACTTGACTGTCCTCCCCCCATTAATACCTGAAGAACTAGTTGTACCTAGAAACATAAAATAATCTTTTAAATATTTTTTCTTCCCCCCTCCCCCCCCCTCTGGAATTGCCCCAGGTTTTCTTTACTATTGTATGTGTGTATTTAATACACACAAATAGCTGTAGCTCCTAAGTCTAATGAGTCGCCTCAGTAAACTCCTCCTTAGGTTCACAGGGCACACAACGGCTTGTCAAGTAGCTGAGATTGTTTAGCATTTCATTATACCGACGCTGATATATGACTTATTTCGACATTGCTGCCTTGAAAGTCTTGAAAAGCACTGCGAAAGGGTACCTAATCAAATAGTCAGTGATATTTTACGCAGTAAGAATTCTCTAGGGTAAAAGAAAGTCAATAAAAATAATTAAACTATGAAAAGTTAAATGTTCTTGCTCAAATTCTGTCAGATAAAGAGATGCATGCAAAGGCAATCCTAAAGATTTTCAGGGGGGTTGCGATAGTTTGGTTTAGGCAGAAAAATGCCAGCACTGTCTCAAATGTGTATCTCAAACAAATTTCCCCATTTCCCCCTCTAAAAAAGGAAGGGAGAGTGGGAAAGTGGACAGTGGTGGTTCAACGCAAGTTTGCCAAGAGTAGGCAAGAACAGCCAGAAAGGCAGAATTGTTTTTTATTCCCTAGGTCTGCATTTACCAGAGAGGAAACAAAATAGAGTGGGAAAGGAGTGTACATCCTTGACTGCAGGCCAGGGAGAGGATGATTACCAAGTTTTGGGGAGCTGTTTTGTTTTGTTTTGCTTTCCAAAGGCTACAACTAATTGAGATGCTAGGGAGGTCTTCCTAAAACATGGGGGCCAGATGAAGAAAAGGAGGGTGGTCAGAGCAGAGGTTCTACTAATCACCTTCCTTCTCTCTGTCTAAACGCGATTCAGAGAGGGTACAGGTTTTGTGCTACCTTTTTGTAGTGTAGAAAATTTTATTCTTACCGCGAAACCAATGTCAGATCAGTTCATATTTAACTGACGGAGAACTTGCTTGAAACTGCGCCTGACCCCATTACTGAGAAGATGTATTTGTCCTCTGCCACAGAGGCTCAATGTTTATGGGCCCTTGATTGCCCCCGAGTCACAGGCTGCTATTGTGTTCAAAAGTGCTTTTTTTGAAACTGCACTTGATGTAGCAATTGCAACTGTTTCACCCTCATAGAGACCAAGCCATAATTATCCTCGCCTTTGCCATCTCCGAGCCGGTGCAATTCAAAGTGCTGATTTCGATCTTGAAAGCTTTTATGCAGCTGAAGTCCCTACAATTTGAAATTCTCTTCTCTTTCCAAAAAAAAAAATGGGAGCTGAGAGATCAGCCCAAAGTACTTGAGATATCATTCCCCATGTGCATACCTGGAGCTGCTAGCTGGAAAATTTCTCTGGAGGACACATAACTTCGGTATTTACTTCCGATCTATTGACCTCCCCAGTTGATGTATCCGCTTCTGTGTGTTAAATATATAGCAAACAAGAGTTGGGATCTATGAGGGTAGGTTTTGAGGTGGATTAGTGAGAAGAGTGTTAGACCCATAATGCCTTATGGGGAGATGATGATGATGATTATCTGGGAATATAATTTCTGATTGCCCTATTTTATGACAAGAATTCTCTACGTAATTGCTTGCTGGTAGTCCGATACTATATTCCTATTTCAGGTTTTGGGAAATAATTCCAAAGTTGAAGGGTCAATATTTCCCTTAAAAGAAAACTGTCTAATCCAGAGAACTATTTTTTTTATTGACGGCTGAGCTAAAACTTGTTTCAGTTTAGGTACTTTCATAAGGACAAGGTTATGTTAACAGATGACAGGGGGCACCAAACATATTTTGCTACAATGGTTATAAGACTGGAAGATATTGAGAGAAGTGCGTGGAGCCCTAGGCACTGGAGCATGATTTCAAGTATTCTCTTTCGTACCTTTCTTATAGATTAGCAGTATGTAACAGAATATATTAATTTTCTGTAGGATAACATATCAAAAAGAAACCCTGGGAAGATTAATCTTTAAATGTGACAGTCAGCAATGATTATAACAGCTCTATTGACGCTGTTTCAGAGACCAAAAATCAAAGGGCAGAGAAAACATGAAATAAAAATTGGAATATTCAGTAACTATCAGAATGACTTTGTCAATATTATTCATGATGTTAGAAACCTGGTTTAGAAGGTAAAATTATATATATCAAGAAGACTTCTGAATACACTTGCCTGGACATCTTGGCTCCAACCCTTTATCTGAAGCGCTAAGCACTATTACCCACCGTTGGAGAGTGACGGCATATCCCTTTATTCTTCATCTGAAGTACTTACTGTCAGCATAGCATGTGTATAGCAGGAAATCCAAACCAGAAACCCCTGGGTTTTTTTATCTTTACCAGCTACTTTTGAGAGATGCTCCTGTCCCTCTTGTAGGAGGTTAGTGCAATTAACCACCACCGCACTTCTCCAGGCACTGAGAATTAAAGTTTAGCCAAATATTTAAACAGTCTGCTGCTCTGGCCTTTCACTTGACACAATCAACCACAATATGCCCATGAGTCTGAAAGATATCAAATTTTATACTCCAAAATTATTAAATATTTGCAAATATACTGAGTAGAAGTATGGTTTGCATTTGTTTCTAGCCCTTTACTATAACGCCTTTAAAGTGTTCCCTTTTTAGCTCTTTTATGGAATGCTATTTTCAACGCAGTTTACTTTATGAAGATCACTTTGAAGCAGTTTTTACAGAAGGAAATATCATTTGGCCCGGTGGCACTTGGATAAGGACTTAGTATAATTCCATTTAGGGGCTTCAAAAAGTGACTCTGAGATGCTAAGTAAATCAATCAGCTGTGTCTGTTGTGGAAATCTACAAGGCCAGAGAATTTTGACATTAAACTTTCCAGACAGATTCATTCAAAGTGATCATTCCCAGGCGGAATTGGCCTGTATGCACTATTTGGAAATGTACTTAGTATTTATATACCGCAGTTTGTATCTGCTCTTCCTAACGCAGAATGTACTGCACGCTCACTTGGCTGATAGATTTTAGTGGTGTATCTTATAGGAAATAATGATCCAATGTCTTCAGAAGTCAATTTGACTTTTGGAGGAAGGCCATGACTTTAAGATTCTTAGGGATAAATGGTGTCATAGAAGAATATTTTACCTCCTGAGAATGTCAGAGTGCTTTACAAATGTAGTGTTACACTATCTCTCTCAGGTAAATAACTTTTAAAGCAGTGTCTATATTTTCCCCAAAATTTTATAAACCCCACCATTCAGGAACCACTCAGGCCCTTGCTTTCATCTGATCCCTGCCACTTAGCAGTGCCACCTCTCCTGGAGTTCATCAAGGAAGAGTAATTGTTTGGAGGTTACTTTGAATGAGGGAGAACCACAGTATAAATATGCCTTGCTTGGTTATGCTTTATTATTTTTGAGGAGCTGCCGTTTCGCTTCTTTTTTTTTTTTTTGTGGGAGTGTGTGTGTGTGGAAACCTTTTGGTGTGCTTTGAAAAATACAGCTTGTCTGAAAAAAAGAAAAAAGGAAGGAAGAAAGAAGAAAAATAAGGAGAAAAAAGAGGAAAAAGATGATGAAGCAGAAAAACTAAAAAAAAAAAAACTCAGAAAAAAAGAAAAAAAAGAAAAAATAAGAAAAAGAACAAAGAAAAAAAAAGAAGAAAGAAAGAAAAAATAAGAAAAAAATAAGAAAAAATAAGAAAAAAGGAAAAGAAAGAAAAAAGAAGGAAAAGGGAAAAAAGGGAAAAAAGGGAAAGAAGAGAAGAGAAGAGAGAGAAGAGAAGAGAAGAGAAGAGAAGAGAAGAGAAGAGAAGAGAAGAGAAGAGAAGAGAAGAGAAGAGAAGAGAAGAGAAGAGAAGAGAAGAGAAGAGAAGAGAAGAGAAGAGAAGAGAAGAGAAGAGAAGAGAAGAGAAGAGAAGAGAAGCTCAGCCCCCCCGCAATCCGCCGGTGGTTTCAGACACCGAGCCGGAGCAGCGGGGAGAAGCCGCGTCCCGCCGAGTCGAGCGGCGCTGGGCCGGGGGACCCCCTCACGGGCGCCGGGTCCCGGCGGGGTCCAGGGTGGCGGGCGGCGGGGGTTCAGTCCGCCTCTCCGCACCTGCGGGCCAGCCCAGGTGCGCGGCAGCGGCCCCGCGCGGATCCTCCGCGGCGTGGAGCGGTGCGCGCTGCTGCCGCCTCCGCCACCGCCGCAGCGGTGAGGGGAGGGAGGGGGGAGCTGCTGGGAGCGGGGCCCGAGGGGGGACGGACGGAGTGCGAAAGAAGGCAGAGGGAGAGGGAGGGAGGGAAGGAGGCGGGGGGAAGGAGGGAAGGAGGGAGGGAATCGCGATCCGGCGCAGCTTCCCCACTCACTCTCTCCGCGGCTGCAACTCCTCAACTCTGCCCGTTCTTTGCCTGGACATGTCTTAAGAAAGTTGGATTTCTCCCTTTCGTCTTCTTTTATTTTTTTTTTCTCCTTTTCTTTTTTTTCCTTTTTTCCTTTTTTTGAATTATTTTTCGTCTCCCCGTCTATTTTTCCTTCCCACCCTCGGTTCCAGTGGGAAGCGGCGGATGGGTGGGAGCCGACATGCCGCGCTGTGGCGATGGGGACGGGCTCCGCGCTCGCTGCGCGCCGGGGCCGCGCTGAGTGCCGGGGCCGCGGCGGAGGTCGGGCTTTAGAGGTGCGCAGCCACCGGGGCATCCCTGGCTTCTTCTGGAAAGGAGGAAAAACAACCGGGGGGAGGGAGATGAACTGAGCTGGAAGCGGACTTTGGGAGAAGAGCGCCGAGTCCAGCTGGTCTGGTGAGTTCTTTGTTTAATGAGTTTATTATCAGCGGGGTGCTTAAAGACGTGATTCCCGTGGGAGTTTTGGTTGCCTTAGTGGAAATACTCAGGTTTTCGCTTCAGCCCGTAGTTTGTGCAGTGTATGTATGTTTCTGTATATATCAATATATATCCATGCACACCGACTTTATCCGAAGCTATGCCTACCTGGGGCTGAGGGCACCCCCCGCTCCATGGAGAGAACCGGTTTCCCGACCCCTACTCCCCCCACCTCCGCAGCCGAAGCCGGGCTCGGCGCCGCGGGCTACCGGCTCTGCCCGGCTCCCCTGCCCCAGCCTGGTCGCCGCCGTGCCCGCCGCGCTCGCCCGTCCGCTGTGGCGCGGCGCCCCCTGCCCGCCCGCCGCCGAACTGCGGCCCCACCGATACCGGGGCCGGTGCTTGGACCAGATCCGGGGGGGGCTGATGAACCCGAAAGCCGGCTCTTTCTGCAGGGGTCGGTTTTCTTCTGATCTGCAGCACCGGGCGCGCCGGGCTTCGGTTACAAAAGCCCCCCCTCCCCCGGCTTTATGTATTTATGTGGCTAATAAAAGACGTGGCGGGGCTAATGCGCCCCCACCGGCTTCTCCCGCCCGCAGCCCGGCTTCGCCGTGAGCCCGCTGGGTCGGGCTTCCCCCGGCAAAACGTTTGATCGTTATTAAGCGCGATGACTTATTAATGAGGCGGGGAATCCTCCCAGGGCTCTTTCGGAGTATTTAATCTTTAACGCTGGGCTGGCTGACACGGCATCCATCCCTCCAGCGCGACTCCTGCGGGGCGCCTCCCGAGGTAGCCCCTACCTTTCCCGAGGTAGCCCGTACCCCCCTCCCCCGCTTCTCCCCGGCCCCCGCTGCTTTCCCCGGCGCCGTGCCCTGGCTCCGCTCCTTAAAACTGTGGCCGGGAGCCACGGTAGCCTCCAGTCGGTTTTGGCTTCTGCCGAGGAAGGGACCTCCCTCCGGCACGGCCGTTAAGCGCCGGCTCGCCCAGCACCGCCGAGCCCGGGAGGCGCCAGTGGCGACCGCGGGGCTCGCCCCGTGTCCCCGCCGCTGCTCGGACGGCAGAGCCCCGCCATCCGCGGACCGCCCGTTCCCCCGCGGTCTGACGGTCTCCTTCGCTATCCCCCGTAAGATATTCCCCGCTTTGGGAAGTTTCCGAGCAGCCTCTCGGAGGGAGGACGTCGCCCTCCCGGCACCGACATCCCCCCGGCCGGGCTGGAGCGGGGCGAGCGCGGCGGAGGTTGGACCCGACCCCACTCCCAGCGAGCTCTGGGCCACCGGGGAGGAACAGCTTATGCCGCGGGGAGGCGGGCCGGGGCGCGGAGGCCGCCGCTCCCTCTACCGCTCCCGCGGAGCGCCGCAAAAACGAGTTCCGGAGGGGCGGCCGTCCAGCGCCGCGGAGGAATACGGCTCGGGGTGGGGGGGAGGAGTGGGGGTTGCGCGGCGGCCCTGAGGGGGCGGAGGGGCAGCGGCGAGGCGCGGTGGCGGCCCGTGACGAGAAGGGGGAGCGGCGCGGCGGGCGGCGAGCGGGGCTGGCCCCGGCCCCGCCGGCAGCGAGAGGTGAGGTAGCGGGGCGGCGAGTTGGGAGAAGTTTCGGTGTCGGTGGGGGCGCCCCCGGCCACCGCTTTGGGAAGTTGGGGCGCTGAGGAGGGGCCGCCTCGTGTTGCCGGGGCCGGTGGGAAGGGGGTGCGGAGTGGAGCCGAGCCGGGACCCCTCCGCCGCGGGCCGGGGTGGCCGCCGGCTGTGGCGGGCTTTGGTTCTTTGCCCCCCGACCCCTTCCCCGGCTCCCCTGAGAGGCGGCCGGAGCTCAGCCGGCAGGTTGCTCCTAAGTTCCGTCCGGGAGAAAAAGAGGGTGGCGGTGATATTTCGCCCCGGAGGCAAGGTGTCTTCGTGGGATGGGCCGCGGCAAACTTAATTCCCCGGGAAGCCGGCAGGGGCGATTGGCGGCCGGCAAAGTACCTCGGGGTGACTTTCTTCCTTTGTTTGCCGCGTCCCTCCTTGCGTTCCCGGCCGGATTCCTCCGAAAAGAGCCGGCAAGGACGCGGGTCTCCGGGAGAGCCCGGCCGAGCGCATCAGCCCGGCTTCTGCGGCTTTTTTCCTTCTTTCTTTACGGCAGTGGAAACAAACCAAAGCTTTGTCCGAAAGGTGCGCTTTTTAATCTCTTGGTGTCAGTAAGTGACGGTGTGCCTTACCGCTGATACTATTTCTTCCCACTCCCCCATAAACTTTTTTTTCTTTTTTTGCAAACGCGTTAACAAATTAAAATCTTCTAACAGCAGGTTTTGCTACGGTTTAAAACTACTTGCATGCAAGTTGTTCCTAGGCAGCTGCATGGGAAATATTACCTGTATTCTTTTCCCACCTCTGCTGTCTTCCTGTAAAAGAAAAGAATGCTGTGTAATGGATGCGTATTTCCTATTGACTTGTATAACCATGTGGAAATATTCAGCTATTTAGTGAGTAAAATACCTTATTTTAACGCTGAAAGCTATTTTCTTTTTAATTTTTTTTTGTTCTTGTTCTTTGTGAAATCCTAAAAATCTCACTTTTAGGAGACTGGAAGGTGAGCTTTAGTAGTCGTCCCAGTACTAGGATAGTCTCTTGTTTTTTTTATAACTTAGCATGTGAAAGAACTTTATATGGCTAAGTTACTAGTGCAAGTAAGCAAACTTAAAGTCCCTTTAAACCCTCAAAGATTTACATCTTTTATTTTAACTTTTTTTTAAGTTTAAAACTGAGTTCAAGCTCAGTAAAACTATTTTTGTCATTACGAACTTTAAGGTGCCATGTTAAATTTCGATCAAACTCTTTCATTCACAGAGATTGGAGGTCTGCTTTTCCTTGCACAACTGGTGAGTTTAAGTATTAGATACTCTATAGTAAGTAGCTGCCCTACAGATAAATAGTGAAAATTCTCTGTGTGAAACTTTGTTTCACTCTGGCTGTTTCACTTTTTAGCCTACTGTTTGAATAAAGCTGCTGCATTTTCCTTTCAACAGCAAAGATCTCAAAAGCATAAATCAAAAGTATCTCATGGGATTAACTAATAATGTGGAGAATACAAGCATCAAATTTACTAGACTTTAGTCACAAGTTTAAACTGTTATGTTAATCTCTGCGATGATGTACATTTTTTGAATAATTTACCAGCTTTACTAAAGTAACGTTACCATACGCTTTCATCGTGTGTTAATTTTCTGAATACCAAAACAGATGGGCACCTTCCCTCCCAGAAGAGCAAAAGACGCTGTTAAGTTTTTTTGATTGGAAAGTGAAGGATGTTGAAAGACCTAAACCTGATTTTATTTTTTTTTCCAGACTACATAAATAATTACTTTTAAGCAATTGAAAGAGTAGGTGTAACTACAGTTAGTACAGCCCACAAAGCCACACGACCTGTTGTAGACTTCTACAATAGGAACCCTGTCATGACAGTTTAGTTAGTGCTGTAATAACTTTTCACAGTGCATTTTTGTCAAACGGCATCAGTTATGTGTGCTGATCAGAACTGCCCTTTAAAGTATAGGTGATGTTTTGATTGGTGGAGACATTTTAGTGTTAATAACTTAACTTTGCAAATCAAAGAAGCTGGTGCACATATGGAGGGAAACACCCACTACGTTTGCTAAAAGTTAGTGAAAGATTTCAGTAGACAAGCATTGTAGAAACAGCACTAAAGAACCTCTTTTAGTCCTCAAAGTGCTCTTTGATGTGTCCCTAGAGCAGTGTAACAGGCCATGCTCCCAGACTCTCCTTCTGCTAATGTAAATGGTGTAGCTTAGTCTTACAGTAGGTCCTTCTGGACTTAACTGGCAGATCTTGCATGTAGAAAAGGGATAGCAATGGGACTAAGGCTCATCATGACTCAGGCTATGTGGCCTGATTTAGATTCTTTTTCTATCTGTGACTTTTATTTGGTTACTGTGGGAGTAAATCTCTCAATGTATGGTCACCATTGATACATTATTTAGAAGATAAGCTTGGTTTGCCTGTTTTTTTTTTGTGGTTTTGTTTGTTTGTTTGGGTTTTTTTTTTTTGTTGGCTTGCTTGGCATTGAGATTGCCATTTACTAAATTCTGTATTTTCATGCTTAAAACTTTCAAGTCTCAAACTATAAACTTTGAAGTCTGTATAATGTAAACATACTTCCAAGAGAAACAGTCTTTTATATGACTGCTATCTTATCCAAATCGTCTTCATTTGTAAGTTATCACTTTGAGGTCTGCTAGCCCCAAAGTTTTGGTTGCTCTTATACCTTTAACATGAGGATAGGTCATATTTCTAAGTTGTGTTAGTATTTTTTCCCATATACGAATTACGTTAACAGTGTTGATGCGTTAATAATTTTGTTAACGTTGTAACTAAGTACTAAAACTGTCTTATGTATCCCAGTGCTGAGTATGCATATAAATAAAAATGACCTGGATGTGCATATAAATAAATATTACCCAAATAATAATTTCCAAATAGGAAATCAAAGTTTGTTTGAAAGTAGCTTTTCAGAATAAATACGGTATGCACTTCTTATAAACCAAGGGCTATGATGTTTTGTTAAGCGAACGGTTGCCTTATGTGTTGAAAATGGATGCAGAAAATCCTAAACTGGTCATATTCCAAAGATAATAAAAAATTTAGGAGTTCAAAGCATAGCCTTTGGCTAAAATGTTTCTGAAATTCAGTCATTCTGGCTCACTGTAATGAGCCATCTGAGTTTATATCTAACACATTATCACTTCATCTTAACACTTTAATACTTTCCCTTAGTAGTTAACTGTCTTTACAACTGGCATTGTTTAATACCTTAGATATTTATTAAGATTATATTCTGTTGATTTTTTGGATAATCCTGGATCAACATTTTTTAGTTTCCAGTAGCTCTGTAAATTATGACAAGATGGAAAAAGCGGCACGTAACAGAAATGACTAACTTGTTTTTATCTAAGGTGGTTAACTGTTCAGCTGAGAGATGCTCCTAAGCTCTAGGTTGTGACTCAGCAAACCTTGGAAGTTGCTGCTAAGAAATGGATTCTCTTACTGGTAGTTGTGTCATCGTGTGTAATAGACTGCCTGTTGCCAGTTCTGAGCAGTATCCACCAGAAGTTATTACAGAAAAGCAGCAAAAAGTGCTTAAGGTATTATGGCACAGAAAAATATTTATGGTAATAGTAAAACACACATGTGTTCGACTTTGCATTTTAATGAGGAGTTTGGATAGCTTAATGCAGTCTAATGCATCATAGTGTGGTGCGCGTTGTGTCTAATGCGCCTGAGATGTGAGCAAATGATAAAAGATACAGGCAGGTACAATGTTTTACATAATAAATATACCACTTTAGACAGCTTGTTGCCAAACAGAAGTGTAGACAGTGAGTTAGAGGATGCCATAGCATCAGAGGTCAAGCTGGGTTCTGGGCTTCAGCATAAATTTAAAAAAAAAAAATAAAAATCCTAGTGTAACTGAGGAAGAAAAGAGGGGAAGATCTGACAAGATCAGCATAGGAACTGATCATTAAGCAGTTTTTGACAGTAGACTGCTTCCAAAATTCCAGCAAGATGGAATAAAAGAACCTGTTTCTGTTGATTGCTTAAAAACGATGTATTAATTCCTAAACATGTTTTTTAGGACAGACTAATGGTGTCTTAATTTGCTCAGAGTTTTGGATGTATTGATATCGGTTATTTATTTCAGGGTTTTGTTTGTTTTGTTTGTTTTTTTTTTGTTGTTCTTTTGGGGGGGGGGATTAAATTGTTTGTTTACTTGGCAGTATGTTAGGGGGATGAAGCCCTGGAGACCCAAGTGTCTGTTTATTCCCAGGAGAAATCACAGCTTGGGAAAAAGAGTAGATAGGGGAGGAATAATATTGTTAACTCATTGAAATGGTGGCTGTTCCAACCACGCATTTGCCCTCCCAACTTTTCCTTCGTCCAACCTTAAGACCTTGTTAGTAGTGGTTCCAGCTAGTGACTTACTTTTAAAAGCTCATACACTTTTTATTGTTTGCTCAATCACTTTTTATTGTTTGCTATGGTTATAGCTTTAATCATGTAACTTAATTGCTAGATTTGGAAGACAGATGTGCTTTTTTTTTTTTTCCTCCCCTTCCAAAAGGGTGCTAGCGAAGTTTGCATTATTCCTCTCTAATACTACTTCTAGTTTTTATGAACCTGAGTCTGAAATTCTCTTCTCAAAATCATTGACTTACTAATGGCTGTGGCTGAATTACCTTCTTCTGAGGTTTTGGAGTGAACTGTTGACACAAGTCGATTACTTTGCTCTAATGCTTTCTAGTGGGCAGAGGCAGTCCATGGAATTTCAGCCAATGCGATCTTTCATGTACCTACCTGAGCGGGTAGGAATTAGGGGAGAGAGAAATAGCTGTAGGAGAAAATGTGAGTGGAGGAAGGAGGCAACATAATGGGTTACTTTTTGAGCTGAGACGAACAGAACTAGTGTGAGGATAGGCACTGAGGAGTAGAGGCTGACAGCCAAAGACAGAGTGAGGGCAAACCAGGGCTAAAACATGGGAGAGAAGGTCAGGAAGAATGAAAGATGAGTACAGTTAGGAATTGTTGTGATTAGGAGTTAGTATGAGTTGTACAACAGACTGGCCAGGGAAGAAGATGCTAAAGGAGAGGTCAGGGGAAAATATTTAGAATAAATAGGGAAAGGTGAAGGAAAAGAGTATGTACTACTTAAAGCAGTCAAGTCAAAGCTAGATTGCTTTCTACTAGCTGGAAATAAATTTTTCCCCCAGGGTTTTGTTGAAGGCTTGGGTTTGTTGAGGAAGCATTCTGAAGCTTTGATTTGTTATCCTGTGAGACTTTGGGAAGTAAAGACTATTGATGTAAACCCAGAATAAGAGGGTAGTCCCAAAGGTCTTGTTCCTGAGGTTTCTGCCTTTCTTCCTACAGCAGTCTTGCCTGGATTTGGGCGTTGGAAATGATACACTGACTTGAGGGTGTATCTCCATGTCTGTCTTGCTGTTCCAGGCTCTTTCCCTGTCATGTCTGGAGTGTGTTTGAGAAACATGTCTTAATCGTTCCTCCAGTTATTTTGGTAGATTCGTGTTCTTGTAGCTCTCAATACTAATTTGTTTCAGATCTGTTTCAAGAGGAGACTAAACGAACGTGTCTTACTCTTTATTGGTTTTACAACTTAGTGATGTTTGATAAAAACATTTTTTTTATGGTATGCGCTGCTATCCACTGCTCTTATAAGGGTACTCGAAGCTGGAGAGAATACAATACATACATAATTTTCTGTAATTTTTATAATTCTTGGAACAGGTGCTTATAGGATACTTTGAAGAATGTATGGTAATTTCAAGCCAACTCTTGCAGTTTGTTTCCACATCATTGAACATCAGCCATTTTATAATCTAAGTGAAATGAGGGAGAAGAATTTTCTATCGAAAGACAATGTCACATATGAAGTAGAGGACTGGAGTGAATGTTCACCACTCCAGAGTAGTTCAGATCTAGTTTGCTCACTCACAGCAGACAGCACTGGTGTATTTCCTCTAACCTGTTGCTTCATGAATTTGTTCATTTGAAGTTAACTCTGTGTGTTCCCTGTGTGTCATGGTAGTAATTCCTAGACTTTTGGTCTTGCTAATTCTTGGCATTTTTTAGGAGTTTTAATTTATCTGCATTTCTATTACTGTAAATCATGTTGAAATTTTCTGTTAAAAAAAAAAAAAAAAGATTTAACCTAGATGTGTAACTTCTAGTTTTCTTTCAAGCATGAATTCTAACCTAAACATCAAAGTTATTTGAATGATATTTGAACAGTCATAAGTCGTAACGCATCTCTCTCTTGTTTCAGGGTTTCTTTGTAATTGCTGCCATGGGAAGATACTTGACTATGCTGTTGCTGCTGATGCTGCTGGTGCAGCATTTTGGAAACTGTGAAGGAAATCAAAGGCCACATCATGCTACACCAATGCAATTTACACAAGCACAGTATAATGCCACTGTGTATGAGAATTCCGCAGCCAAGACTTATGTTGGGCATCCAGTGAAAATGGGCATTTACATTACAAATCCATTATGGGACCTAAGATACAAAATTATTTCTGGTGACAATGAGAACTTGTTCAAAGCTGAAGAATATGTTCTTGGAAACTTCTGCTTTTTGAGAATACGGACCAAGGGAGGAAACACAGCTATCCTTAACAGAGAGGTAAAAGACCATTATATGCTGACTGTTAAAGCAGTTGAAAAAAATACAAATGCTGAAACGCGCACGAAGGTCAGGATACAGGTACTGGATACAAATGACTTGCGGCCTTTGTTTTCTCCAACATCCTACAGTGTTTCTTTGCCTGAAAACACAGCAATAAGGACGAGCATCGCAAGAGTCAGTGCAACAGATGCAGATATAGGAACAAATGGAGAGTTCTACTATAGCTTTAAAGAAAGAACGGATGTGTTTGCTATACATCCAACTAGTGGAGTGGTAGTTCTAACTGGTAGACTTGACTACTCGGACACTAAGCGTTATGAGATGGAAATTCTTGCAGTGGACCGTGGGCTGAAGCTGTATGGTAGCAGTGGTATAAGCAGTATGGCAAAACTAACTGTTCATGTAGAGCAAGCAAACGAATACGCCCCTGTTATTACGGCTGTTACGTTGACTCCATCAGAATCAGACAAAGATCCAACTTACGCAGTTGTAACTGTAGAGGACAATGATCAGGGTTCAAATGGGGAAATAGCATCATTAAATATTGTTGCAGGTGATCCGCTTCAACAGTTCAAAACAGTGAGGTCTGTTCCAGGAGGTAAAGAATACAGAATAAAAGCCATTGGTCACATCGACTGGGAGAGCCACCCTTTTGGATACAACCTTACGCTTCAAGCTAAAGATAAAGGAAATCCACCACAGTTTTCTTCTGTAAAAGTTGTTCATGTGACATCACCACAATTTAAGTCTGGTCCTGTTAGATTTGAAAAAGAGATATATAGAGCTGAAATAAGTGAATTTGCCCCTCCAAACACACCTGTGATAATGGTGAAAGCTCTGCCTAGTTACCCACATTTAAAATATGTATTTAAAAATACACCAGGCAAAGTAAAATTCAATTTAAACACTCACACAGGTCTTATTACCACTTTAGAACCCATAAAAGCACAATATGCATCCCATTTTGAACTTGAAGTTGTGACAAGTGACAGAAGAGCTTCTGCAAAAGTATTGATTAAGGTACTAGGCATGAACAGCAATCCTCCCGAATTTACTCAGACATCCTACAAAGCCTCCTTTGATGAGAATGTGCCAATAGGTACGAGTGTTATGAGAGTAAGTGCAAAAGACCCTGATGAAGGGGAGAATGGTTACGTGACCTATAGCATTGCAAACCTAAATCCTTTGCCATTTGTGATTAACCATTTCAGTGGGATTATTAGTACCTCAGAAGACTTGGATTATGAATTGATGCCAAGGGTTTATAATTTAAGGATTCGAGCTTCTGATTGGGGTATACCATATCGTCGAGAAGTTGAAGTTCCTGTTACTATTCTTTTAAATAACCTCAATGACAATATACCTCTGTTTGAGAAAATAAATTGTGAGGGAACAATCCCCAGGGATCTTGGTGTTGGAGAACAAATTACAACTGTATCTGCTATTGATGCTGATGAGCTCCAGTTGGTGAGATACCAGATTGAATCTGGAAATGAACTGGATTTATTTAGTCTAAATCCAAATTCTGGAGTGCTTTCACTCAAACAGTCACTAATAGACGGCCTAGGTGCTAAAATGTCTTTTCACAGTTTGAAAATTACAGCTACAGATGGAGAAAACTTTGCAAAACCATTGTATATCAACATAACTGTAGCTACTAGTCGCAAACCGGTCAACTTGGAATGTGAAGAAACTGGTGTTGCCAAAATGCTCGCAGAGAAACTCTTACAAGCAAATAAATTGCACAGTCGTGGAGAAGTTGAGGATGTTTTCTTTGACACGCACTCTGTGAATCTGCACGCACCTCAGTTTAGAAGTACTCTCCCCAGCAGCATTGAGATAAGAGAAGACCAACCTGTGGGCTCCAGCATACTACTTATGAATGCTACAGATCTCGATACTGGCTTCAATGGAAAGCTAGTATATGTTATCTCTGGAGGTAATGAAGACAGTAGTTTCATTGTTGATATGGAAAGAGGAATGCTGAAAATTTTATCTCCCCTTGACCGAGAAGTAAAAGATAAATATAGTCTAAATATTACTGTCTATGATCTTGGAATACCACAGAAGTCTGCCTGGCACCTTTTAGATATAAAAATTCTGGATGCTAATGACAACCCACCAGAGTTCCTGCAAGACAGCTATTTTGTTGAAGTGACTGAAAACAAAGAGCCAAACAGTGAAATAATTCAAATTGAAGCTACTGATAAAGATTTGGGGCCTAATGGAGAAGTGAAATATTCTCTTCTTACAGATACAGACAAGTTTACTATTAACGCTGTGACAGGAATTGTGAAAGTTGTAGGGGTTCTGGATCGTGAAGAACAGCATGTCTATTTCTTGAAAATAGAGGCTAGGGACCAACCTACTGAAGAACCTCAATTATTTTCAACAGTTATTTTGAAAGTGTCTGTAGAAGATGTTAATGACAATCCTCCTAAGTTTATTCCTTCAAATTATCATGTGAAAATTCGAGAAGATCTTCCCGAGGGAACTATTATTACATGGCTGGAAGCCTATGATCCTGATTTAGGCCAGTCGAGTCAAGTGCGTTACAGTCTTTTGGACAGTGGAGATGGCACCTTTGATGTTGACAAACTAAGCGGAGCGATACGTATTGTACAAAGACTGGATTATGAAAAGAAACAACTTTATAACTTGACTGTGCGGGCCAAGGACAAAGGAAAACCCATTTCACTATCCTCTACATGTTACGTTGAGGTTGAAATAGTTGATGTGAATGAAAACTTGCACCCTCCACGGTTCTCTGTATTTGCAGATAAAGGCTTTATAAAAGAAGATGCCCCTGTTGGCTCCTCAGTAATGACAGTATCTGCTTATGATGAAGACGCAGGACGAGATGGGGAGATTAGATATTCCATCAGAGATGGATCTGGTATAGGAGTTTTTCGAATAGATGAAGAAAAAGGTAAGGTGGCATTCTGCTATTTTTATATTCTAAATAAAATCTTATGCTAGCAAAAAGATAAGAGAAGCTGCGGTGTCACAGTTGACGTAGATGTTCTTGTTAGGACAAAAGAAGTCACCAATAATGTGTATGGTTCTATCTACCACTTTAATTAAATTATATGTATACATTTGATAAGTAATTTTTCTCCATTGTCCTCATTTCTATCCAGCCTACCCAAAGCCATTCTTAGATCTTAAAGTCTCTGCCATCTGGCAAAAATAAGAATACTATTGATATAAAATTAAGGTATTCCTCATGTGAACACTGTTGTGTTGTGGACAGTGGGGCTGTGAAGCTAAGGCAGAAAACTTCTCTCTGCAGGGATTTTCATGCTTTTTAACTTTAAATAATGTCTCTGTTGTTCATTTACTGGAGGTATGCATGGGTGTGATATTGCCATATGTGCTAGTTTTGGTAGTTATCTTTTAGAGTTGTTATAGGTGCCCATCTATAAGTTAGTAAGCAGTACCTTCTCATGGAAAGGCTTCTGTCAAAGAAAGCTTAGATGTAGCCTTTAAAAAACCACTTCTATAAATGAAGCAGACTGAACTGTTGACTTCATTAATAATGCATAAATTGACAAGCAACTGTAAGCATTATTCTAGTGTCATGTATTCAGAAGAAACATAATTATCATTTCAATAAAATTCTTGTGCTGACTTCTCACATTTTAGTTGGACACCTGTGTAGCTGCCCATTCATTTATGTCTCTGATCAAAATAGAGCATTGATATTGTTCTGCTATCTAAGTGCCTTAAAGTAAATTGAAGAGGAATCTTGTGCAAAATTCGGCTACGAGTTACGTGTAGGCAAATTATGACATATGTGGTTGATGTCTTACAGGGAAAAAAACTTGTAACTGAGAATAAAAAATGGCAATCATATCTGATTCATCCAGTAGCCATTCTGTATTTTATATGTTTCCTACAATTGTGAATGTGGGTAATACAGACTCACAAAGTCACTTTGCTCTTCAAGGTTTAGGTGAACAAACTGTTACTGGCAATATTTTTTCTTCTATGAGAGTCAGTTACTAATTTATGTAGTTTGTGGCTAAAGAACCAGCTCCAGAGCTTGAAATGTAGCATTGCATCTCTTAGCTTTGCTTTTAACGAAGCACGTAGTTAAGATCTTATCTTAACAGATTTTCTGAAAATGGACAATCAAATACTTCCCAAGACACAGTAGTTTCACTTCCAGGTTTTCGGTATGTGTGCATACTATTCATTATGCCTTTCTTTTGACATAAGCGTGTTCAAGCTTACTGTGTGTTATAGTATCTTAGAATTATAATTATAAATATCTAGTTGCCCTACAGAATGAGTCTGAGTTTGCCAATTTATTGTCCAAGTGATAGATAACAGTAATGAGAATGAAAGAGTGAAGAAATATTTTTATTTTTACACCAATGTGTACCTATTTGTATGTATGTGGACAGGTACGTGTATTTTTGTACTGTGGCAGAATTAGTCGTCTGCATGCATTGCCTCTTTACTCCTCTGGCACAAAGCTAGTTTGCTTTACTGAAGAATTGGTGTGAGTTTAAGTAAGTTCCTTTTAATTTGCGAGGTTTACAAAGCTGACTGAACTTGGGACAAAACCAGCTTCTATTTAATAGTCTTGTCCAGGACAGTGGCTCTGTATTTTCAAGGCAGGGGAGAGACATTGCCTATATTCATATCTGGTATCTAGTGTTTGCAGTTCTTCAGGGATGAAAGTAGAGGGATTTGGGGAAGGAGTGAAGAGGGGTTGCTTATTTTTAGTCTCAGTGAACAAATTCCCCTTAATACACCGGCACAGGGAAGAATGTGTGTATCTGTGTTTGGTGGGTGTGTTTTTCCTTCAAATGTTGATATAAAGGAACTGAGGAAAGAATGTGGACTATCTGCAAGCTTGACGATGTAGTTTCAATCTCGTCTTGACATTTTTTATTATCATCTTTTATATTTGCTAAGAAGCCAACAGCATTGTTACAGAAGGCACTCTTTATACTGCAGTGTCTGAATATTTGTCATATTTTTCAAAATGGACTGTCCTTGATACAGGGAGCAGGCTGATAATTAGCCAAGAAAGCACATTAAAGACTTTGTGAAAGAGGAGATCTGGCGAGCAACTCGGTAACTTTTTCAGCTTCCTAAAGGACTCCTGACTTTACCCTTGAGCTACCTGTCTCTTCCTGCTGTCTTGGAAAGGATCATACTATGCTTTCTGTTCAAAGATGGGTAAACTGGATTTAGGAAGTTATTTGGAGTCAACGCTTAACTGTTTGGTGGCTAAGAGGAATTCTTTTGTGCCTTGCTTCTTAGGAATCAAAGACAACAATCACATTTGCAGAAAGACTAGATGATTGACGATAATAGAAGGATCAAATAGCTAGTTCCACGTGTGGAATATTTGCTGGCTTTCAGGTTCTCTTTTCCGTGTTAATAGGCTTTTTAATTTTACATTTCAAAAGATAGGAAATTGTATTAGTGTTTGATATTTGTACCTGTAATTCTGGAATTTTCACAAGAGAGTTTAATATAACTTTGCCACTAACTTCTGACCACTTTTTTCTAAGACTTACCTTTATTTTAGGTTCAGCCGGTTTTCATAGGTTCTGTTTTCTGTAGTCCTATCCAAACCCTTAGAAGTAAATTTCTTAACAGGGAGCCCTAATGGACCCATATGCCCAAACTCATGAGTTGCTTTGATTACTTTGTTGCCTAATTGCTCTGAAGACAGAGAAGAAAAATACATTAGGGGAGAATTCAGTAATTTTTTAGCTTTCATGTAAGCATTTTTACCCTGAAAAGGCAATAGTGTTCAGGAAAGGAGAGCAAGATGACAGAAATCTATAAAATTGCAATAGTTTCTGTACCACCTTGCTCATATCACTTTTTGGTTTTTGCAATGCAAGAAATAGGGCACACAGTTAACAGGTAACCAACCTAAAAGGAAGTATTTTTCACATTAAGTGTAATAAAGTAATGAAACTCATTTCCCCAGTAAGTTATAGATATATCGAAAGCATGACTGAAGAAAATAAACGGTACTAATAAGGTTATTTTGAGGTTTTGGCCTCATGCTATCTCCAGCTCATAAATTGTTAACTGGAAGCCAAGTGGGTAAGGGAAAGAGATCGGAGATCATCGCTCAATATATAATGATTCAGAACTATAACAGTACATTGTGACTGTTACTGCACAGAGATAAAATTAAAATGGCATAATAAATGGAGACTATACAACAGTATAAGGGGCAAAATGTTAAAACAAGATTTCTGTGCAGTCAATTTATACAACAAACCAATTTGTTTATCCTTTAGGTATGTGGGTTCAGAAGTTGGAATTTAAGATGGCTTTTTATGTGTGAGCTAGCCTCAAGTCTGCAAATTGAGATGATCAGCTGGCTATGTAAATTGACTACTAAAGCAGCTGTAAAGTATTTTCCCAAAGAATTTGATAAGGAGTTGAGCAGATTGGGATGTTTTAATAATAGAAAGCATTGTGTTGATACAGGTCCCAGTGTGCCACAAAAAAAAACACATGCACCATCTAAATCCCATTAGCACTGAGCAATAAAAGTGAGATAAATCATGTCAATACCATGCTGCTACCGCCATTTAGAAAAGCTCTAAGGAATGATAGAAGCAATTGCTGGAGGAGAACCTAAAGCTGAAGCTAGGTTGGGACCAAGGCAACCTAGTTCCCATCCCAGCAGGCAAGCAGGGAAAAGGAGAATGTCTTCCTGTTTACTTCTTGGCCGTCAAATGTAAGAATACAGCATTTCCATTAAGTATTTACGCTCCTCAAAGGTGAAATGAAAGATAGAAGCTCTAGGAAGTAAAAACAGAAAGAACTCCAAGTACTTCTTCCAGTTGCATAGGTGAACAAGGCCATTCAGTGTTGCCTGCTGGGCTGGATGTGACTGTCATCGGAGCACCAGCACATGGTAAGCAAGTTTCCACACCGATTTTCAGTTGTAAAAACGAGAGCTGTTACTAGTTTTGCTCAGTATCTGGCCTTCTCCAAATATTTTTTTGCCAAGAAGACTGCTCCTTTCCTTGAGATACCAGGGCTTCTAGCTTATTACTGAGAGTTGTTTTTTATCTTGTTTCAAGATTGTCTTCTTTTGGTTTTTGGGTTTTCTTTCTAGTGCTCAAAATTTAGATAGCTGAGGGAGCCAGCAGGCTTTGGGACTGTAGATACCCGGAGTCATTCAGCCTAAGGAAGGTGTCACTGCGATGTTTATAGAAGATGGGAGCCCATCCTGGAAGCTGATGTTCAGAAATGAAGGAAGTTTCGAGTCATGAATTCCCTGGTGTCTGGTTGTGTCTAACCAGTTGTGTACGAGAGCGCTTGGATTTGCGACCCCTGTACACCCACATGCAGGGTGTTTCATGTAGGCCCTACACAGTAAGGCTTCCCCTGATGTCAGTTTATTCGAACTATTTTAATAAAACATGGTGAATTTTACAAGGGCACTGTTGCTAAACTTCCCAGCTAGTTCAACCTGCAAGGCTACCAGCAGGCATTTTCTAAACTTCTGCAGTCGAGGATATTTCCTAGCACATAACCTAGTTCCAGAACGGTGTTGAGGGTGATGTGGCAGCCTGAACTTCATGCATGATAACATTATTACTCATGTTTAATCCAGTAATATAATTATTAGTTACCAGGAATCTTACTGTTCTTTCAGTAACCTGAGTTTAAGTTATTAGACCATGAGTGTTACAGAGTAACAGTAATTCAGTTCTAACAACAACAACAAAGTTTAAGGTGATTAAACTAATTTGCTGACTTAAAAAGATGACTGCACTTTATTAGAACAAAGTTCTGTCTAGCCTGAGATGCTGTCTCTAGTAGTGTAAGGAAGAATAAGAGCAGGGCAGACGTGTGATACTGCCTTCTAATGCTTTCCCAGTCTCTGGTTATTTTCTGTTTGGGGAGTTTTTGAGTCAATTGTGGTTTGTAACCTTTAGCGGATTTATCTTTCTTGTGTAGTCTTCCCTTGGAACCATGCAATTTTGAAGTGTAGCCTTGCTACCATGATAAGGAAAGATGATTTGTTTTGGTAAAGAATGTTAAAGGAACAAGTGAAAAAAAATGTTGATGGGGGCACGTGGAAGAAAATTAATTTTATTGCACTTTCTCAGTGTGCGTAAAATGCTATCAATAAAGCTTAATGTCTATGAGATACTATTTTTAATATTACCAGAACCATTTCCAGCTGGGAAGGCAGTAATTCATTAAGGAAAAAGAATAGGATTTTAACTACCTAAAGCAAAGTACTGAATTATACTCTTAAAAGGTTCAGAGCATTGCTAACACATAATAAGCATGTTAACATTCCTTTGTAGTGTTCTCATAATTGCATTAATTAAAATGCAGGACATGATTTACATTTATACGTAAGGGGTAGCTTCAGGTTCTGTTTCTTAAGTGATCTTTGGCTTTTGAGCTTTTCAAATCATTCCACTACTCACTGTTGTTGAGTTTTAATATGAAGATAGGCATTAGCAAAGATTAAATACGATGATCATCAGTGGAGCAGAACACTTAAGTGCCTGTTGGATAGCATATTAAACCGGCAGCGCTGTCTGGAAGCCAACTGGCCTGCATCTATCCCAACAACTTCTGTACCTTTAGGCAGGGTGTCTGTTGGGAATTCTGTCTGCTGCTTTTCCACACCTGACTGTGCCCCAGTGCTCTTTGGAAGAGTGGTAGCTGGCACAGGCCAAAAGCACTTTAGCAATGTAGAGAATCAAGTTCCAATGCCTAGGAACATTTTCTGTCTGTTGTACTGGTACAGCCATAAACCACTTGAAGGTAGGGGAGGCATTTTTAATCAAAACTGAGACTAGTATGATTTGGTTTTAAGTTAATTGTAGTTAGGCAACCTTACAAATATGGGATTTTCTTCATACTCTTTCAGTGAGTGTTTCATGTTGAAGTTGCACCTTCCATATACTTCAGATTTTTACCCCTTTTGTATAAGTCCATGTAAACATCAGGATATACACCATATAAACAAAGAAACCAAAAAATTTCAAATACTTTCCATTTTTCTACTGTACACATTTCAAACATGCTGCTGTCAAAGCCATATGGTGACTGTGCGCTGTGTTTATTCTGAATCTTTGCAGATCTGTCAGACAGGTTATAGGTCCCTGGAAACTGTTAACAGAAAAAGATGGTGAGCAAACCTTTTTGTAAGAAAGCTGTTAAACATTAAAATAAAAATTGTAATCAATTAGGTGATGTTGATAGTCAGGAAAGAATATTCCTGGTGGGTTTGATATGATAGGCTATGAGGAGGAGATGCTCTAAGATTCAGTCAAAGCTTGTTTACAGAAGTTGTGACAGTGACATTTCCTGCTTAGCTTCTGTCCAGAGATACAGTGTCATTGGCACATAGGTTTTGACGTTAAAATTCCTTATGTGAGTTAAAAATGAGGAGTAAATGGGAAGAAGACCCCGCTCCTATGACGATCTTCTCGTGTTTTCTTCTTGCAAAGTGCCGTAGCTCTTCACGCTACTTTTGAAGAGAGAGATGGATTAGGAGATGCTCTATTTCTGTAGAATACTAAGCAGTTGCAGCTCTTTGCACAGTAAATTTTTACCCTAGCTAGTTTGGGTACAGACATGAGCAAAGCTCAGAGCACAGACTAATCTCCTAGGTATCTAACTAGCTTTTCAGACAAGTTTTTTTCACCTTCCACTGGATTCTGTACTGCCACATTACATTGTACTGAAGTTATTCATTTGCCCATATAGCTATAGCAGCTAATTTTCTTCAGAGGCTGAGGTATAAATGTGCTAGGGTAACAATTTCTAAGGTTATTCTGATATGATTTGTAAAACAAAATAAAAAAAAAAAAAAAAAAAACCAAAGCAAAACAAAACCCAGCAAACCTAAGCCCCAAATCAAAGCCAATCAAAACAAAAATCCCCCTTGTAGAATGATTACTAAGTTCTATAAACGCCAAGTTAGAGTTAAGTTCTTAAGCCTGTGAATGTTAATTTGGAAGGTTCATCTTTTAAATAAGGGGCTGCACCAGCACTTCAGTTAGCAGTTGAGAGGGCTAAAACCTGACTCTAATATGCTTGCTGGAGATTTCAATGAAATTCTAGTCAGCAAAGAGGAGTTTTTTCTTAAAGGACGTGGGCAGTTTATTCTTGGATTCTGGAATTGGCCGGTCAATTGCCACACTGACATCTGGAACAGAATTCCAGGTCAGAACCTGGAACTCAAGCACAAACTGTCAAGATCATTATTTCTTTGGAAAATAATACAAGGGCAAACATCTATTTGTTTGAATAGTATATAATTTCAATAGCATATAATTAAAGCTCTTAAAGGAATTCAAGCAACACTTTCTGAGTTTAAGAGGCATTTTTTTGTGTGTATTAGGGTAAAAGTGTATGTTGTTTGGTTTTGGGGGTATTTTTTTGGGAAATGTTGGGAACATGTCTGTTCAAGAAATACTAGTTTGTCTCTGCTAAATAATAATAATAAAAAATACAGCTGTTCTTATTCTGGAAACAGGAAGTAGTTTAGGCCAGAGATGCAGAAATAGTCATTCCCTTAGCTTTCTCTGTGAAGAAAGTCTGGTAAAACTAATAATTTCTTTTTTTTTTTTTTTTTTTTTAAAAAAAAAGGGGGGCTGGGGTAAGTGAAGATAAATTTGGTGGTTAGCTGCTCTGGAAAGATATTTTAATGCTGATATATATTCAGTGTTCTTCCTAGTGACATATTTATTTTGTGCTGTGCCTGGGCATTCCCTTCTTTTGGTAATGAGTTGAGAAAGATGAGCAGCATGAGAACAACCTGAATTGATGTGACTGGGAGACAAGAGCTACCCAGTTCAACTCTCCCACCAGCAGTCTTGTGAATCCTTTGCAGAAGAGACCTTATCACACTTCTCCAGAGCCCACCAGAAAAAAGGTTTTGTTGTGACAATAAATAAGGAAGCCACTTACAGTACCACGCCCACCCAAACGCAATAACCTGGTTTTTAAAGCATTTATCCCATGTTTTGATGACTTCTCTTCCCTACCAGAATTTTCAGTGATAGTCAAGCATGCAATACATGGAGCAGAGCTGAAATCCTAGCTTAGTCTGCAAGACGAGGGACACAATTGTATCTGTGTGGGACACAAATTGAGGAGGCATATTTATGGTTGTTGATTACAGATATTTTAAAATCTTGTGGTGTAGACTATTTTTAAAATGGGGTATTGTCTTATTTTCTGCTTTGTAGTTAATGATACCCTGTGGGTTTGAGTATGTTTGGTATGATATTGAAAATAAGAACAAAGTTGACACAGAGGAAGATCTATGTGGTTTCACTCTGTTCTTAAGGCATTTTTCTTCAGCATTAAGCCAAACTTGGACCATTGTGCAAGAAAAAATTAGTTATGTTAAAAAAAAAATAGCTGTGCCTAAATTGAGGAATAATTTGAGTTTAGAAAACATTTGCTTAAAATTTCATGCAACTAAAATATATTTTCCACCAATTTGTCATGGTTTTAAAAATGAGGCATTTGGCACATAGATTCTCTTTCATGAGGCAGTACAAGTAACTGTAACAGGAGCTTACTAAGAATAACGGTTGTATCTTTAGATCCCCTCTAGTATTAGGAGAAATTTACAAACTCTTTTTTTGAAGAAGTGTAGACCCAGTTTAGCACAACTTATTTCTGTTTAAAGAGGTAGAGGTAAGAGCCAGAGACCTGCTGTCAACTCGACTGAGGGCAAGTCCTCAATTTGCTGTTATCCAAAAAACCAATCCAGAAAGCTTTTTCCTAGGAGATAACTAATTTTTGGGGGTGCATTATTTTGTTTTATTGCCAGTGCCGATAGCCTGGCTCCCTGACTGAATTTAGTCATGTGCGTGTAAGTGCTCAAGTTCAGAAGAGGTTACCTGGTTAACCTGTCAGGGACCAACTGGTCTTGACCACAGTTTGCAGCTTTGCACTACTGTACTTGGGGTGTGATTACGTTCGGGCTGAGGTCTGGAACTGATGGTGCCCCTGGGTTAACCTGTGTGATGATGCTGTTGTATTCACATTTCTTTTCAGGTGCATCAAAGGTGCTAGAGCTAAGCCTGGCATTTAGAGCTAATGTTGAGTTCCAGTTTGGCAGAAGTTAAGGAGGCCTGGGTTTGGAGCAAGGTCCTGAGCAGCCTGGAGCTAGCTGATTACCTTTCTTTCTTAGGCTAGAAGGAAACTATGTAATTTGCATTTGTGATGGTGGTAACTCGGAAAGTGCTGTTAGGTTGTTAATCTAGCTTTTAGAATGTGTCTTTGGAAGAAGTTGAATTAGTTTTAGACAAACATTTTCATCTTGTGCTTTGCTGTTGGCTGGGGGATCTTCCAAAGTAGTTTGAGAGTTTTCTTAGGTATCCTGCTGAGTAAAACATCACCTTAGCTGCCAAATAGAGATCCCATGCAGGACCTGGGGCTCCCCTCCTTTTCTGTACGGATGCTGAAAGTAAAGGATTGTTTTGTTGTGAAAGGTGTTGATTGGGCTACAACTTGGTCTGATGAATACAGAGCTGCCTGCGGGCTGTGTCTCTGTAGGAGATGAACTGAGGCTGAGCCACATGCGGTCCCAAAGATTACCTTATAAACAGCAATCAATTCAGGCAGCAGAGTACATATTAAGGGCCTATTAACTTGCTTAGGCCTCTCTTTGACTTGAAAAGTACTTGTGAGCAGAGGAATAATAAAAGGGAATTGTTGCCAAAAGCTATGGAAGGTGCATCTTGCCATATCACTGTTGGTACATCTGTTGAGTTGGGGATTTATTTCCTACTAAGCATCTGCTTAGCTTTTGAAGTACATATTAAGGTCAAAGGAGGGGAGCTTGAAATGATTGCGTAATGTTTATTCTTTTCTTTGAAGATTTTAAACTTTAATCATACAGCATTTGGACATATTTAACAAAGCACAAACCTACATGAGTATTTGGCAAACTTCCACAACTTATAACATGCAGTAGTTGCAGCTTTAGAACTTGGATTTAAAAATACTGTGGGCCTTGCTGAAACTACGGTTTGCAGGTCCAGTTTGTAATCTGTGTATCACTCTTATTCCATCTGTGACTTGATTACACTGGTCATCCGAACGTGACCAAAAATGAATTTTCAATTCAGCAGTCTCCATGTGGCTCAACAAAAGAAAATCTCTAGTGATCCAGTGCCATCAAAGAGGGTTTTTTGGGAAAACTGAAATGTCCAAATAATCCAGCAACAGGACTGCAACAGATAATTTCCTTATTCAGAAATGACGTTTCCCCAAACGTCCTTTTGTTCTATCCATGCTTCTAATAGCTGCTTCTATTTCATTTTAAATTATTTGTGAACAAGGATAAATCAATAAGTTCATGGTTCTTGTAAAGAATTGTTTAATTTTGATAGGCATTAGGGTTAAAGAGCAAACTGCTGAGCTAGTGTATATAAATTGTCTTGACCTAACAGCAGAAGCGATTATTAATAGTTCTTTCGGCTCAGAGTTCTGCGTCTGTGCAGACTTGTCAGTGTGGCATCACTGATACCAGAACTAAGTATCTGCCTATATCAAAGGGAAGGTTACACACTGAAAATTAAGTAGTTGTATTGTTTTATTGCCCAATCTACTACTAAGAATAATCCTCACTGACAGGAATTGCTTCCAAAATCTGTGTGTTTCTTAAATCAATCATTTTGGGTGCTTATACAAAAGGCCATTTTTATTTTGCTGATGCAAAAAGCCTGAAACTGCATGTGCTTATTCATATTTTATACAGGATTTATGGATTAAAAGATTATTATATTAAAAACTTCAAAACGTACGAAGTATAGTTACAGAATAGCTTTCTGATTTTAGTGTTACTGGTAAAGGTACATGAGTGTTAGAACTGCGCCAGTCATGCGGGTAAAGAAATGAAGATTTTGGTAACATAACACGCTAAACCCAAATAGAGAATAAATTAATGATGTGCTAAAAATGAATACGGATTTCTTCTCATATGTGTTGCCTGTAGTGCTGGTTGTATTTATGCACAGCGGAGGATTGGTAGTTCAGCTTGAAAAATTTGCAGTACAAAGAAGCCTTATGATGAAGCTTTAATGCTGGTACCTTGTCCCCTCTGTTTCTCCAGAGTTGTGAGGGTGACATGCTCTTTCATGGGGAATACATCTCCATTCTGCAGATTTTTTTTTTTTTTTTTTTATTCTGCATCCCCCCCCTACCCCCCTCGACCCATAGACTTACCATGACAGGGTATATCCTGTCTCTATGAAAATTAGAGATTGCTGTCTAATGATAAGGGTTTAATCTGCAACGAATCAGACATGTGGAAACTTCTGTCTGTGGAATTTTCTGTTTGATCTGAGAGGAATGCCCTTGCTGTGCCCTTCCTGTAATGAAAGCAAGGTAGAGTGAATCAAAGTGATTCTAGATAAGATTGGAATGTGTGCATTGGTTATGCCTCTATTATATTTGGTGTTGCAATTCTGGTCGTATGTATTATTTTACTATCCAAGAGATTAACAGCATAGTTCATCTTTTTAAAAGATAACTCTTTCTTTCTGTTTTAGAAAGTGCTGCGTTTTTTATTGATTAAGTTCCTGAGTTAATTACTTAGGTTTGAACATGGAAAGTCTTGGTCACAAAACCAGATATTGTCAGTAAAACATTGACTGAACTATGATAATATATGACAGTGGTTTTGTTACTGTAAATAATTTCATGCTATTCACTAAATATTCTGTCTTAAGGATATTTTTGGTGTACCATTGTGAGGAATGGCTAACAGTTTCTCTCCCTGTCTTTATTACACAAACGGTTAATGATTAACAAATGTCCAGCTGCCTGTGCAAGGAATGTTAATTACTTTGGGGAGGGAGGGAAAGATGACTACGCCTTTGCATAAGAAGTCTGGTATTGCAGTTCACTTTGAAGGTAGTTTGAATATTACAGTTCCAATTTTAGCAGATTAATCAGAAATGGAAAAATGACCTCTGCCTCTCTCTTTGATATCTGGTTATACATATATGCTTCCATACCTGTGCTACTAGCTAATACAGCAATATTTTGGGTTGCCCGGGTTTGTCCAGGCCATTTTAAAGTAAAAAGTGTGTAAGAAGAGGTGACAACTTGTTAAGAATTGGATTATTTTCTGTATGGGCGTAGAGAAAACATGGCTAAAAAAAGAAAAAGTGATAAAATAAAAATCCAAGCAGTTCATAGTACCTACTATTTCACGCCGTTCCCAATCAGCTTTCTGAATGGGGACTTGTGTGTTAAGTAAATACAGAAGCCCAGAGATAAAGAACCGTGCTTGCAAATATTAAAAAAAAAATAAAAATTAAAATCTTAGAACTTGCAGTTTTCAATTAGCTTTTTGCTTGCTTAAAAATGTTCATGCTGAATGGTGAAATTCTGCAGTGAAATTCTGGACTGATTTGAATCTTTCCAGACACAGATAAGGTGTCTGGGGAGGGAAGAGTGTGAGAAGGTTCAAAAACTGTTAGTGAAAGATGGGTTGTCAAGTCGTCATTGACTCAACTGACATGTCAGTTTTGATGGGCATTGTTTAATAAGAAATTAAGGGAGTGATGATTACAGTGAGAACAAGATTATTGCAGATTATGTGAATTAAATTGGAAGTGAATATTGTTACAGCATGTGATGATAGGAGGAAATGGAGTAAGAAATATATGCCATGCTATGTCTGTAGTTGCAGGGGTGATCAAAAAATCCTTCGGAAATTGAGTTGTTCAATCTAATCAAACACAAGAATGACCAGCATTGGAGAATATATTGTTCAGAACAGTTAAGCACAGATATGGAGATTTCAGGAGGTCACCTGGTGCAATTCCATCTCTAGTCACTACAGATTCTGTGAATTTCTTAAACTAGGGAAAAATCTTCAGTGGTTCGGGAGCAAAATGCATTTTGTGCCTAAATGGTCTACTAGTTACCTACAATATCATAGTGTTCTTTCAATTACACTGTGTACTAGTGTAGAAAGAGTTAATCTACTTTTATCGTGGCTCTATGACAATTAAACTTCTTGTTTGGCAGGGAGTTATTCACATCACTCATTCTCTTTGGTATTGTTACTAAAGGTGCAGTTATCTTCAGCAAAAATGTCTCGGTGGGGAATAATTAAGAAGTTTCCTATGGAAATTCTAACAGAGAAACTTAGTGGTCTGTTTATCCAGATGTTTGCAGGTTCTACTGTTAAGCATTAAATATTGAGTGAATTAAATTTATAGATTTTTTTCTTTTTAAGCTGTGAACTTGCATTAACTTCTGCTACCTTTAGTCATTTTTTTTTTTTTGGCTTCCGGAAAATGTTGATTAAAACCGTGCAAGCAGTTATCCATTATTTACATGACGAAGACCGAACTCATCTCCCAACAAGCATCCAGGGCACTTACAAATAAATATGCTTGACATCTAATGAGTCATTTCTAGTTTTCTAGCTGCAGGTCTCCTTTTTTTCTGTTAAGTATCGATTCTTCAGTGTGCATGTAAGAATTTGCTTATAAACAGAGGATTTCTCATTTACTTGATTCAGTAATCTTAAGCAAAGAGAATGAACATTTTTTTTTTTAATCCCAAAGTTCTTTGTCTTCATGACTCTCCTATCCTTTTACTTGGAAACAGACAAGTTCAGAAACATTTCTTTGCATGGCCTTTTGTTTATTTTTATTCATATGCAAAGGCAAGTAATAAAAAAAAATAGCGTAACAAGTACTGATCCATGTGGAATCCCCTCTGAATACATGAGTAGAAATAAAGTCTGAAAAAATAAACAGATACTTTGTAGGTTAATAAATCTGACTGTGACAAGGATGAACATGTCTTTTGATGCTACTGGATCCCAGATGCTTTAATCTCATGACTTTTTTGATTTGCTTTCTACTCCTAGCAGTTGCATGCCAACAGGTACACCAGCTCTTCTTTGTACGCGTAAATCTGCTTGGGAGCAGCATTTCTGTTGACAGTAATTAAGTGCCATTGTGTACGTAGCTACCTGGTGCAGTAATATGAACAGCAGCAATAGCCTGATTTCCAGTATTCCTCAACATGCTACTTGCCTTTTCATATAGGTATCAGTACCTTTTCTTGCTCAGAGCTGGTCTGAGAACTGTCATTGTTAACCAGCAGTTTCTGCAACTCAAAATAGTCCAGAGACTGAAAGCTTGAAGCAAAATTGCAGCAGTCCAAAACACAAATCAGTATAAATAACGTGCATGTGCTAAATGACAATTTTTCTGCACGTGGGTTAGTCATGAGCCAGCGTTGCTGTGGAGCACAGCTGTAAGTGCTGCTTACTAAAGAGGAGGACTGCTCTGTTGAACTTGCTGAGCCTTCAAAGTTACTTTTGTGGAAGTAATGTGAGGTAGGCTGCAATTGTTCAAATTGCAACTAAAAAGGGAATTGGAGAGAAATGCTGTGTATCCAGGGAAAAGATTCTTGGGATACTAGAACAATTTTCCTTATTTAAGGTGGTCATTAAACTTTGAGATTTACTGACAGAAAGTTAATATACTTGTTGCAGAACTGTCCGGGTATTTTAATACTTTGCAGAGGTCTAAACAGCTAGATCCTTCTGGATCAACAAACCAGTTTCTGTACAATTAAATGTGTTGCTCTTGTGCGTAATTGGCTTCCCATGCGTCTCATTATTTTCCTTGTAGCCTCTTCTTCTGCCTAGGGGGGACCTGGGTTAATCTGTCAGCTCCAGTTAGATTTGAAATTCCTGGGGCCATTTGCAGAGGAATTTCCCCTTCAGAGGCTCCCCATTTCCCAGTTAAGTTATTAGAGTGGTAGTATAACCACTCACATTGTCAGCAATTCCTTAGTACTAGGAAGACTGACAGTGAAGTTAGAAGGATTTTGCAGGGTGAAGCCAGAGTTATATATGTGTTCATTTGTGTGTGTATATAAGAAATTCATATGAACTTTAACAAAGAACACAGAAATTCATCCTTTGTGGTTTTTTATGCACATGAAAGTACACATACATTCTAAAAATGTGATTAAATAAATTTCCTTCTTTGGTGTTCGTAAGTAAACAAACAGTAGACCTGTAGAACCCTTCACTTGTTTCTGATTTACCTACATTTCAGTAGAAATTCTCTGTTGGTCATGAAACTGTAGTAAGAAAGCAAGATTTAAAGGTAACTGAAAAGTGTAACAATATTATCCCAAAGTATTTTTGCTTAAACATAGTTACTTGCTCTAATTTTATGATATTGTATAATTGTATTTCTTGGGCCATAGAAACCAGTTGTGTCTTTACCTGAAGACAAAAATCTCTCCTGAATAAGGGGGTGGATGACTGGAGCAATGGTTTACAGATCCTGCAAACCTTGCTCATGTAACAGAGTAAGAGGAGCTGCTTTTGTGGGTACTGAGAGCCCACATGCTTGGCCCAGAATCTGCTGGCAGCGTGTTCCATTTTCACTAATATTTTATAAACCGGCTGTAATGCTGATGTAGTAGTGCAGTCATGTTTTTTCAGCATGCTTTCTTTCAAATCATGAATGACTGCCCATGTTAACAGCAAAGCTTGCTTTACTTGCTCTCTCTTCAAAGGAACATAGATCGTATGTGGCTGTATTACAATAATTTTTCCTATTGGCATAAGAGTTAGCATTTCATTTCCCTAATGTGTACTCATCAGGGGGTTTTTATGTCTCTCCATATCAAGCTTTAGCAACATGGTACTCTTCCTCTGTATAGCAATTATATTGCCTGTCTGAAAGCCTGACATACAAGCAGCCTAGCTGACAGAAATAAGCCGGAGCTATTAAAATAACCGTAAATGAGGCTGACAATAGGAGCTGTCTGCCATTGTCCCAAAAGATTTTCTGAACTGGAAGTAATCGGTTGAGTTCTAAGGCAACCCCATCAGGGATCTTCTAATTGCGAAAATTCCCGCTCGCCACCCCCCGGCTTCCTGAAAGCAAGTTCACAATCTTTGTGGACCTTAGCAGATTTATTAGTTTTAGCCCAGGCTACCTAGTACTGAATCATGATTTGTGGGCACAATCTTTTATGTAGACAATTTTAAGAACATGTTTTCAGAACTCTTTTCTTTTACAAATGGTCTAAACACTGTGTTTTCCATTCATTTGACTTGGTTTTGTACAGATGTGCAGAAAGCAGTGTGGCAGGAACTAGAAGCCAAAATGTCGCTGGGTCTAAGTATTTACAGTTCTTTCTTTTGCCCCATGTTTTGTTCTACTCTACGCATTTAACTAAGACGTGCAAAACCTGTTTTCTCAATGTTTTAAAAATATAGTTGGTGTTTGGTGCAGAGCTTTATGCATGTCTTTGCTTCTAGGTCTTCCTGCTATCTCTAGATGCTTATTTAATTGATAGCTGCTCCTAACTGTTGAACATTCTGTATTTCTTCACATCTCTCTGTAGCTACCTTGTTTATAAGCTGCATGTGGCCAAGATCAATAGTGATGCTTTCTCTTCCTCAGCTTGAACACAATTCAAATGACCGCCGTCTGTTCATAGCTCAGAAGTGACGCATAAGCTGTTCTGTGTTCTAACTTTTATGTCAAGGTCTGGATTTGACCACGTGCTGGGCCTCTCTGGTTGCCAACTTTTTGCTCCAAAAAAGTGTTCTACTATGAATGCATTGGTAATTTCTCTGCATTTACAGAAGTGAACCTGCCAGGTTTGACTGAACGCTGTTAGTGTCTGACTGTTTCACCAGCTACTCTTTCTGTTGTTCCATTAGTGTCACACGCAGAAATCATTTAATTTCAAATACAGTAGGTTATTTAATGGAATTTGGGAGTTTTTGAAAACTTGTACTCATATCAAATGTACATAAGGTATGGATTTGGCTATATATTTCATTACATCTGGACAGTTCATTGAAGTTAAATCTGAGAGATAAAACAGGTCATCTTTTTATTATGATTGAGGTTTTACTTTGTTCAGTTTGGTTTTGTTCAGTTAAAATCTCAAATCTGTTCTGATGATGATGGTTCCTATACTCTGTTAAGGGTTCTGTGAGCTCTAGAGACCATGTGTGCTCTGCAGTGATAACTCTTCCCCTTCCACCTCCCTGAAAAAAGAACAAGCAGTAGTGGACTTGGCATATTTGAAGGTCTTGCAGCTGCACAGTGAAATGGCATTTACCGATTAAAGGACTTGTGCAAATTTACTACAGTTCCATCAACTTGCTGATACTGGTAGTGATAAGCTAATCAAACTTTCTAAGCCCTCATTTGTTAGAAAATGGGCAATTTGTCCTTGAAACAGTAACAAGAGTTGCTTTCCATTTAACAGTCCTGTCTGAGCATGATTTCTCAGCTGGTAGTACACAAGACACAACTTGAAATGTATAAAGCTTTCTATTTCAAAGAGCTATAAATAAAATTTCATTCAGTTTTCTGGGAATCTGCCTTTATAAATGCTGACAAAGGATTTATAATTCCAACACATACTTTCAGCTTATTTTTTGGTATTTTTTTCCTAGCTTCTGAAATTTTTCTGAGGGTTCTCTGAAACAGAAATTGTGAAGTTTAAGCTTTTTCATTGCCTTTCTTCAGTACTTATAAAGAAAACTAGGGAAGTGATTGTCATCCCTGTATTCAGCACTGGTGAGGCCCCACCTCAAGTGCTGTGGCCAGTTTTGGGCCCCTCACCACAAAAAAAAAGACATTCAGGTGCTGGAGCGTGTCCAGAGAAGGGCAACGGAGCTGGTGAGGGTTCTGGAGCACAAGTCTTGTGAGGAGCGGCTGAGGGAGCTGGGGATGTTCAGCCTGGAGAAAAGGGGGCTGAGGGGAGACCTTCTCGCTCTCCACAATTGGTTGTAGCCAGGTGGGGGTCAGTCTCCTCTCCCAGATAACAGGCGACAGGAGAAGAGGAAACGGCCTCAAGTTGCACCAGGGGAGGTTTAGATTGGATATCAGGAAAAATTTCTTCACCGAAAAGGTTATCAAACATTGGAACAGGCTGCCCAGGGAAGGGGTGGAATCGCCATCCCTGGAGGTATTTAAAAGATGTGTAGATGTAGTGCTGAGGGACGTGGTTTAGTGGTGTTTTTGGCAGCATTAGGTTGATGGTTGGACTTGACAATCTTAAAGGTCTTTTCTGACCTAAACGATTCTATTATTATATTTAAAAAATAAATCAGACTGTGTTAATTTAAGATTCAGCTTTACTTCGGCAAAATAGAAGAATCATTGATTGGTTGAAAAGTAACAATGAAACTATTTCCAACTAGATTGAATTATTAGTTATGCACGTTCATGTTCCTCAGACATGTTTGCAAACAAGTAATCTGAATTCTTCATGAGTTATGCAAAATGCAGTATCGATGGTTTGTTGCTAGGTTACAGTCTTCCTAGCTGTGCCTAATTAATGCTCCTGAAGAGAGGAGAGAGAAGAGCAGTGAACACCTTGTTCATGTGTGATTCAAAGGCAAGCAATAGTTGCTAATACTTTCTGCTCCCCTTCAGGGCTGCAAGCAAGGATTATTTATATTCTGAAACAGTACAGTTTAGTCTGTGTGAATCTTCAGATGCAAGAAGTCTGATATGCGAGTAGCTTGCGTTGTCAGTGATAAGCTTTAAATTGCGATGGAGTTGAAGAGCCAATCCTATTTCTCTGAGTGGCTGTTGCACTTTGTTCCATAGAGGTGTAAAACACGTAATGCTTCCTGTTCAAAGGGCGTTATGTGATGCGAGGGAGGGAGGCTGGCACTTTTCCAGCTCAGTTTACTTATCAGAAGTATTATTTCTCTTAAAAGAGGGATTGTATATACTTTTGAAAAGTTCCCGCTGCCTGCTGCAGGTCTTTAGTATTTCAAGTGCTAGAGAGCAGTGCCTCTCTTGGCATTCTGCCCTGTGTATGGAGCGGACGAGCTGACATTTCACTTCTGCAAAAGGAATCTCATTCCATTCCTTCTTTAGAAGGAGATTGTTTCAAGGAGTTCACAGGATGGAGATTTTGGTCTTTTCAACTGACGTTTTAAGTGCTGAGTAGTTCCTTGTCTCTGTGGCAGGACATACTTGAAGTCTCCAGTGCTTAAGGATAGTTGGTTTGTGTAGAATAAAGATCAGTGTGAGACTGTGCTGCCTTTGTTTGTTTTGGTTTTACCAAGTGATTATTACTTGACTGATCAAATAATATTAAATTTTGTTGGCATTAGCATTGGATGCTATTTCAGAAGAACTGTAGGCTTAAGGCTTAGTTGTCCCTTACAGCGGTGCTTGGTATAGCCCTGAGTTACAGTAGCACAACAGCCTCGGGGAAAGAAAGAATTTTTTCTTGGGAGTTCAGTAGGTTACATGTTTCAAAACCTTCACTTTATCGAACTCTTGATGGCATGCAGGGTTGTGCTGGATTTGGTTGCTCCTTCAAGGCATTTCCCAGTGTCAGACTGCAGCGGTGGCCAGAAGTTATCAGAAATAAGTTAGGAGAAGTTAACAGAAATAGAGATAAATTGACTGGAGGATATTAATTTTTTTTTAATTGCTCTAGAAGTGGAAAGAATCTGAGCTATGACACTGGTCACAATTAGTAATAGAGGCACAATTTAAACTGAGTACTACAGTTAGGTGTAGTACTTGTAAATAGTGCGCTCCAGTCTGCTGTAGTCTGTTTTATCTTGCGCAGGTGGGTGCTATAACTATTAATAAATTTGCTTTTTTTTTTTTTTCACAAGTCACCTTGCCTTCTCTTACCGTGTCTGACAGGGAGCATGAAGTGGAGAAAAAAAATGACAAAAAACTCATGCGTAACACACAGGATTGCACTTGCCAACTGTCCCGATTTGACTGTGCCTCTAGAAGTTACTCAAGGGGAAAAGGAGGATGAAAGAGTATGGATGTGTTCCTCTTTGAGGCCTCTGGGGACTGCTGAGAAGCAGACAAGCGCTGCATCTTCTCCTATGCCAGATGCTCTTTCCTGTTTTGTTGTTTGGTTGGTTGTTTTTTTCGTTTTTTTTTTTTTTTTTTTTTTTTTAATCCTGTCATCTCTGCTATAGCCTCTGTATTTATACAGCTCAGGAAAATGCTGATCGTGTCATGGCAGGTAATAAGCTAAGAAAGAGAAGTGTATTGCAGGAAAGGCATAAAGAGAACATATAAGAAGAGATGAATAGGAACAAGAAGTCTGCAAGGAAGTCATCTGCATTCATCTGTGTTCGATCTGGATAGTGTTGAAGGACTACACTGTCACTAAGTTGCGCCAAAAGGCAAAGTACGGGTTAGAACACATTATTTTAAATAAGATGACCTGGGCAGAAATCAAAAGTTAATTAAAGTGGAAAATACCCATTTTGTAAAATGTTTCTGTTTTTCTGGCCTATTCTCGTGCGAGTGTGGAGATTTTAGTGACAGCCTGAAAACTGTCTGTTCTGAATTGCTTAACATTAAAAAACAAAGTATGATAGCATTATGTTTAGTAAGATTTTATTTAAAAAACAAAACAACCAAACCACTAATCAGTGAGGCAGCTGCGATTCTTTCTTTGTTTTAACAACAACTAAGCAAAGTTCCACAAAATGCAAAGCAGAAATTTGGCCGGAAAAACTAAACTTCTGGCAGTTGAGGTTCTTTGGACCCTTGTCCGCATAAAAAGCTGATTTAATAAATATTAGTAACTTTCTGGAAAATATATGCAACCTATCTAGAGGTAGCAGAGATTCAAGCAGTAAACCTCAGCGTGTGCTGAGTGTTTCCCCCAATTTTATTTTGAATTCAAAAGATCTTGTAGACCTTGGTGACAGTTTACACTGGAGTGACTTACCGTGTGTTTAGAATTCAAGACCAAGTTGCAGTCTGTGTTGGTGCGTTGGCAGACTTAGTGCCATTGAGGGACAGCGTGCCTCTGTGTTTGTAACAGCCTTAATCCACTCACTTCTAAATCTTTGATTTGGATTGGTTGTTCATTGAAGGTCATATTTGATCAAAACCTTTGTTCATGCAGTTCTTAAAATACTGCCTTCCTCACCGCCCCCCCCCCCCCCCCCCCCCCCCCCCAAGAGATGGCTTTTAAAGCAGCTGAAGAAGCTTTTTTATTTGCTCAGCTTATTAGAATTTAGATTAATTAAGTTTGTAATCAGATTTCAAGCATCGTGTTCCAGGCCAGGGATTTCTCTCAGTTTGTTTCAAACGTCACTCCCAGGGCAAATTCTGCTAAACTGCATTTTCATGCTTTGCTGAGAAATGATTGCAGGTTTTGATTTCCATTACAGAATCATTAATATTGTTAATGAGAGTTCTCATGGATAAGCGCACTTAAGGAGGATCATCTCTGGGAATTTGGGGTATTATAGTTTGAGCATTTGTTAATTAGATAGAACTGGCATATGTAAGACTGTCAGATTTGAGGTGGATTTATATGTTTATTTTTGTTTTAAGAGTGACTGTTTATAGTGACTTGGATTTGGGGATTTAAATTGCAAGTAATGTTGGTTCTTGTTGAGAGTGGAGTTGACATTCTGATTTTTCCTCAGTTGCTGTATTCATAAACCAGCCTGTTCCTCTGTATTGAATTCTATTCTATAGTATTCACGTAGTGAATTTTTTCCTTCTTTTAATGAAACTGATAGAAAGTCCTATTGCATCAAGTGGGAACAACATCTAGTCTAAAATTTCAAACGTGAATATTGTAAAATCAGCAGATGACTGAGAAACATTCCATCAGAGCTCTTTTGTACTTCCCTCTGGTGGTTAGTGACTGAATATGAATTTCTTTTTATCCTGACCACCTGAAAGGCTTCAAGATTGCATATCCAGCCAAGTGAAAAATGTTTTTGGAATCCTTGCTTCACTGTATTTTTTGAACAATAATATTTACAAGCCTTTAGGATTACCATACATGCTGAAGATTCTTTAGTGGTGCTCTGTGGAAGGTTTCTCTATTTGTCTTGCTATATAAAAAGTAAATGGTTTGTAAAAGTTAAAACTGTCGAATTGCCCCAGTGTAGAGAATGGATGGGAAATTTGCTGATGAAGGATTTTTCTGTGAATGGGAGAAGAGTTAGAGCAGAGATGGAGCTTTTACAGCATTGAAGATGTAATAGAAGCACTTAAGCTGTACTCCCTAAATGTGCTTTGCACCACTTGAAGAAAAAAGTGAAAATATTTTCCAGGAGCCTAAGTACGCTGTTGAAACTGATGATACTGATCAACATCTTTCTGATGCTTAATGGATCTAGCCGATTGCAAGATTAAAACAAATTACTCTCACCTAGATTGCTTTATTACTTCTCTTTGATACATGAGTTCCCATCATTTTTCTCTCTGCTGTCTTGAGAACCACTAGAACTAGAAGCCAGTGACTTTCTGAACTCGGGGAGTGCTGGCTTTCAGACAACATACAGTATTATGCTGCCCTAATATGTAAAATAGGCCACTAGTCAACATTTGCAAAAGCAGAGAGTTAGCACACCTACCAATGATATTTTAAGGACTGGTTCTAGATCTGTGATTTGGAGGGAGAACTGTTGTTGTCTTTGTTAAAAAAAAAAAAAAGTTGTCTTAGTTAAATTCTTTGGGCTTATGTTTTTTAGAAGGTAAACTACTGAAGTTCACATGCATTTGTATTCATTATTGTTGCATAGAAATTAAAGATGAAGCTATTAGTGTTCTCATAGGCAAAATCAGGAAAGATTTAGTGTTAAACTTGCAGAAGCAGGAGCAATTTCAACTAGAATAATGAGAAAAGTACGGTGTTTTGTAATTACTGATATATGGTCAGATTGCACAGTAATGTTAAAAGGGAAAAAAAACTCAAGTACTCCCTGTAGTTGTGTCCATTTAGTGTTGATTGTGTTTTGTGGCGCGAAGGGCTGATGCAGAACCAGAAGAAATTCAGGTTTTGGTAGTCAGAGCTTCCCCTCACCCCCAGGCATGCGTACTGGATCGGTATCTGTTCCGTTTTATTGCTGGGTGGAATCAACTGGAAGAGAGCTGAGTCATATTAATAGACCAGTCGTCCCTTCCCTCCTGGCGCCTGCAGCTTTGAGTGATGAAGGACATTTAGGTGTGGTGGCCTCTCCTCCACCCCCCTCAGTGTGTGAGGGGTGAAGGGAAACTTTTGCTCCCTGTCTTCTGTCCCCTTTTGCGTGGCTTTTATGTTGGAGGAATGTTATTTTGAGCCTTCATTTTTAATATTGTCAAAGTAATCCACCTATGTGCAATGCCCATTGTAAGTTTTCCAACTTGCATACATACCTGTCTATTCCTATTCCATCTATTTTAAACTGTAAGGGGGGTACATGAAGGGTTTTTCAAGTACCCTCTATGCCTCTAGGAAATGTTCATTCAGGAGCTGATCTGTTGATTAGTGTTAAACAGTTACATAAACATTTTTGCGTATCTGACTGGTCATAAAATTGTTTTCCTAGATGCTTCCTACTTCAGTTTGTAATTATAAACAGCACATACAAAAGAAATGTTCACCCAACAATTCAGGATCTGTTGTGTGAGAAACATGAGGAAAAGGAAAAAAAAAATTTTAGTGAATGAAATTTCATGTTACTTTAACGCACGCGCAGAATGTGGGTGACCCTGTAGAAAATAAGAGACATTCTGAAAACCAGAGCTACCCTGTTGGGTAAACATCTGTGTTACATGAGGTGGTCAGATGATCAGACAGATCACAAGCCTTTCATTGAACTTTTCTGCAAAAGTCAGTGTAAAATATACAGAAATAACATCATATATGCAGATCTAATTTGAAATTAAAAATTAACCAAAAATTAAAGTTGCCCATGTGTGCTGTATCGTACTGTTGGTCACTATCCCTATAAACTTTTTACATATTTCTTTTTGAGATACTGTTGTTACTGGGGTTTTGGTGTGATACTCGCTCCCTGCCTCCCACCCCCCCACCCTCCCACCTGCCTTAGTCCCTTGTGAAGTACATGACTTCAGAGAAGGACACTTGAGAACTGATAGTCCACAAAAGCAAAATAGGTTTAGTCTTCTTTTTCCTTGCGGTAGGCTTTGATAACTAAGGTGGCAGAATTTGTAAATGCCAGCTGAGCAGATTGCAGGAGGAGAGCTCCATTACCGCGACAGTTTCTTTATATGTTTCTTGAAAATCAGGCAAGGCTATCTTAAAATTAATCTGCCGCTTCTGATGTAGCTACTGTTAAGAAAGCAGGACAGGTGGAAAAATGATAACGGTTGCTCAGTTCAGCGCGTGAGCCTGCCCACTGTGCTCTGCACAGGTCACAAGCAAGAGAGCAGCATTGTTGGAAGCCTCGCTAAAAGGGAATTACTATGGTCTAGTCTTGTGTTTGGTAGGACATGAAGGTTTTACAGAATTTCCGAAGGCATAGATGGAGTCTACCCAGACTTAAGGTGAAGTGCTTGCCTGCCACATCCAACATTTAGGTTTAGAAGTGAGGCCGCAATAATTAACAAATTTATTTACTCCTGAGCAGGTCTCCGGGCTGAAGTAGAGACGTGCAAAAGGTGTAACGTGAGTGAGTTACAGAAATAGAATCCAGGTAACTGGGTGCTCAAGGCTTCATGTCCATTTTTAAGACCAAATTTATGTATATTAACAATCAGAAATTATGCAGGTAACCACAACACAAATCCAGTGACTACATAGGATTATTATTATTTTTTTTTAAATAATAAACCTACCATCAGACAAAATATAAATACTGAGATGAAGAGACTGGAAAAGTAAAATGCTAATATCCTTAAAATTGACACCTTGGCTTAGTTTTTGGTGATTTTCCTCTGGGGGGAAAAAAAAATAATTTATAAAGCCACCAGTTTGCTTTCAAGAAAACTTTTATGGACCGCATGTAATGCATGTATATTTTCAAATTGCAGTGCCCCTTCTTTTTATCCCAGTTCTGAAGCCTTTGACACTATATAAAACCAGTTTGCACACTGACATCTGGTGGTAGTTCTGAAACGCTGTGTTGCCTGAAATGCTTTATATGGGTATTTTGCAGGTCTAAGCATTAGGTGCTACCCCCTCCAGCCCTTCTGGAGTGATCTCACTGATACCTTATAATTTCAGATGGTCATCACCAGACCTTTGTGCAGCTTCCCACAAGGCAAAGAAAGTAATGAATAAATGAGTAATTCCTCAATATTTATCTAATTTTGCTCAGCTGGTATGATGCATTAAAAAAAGCGTCTGGAGTGTGTAAAGGAAATGCTGGTTGAGTTAATTCGTTTCCTTTAGAACTCCTGTAGAAGCGCAGTGGCACAGTTTTATCGAGGTCCTGTTTTACTGATGGTGTATCTGTAGATGTTGTGTGGAGTAAATGAGCTCAGGAGAAGGGCCACATTACACATAGTCCCATTATGTGGTTTTGTCCAGAGTCCAAAACCGGCTGTCATGGTGATAGTTTGACTCATCCCGGCTCCAATCCTGATCAGGCCTGGTGTGTCTCAGTGTAATAAACAATAAAATCTATGACAAAGCCCTTCGAGATTTCCACAGAAATGGTTGCAAGGACTTGCTCTGTCCCTCACCCTGATGTGTATCAGGTTCATGTTAAGTTGTATTTAGACAACGTCTCAAATAGGACAACCTGTAAGAGTGACTGGTTCAGAAAAAGGAAAATGCAAAGTTTTGTTATGCCATGATTGCATGAATCCATTTAATATTCCTCCCTCATCATATAGGTTACACCAGGCTACATACCCTTTTGACACGTGCATATTATGACTGTCCCTGTAGAGGAAGCTGCTTATAAAAGTAGATGTGTATTCTCTTCCCAGTGCATAAAAACTTGAGTCCCTCATTCTTTATTTAGTTTTGGCTCATACAAGCTTCTGTAGGCTCAGCAGACAGATTTTTATTAAGTTTGTGAATTGTGTAGCTGTTCCTTAAATGGTAATTCATTTTCTGTGTGTAAAATTGAGCTAAGCGCTGCTTTCCTTTGCCAGAGTAATGGCAGCCATTGGTTGGTCCTAATGCTGCAAAGCTTTGCTTCAGACATAACTTTTGTTTTCTTTTCTGTGAAGTTTGTGTGAACCCAAATAAGCACATAAAGAAAATTCAGTTAAATAATTCATTTGGGCACAGAGATAAGAATGTTTCACGTTTAAGTATCTTCTCATTAATATGAATAATGGTAAACAGTTCAAGAGTTTGGCATCTAAATCAGATAGTTTAATATGGTATAAAATTCGCTATAATCAGTGACGAGTAAAGAGGGTCATTCAAGTCCCAAAAGACTGTGAATTACTCATTATATTTAATCTTTTAGGCAAAATAGCTTTTATGAATAGTGCTAATTGATCTGATAAATCTCAAAGGATGTTGAAAAGGAAATTAAGTAATATATTGTTTTAATATCTGTAATGCATAATTGCTGAAAACCGTTGTAGTAATTTTATTTTTTTGTGGCTTCAGGTTAGCCTCAATATGTTTGTCTGTGTATATTAACACAGATTGTAGAATCGGTGTCAGTTGTTTTGAACTCGTATTAATTTTTAGTTATTCATTTATTTAACCTTGTTGCTTACTGTATTTTTACACACTTCTGCATACTTATTGAGCGTCTTCTAATTATCTTTCTTCCTATTAAACAGGTATTATTGAGACTGCAGATCGCCTGGATCGTGAGACTACTTCACATTACTGGTTAACTGTTTACGCAACAGACCAAGGCGTTGTGCCTCTGTCATCTTTCATTGAAATCTACATAGAAGTCGGGGATGTTAATGACAATGCTCCTCAGACCACAGAGCCAGTTTATTACCCAGAGGTCATGGAAAACTCACCTAAGGATGTGTCCGTCATTCAAATTGAGGCATTTGATCCAGATTCTAGCTCAAGTGAAAAATTAACCTACAAGATTACAAGTGGAAATCCGCAGGGATTCTTTTCAATAAACCCCAAAACTGGTAAGTACAATACAGTATTTTATTTTACGTGTGGGTGAATCAACGTATGTGCATAAATACATAAACCAGGTAAAACCAAGGCCTTTGGCTTAACATTGTAACCATGCTTTCACAATAGTTAGAGTTAACCTGGTGTTTTGGGCTGTGTCAATAATAGTAAGTTGCACAAACAAGTAGAAGAGGATTTGAGAGTGAAGTAGTTGGTTCAAAGTACTTGAGAACCACATTGTGTGCATTTTGGGAAGGTTTCCTTCAGAGTAGCTCCACTCTAGACTGGTCAAAGCCCATTTGCTTTTTTGATTTTGTAGTGCAGTAAATATCCTCTTGGAATGCATATTTTAGCTTAGTTTTATCCAAACTGTTTCAGCAGTCTCAGTCTTTCAATTTTCAGGCCTAGGTTTTTTGTCAGGCTTTTGGGTTGTGTTTTTTTTTTTCCCCAGGGTAGTGTTAGTCTAAGCAATGCAAGCCATTGATTAACTGTAAACTCACTTGTCTCACAGTCAGAAGGGACCATCTTTGTAACTTTTGCTGTTGTATGAGATACAAAATCTGGAAGGTAATTTGCAGGTGTGGTTGTTACGTAAAGAAAAGAAAGAGTCTGAGTTCAGTGGTTGTTTGGAAAGCTTTGGGGGGAAAAAAAAACATATGGAGGTTTTAACAGGAAAGTACAAGTATTAGAAGCAAGTGACCTTTTGATAATTGTGAGTTACAAATGTGTGTAAGGCAGAGAGACAGGAAACAAACAAAATAAACAATTTTAACTGAAGCTACACAGCAATTTTGAAAACAATGTAAAGGTTGCCTACCATCCCTTGCTTCTGAATGAATGTAGAGAAAATAGTACATATACTGGATGTTTTTTCCTCAGATCTTTCATAATAGTAAAGAAGGGTTTGGTTTTAAATAATATTTTGCTGGGTTGGATGCAGCTTAGCTTTTCATATGTTGCATTTAGGTACTGTTTCACAGTATAAATTACAGGAGATGCCTCTGATTCATTCATCCAGAAATTTCTTCTCTGAATCCAGAGATTTTTAGACTAGTGGTGCTGTAGAGATGTAGAGACTGACTTTAATCTGTAACAAAGCTAGTAAGTAGAAGAGAGCAATAGAAGCCTCATTCATTTAGCTCTTGCTCATTCGTGGAGAGAATTTCAGGGGATTTCAAGGAGCAAAAACTGGGTGAAAAATATGTTTTGAAGGATGGGTTGACACTATGGCCTTCTTTCTGTTTCATAGTTGTTGCTTCTTAGCGTATGAAAGACTTGCGTGCTGTATCAGCTGTAATTGCTGTGTCAGCAAAGCTCTAAGTGCAAACACAGGTATGTTATTTGGGTTATTTCTGACAATAACTTCTTTGTCAGCATGTGCTGCATCTGCCTTTGAAGACATTGCCAAGAGGGCCATATGAAATAGCTGTAGCAACAGAAGATCTTTAGCATAGTTAAAGCCTATATTTAAATACTATATTTACAGAAGCATTGGTTTTAGGACAAAGGCAGCCTAAGAAGTAAAAGAAGAAAAATTCAACCCCCAAGTTTTCTAAAGTGAATGCAGAAACTCTGTGTGCGTGCATGCATTATTTCTTTATATTTCTCTGCTTACACATGATGCAAAAGAAAAAAAAGTTCTACTCATCTGTCTACTTCTTGCCCTTTCTGTTTTTGAAAAGCACTGTTTGCTTGCTACTTTGCTATTTCTTGTTGTCTCAATCAGTGATACTGATGAAACTGGGAGTAAAATTGCCTGTGAGTTGGGTGGAAAGAACTGAGTGACTGCAGTACTCAAATTGCAAGTGAACGTAAACTCTACCTACATTCATTTACTCTTTACTGTATAATTGGCTAATTATTTTTCGTTGCTGTTTCCTTATTTTTTCTGTAGTTTTTGTTTTCCTCTTTCTTCCAGTCCTTTCCTACTCCTCTCTGCCTTCTTTATCATTATGCAGCATTTTCCAAACTTTGTTTTTAAAAAAGACACTTTCATGCCTCCCTTACCTGAGTTTTGAGATGAAGAAACATCTTTATTCATATTTAATGGATAGAAATATTAGGGCAGTGGGAGACTGTGACTTGTCTTCCGACGGAGTTTGTTGTTTTCCACATCAGTAGCTTACTGCCGATCTCCTTTATGTTAGACAGGGAGCTTGAGGGAGCTCAACACACTAGATAGTGAAGTGATAAGAAACACTTAATAAAAAGCTAATAAAGATTTCCTGTCAAGAGAGTTTCTTGCTTGCCTTTATTGTGGCATGCATACTGTAGAAGCAAGCAGTGCAGTCTGGAGTCCTCCTCATCTCTGTGTTAAAGGGGGGGAAAAAAAAAAAACCAACAAAACCAAATGGAAATAATTATTCAATTATGTTTCAGAACACAAGCACTGAGAAGAAAAGAATCTCCCTCTGATTTACATTCAGAAGGAGAATTATTATTTTTTTTTTTTTTAGAAATATAGTTAAAATCACAGGGATAGGTAAATTCTATTACTGTTGAAATGGTAATGCTAGATAGGCATTATAAACACAGAGAGGAGGGGAAGAGAAGAGGTGGGCAGAGGGGAAAGGAAACCTCTTTGGCTGGTTTCTGTTGTGTTCCCAGAGTGTGCTTGTATAATTTGAATGAGTATTAATTAGCTAACTCGCATATATTGTCTTCCTGTTACATAGGACACTGGATTTCATGCAATCTAACAGGCTGTCTTGTTTTTCCTGTACGTGTTTGGTTTGAAACTGTCAACCTGCAGTAGGTACTAATGTAGTGATGAGTTTTGACTGAAGTTATCAGGATCACAACTTTCCCCCATCTCTCTTCTGTCTATTAGAAATCAAATACTTTTAACCTGAATAGATCTTATTTTGGGTGAAAGCGCTTTCGCTAGGATTGGGATGATGAGGAGTTGAAAAATGACTTTAAAAGACACTAGTTATTATAGTTACAACAGTGTATTTTATCTCCCTCAATTAATTAAAACAGGCCTCAGCTGAAGAGTGCGTTTGACTAGAATTAGTGAGATCCAATCCTGACTTGCTTGCTTATGCAGGTATGTTACCCTTGTTGGACCTTGTGAGGCTATTGCACTGTAAGGTGTTTGTCCAAGAAGAGAAACCTTCACAGGGCCCCAGGTTTCACTTCCAGCCAAAGGGGAGATAGGGCTGGAATATGAATCGAGTCTTTAAATGTATCCCATTATAACACTGAAAGTGACAGAGTAAGAGTTAAGCGTGTGATGTTATTTCGCGCCACTGTGCAGCCCTAAAGGCCAATTGAGGACTGTAGTGGCAGTCAGTCCAAGTCAAGGAAAGGCTAGAGTTGGGATTCTTAAAATACGTGGCGAGTGCTAAAAATGTGTTCCAGCTGATACTATGTTATTGTCTCCTCTCCAGGGCAAGGATCCATCTTTTTCTGTCTCTTTATAGAATTTAACACTAGCATGTTGTGGTCCATGGCTAGAGCTCCCACACGTAATAGTAGTACAGATTATAAACAGCGATAACCTATATGTAATCTGTATCAAGTAAAATACTGCTTTCTGTTCTCTGTAAGTAGCTAATTAATTTCTGGAATTTTTTAGGCTTGACGCTAAGATGTCTGTGTCTTTGTGCAATAATCCTGAATTTTTAGATGATGAAACTGACTGACATGGACCTACGTAGGATATGGTTCATCTTTCACAGAAAGAAATTTCTTTTCACGACAAGAGCTATTGACTGACTCATCTGTTTATCAAAAATGCTACTAGCTGAAGTAGTATCTGTGTGCTTCTTAGTGATCAGATTCTGAGTATCCTCTTCAGTAAATCTTCACTGGCACTTAAGAACACTAAAATAACTTAGTTAAAGAAACATTGCTGAGTTTTCCTTTGCATGCAGAAATGCTGTTTCACTTTTTGGAGCAGGATATATAACACAGTCTGTCACAGGACATTCTACAATCTTTTCAGATATACCTGGCCTTTCATTAAAGCAAATGAAATACCATTTTCTTTAGTTTTGGAGTTTCCATGTAATGAAAAAAGGCTGCTGTACGTGAGTAGGCCAGGTGTAATAAAAATAGTTATCGTAATATTATTTGCAGGAAAAAAAATTGGAGCAAAGACTAATTCCACAACTTTAATGCTTAACCTGAACATAGCTTTAGACAAATATGTACGTTATGGTAACTAATTTAGATCTGCTTAACTTCTTGCAGAATAGCTTGTAGTTAAATACAGAAGTAATTGACAAAAACGGTGGGGTTCAAAGGCACTTTAATATGTTTAGATGGAAGGAGTTGGAGTTGGCAGAACTTGATAGTTATTCAGAACACAGGTCCTGGGACTCTCTGGTTAATCTCAGCACTTAACCCTAGAATTATTGCACTGAGGATCAGAAAAGATTTGCACTTTTAGCAACACTCACGTGAAGCAAAGGATTTACATAAGAGTAAACAAGTTCTGGGGTTTTGTGCTTTGTAGCTCACAACGTAAAATATTTTTTCTGGTATGTATAATAGAAACTAGTTTAGTAATTTTTCACTGTTTATTGTGGGTGTGGTTTATTTGCTTGTTTGGGTTTTTCTTCTTTTTACATTTTGTAATTACCTTGTAACAAGGCCAAAGACTTTGAAACTTAATTATCAAAGTATTCTTAGTTGCAGTTATTGTATTTCATTGGATGCATTTGGATATGTTTTGTTTGACAAAGCAACAAATGGACAAAAATGGATGCTTTGAGGAATGAGTTTCTGTTTCACTTAAAAGTTAGTGATTCAACTCCAATCGAGTTGCAGGACTGAAAAGTTTTACGTCTCACTGATGTAAGCTCCATGGTTGTATTTACAAAATACAATTGAATATTATATTGTTTGAATTAAATTACTGAATATTTTTATTTTTACACAATCATATTGAGTGGACAGACTTCTGCTTTTTTCCCGTCTTTAAGGTCTTATAATATGAAAGAATCAATTTGCTTTATTTCTTTTGAAGAGGAATGTTGGAAGCATGAGAGTGATAGCAGGATTACAGTAATTCTTAGAGAAAGTGGAAGAGGTACTTAGTATGGCATCCACTAATAATAGTTGATAATACCATTGTATATAAGTGTACATTTATGAGCTGTTTATGAATTATGATTATATAATTTGTAATCTGTATTGGATTAACCATTTAGAAATGGATCTGTTAGTGCCAATTCAAGAGAGAGTTATTGTATTCATTTTACAAAGAGCTTTCAATCAAAACATGTAATTTCTTTCTGTCTGAGACAGGAGAGTGGGACGTGCATCAAATACAAGCTTTTTGTTGCAACTGGTAAGAATTGTAAGGGTAGTATGCAAACTGGCTCCCCAATTTAAAATGTTTATTTACAGTTCCCCAGAGTGCCATTGTAGTGGAGTAGAACAAAATTCTTTTGCTATCATTGCTTCCTGTGTTTTCTAGTTGTCTTCTATTTTATTCTTTAAATTGTGAGATTGCAAAACTTCACGTGAAATTAGAAGAAAGGTATTCAGTTCAACAAGTCATATGTAAAACATGGACATTTAAGAGCTAAGGAGAACATCCTTAATTGCTGCAGAACTAGAGCCATTAGACTGAACTCTCTAAACAAAAGGAGCTCACTGAATTCCCCTAGGCTCTGCAAATGAAGCAGGGAGTTACTCGACGGTGCTTCATATAACAGTTTTGAGTCAGATTTGCAGAAATGCTGAGTGCAGAAGTATAGCTTTCTATGTCTTCAATGCAACTGGATATGAAAATGATGCATACCTCCAAAAACTAGACTTGGCTTCATAACCTGGACAGGAGAATGACAAAATTAATTTCAAGTGTTAATTTCCCCATATTTAAGTTTTGCAGGTATAAGATAGGAATAATTACACAACCTAATTGCTCGGGAGTGTTGTGAAGATATATTCATTCATATTTATGAAGCACTTGGGTATTATCATGAGAATGCCACAGACATTCCTTTGAGGAAATTAGTAATCCTGTGGTGTAGGAGTTAGGCCATTAAGATAAGGCCTTTCTTATAGGGAATTCCAGCAGAAGCATCAAGTAATTACCCATTTCAGAACCTTTTGCTCTTATTTTCTTGTTTTTCTATGCACTTTTTTACTACCTCAAGTTTTTGAAAGTACTTAACACTAAATTGATCTTGTGGCAGGTTTTGTTTCATAAATTGTACCACACCTCAAAACATGCATTACAAAGTTAACATCAACCTTCAAATTAAGTGCTGATTTAAAGACATTTTTATATATGCAATCCCAAAATAGAACACCATTTTAATATAAAAAGTTTGTGCTATCAAACAGCGGGATTAAAATTTTGGTAACACTGAGTCTGTGGCTCTCGCTGTCTGTTCATCTCTAGTAATTGTTAGAGTTTTGTGAAGTTATAAAATGCTAATAGCTCATGGGCAAATCATCTACCTCATATGATTTCATCTTTTTACACTGTTTGTAACCTTTAAAGCAGTATCTTTGTGTGTGTGTGTGTGTGTCTCTCTGTCTGTCTGTCTGTCTCTCTGATTTGGAGACTGAGTGAAGTGAAATAGGAAGTGGGTACAGCTGCAAACAACTTCCAATGGTTTCCGATAACACTGGGAATTACTTGGTGAGGAAATGAAGGACCAGTGACCGCACAGTAGTATTGGCTTCATTTTAACAAAGGAAGTCTTTGTTGTTTAACGACTTCTGGGTTTTAATCCCATTTGACCTAATATTTTAGAACCTGGATAAAACCTGTATTACTACATTGCACAGTAATGTGATTTAAAGTTAAATAAAACCCCAAACACTGAAATTGTTCGTGTTACTTCTGTAGCTGGCAAACAATGCCAGGCTCAATTATTGTTCGTTCAAGTCACACAGCTCGAAGCGTGCCCACCTGTTTTCCTGTCACATGCAGAGAAAATAAAGTATTTGATTACACTGTCTTTAAAACATATTATATTTTTTTTTCTTTACCTTTACTGAAAATGTGACCAGATTTAACCCAAATGTTTGTTAAACTCCTGCAACCAGAGAGGGTTAAATGAGTAAACAAAAGTTTGTATAGAAATTCTGAAGAAAAAAAAAAATTCATTTTTAAATATTGTTTAGAGCACTTGAAGTGCTGTTAGACGGGTGATTTTCAACTTGGTCTTTTTTGAAACTTGGAAGACAAGTTAATATCTGTGAAATTTCTAATAACATCTCCATGTCCACTCAATCTACAATATTTAGGGGTTTAGCACTTGAAAAGAGAAAATTTGCTGCACTGTAGGCAGCTATTTTAAAAATTATTTGCAAGCATTTATGTAGTGATCACTTCTTTTAAATATTAGGTGGTGGTTCTGGGGCTTATTTATTTTATTTGTTCTCATACATCTCTCTGGAAAAAGAGAAATGGTAGGAGCTGGGGAAATAAACAGGAACGTAGTAAGTCCTTCCCTTCTCCTTTTTCTGTCCCTGGATCTACATAAAACTTCAGGCCATACTCTGCACGATCTATGTTGTAAAGCAGGACTCTAAAAGAAAGTGAGGTTTTCTTTCAATTTTTCCATATTCTGATGCAGTAATGGTGATGGAGGCAGACTCCCTCTATATCCGATGTTCTTTGGGCTGGAATATATAATGTGCGAAACTATAATTCTATCCAGGGAAGAGACAGTGATCAGACAGTGTTGTGAGCCACTTGCATAGTACCACCTTCACACAGTGTAATGGCTTTCAAAGATTCCAGTCTTGCCTTCATAGGCTCTCCTAGTAGTGTAATTTAATAGAGCATATGTATATAACAACAGTATAACATAGGTATTGATTGATTTCCTATTAAGAGAAGATTACTTAGAATTAACTCCCTGATTCACATCTAGCTTGGCTTGATTTTTTGAGTGATGAAAATAAAAGATCAGTCTCAGCAAAAACATAGCCCTACGTGATGTAATATAATTTTTCTATCTGCAAAATTTACAGTGGGGTCGCAGTCAAAGGCTAACTAGGAGTCAGCTATAAAATTCTTCTTCAGCTTTTCTGAGAGCTGGAGACAAGACCTTTGGCAGCAGTTTAGGTGATCATCTGTCATGAGTGTTGCATGGAGGTCTTTACAGATGGTTGTTAGAAAAGCAGTTCCCTCTAAATCAGTAGATAAGAAACCGCAGTGCATTCCAGACTTGTTCCAGTAGTATCCTGTCCTGTAAATGTAGGAAATAATGTGCAATTAAAACACATGAAAAGGAGGGGGGGGGGGGGGGGGGGGGGGGGGGGGGGGGGGGGGGGGGGGGGATGGGAGGGGGAAGCAGTGTCATATAAATCCTCAAATTCTCACTTAGAAATTAATGTTTTAGGGTTTAGATTTATAGGGAGTTAGGCGGCCTCAAAAGAAAGCCTGTAATGGTGTTGGAAATATCCTAATATACTTAATGTCATTTGAACAACTTTCTCTGTACTTTTGTAAATACATATGTCATCCATAAACCATCCTTAACATCAAAGGAGAGAAGATAATAAGGACACTTTTATCTAACAAAGTTGTTACACGGTTGCCTCAACTTTTCTTCCATATGAAAGATTTAAATGAGCAGACAAAGAAAATTCCAAGAAGGTTATTTGTAGACTTAAGGCTGCCCAGAACCCTGAAATATCTCAAAGTGCTAATGTATACTTCGTTTAGCCATATACAGAGAACACTGAAATAAGCCAGCTCTTTAAAAAAAAAAGTAAAATAATAATAAAAAAAAAGGAATTGTTTTTATTCATGGTGTTAGATCATATGATGTTTTTTCTGGCATGCTACTCTTAGTTCCTGCCTCAGTTCCTTCAAGATAAAAACTTTGATGCCCAGTGTCAGTGCTGTGATAAATGTTGAAAAAGCCTCTGCCAAATCACACTTTTCATTCATCTTTTTCAAGTCCTTCAAAAGCTTTCTGTATTTCAACAATATAAATATAGTTGTTTGTTGGCTTTTTAAGGAGACACATTCTTGAATCTGTCTATGTTTTCAAATTTAGAAGGCTCTATTTTCAAATTGAATGGCCAGTTCTGAAGTTGACAAAGTAAGACCAACCATCTCTTGCAACTGATGAGCTTTCTTAAGGAAATCCTCATGGTTTGGATTAATAAAAGACAAATAGTGAAATAAATAAATGAGAGAGAGAGACACATACACACACAAAAATCCAGTGATAAACATTTGGAAGATGAATTTCCCCCTTCGATAAGCCATATCTTCAAAATTTGAAGGGACTGGATTTTGTCCATAACAGTCTGTTAGCTAGTTTCGTATCCATTCTCTACAAATTAGTTAATTAAATATTATTTTTCACATTTTTATAGTTTAAAATGTAATGTTAGTTAAATAAAACATTGCGGCTTTCTCTGATGAATTTGTCTTTCATGAATTAATAATTTTATCTAGATTAAAATGAACGTTTTTAAAATTTAAATGTATTTTGTGTGGCTTCTTTACTCCCCTGTTTTCTTTTGGGTTATTTGGTGGCATCAGTTACTACTATGGTGTTGTAATGGAATTACGAGCTACACCTAAGTATGAAAGATTACTGTTGTGTGCTGGTGGTATTTTATGACCTGTGCACATCTAGGTCCAGTGGGTGGTCTCATTTGTCTTAATGTAGATGGAGTCTTAGATTTGCGAAGATAACTGAGATCAAAACCCTCCCTTTACGGTTTTGTTTCCAAGGTTGTTTTAATAAGGGAGACCATATTTAAAACTAGTACTTCTATTCAATTTTCTGGCATCCTCTAGGGTTATTTGGAAACTGTTTTCCCAAAAGACTCTTCCTTATTATAATATGCTAAATACTAAGAAACTTTAACTAGATTTTTAAATTTCTTATTTTGCTGTATTTATCACTGTAATTTATCAAAAAGTTTTAAACAGCTGTTCTCATACTTTGAAAAAAAAAAATATTTCTAGTAACATCAAACTTTCTACTCTTCCCCCATAATACATTTTCCTGTTCATAGAATTTTATTAACTGCCCAAAAGAATTCAATAATTTCTCCTGTTACTACAGTCATTCTCAACTATTGCTGTCATTAGTTATATCCTGTCTAATTGCCTCCAAAACACTATTTTGTGACTAAAAAACAGTCTTGGTAAAAAACAATTGAGTTGCATAAGAGCAATTGTGACATCAAGGCAACAGCCAACATGGAAACCTGCTCTTGTGTTCCTCTTTAAGTCGTGTATTCTAATAACTTTAAATCTCTGTATTAAAGTTGAGGTTGTTTCTGTAGCGAGATGTAGTGGCAATGGATGCAGACTTAGACTTTATGATTGTTGTTGTTGTTTAACTACAAATCTGCACGTTGATGAATACTTCAGTGAAAACAAAAAGTTCAAAATTAAATTTTGCATTTCAGAGACAATACTTACCAACTGTAAACAGCTTTACCAGCAGAGTAAATTCCAAAGATTTCTGTATGTTCTTTCTTCGTGAATTTGTCAATCTTCCTTAATCCACTTGTGTGTTGCAACAGTTTTATGGGAGAGTAATCGTGAAATTGTAAAACTTCTGTGACAGAGGAAGTGACCTCAAAAATAACCTCAATCCTTTAAGAATTGGTCTTAAATCTTCCTCTCAACTGATCATGATTTTTTTTAAAACATATTAACAACTCCGTGCTGGCTGCAGTAAGCTGAAAAATGCATTTCCTTTGTCCAGGGAAAAAATCCAAGAAGCCAAGTTTGGAAAGGAGTGTGGGGTTTCTTACTTTGTTCAAGCACTGTAAATGCAGTAAGATTATGTCAGATTTGAAAAGATCTTTCAAGATGATGTGAGATCTTCTGGCAATAATTCTGGACTTAATCATTGAAGATGGTATGTCTCAAAATGAGATAATGAAGTAATGAAGATCAGGTTACTTAAAGAGTTAATTACTGAAGGCGTTTGAGCTTTGAATTGGTGTGGCTTTAGTATATCAGATGGTGCTGAAGGCAAGAGTATCTTTGCAAGGTAAGCAAAGAGATAACAAAAAATTTTACTGTTCTGTTGATAGTAAGATCAAAGTTTATTCTACGGGAAATTTATTGTCACTTACCAGTTTCCTTTCAATAACGATACTTGGGGTTTATTTTATTTTCCATTCAAAATTATTTTAGCTATTTTTTTATTATTTATTAAGTACCATTTAAAAAAAAATCCTCTTATACTGCTTATGACTTACAGGTCTGTTTTTTTATCTTTTTATGTATGAGAGGAACAAGCTACCAAAAGAACATGTTTAACAATGACACTGGATGCATCCTAAGTGCTCTCAAGTACTCAGAAGGCAGGATCTTAGATAGGTTTCTTTTTCTACTGTAGCTTTTTGGGGTGTGTGTGATTATTTATATATATTTTTTTCATTATTCCCCAAATAGTGTTACTAGTAAAAGAATTAACACAGAAGCAGTTATACCACTGTCTTAGTAAATTCAGACTGAAAATAACATACTTGGTGACTACTTAAAGTATATAAAACTACATGGTTTACGTTGTAAGACACATTTGAGTGGTTTTCTGTAATTGTATGATCACTAAACACAGATTTTACACTTCATTTGAAATCTAGTTGAAATTGAAGCTCTACAACGTTTATTGGATTGGATGGCTTAGTTGTTTGTATAAAGTGTTTTATTCCTCCTTATATCATACGTTAATAATCTTTGGTGGGTTGCTTGTCTTTGCTTCCTGCCTGCAGTCACTAAAATGACTAATGAGTACTCTGATAAGCAAATTCCAGGTCTTTCTATCTGGATGCTGTTAAAATAGTTCAGGGATGTGACTCAACTTCAGATATGCGCCTTGCACTTATACTTTGTAGTAGTACGATTGAGTAGTTAAATTGCCTGGTTGCTGATTAACGTGGTAACTGGTGGTATGAAATATCAGCCATGGGATTAAGTAACTTACTTTTTGACCCTACATACTTGTCTTGGCAACAAGTAACAAACTCATAAACACTGATATTACCGTACTTCGATAAATGTTTAATGTGCTGACACAAGGACGCCGCTATGGACTAGGCTACTTAGCCCTTTTTTGATGCAATCCTGACTTGACTAGGACTGAGATCTCAATTATTACTTCGCTTTTCATGGAGTACGATTCAAAGGGCAAAACATTTTATTCAGCTGCGATAAATGTGCCAAAAATTCTTTTTGTGAATGAAATCCCGAGCATGTGCATCTGAACCAGGAATAAGGAAGTGCGTTTAAAAAAAAAAAAAAAAAGCATTTTAGAGCATTTTAGCTCCTTCAGTCTGGAGTTGACCTTGGTGCCTGCATACTGTGGGAATATCCTGCTGCCTTTTGCCTGAACTGCTGCAGATGGAAAATGAAGGGGGAAAGGCACCAAAGCCATGAAAAACTGCACTGGTTGAGTGCAGTTATGCTATACTTAATGGAAAGGGAAGACCAATTTCAGCACACTGTACTCAATAGACATCCCTTGTAATTTTTCTGAAACTGTCTATTTATAGGGCGGTGTAACTTTTTTTTTTTTTTTTTAAATACCCTGATAAGGAAGTTCATACATGAAATGAAAAACTACTCCTTTAGTCCCAAAAGTGGATTTAAACTGTCTAGAAAAGTCCCCATGGCCACCAGGCTGCAAGTTGTGCAAGTTCTACTGAAACAACTGTATAGCAAAAAAAGGCAAGGTTCAAGAGGCCAGAGAGAATACGCAAGCAACAACACGACTCTGTAGCTAATGGAAAGAGAATTAGAGTGGGAAGAGGAACCTGGGCTCTTGATTTCTCTTGAAAAGTGGTATCATTTTTACAGTCTTTATTAAAATAACAGCAATGATTTCTTTTAAATCTTTTACTTGAGCAGAAGAGGCGCTTGCAACCACTTAATGTCATTGTAAATGATACTAGTGGTTTCTTTTGGGACTGTAAGTTTACAATCATATTTTCAGCACTCGAAAATTACTAGTGACAATTCTGTTGCTGGTTTTATTGAGAGCTATTAAGGTGCTTAAGAGAAGGAAAAGTTTAGGAATGAAAAGCAAGTGAAATTTCTAAGGAACTATCTTTAGGACTATGTAAACCAAAGCTGTTCAGTTCCTTTATGATATGCTTTCTCCACTGTGATAGTTGGTTAGGTCTATGATTTTGTTTGTTTTTTAACTCAGCAGCCTGCCTTCGTGGTGGTATATTACAATGGCACACTGTCTAGCTTATAATCACCACCTATACGTGACTGGTAAGACATGGACTTTATATTTTGTCAGCTGCAAAGCTGAAATCTGTTCTTAAATCCCTCTGCTATTACTTTTCATTGACCTATTTTTATTAACCTGTTTATCTACTTTGGTTGTGAAGCCTTGTCTTGGCTTACGTAGAGGGCAAGACTTGACTGCAGTCTTGCCAAAAAGTGTATCTGAACATCTTTATAAAGGAAATATTGGCCTTTTCTGATGGTCACTGTTTGTAAAGTAAGTTAGGTGTGAAATGAGTTGAAAGAAAGGAGACTGAAAAAAATAGTTGTCTATCTCTGGCAGTGGTGAAACAATCATGGATTATTGTGCTCATCATTTTGTCCATATTTCAGAAAGTGTTGAGATATTGGAGGCAGTTTAAAACAATATCATAAGAGATCTCCCTGACAGTGAGACTTGATGCTCGCTGTGTACCAGAGAAGTCTAAAATGCGACTTGATCACACAAAGAACTTCCATGAGGAGGAAGCTGCTGATTCCAGTGGACTTCTTAGACAAAAGAAGGATCTATTCCCCTGTCTAGAAGGGAAAGCTGTCTTGAATTTAGATATAATACGCTGTTTCTTAATGAGGATGATTAGTAGGAGATCCAGCCTTGAGGTGCAACAGCGTCTTTTATCACTTGAAGAGACATAATTGATCTTCGACTTACAGAATGTATGCTGTAATTTGCCCAGTGCTTTAGGGTTGTGTTATGCAGTAGTCAAACTAGATTATCATTACAGCCACACGTGAATTTAAAATCCATACTTACTTCAACTCTTACACTGATTTATATATTAAGAGCTTGTAAAGAAAATCCCAAGATAATTGGTTTTAGCATTCATTAGTAATTTGTCATTTTTGAGGTTGAAGTGGGGGAACAAGAACTTAAATAACACTACGTTATCAGTAAACTTATCTAAAGCTTTAAACTGATTGAGTTGCTCTAATGCAGTCCAGAGAAACCATTTCTGCTGACTGGTTATGGTTTGCGTTCAACACAGAAGACAAAAATCTCATCAACAAAACGTGCCCTCCCTTATCATATTGAATTCCAATGTCTTGTATCCGTTGAAGTTGGTGATAAAAAGTGTTGTAGCTGCTTTCCATGCTTCCTTAAACCTTCAGTGCCGATGCATTCAAAGATCAGAGAAACCATATTTCCCCTTGCAAAGACCACTTTTTCTGATGATGCTACTTTTATTGCTGAGATTGTCCATGCTATAAAGGTAGCTAACAGCGTGGCATTAATATGAATGTTCTTAGCGCGGTGCCCACCTAGTGTTCTATGGTTTTTTAAAGAGATTGCCATTTCAGCATTGAATGGAAGCTGCTGTTGATGTGCTGTTTTTCAGATACAGAGGTAAACGTGATGTAACTGTGCACTGAGTTGAAAGCTTATATGGGATAAAATAAATCCCTGCTAATGTCAGCTCCCTTGTGCTATTTTCTGTTCCGAATGTAGCGGTTTCATTTATATTTACGTAATTGAATGCTGTTGTTACATTTTTGTCTGTTCATTTTAATGCTGTTTAAAATAGAAATCTGAAGTAAATTTTATTTGAATACAGCTGTTAAGTATTTTGATTTTTCAGTAGACCTCACATAGACAGGGGATATCCCCAGAATGTAAACTCAACGGAGGAATGAAGGGAGAAAAGTACAGTTGTATGTGTTACCTGGTCTGGGTTTTTTATTTTGTTTTTTGCTATGGATTTTTACTCAGTTCATTATAGTACCTCTCCAGATAGCGAGGCAGAACAACTGTGGTTTATCCAAAGACTCCCTAAATTATTAAGCCACTATTATGAAAATGTTTCTGCTGAGGTGAATTTTGAAGCATTACTGAATAGAAAAATTGCACCAATTCGCTAGAGATACCATTTGCTCATCATTAGCTTAGACATGTTTGTTATAAACTTGTGTTTTCCCAAGGAAACTTGACCCATCTTGCCATAGCGTGTATTGATTCCCAGGTGGAATAATAGTGATGTGAATTACTAGAGCTCATTGTTCCTTTTGGGGGGAGTAGGGAGGATGGTAAGAGGAGGCAGAAGGAAAATGGGATAATATGACTGCAAAACAATGCTCTGGGAGTCAGTTTTGCCTCAAAAATGAATGCTTTGTCAGTGATCTGTTTCTCAACACATGCTCTCATTTCTCTCATTCAGCAGTGAACAGATTCTTCCCCCCCTCCTCATAAGGATTTCAAAACTGCTTATGTTACGGACTTCTTCAGAGGTTGCAATCATCCTTTACTTGTCACTTCTGTGGGATGTGGTGTGTGCAAAGGTGTGGTTATTCATTTGTTTGTGTAGAGGGAGGGACGCGGCAAGGAGACCTCCAAACTGTTACAGAAAAAGAGAAGGGAGCTCAATCTAAAAAGTTTGAGAAATTTTGTTTTCAGTAGGAGGAGAGCGGCGGCTTCTGTTGCAGCAACCTGGCTTATATTAGGTGCAAAGATTCTCCCCAACCATCTTAATGTGCAGTCACAAAAGCCACACTGCATGGGAACACTCGACCTTATTATCACAGCCTTAATTCAGAAAAGCTCCCCAACAGCTGATGAAATCTGTCGGTGCAGCATTAAGCATTTTATAATATACAGAAACTTGGAAAAAGTGGAAAAACTTAGTGATTGCCATAATCAAACCTTGTACAATCTTAAGCTGTAGTGAAACACTTGACTGAAGCTAAATTTTCGCTTAGGAAAGCGGCTAGCAGCAAAGAGTTAAAGAAAAAGAATGTCATGCATGTGTATGTGATTCTAAATCCAGAAGTGTTACATTTCCTTTGTTGGCATTAGTTTCTGCTGAATATACAGGATATATATGGTGAAGACTAAACCCTTCTCTTACTGGTCCGAAGTGTTTTAACAGAAGTGTGGCATGCTTGGTTGAAAAGACTGGAAGTTTTAACAGATGAAAGCATGTATTTTGTTCTTAGTGGATATGTTTCTGCTTACCCATTTGGGTTGTATAGAGTTGTATATTCATTAACAGAAATTATGTCTGGAGCTAGACTTTCTTTAACAAACTGTAGTATGTGGAGTAGTGGTGCGTGATAGAATTCTGTCTGGAGTGCCTGCAGCAAAAGTGTATTTTTATCTTTTTCCCAAAATATTCGTTGGCATTTATTAGCTGTGGCTCTAGTCTTAACGGCTCTTGCTGGGGGAAAAGGGGGTAGGAAGCTGTTGAAAGGTGCCATCTTTCTGCTCTCATGTGTTAGCAATTCTCTCCTTGCTGCTGCTGTGAGAGATGGAATCTAATACTGTCGGAGGGTGTAGACTGAATATTGAATATTCAGAGAAATGCAAGCATAATGAGACATTTCTGCTGGAATTACTTCATTCTTCCTGTGCTTTTGGAGATCCTCCCTATCCTCAACCCAGCAATTGAACAGCCAACTCCTTTAGCGGCTGTGCTGAAATTTACCCTTTTCCCTTGCAACTGCGGTGAGTCTCAGGGGGATTAATGCTTCATGGGAGGGCTTGTGCTGGCTTTCTCCAGAGGTACTCAGTAGAAAGAGGTGTTTAGGAGAGACTGTGTTTCTTGAAGTCACCTACAAGTCCCTTTGCTCGAGGGAAGCAGATGAGGCATCTGCTCTGCCATTTGTTCATTTCCAATTAACAGTTCTGCGCTGTTCCCCGTAGAGCCCGTGAAAAGAAAAGGTGTGCCTCGGCCAGCCTCAGCCAGGAAATTCGGAGAAAACTTTGTTTAGAATATGTGACAATAAATATTTTCAGTTCTCATTGTTCACAGCTCTGAAATCTCGATGGGAAGATATTAACTCAAGGAGGTTAATACATAGTTGTCACATCCTTTTTTTTTTTTTCTCCCTTCCCTGTTCCCCCCCCCCCCCCTTAACATTTAGAATACTAATGCAACATTTTTTCCTTGTTTTTTTTTTTTTTTAAATTTTTATTCCCACTTTATTTGTAATGAAGGGCAATTACTTCATAATACCACTAAGATGTATCCTAACAATGACACACATATATTCTACGTGTTGCAAAAGCACAAAAAGATAAAGTAGGAGAAGATTATAGATCTTTGTCTAGAATATTAGGTGTATATCATGGATTTGGCACAATGGCAAACCAGATTGCTGGAAAAACAAGGGCAGGTTTGACCATAATTGAAACAGCCAATGGCTGTTTTGCAGCCATTATTTGAAGAGTAGTTGCTTGAATGTTTGGCAGCTGTAATACTGCCTTATATTGGTTTTGTTAATGCTATTTAGCGCAGGCTGTCTATTTTGTTGGTATGTGTAGATTACAACTCTATTTTGACAGGAGCATTGAGTAGCTGTGCACCGGTGGTATACAATGCTGTTTCTGTTGGCCTTTCTTTTTTAAGTGAAACTGAAATCTTCATTGCTTTTCTTACTTACACACTATTCTTTTATCTGCTGTGAGACAGAATTGAAGGCTTGCTTATTGTAGCAGATCAACCCTGAAAACTTTATAAATGGATTTTAATTTTGCTTAGAAGATGTTTTATTAATAATAAGCTTACACTATAGTTAGAAAAAGGAACATGAAGTATGCAGCCTGTGTTTTGTTCTCTGTTTTGTCCTTAATTGGGTAATTGCTTTCCTATTTTTCAGTTTGACAATTAAGGATCGAGATGTCGGTGCTTTTCTGTCACTGTAAAAAGCTGGGACAGTTGCATAAAAGGTCTCATGACATTGCAGCATCTTCTAACATAATGCTGGATTCCTGCTACAGAGAACAGGGTTTGAGTCAGGCGAATCCAAATCTTGGTGTTTGCTCCATGAAAAGCCAAGTTGCGTCTAGCAGGATTTACTGGCACAGGCTCAGTGCCGTGTGAACACAGGGATGGTGTTTGGGGGGCCAACTTGTACCTGCAAACAGGCTGATGGCTTTGTGTAGCAAAGAAACTGAGTTATCTCTTGTGTCTGCATCCATGGCACAGTTAACCCACGCCATACCAAACCATTCAATTATAACTGAGAGTTGACTGAGTTTACTTTTCAAGAAACTTAGTAATTAAAATTTTGAACCTACTGTTAGGGAGAATTAATTCAAATAAGACCCTTTTGTATTTAGATTTCACTGTCTTTTTGTTACCTCTTGCTCTTTGACTTTCTTCATTCAAAGCAAAACTCATCATGCTTTCCTAATCTTGCATCAAAGGTGTATCAAGCTCTTGCAACAAAATATAACATCATGCATGAAAAACTTGTCTTCATTCTCTGCTATTGCCAACCGCAACTCTTTGGCTCTTTGTCATTGCCAAATCAAGCCAATGCACACAAATTGCTCTGCTTTCCACCATCCACCATCTCTTCAGGTCATTTTTTTTCTGTTGTTATCACTAAAGATATAAACAGATGTTTCTCCTGAAGAGATTGGTAATTATTCAAATAATGTTTGTAAGCACCCTCTGAATAAGGTGTATGAACACCTTCTGAAAACAAGACTTCACGTGAGTGAATTGCATACATTACTCCTGTCAGAAGCATGACATGCACAGATGTGTTGGAAAACTGAAGCGTATGTGTCTTAAGGGCTACAACTGTGTAGCTTCCAGATTGCCAAGAATATTTTCAAGGCCTTTAAGGACGGGAAACCCCTCACCCCTTCCCTTAATGAAAGCGTAAGTTCTGCAACAACAGAAGAGACCACCTAAGAAGAGATTGGGTATATCAGTAACTACTGGTTTAACCTAACCTTGATTCAGATTATTTTCTTGAAGGCTCTGATTAATTATTCTTTTATGTTTACAGGTCTAATTACAACCACATCTAGAAAACTAGATCGAGAGCAGCAGGGAGAGCATATACTGGAGGTAAATAATGTCTTTAGTTCTCTGAAAAACAGTGACTGTAAGTTCATTGCTCTTTTACAGAGAGTTATGTTTACCGTACTTGATTACTATATGAAGAATTTAGAGAACTGGATTTCAGAAATAATTTGCTTCTATGTTCATTATATTGCAATACACAAAACTACCTATCTTATAAAAACAGTGTGTTGGCACTTTTTAATAAGAAAAGAGTTAATATGCAGATAAAGGGCAATTTTTTGGTTTTATATCTGTTAACCAAGATTGTTTTTTCAAAGAGTACAAAGGCATGATTGTTAAAAGGAGGAGTGTGCTTCCTTTTTTTTTTTTCCTCTGTAGTTATTGGAATAGCTATTTCAGCCTGCCTTTTGATGAATCTTTAAGGTCCCTTCCAACCCTAACAATTCTATGATTCTATGAATATAGACCTCTGAAAAAGAAGTGCAGAATCTTTTTTTAACATTGTGGATACAAACAAATTGTAAGTGAGTAGACATTTTTCTGCATAACATGTTTATCAATCACATAAGTAGATGAGTCGCAAAATATGCCTTATAGATTCGGAGTCCAAGAGCATGAAATTCATGACATAATTCTTTTATTTAGCTACATTTAATTGACCACCTGGAATTCATGTAATACCTGTTCTCATTCTCTGTCAAACAACGTGAAGGAAAAACAACATAGACTAACGTGAGTCTTCCAGTTTCCCAATGTTGCCGTGCAGTGTGGTGGCACTGTGCTTCACCTGCAATAAAGACTTAATTTTCACAGTGATACTTACATGCTAAGATTTATCTGGAACCTTTATTGTGCCTTTCCTCCTGGATGATAGATAAAGGACTGCAGTGTGAGTCGGCAAAACTAACATTAAAGCTGGAGAAGCAAGTTTGCACTTACTCAAAACCTGTGAAATCTGTAGAAAGGTTTTCTAATAGGACTGCGAGGACTGCATACACTTGGAGATGAATGCTATGCCTTGATAGCTCAAACTATCCTTTTTCAGAACTCCAGTGCACATACAGTCTTCTATCCGCTTGGAGCATTGCAAGCTGGATTAATACAGCTGTTGGGCCAAATTTTTATCATTATTTTCATTTCTGTGTCAGCTTTGGAAATAACTCTGCACAAAAGCAGCAACAGGGTGGAATTTCCTCTGCAGTGTGTTTCTAGTAGCACTCATAGCAAAGTTAATTAATTGGCAAATCTGATTTAGTACTAGGCATGTTATTCCTGTAAAGTCACTATATTATTCTCTTTTAAATTACCTCCTTAAATCTACTTGTGTCAGTTTCCCAAAGCACTTCATGTCAGTTATATCTCATTTCTTGGCCACTGCTATTTATATTGATTGTAAAATTGGTGTCTCATGACTTTTACTCCTATGCATATTGTGCTGGCTTTTGTATTAGATCTGTACAGTAAATAAAATGAGCTGTGGATCATTCTCTGACCCTGAAGCCACCTGGCACAGTACGGCTTTGAACGCACATACCTTATCCCTGGCACAGGGTTGCCATGTCCACGTTGCCTGTTGAGAATGGTACAAGGATTGTGTGAATTCTCAGGCTGCACCAAGGCAATATGTGGGAGGTGCTACAGATCACACTAGCAGTGTAATATTACAGGCAGTTGTCTGCTAGCAGTCCTGCCTGCTAATTTAACCTAAATTATTACAAGGTAACATGTACAGGACTCAAAGTTTTGTTTGGTTTTTTTTTTAAGGTTACAGTATCATACAATGGTACATAAATCCTCCCGGTTTCAGCTTTCTCTATAAAGAGAGTAGATTAAGCTGATTGCTCTTTAGTTTGGAATATTGGTGATTGCCTGCTAGTATCGTTTATAATTCTTCATTCTTCCTTCATTTTGAATCCCAGCTGCTTGTTAAAGTTTTAAATAAAAGTCTGTGAAGTGTCATAGAACCATAGGGTTGGAAGGGACCTCTGGAGATCATCTAGTCCAACCCCCTGCCAGAGCAGGGTCATCTTAGAGCATGTTGCACAGGAACTTCCAACAAAAGAACTCTTAACTACAGAGCGAGAATGACAGACAGCACGGCCCAAAGTAGCAGTTTTCCCATTTGTTAGCTTTATGTTGACACCTTTGAAAATAGCTTGGAAAGAAACCCAGAAGTGCACAGAACGGTGGGCAGTATTATGAGCCAAGTGCTGAGCATCTGGCTAATTAATTGGGCATTGAAATGTTGACCAGATGGGTTGGTGGGTTTATTCCTTGTTTGCTATTAAATTTGATCCTTGATTGCACTCCTGCTTACATAATAGTAATTAATATGACTCATTCTTTTATTCCCAACTTGTAACTATTTTCTGAGTGCCAACTGTCCCTTTTTTTAATGCAATTATTTTGGATTAGCTTCGTGTTATTCTCTCTTATCTTAGTATTCTGTTTGTTATGTCAGTAATGCCTTCAAAACTGATGTGGCATTCAAATCCAACTAGATTTTCCTCAAATTTGCCATTTTCTTTCTGCTTGGCGCAGGATAATGCTAACTTTATGTTAACGAAAAGTTATTCCACACCCCTTGGAATTTCCTCTTTTGGGATGTGTTTTGGGTTTTTTGCGAACTGACAGACACATGGTTGTGTTCCGTTACAAGTACTAAAGGGAACACATATTCATATATGTGGAAATCCTACCATCTGTTAGAGATGAGCATGAACTTTTGCATTTCATGTTGTATTTCATGTGTTTTTGTTGTGGTTAATCACTTTACTCACGCTTTTTCATTTCCTTCATGCTTGCAAGTTATACCACGTTTCATTTGTATTTCCATTTTTTTTCCTAAAATAGACAAGAAAGGGCAAAAAAAGAAGAATATCTGATCATGTCCTCATTATGGTTTTTTAGTTTGTTTTTTTTTTTTTTTTTTTTTTTTGCATTCCCCTGCAGCTTTGACAAGTAGCCACTAGAATTAAGATGAGCATCTCTCGGTTTATCAGTTTCCTCTAATTACAGCAGAGCTGGCATAGGTGACTTTCAGACATCCCTGTGTGTTTCTATGTAATAATAAGGAAGGCAAATTAAGTCAAGGAAGATGACTTTAAAGGAGGGGGGGAAAGGAGTGAGAAAAAGAAAATGAAAGGGAGACCATAGAAAGGCTGAGGAAGAGTGCTGCACTAGGTCATAAAATTGTTCTTGAAATGAGACACAAGGATTAAAATTCTACAGCTAAGACCAAAACCAACCCAACATCAAAGAGAAAGTGAGGAAAAGAACACCAGAGATTGACAAAAAAGTGTCTTTCCCCATCATTATTCCTTGTGTCTTTAGTGCCATTTTTTTGGAAAACATCCCCTTCAGAAACTGAGATTTAGTCAAACCTGGTAAAGGTCAAGTAATACAGTTATCAGTGAAGAATTTTTATTTAAATGCTTTATGTAATAGCAGCTAAACTCTCCCTTGAAAATGCCTGGTGTCTGTCTGAGCCTATTCGCTTTTGTGTGGATGGCAGGGTACAGCCAGAAAATGATGGGCCTGATCCTGTAACTCTCCTGCTAACCCAGCTCTTGCAGGAAGCAGGGATATAAACCCCCTCCCCTTTTCTTCTTTGACATGGATGCTAAAGTAATTTACATCTGCTTATATTTAACCCCTTATTAACTAATAAGGGATTAAATAGGTAGGAGTTAAGGTAAGATTCCTATAAAAGAACTTAAATTTTCCATCAGTTTGGTCCTTTTCCAGTAGGTGAGGATTTTTTTTCTCTGTTTTCTGACTTCAAATTAACATAAAACTCTTTTATTATATTTCTGTTCGCCACCCATACCAATAATACCAGATCGGTCCTAGAATTAATATTTTAGAAGATTTCATACTCATTTCCTGGCTTTTTTGTAGAAATTTTGACTACTGCTGGAAGAGCAGACTTGCTTTAATTTCCCATTTCGTTTAGTCCGTGGAAATAGATTGTTGTGTGCCTACCTTAAAAAGCAAATTTTAGGCTTCTTTCAAACAAGATAGTGATTTTTATGTCTTAAAATATAGGGGATTTTTAGTACATAGGCCTGTCAAATTCTGAAACTTATTTTCTTATGAAGTCTTTTGAAGTATAAAATCAAATTATTAAATTGAAGAGTTGCATGAAAACATTAGGCTGGAAGTGTATTATGATATTATTACAGTGAAGTCATTGTCAGAGATACTATCTGTGTGTGCTGTTCCTGTACTCAATATTTCAGTTACAATGCTGCAACATAGTGAAATAGATTTTTTTTTTATATATATATATAGACTCCTACATGCCATACATGAAACATCAAAATGTTAAGATAGTAGCAGAATAAATTTTTGTAGCGCCTTTTGTAAATATTCACCAACAGTGAATAAAGCTTTACACAATGGTCTTTAAGTAACTGAAGTTAGGGAATTACTTTACAGTTGTCTTAGGCACTTGTAGGAAAATCTGATTTAAAAAGAGCATTTTTGGAAAGACCCTGTTTGAATTGAGCGCTAACCGTATCCTTTTTAATAAAACCAGGTAACGGTAACAGACAACGGTATTCCTGCAAAGTCAACGATTGCACGGGTGATTGTGAAGGTCTTAGATGAGAATGACAATAAGCCTCAGTTCCTGCAAAAGTTCTACAAAATCCGGCTTCCAGAGCGCGGTAAGCCAGAACGAGAGCGAAGTGCCAGGAGAGAGCCGATCTATCGAGTTATCGCTGCGGATAAAGACGAAGGCCCCAATGCAGAGATCTCTTACAGCATTGAAGATGGTGATGAACACGGCAAATTCTTTATTGAACCAAAAACTGGAGTGGTTTCATCAAAGAAATTTTCTGCAGCGAGGGACTATGATATCCTTTCAGTGAGTCAAAATCTTGTATATCATGAATACACAAAGTGTTCTTTTATCTGTATTCTCATCACTTCTTATGCAGTAGCTGGCGGATTAGTGACTGCAGTATCTAAAGGTAGAAAGCTTCAACAAATCCAGAAGTATTGTTTTGTGGGTTGGTTTGTTTTGCGTTTTTTTGCTTTTAAAGGATGATTTCAGATGTTTGTATTGAGAAAGTGAATCAGGAAACTGCTGTTCTTTTCCAGAACTTGACAGATAATGAACACCATGAGGGAACATAAACAATCAGTTTCAGCCTCTTTCAGGAAAAAAGCAAAATAAAAGTGAATTTATGGTAACAGTTTGTGCTACTATCAGGTGCTGCATACTTTTTCTCCATTTGCAGATAATGAAGGGCAAGTGGCACTTTGAGAGACACTTAACCTTTTTGGATATATCTCACACAAGCAAACACGCTTGGAGCTTATTACTACTTTTCCATTTATGTGACATAATGATTTATGTGATCCTGTAGCCTAAAAGATGTGTCTGTTTCACAGATTAAAGCTGTAGATAATGGTCGTCCACAAAAATCATCAACTACACGGCTTCACATAGAATGGATTCCAAAGCCTGTCCCACCCACAGAGCCCATTTATTTTGAGGAAGCCTTTTTTTCTTTTACGGTGATGGAAAGTGACCCGGTTGCTCACATGATTGGCGTAATAGCTGTTGAACCTCTTGGAACACCACTTTGGTTTGACATAACGGGTAAGGATGCCTTAAGGGCTTTTATTATTAGAAACAAATGCACAGAGTCTGAGATACTAGAGGGCTCACTGCAGCTTGGTTTCTTAATCGCTCTTCTAAATAATGCAATGTTTTGGCATTCTTTATCTGTGGATATGTATTTTTCCCCTTATTTCATTATAAATCAAAATGACTTTTCAATTTTTATCAATGCCACTATATATCACAGATTAAAATTGCACTGCAGAATATCTGCTGTGCTGCAGTTTCGGAAATGACTTATGAATATTGTGTCAGCGAAATTAAAACGAATCAAATCAATCTCATAGACTGTAGGATAGGGAAAGAAATAAAATGCCAGTTTTCTGCAAACTGGGATAGTCCACCCGAAGAGAGATGATACTGTTCACATTGATTTCTTGTCCTCTGTGCTGCTGCTCAGTTTGCTGTCCCTTGTTTCAATACTAAAAGGAAAGCTTGCAATGTTCCTAACCCCGGCAAACTTCTTCCTTACATATTCTTGCTACTATATCATACCTTAGCCTCTACCATCCAATGGGGAATTCTAATCAGTAATATGACTATACGTTGATGCCGTGGTGACAAAATGAATAGTACTTTTCAATTTTAGACTTACTCACTAGACCTGTTCACTGTATAGCTGATACTAAAACATGTTCTGCCCTGTGTTGCGTGCTTCAGAATCAAGGAGAATAGCACAGCCTTGTCTCAGGAGAGGTATCTGTATGTAGTGAACTGTTTCTGGTCCTAAAATAGCCCCGCCAGATTGGGATTTTTCCACCACATTCACAAGAGAGAGAAGGATCCTTTTCACCTTGGTTACTGCTAAAAAATTCAGCCAAGATTGTGGTGTTAAGTTGTTGGGGAGAGCATTTTTTGAATTACTGCTTAAAAAATAAATTACTTTTAAGGTCTGTTTAGATGGTATGTGTTTCCTAAGGGATTCTGAAAACAACAACAGTTAAAAACAAAGTTTGTAAAACTGATGCATGTATCAGGATTATATAAATGCTAAATATTTGAGGGTGTTCTCAGAAAACCTTCAAGCACAAGAGAATAGACACAGCTCCTCCCCTAAATGCATGCTTAATGCGTGAACAACCTGTGACGATATTGATAATAATTTCTAATGTATTAAATATTTATAGATTTTAGTTTTAGTGGTTCTTTATAATGTATTCTGGGAGAAAAAGAAAAAAAGAGTTCCTGTCCAACTAGATCGTAGCTGAATAAAAAGTGTTTGTGTTTAGACAAACCAAGGGGTTAGAGATCTGTACAACTGTGCAGAGGGAATAAAGAGTTCAAGATGCCTCTCTGCATTCTCACAGGGGAAAAGGTCTCTGCATTAGGGGTATTTTGCAACTGAGGCTCCTCTTTTACTGCTCTCCCAAACATACACGCACATAGATGTGGGACTAGAAAAGCAGAAAATATAAAAATAACTTAAGTGAGCGGGAGAGAGAAGAAGGTTCCATGTGCTCGAATTCAAACACGGTCACCCAGTCAACAACAAACAGAAACATCTGTAGGGCAAAAAGAGTCCATTAGAGGAAAGGTTAAGAAAGGGATATTGCCAGGGAAAGGTGAGTGGTTCATGGAGATGAAAGAGAGCAGATAGAAGAGGCCTCAGAGGTCTTGAGAGTTTCCACAGAGTACAGCAATGGCATTTCCTGGTGTCTTTAATTAGCAAAATTTGTTAATTAGATTGAGGATGTACTTTCCTATTGTCCTTTTTTATTTGCTTCAACTACTGTGCACTCTGCACAGTGTGTACATCTGAATAGAATTCTGATGACAGTAGTATTTTGATTTGCTTCTTTTAAGTATGCGGCAGAGTTTGGACATTTACATAATTTTTACTGTATGCTTAAAGCAGAAAAGAGATGATCTTGTCCTGCTGTGTTTAGAAAGGCATATAGAGAAAAGGGGAAGGAGCAGAACTTGTCCATACAATGTAAAATAAACCATTTTATTTTGACTGTTTTCTAATTAAAAGTGATTTGGAAAGTTTGATAACGTGATCATGTTGTGAAGCTACCTGCTACTCTTACAGGTGGTCGTTATACTGCCCTCTTTGACTGTTTCTAATAGCATGAATTAATTTGATTGACAGCTTTCCTTTGTGTTCTGTGCTTGCTTTCCATGCTTTCTTTCTTTTTGGCTGAGCCAGGAGACAAGCTTGCTAGTGAAGTATTTTACATCTTTCAGATGGCTTGTGACCTGAACTGTACAGCAGAAGGTATCTGCTGAGATCACATAATTTATTACCAGATTATGAGATCTGAAATGAAAGCGTACATTTATAAAATATTTATTTTATTAACCCTTCGGAAATCAAAGTGCTCACAGTTGCATTTGTGAAAGGTTCGTTTTTGTTTTGTTTTGTCATCATTACATTTATACAGCATCAATTCAGTGCATCCAGTTTTGACTTTGGCCAAAACTGTTGCTGTTACACTTTCAGTGTACCAGATGCAGAAGTTTGGGTTGAGTTCTGCTTCAGCGGATTACCAGATATCACCAGTGCTACAAAAATTAGACGAGGCCTTTGTGATTTCCTTGATAAGGAAGAAAAAAACGTTGGTTAGAGAACTTATTCTTGTATCAGGGAACCGGAATGAACAGATTCACCCTAATCTTCCCTTAAAATTCTTCTCTTCATTGAGACATTAAAGTCTCCTCTCCTAGCCATCTGAGAAAATGGTTAGAGACTCACTTTCTGAAGCTGACATCTTGCACAAAGCCCATTAAAAAAATGTCATGTACGCTTGTTAAAAAAAATTAAAAAGGCTGCTGCCTTTCATGCTGTCCAGTTTTTATCCATTCATGTGATTCAGATACTGCTGCTGGGCCAGTAAGAGGAGCTGGCTTTCAGTGAAACTAGGAAAATTACATTATCTTTGTCATTATCAAATATCTTAAATCCAGTGAAGCAGAATCCAGCCCATCTTTCCTAAACTGATATGTCTGTCGTGCAATGGAACCTTCTGACGATGAAAACTTTTCTACATGTGAATGGGGGCCCATTTCAGTATTTACTGTTCTTTCTTGGATTAAATATAAATTTGCAACCTTTGGAACTTCACCCTCTCACTTGTAGCCTTGGTTTTTCCTAAAAGGCTTTCAGTGATTTACAAAGCATAGCATGTAAAAACTCATTAAAAAAAACCAAACCCACTCACGATATCTGAATGCTATCCGTGTAAAATATAATTAGAGAAACATGCCCGTAATTAGAAGAAATTGTTTTGCCATATCTAGCGCTCGCTTGACCAAAATAAAAATTGATTCCTCCATTTTAGGCAGTTTATTCAGAGGTCTAAAGCAATTGTAGTTAAATGGCAGTATTTATCATAGCTAACAATATTTGGACTTAGTGGACATTGTATTCTCGTGACAGTCTGCTCAGGGTGGCATGATGATGATCAATTAAATGTTTAAACGACTAAGTGTAGCTATTGATCTACATAGTTATTTAACTATATTTCAAAGGGTAATTTGAAAGTTTCACAAAGCAAGTTAAGCTAATCTGCTTCAGAAAAGGAGCTTGCCCATATTTAAACATCGGGCATTTAAACTTTTAGCACCTATCTGCTGCTTATCTCAGTAGGAATTAGATAGCGAGTTCTTTAGATACTTAGTGTTGAGGTGAGAATCCTTTGGAGGTACTGTAACTTTTTCAACCTTATCTGTAGTCATATACGAGTATAGTAATTTATACTCTGACCCACATCACACAAATTTGACAGTATTTCTGATTCGGGATTTTCGTGTATTTTCATAAAAAGTTTATTTTTTCACTAATTAGCCTGACTGTCTGCAAAGAATAAACTATTGCATTTCACCTAGTAAGTCTCAGTTTCCTGCTATTTGGAATCTTTAAATTCTGTTTAAAAAAAAAAAAAGAAAAAGGAAACAATCTCTCTAAGAATCTACTTGCTAACTTTCCATGAGCCAGACAAATCAGCTTTGTCCAAAAGTAATCAGTTTTAAATATCTGTAAGTAGCAGCATATCATATTAACAGAAAAAAACCCAGGGGGTTTAAAATAAGTGTATATATAAGTATGTGTGTATACAGTTCCACCTTCATTAAGCATCTGAAGACAGAACATGATCATACATGAAAATCATGCAACAGTGCCGTGTTTTATGAACTTCTCCCTCTCCCAATTTCCTGAACAAGGTGGCAACTATGACAGTCGATTTGATGTGGACAAGGGCACTGGAACTATCATTGTCGCTAGACCTCTTGATGCAGAACAGAAATCAAATTACAACTTGACGGTAGAGGCAACAGATGGAACCAGATCTATCAGCACTCAGGTAACAGACTTTCTAATGAAGCACTTATAGAAGACGGCATTTGTAGTGGGGGGTGCGTTTTCTCCTTACCCTTTTTTTTTCATCCTGGACAATGAATATGGTTTATATAAATTAGGGACTCCATCTAAAATAGAAGTGGATTCTGATATTCGTAGAGCATGTTATTTGGTGGTCCAGGTGGGAGGTTGTGTGTTACTATGCTGTAGCCTGAATCAGCCGCTTTTAAGTTATATCATGTTCCTACATTAGCTGAGTAAATGAAAACAGAAACTAAGCCCTTCCATGCGTGATTTACTTACAAGAAAAGGATTAATACTTCTTATGTGAATTACCCCTCTTTATTCAACTCCTCCAAAATCACCAAATAATATGATTACTTAGATTGAAATTTAAAAGACCACCACTGTAAGGTTGTTTGGGTCCCCCCCCCCCCCCCCCCCCCCCAAGATCTGTGGATGACAAATTGTGCAATGTCCAATTACTGTTTTGGTAACATCTCTGTGTATCTTCCCAAGGACTTTCTTTTGGCTTCAGTGGAGGTAGAGATTGCCAAACACTCTCCAAAAAGTAGCAATAATAGACAAACCAATTTTTTTTCAAATTACCTCTCTACTAAGGCTCCATGGTGGTGACATTTCTTTGCAGTTGGACTAATAAGTTTGCTTCAAGGCAGAAACCTTTTGTGACACTACCAGAAATAACGCCTAGTAAAGTAGGTTATGATGCATATCCTTCCTGGTTTTCCCATCTAGTTTATTTGCCTATTCCAGAACCTGAATATATTTGGAAGTAAGGTTTAGCTGAGGTTGGTGTGAATGGAGCCGTGAGCATAGAGGAGCTCTGCTTTTCTTCCAAATAGAAATGAAAGGATTTTATTGATTTAAGACTGTTGGATTAGGACAGTGATGGGTCTGAGTGGCCTACCCCTGTCACTGAACTACTGCTCAGGAACTCAAAGAGCAATGAGTAGGTTGCTGCTGTGTTTTTCTGTATATGGAAATCTGTTATGAACGCAATTTCTTGTTCTTCAAACTTCTGTGCACTATGTATGTTTTTCTGTCGTCTTTTCTAATCTCTTATATGTTGCCATCGTCCTTTTGGCCAGAGGCAGAGATGTTTCTTGTCAATGTTTAAGATTTAAAACAGAATCTTTATGGAGCTGACTGTGTGTCTGGAGGCTTGGTAGGTCAAATAGACTAAATTCAATAGTAGAAGATTGCAAGGCGAGCAGTTTCCTTTGAGAGCTGCCTTTTCCTTTAATGGTGACAATTGTGAGTGATATTCTAGGCCACGAATCTCCAAACACGACGTGTGCCCCCATCAGAACTTGCTGCTATCATAGCCATGGGGCCATTGCTGCTGCTACTGATAACCACCATAAAAGGTTTGGAGAATCCTGCTGTAAATATATTGCCCAGTTGTCATAAAAATATGGAGCAGATTCATTTCTACTGATTACAGAATGCTGGATAGAAGGCATGAATTAGTTTGAAAAAAAAACAGATGAAACCCAAATCCAACTAAGAGAGAATTTCTTTTGCCAGGAAAGTCCGAAAGACAGCAAGAGGCTTTCCACACGCTTCCCCACCCTCCCAAGAATGCAGTCAAAAATGCCACCATGCAGAGCGTGTTGGGGTAGCCTGGGGACTAGTAAAGGCTGAATTTGTGGTCTTGGTGACTGCAGATATTCTATCCAGTGCTGCTGCTTCTATAGCTGAATTTATGCAGGCCTCCTGAGCTGTCACAGTTGAACCATAATCTGCTTTGTCCTCTGGAACAACCAAGAATTGGAAGGTCACAAAAATACTTTAACCCTCACCCCTTCTCTTCCTCGGGGTTACGCGATTCATTTAGTTCTTCTGGGAAGCGCACAGTGTAGCTTTTGTCCAATTTCTTTAAATGAATTTGTTATTTTAGCATTTTGTAAAGCTGAGTGAACATTATAAACATTTACCACAGGAGCCTCCTGCAGAAGAATTGGAGTCGTAGTCTCAAATTTATCGTCTCTTATTTCTGTGATTGCTTTTTGTATGAATTTCTTTTGTGTCATTCCTTTCCTCTCGCAGCTAGAGTTGGCAGGAGCAGGGGGTTGTGGTTTCTGTTACAAGGGAGCACAAAGACTCCTTTGCATTGTCTTCCTTTTTCTCCAGCTTGTGGGATAAGCACGAGTTACTGTTCAAGTCTCATGTTCCTGGGGTACATAGATGGAGGAGCATGGATTAGTTCAAACTCTGCAACTGTTGGTGCATGAACAGAACTCCTGATTTTTAACTGATGCTCTTATCTCCCCCGTAACTCCTGGCCCACCCAAATGGTCTGATCTGTTAAGATAAGCCCTATCGTTAAGAAGATGCATTTCAGCTGAAGCAGGGGAATTAAAAATGTTGATACGAAATCAGAGTTGAAGGTGTGATTTATGGTTGCCAGTGTGTAAATTCCATTGCTCACTGCTGGTATAACGATGATGAAAGTTTGAGTGTTGAGGTTGTGTTGGATTCTTCTAAGAGCTGATAAACAGTTAAAATGGAGTGACAGGCAAAAAAAAAAAAAAAAAAATCTGATTACTGAGTGCATACATTAGGAACAACAATATGCCATACACAGCTTTCAGCTTACGAAGTAATTGCTGTAAACATTGGAAATAGAGAACAATTTAACAGACCTTGTTTAACAGCAGATTAAGTAATTTTATGTTTAATTTGGAAAAGGAAATGACATTTTCAAGATGCTGGGGAGGGGGACAAGAAACCAAAATCTTATTGTGTAAAAGCAGTGTATTGAATCTGACTTTAAACTAGAAGGCATTTGCTGGCCTGAGGCCATTAACATCTGTAGAGCATTTGACTCTTTCAGGACTTCAGTTAAATAGCTTTTTTGAAAACTACAGCAGCAGTAGGCGTGGAGGCTATTAGAATTTTGCATGCATCTAAATGCCAAATGCATGATGCAAAACGAGGACAAACAAATTCCCGGCCTACAGTAGCGGTGTTTGACAGATGATGTTAGAGATGACTCCTGTCACTCTAGGAAGGAATACGATTAAAAAATCAAATCAATGTACTAATTTTTTTGGAATAAAATGTGTTGGCCTTAAATAGAAAAGGTTACTCATAGGATGTAAGTAGCAATATATTGAGTTGCTTTCTGGGGGGAAAAAAACAAGAAAGAAAAAAAAATAATCCTGTTTCTAGTTATAGCTGCTTCCAGTCATTGCTATGTCTATCATTTTTTTTCACTGCAAGTAATGCTTAAGATGGTTTAAAGCTAATTGCAGGATTTTACCTATTGCTGTGCTAGTGCAGAATAGTTAATGTTGCTTTATGCAAAATTTATATGGATATTATGCTTTGGGGTTGCTTTGGGAATGAAGGATAGAATGTTCTTCATTGATTAAGTGTGCATTTTCGCTTGCAATCACCACACTGCTCCACGGAGACATTTTAGAACAGGATTGCAGTTATATTATTTCTGGATAATATAAATTTTTGTTTATGAAAATTATTATAAACACATCAAGGTAACTATAATGTCATTATGAATGCAGAGAGGAGGAGATTTTAAACTCCACGTAGAATCATCACATGAAAAATGAGGTTAAAACAATCCAAAGGAACATCATGTTTAAATATTACACACTGAGTATGTTCTGTCAGTGGCACATATCTCCTCTATAACTTACTAATAATCAATGTGTTCCGATGCAAATTTAGGTTTCACCTGTCAAATAGTTAATAGATTTCAGGTCCTTCCCCTAAATAATGCGGAGCTGCTTTGTTCTCTGTATAACCAGGTTGCATGACCCTCAGTGAGATCAGAGTAGAGGGCAGTTGTGCAACACAGCCTTGCAAAATGAGTCAAGTTTCTTTAGTTCCAGACCATTTTGTTTCAGAGATCACATTATGCTCTGTTAACGTCAAACTTTTCTGCTGTGTGCCTCTTTAATATGCAACTTCTTTCTTAAGAGATAATATTAGTGTATTTCATTTGAATTTAATCTTTCCATTTCATTGAGAATTTATGTAGCTGGTTTTATTGTATTATGCGTTACTTCAGAATAACACAAGCTGTTCATGTATTTTGTTCGCAGGCCCACAAACCCATATTTTTCTGTGTGGGTCTTTAAAATTGCACTCACAATTATTACTGCAGGTGCCTTTCGTTTAATTTGAAGGCCTTGACAGTTCACATGAATATTTGGTCCTCTTACATTTAAAAGGAAATTGTACATCTAGCACCTGTCACTTAGCATCGGTTAAGAAACGCTGTCTTGAAAGTAGGGTTTCCTTAGTACATTTATTTAATAGTTTAGATTGGAAGGAGCCCCTGGAGTTCATGTAGTTAAAACTCCTGCTCAAAGCAGAGCAAACTGTAAAGTTGGATTGAGTTGTTCAGGGAGTTGTCGGGTTCTAAGTGCCTGGGATGATGGGGGTGCCACCTCTTCCTTGGACATGCTATGATGTTAGTGTTTTAACAACCCTCCTTGAAAATATATTTATTTTTTTTTATGTCTAATTATAGTTTCCCTTATTGGAGCTTGTGAGTTTTGCCTCTTGTCCCTTCACTGTGCACCTCTGAGAAGAGTCTGGCTGTCTTTCCTGCAGCCCTCCCTTTACACAGTGGTTGGAGAACTTTTAGATCCCCATTGATTTTAATGTCCCTTCACTGCGTTCACTTCACTTTGTCAAGATCTGTCTTGCACTGCAGGGCCCAAAACTGTAGTGGATCCCCAGTCCCACCAGTGAATGCCAAATAAAGGGCATTCCCGCTCCTTTCCCCCTCCCTGCTGCTCCCCTTATTAAAGCAGCCCAGCACGGAGTTAGCCAAGTTACCGAAAGCGTGCCTGTCCATTCACGTTACGCTTGTCCACCACAGGCTGCAGAGGGGCATGAAGTAACATCATCAGTGAGTGAGAAATGAAGCCTTAAGGATGTAGATAAAACACCTTTCACTTGAGTCTAAGATAAACTTTGGATTTTAGGTACATTTAAAATGATTGCACTAATAGATCAAATTGGGTATTTGTAGTTGTGTTCACCAGTGTGGAGAAAAACTGCATGCCTGGGCAAGTAATTTGACAAGTAATGGAATACCTGAGCAAGCCACTCGTAGCGGCTGAGTCATTATGTTTCTTCCTTAGCAATATTTTTGTTAATACTTCATATTTAATGGTGCTGTACATTTTGATGAGCTAGCTCCTTATCTGCTACCTTTTCGGAGGATGTCTCCTCATGTGTTTAGCGGTAAGGTCATTTTAACCGCTTCACTAGCTAATACCAGAGGAAGTTGGTGCTAAGTCCTTCTGGTGGTACGATCAACAGATCGCTTCTCGGTTAAGCTGGTTCATTGGCTCTGTGGTTAGTCTTGCAGGTACCAATGTTGGTTTCATTCCTGGCATTTAACTAAGTACTTTGCACAGCTTTTTTGTGGTGCTCCATGCTAGAAATGCTGTTTTCCTATTATTCGTTTTGTGTAGTACCAGCTGCACAAGTGGCCATGTCTTCTGCTCCAAAGAGTCATCTAGCGCAGTTGCTCTGGAGTTGCATTCCTCCCGCCTCAGGGTTTGACTGATGTTCCTGTATTTCCTCATTTGAAGGGAAATAGATAGGAATTAAGTAACAGTTTTGATTTAAATCTATCAAATCTGACACTTTATCTTTTCACTTGCTGTTTTTCTGGGTGTAAACTTAATCTGTTGGGGGGTGGGAATTGAATGAAAACATTGTTGATATGTTCATTTTGAAAGCATAGTATTCATGAATTAAATGTTGTAATTGTATATGGTCATTTAACCTTTTAGTTATACAAAATGTATTTGTTTAGTTTGATTTGTATTGAGGGTGAGAGGTTTTCTGCATTTTTTAAATTTGCTGGCCATCTTCATTTGTTTTCATTTTTCTGAGGACCCACGTTCAGTGAGCAGGTGTTTTTACTAAAATGCTGTGGAAGTGACTGTATTGGACCCTTCAGTATTTCTTCTTCCAAGATGCATTAAAATGTATTTTATTTATACAGAATTTAAAAAAAAAAAAAACGACTGTGCTTGTGTTGCTTTATTACATCCTCTCTAATTATGACAGTCTAAAAAAAATCTCATATTTAAGGTCATATTATTTTAATTCTTGCTGTTCATTTTCCAGTTGAATTTGTTAGTGAATATGTTTAAAAACTTGATCTAATATGTATTCTGGGTCACCTACCATTCATTTTTCTCCTCACTGAAAATCAGTATTTATTCCAGCTCTTTGTTTCCTATCTTTAATCAGTTTTTAATCCATGACAAAACCAAACTCTTTAGTTTCCATAGCAACATCTTGCAAGGGATTTTATCAATGTGCCAAATGATTAGTTTATTTGCTATTTCTTCTGTTTTCTGGGAAACCTAATAAATTATGGGAGGCAGCGTTTTCCTATAAAAAGCAGTGATAGTTTGTAATTTTTCTGACAGACTGTTTCAAACACTGAATAACCGCCTATATTTATGAGTATTTCCCTAAATGTACTATATCTCAGATCATGGCTGACTGACCCGCAACCCCTAGAACTACATGTACTAAAAAAGTTAGAGGTGCGTGTGTGTGGCTGCGGACACTCGTGTGCACACACATACCCACGCATGCCCCCCCCCCCCAACCCTGCTTGTCTGCAGGTGGAGCTTTGCGTTATTAACAGCATGTGTTACATTAGGAGGGGATTACCATTTTTTTGTATTTCTTATTTTTTCCCCGCTGCAGTTCAGCAGGACCTGGGGGTGGCTCCTATCTTGTCTTGGTGATTTGTTTTCATTTAGCAGCTTATTGCAGCACCCAGTGATCTTGCTTACCCGCAGGTTTCAAATAAATTTAAAACCGTTTTTATTCCTTGCGTGGCTTTTTATTGTGTATCTGGCTTCTGACTCTTGAGATTCCACGTTTGCCATCTTCAACTCTGTTCCTGTATTCCCTTTTATGTCCTTCTCTGTTCTTTTTTATTATCCAAGTGAAATTCTCAGTGAAAATAATCTTTCTGGTGACAGTTATTTCAGCTACCAGAGCGAGCAATATCAGAGTTTTTGGGATGGCTTTCCTATGGTATAATACAAAGTTACCACAAGAGTTCCAGACCCAGCTCTTTGTGTTCCCAGATTCTCACTTCCATTAAGCGATCTGCCCCGTGGTGCTTCCAGGGTTGGTGCAGAACTTCATTACATAGATGCAAAAGTCTTTCTGTTTACACTTAAAATAAAAATCCTTCTAAGTGTCTCCTAAACTCTTGGCAGCGTTTGTAGAGTATATCCAATGACTGCCTATGTCTGTCTGGAAGTTATTTAAATGTTTTCAGCCTGTATTAAAATTTGCCATTAGGAAGGACTCATTGTATTGGAGCTTAGGTGGGAGTTGCAACCTGGATAATACACCTGCATCTGAAATAAATATTTTAGGAATTGGTATGACTCCTGTTGATACACTTAAGACCTGTTTTTCCTTGGTACAAATTTTAACATAAGATGCTAGTTTTGCAAGGTTGAAGTTGAGGAAGTTTTCTGTTCCTGTAGTATGGCATTTACTTATTATTTACCACCATCAGGATTCATCTCATCTAGTTTCTACTGCATGCAATTTGGTATCTTATATCTCTAGACTCCACCAGGTATCAACGCAAAGCAAATAAGTATCTTCAAAGAGCAATTTAACCCACTTATGTTATCATAAGTACTTATTTTAAACACCTGATGATGGCACTTAACTAATCTAAACAAAGCAGCTAACCTTTGGGTGACTAAAAGCATGGCTGTATGTGCAGCACATAAAGAATCACAGAATGGGTTGGGTTGAAAGGGACTTTAAAGACCATCTAGTTCCAACCCCCTGCCATGGGCAGGGACACCTCCCACCAGACCAGGTTGCTCCAAGCCTCATCCAGCCTGGCCTTGAACACCTCCAGGGCAGCCACAGCGTCTCTGGGCAAGCTGGGCCAGCGTCTCAGCATCCTCACAGGAAAGAATTTCTTCCTAATCTCTAATCTAAATCTCCCCTCTTCCAGTTTAAAACTGTTACCCCTCGTCCTATCACTACATTCCCTGATCAAGAGTCCCTCCCCATGTCTCCTATAGGCCCCCTTCAGGTACCGGCAGGTGTTCTAAAATATTCCTGGAGCCTTCTCTTCTCCAGGCTGAACAACGCCAACTCTCTCAGCCTGTCCTCATAGGACAGGTGCTCCAGCCCTTTGATCATCTTCATGGCCCTCTTCTGGACCCATTCCAACAGGTCCATGTCCTCCTTATGTTGGCAGGTCCAAGAACTTGAAATTAGCCAAGTGTTCTTGGAGCTTCACTGTCCACTTGCCAAGTCCTCTGCATTACTGTTACTCATCTGATGTTATCACTGGTGAAGGAACAGGATGGTGGCTGAATGTCTTACCCTTTTTATGCAAGAGTTCAATGCTCTGCAAAGCAAGTGGGTGTGCAAGGATCTTGCGTGGTTCCAGCGACCATTGTTATTCAGACAAGGAGAGCGTTGCCTGCATAGCATATAGGTGAACCCGTCTGAACTTTGGTGGGAAAATGCGATTTGAAGCATCAAAGCTACTGTAACTATAACTTCAGAGAAATTGTGGTGATGACCAGTTACCTATGCTGAGATTGTGCTTATGTGACTGAAGAAGAGCAAATAATACTTGTGGTTCTTTGAAATAATATGCTTTTGTGGGAATACCACCACTTTTTCATTCTTGCCTCGGCTTGGAAACGTAAAAAGCTGAATGAGGATTGTTTTGTGAGAGCAAGGAGGAGAACAGTGCATCCGCCGCCTTGGAAAACATTGCTTACAATTCCAAATTTGCACAAATAAAAAGGATTTTAACCCATCCTGGGATCCATATTGAATTTCTTTTATTATTTTTTATTTTTAATTCCAAAATTACTAAGGAATTCTCTTTCATCTTGCTTTAGACAAAAATCATTCCCTTTAAGATATCTTACCTAAGGAATTTTTGATTGTATAGATTTCTCTTTTGACTTTGGGGAAGGTGAGGCAGATTTGGGTTTAGTGACATTCTTCTTCCCTATACTTCTTAGATCTCTCCTCTTCCCCGAAAAAAAATATTTGTCTTGCAGTGGAATTGTTTCAGTGTTATGGTCTGATTTTTAATGAAATAGCATCTTTTCATGCCTGTTTCCCAAATATCATCAATGCTTTCCCCTTCCCATTGTATCATTTCAGGTTTACATCAAAGTTATAGACACAAATAATCACAGGCCTCAGTTTTCTGCTTCAAAATATGAAGTTGTTATACCTGAAGACACCATGCCAGAGACAGAAATTCTGCAAGTCAGTGCCACGGACAGAGATGAGAAGAATAAACTGATTTATACTATGCAGGGCAGCACTGATCCCATCAGTCTTAAAAAGTTTCGTCTGGACCCTGGAACTGGCTCTCTTTATACTTCAGAAAAACTGGATCATGAGACCATGAACCAGCATATTCTCACAATAATGGTAAATAAACACAATATTTCCTCTGTAGTCAATGACAAACATCTTTTTTTAATTTGTCCCCTCAATTCAAACTTTTATGTTTAATTTGTGTGTAGTCTTTGTGACTGGTACAGATTGAACCTTGAATTACTGCTAATATTTGCTGAACTACTGAAATAACGGTGCTTGATTACTAGTAATGTGCTAACTGTTTCAGGTTCGAGATCAAGATGTTCCTGTGAAGCGCAACTATGCTAGAATCATCATTAATGTTAGTGACACAAACGATCACGCTCCGTGGTTCACCAGCTCTTCCTATGAAGGACGGGTGTACGAGTCAGCAGCTGTTGGATCCGCAGTACTCCAGGTTACAGCATTAGATAAGGACAAAGGAAAAAATGCAGAAATTGTGTACTCCATTGAATCAGGTATACTGACTTTCTTGCCTCTTCAGTTTATTTTGAAACGGTGCTCGCTGGTACTTTGTTTCAACTGTAGACGTGTATAAAAAATAGCTGTAAAAAAAGAGGGCAGTACGGGTGTATGTGTCATATTCTGTGAGACATATTTAGGATACAGTCTCAGAGCATTCAAAAGAAAACTAAAATGACAAATATTCATCTCCCTCCCTTAGCTATTTATATTATCCTTTAGCTACATCTGGAACATTTTAGTAGTATTAGAAGAAAAAGCTACCTTGAAACATTTATGAGGGGTGTGTTCTTTAGAAATTACAGAAGCATTAAATTCAGATCTAAAAAAAAAGCATTCTTTTTGGATAAGGTAAGTGATATTTTTTGGCGTAGGCAAAGCAAGGATTTGATGAAAAGAGCAAGAGCCTGTGACAAGACACGTGCTCTCGTGTTTAGCACAATGTGAAAGAAAGGAGCTCAAAAATAACTTACAAATATCCATATACTTAACCACTAAATAGTCCAGTTTTGAAGTTAAACTTTCTGATAGATGTAGCAAGGAAGGAGTTGCTTTGCATGGTTCCCTCTGGTTGATTTTAAATAGGGGGACCACTATTCTAGCTCAATAAAATATATAAGTCTGGTCGATTTGGCATTAAGGCTCCTTTCAGATTGCAGGCCAGAGAAGAGCTGCTGCTATTTATTTTTAATGTCAAAGTATCTTTCTGAACTTGCCTATAACAATTCAATTCAAATGATGGCAATTTTGAATAATATGAAAACAGGATGACATTGACTGAGTTCGCTTACCAGACAGAAGTGAGATTTGGCTCAGTCCATTAAATCTAGATACAAGCCAGCCATTACCAAGGTCCTGAACTCTTTAGGCACTATGACTGGAAAAAAAAAAAGTTTTTTAAATTTCATTACCAATGTGCAGTACTACTTTCAAGGTAGAAAGTAATTTAAAATAAAAATCCTAGTAACAAGCATAAGAAACTGTATATTAAAGAGAACAGTAGGTAAAAAGTTATTCAGTTACTGTTGCATGCAGGGTGATATGTGCGAATGCTTTTTTTTATTTGACACAAATTGCTTTGTAAAGCATAGCAATCATTTACTGTAAATATTTTCCTTTTCTTCCCCCAAAGTGTTGTTTTGATATGAAAACATACTTCAAAACTGTATTAAAACAAAGCTGTGATTATGATACACCGAAGAGGAAGAATGTATTTAAGCGTCTCATAGGTTGCTTAAAATATCTGTTTGTTTTCTGTTATTTGTAGAAATATGACCTTTTTACTAAGCAGGACACTAATATCCATAAAACTTTGCTCTTCAGTAGTGCTTGTTTTACGAATGCCAAAGCATAGCAAGAAAAAACTGTGTGTGCTGTCTAGAATGAAGTTACACCCTGTTCCCTTCCTTTCTTCTAGCTTTTTGTAAGGAGGAAACGTAAGACTTTCTTAGGTTTGGTTTACAGGATTCTGATCTACTGGGAGGTTAAAGCATTGTAACTGGTGTTCCAAGCATATGGAAGGAACATTCCTGAAATGTTTGTAATGGCTGCTTAGATTTGTAATGGGATATTTTAAGAATGCCACTGTGTTTAGAGCCTCCACTAAAAAAAAAAACCCAAACAAAAAACCCCTCTTGCCTACTTGTGTGCATAACTCAGAAGTTCTTAATGAATTTTTTCCATGCTGAGAACATGGCTTTAGTAATGTAATTTTTGAAGACGTGAAATGTTAAAACTTGCCATATTTAGTACCTGAGCTGAATATTGTGTGCAGTGTTGTTCAGCACTATGTATTTGAAAAATATAAAGAAAGCAAGTGTTTATCAAACCGCAGCTGGTAATCCTCAGCAGGTAGTGGGTTTTTTCTAGTACTGTCACAGGGAGTAACTTGGCTATGTATTAACAAGAAGTTAGGAGGATAACTGTACGTGCAATTCAGGAAGATTAATTTTGAAGCAGTGATTTAAACAATACTTGCATAAGCAATTAAGATTCACAAGTGTGAATTCATTAAAACACTTTTTTTTTTCCAAAGCAGTCTAGTTATTTTAGATCGTGTAATGTAACCTGTATTCCACTAATGTTGACTTCTGAATATAATTTTCTTTCAGCTTCAGTAGATACTTAAGTTGGCTTAAATATGAACTCAATGACAAAGATAATTTGAAAAAATGCATAATTCATAATGTTGAAACTTGCAAAATACTTGTCAGCTTTTTAAGTTTTTTTTAATGGAAAATGAAACTTTTTTTTTTTGCATTTGTTTTCAAGGCTTGGATGGCTTTGGTAACTATGTTTTATGCAGGGTTTCCACAAGTAAACTTAAGAATTAGCGTTAACTCTTGATTACTGAACACTTTCCAGAGATGCTAACAAATGTTTTTAAATCAGACACTTTAATATTCTCTGTGTTCTCACTATATGATCTCTGTTAGTATAGAGCTAAAGAAGCAATCATCCTTTAAAGTTCCGTATACCTCTTAATTACTGTTCTTTTTCTTCACAGGGAATATTGGAAATGCCTTCTTTATAGATCCCATTTTGGGTATGATTAAAATTGCAAAGGAATTGGATCGTAGTAACCAGGAAGAATACAACCTGATGGTCAAAGCTACAGACAAAGGAGATCCTCCGATGAGTGAAGTGACCTCCGTGCATATATTTGTTACGGTTTCTGACAATGCCTCACCGAAATTCACAGCCAAAGAGTATTCTACAGAAATCAGTGAAAGTGCCAGCATTGGCAGTTTTGTTGGAATGGTTACAGCGTACAGTCAGTCTTCTGTGGTTTATGAAATAAAAGATGGTAACGTAGGTGATGCCTTTGCTATCAACCCAAACTCGGGTGTCATTGTTTCTCAGAAGATACTTGATTTTGAAACTTTGCCTATTTACACTCTAACTGTGCAAGGAACAAACATGGCTGGCCTGTCCACTAATGCGACAGTTCTGGTACATCTTCGGGACGAGAATGACAATGCACCGATTTTTATGCAGGCTGAATATACAGGACTCATCAGTGAATCAGCTTCAATTAACAGCGTGGTTCTGACTGACAAGAATATCCCATTAGTAATTCGAGCTACAGATGCTGATAAAGAATCTAATGCTTTGCTTGTTTATCAAATTGTTGAACCATCTGTCCGCAAGTATTTTGCCATTGATTCTAGCACTGGTGCCATTCGGACAGTAATGAGTCTGGACTACGAGGAGACAAATATTTTCCACTTTTCAGTGCAAGTACATGATATGGGGATACCACGCTTATATGCAGAATATGCAGCTAATGTTACTATTTATGTAATTGACATCAATGATTGCCCTCCTGTGTTTTCAAGAGACTTGTATGAGACATCCATTTTGGTTCCAACCTATAAAGGCGTGAAAGTCATCAGCGTCAATGCCACTGATGCCGATTCAGGCATTTTTTCACAATTAATTTATTCCATTATTGAAGGCAACATTGGAGAAAAATTTTCAATAAACCCTAAGACTGGAGATATAACAGTACAAAATACAACTCAGTTAAGAAGCAGGTACGAATTAACAGTGAGAGCATCTGATGGCAGATTTGCAAGCACTGCATCTGTAAAAATTAATGTGAAAGAAAGCAAAGCAAGCCAGCTGAAGTTCACGCAGAGTTCTTACTCTGCAACAGTGCAGGAGAATTCCACGGAGGCAAAAACAATAGCTGTTGTTACTGCTATAGGGAATCAAATAAACGAGCCTTTGTTTTACCATATTCTAAATCCAGACAGCAGATTTAAAATAAGCCCAACTTCAGGAGTCCTTTCAACAACAGGCATACCATTTGATCGTGAACAGCAAGAATCTTTTGATGTGGTCATAGAAGTGACAGAGGAAGATAAACCATCAGTGGTTGCACACATTGTAGTTAAAGTCACGGTGGAAGATGTAAATGATAATGCTCCATTTTTTGTCAATCTTCCGTATTATGCTGTCGTTAAAGTAGACTCTGAAGTAGGCCATGTTATTCGACGTGTCACTGCAGTAGATAAAGATAGAGGCAGAAACGGGGAGGTGCATTACTATCTCAAAGAACATCATGAACACTTCCAAATTGATTCCAATGGTGAAATCTCACTGAAGAAGAAGTTCGAACCAGACACACTAAATAAGGAGTATCTGGTCACAGTAGTGGCAAAAGATGGAGGAGACCCTGCTTTTTCTGCTGAAGTTATAGTCCCAATTACAGTTATGAGTAAAGCTATGCCAATTTTCGAAAAGCCTTTCTACAGCGCAGAGATACCAGAAAACATTCAGCTCCATAGTCCTGTGGTACACGTACAAGCAAACAGCCCAGAAGGACTTAAGGTGTTTTACAGCATCACCGATGGAGATCCTTTCAATCAGTTCACTATCAACTTCAACACTGGAGTTATAAATGTCGTTGCCCCTCTTGACTTTGAGTCTCACCCAGCCTACAAACTGAGTGTTCGAGCAACAGACTCCTTAACTGGGGCACATGCGGATGTATTTGTAGACATAATAGTGGAAGACATCAATGACAATCCTCCCGTGTTTACAGAGCAGTCTTACACGGCAACCCTTTCTGAGGCATCCGTCATTGGAACATCTGTTGTACAAGTGAGCGCTACAGACGCCGATTCTGGAACAAACAGGGGGATTTCCTATCACTTGGTTGAGGATAATAGTGAAAGTCATGACTATTTCCACATAGACAGCAGCACTGGACTCATTCTTACAGCAAGAACTTTGGACTATGAACAAATTAAACAACACAAGTTACTAATAAGGGCCATAGATGGTGGCATGCTTCCCCTGAGCAGTGATACCATTGTAACTGTTGATGTAACCGATCTCAATGATAACCCTCCTCTTTTCAACCAATTGCTGTATGAAGCTAAAATTAGTGAACTGGCTCCCCGAGGGCATTTTGTGACGTGTGTGCAAGCCTCAGATGCAGATAGTTCGGATGTTGACAGGCTGGAGTACTCCATTCTGACAGGCAATGACCAAAAGAATTTTGTAATTAATAGTAAAACTGGTATTATCACCATCTCAAACCTACGCAGACAGACGCTAAAGTCACATTATAATCTTAACGTGTCTGTTTCTGATGGGGTCTTCAGAAGCTCAGCCCAAGTCCATATAACTGTAACCAGTGCCAATATGCACAATCCTGTTTTCAGCCAGAGTGAATATGAGGTTGAACTAGCTGAAAACGCTCCATTGCACACTTTGGTGACTGAAGTTAAAGCAACAGATGAAGATTCCGGTACTTACGGTCACATCACCTACCACATCGTGAATGACTTTGCCAAAGACAGATTTTATACAAATGAGAGAGGGCAGATATTTACATCCGAAAAGCTTGACCGTGAAACACAAGCAGAAAAAGTAATCGCCATCAGTTTAATGGCCAAAGATTCGGGAGGAAAAGTTGCTTTCTGTACTGTTAATGTAATACTTACAGATGACAATGATAACGCTCCTCAATTCCGAGCAACAGAATATGAAGTAAATATCGGATCTGATGTTCCACGTGGTACTTCTGTCATTAAAGTCTGGGCATCTGATGCTGACGAGGGTACAAATGCAGATATCACATATGCTATTGAAGCGGAGTCTGAAAATGTTAAAGAGAATTTAGAAATTGATTCATTGTCTGGTATAATTACTACAAAAGAAAGCTTAATTGGTTTAGAAAATGAGTTTCTGACCTTCTTTGTTAGAGCGGTCGATGGTGGATCCCCCAAAAAAGAGTCAGTTGTTCCTGTTTATGCTAGAATACTCCCTCCAGAAGTGCTTCTTCCAAAATTTTCAGAGCCATTTTATTCTTATGCGGTTTCTGAGGACATTCCAATTGGGACTGAGATAGATGTTATCAAAGCAGAGCATAATCAGACCTTAGTATATAGTCTGATTAAAGGGAACACTCCCGAAAGCAACAGAGATGACTTTTTTGTGATTGACCGACAGACTGGAGAGTTGAAACTTGAGAAGAACCTTGATCATGAAACAACAAAATGGTACCAGTTCTCAGTTCAAGCACAGTACGCAAATGAAGATTATAATGTTGTTTCCTCAGTGGAGGTAAGCATTCAGGTAAAAGATGCAAATGATAACAAACCAGTTTTGGAGTCCAATCCGTATGAAGCATTCATTGTAGAAAACATGCCAGCTGGAACAAGAGTCATCCAGGTTAAAGGAACTGACTTGGATTCAGGACTCAACGGGCAGGTTACTTACAGCTTGGATCCTTCTCAAGAACTGGACGTTATAGAGTCTTTCGCCATAAACATGGAAACTGGCTGGATTACCACTCTCAAAGAACTCGATCACGAGAAACGAGACAAATACAAAATCACAGTGGTTGCGTCTGATCGGGGTGAAAAAATGCAACTGTCTTCTATGGCTGTGGTTGAAGTCACTGTTACGGACGTGAATGACAATCCCCCCCGCTTTACTGCAGAGATATACAAAGGAACAGTCAGTGAGGATGACCCTACTGGTGGGGTAATTGCCATCTTGAGTACAACTGATGCTGATACAGAAGAAGCCAATAGACAAGTCTCTTACTACATTACAGGTAAATCTTTTTGAGTGATATCAGAATAATCATTTAAATTGTCCTGGAATGATGTGAGATATAACTTAATCTTCCAGGTTATTGAAAAGTATCAGAAACCATAGAGCTGCAAAGAATGTGTATGTCTTAATAGTAATATTAAAAACTTCAGGGGGGAAAAATTGAGTTTCAGAAAACCAGTCTTTGGCTTTCTGTTTCACGTTTGCCTTGCTTAAAATGCATTCCTACATTTGTTGTTTACTTATATATCAAATTTCATTTAAAAAAATATACTTACACTGAAAATAGTGACGTACTTAAAGAATGAACGAAAGAAATTTCGCAAAATAATAGGCTATTAATTTCCAGTGGGATATTTTACTGGGTTTCTTATTTAGCATATGTCTTGCATAGGATGTTATCTATAATCCTACATGAATTTCTGCATTGATTTTTATAGATTCTATTGGCTGCAGTTAAATCTGTTGTATGAGCATCTACCGACTATTTCTACCTGGAAAATGAAGCTATTTCCCTATAAAGCCACAGAGAGTGGTTGCTTATTTGCATTTACATTTTTTCCCCTCTTTAGCTATAACTTAATATTGATAAAGCAATAGTAGCGGTCTCTCTCTTGTCTTTAATTAAATGTTTCTTTTTGTATTTCAGGAGGTGATCCCTTGGGACAGTTTGCTATTGAAAATATACAGAATGAATGGAAGGTCTATGTCAAAAAGCCTCTGGACAGGGAAGAAAAAGATAATTACCTTCTAAATATTACAGCTACTGATGGGACCTTTGCAACTAAAGCTGTGGTGGAGGTTAAAGTCCTTGATGCTAATGATAACAGCCCTGTTTGCGAAAAGGTAGGCACAATCTTGTATATTCCTTGTCCAGCTGCTTCCACCTGTAAAATGTAAACTTTCTTTGAAATAGCTTCTCAGGAGACTGGTGAATAGGTGTTTCTTTTATGCTGGTAACAGAAATTTGGACTATTAAGATAGAATTCTGTCAAAGAAAAATTATTTCATGGACAGGTTTCTCAAATAAAAATCCCAAACCAATTCACTGATGTAATTTTAACACTTGAATGGGTATTTGAAGAGTATGAGGAGAATTGTAGTACATTTCTCCTCTGCTAATGCATACTTCTCTAAAGGAAATTGTTTTAAGCTGCAGCCATGATAGTTTCACAGAATCTTCACAGAATCTTCATGGCTGGAAGGGACCTTTGAGATCATCGAGTCCAACCACACACACACACAAAAAAAAAAAAAAACACAACAACAAAAAAACCCCACGAAACAAACCACACCCTGGAATCTCTGCCCCTAGAGCATGCCCTGAAGTGCCAAATCCAGACGCCTCTTAAATACCTCTAGGGACGGTGACTCAACCACCTCCCTGGGCAGGCTGTTCCAGTGCCTGACCACTCTTGCAATAAAGTAATTCTTCCTAATATCCAATCTAAACCTCCCCTGACGCAGCTTCAGGCCATTTCCTCTGGTCCTGTCATTATTCACCTGGGAGAAGAGGCCAACACCCACCTCTCTACAACCTCCTTTCAGGTAGTTGTGGAGGGCAATGAGGTCTCCCCTCAGCCTCCTCTTCTCCAAACTAAACATGCCCAGCTCCCTCAGCCTCTCCTCACACGACTTGGTCTCCAGACCCCTCACCAGCTCGGTCGCTCTCCTCTGGACCCGCTCCAGCACCTCAATGTCCCTCTTGTACAGAGGGGCCCAGAACTGAACACAGCGCTCGAGGTGAGGTCTCACCAGTGCCGAGTACAGAGGCACCATCACTTCCCTACTCCTGCTGGCCACAGCCGTTATAGTTTATATGCTGTTTATATAGTTTATATGCTGTATTTTCCAAAGGAAGCAAAGACTCAAAGAAGGCTGCATACCATCGCTTCGTTGATGTATTTGTGCATTTCCTGTGATAAAAGAGTTGAAAAGACTGGAATGTTATCCCGCAGTTGCACTCAGCAGTACCAAAAATCCGTAATCCATAAAAGTTTTCTTGTTACAAAGCCTTCTACCTTACCAGATTCCATAGCCTGCAAAAATGGACATGAAAAATAAAGAATGGAGGAAAAAACCAACCAAACAAAACAAAACAAAAACAAATAAAAAACCAAACAAAAACAAACAAGCAAACAAAAAAAAAAAAAAAAACACCAGAAAGGCTGAGCCTGCAATAATTGCCTTACGAGGAAGCCCTGGGTTTTCACAGTCAGCTTTTTCTTCTTTACTTTAGCACATTTTGACGTTTTTCACGGCCATCTTGTTCAACACAGACTTGATGTTACCAGGTGAAAAGGCAAAATCTTTTCTTGTTCTGGGAAGGGTCGAATGTGCAGTGAGCAATTAATTCTTTTTCTTTGTCAATGTTTATGTTGGTTACTTCTATATAAATGATTGCAGTTATATACATGCTGGTAAGTCAATGTTTTTAGCTTTTTTTCCTTTGTTAACATTGGTGTTGTAAGGCTCGTTTAATGCACATCCTTGACATGGATGAGCTGTAAGAGTGCTTAGTGCCTTTAAATTCTGGATGTGTTTTGCTTCAGTTTTATTTAAACTGGAAGCTTTTCTTTCATGCCATTACAAAAAAGGCAGATATGAATTTCTTCTAGATTGAGTCAAACCTAGAAAAGGTGATTTACCAAAAGAGGAAAAAATGAAATTACTAAAAATTTATAACTCCTATTTCAGGAATGCATCTAATTATCAGTCAATCAGTTACAAGTGTTTGGAGTTCTTAGCTATGCAGTGATACCCAAGAGTCCCTATGGTTGCAGTATTAATTACCTTTCTGAATAATCTAATAAATGTGAGGCAATTAATTAGAAAATCTTAAGTTCTTTTCATTTTCAGGTATTTCATCCTCTGGTTCACTTCATACGTTACCAAACATTCAAACGGGATATTACCTCCTTTCCAAGCTCTACTTACCTCACATATTTAGTCTTTTAATGTAACTTTAAAATCTTGCAGGCTCTATACACCGATTCTGTTCCTGAGGATGCTCTTCCTGGCAAACTGATAATGCAGGTGTCTGCTACAGACGCGGATATTCGATCCAATGCAGAAATCACTTACACACTGCACGGCACAGGAGCAGAAAAATTCAGACTTACTCCAGACACAGGTAATAACGCTTTATACACTATACAAATTTCCCGTTATCACCTCATTTTGTAAAATGTTTTGCTGTTACATTAAGACGTAGATAAACGTCAGTACTTTAAGCTTTCCATTAAGGGTGAGTTTATTATATAACAGTTTAAAATGTGAGTTTCTACTGCACAAATACTAATAATATATTGAAGAGAAGTCGGGGGAAAGGCAAGTATTTTAATATATGAGGAACTAAAGAATAAATAGGGTTGCCCTGAAGCCAGAAACTTTCATGCAGAAGTGACCGGAGTTAAAGTATGCTATAAATTTTGTACTTCTTATATTCACTGTAGTAGTAGGAATAACGGTTTATAAACTGAAAATATCTTCATTCAGGTTCTCTTTGCCCTCATTTGGTTTGGCATATTAAGTGGGATGAGGTTAGATGGAGGAACAAATCTCCTTTCCATACTAAACACCAAAAGTACCTCCAGTTTTATTGGAAGCATTATAGAAATGGGATGAACTTTTAACTTGCCTGACTTTGGTTTTCATGGCGTTTGTGTCTTCTGGATTATAATATAGGTCAGAGATAATGCCGAAATCCTGTGCTCTGCAGGCTGTAGTAAGACAAACAGTAAGAAGGGAGTGGTAAACAATATAGAAAACATTAAGTAAGATAAAGTACAAAGATATAGGGGAAATATGGAGGAGATTAGAGTACTTCAGTGGCAAAAGAAGTGAGAAGGATCTTACTTCAGGATTGTTTTTTGACTTCTAATGCCACTTGTGTGCTGTGCTGGCACGGTGTTACATGAATTCAGAATTGGCGGGGCTAGAAGCCTCAAAAACAATGTTTCGGAATACTTTTTTGAATTGGTTAAAAGGAGGCAATGGCTACACATTGTGTCTGTCATAGTGTTTTCTGTCACGTTGGAAAGACAGTATGTGTTAGATTTCTAGAGCTTTGTCTGTAGCAGCAAGTTGTCTTTGATAGTGTTAATAGGTCTGTTCATTCATTGAACGTTCGAGGAGGAGAGTCAGCTCAATAGCTGTGGATTTTACATGTGAATTTTACCTTGCCTTTTGTTAAAGCCAGAGTTCTAATATTTTAATTTTGTTTATGCAAAACCACCTGGATTAGTGCACGTATACATGTTCTCTTTCTGCACTATCAGGTAGTCTTACTTTAGCTAATTTCTGTTGCGGAAGCATTTAAAAAAAAAAAAAAAGGCAGAGGATTTTAGTATTTAATCTTTTAAAGCTGAAAATGCAGGCCACGGGCATGCTTTGCCCAAAGTGGAGCTCATTAGTGCAGTACAGCTGGTGACCTAGCCACTGATGAAATTAGCATCAAGAAGAGAATTGTTTAGTCTTTCTGAGTACAAAGATTTTAGAGGATAACACGTTAGGGATACTTAAGTCTTGCAGCTGGCATCAACTTCTGTATGTTATTCTCTTTATAGGTGAACTGAAAACGTTAATGCCACTTGATCGTGAGCAGCAAGCAGTTTATTATCTTCTAGTGAAAGCCACAGACGGAGGGGGAAGATTCTGCCAAGCCAATATTATTCTGACTCTGGAAGATGTGAATGATAACGCCCCGGAGTTTACAGCCGATCCTTACTCCATTACAGTATTTGAAAACACGGAGCCTAAAACCCTTTTGACAAGAGTGCAGGCGACGGATGCAGATGCAGGTATGAATTCTTTGACCGACACTTCCGGCAGGGTCCCAAAGTTACAGTAATGTTTGTTTAGTCTTATCCTGAGAGGTGTGAAGTTTTTCAGTGGAACTGACAGATGTTCAATACCTCTCCAGACTAGACTCCTGAAAGATATATTTAGGGCAACTAAATCATGTAACACCTGACTTTCGTGTGGGAGTAACGTGGAAAACATCCCTTTTGTGTCTCTGCGAAAAAGAAGAGAGGGGAAAGAGACAAAATACACGATATTGTTAGTGTGATAAGCTATTAATGTTATGATGGGTTAGGTCCATCATTTTATTCCTGGTTTAAGTAAAAGGGAATATCAAGCCATGTCTGTTCGTGTAAATGTGCATTTATAGATTTTGAATGTGTGCTTCTCGGGCTTGCCATCGATGATCATACCCTAAAGAGAACCCTGGTTGATTGTAGCTTTCTGTTAAGGTTTTTGCTCCCTCTTTATCTTCTTCACTGTTTAGTTACAAATACTTAAGCAAACCTGAACTGAAAATGAAATTAGAAAGAGCTTGTTCTTAGGCTTTGTTGTAAGAAACACACCAGCATAAGGTCTCTTTAAAGGTGTATGATTTCCACGTATTATCAGTTTGTTAATCCAATAATATTAATTAATAGTTGCCTCAGTCTCATGAAACACCCAACCTGCTTTGTGCTGTGGTAAAGCCAGGTTGCTGAATTGCAAGGTAACAGACAGATGTTTTCACATTTCATTAGTCTTTGAGGCTCAGGAGGAGCAAAATGCTTGGTCCCAAAACCTATGGGCTTTTTGTTTGGTTCTTTTTTTTTTATATACAGAAATGTTGCCAGAAATTACGTTCCTGTTAATTTTGGGACATGGTTCTTAAATAAACTTAAGGGACTTGGGTCTGGTTATTTGATGCAGCCTAACTCTCCCATATCCTCCTGTGTTATTTATAAGCCTGCTTAGCAGATGCTGCTGTTCTAAAGTTATAATTAGATTTATATTACTAATCTTTCATATTAGCTAGTACTGTGACTGAAGCAGAACCGTGCTTCATGGTTTTTGTGTGGCAGAAAATCGGTGCAATGAAGTGTTAGCTTAATTTTTAAATCAGATTACATCCTTTTGGAAATCATTCTGCCCTTCGCAAGAGCCTTTAACTCTTGCTGAAATTTACTTTTACGTAAACGATAATACTTAGCATGCGTGTTTTATTGCTGTAGCTATCAGATCTGTTATTTTGTTGGTGTATTTTAACAGCTGCTTCATACTCTGCAATTGTTTTCAAAATGCAGGGATGAACCGTAAAATCCATTATTCACTGGTGAACTCTGCAGAGGGCCAGTTCTCTGTTGATGAATTCTCTGGAATCATTCGGTTGGAGAAGCCTTTGGATCGGGAATTACAAGCTGTGTACACTCTAACTTTGAAAGCTACAGATGAAGGTTTACCTAGAAGACTGTCTTCAACAAGTAGTCTTATAGTTTCTGTTTTGGATATAAATGATAATCCACCTGTATTTGAGCATAGGGAGTATAGTGCAAGTGTCTCGGAGGATGTTTTGCTTGGAACTGAAGTTCTCCAGATCTATGCTGCAAGCAGGGACATTGAAGCCAATGCTGAAATCACATACTCAATAGTCAGTGGGAACGAACATGGAAAATTCAGCATCGATTCAACAACAGGTAACAGCTTACAACTGGGAATATGCTTTAGGCTAACCAAGCTCAGCTGGTTGCTCACATTCTACTACTGCGTCCTACAGTAATTCAACCAAATAGGTTATGTATAATCTATGTGCATCATCCTGGCTGTAAAGCCAGTGCTTCTGGCTCTTCACCCATTTTTCCAGCAGTAGAATGTAGAGTAGGAACTTTATTTGTCGCTGCTATTTATTGTCACTCGGGTTAGATTCAGTTAGCTGGCAAGAGTTAAGGGTTTCCTAGCTGGAGTATTCCCCACCCTGGGGGCAGAGGGGGTGGAAAGGCATAGTTCTGCCATGACAGAAACATAATACTCTTTTTACAAAAGCTGTATAATCAGAATGAGCGGCTAGACGTGGTAAAAGAAAGATCAGATATTAAATTGACTGGGAAAACTTGTCATTGGTCCACAAAGACAGTGATTCTAGAAGAGTTTGGTATGGCATTGAAGAGAAGTTGGAATATTCTGTTCAATCCAGCGTGATATATCGAACATGACAGTGGAGATTTTAGGCTTGTGTTAGTCAGATTTAGTCTCAGGAAGCATTTAGGTTCTGTGGAGAATTTTTCCCTATTAATGACAATTCTTTGTTAAAAATCAACATACACTTCAATTCTAGTTTTGTTTTCTTATATAGTTATTTTTCTAGAGTTCATTTCTGGTAAAGTTTGGGTTTTTTTTAATAAGATTTCTACCCAAAAGTTATTAGTAGTTAGTTATACCAGTGTAATTGAAATTATAATTCTTCCAGCTCCTTTTTCCAGTGTGCGCGCTGGTACTATGATATAGAAGTGTTTTGCTGGTTTAGCTTCTTCGCATATTTGAAAGGAGGAAGAAGGTTCCAGGAAAACACATTTCCAGCAGCAAATCAGCATGTTCGTTAGAGACTGCACTATCTTAACGAGTCGGCTAAAAACTTACACTTCAACTCAGATACTTCTATGAATGAAATTTGTGGTCGGACGCTCTGTTACTGCCTCTGCATGCTCCATGCCTGACCTTAATGCTGGTTGAAAAGAAAGTCAAGTTAAAGGTCATTTCATATTTTTGGTTAAATTTAATTGAAAATGAAGAAAAAGACATTTTCTAAATGTGTTTTCTATTTTTTTTTTCTTTTTTTTTTCATTACAGAGTGTGAGCCAGGTGGTTTTAAAGCGCGAGTCTTTTTGGGGTAATGGCAGGAACTTCTCACCTTTTCACTTTTATGTGTAAAGCCCGATCATTTTTTACTGTGTAGCTCCAGCTTTACAGTGACAAATCAAGCCCTGAAGAAGCTGAGTATTTGTCAGACCAAAATCAAAAGCTGCAATATATAATACTACAGTAATAGCAGAGTTTGCGTGAGATGGGTTTCTTTTTTTGTGTCTTCTAGGAGCCATTTTTATCATTGAGAGCCTGGATTATGAAAGTTCTCATGAGTACTACTTGACGGTGGAAGCCACGGATGGAGGCACACCTTCATTAAGTGATGTTGTAACGGTGAATATTAACGTAACAGACATCAACGACAACACCCCGGTGTTTAGCCAGGACACTTACACTGCAGTAATCAGCGAAGATGCTATGCTTGAACAGTCAGTCATTACAGTACGTCATGTTGATTTTTTTCCTTTGAAATACCCTGTCATGCCAATCTTGCTTGCAGTCTTTAAGGAATAAATATTGATTTGAAGATGGACGTAAATGAATAGATAACGTTCGCCACCGAGCGAATCGAAAATTTATTTTGAAAAGTTTCAGAAGCGGGGACTTGAGCTGCTGTGGGAAAGTAGATGATATTTTGTGATATATTTGTGTTCTCCTCATGAGAACAGGACTTAATTTTCAGAAGAAATTCAGGAAATTAAGTGATGTTGGTATGTTCTATTTGGATGCTGTTTCTGCTGAGAACTAGGAAGTGTGTTAGACCAAAACAGCTGGGCTCACCTTCAGGATGAGTTTATCTGAAAGATGATAGAGTCTAGTTTGACCTGTTTTTAAATGAGACTGTAACGTCCCTTAGGTTATGGCAGATGATGCTGATGGACCTTCAAACAACCGCATTCACTACGCAATTATAGATGGCAACCAGGGAAATCCTTTTACAGTTGACCCTAGCAGAGGTGAAATAAAAGTGACTAAACTTCTAGACAGAGAAAAGGTAAGTTTTTGATGCTTTTTGAGCATTTGGTATTAATTTAGCTATACAAAATTGATGACCACCATTTCTTGGATTATATTTGTAAATTACCATTTCATGTGTTCCAAAATTAATATAGCAGTAATAAAGTGAAAGCATCTATTTATGTCAGTGCTTTTGGGGGACAGAGAGGAAGAGAAAAGATTAAATATACGAAGGCAAGCTTTACTGGGGGTTTGCACAAAATATTTCTTGCTTAAAACAAAAGCTAAGTTTGTTACTTTTTGCTCCTTAGTGAATGTTTGAAATTTCTTTTATTATTTCATAGATTTCAGGATATACCTTGACAGTTCAAGCTTCAGATAATGGAAACCCACCTCGACTTAACACTACCACAGTTAATATTGATGTTTCTGATGTAAATGACAATCCTCCAGTATTCTCAAAAGGAAACTATAGCGTTATCATCCAGGTAATATAAATACAGATGATGGAGTTCTAGTAATAAAATCAGTAGTGTTATTTGCATGTTACTTTGTGACTTGAAAAATTCTGCAAGATACGATAAACCCAATGCTTCAGTTTTATATTCCTGTATTTTTAATTATTTAAGGTTATCAGTGAGACTGCTTAACTGAATAAGTGTTAAGGGTTACAAAATTCACATTGTGCAGTCTATTTAGAACCTTATGTTGCAAGTACAGTGTGTCTTTTTTAATATACTTTATGTGTGTACGTGTGTATGTACATTATACATTGCATTTATGTTCATAATGTTCTTAGTATTTTATAGATAGGTTAAAATACATAATAATTTAGAGACACTGCTTAGAAAAAGATACTTTAAGTACCTGTCACTGTAAAGCAAGTGTTGTGCACTGTGGCACATAGTTCGAGATTTAATTCCCCTTGGCCTCCTCTGGGATGAGAAGCAGTTAAAACGGGAGTAGTGTTTCATATCGCTGCATACCAACCCTTTGACTAATTTTGCCCCTTAGAACGGTAGTAGTGGGTCAGATTCTCAAACGGCAGGCAAGTACTTGCCTGACTCAGAAAACTCTAAAGCAAAGTTAGCAGAGGCAGCGTCTGCACTTCTTGTCTTCCTGAATCCCGTAGAGAATAAATGGAAGGGAACAAAGGAATTGCATTAAGACTTTTATACTGGTAACGTAAGTGAGCTCAGTCCCTCGGGTCCTTCTGCTGTTGCTGGTGTCTGGCCTGGTACAACAGAAGAGTGGGGATCGGGCAGTGTTATCAGGTGCCCTGTGCCATCCTAACCTACCACTTCTCTTGGGGACCGTGTACGTGATTTGTAAAGGTAGCTTTCCAAAAGAGGACAAAGTGATTCACCTCTACCCGACAGACACAGAGTATGCAAGTAAGATGTCCTGGATCTTACTTTTTTTTTTTTAAAAAAGCAATAGATTTGCATGGGTTTTGTGCTGTCAAAGGTATTTTGCTTTCCCCAGTAATAGCCTTTCTTGAAGTGTGTTAATTAATGTATCCCCTAAAACTGCAGACTATAAAGCCAGTGTCTGTAATGTTTCCCTTACTCAATTAAAAAGGAAGCCCTCGTGTTTTATAGTTCATTCGTGTCAGCTTGTCCTAGTATGAGGGTGGCAGAGAAAACGCTGGAGGAGTTGTCCAAGAATGCTGGTGCGCATTTCCTGATAGATTGGAGATGGGCGTATTTGGACACAGTTGGGAATGCGCTTAGCTATTATGAAAATCAAATTACTTTAGATGTCCAGATGTAAACATTTGTATTTTTAAATGATGGTCCTTGTCTCTTTTGCTGAAGGGGGGAAAAAAGCTTCAGCTGCAATATCTGATAATGAACTTGGCAGAATTTCACCCGCTTACTCTGTCAAGAGCAAAGAATATGGTTGTTTTTAAGAGCTTTTGCAACTGTGAAGGGTGGCGTTTTGTTATTGTTGTACTTCACAATAACACTTGTACCTTTTTTTAGCATTTAAAGTATGTGTGTATATATATAAAAAAAATCTGGTCAATACAGTATAGCACAAGTGTTCTGGGAGAGGTGTTAGAAGTATTAGAGAAGGTTGTGTGTGTGTATCAGATACACGATAAACCAAAGTGTGCGAAGTGTCTGTCAAACCACATCCACGTGGTACAAACTTGGAAGGGATTTTATGATGCAAATTTTAAAACCTGGATTTCATATTTTAACCAGACCGTAGCAGCCGCAGCTATAGTCAGAACACTAATCAGGGACACGAGGGGTCAGATGGAGGAGCGTGTTTTTCTAGTCCTCCCAACAAAGGCATTGGATAATTCTTTGCAGGTGTTTTAGCTAAATTTGAAATCTTTGATCACTTGGTAATTAATCTACAGTAATCTTAATTCAGACCAAAAGTGGCAAACTTAAAGTTTCAAAGCTGAGCCCACTTTTAAAAATGTAAGGCAAAGTTTAAAAAAAAACAAAGTTTAAACTGTACTGCCTTTCTCCTTTAACTGTTTTCATCATTATTTTCAAAGGGTGGTATTTTTCCTTGAACAATATTGTCATTCTGATTTCTCTTATACCGATTAACTGGTTTGACAGTAATGTGATATTTAATTTTTTTTTTTCCGTTGTGAAAAAGACATCGATGTTAGGCTATATGCTCAACTATAGCAAACCCAGTGTGATTGTATTATGCATTTATAGGAAAATAAGCCTATTGGATTTAGCGTGCTCCAGCTAGTGGTGACAGACAAAGATTCTTCTCACAACGGCCCTCCTTTTCTCTTCACCATCCTGAGTGGAAACGAAGAGAACACTTTTCAGATTAACCAGCAGGGAGTACTGACGACTGCTGCTGCGCTGAACCGCAAAGTGAGGGATCACTATTTACTTCACGTTCAGGTAGGACGCGCTGTTTTGCGTTATAAGTACTCAGTTAACTTGGCCCACTCGTGCCCAATCCACCACTTTTTCCTGCCTACCCTTTGTCTTTCTGTTCCAAGATCCTGACATGCCAAGTAGGCGTTTGAGGCATGTCCCTTCTGGTAACATCTTCGGAGACGATGTCTGTTGATTTAAACGGAAATCTACACAGGTGTAAGAGTAAGCTGAATTACACGCGTGGTGAGGGTGAGGTGTAAGTGAAACGTCAACTGGGTGAATGTTTGGAAAACCAGGTCAGTGGACCTTTGTTGTAGCATTGAAACTTGCAGCACAGTGCTCCGAGATCCCGGAATCCTCAGTGGAAAACACGGCAGAAAATTCAAAAGTGACCCTGAAATGCTATAAGATATATGCCTGCCTTTGCCATTGTTGTGCAAAAAGATCAGACCGTGTCCAAAAATCCAGGTTACATTAACATAGCTAATTTTTCTAAAATACCTTTTTGTAACCCAATGTAAGAAAAGTTCAAACCAATTTTTTAAATCTTATCCAGCCCTTTTTAATTCAGTTATAAATTAAGCAGCTGTGAACAGGGGACTTAAAATTGGTTGGCTAAAAATAGCTGGCCTTAATTCTTAAACTTCATTCCCAGATTCGTGTTTAAAGGAAAGTTCTTACCTTTATTTTAACATGAGGAATTTCTTTCAACCTCCAAATTATTCTCATATGTAATCTTGCAGACAACTTCAGAGTTAAGCACGCACTTGCGGAGTTTAAGCAGTGCTGTCTGTTTATACTGAATTTTGTCCGCATTTGGGATAATAATTGTGGCATATTGACACAAAGTCTATCTCTCTTCTTTGGGGAAAGAAAAAGAATTCCCACAGGTGCTGCTGTTTGCTGGTTGAGTTACTAAAACATGTTAGCAGGTGCCATCAGTATAAGAACCAGCACAGGTAAAGGTTCCATTTAAATGTAGTTTAGTTTAGGGTTTAAGAATTGAGATTAAAAATGGGGCAGGGAGTTACATCATTCCTCTGGTAGCCATTTTTTTTTTCTCAATAGTGACCTGCTAATTAGTGGTGGGATAGATTAGCCTTCAGGGTACCTAAACAATGGCTCCGTTGGCCTTCCCAGGCTGCACGAGTCCCAGATTTTAGCAGAGCTGAGCTTTGTCACACTTGCCTAACAGGCTTTCCAAGTGCCAGGCTTTTCCAAGATTCCCCAAAGTCACCTTTTTATTTAGGAAGGAACAACCAGCGATGTTTTTCCTGTATGTGCAATCAGTGTCATACAAGATTCGTATGTTTTAGTTTATATTTTCTCCAAGCAGTAACTAGTTTCTATTTATTTTTCTCCCAAAACGTATTCGTATGAATGCATGCACAGGTAATTATGTCTGTTTTGTGTAGACAATTACACCGTCTTTATCACATTTCATGATTTAGCTGCACCTTTGGCCCTTCCTAATGTGCCTGCATTTTCTATATGTATGAGTACGTACATATGCACTCACACATACATATTTTCGTACATAGGCGCCCGTCTAACACCTTCCTCTGGGTGGAATCAGAGAATTCTTTCATTTCCGAGCCACTTATTGGGCTGTAGGATGCTTGTAAACAGCCTGTTGGTACTTCAGCTCTCTTCTCTTTAGCACAGCACTTGAAAAGTGCCTTTTTTTTTTCTAGGGAATGAATAAAGGCTATTTTAATGGCATGCAGTAGCTAAACGAGTGTCTTAAAAGAAATGTACTCATCTAGAACAAAGGCGTCTCAGAGATAGTAAATCATTAAAGAAGAGTACACTAATGTACATTTTTTGTGGGCTCTACTACCCAACCTCAGTATTTTGGACCTGCCTAATCCCTTGATTTACAAGTTCCCTGCCTGGATTCTGGAAATATGTCACTGTTTTTTAATTGTCATTTATCATCTTATGCTACGATAGCTTTTTTTAAAACATAAACACAGTGCTATAATTTGCTATTATCTTCTCCGTAGTGAGTCACTATACGTGAGTGTGAAGGCATCTAAGACTAGAACGAGCATTTCCATATCACAAGACTTCAGTCCCAATGATGCACACCAAAACAGATACATCGCTTTTGTGGAAAAAAAAAAAAAAAAAAAAAAAAAATACTTTCCCCCCGTTCATTGAAAAGAAAGATTTTCCGAAGGCTGCAGGAAGGCATCTTCTCAAGTTTACACTAGCTTTAATTTCTGTACTGTCACCTTGCAGCTCACAAGTTAATGGCTGCGTATGGTGTCTCGGTATTGGGTTTTGGTTTTTAACTGACCTTCACCCATGTGCTTTTCAGTATTGACAGCTTTCACCTTAGTTGCTTTCTGGATGGATGGCTGAGGAAGAGGTCTTCTTGTGTTACAGGCATGCTTTAACTGAAAAAAAAAAAAAAGAAAATGGAAAAAACCCCACCCAAAAAAATACCCCAAACCCACAAACAACCCCTCCCATACACACCCCACACCCCCACTACTACAAAAAAGACTTTACTTGAGATGACCCTTTCTTTTACTTTACTTTTGGAGTTTTAATAGAAATAAAGATTTTTTTTTTTTTCCCAACAGCCACCTGCATGTGCATGCCACTCACATTTGCTTTCCCTCTCTCCAAAGGAAATAGATTATCCATTAACAAATGGCTCACAGCGTTAGTGTGTGGAATGTTCAGCTATGAGTCATCCAGCCCTTTGTGCCACACTCTGAAGTCTTTCGTTTAAAACCACAGCAGATTTTTAATATATCTGCACTAGTGAAAAATAATTTCTCCTGGGGCTCTTCTTTCCTACGTGCTGTCCATTTGTTATAATTTTGCTTGCCTGTTTGTTTTAAACCCTTCCTAGTTTCCCTTGGGCATTCCTCCTGTAGCTAAACTGCCTGCCTTGTCTTGTTTCCAGGCAGAAATCTCGGCAAAACAAAACTTTGCCAACTTGGGCTCTCTGTCTGTCGTTATTTATGTTTGGGTAACTAGAGGGCAAGTTTCTAGCCATGCCTGCCTTTTGGAGTTAAGGGATGAGGATACGTAGTTCTAGGAGACGCGCATTACCTTTGAAAAATGCTTCCATTATGTGTACATCCACAGATAATCTTGTGCCTGGAGTTTTTCCTCTTTTGCTTAAATTTGTGTGAAAACTCAAAAGCAGCTTCTCTGCGTAGCTCATCGCAGTGTACCGACTACCTGTCCTCATTGTAAAACTACTGTAAAATCTTTTGAATAATGCAGGATATTTTCTACCTTCTGAGCCCTCTGTATCCCCTCTGTCCTTTCACATCTCTCCGCTTCTGCTTTGCCCATTTCTTTAGTCCCAGTAACGGGGAAAAAGCTCTGGGAAAAAGATAGGTGGGAAACAAGAACTGAGAAATAAAAAGAAAGAAAGTGAACCCAAGGGAATGCTCTTTTCTTACTTTTCTACTCTTTTTTTGTCCCCTCTTCATACAACAACAGTGTATGCTTTTGTCGGAGAGGGGTGGAGGACAGGGGACGTGATGTTTAAAAAGGCTTTAAAATTGAATTAGGCTGATTCTGTTAAAGATAATTAATTGTCTGAGGCGAATAGCACTACAGGTGGGTTGGTTTTCTTCCCTCTCTTCATGATCTCAAATCATGAAAGCCAACATAATTAATTGTAACATGTATTGTTTTCCTTTTGAAGTACTGTTTTGTATACTGCATTTTGATTGTCTTCAAGACCACCTCCTAATAACTGTGGTGAAGCATGTTGTAAATTTCCAGTGCGTGACTCACTTCAAGGTTGTAACGTGTTTCCATCTTGGAAATAAAAAAGCTTCCAGCACCATCTGCTGTCTGAAATCAGCTACTGTGCATTTCCTCTGTGTTTGTTGGAAGCGTTAACACTTGGAAGTGCCAGGAAGCTACTAAGAGCACCACAGCCTTTTAATCTTGGAAGAAGTGAACACACGGTTGTGTGTGCCGGCTTATATAAGCTTTTTAAATTTTCAGTATTAACTTTCATGTCAAGACCTGTGTTATGAAATTTTCATAAAGCACTTTCCTGTAGGAGCATTTTTTGGAGAAAAATACAAGCCTGCTCTATACAGTACAAATATCTACAGCAGAATTTCAGATAAAGTAAAAATGTAACTCTATCCTCATCTTCCTTTAGGTGGCAGATAATGGAAAACCACCGTTGTCATCTTTGACTTACATTGATATTAGAGTTATTGAGGAAAGCATTTATTCTCCAGCAATTCTGCCTCTGGAAATCTTTATCACGGCCTTTGGGGAAGAATATTCAGGTGGCGTCATTGGAAAAATCCATGCAACTGATCAAGATGTTTATGATACTTTGACATACAGTCTGGACCCCAAAATGGAATCCTTGTTCTCCGTTTCCAGTACTGGTGGCAAACTAATAGCACATAAAAGGTTGGACGTAGGACAGTACCTCCTAAATGTCACTGTTACAGATGGGAAATTCACAACTGCAGCCGATATTACTGTGCACATCAGACAAATCACACAAGATTTACTAAATCACAGCATTGCAATACGCTTTGCAAACCTTGCCCCTGAAGAATTCATCGGTGATTACTGGCGCAATTTCCAGAGAGCTTTAAGAAACATCTTGGGCGTGAGGAGAAATGACATCCAGATCATTAGTTTGCAGCCTTCCGATCCTCCTTCAAACCTAGACGTCCTCCTGAACATTGAGAAGTCTGGTAGCTCTCAGCACCCAATGAGAATTTTGCTCCACAAGATAAACTCTTCTGTGCCAGACCTAGAGGAGATTTTAGGTGTTCGGATAATCGATGTTTTCCATAAGCTTTGCGCAGGCCTGGATTGTCCTTTGAAATTTTGTGAAGAAAAAGTGACAGTGGATGAGAACATCATGTCAACCCACAGCACAGCCAGGCTGAGTTTTGTCACTCCCCGTCACCACAGAACAGCAGTTTGTCTTTGTAAAGGTAAGAAAAGTCGTAAGGAAAACAGTATCCTTGAAAAGATTGTTCTGGTTTTCAAGAGCCATAATCCACAGGGGAGAATTTATATTACCGGACATGATTAAGAATGTCCTGTAACCCTCACTGCAACATTTGCCTAATTTTATTCAGAATAAGGAGTAATTCTTTCTTGTCTCATTACCTCATTTTAAGAGTTTACATAATATAAGCTCATGTGAGGGGATTTTTTTTTTTTTATAGTTAAACCTTAATTTTGTGAAAGTTCCTTTTTTTGTTGCCTGTTCTACATTGCCAGCCATTGTCAGTCTTGTATGCACAAAGGTAAGGTCTTGCAAAGTACCTGAATATTTCTTGGTTTCTGCTTGGCGGAATAGCCCACACAGCTGGGACTTGGCTGGGAATGACAGGATGAACCGGGAAACGAATATTCATTAAGATACGTATAAGTGTACGGATTTATAAGAGAAGATCAATTTGTCTTTAGCTCTGAAGGAAACAACATTGCTTTTTGAAATCATGACTTCACATTGCTGGGTGAACTTGCATATCTTAAATAAATGTTTAAAGCCTGGTCCTTTTCTGTCTCAAATACAGACATGCTCTTCTCCTGCTCTCCTCAACCCACTCTGTCCATGTTTAATATGTACACCAGTTTCCAAATTTTACCAATTGAATTGTTTGAGTAATCAAGATAACGATGAACTTCAGTGACTATAGTTGCCATTTGCCTAGCCTGTGTTTGTGCCGGTCCTGTCCCACAGCTGTTACTTCACTTCCTTGTCTGACGGTTAGGAATATCACGCGGGCTGCTTTCAGCTGCTGCACTTAAGTGTCCCTTTTCACAAAATGCCACTCCCACCAACAGAAGAGAAATAACGTGTTTCGTTTTACAGAAGGGAAATGCCCCCTGGTGAATAGTGTCTGTGAAGGAAACCCGTGCCCTGAAGGTACCGAATGTTTAGGAGATCCAAAGGAAGGAAAATACACCTGTGTTTGCCCAGAGAGCAAAGCAGGACAGTGTCCTGGTAAGAAATTTAACTCTAAAAATCTCAATGTAAAACCATATTACTCCAAATATAATTTGTTTTAACACATTTTATGCTTTTCTGTATTCCTAAGCATCAGCTGGCTCTGCCGTGACATTTACTGGGAGCAGCTATGTGAAATACCGTCTCATGGAAAATGAGAACAAAGAGGAAATGAAGCTGACAATGAGACTTAGAACTTACTCTGCTCATGCAGTGGTTATGTATGCTCGGGGAACAGACTACAGTATCCTAGAGGTATATGAAAATCTCCTGGTGCATATCTCCTCTTTTTTTCTTACCATCTTCTTACTATTTTTTGTGCCAAATTAAAAGATTGAATCATTACATCCCTGGAGAATTGTTATAATTGAGAATTGCCTTCAAGGTAGAGTGTGTTATACGTCCAGGTGACAAACTTGTATAGAATTTTTTTTAATGTGTAGAAGAAATTAGTTTTCTTTAATGTTTTAAAAAAAAAACAAAAACAAAACAAAAACCTGAATTATCTATTTTAAATAACAACTTTAAATGTATTTGCTTATAATGCCCATTAAATCCATACAGAAGCACAAGATGAAAGGTCTTGAGTAATGTAATCTTTTGATGATGGTCTGTGACTTCTGTACTAAAGGAAAAAACGTACTAAGTATACATTTTAATTAAAAGAACCATAGAGAATGAATGACAGTCACTGCGACAGTTTGGAATGCAGTGTTATTAAACTGCCTTTTATGAACACCACCATCATCCTGTCTCTCCAGCAAACGTAAACTTTTATAGGCATCGATATTTTCTACTCTTGAAGTGGGCAGACCGCTTGTTGACGTTGTGGCTTTCCTCTGCAGATTCACCATGGAAGGCTGCAGTATAAATTCGATTGTGGCAGTGGACCTGGGATTGTCTCCGTTCAGAGCATTCAGATTAACGATGGCCAGTGGCATTCAGTGTCTCTTGAAGTGGACGGAAATTACGCCCGACTTGTTCTGGATAGGGTGCACACTGCATCCGGTACTGCTCCTGGTACCCTCAGGACACTCAACCTGGATAATCATGTGTTTTTTGGTGGCCATATTCGGCAGCAAGGTACGAGACACGGTAGAAGTCCTCAGGTCAGCAACGGTTTCAGAGGCTGTATGGATTCTGTTGTACTTAATGGACAAGAGCTCCCCTTAAACAGTAAGCCGCGAAATTATGCACACATGGAAGAATCTGTAGATGTGACTCCTGGATGCTTACTGACCACCACGGAAGGTTGTTCCAGCAGCCCATGCCAGAATGGAGGCATCTGCAATGCGCTGTCAAACGGAGGTAAGCGGTGCGATGTTCTTAGTGAGTTTTCAAAACTGCCTTTCCACTTCCCTGCCTTGATGGACCAATCAACTGTGTGAGGAATTCTGGCTTTCCCAGAGAGCTGTAGAAGGTTGGTTGTCTGGTAGGAAGCTTGTGTCCGCCCGTGTTCTAGACTCAGTTTCTTGGGGTATAAAGTAGATAAAGCAGAGATTTAATCTTCAGTGTCAGCACCTGGGGTCCGTCCTCTTAACTGCCTACTCAAGAGTCATCCTTTAAAAATTCTGAAACCATTGTGACAAGCTTGAGTTTTGTGAGAGAAATGGGAGTGATCCTTCAGTCATACTCAAGAAAAACCTTACCTTTAGACTTTCCTTCACCTTTCAATAAAAATATTTCCATTTCTTCCCATCCTCTCTCTCTTGGACGGTAGGTGGGCAGGGAGGGTTTTATCTTAAATCCAGTAAAGCCACGTGCACCTTTCCAAAAGCCTGTATTTGATTTCAGGTTACTACTGCAAGTGCGCGCCTTTGTTTATGGGAACTCACTGCGACGTAAGCGTCAACCCATGCGCTTCCAACCCCTGCCTTTATGGTGGGACTTGCATCCCGGTCAGTGATGATTTTATCTGCCAGTGCCGAGGACAGTACACAGGCCAAAGGTATGTTGGTATGGTTTATTGTACCGATGAACCCCTTAGACAACAGGCTATAAATGTAACACTTTTTCTGTTGTCTTTTTATGTGTTTCCTATTTAAAGCTGAGGCTTTGAAACCCACTGGAGTTAGCTAAAGTTAACGTCAGCCCCTACAGCCCTGAATCCTACATTATTTATTTGCAGTAACGTAAGGGTTCATTCATGCTGCTAATTGGTTTTTCCTTTATTTTTTTGCCTTTACAGGTGCCAGCTGGGTCCATATTGCAAAGACAATCCGTGTAAAAACAGTGGCAAGTGCATTGACAGTTTGGATGGACCTGTTTGTGAGTGTGAAGCCGGCTTTCGTGGAGAAAGGTAGGTAGTGTTCCACATATATGGAATTTTTAACAGTATTAATGAACAGTTAACGGTTCAAACTGGTTGAAATTGTGTCCAGCTTTGGAGTCCCCAACATAAGCATGCTCTAGTAACAGAGACTGTAGGGGGTTTTTTTGTGTGTGTATGGTTGGACTCGATGATCTCAAAGGTCCTTTCCAACCATGAAGATTCTATGATTCTATAAGAAGGACATGGACCTGTTGGAGCGGGTCCAGAGGAGGCCACGAAGATGCTGCGAGGGCTGGAGCCCCTCTGCTGTGAGGACAGACTGAGAGAGCTGGGGTTGTTCAACCTGGAGAAGAGAAGGCTCCGGGGAGACCTTAGAGCCCCTTCCAGTACCTAAAGGGGGCCTACAGGAGACATGGGGAGGGACTTTTTATTAGGGAGGGAGCCATAGGAGGGGTAACAGTTTTAAAGAGAGGAGATTTAGGTGAAATATTAGGAAGAAATTCTTTGCTGTGAGGGTGGTGAGCCCCTGGGCCAGGTTTCCCAGAGGAGCTGTGGCTGCCCCATCCCTGGAGGGGTTCAAGACCAGGCTGGACGGGGCTTTGAGCAACCTGGTCTGGTGGGAGGTGTCCCTGCCCAGGGCAGGGGGTTGGACTAGATGGTCTTTAAGGTCCCTTCCAACCCAAACCACTCTATGATTCTATGAAATCTGAAATGTTGGTAAAATAGCAAATTACCTGGTAATGTACAGCACCATATATTAAATACATCTAGAATTGTTGAGAACAAGGAGACTACAACAGAGACGGGTGATGTAAACTAACCGTCCTTTCTCTGCTCTGTTTCTGGTAGGTGCCTGACTGACGTCGACGAATGCGTAGAAAACCCCTGTCTTAATGGTGCCCTTTGTGAGAATACTTACGGTTCATATCACTGCAATTGCAGCCGTGGATATGGAGGAAAACACTGCACGGACATTGTTCTTAACAAATATGTTTCCACCTCTTGGAACATCAGTTTAGCTGAAGTGATTGGGATTATTGTTTTCATCGCAGGAATATTCTTGTTAGTTGTGATTTTTGTCGTTTGCCGCAAAGTGATTAGTAGAAAGAAGAAGCACCAGCCAGAACCTGAAGATAAGCAACTGGGAGCTACAACAGCTTTCTTGCAAAGACCTTATTTTGATGCAAAATTGAATAAGAACATCTATTCTGACATCCCACCACAGGTTCCTGTTCGTCCCATTTCGTACACTCCCAGCATTCCAAGCGACTCCCGGAACAATCTTGACCGGAATTCTTTTGAGGGCTCCGCTATCCCCGAGCACCCAGAGTTCAGTACTTTCAACCCAGATTCTGTCCATGGTCACCGGAAAGCTGTCGCTGTTTGCAGTGTAGCACCAAATTTGCCACCTCCGCCTCCCTCCAACTCTCCTTCAGACAGCGATTCAATACAGAAACCCAGCTGGGATTTTGACTATGACAGTAAGAAACGTTCTTCTTTTATTACTTTTCCATTAAAGGTGTGCAACGGTACGATTTTAATGAGCGCAAAGTCTCCATCTGTGCCTGTTGGGGTAGAAAAGGCATTATGACTTCGGGGGTTTGAGTCCGATCCGGCTTCACGCTCTATTAAGTTGTGTCAAAATGTGTAATCTCAGCCATAAATTTTATTGACTCCATAATCTAGATTCTGTTAATTGTCTCACTTGAAACTTTTTCTTGCAGCTAAAGTAGTAGATCTTGACCCCTGCCTTTCAAAAAAGCCTCTGGATGAAAAGAACTCCCAGCCTTACAGTGCCAGGGAAAGCATGTCTGAGGTCCAGTCTCTCAGCTCCTTCCAGTCGGAATCCTGCGATGACAATGGTACGTAAAACCCGCTCATTCCCTACCGCCGCTTACGCTCATTTGTTCTGTCTTTGCATCTCTATCGCTTAGTAGCAATAGGACTTACAGAGATCAAATATATATTAAATAATAGCTTATTTAATATATATCTGTATTTACTTATGTTAATAGCCAGATCTGTTAATTTTTTTAAAGTATTTTGCCTATCGTGCACCTCATGTTAATTACTTTACCTTAAAATTATATATATTCATTCTGCCGTTAGAATATTAACAGTGAAAATGCAGCACGAGGCGTTCCGAGCCTTGTGTTTAAAAGGTGTTAAATTTCAGAAGCTCGTCTAGGTAATCATTAGTTATCACTTTATACAAGAATACGGTGAATTTAAAAAATGGCCTCTGCACAAATGTAACTTGCGCTTTGACGTTCAGCTTTCAGGAAAGCTTTCCGGTGTTACAGTTTCATTTCTTTCCTTCTCTTTTTCTTGCTGCGCCCTCAGCTCCCATATGGATCAGATCAGTTCTGAGTGAGAGCAGAGTTTAAGGGACTGCTTGTAAGTTTGATTACTTTAGTAATGAAGGAAGCTGCACAAAAAAAAAAAAAAAAGGAACTTTGTCACAGTAGAACAGTATATTTGGCTTTCACCATGATTAAAATGATTTCAGAACAAAATTTCGTACATCGAAAAAAGCCAATATTTTGATCTCAACTCCAGTCCATCAAAATATAATGAGCATATGTATTTGTGGGGTTTATTATTATTAATTGGAAGTCTTTTACTTTTCCATTGGGACGAGAGATGCTTTTACCGTTGCTACGAATGCATCTGTGTATTCCGAAACGTTTCAGAGCGATTGGACAAAGCCACAGGTCTCTCCTAACCCCGTTCCCTGAGTTAAGCTGTTTGACTCTTTATTCCAATTCCTCCTTTTGTCTCTGAATGGTAAAACGAATCTGAAATTCCTTTAGCTTAGGAATAAAGACCATTCTGCTTCTCAATGAAGCAGAGTGACTTGTCCTTAACAGCATGAAACGAAACATCTGTGTTAATGATTGGTGAAAGTAAAATGTTATGCTTAAAATATTCATCATTGTATCAGTCGACCCGGTATCAGCTGTTTTCCTGTGGTATGAAGTGTTGTGCGGTACATGTCGTTCTCCGCTCCTCTCCATCCCATGTGTTTCATACATCCCTCCTCGTATTTCTGGTCATGTATTCATCACTCATCAATGCATCGTTTTCGATAGCTGTACCATCGTAGATATTGTTCCTTCGTTCCTTTGTGGTAGATTCTGAATTTGTTAGTTTGAAATTTAATCCCCGAGCCATGCAGACAAATTGCATGCGCTTACCTCATCCTACACCTGTAAGAGTAAATCCTTCTCCCTTCCAAAAGTATCTTGGGAAAGGGAAGACATAAAAAAAAATACATTCGTTTTGGTTGTTCTTAAATAAGAATGTCACAACCTGAATTTGGTATTCTTGCTGTGATAGCAGCGTTTGCACACAACTGAAGTAGGTCAGCAACAGGCGTTTTCAGCAGTTATTTTTCGTATTCTAGCATTTTAGCTGGTTTCGGTGAAAATTTCTTCCCCTGGTCTTCCACTGACGGCAGGGGAATGTGGTTTGCCATCTAAAAGGGGAAGCCTAATGCAATCCTGCTTAATTCACCCAGCCCACGCCTTTAGAAAAGCCTAATTTATTGCTGTCTAGATGCAGGATTCTGCAGACGGTGTGTTTGGGCGGCACTTCAGAAACTCTAACGCAGCTAAAGCAGCTTTGTGCTCATGCAGAGTTTGCTTCGGGAGTAGTTACAAGTACTTTTCCGTGATTATCAAGAATAAAATTCAGGTTTAGAGATGTATTTTACGTATTGTATGCAACCGCTTTCTAGCTCGAGAGTGAATGTATGTGTACACCAATAATCTCACTTTATGAAATAGTCATGAACTGCAATTTTACAGTGTTTTTTTGTATACCTGTATGCTGTTTAAACTGATACTAACTATAGGTTTGTTTTAATTTGCTCCTTTTATACCTTTTACAAGCTTCCGTAGTGACTGTAATACACCTTGTCAATGCTGTTGTTGACTCGGTGGAAAAAGAAGGTATATACATATTTTAATATTTATTTACTGCTTTGGCAGAATAATGCACGTTTGTCTTCTAGTAACGTAGTCCTAGCAGATGGGAGGCATAAAATATTCTTTGCTTGGATTTTCTGCTAAGTTTTAGCAAAGAATATATTTATATTGTATATCTGTTGATATTTCCATGTCTGTGCTGTAGCTGCCCTGCGGACAGATTTCAAAGTATGATTTTTTTTGGAGGGGGAGGGGGGGGGTGGAATGTATTGGCATAAAAAGGTCTCGGTGCTTACTCTCTTCTGAAAGGATTGATGCTGAAGCTCCCGGCAGAACGGAGGCAGCATCCAAGGCAATTACACACCCTACAGTAGAGGAAAAAGCAGCAGCCCCCGCTTCCTTCTCTTCTCCCACCCACGCCTGTAGGCACCTTGTCCCGCTGAGCAGACTGGGACCAGTCTGGTCCCAGTACTCGCTGCCCTGCCCTGCCTTTCGGGGGTCTCTTTAGCAGAAAACTGGGATTTCTAGGATGCAGTTGCTGTCTATGGGCATGCACGTCCCTGTCAGTTTAAGTAGTTACTACCCAGCTTCACATCCGTATCTAAAAGGTGTGTTGGGGTGTGCGTGTGTACACACACACATCTGTGCATAGTATGTATTTAGAAGTTAGAAACAAGCAAGGGAAACATTTTCAATGGAATTTTATCTTTTCCGCTAACATTTAAGAACTGGCTGCTCTGGAGTACACAAACTCTTTACAAAATAATAGTAGTAATAAAGGTGCTGGTGAGTCTATACGAATGCTAACTATTGTTTTAATTGACCTCAGAATCCTTCAAGCCCCAGTAATACGCAAGTAATTCACTCCGTGGCCACGCGTCTGCAGAGGCTCCTTCTGAAATAACCCCCCAGTTTGCTTCCTATTGCTTAATACAGACTAGGAAACCTTACTTTTTTTAAGTCCTGCTTAAAACGAAGCCATTTTAAGACCATAAAATTAATTATAGTCGCTAAAGATTCTCTTTGGTTTGTTGTTTGAAGTGCATCCTGTCTAATGCATGCGGACACGCAAAAAGTAGATAAATGCAAAGACTTGTAATTACATGAGAGAATTTCATTAATGTCTACCTCCAGGCCACAGTCCTCACGGCTAAAAAATTGTAATGCGCAGTATGCAGGAAAGGGAGAATTATAAAACTAGAAGAGGCAAAATCTATCCGGGGAAATATTTAATAACTTATTCAGATTTTCTCTGAGATTTTAATTGGTAGAAACTAAAAATGATGGATGCGGTTCTCAAGTCGAAGTTGCAAGCATCGCTCGGTGGTTTAATATCACTGTAAGATAAATACAAATATTTTATGCATTGCAGAATATTCACAGAGAGGTTAAAGATGTTCTGCTCAGCTACTTCTTAACGCTTGGAAGCTTCTGCTCTTAATAAGCATTCCTTCTTTCCAAGCATCTTAGGTAAAGAGTTGTGCTTTGGAGCACCCTCAGGAGGGTGCCAGTGCGAGCAGCAGAGATCCTTGCTCAGCCCTTCAGCAGGGTGAAGTTCTTGGACAGAGGGTCCTTTCCTTTAGTCTCCCAGGTGGTTCTGTCCAACGGCTCCCCTGGAAGCCGGAACTGGAGCTACTCTCATCCGAGGGCAGCTGTGGGCCCGCGTTCTCCACACTGCTCCTCGGGAAGGTTGTAGCACAGTTCTGAGTGCAAGAGGAACCAGAGCTCCAGCCTAGCAGCTCGTCACCTAGAGAGACGGGCACAGCAGGTCCTACTTCGTGTTTCTGTGCTTTCTGTTAAAGGCCTTTGCCCGTTCTCTGGCCTAGGTAAGCTTAAAAAATAAAAAATTTAAAAAAAAAAAAGAGGAAACCCCCTCCAAGAGTCAACCTCTGTCCCTCCAGTCTTCCAGGAATAGATAAAAGTATCAATTCGTAGGAGCAGATCCTGGTATCAGGATAGGCATCGCCCGTCGAGGGAATACGGGTTCCTGACGAGAGAGGTTTGTCACTTGTCAGATGACACAGGCCCGTTCTCTGCCGAGCGCGAGCTGCGGCGACTGCTGGGTCTCCCAGCGCGTGGGAGCGGCTAAAGGGAGACTTCCCGTCTTTGCATGGGATACTTGGAATGGGATACTTGGAAGTGTAAGTCCCAGTAGACTGGGACACACAACACAACTGGGACAGTAGACCAGCCCTGTATTGAAAAGCAAGGGGGTACAAGGAAATTTAAAAAAGAAATCAGAGCAAGTCTTGTTACCCCCTTTTAGCAAAAATCCTAAATCTATTGATAAGAGGATTTCCGCAAACTACAGGCTGCAGGGTTTGCCCGTACACCGCCGTGTCCCGGGCGGGCTGTACACGAACGCCGTAGCCATTCTACACTTCAAGTCTAACAAAGGAGCCCAGGAGAAAAAAAAAATAAATAAATGGCACTTTAGTACTGTTGTGTAAACTGGGCAAAGGCAGCACGACCATCGTAGTGACCGTCGTTGTTTGTCTTCGCGTTGGTTCCACTACTTCGATTCCTAACTACAGATGTTTTCTCCTTTTTCTTCTCATTCTGCCACCTAAAGAATCTTTTGCTGTTCCTGACCTCAGCAATCCAAGAGGTGACTCCTGCATGCACTTCATTGACGTTCACCAAAATATCGCTGTTCATACTTTGGTTTTAACACAGACTCACTCCCAGTTGCTTGCTGTGCGTTTGGCTGCAGTGGTTACTCTTTACTAGATTTGCACCTTAGTACAGTTCTGTATTATTTTCCTTTTTGGTGTTCAGATGAAAAAAAAACAATTATTTTTTTAATAACATTAGGCTTACATTTAGTTTCCGGCGGATGAATACAAACTTATTCAAGGGGAGTTTGCAAGAGAGGATCAAGTTGGGTCATTTCTGCATGATTAAGCTTGATTTTCCTGTGTTGTTCTTGTATTTGAATGTGGAATGTCTTTACTAATAGTCAAAGATTTCTACCAGAGGTGTGGAGGTTCCTGTAGCGCTAACAGCGTGTTGTGAAATTAACTTTACAACTCAGTTAAGGGGTAAAGTCTCTTTAAATGGTCTGGATACTTTACCAATTAGACATTACTTCTAAAAGCATGTCAGCTGTTATCACCCTAAATGTAATTACTTGACGATGATTAATTAAAAATGTAGCTGCACCAGGGAGGCTGCTGGTTCTCTGCCCTCCAGTGAACAACTCTGTACCATTATGTCTGGAGACGGCACATTCCGTAGGTGACCCCCAGCTCTTCCCACGTTAGGTGAGATGTCCGAGAACGTGTCAGAGTTCGAGGGTGAATGGCGCAACCTCTAATGCATGGCATAGCGTAAAGGTGCGTTGTGTTGAACATCTTTTGTGGAACCGGGGCAAACTGCTCTCTAATTAACCAGCAGCGCGCTAATCCCAGTGATTGCAGTGTCTTAATACACGTGTCGACTTCTCACTTCAGACTGACTTGAAGATAAGGTACTAATACTACTTTTTTTTAAAATAAATTAACTTTGCAGGTTACCACTGGGATACGTCAGACTGGATGCCAAGCGTTCAGTTGCCGGGTATCCAAGAGTATCCAAATTACGAAGTGGTCGAGGAGTCAGCTCCCCTCTACACGGATCCAAACGCCATCGATACAGACTATTACCCTGGCGGTTATGACATAGAAAGTGATTTTCCACCTCCACCTGATGACTTCCCTGCACCTGATGAGCTTCCACCGTTACCACCGGAATACAGCGACCAGTTTGAGTCAATACAGCCACCCAGAGACATGCCAGCCGTCGGTAGCTTGGGTTCTTCTACGAGAAGCAGGCAGAGATTTAACCTGAACCAGTACCTTCCCCACCACTACCCTGCAGACATGTCAGAACCTCAGACCACAACCAGTGGTGTCAGCGGCGGTTACAGAGAACCTTACGCTCCTTACACCTTAGGGTACAACAGAGACTTCGAAGCACCCCCTGTAGACAACATGTCCATGTCTGTGTACGCTTCCACAGCTTCCTGCTCTGATGTGTCGGCGTGCTGTGAAATGGAGTCGGAAGTCATGATGAGCGACTACGAGAGCGGAGACGACGGTCACTTCGAAGACGTGAAAATCCCTCCGCTTGATTCCCAGCAACACACAGAAGTCTGACACGCTCAACAAAAGTGCCTGGACTCTTAACAGACTTTATCAATTCTAGAACAACTCGCAAGAGCTTTTTTTTTTTTATTATTATTATTATTTTTTGTTTTCTTTTTTTCCCAGCCACAGGGAATGCTTTTGTTTCGGTGAGCTGAACTGGCATGGCAGCATCGGATCATGCGCTTCATTTCACTAAATCAGCTGATTTCCATTTCCTGACCTACTGTAATTAAAGACAGTTCCGAGATCTCCATTGGCTGTGCCATTTCTCAACATCCTTTTTTTGTACTTACATTGTCTATGTTTAAAAAAAAATAAAAATAAAAATAAATAAATCACGTACCACTTCTCCATGTTAGCATGATGCATATATTTATATAGTTCTAATGCAATTAATTTTCTCCTACTTTTTGTAAATTTTATGTACAGTTTTGATTTTAATAGTTTTAACTAGATTTTGTAGATATTTTGTGAATTTGTTTTCCACTGAAACTAGTGGTGTTAGTGTGCCATTAAAAACTCCCACCCTGACTTACTACAATCAGGGCGTCACTCTGTGTATTCCCCCAAAAACCTAAGGTTTGACATTTCATTATGAAAAAAAATCACCGTATTCACCCAAATGCGACTGTACATAGGTTAGGTCTGCTCTTTTTCTGGGTCAGCTACATGGAAATGTCTTAAATGGGTTGCTGTATTTTAGAACTGTAAACATTTATTATTTTTCCCCCCCCTTCTCGGAAAGCGCATCGGGGCCCCTCTCCATACCAGTTTAGAACCAAAACCACCATGACACAGTTTTTATAGTGTCTGTATATTTGTGATCCAATGGTCTTGTAAAGGTTTTTACTGAAAATTACCATTAGCCCGTCTTTCTTACTGACAATAAATTATTAATAAAATACTTTAGCTTTGCTCTGCGTATCTCTATTATACGATATCCAAGTGACAAAGCATTCGGTGCAGCGTTTTTTGAGTCTGTGTATGTTTTGTACTGTGTTAAGTTCCTTGCTCCAAGCGACACCTTTCCCGCTCCTGGGTGCTGGAAGCGCAGCTCCGGGAGAGGCGCTCAGTAGATGGCAGTGTGTGTCTGCTTCGTGGTGTTCTCCAAAAGTCATCGGGCCAGTGTGAATAAAGATTGATGGCTATCAAAACCGCAGTAGCCTTCTCGCTAGTTTGCATTTTTCTTTAAACGTATAATATCAGCTACGTCAGTTACCGAGTTGTTTTACTTTTTTCTCTCCTGAAGTCCCAAAAAATACATATACAGAAAAACACCCAAGCTCTTTAAAGCAATTTCTTCCTTTCTTAATCACCTGAATAGTTTCACGACAAGCCCTCCCCGATTGTGCACGCGCCTGCTGAAATTTCTCCGCCACTTTCTGGGTTTGCGATAAATACGTGGGGCTTTTTATGCCATTATATTTCAATGGCAGCTTCTCGCATTTAAGTTCACCCTGGAAGTTTAGCCGGAAGAAGTCACGGGAGGAGAGTTTGCCTGTCTCTTATCCAGCTGCTCTCCTGCCTAGAAAAGAACAAAGCCGCTAAACAAAGTTCTCCGGCATAAATTTGCCCTGCTGGAAAGCTAAAGGGATGAGACAACTGCCTTCTGCCTCTTGCATGGGGGGTGTTTCTTTAAGTTCAGATTTCCCAGCACATCAGTGAATTTTTAATACAGCCGGCAATCCTTTCGGCTCCACCTCCGTGGTTTTTCTTACTGTTTCATAAAATTCTGTAGCCTGGAAAGGTACGAGCCCCCCCTTGGGGTGGGGGGGAAGGGTACTGGATTTGTACTTGGAATGCTGTTTATGCACTAAATGGAACGACTCCCAGCCTGGCAGCTGTGTAATGGAAACGGAGGGGTTATGGGACAGAGCCAAGGGCCAGGCACAGGCATTCCGCAGCATTAACTTGCCCAGATGCAGGTAAGAATCTCGGGACATATGGAAAGAGGCTGAAATCAACAGGTTTGACACCACGTTCTGGGCTTAAGCCGCAATACTCACCCCGAGCTGTTTGTACATTGGGGCCAGCGTTACCGTTTTCTTATTGACTAGCTTTAAAAGAATCCCACAGAACCGTGAGCACAAGGTCCGACGCACGCTGTGGCAGTTCGGATCCCAGCTTAAGGTCCCCCTTGAGCGCTGAAGGTTACGCTCAGCAGCAGTTCCGCGCTGGATTTCTTACTCTGCTGCTCAGCAGGAATCAACCCCAGGAGCCAGCAAGAGGGAAACGCAAGAGGGAAACAGACCCGCATCACCCCTCAGTTGATAAGGACTCCCAGCAAAGATGAAAGCCGGCCCTACAAACACATTTTCTTAAGTTACTCATTTACAGCAGAAAGGGCTGAAAACGGATTTTTAAAATTGAGAAGTGCGGAGGACAGGAACATCAACAGTGAGGTACACTTTTAATTCCCGGTGCTGCGAACTGAAGGCTAACGTAGAACCTCACGCTGAAGAGGAACAACGTCTCATCGCTCTGCAGAGTCCGAGTCAGCTTAAAAAAAAGCACTTCGGTTGGAAGTATCAGAATATCTCCCCCCCCCCCCCCCGCCTTTCTCGTCCCGGGAGCGCTGCTGCTGGGCGACACACAACACGCAGGTTATTCTCCCCAGCAGCGGAGCAGGGCGCAGAGCAGGAGGCACTTGGGGAAATAACGGGCAGTTTCGGCTCCACAGCAGCTTTTGCTACAAACACCACACAAGACCAAGCTGGGGACATTTTTAACCCGATTAAAACACCGAGACAGCACAGCATGGCTGTTTGCCTCAACAGTAGTCCAAGACATTCAAAAGCATTGGCTGGATGATTCATTTTACGAGCCAAACATTTTAAAATAGGGAATTTCAGTGAAGTCATACACTCAAATCCTCATAGTTACTGTTATGATGTTTTCCCTAACTCCTTATACAGATTTTTAACTGGCTAAAGTTAAGCACAAACTTCATCTCTCAGCTTTTACATCCATATTAAACGGTCTTAAAGCAATACCCGGAGTCACCAAACAGCTGAGGCTGGAAGGCATCTCTTGACTTACCCCCAAGGATGGAGACTAAAACCTCCCTGGGCGACCATTTCCAGTGTTCAAACACCCTCGCAGAAGAGTTTTGTGTTCAGATTTATTTTTGTGTGTTTCAGTTTGTGCCCGTTGCTGCTCGTCCTGCCACGGGCCACCACTGAGAAGAGCCCGTCTCCTCCCCACGTCTTCACATCAGGTGTTTATTCGTAACATTCATATTCATTCATTCAATATTCATAAACGTTCACAAGTTCCCCACTGAGCCTCCTCCTTTCCAGCCTGAACAGTCTCAGTTCTCTCCGCCTCTCGTACAAAAGAGGCTCCAGGCCCTTAATCCCCATCCTGGCCCTTCGCTGGGCCCTAGTTAACTCCCTGTCTTTCCTGTACAAGAGAATGTGGAAGCGATTTTTTTTTTCTGTTTTAAAATACTTCTGAGCTAATAGAACTTAAAGTTTTATTGGGCAGATTTCAATCAAACTCACTGCTGTTCCGTCCCATCTACATTCTATTTGGAGCCTACGAAGTGCCATTTTGCCTTGGGGCAGAGCACAAACTGCAGTTCTACCTGATTGATGGTATTTGAGGTAGAAACACCAGCAGACAATCCTACAGAACGTCTTTCAGTCACTGTAAAACACTCACACCTGGTCTGAGGGCCCCAGGACAGAGGCATAACCAAGTGCCTGCGATGACTCCCGGCCCTGTAGTCACAAGCTCCCTCCGGGTCACAGCCCTGCACACTGAGCAGCAGCTGCCAACTGCCACACCACGGTACCCAAAGCCTCCACACAAGGAGCCTGAGCATGTCACAGCAAAGCTCTGCACACACACAAAAGTCATAGAGATGCCGGAATGGTTTGGGTTGGAAGGGACCTTAAAGATCACCCAGTTCCACCCCCCTGCCCTGGGCAGGGACACCTCCCACCAGACCAGGTTGCTCCAAGCCCCGTCCAACCTGGCCTTGAACACCTCCAGGGATGGGGCAGCCACAGCTTCTCTGGGCAGCCTGGGCCAGGGGCTCACCACCCTCACAGCAAAGAATCTCTAGTCTAAATCCCCTCTCTTCCACTTTAAAACCGTTCCCCCTCGTCCTATCGCTCCCCTCCCAGATCCAGAGTCCCTCCCCATCTCTCCTGTAGGCCCCCTTTAGGGACTGGAAGGGGCTCGAAGGTCTCCCTGGAGCCTTCTCTTCTCCAGGCTGAACCCCCCCAGCTCTCTCAGCCTGTCCTCACAGCAGAGGGGCTCCAGCCCTCCCAGCATCTCCGGGGCCTCCTCTGGACCCGCTCCAACAGCTCCATGTCCTCCTTTTTTGGTGGCCCCAGAGCTGGAGGCAGCACTGCAGGGGGGTCTCCCCAGAGCGGAGCAGAGGGGCAGAATCCCCCCCTCGCCCTGCTGCCCACGCTGCTGGGGACGCAGACAGCAGGGGGTGGCTGCCTCACTTTCTTTTCCCAGTTCTTGCCAATTTTCAGCATTAAATGGCTTTCAAGCCCACACAAGCCTTTGTAAAAATCTCAAGAAGATGAAGTCCCCATTAAACCAAGCACGCTGAAGCAGGCGTGGATTTTGGCGGCATTACTCATTCTTCCGCAGCTTGAGGTGAGGGAGAAAAGTCAGAGAAACACAGTGCAATACCCAGTACAGCTGCAAAGCAGGAAAATGAGCTCTTCATTTTGATCTCGGCGACAAAAGTTTAAGAGAAAGCGTATTGGAATTATTTTCCCCTCATGTAAGGCAAATAAATTTTTGAACTTGCTGATAATCAAAAGCTTATTGATTACCAACGCCCGACATCCATTGCTAAATCTGATGCACGGAAGCATTCCAATCGTATCACAGATTTAAACCTTCACACGTGAAAATTAGGCATTTGCAGCAGTCGCCGAGCACTTAAGGTTATCAGGAAGAACACGGCACCATGACCACTGCAACAAGAGCAGTTTCATTTAGAGTTATCAAGGCTGAGCCCTTCCAAACTTTTTACTGCAGATGATAATTTCTTATTTTCTTATATGTTCAGAGCGGAAACCTCCAGCGTGAGGAAAAGCCCCGAGAAGCCCGACTCACGACGGCGTGACTCATTCATGAAATCCCCCGGGTACCGCCGAGCAAACGCGCTGAGCAGGACGAATTGCTTTCAGGGCTTGCGTTTAACTTTGAAGAAATACATGGGGAAAGACTGTGCTGCTGCATGACAAAGTTTCCATTTTCTAATTCCATCTCTTTTGCTAGAGAACTTGAAGCACCGACAGTCATTTATAGCACAAAAGCTCAAATGCCCCCTGTTTAAATGATTCAAACTTTCCAACGGCCATATAGATAACGGGAACTTCTGCTCCGAGTTTCACTGGGGTGAAGGGAGACCTCAACTCACGGAGAAAAAGGCTAAAAATCTCATTAGCCTGATAACTGGAGCTCAATTGTACGTATTGAGCTTTTTTCGTTTTAAAGCCAAACACTGCTCCGTCCCACTGAAATGTCACAGAACTCGCCTCCAAAAGCTCAGCGTAGCTGTTCAGAAACACCTCGAAAGGGGGAGAACAAAGCCTACTTTGCCCGAGTTCGACACTTTAACTCTTTAAACCCATAAATTTCACCGATCACCCACCTCCAGAGCTCCTGCTGAGGAAGCCAGAGAGCCATCTAACCTGGGCGAGAGGAAAAGATAAAGACAAACGACGCACCTTGTGTCCCAAGAAAACAAGAGCAACAAAACAACGGTGACAGGAAAACAAACCAAAAAACCACCACGAACGCACAAAACCAACCCCCCCACCACCACCACCCACCCACACAACCCACACCAAGTAGCAAGAAACCTTATCAGCTCAGAGCCAGGCACGGACAGAAGCAAAACGTGAGGAATTTTGAAACTCCAAGGAAGACAGCTACTGAGAGCAGCGGAGGCAGAGAGAGGTTCTGCTTTAAGTCCAAGAAAGCCCCAATAACAGTTTCAAAGTCTTTTTGCAGGCCAAGTCTTAAGTATTTTAGACACTGAAATCTGTAGCTTAGAGGCTTCCTCTGATTTAGTGTGGGCTAATTCTTGCTGTGTGTGACAGCTTTTCCAAGAGCTAGATGTGGAGCTGTGCTCCTGGAGTTAAAGACCCATTTTTGGAGATAGCAAACCTTTCTGGGCTGCCCTTGATACCCGTCCTAAGAGGGAAAAGAACTCCCTCTCAACAGGGCTACTAGAATCCATATGTATCATAGAATTATAGAATTGTTTCGGTTGGAAGAGACCTTTAAGATCATCAAGTCCAACTGTTAACCAACATAGTTAACGTTGCCAAGTCCACCACTAAACCACGTCCCTCAGCTCCACATCTACCCGTCTTTTAAACACCTCCAGGGATGGTGACTCCACCGCTTCCCTAGGCGGCCTGTTCCAACGTTTGATGAAGAAAATTTTTGGTGAAGAAATTTTTCTTAATATCCAATCCAAACCTCCCCTGGCGCAACTTGAGGCCACTGCTGCCACGACTTTCCTATTCCCCACCTTAAAAATGCCATAATCAGTATTTTAACGTTACGAAGCAGCGAGGCAGACTCCAGATGAAGCCTCCTCAGACTTGTGGGGACAGCACTTCATTTCACCTCCACCTCCACAGTTCTCATTGAGGTTAATAAATCCTGTCGCCAACCCCCTGCAAACAGTCTACAGCCACTTTGCAGCTCAGCCAAAGTCCCTCCCCCCCTGAACCCTGCAGGAGGTGGGGCGGGCGGGGGGATGAATTTATATCACCAGAAGGCAGTGGTTGGTATTCACGCCGACTATTAAAACAAACGGGGAAAAGGTCTCGCATTAAGGGGCTGACATTCAGCTCAGACTGTACCTGGATTCAGACATCACCGAGTCACCCCTCACACAAGGAAAACGTACAGTTACGTGGCACTTTAAATGCCAGAGATTATTTCCTCATATCTGGAGTGAAACATGTTATTTTAAGCACTCCTGACCTTTAGGGTGGGTTTTGGTTTGTTTTGTTGTTTGTTTTTTTTTTTTTTTCCCTTTTGATAATAACTAGTTGATTTCCTTGGGAAAAGGCAGATATATCTTCCCCCACATTCATATTTGATTTAACCACTCTACTAGAAACTTTTTTAAATCAATCCATTTTAGGGCCCTATACAGAAAAGAATGGTCTTCAGTTAAACTCACGAGCATCCAACTCGGCTGATCTCTCACAACAGGCTTAGAGTCTTAAGGAAAGCTTGGAACAAACAAATTCTACAAACTCTATAGGGAGACAGATCAAAAAGGGTGCTGTAAGTACAGAGGGTATATTGAACTGTTCAGTCCACGGCCAGGGACTGGTGTACACGGCTGAAAATATCTCGTTTCTATACTGTGCTTCAGTAGGCTTTGCCATTAAGAGTCACAGAACGGTTTGGGTTGCAAGGGACCTTAAAGATCATCTAATTCCAACCTCCTTGCCCTGGGCAGGGACACCTCCCACCAGACCAGGTTGCTCCAAGCCCCATACAGCCTGGCCTTGAACACCTCCAGGGATGGGGCAGCCACAGCTTCTCTGGGCAACCTGGGCCAGGGGCTCACCACCCTCAAAGTGAAAAAAAAGACTAGCCAGACACATCAATTCATAGCCAAACACCTACGGAGTCTCAAAGAAGATGAGAAAATTTAAGAAGGAATCCTCTTGTGAGCAGAGCATTTCAGAGCAATTCACAATTAATACCTTAATTGGTCCACGTTTCCAACTTGTTGTTCATTTACCATAAGGTTAACTCAATAGTACCCTGCCTCAGGACAAGCAGGTGCCCATCTTCTCCCCAATTCCCATTTGTGTTGGTATTTCATGGACACCAACATGATGGACATCAGCTTTCCACCCCGTCAGCGATTCCTTCACTGCCTAAAACACACCGTGAGCCACAAAGAGTGAAAGCAGCTCTTGAACTTGTCCTTTGTAGTCCGCAGTACCCCATGGGTAATAATGATACTGTTGGAGACATAATATTGAACGAAAGAGTTTACTTTTAAAACTTTGTGGGAGCATCAAAAGCCAAAACTTCTTACCGCCCCGATCAAAACCCAGCCAAACAACACAAAAGCGAGCAAGCTTTATAAAGACAGCTAAGAAAGGCAGCTGAAAGGCAATTCTTAGCACAGATTGTACAACGATGTCATATTGGCAAGCTCGTGCCGTTCATCTCAACAAGAGCTGAAAAACAAAAAGGAGACCGGGGTGGTACAACAGAAAGGCTCTGAACTCCAGGAGGTTGTACAAAAGCGAGGAAAATCAGAAGGAACAAACTCTGGCAAGTACAGCGCAGGCTAAGATTATCCAGGAATGTTTGAGGAACTATTTGCAGACATCAAAAATTAAAGTTTATTTTAAAAGATATTTAAAAGCAGAAGGTTTTGCCAGAGAATCTATAAATATAAAACTACTGGAAGATCAACGTGTAAGGGGAAGCTTGGAGAATTCAAGACTAGCAGATGTTTCCCCCACTGCATCACTGTCCACTGTGGGAAAAGTTGAGATGTTTCACTGCTTTTGAATGTCTTAACATGAACTTAGTTCTGAGGAGAAGGATCTGGGGGTCCTGGTAGACAGTAAATTATCCATGAGCCAGCAATGTGCCCTTGTCGCCAAAAAGGCCAACGGAATCCTGGGCTGCATAGGAAAGAGTGTGGCCAGTAGGTCGAGGGAGGTCATTCTCCCCCTCTACTCGGCGCTGGTGAGGCCACAACTGGAATACTGTGTCCAGTTCTGGGCTCCCCAGTTCAAGAGGGACACGGAACTGCTGGAGCGAGTCCAGCGAAGGGCAACAAAGATGATGGAGGGACTGGAGCATCTCCCTTATGAGGAAAGGCTGAGAGAGCTGGGACTCTTTAGCCTGGAGAAAAGAAGGACGAGGGGAGACCTTATTATGGCATACAAGTATTTAAAGGGTGGGTTGAAGGAGGATGGAGCCCAATGACAGGACGAGGGGCAATGGGCACAAGCTGGAACATAGGAAGTTCCATTCAAATACACATTGGAGACTTTCAAGACCCGCCTGGATGCAGTCCTGAGTGATGTGCTCTGGGCAATCCTGCTTTAGCAGGAGAGTTGGACTAGATGATCTCTAGAGGTCCCTTCAAACTATGAAGATTCTGTGATTCTATGAAAAATCACACAATAAAAGGATATTAATAGATGGGAATAAACAGTATTGAAGACAACAGGGCACTGACTCAACACTTCTAAAGCACTTAAGGGTCAGAGTCCCACATTATCTGGGCACAGCCAACCGTCAGTGGCCAGCGGCAGTTTTAAAGACGGGATACAGAGCAAGATGAACCAAGTACCAGCTTCCCATGGATGCAGCATTTAAGAAAGAACACAAATACTAATAACAGAAGCAGCAGCAAACAGGTAAATTGAGATTGTCAAACTGGACAGTCCGGTCCGCCGCTTGTAAAACAAGAACTGAATGGAATCACACAGTGCCAGACAGGGCATTTGCGGATTCTCTCTACAATCCTTTCATGTTTTCTTTGTTCCTACACATAAGAGACAAAAGAGCACCTGCCAACATGACCATTATTGAAAATGTTCATCCAAACAGCTTGGTCTTATCTAATGTAAAAGCAAATCTCCCCTGGGCACCGTGACGTTAGGAGTGTAGTCAACACCAGGGGACAAAAGCTGCACGTTTCTGCTTTCATTCAGATAGTTATGGACCAGGGACAGAAATTCAGGTTCAGGTAAAAATATTAGGTTAGAATTACTACCCAAAGATAAGCAGATGAATATGTCCTGAAAGACAGATCTACACAGCAGCCAGCTCTGACTTTAAAAGTGAAAAATGAGAAAAACAAAACAAACCAAAACCAAACCAGAGTCCTTTATATAAAGCAGAGTTTTTACTAAGGTTTCCCACAAAAAGGACCACTGTTTTAGCAGTCTGGAGCACTGAATGAAGGTGTAGGGGAGTTGTGAATGACTGTGAATTATTTCAGTTCTGTTCCTTCACCGTTTTGTTAAATAAAAGAAGCGAGATGCTTTCATTTCAAGATGAACTAAAGGGCATTTTGGGGTTGCTTTTCTGGTGTTTATTTCAGCGAGATACAGGAGCTTTCATGCAGCTGTATGAATGAAGCGTTCGGTTTGGTGTCTGAACCGGGGAGAAGTTATTGAAGTTATTTTTACTTCCCTGTTTCTGAAACTGCTTTTCATCTCTGTTACTACACGGCAACACTGTCAGCTACATCCTACAATGACGTTCCTTCTACACTTTTCTAAAGCAATACAACACTGAAGAAACGTTATTTCCTCCACTAGAAACAAAGCTTTGCAGGGGACGCTGCTACAGTAACATTCTTGCATAGTTTTGTCAATACGTTAATTTGCAGCTTCAAATCTTAAAAGATAAAGTCACGGGCAGCAAAGCGTTAGTTGCAATTTAAAACCTCTGATACTGCTTTGGGTATTAGCTCTAATCATCCCTTCTTCTATCCCTCCTTCAACTAACTTTAAATATAAGTCATTACAAAGGCCAATAAAACAGGTAGAGATGATAACAAACTCTACAGCCTGAAGTTAGCAACGGAGCATCTCAAAGCATACAGACTGTAAGAACACATAAAATAAAACTAAATTGTGCTTGCTTTCCCTTGCAGGGAACATCATAGGCTAAAGGAGGAGTTTTCTTCCTCCCAATATTTCTTCTAAGCATTACGATTACTACACAGTAGAAATTAACCCAAACACAGTGAAGTGTTTTTTCATTAGATTTTACAAAGCCAAACATACGTTCTAGTCAACTAATAACACGTAACTATTATGTTAGATATACTTATGACTCAACAAGATTTTATCCACCAATATTTTAATATTTCAGCTCAACATTCATTCAAAGGAAAGATGTGACAAATCCAGACCAGGACCCAACAGCAACACAGGGCAACGCAACACCACAGGGCTGGAAAACACTGGCAACTGTAACGCTGGCACTCAAGCCCAAGGACCTTCCTGCCTCGTCACATTCCAGTTCTTTCATGATCTATTGCTGGTGCTTCCTCCTGAGAATTTGAGAAACATCTCACATAGCTCAAGATGCACAGGCGTGTTCACGGTGTGTGGAGAAATATTTATTAAGCTTGACAAGATGGAACATTTCTCCAACATCATCTTCCTTAGATAAGTTAGACCTCACCAGTACCAAGTGCCCCTCCTTCAAAGTATACTACTGGACCAGTAAAACCACCACCAACAAACCCAACAGGTATCTTGGAGATTTTTCACAGGTTCAGTTCTAGTGCCATCGCCTCCCGTACACGCTCCTGGAGGGGCCAGTGCCCTGAAGCACCCACTCACTGCTGGCCAGTCACTTCCTTCCCAACCGTTTCTCTTTATGAGACTAGATAATAGCTCCGTGCACATTTCTGCCCTCTAAAAGTCCAGTTCCGTCTCTCATTTAGGTGCTTCAATTCCCTAACTCTACCTCTAGGCTCTTTTCCAGAGCACATCCCAGCAGGAGCTCAGCACACGGGGGAGAAGCCGGTGGTCTGGCACTGCAGCCAGCCAGATTTCTGAGATTCCCTCGGTCATTATTTCTTTCTTTCCTCCTGCTGTTCACTCTGACTGATGCTGCTGTAGACCTTGCAGGTAGGAAGCAGAGCCATCTCCCAGAGTTCATACCCCCTTCCTTTCAGGGGCCTGTTTAACCAGTGCCGCTTGTATGGGAACCTTGAATGCCAAAAACTCTTCTTGCGATCACAAGGGGCCGCTGTTAACTGTAATAATCAAGACAAGAGGGTTCGGAAAGCAGCGTTCGCATCAACAACAAGCAAAATTCATGTGATCAGAGCAATGAAATTGAGCGTTCAGAAATGCAGCAGCAGCAGCTCCTGTGCTCTAAGACATACAGGTTTCTTCCAGGTGAGAGATGCTTTTTTTTTTTTTTGGTACAGGATTTTGATTGCTGCTACTGTTCTCAGGGAACAAGAGTCAGCTTAGCACTACTACGCTGCTTATTAAGAAGCCACAATTACAAGTAAGGCTTGAACTGACCTTTAGATAGTGCAGATGGCATGCCAGCCTGAATTAGTGAAACCGGACATTATGCAGCAAGATTGTCATGGCTGCCTGGTACACAAATTAGCAAGGAAAACTCTTCCCTGGGGAAGACAAACACATAAAGATTTAAAACAAAAGGAAAGCGTGTGAGAGCTGCAGTCGTAGCCAAAACACAGGATCTGACACTGAATGACACCAGCCAGATGAAAGACTCCCAAGGGACCACTGTGTTTCAGACGTTCGGATGACATCAGACTGCACAGCTCAGAGCCCATCACCCAGCAGCGCGTGTATCTGGGCTGACACACCTGGAGCAACACTACCTTTATGATTATTTATATTACCAAAGCAGCGTGACAGTAAGGGAACTGCAGTCTGAACCCAATTCATCTTCTCTGAAGCACCTAAAAACATATTTGTTCCTAGCTAGAATTAAAATATTAATGGATTTCAGAATGACTGCAATTTCCTCCTTCCAGCTTGTGATCACAACACCAGACTGGTTCCTTGTGCTTAAAGTATTGGTTCAAAGATGTCACTACTATTCTGTTTTTATTATCAACTTCGGAACTGGCCCAGCTGAGCTGTCAGCCTCTCAGGCTGAAGGAGCTGCACCCAGCCTTTTCCTCCATGTGTCTGGTTGTGCCCAGGGTTGCTTGGGTAGGAGAAATACCCAACACACAACTCACGAGAGCTAGAATTACAGAACATTGCTCTGTTTGAACTTCAGCGCACGCTGCTGTTCACATACCAATAAAATGCAGGTGCAGCTGCGGAGAGGGGTCCCTCCTCCCATTTTAGAGGGTAAGGATGAAGCAGTGACTACCCTTTTCCTCTGAGAGAACAAGGATTTAAACAGGAAAGCAAATTAATAAAAGCTTGTCATAAAATCGCCACACACAGTCCTGACTGCTGCACAGACTGATTGGAGGTAGGCAATAGAAGGAACAGCAGCCGGACCAGGTTTTGCTTCATTGAACAATATCGAAAAACACGATGATTTATCTTCTCCAGGACAGCAATAAGATGAACAAAAGCAAGTCACAGTGAGGCCTGGACTGATTTCCATTCCTTCATCATGCTTACACACATCTCCTTTTCAGAAAACTGAATTAGAAAAATAAAGAGGTTTTACCCCTTGGTCAGCCTGGCCTCTCACGCTGCCACGTAGCTGCTGGCTCACCTCCCTTCTTCATGTCAGCTCCCAAAGCAGCTCGGCTCCTTCCCACACAACTCCAGGAGGATCAGCAGCCCTTTTGCAGCTTACTTCTGCTGGAGGAGTTACTCCTGCGAGCCTTCTCCCCTCTGCCTGTTTCCAAAAGAGTGCTGCCACCCTTCCCCACAGCTGTGTCGCATTGCCTTAACCCTAGCCAGCCCTCAGGTGCAGCCCGGGGCACTGAGGACACCTGCGCTTATTGACCCCTTCACACCAACACGCAGCGTTTAATGCAGTAAGTGAAATGAAAGTAAGTTTTCAGCAAGGATCCGAACAAAAGTCCACATGACAATGTAGATGGGGTGCCACGGGGAGAAGGCAAACAGGATTTCAGGCTTTTGTGGCTTCAATTGCAAAGGTTTAAAAGGGAAGAAGTAACAGGCCTTTTACCATTAGGGTTGTGCATGAGCAGCTCAGAAGCAACTGAGAGCTGAAAGTGTAGTCCTCTGCTTTATCAGTCATCTAAACAGACCGAAGTTGGTGTCAGACTGGGACAGATTAATTCCCTTCCAACGTACATGCTGCAGTTTGCCTAAAGCCTCTATGTGTTTCCTTCAACCATGATCCCACTGTTGGAATTCCCTCCCTGGCTGATCTCTAGGCTGAACGCATCCTTCTTGCCACTGCGCGTTTGCAGTCTTCACAGAGCCATAAGCAGCAGCACATTATCTTTGAAGATTCATCCTTTTCCCCCCGGTAAATCCCCTTGTTCGGTTCATCCAGCTTGTTAAAGAAATTCTCTTCCTATACTTACTTCATATGAATCTAGGTCAACAATAATGACATTTTTCAATGTACGTCTTTGTTTTTTTAGAGTTCCCTTTCTTAAATTGTTCACCTTTGTCCCTGTTTACTCATCACCATATATACTGACTTTTAGAATCAGGTTGAAAGTTCACCATTTTCCAGTTCTGTCAGCCAGCAAATAAACCTCAGAAATCTTAACATCAACTCTCCTGCGACTGATTCAGCTTCTAAAACATACAGTTCATTGGTTTTAACAGCACATTTTCTTTCACACCAGATATGTTGTACTGTTCCACGTGACACCAAATGCAGAACAGGTTTCCTGAAATAGCAATCTAATAGTTGTAAACAACATAGTATTTGTGTAGTATGTGCTCTGAAGTGGTTACATCATGTAGAAGACATAAAATACTACATGAAATATTTCTGCGGGTTTTTTTCCCTCCCCATAAGTATATATTCTTTCTGTATGATGCCATTTCTTTGGTCTGTAATAGCTTTTTTGGTCCATTTTGGTTTTTAAACATGCTGCATTGCTCAGTGAGCGTTGAAAGGCATCTCAGGGTTTCGTTGGCTCTCTGTTGTAATTGCTAATAGTCCGTACCATCATAGAGGATATCCATTTACTATATGGTGATAGCACCCTTAAGGGTGCACAGAGAATATATATTTAGAAAGAGAGAAAATTACCTTGAAAAGCAAATACAAAGATGGAGGTGGGGGAAAGGTCACAGTAATAAGAGACAGTTCACTACGAAGAAAGTTAAATCAATAGAGACAGACAGAAAAATGGGGCCACGTTTCTAGATTACCCACTCTTGATAACAAGTAGCTGCAAGGGACAACCCCATCAAGTAGGGAAAAAACATCCTTTTCTTAAACTTTTGGCTATTAATTATGTAACTTCTTTACAGTTAAATTGTGCTCAAGAGGCTTTGGGTATAAGAAAGGATACAGAGCTATGCTAGGAGAGCATCTTCAGCCAGTCTTGCAAGATACATGGATGCTACATTTTCAGGGACACCTCAAAGCCACTAAGAAATCATGTAACTGACCAAAAAAAAAAAAAAACAAACCACTAAAAAAAAAACCAAAAGCAAAACCAAACCAAAATCCCAAAACAAAAAAAAACCAAACCCAACCAAACAACAAAAAAAACCCCACAAAAGACAAATACAGCTCTGGATGTGGCCAAAAGGTGCAATCAAGAACACGTCAGAGCTCCTGCCAACAAACATGCTCACTGCACTCTGCCGGAGTTCCACAGTCAGTCCTGGCCAGCACAAACTGGCTCTGCTGCCCTTCCCCTCGCCTCCCACCACTAAATCCAGCTCCCCACCACCCCGCTCCCTTGTGCTTGTGCAGCCTGCAGCATTCCAACCAGGCAAACCCTGCTCGTGTGAGATAGCAGCTGAACTCACCAACAAAAAGCAAGTACTCTGTTTCCCAGGCCAGTTTGCTCTTTACCTGCAGAGGCATAGAAAAGGCTAAAAGAACAAGGGTGTTCAGAGAGCAAAAAGTGAATTCTCATTTTTCCTTACGAAGGACACCATTGCCTTTGTGGCACTCTCTAAACCAGAGAGGCATTGCTATCACCCTGTAACCCACAAAGATTTTGGAAGTGCTTTCCTACATTTCATAGGTATCCGATCAGAAAAGATGCATTGTCTTCTCCACCCTACATCTACTTTATTTCGAGCACTCCTTCCTCCTTCTAACTTGTAACTAATGAGAGATCTTTGTCACATTCTTCTGCTGTGGAAGGAGATATCCTTTTCCTCCTTGAACATCTGCAAATCATCAGTTGCTTCACCATAGTCAAACCTGACTTTACCTGCACTCTCTGCAAGCTAATAGATGCCAGTCCTGTGACAAGAGGTTCCATTAATGCAGAAACTTAACTGGAGTAAGACATTAGGGCACTCTAGACAAATATCCGGCTGCCTCCCACTGGCTTCATTCCTTCCAGCACACAGGCATGTCCATCCACACCTTTTCCTTCCTCCCCAGGCTATTTCCACAACTACTGCTGCCTGCTTAGTTTGTCTTTTTAGACACGCAGGTCCTCCACCTGGGCAGCAGTTACAATAACGACACTGACCCCACAGGATTCAGGTGTGTATTTATTTGCTGCATTTGACACTTCTCCCAGGGGAGCCCCTGATGTGGACACCCTTCCCCCTGTCTCACCACCCTTCCACTACCTGGACATTAACACCTCTCATTGCGAATTCACATTGGCTTACGCCTGCTTTGCAGAGAGCAACAAATTCTGGAAGATATCAGAAGGAACTCTGTGTTTTACAAGATAAATTAAATGGTACAATGTTTTATAAATATTTATGATGATTTTTTTTCCTGAGAGCTAATTATTATGTGGCAAGTGTATTCACTGAAGGACAAAACCTTATTTCCTTGATAACAAGACTGAAAAAATAAGATGATACAAGTTATTTGTCTTTATGGACTCTTATAACTACAAGCTGCCATTCACATATGTTAAGACTGCATTTGTTCGGCAAGCAGACTGGAAATGGAAGTGTACTGGGGTAGTCCATTTAATAATGTACCTATGACTTCAACATTTAATAATGTACCTATGACTTCAAAGTACTCATGCTAACAGGTAGCTTATAACGGCATTCATCATATTACACAGAAAGAAATTTAAGAGAAGGATCCAAACAACCTTTCCAACAGAAACAGTGTTTCTTCTAGGACATGTCACAATAAGGTTAAGGCTTAAAGATTTTTCTTAGGCATTCTCATGTGCATATTGATCTAAGCTTTAAGATTCAACTGGTGTACTTTAAAATTTTCCCTGGAGGAAAATAAAAGGCTAATAACATACAGGGTAATAACAGATGGAAAATGTCTGTCTTATTGATTAAATATATATTTATACTAGGTTCATCTCCCTGATTTTGTTGTTTACTTGAGTTCAAGCATCTAAGTCTTTGTCCTCGATTCATCCACTTGTTTTTTTGGTTTTTTGTTTTTGTTTTTTTTTCACCCAGGACTTAAGAAATGTGTAAAAACAATAGCTGTCCAGAGATAAATGCATAAATGTCTCCAGTATTTAAACTCTCTCACACAGCATAGGATTTTCTTTTCCAACTCAGTTATCTACCTCTTTGTTTTTCAGTTCCCAGGTGCAAGAGGAGCTTTAGAGGAGAGGATTGCAAGATGCATGTTCACTGTGTCCGTACGCCATACATCTAAATTCCATTTGAAAAATCCTTCATTCTAGTCAAAAGCAGGACATAATAAGCCTACTGAGGAAGAGCCATAACAAGGCTCTCACAACAGCAACGAGAACATTTGATTGCTATTAAAGCCATGAACCTCCACACAGAAGATTGACTGTATCATTACTTCATCTGCTGTTAGCAAAAACAACAGCATAGGTGTTAGGAATAATACCACAGACAAGGCAGAAAGATCAAAGAGGACACGACACCTACCCAACGCTTATCCCTCCTCTTCTACCTCACTCCACTACTTCCCTTGCAGTATTGCCATCAGCACAATTGACCTCCTGATGGAACTCAGCCAGGGTCTCCGAGTGTAATATATGAGAAAGGATGAACACACCACCAGAGAAAAGGGGCTGATATTAGTAAATTTTCTAGCACAACAGTTATTATTACTGAGACCGCTCTGACTTAACGTAGTCTGAATTCACCATCATTCTGGTAACATTATTATTACTGGATTAATAATATCCTTGTTGTATTTTGACTAGACACTTCAGATTTTGATCAGGAGAGCAATAAACTCTTGTCTCCACATATATGCAATGTTCCCTTCTTTCCCCAAAACATTTAGAGTGTAATACCCAAAGTGTGTTTTCAAATCTCATTTACTGTTCTCTATAAACTATATTACACTCAGTATACTCTACACACTTCTCACCTCCAACGTCACACTCAAAGAAGACACCGTGCATTTGTGTTGCTGGGTCTCCAAAAGGACAGTTCTGAAGCCATGGCTGCCCTTTGGGGATTATACAGAAAAAAACCTGAGTCACCCTTGAAATTCTCCATAATAATATTTTCAAGAAGCTCTGAAGAGAAGGAGAGGAAGGGTGAAGAGTTTCTAGTTTTGGAAGCAAAGAGCAATATAGTAGTAAATAAAAGAGCACGTAAATTTACCTGTTGTAGAAGAAAAATGGGTAAATCCTGAAATAGGGGCATATATTTAAGAAAAAAAGGAAAAGAAAATATATCAGTCTTTTCAATCAAAATTAAATCGCAAAATCACAGAATCAAAGAATGGTAGGGGTTGGAAGGGACTTTCAGAGATCATCTAGTCCAACCCCTCTGCCAAAGCAGGGTCACCTAGAGGAGGTTGGACAGGAACATATCCAGGTGGGTTTTGAATATCTCCAGAGAATTACCATGAGAAAATCAATGACAAGAAGCAGATGATGACAGGAGAAAAAAAAAAAAAAAGTAGGAAAACCACCAGAAATCAAACAGAGTACATATATCAGGAAGAAGACCAGAAGAATAGGTCCAGAAGTCAGCGGTAGAAAACAAGGTAGCATACGCATGGTGGGATGAAATGTACTCTAAGAAAGACAGCACAGGAAAAATAGCAGTAGGTGCCACCCTTTGCTTTGAAAAACTAGTCCCCACATTGTTTAATCCATTTGCAGTGCATGGAGCTCAGCCTGCGTAATCTCTTCTTTTCTCACCTCCTATCCCACGATAACTCCTCTTACCCAGGTCTCCAACAAACGCCAGGCTCCACACCCTGCTCTGCATAACCCTGGGGTTCCCTTCTGCTTGCTAATCCATGTATGCATCCAAAACTTGGTTGCACACCGTATTCTTTTTGCTTAAATTTGGAGAATTTGGAGAAAACAAACATAGATAAAACAATAAAAATCCCTTCCTCCCCCTGCCTTCTGTATTATCCACTGCAGACAGTATGTTATGTATTCCTTTTTTTTTTTCAACAGACTGGAAATACGTATTATCATCTTCATTATAAGTTTTGATTCCGCTACACTGAAGTTCAACTTGCGCTTCAGTGACAGCACATTTTCTGGGCTGCTTCCTCCAACTTGTCTCTGAAATAAGCCATTTGTGCAACCGAAGCGCACAATGCACGCTCATTAAAGGTAATGACACAAATACACCTGACGTGGTCATGCAGATACAGGTTAATCTGAACAAAGTCACACAGAGAAAAGACATTAAACAGCTGGTGACTCAATGAGAAAAACTGACTTTTTTTTTTTCATGTGGAATTTCAGCAACAAGCATTAGAACATGCCTAACAATACTGGGAAAATATGCTTATGACATTCTCGGGCAGTCCTCTAAATCATCCCTAGGCAGTCCTCTAAATCTAGGTAGTGTCTCCTATGCACGGAGGAAAATAAAGCACAGATATTCTCTGGACTGATGAGTAATGGGTACGTCTATGAGGAAGACATACTGGGTATATCTATGAGCAATTTTGCCCTGCCTGTTCTTTCCACAGTTTTCCATTTGCTCTTTCTGGGCTGCACAGTAGGAATGCGCCTTACATTTAGTGAGCGCCACTGCTGCAAAATCCATATGGGGAAGAAGGTGAGGGAGGAAAAAATCTCTGCTCTCTCCCTTAAGAGCCACACATGTTTTAGCCCCAGTTCTGTGATGTAGTGATCAGTTCCATTAGGTTTATTGGTATTCTGTGTGCGGATTTCACGGGATTGAAAATAGAGATTGTACTTACCCCAGGCTTCCAAATTCAAGAATATTTAAATAAGAAAAATGTTCTCCTTTCTTCCACTCTTGCCCACAGTTTTATCTGCCTGTAAGTAAAAGCATGACAATGGGAGAGACACATCTGAAAATGATTCTAGTAATCACTGAAAAGGTAACAGCAAAAATTTGGAAAGGAATTTTCATTTGAACAAATCACATTATAGATGACGAAAACCACTGAAATAAGAATAAACACTGTGACATCAACTGTACTTAATTTTCTGCTACTCTCATTATACCTGCAATCACACAAAAGGCACGCATCAACTAAATAAGGGTATCCATAACTGTGCCGAGGATTTTATGAGTCACTCGTTCAAATTACAACTCTATTTCCACTGTCTCTTTGGTTTCCTCCTTAAAAATCTCTAAATATCACAAGATCGGACAGTCCCTACACTAAGGTAGCTCAGTGCTACATAGTGAACTTTCTTAGTGATTCCCAAGGCATTAGTAGCCCTGACAAAAAGATGACTAACAGTGCATAAGACAAATGCACAGTGAACTAAACCTGACACTCGTTTTATTTGGATGCCACGGAGCCATACCAAATTAAGGTATGTTAATAAATAATAGAAAAACCTCAGCCCCTAACTTAGTGATATGTTACTGTATCACAGCAAGAATATACATGGAAAAAATGGGTACCTTCAATTGGTAATAACTTATCTCAGCAGGTCAATCAATGAGAGAAAAAAGAGCATCTTTTCACTATGGATCTTCTCTCTATACTGACAGTCACTTTTCTCTACACTGACAGTCACTTTTCTCTATACTGACAGTTACCAATAATTATAACAGATTACTTTATTTGTTCCTTTTCTTCTCTGGTATTCTTTGTGACAGCCAAACAAAACTCATCATTAAGTGCCTGCTGATCCCAAGTAATACCACTGAGACCAGGGCCGGAATGAACAAGTCTGAAAAGAATCAAAAGCAAGAGATACAAACAAATAACTCATCCTGTATGCTAGCAGAGCAGGTTCTTCCTAAGTAACAAATCTGTATGTCAGGCACAATGATGGATATATTTCTGGCTGGTAGGTCAACCTGTCAATCTATTTTCTCATACAAGAAAAAAACCCACAGCAACTGAAACCTGCCAGACAAAAATGGAAGGGCTGGTTAATAGCACTGAAGGAAGTTATATAGATTATTTACAAATACGCATGGAAATACCATGAAAGACTTTAAAATTGTAATTCAAACAAAATAACCTTTCTTAAGCTGCTGTCAGAAAAAAACAACCCACACCAAAATAAAAGAACACAAATCCCCAAACCTTGTACTGGCAAGTTTTGTCATATTTATTTTATTTAGTTTTGCTTTATTCAGCAACCAGCTTTTTACCTTCTGTATTTCGGGTAATTTCTTCAAGATATGTCATCAAAAAAGGTAATCTAATTGACCTAAAGTAGCCAATAATACTAAGTAAATTTTGCCCCCCAAAAAGGTAATGTGTTCAAATTATTCCACATCATTTGAAGAATGAAATCTTTGGGGTTTGCTTTCAGATGACTTCTTCTCCCATAAAATCACAGTTCTTCAATTGTCTCAATTAAAACATTTTAAGTAATACTATGTCTGACTTCTTTATTAGTCAGATATTTGTTCACCAAAGATTATTTTAAGTGGACTCAGTCCATAAGTAAATTGCTAGGTCACTAGATATAGAGAATAAAATCTCTCTAGAAACCAATTAAAAATAGTAATAACTCTACCACTCACACATGCTGGTCGTAACCCCGAGTTACGCTCAAAGATGAAAGGGCAAGCCATTTTCCACTGCCATTACTTTCTTATTGTGTTCAGCTGAATTCGCTACAAAATGCTAATAAAAGTTTCGGGTTTTTTTATCTTTGAACATTGCTTGGAACGGGTTCCAGTGCTTGTGAGTAATTGTGTTGGTGATACCGATCAATTAATGAGGAAAATCTGTCAGATTCACTCACTTTCAACACACGGTACCAGAAGTTGAACAAATATTCGAGAATAGTGCTAGTGGGAGAAAAGTATGGTCAAAAACCCCAACGAAACTGAAATTTTTGAGGAAGGTGAAGACCACTAGAGAAGGAGATATTTACTTGCAGATCCTTGTTGCTACTTCAGCTGGAGCTGCTAAGGATTGACTAAGATTCTGCATCTGTGGCAAATTCTTCTAGGGCAGAACCCCGAGGTGTTATGGGCTCATCGGCCACAAGAGACTTCACCAGTACTTTGCTCTAGAAGTTTGGCTTCTATGGGATCGACTCATTTTCTGGGTATGAGAAATCCAGACAAATTTGCTGACGAATGTCTGCTTAAACAGGATCAGAGTGCAGGACTTTCCCTTTATGTGATTATATCATAACTGTACCACAGGTTTCATTCCTGCCATCATCATCTTAAATAGCTTGAATGTGTTGGTTTTGCTTGCCCCTCTAAGAACACTGAAGAGGATCAAAACATGTCAGTGACGAAGAAGGGTGTGCACCTGGCCTTACCCGTCAGGTTAACTTCTGACACTGGGCAAAGTGGCAGCAGTACAAATTCCTTTCAGAAATACAAGAACCCAGAGATGACAATAATCTTCCCAGACTGCGTAGCTTAGCTGACTTTCCTGATGCTGCCATGGTTTGATAATACGCAAAACCAATACAATTAATGTATCAGAAAGGAGGCATAAAGTATACCCTAATCTGATTCTTCTGATGTCAGGAGATATCACCAATACTCTGATCATACTCTCCTTACAGACTTGAATCTTCAAAGCTGCTTATGATTGGCCTGCTGATTATCTAATAAACATGCAAATGAATTCATAGAATCATAGAATCATTTAGGTTGGAAAAGACCCTTGGGATCATCGAGTCCAACCATCAACCCCACTCCACAAAGTTCTCCCCTACACCATATCCCCCAACACCACATCTAAACGAGTCTTAAACACATTCAGGGATGGTGACTCCACCACCTCCCTGGGCAGCTTATTCCAGTGTCTGACCACTCTTTCTGTGAAGAACTTTTTCCTAATGTCCAGCCTAAACCTACCCTGCTGCAGCTTTAACCCATTCCCTCTTGTTCTATCGCTAATTACCTGGGAGAAGAGACCAGCACCAACCTCTCTACAATGTCCTTTCAAGTAGTTGTAGAGAGTGATGAGGTCTCCCCTCAGCCTCCTCTTCCTCAAACTAAACAGTCCCAGCTCCTTCAATCGCTCCTCATAAGGTTTATTCTCCAGGCCCTTCACCAGCTTCGTTGCCCTCCTCTGCCCTCGCTCCAGCACCTCCATATCTCTCTGGTATTGAGGTGCCCAGAACTGGACACAATACTCAATTAAAAGAATAACCATGCCCAAAGCCATTTTCTTAAAACCACTCATTCCAATGAAAAAAAATTTAAGCATGCAAAGCTCACCTGTGGTTGGCCTCAAACAGCCAAATAATTTTAGGTTTAAACTAGGTTGCAACAGCTGTCAGCTTTTCAAGCTTATTACTAAACAATTCAGTACCCAGTAGAACAAACATCCCTTGGATGTTTGGGGTTTAATCTCAGAAGAGATAAGGTAGTCTGCACCTTCATCTGTTATGAGATTACAAGTAGAAGGAAAAACAAAGCTTTTTGCAGTTTGTTATCCGTCTCAGGTAAACATTTGACTAGAATATGTGTGCTGTGATTTCATAATTTCACAACTCGTGCATATGCAATGCAGGTTAACTGTCTCGTTCTTGTGCAAGTGGACCTGTCAAAAGCTTCTGGGCATAATGATGGCCCTCCCTCAACGTACTGGACACTCATCCTAGGCACAGGGCACCCCCTTTATGGCCAAAAAGTTACTTGAGGCACCAAATGAGTTCTCCAGGCAGAGGGGCCTCAGTCTGACTAAATCCATTACGTGACAGCTCAGCCCATCAGTGCCACGGCTTCACAGCTCCTAACAGATGAAAGACTCTCAGCCTTTATGAGGAAAGGCTGAGAGACCTGGGTCTGTTTAGCCTGGAGAAGACCGAGGGAATCTCATCAATGCTTATCAATATCTAAAAGGTGGGTGTCAGTGGTGCCTGCTGACAGGACAAGGGGCAACGGGCACAAACTGGAACACAGGAAATTCCATCTCAATATGAGAAAAAACTTTCCTTTGAGGGTGCCAGAGAACTGGAATAGGATGCCCAGAGAGGTGGTGGAGTCTCCTTCTCTGGAGATATTCAAAACCCACCTGGATGCCTTCCTGTCCAACCTGCTCTGGGTGACCCTGCTTTGGCAGGAGGGTTGGACAAGATGATCTCCAGAGGTCCCTTCCAACCCTGACCGTTCAGCCCATTTGAAAAACAGCTCTTTATAACAATATGTCAATGTAGGATACATAGGACCAAAAGAAAAAGGTGAATGTGGAAAGCTATTGCCCATCTTTTTGTGAAATTGCCCTAAACAAGGCCTGTAGCATCTGCTAAGCCACTCAGGTCCTTCAAGAGCTTGTGTTTTGGCTGCCAGCACAGGCTTTAACCTGTGTTAGTACGGTTTTATGCTGCTATAAGCAATGCTAATTGCACAAAGCCTGCAGACACCTACCTTTGCTGATGAGCTATTCTCAGCACAATGTTTCAAAGCCCGTCTTTAATATTTACCAGCTGCATCTTTTTTCTCTTATTTTGCCTTTGCTCAGTCTTCATCAGTAATCCAAAATTAAAATGGTTCATAACCTTTTACTGCTAGACAGGTGCAGAGTATTTCAGTTTAGTATTAAAAAAAAAAAAAGGAAAAAGTTAAGAAATTATGCAAAGACTCTTGAGACCAGAGACGGGGAGAGGAGCACACAAGGCAATTGAGTTTCCATCAGTGCCAGCTGTGATCACTTATGACTGTTCTTGTTGCAAGCTAAAACCACTTCCCTCATCATCTAAACAAGTAGTTTGTCTTTATTTTGGTTTGTTTAGGGGGTTATTTGTTTGATTTTTTTTTTTTTTTTTGATTTGTGCTTCATGTCCTGGGAGAAAGCATGGCCTTTCTCCATAAGAAGTAAGGTCACATCAGGACTCAGTGAGGGGAAAAAGTGCCTCACGGGATATAGAAGAAATAGTGAAATTGTCTTACTTTTCACCAAGTGCAGGGAAAATTCTGAAATTTATGCTAGTCATTACTGAGGCTAAAATTTTACAGAATCGAAGGTTTATTGTGTTTTTTCATTTGGGGTTTGGTTGGGGTTTTTTGAGGGGGGTGTGTGTTGTGTTTGTTGTTGGTTTGGTTTGGGTTTTTTTTTAAAGATTAGGGAATGGCCAAAAACTCATCTAAATGTCCTGATTTGACCTTGTTTGTGTCATAGTCAACTACAAATTAGTAGTTGGGTACATTTAAGCATTTCCTAGAGGATACAGTCAGTGGAATTCCAGTTTAAGTACAATGCAAACATTTAATTAGAGATTGTGCCTATCCTAAGAAGTTGACAGCTAAAATAGGTAAGATTTAGAAATCTATAGTTACCTCCATTTTACAGATGGAGAACTAAGGTACACAGAGACTAAATGTCTTGTCTTGGGCAAGGAGAGTGTCTTAGGTTAAAACGAGATGTGAGCTAAGGGGTTTTTTTGTATCCCAATATGATGCTGTAATTAAAAAGCTGATCTTCCAGGCAATTTTTAGCTTTATTTCCTTATGAAATACGGTATACACAATTACGCATTATATCTCTCTCAGATATTACCTCCCTTACCTAGCTTACCAGTTGAAACTAAAATGCACTTTTTATGAGTTTTAAGCAACACAGAAACTAGAAAGACATCAGCAGAGGTAAGGGCACACGACTCTCTGTAATATACCTGGTTTTCCTCCAGTTGTACGAGTAGCTTCCAATTAGTCCCAACTCCAGTATCATGGGGCCCGGAAGGAAGATGGGGACAGCTTCTAGGAAAGTAAAACGAGTCTGTGCAAAAACAAGCTCAGTTAGTTTCAGCACTCATGTAACAGCTTGATTTTTCAATACTACCTCTGAATAGTGTCTGCATTTAAATACAAACAAACCCAAAAAAAATCTTAGGAAAGTCTTCACAGCTATAGGGATAATTAAATATTGTAATCAATGTCCTGTGGACACAATGAGGCATCCATCACTGCATGGGAGGATAAGTTAGAAAATAAGTCAGGAATCAATTTTGTTGACTCAGAGGATAAGGGAATACATCAGACAATTTCTTAACATTTCTCCTAAGCCTGTTCTCCATGATGAAAAAAGAATTTTTCTGGTCCAAAATTAGGTACTTTAGGCATAGGTTAATTGCTGAAAAATATTCACAACTTTGCTGGAGTTGTTTTTCTCTGAATTGTTACTGTATTGTTTTTACTCAATGGTGACTTCTGTGACTTCACAGGCAAAGACAAGGGACTTATATACCTGTCAAGTGCGCCTCTACTTCTGAAATAATTTCCATCTAATGCATCTCTCCCATCTGGATCCTCTGCCTGGGCAAAATGTTCTCTATTTATCCTGTCCTTTTGCTTCTGTTATTACTTTTTTTTTTTAACTTCTAACTGTAGCATGGCTTTTCTTCTTATACTTACACACCACTAAGTGTGTATCTGTACGTTGAACTAATTTTATTTCTCAGTCCTTCCCCTAAGAAGCCTGTTTATTTTCCTCAGTGACATAGTGCATAGCCAGAATCTACTGTGATGCTGCATAATTTACGCACCAGTTGTGCGTTACCCATTTTGCATTTCGCCCGTTGTCATTCTTTCTTATGATGGCATCAAACCAAGATTCCTCCCCCCACCCCCCCAAGAAGCTAAGGCTATTTTAATTGAAAGCATTAATTGAAAAGTGATTTTAATACTCATTTTTAGTAATTGTTATTGGTAAAAACTGAAAACAATTACATATAATAGGATCCTAAATAAGCAAAAATTAGCAAAGCTTAATCAAATAAAAAAAAAAGCAGAAGTGCTGCCACAGAAAATGGGCTTACTACAAGTTAACCAAATCAATCAAACCTACAAGTAATCAAATGGGCGTTAATCGCTCGATTTGGGTTTAATTGTTCCTAGAATTTCCCTATTGCCATTCCTGATGACTTCAACTTTCCACTGTTGCTGTTCCCGTCTCCTCAGCTAATGCAAGTGATAAAGCTCTGTAACTTTCATGGCACACATGCAGATTTCATGGTACATATGCAGATAAGATCGTTTACTCGCCACTGTTTGTGGCACACTGTGTAGCATGTCGTAGATTAACTATTTTTCTGACTACCTCCTTCTCTGAACTCAGTGGCTTCTACAGAAACACGATCAACCTGAGTCTGGAACTTTGGGATTTAGAAGAAAATCCAAATTTGCTGTTTTGCACTCCACTTAATCTAAAAAAAAAAAAATAAATAAAAAAAAATCATTAGCAATATAGAAAGCAAATCGGTGCAAAACTAGATCCTTTGGGCACTAAATACTTGAAGAAAACAGAATTATTTCTGTGTCACTCGGTTCAGTAAGCATTCTCTTGCTGCGCCTCCAGTGTAACAGAGTGTATCAGAGAGAGAAAGAATTTCTTTCTGGGTTTGTCACCTCTGTTTTTTCTGGTTATAATAACTTCCAAGATAATTATCTCTCCCTTGCTATGGATCTAGAAAGAAAAAGGTATCTTTCCAAATGTGAGAGAACACGAAGTGAAAACCTACCAAAATGGAACAGCATTTGCAAAGAAAATGAAGATTGCCTTAAAGTTAATCAAATCCCAAGAGTTTGTACTTAAAGTATGTTAGAGCAAGCCAAGTGTAATGAGGCCGGTAACAAGAGTTACAGTACTGCAAACTCCAGAATCTGAGTTTCAAAGCCCAAATTCACATATCCTGAACACTTGACAGAGAGACAAAAAAAGAAGTAGGTTGGAAAGTAAATTGCCCAAGGGTTATGTGAAATTTTAATCTAAATGTTTCTTCTTCTGTGTCATAATAGAATGCAACAAAGAAGCTGCATGAGGGGGGTGCAACTGCTATATATGAGGAAAACTCATATCTTGCTGAAACAAAGAAAAGGTTTAATATGTGCTTTGAAAGCCAAAAATTATTAATAAAATACCCATTAACCGTTTGTTTATGTGTATCCCCTGATTTTAAGTAATTCCTTAATTTTTATTTATAACTTTTGACTTGAGGTTTTCCACAGGGGGTGAAGGAACTACTGTTCATAAATATTTTCAGGAGCTCAGAAACAAATTTACAGCTGTAAAAGGAACCGTTCCACCACATCCGATTATTAAGTGTTGTATCACAGGAAGAGTTACAATTATTATAGATTCCTATGTTAAATATAACAGCTTATAAGAGCTTAGCCTGGAAGCCTTGTGCATATTAGTAATTATACTCGTGTGAATAGTCTTTAGCATTTTCATGATTAGAGACTAACTGGGTATTTATTTTTTTTTATAAACTAGTGAGAATAGATAAAGTTTATGGTAACTATCAAAATTCTCAAGGGGGAAAGATTTTCAGAATACTTTCGACAGTGTTTCATTACCATGCATGTTGTCTTTGCAGGCAGTTTTGCTTTGCATATTGTCATTTTTTTTGTTTTTGTTTTAGAATGTAAAACAGTTTCAGTGAAACCAGAAATATTTTTTCAAAGATTAATCATGGATTAATGATGTCAAATTTCTAAGCCAATACATTTAAATGGTATCTCCTTATGACTATGTGTGCTGCGAGTGGTGTTTATTGACTGATTAATCAACAGATTTATTCTTTTCTGGTTTACTGTCTTCTCATTTTTCTTCATCTTTTCTATACAGAAGTTGGAGGTTGTTTGTTGGAAGAAGGGAGTAATTACCATGAAACAGCATCCTCTGAAGAGGTAGAGATCACAAGTTAATAAATACGTCTGTCTTATCGCCCCAGCCTGGGGATTTAAGTGAAATGAAAAACTGCAAGTGCAGAAATTGCATTGCAGGGTGAGACGGGTTCAAAACTGAAGGGAACTTTTGTGGCTAAGCATGAGGATTGGGGCAAAGTTGGGCAAACAAACTGGATTTCTCAGCATGAGGACGGGGATGTGTGGAGGGAGATAACATAAATGCTAAATAAAGCTGCAAGATGTTACCCGTCAGATAAGCACACACCCACACACATACCTTGCCATGAGGATGCATAAACCATCAGATCAAACGAATGCAATTAACCCTAAATAAGACACATGAAGAATCACAAGGCACAGTTCGTGTTACCTGGAACAAGCCGGGCCGAGTGCGACGGAGCGATGTAGTGCTGACCACCGACTTCAGCAAGTTCTTATGGCCTCCCATCACCACTCCAGCTTTTTTTTGGAACATCCACAGGAAATGAGACAGTCTCTTCTTACACAGCCAGAATAATATTAAGTACCTCACATATAGCCATCATCAAGCTGGGTATCCCAATTGGCAGTTTGAGAAAAGAAGTCAAGCTCTTGCTGTGAAGGCAGCATTGCCCTCTCGCACATCATTGTCTCTGAAATATACACTCGGGTACAACAGTAACGGAGACAGCATGGGTGTCTATCCCCTGGGTGTATTGCACCTTTTCCACACATAGGAAACATTTCTCAGAGCCGTTACTTGTCTTTTTGAAGAACACTGTATTCGCTTGAAAGAGAAAAGTGGTTTTTGATTATTGAGCAATATTAAATGCGTTCAATCCTTTCTAAAGGACCACTGATGTGTTACTTGTGTAGTCATTTGAGGAAAACATCACATTTTTTGACTTTGAGATCCCTGTGAAGATTGAGTCACCTTTGCTGACATTGTGGTTTATTTTGTGGCTAGGTTTTCCATTGGCCCGTGACTCTCACCCACCTGAGGAGTTACTAACACTAATAACGATGAAGTCTGGTGCATCATACCGAGGAGGGAATTAACAGGTTACAGCAAAAATTATCACTAAATCCATTTTTTGTTCATTAGTGAAACAGAAAGAGTAGGAAATAAATTAGATAAAGTGTGAAATAAGCTGTTCAAAGAAAAAAGTGAGAAAAGTTAATGGAAAGAGAAGCTGAGCAAACATTCAGCAGCACACAATTGCCAGCTCAAACAAAATTACTTATCTGGCCTTTCTAGCCTCCATTTCTTCATACACATTCTGTCCTTAGAAACTGCTCACAGCAGCCTATCACCTGGATGATTTAGTGGAAGTTTTGTTATTTTCATAGATGAAAGCAGAAAGGTAAATCAATGTCATGTTATTCTCACCTACAAACTATATCCGAGCCCATTCTGGGTTTACTGGGGGAGCAGGGGGCAAACACAAACAAAAAAAAAAAACCCAAACCAAGAAGTTGTTGTCTGTAGACTCAAGACTGAAAAGGCTTTTGGAAACACTGCAGACAAAGATGACTGTTTAAAGATTTCTTCCTTCCTTTACTGATAATACCCTAAATGAAGAAATTGGCTCAGCCCACATTCGCTGAATAAACTTTAAAAGCAGCTATGTTACTGATTCCTTTTTTTGTGAGGTTCTATATTATCAAAACACTCAATACTTAGTACAGCCTCTGATGACTTCAAATCAGATTAAGTCTTAGCGTTTTTCCATCAATACTAATTGCATGTGTTGCCACATTTCTCAAAGGGCCCATTGTCAGGAGCTCCATGGCATTACATCATGGAATTGTTTCATCAGTTAAGTCAAGTTATATTCCACTGATTTCAGTAGAGTATTAACAGCCTAAAACTCGAATATTGACTACACACAACAATCATATGTTTTTTCTGTTGTAAGCATTTTAACATTTTCCATTCCATTGTAACCACTTGCCATCCAGAGGGACCTGGACAAACTTGAAAGGTGGGCCCTTGCAAACCTCATGAAGTTCAACAAGGTCAAGTGCAAGGTCTTGCATGTAGGTCAGGGCAATCCCAAGCACACATACGTGCTGGGTGGAGAATGGACTGAGAGCAGCCCTGAGAAGGACTTGGGAGTGTTACCAGATGAAAAGCTGGATCTGAGCCGTAAATGTGCACTTGCAGCCCAGAAGGACAACCGCATCCTGGGCTGCATCAAAAGCAGCGTGGGCAGCAGGTCAAAGCAGGTGATTCTGTCCCTCTACTCCACTCTGGTGAGACCCCACCTGGAGTACTGCATCCAGCTCTGAGGCCCCCAACATAAGAAGGACATGGACCTGTTGGAGCAGGTCCAGAGGAGGCCACAAAGATGATCAGAAAGCTGGAGCCCCTCTCCTATGAAGACAGGCTGAGAGAGTTGGGCCTGTTCAGCCTGGAGAAGAGAAGGCTCTGGGGAGACCTTATGGAGTCCTTACAGTACCTAAAGGGGCTACGGGAGAGATGGGGAGGGACTCTTGATCGGGGAGGGGAGAGCTAGGATGAGGGGTAACGGTTTTAAACTGAAAGAGGGGAGATTTAGATGAGATATTAGGAGGAAATTCTTTACCCTGAGGGTGGTGAGCCCCTGGCCCAGGTTGCCCAGAGAAGCTGTGGCTGCTCCATCCCTGGAGGGGTTCAAGGCCAGGCTGGACGGGGCTTGGAGCAACCTGGTCTAGTGGGAGGTGTCCCTGCCCAGGGCAGGGGGTTGGAACTAGGTGGTCTTTAAGGTCCCTTCTAACTCTAACCATTCTATGATTCCCTCAGCACCCTACCCTATCCCTGGCTCATTCTCATTTAGCTTCATGGCAAAGACTATCAATCTCAATTCTTCCCACTAATTTCAACTGTTTTCATGTTAACTTTCTTTACGCATTCTTTGAGCTTGCATGTATTTTTCTGCTTTTCTACATTTGGTAAGAGCTGTACTGGCTGGATTTTAATACATGAAAGTTTACTGCAGTCAATTCTTTTTGTAGTCCCTTTCTAATTTAGTGATTTCAATTCAAAACACACCTTTTCTCTTCCCCATATTTGAACAAAAGGAAAGCCAAAGAAAACATTCATTCAGACTGAGAAAACTGTCATAGAAGAAAATACAAGGGAATATTGAAAGGTGTTAAAATTGCTGCCAACAAGGAAAAAAATAAATACAAGACAGCAGAATATTCAAGAGAACTATAAAAAATATACAACCAGAAAGAGAATTTTATTTCTGCTTTAAGCCATTCTGCATGCTCTGTGAAAAGAATATGCTATTTCCTGCGTTGTCATACAAAATATGACTCCTGTATGGAAAAAACTACATATAGGTGTTTGTTAAGTAGACAGCCTGCATTTGGTCAGCACAGTGAGAACACTGGAGACATGGGTGAATTGGAAACAGCATGAACTTCAGAGCTTGCTAAATAACAAAGCACTATAACAGAATATATAAACGGGCAACCGCCTTGCAAGAAAAGAATACCAGCTGACAATCCGGATGAGCAGGTATGTTCCGGCTTTTGGCAGAACTTGAATTTTTTTCGCAGGAGTATTTCCATTTCTACAGTTAATGCAAATAAATGGTATGTACCAGGCAGCGTCTGGAACTGCGCCCAGAAGGCAGGGCAGCGGAGTGACACGTCGTCACGACACCATAAATAAATGCTAGCACCATGGAAATCCCTGTTCTTAACATTTTAAATGCAGACCTGAAGTAAGTAGAAGGCAGTCACAAATAATAAAACAGTCTTGTTCCCTCAGTGCACAAGTATGCAGTAATACAGAGTGCCCCATCTAGCAGCTTTGCTACTCACCGGGCTGCTAACATTTTGGAATGATCTACATCAGTCAGCTCTCAATAGTAGTTGTTAGGGACCAATATCCTGAAGAATCAACTAGAAGCACTGATTTAAAACAGCGCTGGAGCCACTGCTGACAAAGCTGAGTATTAACTCACTTATCTCAGCAACTTTGGTGTCAGACTACAGACTTCAAAAAGTATCAGTTTCCAGTCAGGATTTATAGCCCTGGACCTTATCCACCCCCATCGCCCCAAGTTCCAAGTTAGATCTAAATTAATCTTTAAAATCAAAATTAATAGGTAGCATGCTTAAAAGAGTCAACTACAATATGCAGCATTGCACATTCCTACCGTAAAACACAGATGAGCCAAGATTCATTCTCTTTCTGCTTGTAAAGTTTCACAGATAATTTTCAAATCAACCTGGGGAATGCTTTAAAAATCAGATAATATACTATTCTAAAGTGAGAAGCTACCATTGCTGCCTTTGGAGGCCATTTCATCTTGCAGGAGAAGAGAGTATTTATGTAGAGAAGAGTCCTGGTACATAGTTCCATTTCTACAGAGCATTTGTCCCTGTCCTAGCCATGTGGTGAATGGCATCTCACCTTAGACACCCCAAAGCCAGAAGCAGAAGCAGCCCGTGCTGCACAAGAACTGTTGTAAGAGCTCGATCTGAAAGCAAAAAGTGTGCACTAAGGCAGTGCTGAATGAAAAACTTAAAGAGCTGGCACATTTCCCATCAGTCTCTTATATCACCTGCCCAAAAACAGTCCTCGTAGACAGGATACAATTTACAGTTATTTTAGGATTTACAATGTGTAGGTAGAAGATGACACAAGAGCAAGTAAGTGAGAAAAAAGCACTGAAATAAAAGACTTGTCACACCGATGCAGCAGGGAAAGAGAGCTGCAGATCACAAAATAAAACATGGTGAAATTTCAGCACTCAAAATTACCCCTCTAAAAGATGGAAGTAACAACAGCCAAGTTCATTTGTAGTGCAGCATCACAACCAACGGCCTGATGTAATGAAGAGAAGGTATCTGCTTCCTCATGGAAAGGTTAGATGTGCCAACCAGGAATGAGGCACTGCTCACAAATCAAGAAAACCTGCTTTGTAATATCTTGGTTAGTTGTAGCTCTGGCTGCAGTGATCACAATACTGTGGAGTTTGGGATCCTGCTGAGCACGCTGAAGTTTAGTACTAAGACAAAGGTTTTAGATTTCAGAAGAGCAAACTTCAGCTCGCACAGAGCTCCGTTGGGAGGGATTCTGTGGGAAGCTTCCATGGAGGATAAAGGAGCTAGTGAGTGCTGGGAGTTTTTCAAGAACGTTCTCCTGGAAGCACAAAAACAGTTCATCCCCTTTAAAGGTAAGGGAAGAAAAAGGAGCAAGAGATCCCCTGGCTTAACTGCCAGCTTCTGAGTCTGCTCACCAAAAGAGAAGTGTGCCAGAGAGGGAAAAGCAGATGAATACCTGTTGAGAACTACAAGGGCATTGCCAGGGTGTGTAGAGATGTAGTTAGAAAAGCAAAAACTCCGCTGGAGTTGAAACTGGCCAGAGCTGTCAAAAACTACAAGAAAAGGTTCTTCGGGTACATAAAAAACAAGCAGAAACAGAATGAAAATACTGGTCCACTGTTAAACAAAAGAGGTGAATTAGTCACCAACAACACTGAAAGACAGAGGTTCTCAACACTTTCTTCACCTCTGTCTTTACCAGCACTGTTGGGCCCCCGGCCTTGGGAACAACAGTCCAGGTTGATGCAAACACAGACCCACTGTCAGTGAAGGAAGAGCTGGTATGCCAATGATTACAGGAGCTTGACCCCTAGAAATCGATAGGCCCTGATGCAATCCACCCAAGGGTGGTAAGAGACCTGGCTGACGTCATTGCGAGGTCGCTCTCCATAATCTTTGAGAAGTTGTGGAGATCAGGGGACATCCCAGAAGACTGTACGAAGGCTAATGTCACCCCCATCTACAAGAAGGAGGATCCAGGAAATTATAGACCCATCAGTCTTACTTCAGTCCCTGGGAAAGTTGTGGAACAAATCCTCCTTGGAGCTACCAAGTCAAACAAAGCACGTGATTGGGAAAAGCCAGCAGGGATTCACCAAGGGCAAATCGTGCTTGACAAACCTGATCACCTTCTATGACCAAGTAACCTGCTCAATCGATGAGGGGTGAGTGGTGGACATTGTCTACCTGGATTTCTTCAAGGCTTTCGACACAGTTTCCCATAGCCTCCTCCTAGAGAAACTGATGCATTATGGTCTCGACAAGTGGTCTGTGCGGTGGGTGGGGAACTGGCTGACAGGCTGCACCCAGAGGGTGGTGGTCAATAGTTCCTTTCCAAACTGGTAACCTGTCACAAGTGGGGTTCCCCAGGGATCGATACTGGGCCAACGCTGTTTAATATCTTCATAAGTGATATGGACGATGGGATCAAGTGTACCCTGACAAAGTTTGCCGATGACACCAAACTGAGTGGGGAAGTGGACACTTGGAGAGCCACCCTGCAGGAGGACCTGGAGAGGCTGGAAGAGTGGGCTAACAAGAGCCTCATGAAGTTCAACAAGCACAAGCATTAAGGTCTTGCACCTGGGAAAACATAATCCAGGAGTGCAGCACAGGCTGGGATCTACCCAGCTGGGGAGCAGCTCTGTGGAAAGGGACCTGGGGGTCCTGGTGGACAACAAGCTCAATACCAGTGAACAGTGTGCTGCTGTGGCAAAGAAAGCCAACAGGATGCTCGGTTGCATCGACAAGGACATCACCAGCAGAGACAAAGAAGTCATTATCCCACTCTACTCGGTACTGGTCAGGCCACACCTGGAATCCTGTGTTCAATTTTGGTCCCCTCTATACAAGAAAGACGTGGAGAGGCTGGAGAGTGTCCAGAGAAGGGCCACCAAGATGATCCAAGGACTGGGCAGCCTGCTGTGTGAGGAAAGGCTGAGAGAACTGGGTTTGTTCAGCCTTGAGAAAAGAAGGCTCAGGGGAGACCTTATCACCATGTTCCAATATTTCAAGGGTGGCTACAAAGAAGATGGAGACTCCCTTTTTACAAGGAGTTACATGGAGAAGACAAGGGGTAATGGGTACAAGTTACTTCTGGGGAGATTCCAATTGGACACAAAAGGAAAATTTTTCACAATGAGAACAAATCAGCCATTGGAATAATCTCCCTAGGGAAGTGGTGGATTCCCCAACATTGGACACTTTTAAGATGCAGCTGGACAGGCTGCTGGGCCATCTTGTCTAGGCCGTGCCTTTGCCAAGAAAGGTTGGACCAGATGATCCTTGAGGTCCCTTCCAACCTGGCATCCTATGATTCTATGATATCTTCCACCACAGGATGAGATGCAACATACTTATTGCCACACCAGTTCTACTGTTGAGGAAGTGGAATTGTTTACCCATAGGTGTATCAGCAAGAGCTGTGTACTGAAGAGCAGCTCTCAAGGCAAGTTTGTGGGGAGAACTGAAGGACTGTGTCATCACTCTGGGAGAGCAGCCCAAGAGGCTGGCAAATGTAATGGTGAAAGTGGCTCAGAGCATCACAGTGAAAAGGAGCTATGAGTTTCTTTTTCTCCTAGAGTGCCCAAGAACCGCCGAGATCATAACTGTTCTTCAGGATAGCACGGGAACTCTGAAGGTCTCAAAATAATAAGCTTTACTATAAAGAACAGCACCAGAATCTGCACCCATGTAATTTAATGCTGAGCATTCAAATGAGCAGCTGCTCCTACTCTCCACACTGCTGCCTGCCACAGAAACACACTGGCACTTCACTTACCTCATCCCTTTCATCCCTTTCGCTCTCAACTCTAAGATAGTTTCTACATTTCACTACTGAAATGCCTATTGGGATTGAGTGGAACAGAATCTGCAGTGATTTATTTCACGCAGCTCCTGGGCTTCTCTACAGAAGACAAAGGCATCAGAACATAAAATATATCAGAAGCTGCTGCTGCTTCACTGCCACAGACACCACCACTTACCTTCTTTCTTGTCCCAGTACAGCCCTCCAAGGGCTTCGTCCTGAATTTGTGTCCAAGTCAGCCCCTTCCCAGGTATGCTGTCATCAGCCTGTTCCCTCTGATGGAAGAAAAACATGCAGTATCCTGATGAGGACTTCTTCAGATGAAGCCTTTTGCCCTCCCACTCCATTCACTGCCAGGCACCCATACCAGAACACACTCAGTACTTGGTCCTCTTACATATTCCATCACATATTCCAGTCCCGCCTGCCAGGCAGCCTCCATTCTCTTACTCAGGGAACCAGATGAATTGCTGATTTCTCCTTGTGCTTTCTACATTCCCACCTATCTTTTCAGATGGACGGTGTGGATGCATTACCTCCTCCTGCTCATCTGGTGTCCCTTGCTGTGTCGCGGTAAGGCCTTCTCCACAAGGTAGGTGAGCCAGGAGCCAAGGGAAATCACGGCACAGGCAGTGCCCTCACCAACCAGAGCACAGTCTCACAGGATGTGACAGTAGCAGGCAGGGCCAGACGCTGACAACAGATTCAATCGGCAGGCCCAGACAGGGAAAAGAGATGAGTCAGAACCAGCACCCATCCAGAGAGCCCAGGAAAGGTCAACAGGAGGCAGGACCAAAATCAAGACTACAGCATCAGTCCAAGGTCAGCCAGGAAACAAGGCCAGAGACAGGACTGGCAGCAGGCACACCCACAATGTAACTCAAGCGAAGAAAAATCAATGCTCTTCTAAGGAAGACCAATCAAGTTCTTTGCTTCTTCATGTAATGAAGTAAATTCACCAAAAGCTGATTTGGATCTCTGCTAACTTTGCTGATTACAGTGAAGTCAGTCCTGATTTAAAGGACTATAATAGGGCCTAGTCCCCTGGCCCTAGTGAATTGCTCGTTCTCATGCCTTGATCACTTCTATGCTGCTTTCATGTAAAGCATAATTTAACTTCACTTACTTACACTTTAAAAATATGTATGTAGAAAAAAAGTGTAGAAAATGTGAGGAAAGAGAGAGCAGTCCCAGAGGATGTAACAGGCAGTACCAGACAAACTGCCTCTAAGACTTTCTGACTGACTCTGAGTCGGTGTGAATTACCCTGATCTTGTCAGAGCTGCTCCTCTGCAGTTTTCACAACCTGCCTATTTGGGTGGCATCTTAAAGTCTCTAACTCTCCAAAATGTGAGCAAACACCTGTAAAACATTAAAGAGGACGAAATGTCTCCATTAAGGTGAGAGAAGGACAGCCCGGGGGGAATGGGAAGGTAGTCCTGGCTGGAGCCTGACCCATGTACCGATGCTGAGCTCCCACTCTCCAGCAAGCAAAGTCAGCACATGGAGCAATAGCATAAGGCTTCTCAATGTATCTTGGCCCTTGATGGTGCTTGGGTCGCCCTCAGCTCTAATAGGGTTTTCTGACAGGACCTCTCCAGTTCCCTTTTCAGGAAGTATTCCCTTCTGACAGGACATCTCCAGTTTCCTTTTCAGGGAGTATTCCCTTCCCTAAGCATTGCTCTCACCAGCACAAGTAGCCTTTGTGCCCAGCATACACTCTTGCCACCAGACTAAAGTGGGAGTGAGAGATGTCTCCACTCCCCTGTGGGTCTAAATTGCAAACGTGCAGCTGAACATCCCAGCAAATGAGACGAACGACAGCAGTCCGCTCATGGACCAGCTTCCCTTTCATTGAAACAAAATTCTGGGCTGATCCTCATCACCACTCTCCCGTCTGGTTAAAAATATCTGACCTTGTCACACTTCACAGCTCTCTCTGGGCATCCCCTCCCTGCCCAGTGAAACACCCGAGGAGGTCAATTGTGGGCCAGGCAGTTCTGCCTGCCTCCATGTGAGCCTGCCCTTGATCTGATGGCCTCCCGTTACTGCCTACCCTCTAATTTTAATCTTCTCCCACAGCTTGATAACCGATTTGTTATGCACCTACAAGGACCCACACGCTTGTTTTTCTCTCTCTGCAAGATCACTTGCAAGGGGGGCGGGGGAACAGAGCGGGGGAGGGGACAGGGTGTGCTGACAACCCCCCTCCCGCTGCCCACGGCCAAAATGATGTTTTCAAGCACCAGCGGGAGGCTGAGCCGCTGTGCTCCGCGCTCCGGGGCCGCGGTGGTGCGAGGAAACCCTGGATGCACCGGGAGCTCGGGGTTTCCCTGACACCCACCGCCTTTACAGCCACCGTTGGTCATAACCGCTCGTAACGACGGCTTTAATTACTCATCACCGAGGGCTGCCGTTACAAGAATAGTGTAACCCGGTTGCGGTGCGTGACTTGGCGGCGGCGGCGACAGCAGGAGCCTCTCCCGCCCCGCGCAGAGCCGCGCAGAGGCTGCGCCGCCCCGGGAGGAGCCCCGCTCTCCCACTGCAGACTCCCCCCCTCCTTCTCCCCCCGCGAAGTGTCGGGTACCCCCAAGCCGCAGTACCCCGAGAAGTGTTTTCGGGCGGGATGGCGGTGCGCGGAGGGGGGGGGGGCTGTCACAGCCCTGCGTTTGGGGGGCACGGCGGGAATTACCATCCACGCCGGCAGCCTCTGTTATCCTGAGCGGGAGAGCGATTCCTATGTCCGTTTTGCCCAGCTGTTTTGAACAGCTTTACACCGCGCCGGCTAGAAGATTCGGTGCTGTTATTGCAGCCGTTCAGGGGCGTGAGGAAATACCCCACGCCCTCAACCGCCCCTCACGGCTGGGCAATGGCTCCCTGTTCCCCCCGCGCTGCTGTCGGGGAGCGGCGGAGCCAGACCCCACCGGGCTCGTAGCTGCTGGGGGAGGGAAGAAGGGGCGGAGGGGGCTGCGGGACTGTGTGTGTCCCGTCGCCGCCTCCCTCCCCCCACCATGCAGCAGCGGCACGTGGTGCTCCCGGGACGCGGGTCCTCAGCCACCCCCATCCGCAGCCAGGAGCTTTTTATAGCAGCGCCGCCCCCCCCGCCCAACGCGGGGGTTTCTCGCCGCACTCACGTTACCGTGCGAGTGCGATGTGAAATAAAGACGGGGGGAGGAGGGGAAGGGAGCCCAGCGCGCGCCTAATTAAGAGGCGGCGAGCTAAAAATAGCCCGCAAACAGCAAATCCCATCGACCCCTCTCCCGCCTCCGCCGCTTGAATGGGGGGAGCCGGGCGGGATGAATGGGGGGAAGCCAGGGCGGGATGAATGGGGATAAGCCGTGCGGCATGAATGGGGGGAGCCGTGCGGCATGAATGGGGGGAAGGCGGGCGCGGGTGTGAGCGGAGCCGCCGCGGGGGGGCGCTGTGGCGCCGTGCCGCCGCCGGGGCGGCAGCTGGAAGCCCCGGCCGCGCACGTGCCGGCGCGGGGGCGGCCCGGTGTCACCTGGCGGCGGCGGTGGCGGCGGGCGGAGCGGGGCGGGGGGAAGCTATAAAAGTGTCCCGCCGCCACACATGCACACTTCGGGGAAACTTCCCAGCTGCGGCGGTGGCTATGGGAGGAACGCCCGCTCCCGCCGGTCCCGCTCCGCCCTAAGGAGGGGAGCCCTGCGGCGGAGGGTGGCCGGGACACGCACCCCTCCACCCCCGCCCCGGCTCTGCCCACCGGCAGGATGAGAGTGAACGGGAGCGATCTGAACAGCACCGTCCTCCCGCGGGACCCGCCGACCGAGGGCACTCCGCGCCGCCCGCCCTGGGTGACCTCCACTTTGGCCGCCATCCTCATCTTCACTATCGTGGTGGACCTGCTGGGCAACCTCCTGGTCATCCTCTCCGTTTACCGGAATAAGAAGCTGCGGAACGCGGGTAAGGGACGGCGGGGAAGGCGGGGGGGGGGTGGGCGGGACGGGACCCGAAGGGGTGGCCCGCGGTGGCCTTTTCGTCTCTCTGTAAAACTTTGCCCGGGTGCGGAACTCCAGGGCTGGGCGCGCTTTGCCTTCATCCCTGCCCCGCCGGTGCTTACAGACTGCGAGAGATGCCAAGGGCTTCATCTTTGGTACCGAGTCGGTGATGGAGCGGGTTAAGGGTATTTTTAGCGCCCGCCACCGGATCGTGGTGCTATTTTTAGCTCTCGACAGTTCCCACCTGGCCAAAAAAAAAAAAAAGAGGCAAGTAAGCCTTATTTAAGAATGAAATTTAGACCTGGAAGTGGGGGATGCTGCTGTGGCAGCCAGTGTGTGTCTGTGCAGGCTGGATGCTGTTCTTCTGATCGATTTTCTTTGAGTTAAAGAAATGTCTCCAGTAACAAATACTATGGTTGGATCTTCAAATTAGACAAATATTAAGTTACAGACATTGCAGGATTCAGAACAGAAACCCCACAACCAACCCAAGGCAGTTATTTCATTTTCTTTGTTCATCTCCTACTTGCTATCTAGGTCTTTGGGGAATGGGAAGCATCTGACAGAAAACAGATTTAGGCACATTCTTAAAAAAATAAATCTCTAATTTTGACAGGATAGATTCTGTGATGGTCTATTGAGTAAATCCCTCTTAGTTCATGGATTATTGGTCAGACAGGCAGGAACTTCTTCAGATTCATTCTGCTTTATCATGTCAGACCAGCTGCTGTGCATGTGTACCAAATCTGTGCACTCAAAACCCTATTGCATCTTTCATTGAAAAAAAAGGGAGCTTGTGAAGAGAGCTGCATTGTTAGTGAAAGCAGAATTTCACTCCATGGCGACTGAGATACTGCTTTTTTTTTTTTTTTTTTTTCCAAACTGGCTGTCAGGTTCTTTATTATAACTCCACCAAGTTCATTAGCTAGTTGTTTAAAATTCATCTGAGGGGGAAGTTGAGCCCGGGCTTTGCTATAAGCTAGTCTAATCAAGGTGGCTAATGTTGGACTGTGGCAAACAGTGGCATGCTTAACTTTTGAAGGTTAAATCACGTAATTCAAATGGATTGTACATTCCAGTTTTATTCAGCCATAGTGGAATGCCAACACACAGGATCAAAATGAAAACTGACATCTTTTTTTTTGCTCCTTACAGTTGCCACTGATGTAAATTCTAAAAGCAATATTTGGTTGCCACTGATTTAAATTCTAAAAGCTATATTCTCTCCTTGCTTTCATTGGCAGACATTTCATTCACTGAAGCTGTCAGCGTTACACACTGTGATACTATATATTTGAGAGGAGAATTGGACTCCAGATGTCCAAGTCAGCACTTGACTACCCTTTTTCCCTGGGAGACACTCAGATGGAGGGAGAGAAGGTTGAGATAGGCTTATTGCTGGGGTTACTCCAGGGAAAAGGGTGATTTTTCTCCGCCCCCTTAATTGCAAAATATATACTTCAGCACTTCTGCGGGGGGGTTGCAATACAGACATGTCTGGTAATAAGTCTGGAATAAGTGTGGTGCTTGTTTTCTGGAAACAGCTGAATCATTGGGCTTCATGCATGTGCATATTCTCTACTGTAGATCTCACATAATCCCTCTTGAATTCCCACACGTGCTCACTTGCTCACTCTTACTGCATTTCTCGTTCTTGCCTTTTCTGTCATAGTGGCTGTTAAGAACTGCAGCAAACTGGCAACAGTTCCTCCTACAGCTAGGAGAATAGAGCATTCTTCTGAACAGAAATTATTTTAGACTGGAACGTGAACTACATACTGGCTTACCCTCTGAAATTAAGGATTAATTAAAGCAAGTAGATACGTGGTACAAGATAGGAAATAGTTTGTAGTCTGATTTAGGAAAAAATATAGTAATAAGTTTTTAAACTTTTAACAGATTTTTTTTCTTTAAAGTAAATATATTTTTTTAGTACATGGTTAAAGGGAAACTTTGGAAAGAACACAATAAGTGTCAAAAAGGTGTGCAAAGTGTTTTTGAATAATCCTGCCAAAACCTATGCCTGGGCATAACTTTACTTATGTGAGCACCACTGCTATACCTGTCATTGAGTGAAGAAGGGGTTACTCAGGTGAGTAAATTTATGACAAGGCATAAGTATTTAGAAAACCCTGGCCTAATATTTGTGAGTATGAAGAAGAAAGAGTTTCCTAAGCCTTGTTTACACTAATTCAGATTATTCAGGAAGATACTGCATTGAAAATCACCTGATTTATACATACAATGAATTTGTAACTTGCTAATTATTATAAAGACAGTTACAACTTTTTACAGAGCTGTAATAAGAAAGAAACTTATTTTACAACAACCTATATTAATAAGTCTCTTGCTGGCACATTTATAGAGGAAAAAGGACACAGGACAAAAATTCCACTGGAAAAAGGTCAGGGAGGAACAGAAGATACCTCCTGAAGAAAAAGTATCTCACTGAAGACTTTCTTCCTCCTTTGCAAGAGAGGACTAACAGAAATAAGGCGTATTGAGTGAGCACTTTACCAAAAAGGTGGATTTGGTGGGGGAAAACATCTTGCATCTCTGTCCCACTCTCTATTATATAAATATTTTTGGAAGATAACTACAAATTGGACCTGTGGACTTTTGATTAAAAAAAGTGCATTGGGGAATAGTAGGAAAGCCTAGAAAAACCTTCTCAACAAGTGGTGTGACCTTCCTGGCAGTCAGAAGGTTAGTAAAAGGCACTGATCAAAGCAGAGAAGTCAGTATCTCAAAGAAGTTTGTCTCAGCAAGCGAGGAGTGTCTGAACTACAGACTCCTTCATAGTCACAAGCATGGCGTCAGTAGATGCTCTTCTAGACACAGAAGCTGATGATGCAACTGGTAGGATCCTCTTTTATTTAATGTACTTGACTTGTAATAAGTTTCTTAGTTCTGGTCTGTTTTTTCTTTTTCTTTTTTTTTTTTATGGTGACTGTAATCTAACAGGTGCCTGCCACCAAATCAGTCCTGATGGGAACAGCTGCAATTTAATGCTGGCCTACACAAAGACTGAATTTGGTTTGTCGTCTGTGATCTTTTGACTTTGAAATAAAGCTCAAGGGAAACATTCAAGGCATAAGGATTTTAATGCCCATATCTTGATAGCACATTTGTGCAGCTTGAACTTGATGTGCTTGCTTTAATAATTAATTTTAAAAAGAATGAGAATAGCTTATTTTAAAAAGAAGTTTGGTGTAAATCGTCCCAACGTGTCTCATTTTCCACTGTTAATATCCATATATCAGAAATAAGGTCATTCAACAGTTCCACCCTGGAAAGATGAAATAACTACTTTTAGGGAAGGTGGGTTAAAGAACTACTAGTACTCTTTGCAACAAGTGGACTTTTTACTTGAAATTCTCAACATTGGATTAGAGCATCTCAGAAAACTGAAGAGATAATTTAAAGTGATTTATGTAATATTACGCACAACAGTGATTGCTAGTATCCTTATGCCTTTGCTGTTACCCGCACCGAGAAAAACAATGCATCAAGAACAAGGTGAGGGAGCAGTTGTAAGTCTTTGACTTCAGAGATTAGTTTACCACTTGTTACATTAAAATGTCAGTTAACGTGCACCTGTCAACTTTGGTGACAGGGTGATTTGGGCGCTCAGTGATTGCAAGACTGGACCATTCTTAAGGTCAATGAAGAAAGATCTCTTGAGTGCTATTACACCTCTTGCTCTTCTTTCTGTTTCTTTTGAAACTGTTCTCTTGCCCTGGTGGGTTACTTTTTCTTGGGTGCTTTACATGCTGATGTCCAAAGCTGCCCTGACTGCCCCTCCAACAGAGCCCTGTGTTGGAAGGGAGCCTCCAGCAGACAAGAAGAGAGCCCCAGGAGTCTCACCCTTGCTCTTCTGTGCCCATCCTGTCTGCTAGCGCCTGACGAGTTGGGATAAGACAGGGACTGTTGCCAAGCTGGTAACTAGCTCCCACCACGTCAGGGCAGAAAGCTGCATTCACCCCCTTCTTGCCCATCTCTGTTCTGTGCTAGATGCACTTGAGTTTTTGTACGTTTTCCCCAGTTTGCCATGTCCTTGGCCCAAATGTTTTGTTGTTACTAGTGAAGATGGCAGAGAAAGTCTGACACTGAGGCCCCAGGGCCCTACAGAGCAGCAAGATAAAGTTAACTTCACTAGGACTGTGCACACGTTTAAACTTAAGTATGTGTGTTAACTAATCTTCTGAATGAGATGGCAATGAAAAAGGGGAAAACCCAACGTTCATATCCTAAATCTGCCTCCAGCTGCATTAGGTCCAGACAGTTCTGTAAAGACAGCTCTGTGAGTGCTCAAAAGAATAATAAATTCAAGAGTAATCCTTGACCAAAATCTGTAAGATCAGTGAAGTCACTTAGGGAAGAACTAAGCAACACAGCTACTCATGATTATTATTTTTTTTTAAATACAATATTTGTTAAATAGTACAGCCATTGCTGAACTGGGGGATGGGATCTATCAATAAGAATTTTATTTTATAGGCTTTTTAAACTGCCCCCGGCCTTTGGTTTGAGCAGTGTAAAAACCTAGTTGAAAAGTGTTCCTCTCAGTGCATTTTCTAAAATATAAATTTTAAATATGAGAATGGAACTAACTTTTGATAATGAGGTTGGAGATCTCATCAGCCCTTTCAGACTATGATTGTTCTTGATGATGTTTTGTTTTTTTAGTTTGAAAATGATAATGTTAAATGCTCTATTAAAGATTGTTTTATCTAATAAATGAAACTCCTGTTGTGAATTCAGACTAATGGAATCATTGTTTTTGTCACAGGTGATCCTTGGACTTCTTTTTGTGCCCTGAGAGAAAATGGGTAGCCCGAAAAATACTTGACTCAAGGGAGATAACTTGTAGAAGATCAAGTTGTAGCACAAATTCAGGGTTCTGATGAAAACTGAGGTGTTGGTGGCAATGAACATTATTTCAGACATGAATAACTTCCAGTATTAAAAATGGTAAGATGTTTGGGAGAAGGGAAAATGTCTAGTGGAGATGCTGAACTTTGCCAATTGTTGAACAGAACTGAGCATAAAAATACAGTTTAAATAAAGCTTTTCCTCAGACTGGTTTTGATTGAATAATTTACTGAATCAAAGATTTACTTCAGAAACCTGTTTAAGTGGCACTGTGCTGCCAGTGACCAAAGGTAGAGATGAATATTTCAAATAATTAATACTATATTCTTACTAATGTGTCTGTCAAACTCAGCTAATTATTCTTTCTGCAAGGTTCTGCACTCTGAAGTTTTTAGAGGCACTGCTTTTTTTTTTTTTAGTTTGCTGCTGCCAGCGGACAATGGTACTGAGATGCTATACTGTTTGCCTGCCTCTCTTTAGATTAGCTTTTTGAAGGCTTCTCGCTTTTCTCATGTTTTTTTTTTCATCTTTAATCTTTTCATTAGCAATTTCTGATTTGCTTCTACTCTTATATCGTTTCCTATTTTCTTTTTACACTATCTGCTTTTCTGTCTTGTTATAACATAAATACTTCATGTCTCTCTAGCATAAGACATCATCAGCAAGTCTAGTTTAGTGACAGAAAATGCTACCAACAATAGACATCCGGCGCTGATCTGACAATGTCTGTTCCGTCTGTACAATGGGGCTCGCCTTCCTAGGGCAATAAAAATGTTGCGGTGTCAATTCAATGCTGTGCATCAGTTTAATTTTGCAACCTCGATAAGAACCTTGTCACCCTTGCTGTTGGCAGTTTTTCTTCTACTCACATCTGTGAGCTGCCTCAAATTCCGTATTTTCCACTCCTGAGAAACAGTTACCAACCTCTGTTTCAGGAGGACAAGTGCTACTTAGAATTCTTCAGGATAATAAAACACAATTTGTTAATGTTTTAATGTTTGCTTATGTAATGACCAAATGAACAGGTACTCTAACGTGTAGTTAAGTGACGCTTGGGACAATAATACAAATGTTGCTACTAAAGAATTGGTCTTTCAAAATCTAGCCCTCCTGAAGTCACAAAGTATTACAGTTCAGTGAGGTAATCAAGGTTGCTATCTTAGGTGACACAATAATGGTTTGATTATCTTCTTACTTAGCTTTAAGTCAGGATAAAATATACCAAAAAAGCTTTACCAATACCCTTAAATTCAGATGATAAGCATGCTGCAAACTTCTTAATCTTTTCAAGTAGAGCAGAATCAAAGATGTAATCAGTAAGTCTAAGCTTTTAAATAGTGACTTCTGGAGCTCCTAAAGAGCTAGTAAGTGTACAAAGTTTCATGCCTATTTTTTTTTTTAAATGAAATTTGTTATCCATAAAGAGAAGGTAAACTTATACCCCTTCCTTGAAGAAACACTTTCCACCAGATGTAAAAGATTTTCATCTTGTTCTTTTCCGTTTTATAAATGATCTAATGTAGTACCAGGTCATATAGTTAGATTTGATTTTTGAAGAATAGTTATTACCTTATTGATGATCATAAAAATGCAGCTCTTGATTATCTCGGAGTCCTATACTTGAGTTAGGGACGTGAATTAAGTTGTCCGGGGTGGAGGGCAGGGTTTTTTATTTGGGGGGAGCTCCTCATCTTTTCCATTGCTAGAGTTCTAAGAAAGTCCTTCAATGCTTCACTCAGACTCTCTAATCTCCCCTAACTCCTAAGATCTCCTGCTCTCTAAAACAAAAGAGAGAATACAAGCAGCTGATTTCCAACCCTGCTGTGTGTGACCAAGCACTAGAATTCTCTATTCAAATACATACTAAGCAGCTGGAAAGGTTTCAGGTTAATTATATTTTATTTTTCTGTCCGTACCCTTACAGAGTATTTAGCTACCTTTGTTGTGTAAGTTGGGCAGTATATGTAATTTTTTCCATTTAGGCCTGGAGAAACCCCATTCTACATGATGTGCACATGTGATTTTTTTTTTTACATGCGATGCTGAAATATAAGGTCTATTTGTATCATATCACCTCGACTTTGTTTTTGGGGTGCAGATGCAAGGTTAGCAAAACTAATTGGCCTTCAAGGAGAGGTTACCAAGCAGAGAAACTCTGTTGCTGTGCTGACAGAGGTATTGTGTGAGGTCAGTCAGTAACTTTTGTTAGGCTGCCATTTCACCTGTACGCAAGTGTTAGCCTAGTGTGATGGTAGTGCAACAGTCAGTACTACGTTATTTAGCCAGCCAAGATGGCCAACTCTATAGCCATCGGCCAAAGTGATGGATGGGTATGGGTACAGCATTCAGCCTTGAAAACTGGTATCCATTCACACCCTAGAGAAGTTTCAGCAAATACCTATCTTTGTGCATGTTTTGGGGAAGCATCATGGATGTTTTTCATCCCCTGGTAGTAGCTATAGATTTCATTTGATTTGTTCCTGTTTTCCTGACTGAGTGAGGAGCAGTTTTCTTCTCCTTAGTCTTACTTGATTTTTAAGAACACTTTCCTCTCTCTGTCGGGGACAAAAGTGATTTCATTTTCAGTGGTGAAAGAGTACTCTTAGCCCAATAAAGTTAGGGTATGGACATTTTTGTGTTAGAGATGTTGAAAGGAAGGTACCTTTATATGTGAATTTTCCTCATTAACAGCCACTATTTGCCCCTTCAGTCAAACATCACAAAGTCACTTGTTAAACAAAGAATTGCAATGCCTTTTTATCCTCCTTCAGCATTCAGGATATTTTTTTCTTTTCTTGAGTAAAAGCATCCAGAGACCTATTTTGAGACTGGATATTGTTGAAAATGTGGGACTTACATATTATGAAGTGTCGAAGTCTGCATAGATATGAATGAATCGGTTACTTCTGTTGCATTTTTGCTTCATTTTGGATGAAGAAATAATGGCCTATAAATAAAAAAACCACATTTTTATTAACTGTTTATGTGTATTTTGCATTAATATGTTCTGTCTTATAGTAGTAACTTACATTAAAGGTATGTCTCCAGATTATCTCTGGCTCTGTAATTCTGGGGCCTGCCTTCTGTAATGTGAGTACTGTAAAGCCTACACCTAACATGCAGGTTCATGCATGTTACTTACTTTACAAAACCTAGGTTCTTCCCCACATTTCCATTATGCCATATTACATCTCGCCATCTTCCCTGGTTCCGTGTTACTGAATCAGTTCTCACTTAGAATAAACAATTGAAAGGAAACTTCTTGATCATCAACTCTAATTTCCAGGTGTAGTAGGTGTTCATACAAATCCTTTCAGAATCACCCTTCACCTTAAGTTATAGCTTTTTCTCCTTATTCCAACTGAAGAAGGGTATTCTCACTGCCTAAATGCATTTTCTGACAGTTTTAATGCTTTTGCTATTGTACCAATGTTACCTAACTTAACATCTCTCTGTTCTGGTAATGAGAGATGAGAATAAAAACCTCATCTCTTGGCTGTCATTTTGCTAGTCCAAAAAAGGTGGATATCAAATTCTATTAGTCTATTTACAAACTAACCTTTTCCCTTCTGCGCGAGAGAGCGCTACCCCCAGGAATATGCCTCATCTCTGGAAATACCTTCTCTAAAAGCGAAATCCTGGTTTTGCTGAAATCAATAGCAAACCTCTTGCCAAGGTCAGTGCCTGTCGTCTTTCACTTTTTTTGGCTGCGACGCTTGCCCGTGAGTAAGAAGGCTGCTATGCTGTGAACAGCCTTAACCCCAAGGTGTGGTAGGCAGAGAAGTCTTTACCATAACTTTGGAGTCAGAAGGGGATTTTTGTTGGATCACTGATATCCTTGCAATAAAGCTGAGTACAGATCAGGGTTGTTGTATGCTAAGTGCCTGATCTGTGTATCCTGGGGTGGGTGCATCGTGGCAAGCCACTTACAATTTCATGTGTAGTAGGTATATAAGGTATTAAGTCTGAGAACTGATGCTTCAAGAACACCCCTGTGAATAAAGAAAACACAAAAGACCATCTACTCCTGCAATGCTGTTCTTTCCAGGCTTTGGGGTTTTTTGTTGTTTAACAAATGGCTATTGTGTTACTTGGGTCAAGGACAGTTTGCTTCTACTAGTTGTCTGGTCAGATCATGTCAGTTTATCCTTGATACTGTCCTTGTCCTCTTCTGCTTTCTAGAAACTTGCAGTTCTTTAATATGTTCATTAAGCAGAATAAATTGCAGAATTGGGGTTTGCTGCTGTAGCCGCATTGTACAGATTGTCTGGTGGTTCTGTTGCCAAATATGACATTATCATATATATGCATCGTGTTCCTTTGGAAATTTCTCTTATCAATCTGCCTATCCCTGACCACTGTCTTTTCAGCTCTCCTTTTGAATTTTTTTTCTTATCTAAAGAACCGTACTGTTGAGAATCTCTGTCTCATAAACCCATCTTATTCTCCCTTCCTTCTGATGTAACACATTTCCAACACCTGTTGCTAAAGATTTTCTTAGGATTGCCTATGACTTGTTTTGGGTATATACAGAAACACATCTCTATCAAAGCATACGTAAATCCATTTTGCTATGCTACAGTAGATACTTGTACCTAAGGTTGTTCCATTTTGTGGTATACATTGGATTTATGAATTGACAGATACAGATGCATCTAGAAACATTGCCTCTAATTGTTTGGGTATTTTTGCAGAAAGTACATTTTAATTTTTCTTTTTTTTTTTTTTCCCAATGCAGCATCCACTGGCATATTGTAAGCTATTTTTATATATTGTTTGTGAATATACACACTCTCTCTAGAAATAAGGTGCTCTCGTATATAGGAGAACAATACTCAGCATATCTGCCAGGAAGAAAGGACAGTAACGTCTCCTTATCTTTCCTCCACCTAGGCAGAGGTGGTGGGTTTAGTTCATGGTATAAATTAGAGCAACTTCAGTGTTTCTGTAATTCATGCTTATTGAAACAGCTCCCCCAGGGACTTTTTTATCAGTGAGTGTCAGGTAAACATAGCTTTCACTGGCCAAACTCATTCTAACTATTCTGCATGTAGGCGTCCAGGAATCATAGAATCATAGGGTTGGAAGGGACCTCTGGAGATCATCTAGTCCAACCCCCCTGCCACAGCAGGGTCACCTACAGCAGGTTACACAGGAACACGTCCAGGTGGGTTTTGAATGTCTCCAGAGTTAGAGACTCCACTACCTCTCTGGGCAGCCTGTTCCAGTGCTCTGCCACCCTCAGGGTAAAGAAGTTCCTCCTCATGTTTAGGTGGAACTTCTTATGCTCAAGTTTGTGCCCATTGCCTCTTATCCTGTCCCCGGGCACCACTGAAAAGAGCCTGGCCCCATCCTCCGGACACCCACCCTTTAAGTATTTATAAGTGTTGATAAGGTCTCCCCTCAGCTGTCTTTTTTCCAGACTGAAGAGACCCAACTCCCTCAGCCTTTCCTCATAAGAGAGGTGTTCCAGTCCCCTAATCATCTTTGTAGCTCTCTGCTGCACCCTTTCCAGCAGTTCCCTGTCCCTCTTGAATCTGGGAGCCCAGAACTGGACGCAGTACTCCAGGTGCTGCCTCACCAAGGCAGAGTAGAGGGGGAGGATGACCTCCCTTGACCTGCTGGCCACACTCTTCCCTGTGCACCCCAGGATGCCATTGGCCTTCTTGGCCACAAGGGCACATTGCTGGCTCATGGTCATCCCGTTGTCCACCAGGACTCCCAGGTCTCTTTCCACCGAGCTGCTCTCCAGCAGGTCAGCCCCCAACCTGTAGTGGTGCATGGGGTTGTTCCTCCCCAGGTGCAGCACCCTGCACTTGCCCTTGTTGAATTTCATAAGGTTGACTACAGACTTGACACAGTAATCCCCATCAGGCTGCGTAAAACAGCTTTTCATCTTCTCTATAGGCTGGTAAGTACAGAGAAGACAGCAGAACCAAGGTTGTGTCTTAGCATATATTAAATACCTAATGTAGAGCTCAAAATGCACTCAGATTTTCTCGCGCTTTCTTTCAGCAAAGGTTTTTGAACATTGCTTTCGGCAAACAACTGAGCATTTCTTTTGCAGCTTCTCTAACAAATTTTTGTACATCTTACTCCTGATTTTTGCAGCTCTTCTGATTCCTTTTTCTCTTGCCCATTCAGTGTATCCCACACTGGGAATCTCTGCAGTGCCTGATAAGATTGTCAATTATGAACATTTTTTGGTTGCTGGAAACCTGCCTTGATTTTCATAGTTTTTGTGGCATAATACTTCTCTTCTTCATAGATGCTCTCCTCCAGCAATATTATGTATCTACATAAGATACCCACTTTTGTTCACTTAGTTTTGGACGTTCCTAGGAATTTGTCCTGCTTCTGTTCATTATACATTTGCACGTGTTCTTTGGACGATCCATACCCACTGGGTATTATGCTGAAGATGGCATGAAGATGACCAGGCTGGATGGGGCTTTGAGCAACCTGCTCTGGTGAGAGGTGTCCCTGCCCATGGCAGGGGGTTGGAACTAGATGATCTTTAAGGTCCCTTCCAACCCGAACCATTCTGTGATTCTATGACAACTCCTGTTTAGAAGAATAACTTTGCACTATCCTTGTTAAATTGTTGGCTGCTGAAGTTTGTTTTTTTTTCTTTTTTCTTCTTTTCCCTGCTTTTTTCCATTGAGGGTAGATCTGTCAGGTTTTGTCTGAAAGGCTCTTGTTCTAGAGTTGTTCTTGACTCGGGTCTCTCCCTTATGGGATCCATTACACATTCTGTGAAAGCCGTTTTTTATACACTCTGTAATAATAGAATACTGAGATGCTGCACTGTTCTTAGGGGCATTATGAATGCTAGCATTTTAAAAGGAGGTTGACTGCTGCTTTTACAATTATTCCTGGTAAGAATTTCTAATGCATACTTAGTGACAATCTAGGGGATATCAGACAAAGCTTGCACTTGCACCTTGTTAATACTCCTTGCAGCAATCATTATCTAGAATGTGCCCTGAAGATACGGCTGAATCGGACAAGCATGTAAATGCAGAAGTATGAATGGAAAAAAAATGAAGCAAATAAGCTAAGTTGGAGCAACCGAGTGGGTGTAGAATTTGCAGTCTGCTTGTTGTCAGTGCTTGTTTTGTCCTGTGGTGTCCCATTTGTCACAGCAGTGATGCATCCCTTCACTGTAAGCTTTTCTGGTGGGTCTTCTCTTTTACTTTTCTCAAACTATTGCAGTGTCAGGGCTTTGCTGCCAGAATGCTCGCTGGAGTCTAGCTGCCTGAGCACATCTTCTGCAGAGATAACTTCATAGACTACCACCAAAGCAGTGAATTGCTTTCTAAGATCTTTTGCTTATATTCAGATATTCATATTCTCTCCTCTCCCTATGTTTACTCAGAGAAGTTTCTTGATCAGAATCAGATTTCACAGAGGTTTCTCCCATTTCTGACTTTCGAATTGCTGACCATTCCTTGTGATGACTGGACAGAATGTTTGCTTACTTTACTCAGAAACATGAAACTTGCTTGTCTTGCAAATAAATCTCCAAGTCACGAATTTGCTTGTGCCATTTTTTTGGTCTGCTCTCTTAAACAGGTGTTCCAATGAAGTAAATGGAATTTCCAGTAGTAACACTGGGTGGCAGCTCCGGTATATGTTTAATGTAAGCTAAAACCCATTCTGAAGACATATTTATTAACAGTATATTAAGAATTTCTTTTGTAGGGGCATTTCTATGTATTCATGTGATAAGTACAAATGTAGTATGTGACCAACTTCTTTTTCTAGAAACACTAAAAAATGGAAATTTTTAGTACATTGGAATGTTCCTGGAAATAAAGGATTGTGTAATGATCGTCTATAAATTAAAGTAGTATTATGCTTTCTATATTCAGAAATTCTGAGCCTGTACTGTGATAAGAAATGAGTCGGATGAGCAGACAAGTTAGGAATGCATTATAAATGGAAAAGTTAGATTAATGTCAGCTATAGTAGGGCACTAATTAGGCAGTAGTAATCCTAAACCCAACCTTCTTCTCACAGATGTAAGTGTTGAGTTAGTTATTAGAAGTAAGCTACTACTCTTTTTGCATGTGTACCTACATGGTTACTTAGGGCTGGGGTCTGTCTGTCCTACTGGAGACAGTTCTCAGGATTAGAAGCCCCACAGTGATTACAGCTGCAGTAATTACACTACTCGTGGTGGACAGAAAGGGCCTCACTGCAAACTTTCAGGCATTCAAGGTGATTTTAGTCCACAGGGTGTTATTCAGCCTGCGGCCTCAAAAAGGTGCTGTTCTCTCTTATGCTTTCCTGCTTGCTTTTATTTCTCTTGCTGCTGGAAAAGAAATTGAACCCTTCAGAGCCCAGAACGTTTTGGTCTGAGTTTTTTGCAGTTAGTGTCTTTTGATAAGTATCCCAATTTTGATAAGTAGCCTGACTTGTTTTCACTGAAATTAATTTACTGGTTATAATAATTACTCAACTTAGTTTTAGCTTGGACCTCTCCTCAGCCACCACACAGAACAGTACAGTTACTTCAAGGATACCTCTGCACCATCCGAGAGAGATGGATGTACCTGGTGCTAGATGCCACCATAATCCTTGTCACAAGGAGGCTCTCCAGAAGGACCTGCTCTTTTGTTCAGGACATTTTGAATCCGTGAGGCTTCTGACCATTTTAGATAGCAGTATTAAGGGAATCCATTTGATTCAGTTCTCCTACCTGTTCATTATCTGACAAGGATAATGAAACATTTTGCTGCTTATAACTAAAACAAAACTGAATGTTATCCAGCAAGGTCTGAAGTACTGAATAATAAATGCAAGTGGGCATAGTTCATTTTGTCATTTTCTCTTGCCCTTTATTTCTCTGGAGTTTTCAAGCAGCTTTAAGTTGTTTTTCCAGGTCTTCAACAACAAAAGGCAGTAAGGTCTCCAATGTTGTTATTTGTGCTCCTTCAGAGGATCAGACTGAAAGAATCTTCTGTTGAAGTTCTAACAAAAGGGCATCAGTTGCCCTTTTCCTTGTCGTCTTCCAGAACCATCTTCCCAGTCCTCTGTAGACTTCACTGACTCTATATCCATACTCGAAAGTTCAGAAGTGACCTTTCTCTTTCAGTCTGTGTCAATATATTGAATACTAAATTTCTGAGCACTTGTGTACATGTGATCTCTATTTCTTGTTCACCCTGGGACTCTTGCTTGAAGTACTATTCTCCTCTTTTTTGTCCTTCCATCTGTCATGTCTTCCCTTCCATATTTGTTCCTAGCCAAATCTTATAATTCATTAAATTTCATTAGATCCCCTCATGTATCTTGCTTTATGTCAGGATTTTCAACCTCTCAGTGTAGAAAATAGCTAAATCCATTGGCTTCTATTGCTTTTTTCAGTCCCTGGGCATTTTTTTTCTGCATGTATTTTCTACATCAAACCCTACATCATTTTAAACTGTGACTGCACTTAGTAAACAATTACTTTAAAGATTATACTTTAGCACTTCCTATTTATTCTGCCTCTACATCAAATCCCTTCAGTTTACAAATCATTGTGTAATACCAGGAATGTTCAGCTATGAAGGTGTCTCTGCATAGGTAGGTAGACTTGATAGCATTCCAGTTAATAACTACTATTAATAGTAACTGAAAGGAAGTGCAACAATAACATAACTTCAGTCAGAACAATTACAAAAGATAAGAATTTTACAGTAAGTAAAGAAAAAATAAATTTGAACCATCTGAAATAGAGTATTACTCTGCAAGTGTCTTAGATTTACTGACAAGTGTTCTTTGCTTCTTGCTGTTTCAAGTTCTTGTTCAGATTATGGCCACTGGGAAAAAATATCTGCTTGGAGTTAAGCTGTTTAAACCAGTACCTAATGGTTTGTTAGTTGTCCATATGGATTGCTTATTTTAATGACTCAGCATTGCCTTCAAAATTTCATGGTGTACTGGCACTGTTCTGAGAGGAGGGGCCGTGGAAAAAGGGATTAATATGAGTCTTGAAAGTAGTCTCAGTTAAATGGAGCAAGCAGTAGAATAATTTTGAATCTGAAACTCATAGGCACCTGAAATTCCCATTTGCTGGTGTTGTGAATCCAGAAAAAAAATCACTGCAAGTTTCTTCTGTCACCAATTTCTTTTACTTATAGAGTTAACTATTAGTATTTTGAGTCTAAACTGTTTTCATTGATACACTGTAAAGCCCTTTGAGCAGTGATAGTGTATAAATTATGAAAACCATTGACACCAAAGAACAGGCAACAGAATATGTCATGAAATATGAAGAGTAAGACCTCTCTAAGTATGGAACAAAAAATTCCAACCATATGAGATTTTTCCAAATACTAGTATTAGAAAAATCCGGACTCAGCTGTAGTGAAAAGCAGTAACACTCTTTTAAGGACCTGTGTATTCCCTGGAGATGATTCTGTCCAAGCCTAAGTGGACACGAGGTCTTTGGCTTTGGAATTGAAGATGCCACAGATGCCAAAGGATCTTATAGATATTCAGTTTTCAGAGCTTGTGAAGTTTTGTAAGAGTCTATAATACTTTGTAAATGAGACTTGGACAGTGGAAAAAATTAGTCCAGGACAAGAAAGATAATAGATCACATGATGATTTAAGATACAGATGGAATAGGCAGTAGAATGTTGTAGGCAGAGTTAATCATGTATTTGAAGACAAAAAAGGACTGGGGTGACCTCTTTGATTCCCTTTTATACAAACTGAAATAGGAATATGACTTTAAGATCAATTTTTTTTTTTTCAACTGAAGTAATGCTCAGCATAACCTTGGAAGTATTTTCCAAGAAAATTAAATAAGAACTGGAATTGACTGCAGCCTGTTTTATTTTGACCCATATTTTTTTATATATTTGTTGATATTTCCTTGAGGCATATGCAATGATAAGTAATTTCTTCTCAGCTGAGAATCTGTTTCTTTCTTATGTTACAACTGTCTGCCTCCTGTTCCAACTACTGTTGTAGTATTGTAAAAGCCCAGTTCCTAAGCCATTTTTGGACTTCAGTGTTAGAGTGATACCTGCTTGTGTGTAGCATCCCAGTTCTGCTGTTGAATTTACTTGTTCCAATAGTTTTTCATGTTCCCAGGAACATTTCCCAGCTTCATTCTGGAACAGTCTTTTGTCTCAGCAGGGCAGGCAGTGATTCTTTATCTGAAATAACTGTGCAGGGAATATAATCTTCCACGGCACCTCTGTGCCATATAGAGCCCTTGTACCACACCATGACTACAGCTTTTCTGTCAATCAGCTTGGTTTTCCATGGAAAGAACATATAGTTAATGTATTTGATTTCTTTCACTATGTCCTCGATGTTATTTGATCCAACTTGCTATTTTCTGTCACTGCTTTCTTCAGTGCCTCCTCTTATTCTCTCCGAGTTTGCATCATGTCCGTAGCTAGTGCATGGATGCCTGTAATGTCCCTGAATTAGTTTCTTAGTTCTTTTGTAAAAGTATTCCACCATTCCATAGTTGACTTTATCCCCAAAAGAACATGAAAAGATGTGTAATACTGTGTATCTAGTGTGCCCGGTTTTGCTGATTCTTCATCTTTTTTGGTCAATATCCATTTTCCTTATCCAGAATAGTTCCATTTGTTTTCACCAGCTATTTGATTGTTTGATCTTAAATGTTCGTGGTTAAGTGCATAGACTCTTCTTATTTCTTAGTAGCTATGTTAGGATCTTCAAGATTAATACAAATTGTAGTTGGGAGGGTACCTTAGGGCTGTGTTGTTAACATTTGTCATGACAAATTCACAATGCTTATGGTTCTTCCCTTTCTGCGTGTATTTCTGAGTCTATTGACCAAAATCCATTTTTCTGAAACTTGTGTATTTTAAAGGAGTATATGAATCATTACAAATGTACCATGCTTAGGAATGCCCCTAGCCCCTCAAAGGATATCAGACACTGCACAATTACATTTATTTCAGTGATGGATGCATTTGTCCAGAGCATGCCTAGTTTAGCATATTTAGGCTTTGCAAAAAGGAAGCTTTTCAGCTTCAGTGGCACTGTAGAACTTTTCAAGAAAAAGTATTAAGAACTGTCCTTATTCTGGACTGTTGCTTCCAATAAGGTCATCTCACCTGAGGCTTTTTGGATCCCTTCATATCTTACAAGCACAATGTCAGACCACCTTATCTGAGGGAGACCTGTTATCTCTGTAAGTATCTATAAGTATCCATAATAATGCAATACGTTGGCCTTGGTCCCTTTATAAAACTTGAGAGATACAGTCTCTAAATACAGTGAAGGATACTAAGTTTCTCTGAATTCCAAGATTTATATGTGATTTATTCTGTAGTACTTTAGAGCTGAGGTGGAAATTTGTGAATTTATCTTTTGGGTAAGTTGTCTATTCTGAATATGGCAGGTGGTTATTTTGTTTTTCCACGTTTGTGACCCATTACTTCAAAACTTGTGTCTGTATAGAGGCCCAGTTGTGTATATTCCATATATGTAATTACATATGTTCATTTCTGACTTTCAAGTTTGGTACTAGTCCTGCTCTTTTGGGAGTAGTCTGTGGGTCTGTCTGTATGCAATTCAGTCTTGATCTTCCTGTACGTTTTTAAAGCAATTTTTGTGCAGCTTGTGAAATTCTGAAAATGTACCTTGCGTGTTTCAAGAATGATAACTTTAAAAGAAAACACTTGAGATTTTCTCCAAATATCCTTCCTTATAAATGCCATTCATTCATAAAAGTATTTATTCAGAGAATACATGTCCAATACACCTTCAAAAGATTACCTTGAAATGATCTGTGTAATTAGATGCTCTTTCATAATCGTGTACTGAGGCAATTTCCTACTGCAGTTTGCACAGCTGTCTTTGGATGAGGTGATACAATTAAGATAAAGATTAGAAGATGCTGGGTTTATTTTTTCTGGAATTGTTCCAAAACATACCATTTTGAGAGGCGTCAGTTAGATGGCAAAGCTAGTGGAGTTCACGAGACTGTGATTCACCTGATCTGCTGGGTTCCACTACAGCACAGTCTTTTCAATATCACTGTAACTAAACATTTGTTAATGGGTTACAGGTATTGGCTACTATCAGGTAGATTAAGTGGTCTCCCTTCTAAAAGTCTTTATTTCCAGCATTTCCATGTAATGCCATTTAAAACTCTTCTCTCCACTTACCTCTCTTTTGATCAAGGTACATCATGAAGATCATTGAGTTAAAACATGAGTTGGTCACTAGTGACACAGAGTTCAAAAGCTCATGTGAATTCTTTTAGCTTTCTATCAGCCCCTTTACCCACGCCGTTTAGTTGACTTTTCTGCCTCATATTGCCTAGCTTCAGTAAAAATACAGCTTTTGGGCATTTCCACTCTTTGTGTCTCAAATGACAGTTCAAATAATGTCTAATATGCCCCAGAACGCATCTTCTCTCATTTCTTGCACCAGTGTCTAAAGTTCATGATGCTTCTCACAGAGCTGGCCCTAAAGTCTCCATTTTACCAGGTGAAATAAGTGTTGTCATCTCTTCCACCACCTTTCCATAGCTTTCCATAGTGTTGAAATAAGAAACTTCACAGGAGATACTGGACTCTGCTGAAAGCAGGGGATGGGCTTGAGTTGCATTTTTCTCCTTGCTGAGATTGCACGCGTAGAATCATAGAATGGTTCGGGTTAGAAAGGACCTTAAAGATCATCTGGTTCCAACCCTCCTGCCATGGGAACATCAATGAAGTTAACACTGCTTTGAAGTGTACTAATGTGAAATCAGGGATCAGCCCCTCAGTTTGGCCAAAAAACCACTTTGCTGTATATGCTGGGAAGGCCTACAGTGCTGCCTATTTCCAGGCAGCTTTGTCTGTTTTCTCCTAAGACCAGCATGTCTGATGACCGTGTTCAGAAGACTGCAGATTATCTGTGAGCAGATTTATAGTAAGAAATTTAGGTCTCCTTTAGCTTGTGAATTTTTAAACTACTAATAAAATTGTTTATGTCCTTGTAAGCAGGTTGAAATATGAATTGACAGTGACTATGTGTGTGAAAATTCTACTAACAGCTATAGAGTAGTCCTAAAATATAGTTGTGCCATAGCTTTAAAATCCCTAGGAGAAAAGCTAGTAATGCTTGCTACTACTGTTATGGTCTTTGCCACATAAACTGCAGACATCAAAACTTCCTAGAAAGTTTCTGTTCTGGTGACATATTTGTCACATTGACGTGAATTTTAAGAGACAATGAGTGACTTTGACTTAAAAGCGATCATCATAGAACTAACATGCTTTTTACATTAAAATATTAATCTGGGACTGGCAGCCAAATATTCTCTCTCATAACAGCAACAGCAAATCAGACGGGTCCTGAAAAAATCTTGTCCCTGAAGAAACTAAATAGCAAAGCTGAGGTCACATAGAGTAAACTACAAATCAAGCTGCTGGTGTGACTCAGAGATTTGTTAGTACAGCTGGAAACGGATTTTCTAACAAGCATTGGTGTGGTCCCTCTGTCGATGTGCAGTGGTTTAAATATTGAAACTATCATGACCAGTATAAAGGGAAAGCATGGATTTGGAAACAGTCTCTTTGTTTTCATTTCCATGAGCCTTATCTACTAATTTGAAAAAGTATTTTCTAAACCATAAGAAAAAGATGAGAGAGAGTTATGTTTATGGCAACAGAAATGAAATTACATAGCAATAGGAGTAATATTTACCAATTTCATGCTTATTTATACTGCCCCTGTCACGGATTGAGCTTCTATGTAGTAAACATTGCAAAAGCACCAAAAAAGAGGTCCCTATTGAAAGGATTGCAAGCAAGTAATTAGGAATTGGGTTTGTGCAGTTATTTATTATTTGAGGTCTGATCACAGCAGTATTCTGGAATTCTCTGCTGATCATTCATTCCAGATGCGTGTCATGGCTATAACTTGTATTAGAGTTGGGTACGAGATGTGGCAGACTACTGTTTAGTGTATATATGTATGTATAGATACTATAAGTATCATATACTATGGGACATATATATCCCTGTTACATGACATCTTTTATATTGCCTGGAGCAGCACCCCTTAAAATAATAATTTCATTTTTAATCACCTGCATATCTTTGGCTGCAGATGTTTAGATTTTCTGCCCATTCGGTATGTGAGAATATATCTACTGATTTATTTGTCTTTAAACCTAATTTCAAATGGACCGAGTATGTCAAAGAAATGTCATATTTCATTTATCAGATGAAAATCCAGAGCCATCTGCCCCATTGAATTCAGCTATGCCGATTTTTTGCCCTGAATTGAGAGTTTCACAGCAGATTTGAATAGCAGTGGCCTTGCCCACATTTTGTTGTGTGAAAGTGGGGTGTCTGGTCCACTGCAGAGTTTGGTAGTGTCCTCCTTAATGTGCTTTAAATCAAACAAACAGATCTTTAACGGATGTAAGTGTTCTCAGCTCCTACAGCTGTAACAGTCAGCTGCAGCTGATGTTACACACCCCTCTGTAATGGTCTTTACCTATTTATATTGAGTTTCAAGCCATAAGAAGCTATGGTATTTTCTTATTCAATATGACATTAAAACAGAACTTGATTAAATACTGTCAGGTAGATTAAGTGGCATCCCTTCCAAAGTAGTTATTTCCAGTACTTCCAGATAATGCTGCTTAAAACTCACGCTTTCAGTGTGCTTTACATCATTGCAGAGGGTTCAGAGAGGACACTGGGATGAGTCAAACAGACCTCCAGACATCTTTGTTCAGAGCTGCAAGCTGTGTAGGGTGGATGGGAATCACCCATAGCAGGATATGCACGTGAGAAAGTGCTAGAGGTAAAAGAGAAAGTTGTTTCATAGAATCATTTAGGTTAGAAGAGACCCTTGGGATCATCGAGTCCAACCATCAACCCCACTCTACAAAGTTCTCCCCTACACCATATCCCCTAACACCACATCTAAACGAGTCTGAAACACATTCAGGGATGGTGACTCCACCACCTCCCTGGGCAGCCTATTCCAGTGTCTGACCACTCTTTCTGTGAAGAATTTTTTCCTAATGTCCAGCCTAAACCTACCCTGCTGCAGCTTGAACCCATTCCCTCTTGTTCTATCGCTAATTACCTGTGAGAAAAGACCAGCACCAACCTCTCTACAATGTCCTTTCAAGTAGTTGTAGAGAGTGATGAGGTCTCCCCTCAGCCTCCTCTTCCTCAGACTAAACAGTCCCAGCTCCTTCAATTGCTCCACATAAGATTTATTCTCCAGGCCCTTGTGTAGCAGGAATGGGAGCTTTGCGATGTGTGTTATCCACATGCATGCTTTGCATCCCCTTTTACTCTTCCATCCCCTTACCAAAGTCCCAGACACGCTAGGGCTCTGCAGTTCAGAAGAACTGAGAGGTAGCTCCTCTACGCCCACTGCGGAGCAGAGAGAACAGCAGGGCAGTTGAGCTCTACGGGAGCATTCTTCAGATAAACTTTCCAGCTGAAGGGTGCATGGTGCACGTACCTCCTGTACTGTTATGGGCATGCATAACGTTCTGAAGATCTGTAATTATTAGTGAGCGTCGTCTTTTTCTCTCCCTGTGATGGAGGGATGTTTTGTGTTGTGGGAACTACTGACTGGGGAACAGTCCATTCTCTCCACTTCAGAAAAACCGGGGTCTGTGAGCAAGGCTTTACAGTTTGCCAAGGACCTTTTTAGAAACTTGGTTCCTGCTGTCTTTTAAATACAGTCACCCTACATTGGGCTCAGATGAAGTTTCTTTTTCTTTTTTCACATGACCTTTTTATACAAGTGAAGAAGTTGGTCACTGCTGGGGTTTTTTTGTTGTTGTTGTTTCTTCAGACAGTGTTCTTTTTCTGTGCAGTTCCATTTCAGCACAAACATTTTAAGGATGTGAATGCCCCACTCCAACAATGCTCATTCCAGAAGCTGACTTATGTTTAAATGCTATGCAGGTCTGAGGCTCAGCTGTGTATGTCACCATTGGAATACTTGGAACTAAAAGCCATAATAAAGATTGGTTTTGTCTTTTTTTTTCTTGTCTCAACTGAACTTAGGATTCAAATATTTTTGAGAGCAGAAAATATTCAGGACACACAAAATACTGCCACTGAATTTGCAACAAGTCCCAAGAATACTTCAGTTTCTTCAGCTAGTTCTGTCTTCATCTCATTGCAACACCTCCACAAAAGCAGCGTGTGATTGATGTATTAAACATCTAGGGAAAGAAAAAAAACTAGCTTCCGTGCCAGTTACACTTGAGAAGAAGAGACAAATGTATTTTATTTTCTATCCAGATGCTCAAGGCACTTTCTGCTCAAATGACTCGACTCTTCCTCTGGTAAACAAAATATTCAAAATGAAGTTCCTAAGACACATTTTTAGCAATGGTAACTGGAAGATTTCTTATGTCACTGTATCTACATGCCTAGTATGTCCATGTTCTGGTCACTCAAACCCATGGGTTTATCTAAAACCCAAATCAGTTCCAACACACTGCATTCCCCTCCGGCTTATCCTCCGCTGCTTGAATTGTCACAAAAGTCATATTAATAGAGGCAGCTGCTTTTCATCAAAATAAAGTTTGCGATGCTGCACTTTGAGGGCCGACAGGCCAAAGCTGTGCACATCAATTGCAATCCAAAGTTCAGAAGGAGCTTTCACTGCTAAATTTTCTGGGGTTTATTTGTCTTTGTTGTTTACAAGTCAATTTCCAGGTGATTTTATTGCACAACTTTAATACCCATCTTACTCCATCTTTGAATGTTTTTGATTGTTACATATTGATTAATAAGATCTTATTGATGTTATTAAGCAGCCAGGGTTTTTCTGGTTTCTAAAGGCAAATGGATGGTTTGCAAAAGACAAATTTGACCATTTCCAGCAAGCAAATGACTTCTGTGTTTTGTGCCAGTGGTTCCTTTCACTATCGTGTCTTTTAAGCTAAGTGGCAGTTTTTGCAGATTTTTTGCTCCCAAAATTTCCAGGAGCATGGGTGTCCTAAGGGAACATCACCTCTGTTCAGCAAAGAGATGAGGTTACTGTCTATTGGACTGTCAAACCAAATCTGCCTGGTGTGTGCTTTGCCAATGGTGTCATTAACACCTGCATGAAGCGGAAAGTCTTTTTAGACTCCATTTATATTGCAGTTATCCAGAATGGAAAAATGTCTCACACCAGCATTTTCAACACTTTGAGAACTATATAACCACAGTATTTGCTGTCTGATTTCTCCCTGGCAGATGGCAGTGGCTGAAAAATGATCTATGACATTATAATGGCACTTGAATTCTCAATGGGACATGCAAGCATGGCCTTAAAACAAATAATTTAAGGTGCTTAGGAACTTACAATATATATTGTAGTTTTTTTCTAGTTGGAAATTTTGATCTGTTCCGCTCTATCTCCCTTTAACCTCCTAGTCTTTTTTGCCCTCAGAATGAAATATTAGTAGCTCTCAACATTCTAGATACGTCATATTCTAGAGGGATGAGATCAAATAGCTGTTGTAGGAATTTCAAGGGGTCATCCAGTCTGCCTCTTATCCTACCTAACACAGGATCAGTTCTACCAAAGCGACCCTGAAAAAGTAGCTCCTAGGTCAATTTATCATTGTACTTCAGAATCTGCTTGCTTATTTCTGTGCAGGAATGTTATGGAGTATATATGCATGCAGTAACGACTTTATCCTTCTCTTCTGGAAGCGTTGTTTCTCTTCTTGGTTCTCATGGCATGTGCAATTGGTGAAGAGATCTTAAAAGTACTATCAGTCTCTGAGGGGCCTATCTTTGTCATGTGTCTGTGTCACATACAAAGGTTATACAGAAATAATAATTTTCCAATAACATAATCATTTTTCCTATAAAATAATACAAGAAATATTCACTTGCTCTTTGTGCTTGACCTAAGACTACAAAGAAAATTCTCAAAAGATTTTGACCAATTAGAAACCTACTTTGGATCATGTGAATCATCTTATTGAGGTTTATGATAAAAAAATGTCCGCGTATGTTGGAGTCTTTATCGTTCTGGAAGGAAAAATCTTTAATTTCAAGCTATATTGTATCTTTATGCTTCAAGATAGATTAGCATTTCACAAAAAAAAATGACTGTTTAATATTACTACATCTTTTTTTGAGAAGAATAAGGGGTTTTTATCTATAGTTTGAGAGAGGTAAGATACGGCTTAGCCTCGAGTGTTAACAGTGAAGGTTCCATACTTGTCCACTGAAAACAGTCTTTGTTTTCTTGTTGAAGTTTTGGGATTTTTTGTCCCCTGAAGGTTGTTTCCAGCAGCCTACTGATGTTAATGATCCATAACTCTATCAGAATTTCCAGAACCTCATCATGAAAGCTCGGTAAGTTTGATATCTTGCCAAATTCACCTTCATATTCAGATTCTGTTTCCTTTTTTCTGTTTAGGTTCGTAGAATTTTTTTAGTCTTTTTAATGATGGCCAAGAAAAGCACCTTGGTCTGTTGATACTTGAGCAGTGATCAAAGGATCCAGCCTTGGCTGATTACACAAGTCACTCTCTAGAACAGTTCAGTCTGCTTTTTTCTGATGACATCCAAAAAATAACAAAAAAAAAGAAAAAAGAAAGTATCTTTTGAATTGCTTTTCATTCTGCTGATGATAGAAAGGGTAAATGTCGTTTCTTCTATTGCTGTTTTCTGAGACATTTAATTTATCTGTTTTGTGCACAAGCTAAACTAATTAATATCCCTAGAAGCAAAACCTTCTTTTCCACCTAACAAGCCCTACATATTTTTCCCTGATTCTAGGCCTAACAAAAGTCATCCAGCCTTTTCACCTATGTCTTGCCACCTTTCTTCCCTAAAGTCTTGGTTTCATCAGCTGTGATTTTAAAGACACAATATGACACTTCTTCTGGAAGAAAAACTGTATGACAGTTCTTTGGTGGGTAACTCTTAGTATTATTTAGTCTTGCTTCACCTTCTGAAATCTGATTTCAGGTACTCTGTTTTGAAAAAGTTTTCCAACAACTCTATATATCTATATATAGACATAGATATAAATATATCAATAACTCTATATAACTCTCTATATCTAACTGAATCTGAAATTATTTCAAAGACAGTATTGTGATGATGAAGTCAATTATGTGTGACCCTTCATATTTGGAAAGAATTATGTATCAAGTCATGATACTAGTGTAAAACTTCAAATGCTTGAATTGGACAAGCACATCAAGCTCTAGTAAAAAAACCGAACCTCTGCAGCTCAACCCCTAAATCAAATAAATCATTCCTTTTGATACAGTTTTGTTGGGGTGTTTTCCTTAAGTCTTAACCTTAATCAGCTTCTGCTTTACAGTCAGTGGACAGCTCAGCCCATTATCTTTGCACCATTCAACCTGTCAGAATTCATTAGCTTGCCATCTACAGAGAACTCCCTCTGCAACCAATTGCTTGTTAATTCATCTAAAGCAAACTCTGAGAGATTTTGTTAAAGAGCCATTTTAGGCAAAGTATTTGATTTATACTTCCTTTGGCACTATTTAGCCACAGGTTCAACAAACGTCAGACTTTTGCAGCTCAGCCAAGCTTGGTAAGATTTTTTGCTTCTTGAGATTTTGAAAGTAATCCGCTAGCAGTGATTTTGGCAGTGGGTAAATGCCAAAATAAAAATCTTGTGTGTTATTGCATCAAACTGTTTAGAACTTTTTTCCCTGTAGGGCAATTATCTTCATTAAAGGACACTAACAACAATAAGTTGCAGCATCTTTCCATTTGCAAGTTCTGTAAGAGACATTAATTACTTGATGTACATAAAGCATATTTTTCTGAGATTGGGCATTGAAACTTTCTTCTCTTGGAATACAATTTCTTCATTTTTGTTAAGCCTGATACGCTTTTGTAAGAATGTCTCCATTAGGATGACCAACATCCTCTTTAACTGTAAACTAGCTATCTGATTTCATTCTTATACTGGAATGCTAAACATTTTAAACAATAATGGACTTCAGTATTGTATTTAAGTTTATTTATAAAATTTCCCCAAAAATCGTACAGCTTTTCTTGTTGCCTTCATTGGAAAGTCATAATAAAACTGTCATATGTAGGTGTTCTTTCTCCTGAATGTATTCTCCTCCACATTTTTTTTTTTTAGGCGAGAAAATACTTAGGCAATTGCCTGAATGGGGAAAATACAGTGTTGCATCAAAGGACTAGGCACCAGAAAGTCTACAGATTTGTGGCAGCTGTAAACTTCTGAAATTTCTCTTTTTTGGAGTGTCATTCAAGTCTTCTGCTGTAGAGTACCAACAAAAGCACCTCAGTTAGGAGTACAATATCAGAGGCCTCTATAAAATTGATGGAAATACCTCAAGAAAGCTGGTCAGCTGAGACAGAATTTTCCATCGTGTTTTACACCATGTCTCAGAGGTTCATAAGAGAGCCATACAGATGGTTGGTAATAATGAGCACTATTACGACTTTTCTGAGACCCATCGTTTTCTCATTAAAAAAACATCTGACTGCTATTTGTTCCATTCCACTAGTAACTGTTTCTGGTTTTTAGTTTTATTACTGGGGTAGCTACTCATTCTTATAAACATATGGCATGCCTGAATCACTGAGAGGAAGAGGAAGGCCTATTAATTATAATAGAGAAGGAGCAAAGTAAGAGGTTTCATTGAAAAGGTATGAAGTTTCATTTTTCCCACTAAATATACAGCAATATGGGACACCCTTACGAAGATATCAGAAGCCAAAGCAATGAATGTTAAGACATACAAGTTACATTATTTTTTTTTTGCTCTTTACTGATGATAAATTATATTTTCTACTGATCTTTTCCTCTACTTAAAAGCAGAAGAGGAAAAGGAGAGGAGTGATAAGAGAAAACCATGTTTCTTGATAATCTAGCTAGAGAAGCTGGCTATGAGAGCCTCATGAAGTTCATCAAGGAGAAGTGCAAAGTCCTGCACATGATTTTAGCTCACTATTGCATAGCCAAAAAAGATCCTTCTATTACCTCATGTCCTTCATCAGCCTGAGAATATGAAGAAGGAAGAAATGGTGTATGTGTACTCATGTTCCATGGACAAATGAACATGAATGTTTTTCTTTTTGCCTTTCCTGAGAAAGGTCAGCTGGAGACTAGGCTAGGTATGCAAGAGTGAGCTTGCTCTCCTTGATAGTCAGCATATCTTTAGCCAAAAAAAAAAAAAAAAAAAAAGACATTTCATCAAAAAAACCCCCCAACCAAACTCCAAAAAACTCAACAGGAGAAACAATGTTCAAAAGTTGCCATTAACACCAATTTGGAAAACTTACAGACATTTAGTTATCATCTGAGCTAAGATATGTGCAAAGGCATAATAAATTTCACTAAAATAATGGCTGGAGAAAACAGACAGTCTTCCAAGTGTAGACTCCTCTCATGAGATCTGACCAAGAGGCAGCAAAATCCAGGCTAAGTCCCTCAAAGTCCCTCACAAAGGCTTTTAGTTTAATGTAATTATACAATAGATTGTACTTTTTGTCAGAATGTAGGCTCCGTGCAGAAGATTAGAAACATTCCATTGTTTAGCCTGATTTCCCTTTAATAACGTTTACCACTTCCTGGGTGTATTCAGAGAACGGACTCTCAGGCCTATAAGAAAGTCTGGTCACTATAGTGACATTCAAAGCAGCAATTAATGGTTCTGACCATCTGTTCTCCAAAGCGCCCTACACAGACAGGAAGATGCCATATGCAAACATCTGCTATAAATTCCTAGATTACTGATACAGGTAGAAATCACTTTGAATTGCTCTTCTTGATTTCTTGAATTTAGCTGCTCTAGTAATTTAAATTAAATTTATAGAGCCTATAGAGGCAAGCTCGCATGGAGCTATTCCCAGAAACCATTGTTTCGTAGTGCAGATTATGTTGATGAATCTTAAAGTGTAGAACTATTCCAAAAGCTAAATATCCACATTTTCAATATGAGTTCCAACCTATATTTGCCATAATTGCTTCTAACTCAGTAGTATGATGTTACTTGAACTCATCTGAAATTTCTGAAGGTATGTCTTTTCCCCAGTTTCTCATTTTAATAAGGAGTTAGAGGCCCATTGACATCAACAATAAACCTTTCCTTGATTTCAGTATGAGAATTGGGTCTGATATTAGTTCTTTATTAGGAAATAATTTCAAAATAACCCATTAGGTCTAACTAAGAGTGTATTATGCTCATAATTAAAAAAAAAATCTAAATTAACTAAAATATTGTAATTATTCAAAAATGCATTCAACTAGTTGTAATTTCCACTACCAGACACTAGAGGGGAAAAATGTTCCGTGTTTTTAGACCACTAAGATGCAACCCAAACTATAATGTATTCCATTTTATGCAGAATGAGAATGCAGCCACTTATAATGACATTTGTTAAAGATTTTCTAGTTGTAGCAGGAACTGATTAATTATACTGTAGTAATGTTGTTATTGAGTCATTTTATTAGCACTCAGATCTGAGAGAACATGGGATTCATAACAGTATTCTTTACTAAGAAGTCAGCTGGTATTAAGATGTGATACAGTCTGATTTTTTTAATCCTTACAGAAGCTGAAAATCCATTAAAATACAGGAACAATTTTGTCCAGGTAATGATAGCTGGTTCATTTCATTCTCATCTATAGATGAAATTCTAATGAATTTCTCATAGGTGTATGTTCATTCACAGAAACTGCAGTTCATCTTTGCTAGGAAACATACCGTAATTTTCATGACCACAAACAGTTCTTTTATGTTTGTGATTGTCTTTCTCCAAGCGAGTCCCTTAGCTTTTTTTCTCGAACCCCATACTCTCTATGTTCTGCTTTTCCACAAAAAAAACCCACCCAAAAAACAAAACAAACCAAAACAAACAGGAAAAAAAGGAAATTTGGCATAGTTAGACCTTTGCAGAATTCAAATATTTTGGATATATATATCCAAATACATTTTATTTGAAATAATCTGGAGATTTTAGAAAATTCAGTGGTGTTTTCTCCCAGTAAGGCACACAAAACACAAGTCTGTCACAGTTATGGGTAACAGGGAGCACAACAGATTTGTGCCAGTGTACTGCTCAAACTAAGCCAAAAACCATCCTAACCTAGACGTTGGAATGTCTCCAATACTAAAAGGCTTATGGCATTATGGGACAGTGTTAAAAGCAGTGGGGTGTTATCTGCTTTCTTTCTCTATGTACTGTAATTTAAAGTTCAGTTATCTCCAGAGTTTTCAGAACCATAACTTTTTAGTCATTGCTGTTAGTCATTTCTTTGCTCATTCCTTATAATTGCTGCAGTTTTATAAACTGTCCTTACGGTTCTTTCTATTACAACTGCTTAATAAAACCTGCTGTTTGTACAGCTCAAAAATCTGATTGAGATTTTCAAAGAAACCCAAAGAAACTAGATTTTTGGCTCCGACTAAACTTGAGTGATACCTGGGCATCCATGTCCCTGAGGCCCATTTTAGAACCTCAGTCCAAGGTTCTCCTATGAAGACATCTGCTACCTTATTACTTTGATTTCTTTGCTTAGATTGACGGAATCTCAGTGGATTCGTTTCAGGAGAAGGTGTAGGAATACTCTGTGTAGGGCAGAGATGCATGATAATCTGCTTTTCATATTGATAGATGCAAGCAATGCAGTAAAAGGGAGAAAAGTGTCGTCCAGGAGAATTACTCAACGTAATTTGTGCTCCTTGTCTGCCTGATACAGTACAGGGAGAGATGGTCCTGTGCTAGTTCTACTAGGTGGCAAAAGATGAATTGACAAGTGAAGAATAATACGAACTTTTGTTTGATACTCATTTGTTAGGTGAGAAGGCAAGGATGCAACTACATTGAGGGGCAGGGAAGGGAGAAAAAGATGATCATAACAAGCAAAAGACTGACACCTTTCCCCAAAATGATTTGGGTTTTCTGTTTTGGTTTGGCTTGGTTTTTTTAAAAGAAATATAAACAGGAAAGAATGGCAAGATTTTCAGAAGTCCCCAAATTCTTGAGTTTATAATATAAAGTATAAATGTGTCTCAACATGAAGGAAAAGAGCACTACAAACAGATTGGTTTGTTTAGTCATCTGGAAGTAGATCGTTTTATATAGAGACAGCCAAATACACAGTTTAGACGGGACTCTATACAGTTACTTTAAATAATTGGGAAGATTTATTATTTTTATTTATCCTTTTACAAGTGTGACTTTATAGAGATTTTTCTGAAAATTCTCTTAGCAATACAATCCCAGTGCCACTCACCAAGTAAGGGCTTGATTATTAATCAAAATGTGTAACTAATCAGATACTCACGACACCACATATGTAGAAGTAATATATCTATAATGGAATGATATATAAAAGGGAGCACTTCATATGTTTTGGACAGTTTCATACATAAAGTATACCAAATATGACTACTTAGCAAGGCTGAAATGTTCCAGACAATGATTTTCAGAAATTAGTAGTCTTAGTATCTAAGCACATATCTGTGCAATTGCTGATGCAGTTATTAAATGTCATCTTCATTTTTAAACATGCATAAATCACTCCAGCTAATATTAATGAGACTGATGTATGCTCAACAAGGGGAAAATATATCCCTAATGAATGAGACTTGTCACTGAGACTCCTGAATATGTTAAATAGCTTAATTTTGTACTATTCTATCACATTGTTTTCTAACATTATTATTCAACAACTTTGGCTACACTATGAGTTATGATCAAATAAATGCACCTAAAAAACCTAACAGAGTGCAACTTGCTTTCTAATAGAGTCAGGCTTCTGCCATGAACTTGACATGGACTTGAAATTCTCTGATATTCATAGAGGTATCTATCACAGCTACCTGTTTTTATTTCTTGTGCTATATTTACACCAGGGACAATCTGGCATTATGTACCTGTATATAATACTCTATAAGTGTGTGTAAGCATGATTATGTTTATGTGTATAATTAATGAATAAGATTTTTCTCCTGCCGTTGTATAATTAACATATAGAAGTCGTAAAATCACTAATTTAGAAGGGAACAAAGAGAGGTGTCTGTGGAAAAGACTGTATATATCCAGGAAAACCTTCATTTTGTTCTGTGACTTCTGATTTTTTGTGTCCTCCTATTTCCTAGAGAGTTTGTCAATTGCAAATACAGTGTTTTTCCAGTGTTGAAATCATAACCAATAAAGCTTTTGTTACTGAGCTCTAAACTATGTCAATTCTTAATCTCTACAAACATGTCTATGTAATCTAGAAGAAACAGGAAAATATATTTTGTTAATCTACTAGCAAAGATTAAGTGCAATTCAAACTGGATTAACCTGCATTCCACAGAATGGAACTCTGCTGCACTCGGTGTTAGACCTCCTGTTTCATAGCACTGCAGATAATTCTTAATGGCACAAAATGTTAGTGAGAGAATTAGTAGTACGGTAGCTGAGAAGCTGTATAGAAACATAAATGAAAGATCTGTCATAGCCTTCATTTCGCTACTACAGTGTTCCTTTCTTTACTGATGCAGCAATGTGATATAAATACTTTATATGGAAATATCGATTTCTCTTTGTCTATTTTAAATATTGTCTACAAAGAAGTATGTCTACAAAGAAGGCTGTTTCTTGATATTTTAGGAAAGTTTACTTTGAGTCTAGACCATCTAATTTTTCCAAGAATGTCTCACCTTTGAGTGGATATGGCACAAACCCACTTGGTTGCCAAATCCTGGAAGTTCGTGCGTATTTTTTTTCAGTATTTTTTGGACATACTTCTTTAAGCCAACTCAGACAAGGCGTGACACTAATTTTCTAACAATTAGGAACGCAAAAAAGAAAGATTCCACTCCTTTCTATAAATTATTTTTCTTCTACCTATCTGTTCCATAGCTTTTTTGGACATTCATCTTACTGTCTTAAGATATTTACAAATGAGGTACTGAAACCCAGGTGCCATCTGAGGTGCCATATGGGATTTGAGACAGATGTCTGCACAGAGCTGAGACATATTAAACAGAAGCTGCAGAGCAACCATCTCCTGAGGCATCGGCAAGAGGCTAGTTAGGGCACCCTAGGGTCTCACAAATGACGTGAGATCCCTGTTTTTAAGGAACTGAAGCCCTCAGTTCCTTAAGACTCAGTTTTCCGAGTGTTCATTATCAAGGAGATAATGCTTTTATGTCAAGTAACAGAAATTCACAGAATCATAGAATCATTTAAGTTGGAAGGACCTTTTGAGATCATCTAGTCTGAGAACCTGCTCAAGCAGGGTCAGCTAAAGTAGGTTGCCTAGGCCGGTGTCCAGTCAGGTTTTGAATCTCTCCACAACCTCTCTGCCAGTGATTGACCACTCTTACAGTAAGAAAGTGTTTTGTTATGTTCAGATGGAATTTCATGTTTTTAAATTTGTGCCTACTGCCTCTTGTCCTATTACGGGGCACCACTGAGAAGAGTCCGGCTCCCTCGTCTTCATTCCATCCCATCAGGTATTTAAACACGTTGATAAGTCCCCCCTTGAGCCTTCTCTTCTCCAGGCTGAACAGTCACTCTAGTCTGAGGCATCTGAGCTTCCTGAAGGCCAATTGTACTGGTAAAGACTGAGGTAAAGAAGGAACTGGGCACTTGGGCCTTTGGTATTTCATTTGCCACCAGTTCCCCTGCCCCCTTCAGCAAGGAGTCTTCCTTTTGCTGTTTATGTACTTATAGAATCCTTTCTTGTTGCCCTTCACATTCCTTGCCAGATTCAACTTTTCTACCCCTATCCCTATACCTGCATGACCAGACAGGAACTTTATACTCATCCTAGGTGACCTCCTTCCACATCTTGTACACTTCTTTTTTATGTCTGAGTTCAGTTAGTTGCTCCTTGCTTATCCATGCAGGTCTCTGCCACACTTGCTTGATTTCCTAATCGTTGCGACAGACCTTTCTTGAGCTTGGAGGAGATAATCCTTGAATATCAGTCACTTCTCCTGGACCACTCTTCTCTTCAGGGCCATATCCTCTAAAAAAGTTGAAATCTAGGGCTGTGATCCTGCTTTTTGCCCAATTCCTTCTCTTAGGATCCTGAACTCCACCATCTCATGGTCACTGCAGCCAAGGCTGCCTCTGACTTTCAAGTTCCCAACAAGTTTTTCCTTGTTCATAAGTATCAGGTCCAGTATAGCGTCTTTCTGGCAGATATCAGGGTGGTTGAAGGCTTACATGAGGACCAGGGCCTGTGAATATGAGGCTTCTTCCAGTTGTTCAAAGGCCTCATCTTGTTTGAATAAAACCTCATCTACTTCTTCCTGATCAGGAGGTCTGTAGCAGATACCAATTACAACAGCAGGCCATGTTGTCTGCCCACTAATCTTCATCCATAAGCTCTCAACTGACTCCTGACCCATATCAAGGCGGGGCTCCATGTATTCCAGCTGCTCTCTGTCACATAAAGAGCAACTCCCCCTCCTTGCCTTCTCAGCCTGCCCCTCCTAAAAGTCCTGTATACCTCCACTGCAGCTCTCCAGCCATGTAAGCTATCCCACCATGTCTCCATTATCCCGATGAGGTCTTAGCTGCACACAGAATTCCGGTTCCTCCTATTTGTTCTCCATGCTGCATGGATCAGGATAGTGGCATTTCAGAGAGGCACCCAAGTGTGCTAATTCCCCAGTACAGGCTTGAGAGCTTTCCCCGCAAGGCTGTTCTGCAGGCATTTCCTTCTTTACATGCCTGTGCTCAAAGGGATTCCATTTCAACTCTGTTGCTTTGTTGATTGTTGCGTCTCTATTCTTCCTGTCACCTTGGACCATTGGCTTGTCTACCCTCTCCCTTTAGCCAGCTACAATTTTTTACACAACTTGTAGAAACTTTGCAACAGTGTCTTAGAGACCCTCATTCAAATTTGCTAGAAAAGTTTCAGACATTGGAAAAGGGGGACACCCAGACAGGAGGGTCTTTAAAGAATTTTTGGGCAGCTTTATGATATCTAAAGATCTTATCTAAAAAAGGATTTCTTAAAGTTTAGAACCCAAGTTTGATCCTTCTGCTAGCAAATGTATTTGTCAATAAATTTCACCTCATCTTGTTTTTCATCATAGTCTGTACAGCAAAACTATCAATAGGTATAAAATATGAAAAATTTCCAGAAATTTTCTATGTTGCTTTCTTCACATAGATGGGAAAATATTTTTTCCTCTACTGTCATTTTGTTTCTACCCCAGCAACTTCGGGATAGTGTCTAATATAACAGCTAGGACAGTTTTACACAGGCTACTGGTAGAGTGAAATAGTGATTGGTGGGTAATATTTGTAAAACCACTTCAATCTGCTAGATGGCCAATTCCAGTTAAAATTGATGGACAACGTGAGTCAAAACATTAAATGCAGCTTTCAAAATCTAGAGTTAGAAAAAAGGGCTATGATTTAATCTTCTGCAACTTGTTATTGCTGTTGCCTCTACTGTCAAATCGTTACTAAACCTACTCTACAAACGTTCTATGTTGGTTGTGAAGCCAACCTACACAATTGGTTCTGTATGTACAAAATTAAAGCCTATGTTATGCATACTGCTAGCACAGCTGGATGGTCTATATCATATGTTAGGGCCATTTCAAATGCAGCTAAATTGTCTGCAGACTGTTTTAGCCAGTTCCCCACAGAGTGGTAAGAATCACAGGGATGTCTGCATGCTCACTAGCAAATATTTTGGAGAGTACTTCTTTTATAGATGATGAATAGCCATCTTTCCCCTGCAGCTCACAGTGCAGGAAGCATGTTTGATTACTCCTTAGAATAGCACACAGAGCACGGTTAAATATTACTCACAGCTTTCATAATACCCTAGTTTAAAAAGTAATGGTAAAGATTCGGTGCTACCATACACTGGGTTGCTGCTTGTACACCTATTTGGTCAGTTTTGCAATACTATTAAAGAGTTTTCTGTAGTAATTTATTTTTTTAAAAAAGTACTTTGTAGATAAGTTCAATTTTTATTTTTTTTTTGAGAGGGAAGACTAGTGACTACTTGATCAACTGGTATCCAGTATATGAGTTCTCTTGTCAAAAATAAAAAACATCCAGTTATTTACTTCTGCATATTCCAAGTCATCTCTCCTGACTGCGATGATTTGAAGATGGAAAGTATTTAATCTAAAGACGCAAGCATTATGAGGAGAAAGCACAGAGAGCTGCACTGCGTTCAAGTCATTAAGTTAATACTTTATTAAAATATTTTTGTGGACCCATTAATGGATGCGCATTTAAAAGGCTCGATTACAGAATATTGGCTCAGAAAAGATTCATGAGTTCAAGTTGGACAGCCATCTGTTTTTCCAACAAAGATTTTTTTAGAGATGTCATCACTCCTTTAGACTTACCTTTTCTTTGAGCACTGAATTTTGAGAACATGCTGGCTATTAGTCTCACTTGAAATGAGTGGAGCTTGGCAGGTATGTAAATACTATGTGTAATTTATTGCATGAGAAAAGAAGTGCCTAGAATAAGGTCTTCCCATATATTTTAATCCACACTTGAAAGCTATCTAGGATTTTTAAAAAACATTAAACTGTAAATTTAATCTTCATGAAGCAACAGAAACCTTCTTTATGGCAAAATTATTCACTGAATTAATGGCATCCTTGAATTAAGCAAAATACATTTCTAATGATGGCTCTGGGTGGCTCATTGCAGAGTTTTTCACAAGTAGTATGCTACTAGCTCTCAAAAAATCAGTGGGCAGAATTCTGCTGTCAAAGATGCAAATTCAGACTGATTTGATCATTTTGTCTCACAAAAAACTTTAAACTAACTGAGGATCCTGAAGAGTTAGTCTCCTTTAGATGTGATTAATTCCAGAGATATATTTTGCATATAGATACGATCTGGACCTGAACCAAAGCCTTTATCTGTACACTTTCTAGCTTAATGGAGAAGGACAGGGTTTAGAAGCTCAAGTAAAATTCCTCCAACCTTGATCCCTGTCTATATAAAATATTTAGGCATATTGTGGCTAATAGACATGCTTTGAGGACCCTGAACAACTTACCTCCACTGTGTATCTCTTCCCTCCATGCAGATCTTCTTATACTGAGTCATTCTGGTCAGCTGACTGTTTATCATTTTCAGTGCATATCTTTGTTCCAGTTCGCAGTCATCTACTAAGAAAAGTATTATGGATTAGCAATAACGGCTAAGAAAACAAAGATTTTTCCTAAATTATAATATAAGCTCACTCTCTCTTTTTAAAAATTATTTTAATTTAAATATACAGAGTAAGATCTGAACCAAGATAAAATGTTGCTAATGAACAGGATTCCAACTGTTGACATAATTACAATATCCTCTGAAATACTACAGTATTTTTATATGCCTAGCAAATAAATAAAAATGATTATTTCACAGACTTGTAGCTCAAACAACTGCCAGAAATTTCATATATGTCAAAGCTCCCAATAGCATGGGATTTGTGAGTACTAGAAATAAATAGACCTCTAAAAGCTCAATGTTTCATAAAATGAACATCTGTTCAGGTTATAGAAGAGAAAGTTGTTCCTATGGTGAAACACTGTAACCTCTGAGGTTATACTTATTCCAGTAGGTAGTATATATCATTATGAACTGAGAATTACACATGCTTCATTTTTGAGTTCTTTTTTGTTTGTGCATATTGTTTCTAAATGGCCAAGGACCAAGAAATGTGGATATCTCTCATCATCATGGATGAGGTAATTTAAAGACCATTCTCACCCAGACTCTGCACATACGAAGAACAATACAGCTGAGAAACAGGCCATAGAACCAGTGGATTATTTACACTCTCTTGAATTTCTGAAAATGCAACATGCATGGATCTAAAAATTTTCCTGCTGTTTGATAATTACACTGATTTTGTTTGTTAAATAAAAGTAAAAAGCTAAAGTTGACAAGGATGCAAACATCATTTTTACTAAGAGTTTCTATTTTCACCCAGGCATTATGCGGAATTAATAGGATAGATTTCAATATAATAAAATTATAGCACATCTGTCTATTTTTTGGTAAGTTTATGGGAAAATAGTAATAATTGATTTTAGGCCTTGGTAAGGACACTGTCAAATGAATGTGACTTTAAATTCGAGAAACTGCAAAATAGCTTTTTTCTCAGTGCCTGTAAGCCTGCGTGGTTTCCTCCAAGTTACTGTGGTTATGTTGATTAACTCAAGCAGACCCAATTGGACCTGAAAGTTTTCCTCCAATCCAATTGTAAGAAAAGACACAGAAATTCCATGGAACAGAATCACCTCTGTTTGTCTTGTATGTACCAGAAGGTGAACACCTATCCGATAGCAGTACTTTTCCTGCAATAATCATGGCAGTTGCAATTCCTCTTTAACATGGAGCCCTTTCCAGAGACGGGAACATGAATGCATATTAACACAAACACTGTCTCTTTCACTTTTTATTTTTCTTTTATGGCTGGTCTGTGCTAATACAGAGCTATGGCTGGAAGATTCACTCAGGCTAGTGAATGTACTGTGTTAATTGTAATAATTCTTAAACACAACTGAGAGCGAATAATTCTATTCACAGAACAGTTAATTTTACAAGAGAAGATGTCAGGCTTGACAGATTTGTTAACTTCAGTGACTGCATCAACATTAAATGACATACAAAGTATTTGCCAGTTAGAATAAAAAATTATATGAAAGATTGAAAGTAGGTTTAATGGTAAACTTCTGCTAGAGAACATAAGGATTTTTTTACTCTTTCAAATATTTAACAATTATAATAATTTTTATAGTAATTCTAGTACAACCTCCATAAGACATTGCCATGTGTTTACCATGTCAAGATCACCAGTATAGGATATTTATATTATAGTTTCTGAAGATTTCCAGCAGCTATATAAGAAATACAATCAAATTCACTTTAGCTTGACACTTGCCATTGGCAAAGGCACCTATTTTTGCTTAACTGCATGACATAAAAACTCCAGGACACGAAGCTGTCCATCACACAGTGATGGACACTGTGATATCCTTTCACATATCTACTAGACTAGAGATATGAAACATTTTTCTTCAGTCCCTGTCTTTCCCCATATACCATCCACCCGCAATTTATCAGTAAGAGAAAGAAAGGAAGCAAATGAGTTGGTCCTAGTCTGGTTAAGATGCTTCATTCCTTTTGGTTTTGGAGCATCTGTGCTTATCTTCTAGAGCTAACGTTTTCCACTACTTGTTCCCCAAACTGAGGGAAGAAGAAGGGGAGAAGAAATCAAAGAACGGAGAAGAAGGCAGAAGAATGAAAAAAAGCCATCATCATTTTGGAAGCAATCCATTCATTTACTCTCTGTAGAAGTGATGTATCTTCAATATCTTCTGCTGGCTCAGGTCAGGCTGGACACGACTCTCTTAAGACTACCAAGAGCCCAGAATTTGTTACAGCTCTGTCCTTATGAGTGCCACCATTCAATTGAAAATAGAAATTTTGCATTTCTGAATTTTCAGCAAAATCTACAAGACACAAAGTTGGCTGTACTAAATGTTAGTTTTTGTAAATTAACCCCTCAATCCAGGCTAGTAATCATGAGATTAAAAAAAAACCAAACCAAACCTTTACTCAGAAAACGAACTGTGAAAACTGGCTAGTGTTCTACAGCAAGCACTGACATTAGAGTATAGCAAGGCAAAGCACCATCCATCAGCAAACAATGTACAGCGTCTAAAAAACACTTAAATAAGCACTTAATCAGCAATTTTTCTGAAACATATCTTCCAGAATGAGGGACAAGTCTCCATCATCCATTTCACTGATATTCTGCGTGAGTTTTTCCCACACAGAATTTCAATATATTTCTGCATGCGAAGTTCAGCTTAGACAGAAATATGTCAGCTTTCTGTAAAAAGCACTATTTTATGTTCTTTAACCTTTGCCAGGAAAAACAAAGCATTGAGATACCTGGGGTTTTACCCTTGAATTTGTTTCAAAGCTTTGTTCAGAATATTATATGAGTGAATCTATTGGGCTGCTTTTATTCACTCTTAAACACACTTGAGTGCAAATAAATGAATTCCATTTGCAGAATAGTTAACGTTACAAGGAAAAAGGTTAAGCCTGATTTGTTAATTTTAGAGATTGCATGATAATGAATTAATATGTTGAAACTTAAAAAAAAAAAATTCAAAATTTAAAATTCAAAAAATAGAGCTATTCAAGTGCCATTAAAGTTTTTGTAATCATGCTACTTTTTTCTGAATTTGATTAAAAAAAATTTAAAGCAACATTTTAAGTAGCCAGTAGCTAATATTTTAATTCCATTGCTACTCAGAATTTTCTCCTAGAAAAGCATTGGTTTGAAATCACTGCACTCTAGTTATTTTTAATTGGGACAAAATAACTAAAATAATAAAATGCAGCAATTAGGACTAATTAAAATTTGCAAGTGTCTTTCTTGAAGGGCTTGGTTGTGTGCAATAATCATGAGTGTGAGAAATATAAAATACAGGATGTATTCATGGTGGTGTGAGATTTCCACTAGGCTTCTGTCATTGGCTTTTTTGGGAATTGGGATTCTTACTCTTCATTTTTATGAAGATTAAGAATCTCAATGAGCAAGGTGCTGTAGGGAACACTAAAAGATCCCTCTATAGTAACTGGTGTTCTCAGTGAATCATTTTACATATGAACATCACATTAAAAAATACTAATGCATTCATTTAATACTATAAACCATAGTCCAAATACTCTATATTTGTACAACTAACTGAAGTTGATGCAAGGTCAATTTGTAATTTGAACTCATGGATAGCATGATTTTTAAATCTTAAATCTTGTACTAACTATAATCAAATTTACGTTAAAATTTAGATTTTCATTATGAACTAGAAGTGATTTCAAATAATCTTCCCTATTTTTAGAATCACAAAAGCATGGTAGTCCATGCTTCTTTTCCGTAATATAGCTACGATTATTTCCAACCTTCTATGGCCCATATTTGTTTAACGGTCATCATTACATATCTATATATGAATATAGCTGTTCAGCTGTATCAATTATTGTTTGTAAACTCATTAGAAAGCTGACTGATACAAGCAATACATATAGATCAAAATATTACAAACTGTGTGTGCACATTCACAGAAAACAATGTCAGCATGTTAAACACATTAAACTACCACGCTGAGCTTTAGCTCCTGGATGCATTTAAGATAGGAATATGGAGAAAGACTTTCTCCACTTCCCTCCTGCCCCCAGGGAACTGCATTTCAGAAAGTCTCTCCACAGGAAAAGAGCAAGAGCAGCCAAGTTCACTGTGAAAAGGCAGCCTCTAGTGCTTGGATTCTAGTATTTCTCAACAGTGAACCTGCTGCTCAACAAATGTTCATGTAATTAATTACAATCCTTATTGTTACCATAAGCTGCAGAAACATAATCTCTATGTCATTTAAGGATAACAGAATTTTATCATTCTTGCGTGATTAGAATCCTGTGCATTTTAGCCATTTTTGCTCACTCAGATGTAGGTAGAACAGGGAAGAGAGCTTCATTGTCACAAAAAATGTTGATTTCCGTATGTTAAAAGTTAATTATCTATATGACAGCAATAGAAATATAGTAATAAATCAAAGAAGTGTTTTTGTCTTAACTATATACTGTTAGATACAATAGCGTTTATAACACTGGGAGTACAGATTTTGTCTGCAGAGTGATTATAAACACATTAGACACAGATATTGGAAAAGAGGAATATGGGAAAAAGTTAAGAAAAGGAGGAACACAAATGTGAGGCAAGAGTATAGTTTCATAGGACAAAAAGGAATTATAAAGTTGCACAGTGAGGCAGGGGCAAAATCCAGTCCTGTGTTTGCCATTTATTGCTGGTCCCACTTGAGATTGCAAATAACTGATCAGCTCCATTTCCTTCTAGAGATGTGGCAAGGGGTAGATTCTCTAACTTGTATCAAAGAAAAATATCTTTAGAGCAATTTCTCAGATTTATGTGAAGGTGCTCACATTTTTCTATCTTCTTTTTGTCTACTACAAAGAAAATTATGAGCTTGGTATGGAACACAGAGTTACAGCATTAGCTCCATGAAAATTTCTGCACTAGAACAAATGAAAGAAACCAAGCCAACCACTGCAAATTGGCACAAAATATTGGACTCTAGTGTGTCCTTTGCCTGTGGAACACAATCAAATTCCCTCTTTGGTAGAGGGAAATAGTAAGAAGCTAACATCTGTTTTCCATCTTCACATTAGCTGCTTGATTAATAAGAGCTGAACCTCAGTTATGCCTGCCTAAAGATACTGAATAACAGGCACCCCAACAGCTTTCTTATTTCTTTTCCAAATAGATCTTGGAGCAAAAGAATACCACGTCCCATAGGATAGGATTTACTAAAAGGGACCAGTAACTAAGGAACAATGCCATATTATTTTCCCATTTAACACCTGTAATTTAAATTTAATGTATTTACTCCAGAAGAACCTGTTCTTCTGTGGCAAAATCTTTTCTCCCTACATTAGGACTCTCATTCTCTTCCAGTGTTTTTTCATTTATCTCAGTATCCAGTCATATGAAGGAGTTTCACCATGTTGTCACATTTACAATCTATTTTACCCCCTGTTCTTCCCACTTGCTCAGCAGCGTGGAACAAGTGAGCTCATGTCCTGTGTTAGGTCATCTTAATGGCAATGTAGAGTTATTGCATGGATTTCACCAGAAGGCCATAGAGGTTAATTCGTGTTACATCAAATTCAGACAGACCGTATCTCTTGAGATAAGAGAGCCAGTAAGACAAACATGGGGCCAGAAAGGGAAAATTGCCCATGCTTCAAGGAAGTTTGAGTCATACGTGGAAACCTTTGGTGAGAGCAGCAGACTTTCAGGGCATTTTGACTTGTCTCCACCGACAGACACAGAACGTGAAAGATGAACCCAAAATGGGAATGAGTTTTGGACACTAATTTTGCTTGATAGAAAGCCTAAATCATCTTCAGTCAAGTTTTTGCTGTGAATAGAGGAGGATAATTCACGGGGGTGTCCTGGTTTGAGGTAAAACAGAACCAATTTCCTTTTTGGTAATTTTACTTTACAGTTAAGTTTCTTCTAACTAACTGCACTCTCTAAAAAATATGCCGTTAATTTCAGAGGAAAAACTTCTTTGCTTTGAGGGTGCCAGAGCAGTGGAACAGGCTGCCCAGAGAGGTGGTGGAGTCTCCTTCTCTGCAGATATTCCAGACCCACCTGGATGCATTCCTACCCACCCTGCTCTGGGTGACCCTGCTTCAGCAGGGGGGTTGGACTAGATGATCTCCAAAGGTCCCTTCCAACCCCAGCCATTCTGTGATTCTGTGAAATCATGGCTACCAGCTAGATTCTTGGTTTCAGCTGTGGGGCTCTTTTTTCCTCCCCTAAAAAATGTTCTGTGCACATGTGCAGGTAAGCCAGAGCTAACCTGCTATGCCTAAAATTAAGATAATACTGCTGTTGGTAGATTCGTGACATTCTGCTTGAAGGAAATGGCTGCGTCTGGTTTTTAAAGGGCAGACAACCGTAACAAGATACAAGCTCATAGTAATTAGTAGGCAGGATTGCCAAAAGGATTAGTAAACAGAAGTTCTTATTCTGAGCAATGCTTGCTTGTGAGTGATATTGTCTCCAAGTTGGCCTGATGTTCAGACAATTAATCATCAAAGGAAAGGCTTGGTGATCAAGCTGAGGTAGATACTTTGTCAGCGCTGCTGAACCTGCTCCTGCTTTGTACATCTGCTGACTTTTATACATCTACTGAAAATCTCATATAACTTTCTCCTTCTTGTGGAGGAAAGAGGTTGGATGTGTTTGTTTATTTGTTTGAGTTGGCAGTTTGGCATAGGTTTTTAATTCCATGCAAACTTAAAAGAGACATTTTCAGGAACGTCTTGAAGATGAAGTTTAACTACTATTTTTCTTTTCCTTAAGTCTGACTAAAGGTATGTCATTCCTTTTTTCTCACTCTGTGTGCTACATTCTGTTGGTGAAGGCATATCTGGGTGAGGTTGATCCCCCAGAAGAAAGGGGAGATGACTCCCTGCCTCAGAAGCAGGTGAGCAGGGTCAATAAAATCAAGCAGTTGCCAAGAGGAAGACCAGGCACAGGAAGGCATCACGAAGAAGAGAACTTGCAGGTACAGCAGGGACTGAGATGGCTGAGGGGAAGAGAAAACAGATCAGGCCTAAGAACTGGGGAGAAGAGGACCACAGGACACCATCAAAATCCTTGAACTGAATGAAGGAAAGGAAAGATCTGCTTTGAAAGTACAAAAAAGGCAGGGAGAAAGGGGTTTATTTTTATTCTTCTCTGTCTTAAATGGTTTTCTTCATTGAGCTCACTGTAAGGAGGAGGTTAATTGGTCTATTTTAAAGCTCTGACCAACTCAACATCCTGCTACACCAAATTAACAGGAAGCTTGACCTTGTTAATAAAATATACCTAAAAATGTTGTGAGGAACTGACGCTGTCCTATTCCAGATATTGGAATTTATAAAAAAAAAATCCACTTGGACTTTCCTAAAATATGAATCGAGGTCTATCAGAAAATGAATACAATAACAGCAAATACTACTATTACCCACCAGTGGTTGCCACTGACACATGCAGTTTGAAGGAGTTTTTTACATGTTACCAAACTAGTTCCTTCTGCGTCATCACCTGACCTGTTTTACTTCACACAAATGAAGGCTGTTGGTCTGGGTTTACATATTTTTTGAAAAAGTGAAGTATTTTCACATCTTTTGGGGAAGCCCTTCTGCTGTTACTTTACAAAACACATTAATCTGCTAAAGTAGACATTTTTGTGCTCATACATGGAAAGAGCTGAAGTGTCTCTCTCAGGAATTCGAGCCGTCTTTCACTTTCAAAACTGTTGAAGGAATCTTTTCACCTACAAAGCTAAATACAGATGTTTCTGAAACTAAAATGAGAAAATCTAGGAGGCTTTAGCTGAGATGTGGAAGACACTTTCCTCGCCCCTTTCTTTAGGATTCAGTTTCCTGTAGAACATTTTACAAGGATAATGTTTAACTCCTATTCCCTAATAGACCAAAGTAAAGCAAAGCAAAGGGACGATTCAGTGCTGTCTGAAGCTAAGGCTACCTTGCCACTTGCTGACCACTCTGTACTTTTCATAATAAACTTCACGTCAGGTTTTGCAACACAGGATAAATACACTGTATTTTGGCATTGATTGCACAGAACCTCTTCTTTCTGGCATTCTTTCAGCACAGGGATTTATTATTATTTTTTTAATATTCATTGAGATAATTATCCCACATTTCTTTGAATGCCTTCTTTATTTTTAGCTTCCTAAGTAGAAGTGTTGACTTCTGGTTTGTGAAATTTCATTAAACAAGTATGTTGGCACACTTAAAAACCTGTACCTAAAAAAAGATGAAGAACTGAGGAGTAAGGTTCAGAGGGAGAACTTTACTGAATATTTAAAAGGATACTATCTTTAGCTGTCTATATTTAGATTTTCAGCTTGCTTAAAAGCTTTTTTTGTAAGATTCTCTTTAACATTTAAACAAAGACAGAAAGGAGTATAAGAGAAAAAATAGGCATTAAAAAAGTAAAGGAGCTCCAACAGCCAAGATATTATACACATAATATTATGAGACTAAGATTATATTGGTGGTATAGTTTTCCAAATCTATTTTATTTTCACACAGGGAAAATGTTCCCAGTTTTCACACTGGAGATACTGAACTTCATTTTACAAATTGTGTTTGGATTCTCAAGGTGAGCAGTCAGGATATTTCTGAGTCATAATAAAAATCAAGGGGTACAAATACTTCAGATGAGGTATCATAACACAACTTTTAAATGCTACCATACTGAAATTACCATAATACAAAATCAAATACTTTTGACAGCAAGTATTGGCTTCGGCAATTTATTTCATTGTAGTGAATAGATTTTTCTGGTGATACAGGTTAAGTAGGAACCCTGGGTGATAAGTTGTGAAGGTATATGGAGATACTGAAAGTCAACAGCATTTATATATTTCTTTCCTATTATTTAGTGTCATAGCCTCATTGTCCTTCAACTACATTTGTTGATAAACATATAGTTTAAACTTAAATAATAGAAAAACAAATGCTTTCTGAAAAATTCTGCACCACCTTCATGAAAGAAAAACCCAGAGAACAGGCAAGTAACTAAAACAAGATGGAGAGGAATAATAATTCAACAATAAAATTATGGGATATATTCAATGCACAGAGCCATTTGTTTGCTGACTTACACGACTTCAACTTCTCTGAAGTCAGTGGAGTTCGGTAAATCATTATTCTAGCCAATTGCTTCTAGTCAAAAGCTTGATTCTAAGGACGCAGTGGTTTGGCAAATTCATCAGCGTGCTAAATTACGTGTCTGCATGCAAGTGAGCTCTTAGTAAAGAACTTCATTTAATACTGTTAAGATAAAAGTCACAAATCCAAACCACACTTCGTTTCTAATAAGCATTAAATATAGAAGTCATGCATTTGCTAATTAACTAACTAAGAAATTGAAAAAATTTGGAGTTGTACGTCAGTATTTACTAAAGAGAAGAAAAGTCCTTTAAGAGGTTGACCTCAATAGGGTACGTTGTGGAAACACCTGAAGTCTTCAATGATGTCAAAGGGCAATCATTCCTGACTATTTCTCTTACTCATTTATCTCAAATAATTATTGCTTGGAAATTTTATTCTGTCCTGTGTGAAAAATCCAATCATGGTTTGGGGGGAGGGCAACAAGCAATAAATGAATTCCCCTCATTGTAACTTCTAGAGCCTGGTCAAATTAGAGCCAACATCTGTGGAAGTTTATCATTCAGTCTGATGGCAAAAAATAGATTATTCAGTTAAGATTTAAATCAAGTTATATTCATTAACTACAAGTATAACAGTATATCCAAGCCAAGAGTCCTGTTTCCATATCCTGTCATAAGCAGTAACTACCAGTTGACCCATAGGTCACGATGCCTAAATGGAGGACATTCCAAACACTTTGAGCTATGAAAAGCTTAGGAAGGATTATAATTCTTGTAAATGTATATTTAAGCAATTTTAATGTTTCCAAACAACATCATGAATCCTATTGCAGAAAAACTAGCTGACGCACACGTGCATCAGTACTCTTCATAACATTGTATACTGTGAAGGTATTGGTATGAATCTAGGAGAGCTTCATTATTTGCCTGCAGTGAAGTCACAGTGTATGTTTTAGGCTGCCCAGAAGAAATACTGAAAAAAACCCTCCTGTCTTTTATTTGTCTGAAGAATTGAAGGAATAATGACTTAAGAATATTTTTAAGAGCACTATAAATTCTTCATAGTAATTTTTTCCCTGTTATTTTATCTGTACCGCTGGTTGCTTTTGTAATGAAGAAACTAAATTGTACAAAGATAAGAATACCAACAAGCCTTAAAATAAATGAGAATATTTTTGTTGTCATTCAAGTGTCATAAATGTTAAAATTTATCTTAACATCTATATAGACTGTTGCTACTAGCAATGGAGATAGCATTAGAAAACTGAGATATTGTTTTCTCGAAATACAGTTTAGTTCTGTCAGAGCACTAGAAATTAGATCACTAGGAAAAAAAAAGAAAAAAATTAGGTGCAGATAAATTATATATTTCTTCCAACTTTTTGATGCAAATTAAAATACAGATTTTACTTAAGGTAGTACAATGTCTTCACTCCTTCTCCTTTGATATAAAATTTCAACTGTAGCCTGAGGTTTTATCAGCAAGCTATTTTAAAATACACATCTAGTATAAACAAGCAAACATTGTTTCTGAGTCAACTAAACTATACAGGTGCTAAAATGTGATAATTAATTACCTGTATGAATCAGGGCAATAATGAATAAACTACATACTTCCTAAATTTCTTATAAATCTATCCTGTAACATATATTTAAATCCATCTCATTTTAAATAATACAAAGGAGGAAAACATACTAACGCTTCTAAGCTTTTGATACACTTAAATTGCCAGGGCTATCATTTTAATTGCTTGTTGCAGCAATTGTGAATAGATTTCTCACACCAACATGCTCTAAGAAAGTTGTCTGAAACCTAAATTGTTGCTTTGTCGTATTTTGAATTCGCTTGACACTCAGCGTAACCAGTTTAGGTTTAATTTGTGTTTCTTCATATTTTAACCCCAGCGTGGCAGGTGCAGAATGCTGCAGGTGGTGTGGGTGCTCACCAAATTACAAAGGCACATGCTAAGAAAGGGATTCTCCTGGCTGGCTGCGGATACACACAAACACAGGAGGATAGTGGAGGTGTTCCAGTGTTGGACTAGAACAGCCTATTCTGCTCCAATAGCTGGAGTACATTTCTCAGTTTTTATAAAACTTTTTACAGAGGAAAGGAACTACACGTCATGGGGTGTTCACTTTCTCTTAATCCAGAGTTGTTGTTTGTCCATTTCCTTTCCATAAAGAGGAACAGCCAAACATTAAAAAAGACAGATATTTAGATCCTTGGCCTTGCTGCCATGCATATACAAGTTCCGCTTTGTCATTCTTTTAGTTTCCAGTGCTAAATGCATTTCTGATATTATAGAAGAGCAAGAGTTCTTGATACGATCTGTTACTTTCATCAACAAACCCCACTAACATTGCAATTAAAATAGCACTTATTCTAGTGAATTCCCCATGACACTTTATACCATTTTCCTTGCCCCTCTGTGGTCTGGAACCATTTGACTTCTGGATTTTTGCTGTAGCACAACACAGGAAATGAAGAAATGAAAGGGAGGCAGGAAGAACTGGAGGCAGCTGGGTCTTTGATAATGTCACAATGGAATACCCCCTAAAAATCATCAAACTGCTAAGGTGGGAGTGTAATAGGATAATCTTCTGTGTCTTCTCACCTTTTTTAAGGAACTTGGGACAAACAAAGAGAGGAAAGGAGGGGAAAGAAGGGAAGAAAAAGGCTTCTGTCAGAAACGTAAAACATTTTGGGTTGTAAGGCGGTAAGGAGAGAAAAGATGTGGTGAAGGAATAAATAAAAGAAGGAAGAAAAGGAATAGAGTAATAGAGAATGGATAGAGGAAGGGAGTAAATACACATCTGTTTAACTATATATAAGTGGTATTTTCTATAGTGCTATTTTCCATTTTCCTGTCATGTGTCATACCATTGCTGAATTTAGGACAAAGAACTGGGAAGACTGTTTTAAGAACTCATTTCATTAGCTTTGCTGTCTACTGTGGGCTGTAGTTCAATGTGGGATTGGCTGAGCGACCACCTATACTGTTACTAGTCGTAACAGGAAGACAATGGATTATTTTGTACTCTTGAGAGTTTTTTAACTTCTTTTTCTTCCCACCTTCTATGGACAAATTCAGCCGCAAAATCCTGTTACATAAAACTGCGACTTCCAGAGAGATTCAGGAAAGGGATTTCATGTTTGCAATATTATATACAGTATAGAAGTCTGCTGTCAGTTATGAGGTTGCACCTTCATTGTCCTCTTTTCTCCTACTCGTTTTCTCAAAATACGTATTAGAACTTGGAAGGGAATAGGCTGTATCTTCCCATTTTCTAGCACTGATCCTGACTGTTCTATGAGATTTTGTACAAATACAGAACATAATTATATTTCACAAGCATCTCTCTCTGCCTTTTCCTACTTTTCCCCTTTCATTTGTTTTAGTCTCTGAACTGTATTATTAGTTTTATTTATCTGAGCTGTGATACTACTGTGATGATAGTACCATTTTTGTCCTTCCATTTATTTCCAGTCTCTAATGCAAATACAGTTGAAGGGGAAAATATACTCTTAGACTGATTCTGCTGCGATGCAGTTCAGTAGCGTGATCCTCTGACATCAGCAGCATTGTTATTCTAATCAGTTTCATACAGCTTGCTGAACTGTGATGGCAACCTTAGTGTTCTGTAACATCTAGTCAATACCTTGCTGGAAAACAGGCTGTTCCGGCGGATTTTTTTCCTCCCACATGAATCATAGAAATTAGAGATAGAAAAGATCAAATCAGAAGTGGTAATATAATTCCCTTCTGTAAAAGTGGATAAGATACTCAGGCAAATCTATTTGGTCTCTGAAATATTGTCATCATGGTAAAAGGGGCTGATGTTCAAAGGGAGTAGATGTCCTGACCTTGAAAACACACCAGCCCAGTGAACTGTAGAAAGAACCGTCCAGGCAGATTTCAGAGCCAAAACCAGGGTCACAGAACTGGAGACATCCACCACTACATCTGCCTCCCCTTCTTTCTAACTTCCACCTGCAGGATAGCAGGGTTTGCTGATTCTCTTCAATGTCATTACAAGCCTTCTTAATATTTTATATTATGTCTTAGTTCACCATTGGCTCGGTAGACAAACAAAACCTAAGTTACAAATTATTTAAACAGAATTATATCTGATTGGATTTGTTGTCATGACTTTGCATTTTGGTGAAAAACACCCATAGAACTGAAAAAACGTGTTTACACACTGAACGGGGCACATAACTATAGCAACGTTCATTCTGAGTATCAGGAAATATGCATACAGCACTTCAAACTTTTTGTCAAACAGCAATTGAAATGTTTATTTTATCAACATCTACTGGAGATTTGTTAATGAAGCATTCAGAAAACTGAATTATGCACTTCAATTTCAGGACTACTTATTTTACAAGAGTCACTTTCATCTAGTATTTCTATATTGTAAAACTATGAAACTGTATGACAGTGCCAGTTTAATACCATCGTGTTACCAAACTAAATATGTATTAGCTAGATATTACTCTGATGAAATTTTAGAGGTTTCCATAAAAGAACTGAAGTCTTGTTCAGTTTGCTACTCCTTCTAAAGCAAAATATCTTGGATATGAACCTACTATGTAGAGTCTCACAGCAAAATATTTCATGGCACTGCATAATGTAACATAAATATTAAGTGTATCCTGAATTTCACCGGTAGCTCTGACTGCCATTATTTGAAGTCTTTTTTAAAACTGCATTTCTTAAAAATCCATTAAAAAGACCCGAACCCTGACCACCTCTAGATTTTTAAGTTTAGGTCCACGAAAGATCTTCAGTCAACTCTTGTCTATTCCTACATTAAGTGCCTAAATGTGCAACGGTAGTCTAGGCCTTTTCTTTACTGCTGCTTTTCTCGGGTGCTTTATATTTGATGTCACAGAAATCCATCCAGCATGTCCCAGAAGGGACAGCATGACCCTTCTTGGCATACCCAGAAATACCTCAGTCTTGCCAGTACTGAGATATTCAATATCTCATGCATCTACTAAATCTACTGCCTAGTACAAAGTATTCCTATCATGTGAGAGGTCCAATACAAGAGACATTTTCAAAGCAGCCCTGACATGTCATACAAAACTGCCAGAGGCAGGGTACATCCCCAAGTCTGTAGCACTCATCCAGCATATGGATTCAATTCCTTTCTCTGCCTGACAGTAAAACTCACATCACTTTCCTCTCATGACTGAACCACTAAGAATAGCGCTGTCAAATATTTTTAGACTGTAAGGAGAGCAGTAGCTGTCTCACTCACATGGGTGCCATGGGACTGCAGAAAAAGATGGTAGGTGATAAAGTCACAGAAAACTGTGTGCCATTTGGCATATCTGCAAAACCACTTAGTCACATCTACATAGTGTTTGGCTACAGTCAACTTGGACCTGACACCAAAATCCTCCATTCCTTTATTCTGAGTATTATCTAAATCCTCATTGCCATTTTCTGCCGATTTCTCTTTCGTGCATCTAATTTTTTTGGCCAGAAGATGGCATAGGCATTTCAAATTAAATTGTTGCTACAGCTTCACTGGAACTTTCTGTATTATAATTATTATAATCTAAATACAGTATAACATTTTCTTTTCAGAGTGCATCAGTATGATCTTTCATTTATGCTGTACTGATTATGTCAAATTTTCTTCAACTTGCAGCACGCTGGAATAAAGCATTACAATGTGGATTATTCTGACAACATGGTCTTTAACAAATCTATTCTTCCACATCTCTCAAACACACCGATATGTCGTTCTCCAGCTGTCCAGACCTGTAAGACACAGCACCCTGAATTTCTATCAGCTGCAGTTAAAAGCTGAGGTTACTTAGGTCCTTGCAGTATCTGACCTTGTCTGTGATACTCAGAATCTCTTAGTAAGATTATAAGTGAGTTCAAACCGTAAATATTTAATACTCTCTCCTCAGTGCTAACAAGCTACCTACCTGACATCAGTACAGCTGTAGGCAATTGCCACGGCTGTAATTACACAGCTGGTTTCATTAATGAAACTACTAGATGGTAGAGGGTATGAAAATCCCTTTTATTATGTGAAAGATGTGTACGTTTGAATGAGGTTTTAGAAAATCGCTAAATAATACAAGGTCTTTTTTCAGCTTAAAAGGAAAAAGAAAGGTTTTCCTCCATGTGCTTAAAGCTAAAAGGTTCATTGTGGGCTTTAAGCCATCCAAATTTCCCTGCCTCACCACCTGCAGCATCAGGGTTAATTTGCTAATGAGAAGCAAAACCCACAGGCCCATCACGCTATTCAAATTTAATGTGCATGTGGACTTCTTGATTCAGGCCAGGTTTATAAATAGTGCCTTTAGTTTAAAAATAGACTTTTCAGATCTAAGGGAGTTGATATTATTATCCGTAAAGTGAATGAAGTTCCCAGGAGAAACTGGAGCTTATGTAATATTTATTCCAACATTTCTATTCAGCTGTTTTGTGCCATTTTGATGCTGAGCTGCAAGGACTGTTAGTTTCTTAAACCTTTCAAATCTTTCTTCAGTGAAGCTGGGACTGTCTGCACGCTTGCTTGGCTAGGTAACCTTACTTGACTCTGGGATTTTGCCTCAGAAACAGTTGCCGTTGACCCCACTTACAAGTATTCTTATTTAATGATTCTTATTGTACGTGCCCTTGGTGGAATCCCAAACTGTGCTGCCAGGTACAGCAACTTTCCAATATTAAATTGGTCCTACAAAGATTATGAAGAGATCTACCTTTTTTTGAAATGTTGTAACTGGTTAAGGTCCCAGGGAGAAGAGTTACTGAGGCCGTAGAGCTAAGTTCTGTCTCCAGGTACATGAACAAGAATATTTTATTAAATTTGCATTACGCGCTCACAAAACCAGCTTTCACTTCCTGATTATATAGTTGTTTGTGATGTTTTAAAAGTGAAATACCAATGCTAATGGAACAACATTCAGGGCAAGAATGTTCCTGGAATATGAAACAAATCGAGAGTTAACCTCTCACCGAGACACCATTTTGTGCATGGGAACAGCCAAGAGAGAAGCAGAGGCATGACCAATAGGCAGGCCTAACGAAATGCCTTTCTAAGGAAGAAGTTCAGCTTTTAGAGGCAAAATTAAACATATTGTACTGAATATTATGTTTAGCCTTGTAATTTTGTTTTCTTCATAAACTAACCCATTGCCTTATTTCATGTGATGGCACATATTCTACAATCAGAGATTTATTTGCTCCTACCATTCAGTTGTGGAGTTACTCGTTTCCTAAACCAGGTGTTTTGCCAGCTATCTATGACTGCTGTCACTTTTGCTGGATGTAAACATGTTAGTATGATCCTGTGTTCATTTATAACTGTGAGGTACGACATTTACATTTTCTATTTCTGCTGCAGGCATTCATTAGTATGCACCTAATCTTAGTCTTGTTTCCAGCTGGCAGCGTAACCCCCCAGATTCACATTCTGAGCAGGGGCTGGATTAATGAGAAACATTTCAAAATGCTAAAAAAATTTGTAAGCTATCCTTGAAGAAATCAGGAGAAGTATTGAGTGACCAGAAATTAGTGCTTTAAAATGTAAATAAAAACTTTGGCGCCATTAAATATATAAAAACTGTGGACATAACAATCTTGGCAATATTATATTTGAATACATTACAACTTTGAGAAAACCTGTTCTAAATTTGCAGCAAAGCATCCTGTTAATTAAGCCTAGTTATGAAATAGTCAGAAATGACTTTTAGCATATCTGGAAATTTCTGACAGACAATAAAAAGAGAGTAGATAAGAATGGCATGGACTTGGTAGTTAGAAACTAAGTTTGATCTTGTAAGTCATCCAACATTGCAAATGTTTGCATTATCCTCTTTCCTTAAAGATATACTTAACAAGTAAATATTAGAGGTCTGAGTTGATGGCCATGGAAAAAAGCTTTGTATGTGACTTCAATGACAGCTGCATGTACTGTTTAGTTTTACCTAAAAGCAAAAGCATCTCCAGTTAGCATAAAGATTCTATATCCCTCTTAGCTAAATTTGGTGCAACCTGGAGCACTAACGTGTAAACAGAAAACATAATGTTCTATGCTTCAAAACATAGCAACGCCGTGAAAACACAATGGTGTCTGGAAAGCATTTGTTGGAAGAAGCTGATACCTTATTTATATGGGAAATAATTTGAAATAGGTGAACAGAAATAGTGACCTGGCACCACTATTAGGAGGTATAGAAATATCTTGGGGGGAAAAAAGGAGGAGAAATAATAGCCAACAAAATGAGATCTCTAAAATTAATTCAGATTTCCTTAGTACCAAAAAAAAATTCTAGCTGGAGTCCCTAATGTTTTAAAACATTGTTATTTTATTCCACAGATAAGCTATTTCCCTTTTTTACAATATATTTTTTTGCCCAAGCTAAAAATTTTGGAAGAGTTAAAATACTTCATAGTCTCAGCCCTTGAGGAAAGAGCTCTGCAGACCACATCTCCCTCAGATCTCCTAATTATTGCAGAAAGAATTAGTCCTTTTTGATGTCCTGGCAAAGTGGTCACTCTAAGCTTATGGGAGGCATTCAGCACCACTTAGACTAAGCAATTGTAATTTTTTTTCCATTAATATTCTGCACTTAAGTTGCTAGAAATTTCTGGAAACTTTCAAATTCCCATTAACTTCAGGACATATTTAGCGCTAAATCTAGGGGAATAACAATCCACATAGTAATTTGTCTATGTCATGCAGATACAAGTTACCATGTGTATTTGCATAACATAAACAACTACAACATGTAGTTATTTGATGCTCTTATATTAATTTTGACATCCTGACAATTAATCCCATAAGCTTTTTTTTATAATGGGTTAAAAGTTTTTACACTCAGTTTACGTTGCATTTTGCTCTTGGCAAATTCTAATGGGCACTTATTTGTTTTCTGTTGGCAAATTCAAATTGGCACTTTTCTGTTTTCTGTTGCTTTAAAGCAGTTTTTGTATTCAGCATGTAGGTCTGATGTTGCTTTGTGTTTGCTGAGCAAAAAAAAGCATCTTTTTCAGTAAGAGTGGTGAAAATATTTAACGGAATGTTGCTTTAGACTGCATCTAAAAGCATAGCCTTCTAAAGCTGGTTACCAGTAGATTAGGTTTCTTCCCACATACATTCATAGCACAATATTTTCTTAAGTTTATTAAAGTTTATTTGACTTACGTCAATGTCAAGAAATTCAACCTCTACCTTCTCAGTTCAGCCAACTGTTAATGCTAATGCACAGTAATGCATTCTTTAGTTACATAAATCGCGTTTTTTCACAGTAACATGATCTCATTCTCTAAAGAGAATGAGTACTTTTTGTTCAAGAAAAAGTTATTCAAGATTTTGGTCTTGTGGCTTTTTAAAGGGTTCAATATGGAACTTTAGGCTTTGTTTATAGCATTCTGTTCAAACCCAACTCTGAAGATGAAAGCTATTTTTTTCGTATATCTTGTTTTTATGGTACTCACCCCTGCAACACCAAGTGTTCCACAAACTAAGAGTTTAATTTCAAAATATACCACTAAATATATGGGAATTTCAGAGAATATCAACATTTTCCACTAATGGCGGGTGCCTAAATCTAGGATCATATTTTTAAAGCATATACTATATAACATGCAAATGTGCAACATCATTTCAGATCCAACTTCAGTCTGAAACAATGAACCTCAAAATATATAACAAACATACTAATCCCAAATACATTTTTATTTGAATTTTCTATTCTACCTTAAAGACCAAGTTCCTGTGTTCACAAGGACAATGTATCTGAACTCAGGTTTGAAGATAACTCTTCCTGAAAGGCAGGTTAAAAATCCTCTCTGTTTTCCAGGCAGTTTCTAGCCCCATGCTTTGGTCATCCATCTTACATGCTAACTGTAAGCTGGCAACCTGGGACGTGGTTTCCAAGATCATGATTTTTTTTAAAAAAGAAAGGGTCCCAGGATACCCTGCTATCCTCCAATTTCCATACAAAGCAGCTTGTATTTCCAAGACTTTCACAACTTGTCATTCTATGGCAACCGACTGAGAAGATAAGCTGGGATAACCATGATGCACCAGTTTGTGGAAGCCTGAAATTTGGCTGATTCAGAGACAGAGCAGCTACTCTTCCTAGACTCAGTCATTACCAAAGCACAGGGTTGCTAAAACTGTTGAGAGAAAAGTATATCACCTGTCTTCTTTCAACAAAGCGAAAACCTCTCCACAGTTTTAGCTTTGTTCTTATAGCTGAACCTTTTGGCTCAAGTGTGTAAATAATGATTAGCAATATTGATGGAGAGCACGTGGATGGCAGAAAGAGAAGCTTGGGATGGGCAGTCTCCAGCTCAGCAGAAAATTTATAAGCAAATGTAAATGGGATTATTTTAAGTATTACATTTAAATAAGTGTCCCGGTTCTTTGTCCCATCTGGAGTTTATATGGTGCCATTTCATCAAACCTGCAATATTCAGGGCAGGGAAAAAAAACTTGCCAACAGCAACTTTTCATTCATTTTCCACTTCTTAACTCACAGAGCTCTGAGTTTCATATACTCTCTTTATCTATTCTTGTATCACTTGCCACTATGTCAAGGCTAAATCCTGAAAGCAATGTTTTTCCCTTCTTGTCTTCTGCTTAAAGGAGCTCTTCTATTTGTGCTGAAATGATCTGGAATTCTGCCAAAGCCTTCAGGATAAGCATATTTCAGGCAGTGAATTCCCAGGCAAAAGAAGAAACTACAGCCACCATCAAGAGAAAGTTATTTATAAAACCATATACAAAATCTGTGAAAGCTAGTGTAGCAATCTTTTAACCGAGGCCATTTGTTCCAGGTGCCATTAGTATAAATATAAAGTGTGGGACTTTGTGCATGTATCAAAATTTAAACAAAAGAGGATAAGTAGCATTCTCAGCCAGATAATATCTATGTTTTTCTCTGTAGGCATTTGCAGATTTAATATTTCTACCTGCCATTGAAAGCATAAGATTGGTGAGAGAATATGCATTTTAAGATGTTTGAGATAATATATTAAAAAATATATATTGTTTTGAGAAATATAGCAACTAAAATGCCCTGTTGATCCACAGATAGATACTTTTATCTTTTCTTTTAACCTATTTTTATCATTTTGTTTGCTCAAAATAAATGCACAAAACAGTTCATCAAGCCCACTTTGAATTAATAATGAAATTCTATGTCATCTAAAACTAGCAATATATTTTCTTACAGGTTGCAATAGGAGCTCGTATTTCATCTTCAGTGGATAATCTAATTCCAAAGCATAATCTCAAACACATGCATACCTATGTATACATGCATACACATGCATTTATATACTTATACACATGTATGTATAGATACATATTTATAGCTTTCTGTAGATACAGACATGAATAACTAGAACAATACATGTAGTAGTTATTTTTTAAAAATGCATAAAAGCTATATCAATGTATCTTGTGACCTTCTCCTTAGAAACTAGAATGGCTCGGAGGCATTCAGATGAGTTATCATTTAAGCACCTAAAAAAAGAATATATAATTTACACTTAAAAGATTAATTCAAAACATGTAGTTATGATGGGTTCCATTGTCTTTGAAGAAAAGAGGGGGGTTCTATCAGGAATTAAACCAATCTAAAATAATATCCCTTTGTTTAAATTAAAAAACTAATCAAAAGAATGGATCATTGCTTAATTTTCCAGTAGGGAGGCAGAGAAAAAGGTGGCATCACTAGTCTCTGGGAACTGTCTTGGTCACTGCCCAGCACCACTCCTTTTACTGAAAAGTATATCTCTCAATTTAGGAAAGACAACTAAGTTTGTGTTCAGCTAGGCTCTTAGAAATTTTTACTTAAAATTCCAAAGATGCTACTTCTCAAAATATGAATTGCAATGCTCTAGTTAAGTGCTAGCCAGCAGATTAAAAAAGAGTCACTTTAACAGTCATATCAGTGAGTTTGAACTACAAGTGGAAAAAAAAGATTTTCATTTCGTGGCTGGAAAAGTTAAGAGGTCATGTAAGGAAAGGGAATTAAGTTAAATATGAAAGGTATCTGTTAGAAATTTATTAGTAATTATGTTATTTCTGCTAATTTTTCAAGAGAGACTATTTTAAACCAAAGCAAGGCTTAAAGTTATGGATATTTTAATTTGATGTAAATTCTGAGTCTGTGTGATTGGAAGAATCCAAATAAATGAGATGATAAAAATACTAGGTCATGGTAATTAAACTCAAAGACAGTTTTCTTTTAAAAGGTGCATCTTCAAGTTAAGCTACTTCCTTTTTAGATTAAAAATTAGTGACAACGAATTTTGATCTAGAAAGTAGAAACTAATCACATTTAAAGTGTTCCACTAAGGCCTGTCATTAATATATTGAGAGCATAAGTGACAGAAAAGAGTGAAATTAAAACTAATACCTGCATTCTTATCTTTATTTTACAGGAAATGTGTTTGTTGTAAGCCTGGCAGTTGCAGACTTGGTCGTAGCAATCTACCCATACCCACTGGTCCTCACATCTGTATTTCACAACGGATGGAATCTGGGTTACCTTCACTGCCAGATTAGTGGCTTCTTGATGGGCCTAAGCGTCATTGGATCAATCTTCAATATTACAGGCATCGCTATCAATCGGTACTGCTACATCTGCCACAGCCTCAAATATGACAAGCTGTACAGCGACAAGAACTCATTATGCTACGTTGCTCTTATCTGGGTCCTAACATTTGTTGCTATCGTGCCCAACCTGTTTGTGGGATCGCTGCAGTATGACCCCAGGATCTACTCATGTACATTTGCACAGTCCGTGAGCTCGGCATATACAATTGCAGTTGTGTTTTTCCATTTCCTGCTTCCCATAGCCATAGTTACTTTCTGTTACTTGCGAATATGGATCCTTGTTATTCAGGTAAGGCGAAGGGTTAAACCAGATAACAACCCCAGACTGAAACCACATGACTTCAGAAACTTTGTAACCATGTTTGTGGTATTTGTACTGTTTGCAGTCTGCTGGGCTCCTTTGAACTTCATAGGCCTTGCTGTGGCTGTCAACCCAGAAGCTATAATCCCTAGGATTCCAGAGTGGTTGTTTGTATCAAGTTATTACATGGCATATTTCAACAGCTGCCTTAATGCTATCATATATGGACTCCTGAACCAGAACTTCAGAAGGGAATACAAGAGAATTATTGTCGCTTTTTGCACAGCAAAAGTTTTTTTCCAGGATAGTTCTAATGATGCGGGAGACCGGATGAAAAGTAAACCTTCTCCGTTGATTACAAATAACAATCAAGTGAAGGTGGACTCTGTCTGAAAATGGGAATCTTCTTATTGTCACTCAACAGCATCCAAATAAAGTATCTGTTTTCTTAGACTTACTATTAAGTATTAGTGAAATCTCTCTTCTACACTGAAAGCACTTTGATCAAATTCTTGCATGATATTTGGGAACTCAAGTTAAAGAGCCTTGTCATACAGATCCTATTATACAGTGGTATATCTCTCATATAACAACACAGTGATATCCTTGAGGGAATTACAAAATTATGCATGGATACTTTTTTTTTCTTTTTTTTTTTTTCTTTTCCTTAAATGGAGATAAACAACTAGAAAGAGAATGAAATAGAAGTATCCACACTGCCTGGCTCAATAAAACAGATCTCAAAACTATTCCTACCACTTTCTGCCTGCTTCTTCTGGCCAGGTTACGGTCCTGATCCTAAAGCCTCTGAGAACTTTTTTTAAAAGATGATGTCAGACCAGTACGAAATATGTTAGGAAATGTGAAGTGAGAAATCAAGGTAACTGAAAATTCCTTAGGATTTTGATAAGTACCTCAATCTATATTGCTTTGCTCCTAACATGGACACGATTATTCATTTTTTGGAGATTAAACCTCACCAGCCCTCCTAGGAATGGCATTCCCAATTGAATTTTCAATTTTAAAATAGTTTTTAGGAGGAGAAATATACCTGACTGATTATCTTCAAAGCTACAAGGGCAGGAGGATAAGCAGCAAGGAAAGAAAAGAGCCATTATTCACCAGTTCAAGCTGTTTGGGCATGAAAAACAGTGTAGGAGGGGTGGGAAGAGAAATACAAGCCACCGTTTTTTCTGAAGAGACAGTAATTCACAAAATCGGGAAATGCCCCAGAGCTCCTATGTGCTCCTTGAAATATAAGTGAGGAAGGATCATTCTCACTTGTGTACAGAACAGAGGTTCTAAGCCTCTGTGAGAAGGTGATTAATGTATTTAAGAGGAATAGTGTGTAAGGATGACAGTTTTGTCTGGTTAGTGGAATCTTAACCTCATGAAACCCTGGGAAATGAGAAATATTTACAGGATGAGCATTTAATGTCTTTCTCAACTTGTTCTCCTGCGAATAGCCTGAGACTGTAGGTTATTTTGCAATCTGCCACAGATAAGCTTTTCAAAATAATAATCAGGTGTTTACCACAATGATGAACATAGTCTAATAACCTAGAAAATTAGACACACCATTAAATAATAGAAAACAGAAGACGTTACTTATGACCCTGGTATAAGGAGGAACACGTGACTTTCAGGACAGGACCTGCTATGTGGACTTTCCACAGACAGCAGGCACCTCTTCAGTGAGGGGAAGCACACTGTGACGTGAGGAAGAAGAGCCAGACAGGCTGTCTCCTGCAACAATGAATCGCCGTTTATAATGAAGTCCTCTGATAGAGAAAAGCAATTCACAACAAAGAATTCACCTTCAAATTCACCTTAAAAAGAAGGAGCATTTAGTCCTGGAAAGATGCTCCAGCTGTCAGACCTTTTAATGCTCAAGTGTTCATACCTACACTGAAGTTCAAGTACACTTGAGCTTTTCCAAGCCAATTCCAATCATTTCAACTGGACTAAGAGTTTATGAATAACCACCAGACTTCTGTTAGTCTATATTAAAATGTGGACTTTACCCAAACAGTTCATTTAAATTATTACTTGCTGTACTGGAGATTTTCTTGAACTTACATGTCCTAGAATCTAACAGCATTTCATATTTCTTGGATCATAGATTAGTGTGCCCTTGACTTAATAATGAACTAAAAGGGAAGAGATTCATATTTACTTGAAAATCCCACTGACAGTTCGTCAACTGACCAATTTCTTACCTTAAAAACAGGTGCCTCATGTCAAGTTGACAATGGAACTAATGAACGACATTGTAAAACCCTGGAGATGAACTAGCAAGTCAACGCATTGCCAGGGTGCTTGACTCATCTTTGTTTACATTTGCCAGTCAGAACCACTGTGTAAATAACCAGCTCTCTTCTGTTGTGGTATCATCATATGATGTGATATGATACAACATGATGAACAGCATAAAGTATAACACAGCTTTCTTCACTGTGATTTCATCCTTGGAGGATGCTTAGCTCTGTAATTTTATCGCTTTGTGTGTAGTGATTTCAGAATAGCAAGGGAGGCATGACCACCTTATAAGAAAAGAAGCTTTTCATGTAAGAAAAAACACTATTTAAATTCTTACAAAACTTGCCTTATTTAAAGCATATTTTCAATGAAAATAATGTCTTACGATGCATCTAATGAAGTAGCATAAAGATAGCTTAATCATTAGTAAATTTAGAATTCTCAAAGATCTTTCACTTGCCATTTCCAACAGAAAATGTATTATGTCTACATATTTATGAGCCGGTTCCAGATACTGTAGCCAATATTGTGGGTTATCTGAGGAATTAAAGTCCCCTGTAATTCACAAGTGCTAAAATATATTTTTGATGATAATGAAAATGGTTTGCTATATGCAATACAACATATTATACCAAAGGTATATATTTTATTGAATAGGCCTGTAATAAAACTGGAGAGCATTTTTCAGATCTGATATTTTGAAATATTTGTATTAAATCTTAATCACAGAAATGTGCATGTTGGTGATGTTATGAGCTGCTAAATATAGCAATAATTTTAAGAATTTAATCTCTTGTTCCTTTTTGGGGGGAGGGAAGAGTGTTAGTCTTTAGAATTTAGTTTAAATTAATAGGGGTGAAAAATTTGAGAACTATCTGCTGCCCTCTTCAAATTAATTTTTCATTTACTGCCATTTTGAAGTACATTTTAGGTAAGGTTTGCTAAACACCTCATTGCAAAAGTGAAAGACTAATTATGTTTAACTCTGCAGTAATCATTTCTTCTAATAATTTTCTATTGCTTCAAAGGAGTCAGTGATTCATGTAAGACAATAAGCAGCCTCATCAGCTGCTTGTTGACAATGAGCATGACAATGTAAGTCAGCACCTCAGAAAATCAGACTCCTTATGGTCAACATAAAAATGACTGATGAAAATAATCATGATTTCTGACCATTCTAAGCAGATGGAGTTAGAAACTTATCCAAAATTAATTGCTTCTGTGCAAGTGGATTAGCCATGACATGTTTTTTACATTCCAAGTCATTAAATTTCCCCCTGTATGAAAGGCTAGCATAGCACAAATGCATTATTGAGAGTTCTACCTGGAATTTTTAGATAATGTACTTGTCTGATAGCAGTCATCAGCCCTGGATAGATTTAATTCTAAACCATGAGTCTTGGCAGTATATCACACCTGCAGAGACCCATCCCTTTCCTGCTTCCTATCCATTTCTGCTCTGAGCCCCAGTGAAGTCAAAGGACCTCTGTGAAGGAACACTGAATCCCCTGTATGCAACGCACTGAAGACTTATAACCTAATTGACCCCGACTTCACCCTACAAGAATTTCTTTCTTATATCACAGCCTTGATTATGATGACAATCTGAATATAATCTTATATCAGTACATCTTGAACCCTTACAGATTTTACTGGTGATCATCTTCATTGCAAACTTCATGTTAACACAGAAACTTGGCATTATTTAATATTTTCCAGCAAAGACAATATTAATAAATATATTAATATCAATTAACAGGGTATTTATTGTAGTTAAAATGTAACTGTATGCAACACTGTAATTTCATTTCAGATAGCTCTCTTAAGAATGCTTTGCACATTTTCTTCTTCCACTGGTCTAGTGGAAGTGCATAGATATAAAGCAAATATATGTTATTACAATAGGCATAATATATAGCAATGATTTTACTATTTTTTTCTTATTATTTGTTTTAGAAGGTAAGTCTTTGAATCATCCATAATAAACATACTATTATAATCAATCTGTATTGCAGTGTATAGCACACCTTTTATAATGAGTTAATATCACAAATTCTTCTTCTTTTGGACCACTTTTGAAATGGTATCATGTTAAATCTGATTAATGATGACATAATAAATGGAACCGTTATTTCCCTTAAACTGCAATGAAAAAACAATCGTAAAAACAGCTCCTTAAAATTTAATATACAAGTACATAAGTATATGTGGTCACCAAATTTAAAATAGAATCTCAGAAACTCTTCTATTTGAACAACTTGTTCACAAACTATAGTAATACAGATGGACTGTTATTCTTTAATTATTTTCTAATAACTGCACTTTCTAAGTATCATTAATATGATTTACAAATAATTAAGAACTACAAATGTCTGTCATCATGTCACTGAGGCTTGGGAAATCACACGTGCTAAAGCCGAATTTCTTGGAAGCAAAAATATTCAAGTAGTGGCCTGGCTTATAGCCCATGTACTGTACGTCCAATTTTTTCCTGTGTTAAGTCAGAATTCCATTGTGTGGTTTTATGAATTTACTCATTAAAAATATTATTCCTACCTCAAATATGTGTCTGGGAGATTGCAATACAGAACAGGGTGTAAAAGACTCACAGTCCGTAGCCTTTAGAATTTTTAATAGAAAGAAAAGTAAATTCAACAAAGAAGTACATATATTAATAATGGTCACGGAAAATATTTTCCCAATTCAATAAAATACTCATCCCTCAAACCATCCCTATTACCAAACACTGACCAAAGTATGCAAATTTAGAGAAGTATGTTATTCATAAATGTATATACTGATTCTTCCAAAAGTTACAAAACCAAACAGTATTTGAGACACAATGTTTCGTTTTCCGCTCACATAAACCAGTACAGCTTCACTGATTCATGCCAGCTGAGGATATTAGCATATTAGATTTCAGAAATCTAAAATGTAGCTGTTTTACACTATTTCACAAGCAATATATGTTTCATTTCTAAGGAAATCATCAATTATCAGCTGTCCCGGTTGTGGGAGAATGTGAATTTGACTGCTAAGTATCTGCAAAATTAACTTCATCCAGTGGAACTCTCTCTGTGGTTTGTCATTTTTATAAGTAAATATATAAAGTCAGCAGTCTTTTATTTGGCTTCATTCTTAACTGTATGATGTATTTATCTATTTAGCAGAAAATTGTACCAACACAAGAGATTTGGGCAATCCAGAAACAGGAAGTCTACTTACTGTTTTTCTCTCTGCTTATATTCCATGTGTGCACAAGGGTTTCACTTACTTGCAACAAGAATTTTACTTTGCCTGTTTGTTTCCACTTGGTAAGTGCTTATACTCAAAAACATACTCTGCACTCTTTTTCAATTTATGCAAATATTCAATTTTTCATAATGTATATAAAAGTCAGGGCAATCCAATGAGATTATCAGGTGTATGGTTCAGACCAAAATATTTTTCCACACAGCTTAAGCTGTAGAATTTTTGCCACCGAGCAGCACCTATATACACTAAACAGGAACACAAAACCCAATTGCACTGGTTCACAGCAAGAAGATTCCCTAGGGGCAGCAAGCAGAAAAATACAACTTCATCATCAGGAAATCCCTAAACCAAGGATTATTGGAATGATACTTAGAGGAAGGATACTATATTTTTGCCCTGTTCTTATCCTCTCCCTCAGTATAGACACCGGCCAAAGGATCCTAGAGTAGGTGGGCCTTTGATCTGACTAACTAAGCCTGATCAAGAAATGTGAAACAAGACTAATCCAATGCAGTGCACTTCAAAACACAAAGGGCCTGATCATAATTCATTTGTTTCATGAAACTGGCAATGTCTTTTCTTTCCCCTACTAACCAGGAACTCCTAATACAGTAAAACCTCTGTTTTAAAAAATAGCACAGTCAAATCCTAGGAAAGTAGGGTAGGTTAGGATAGGACAGGGCAGAACAGCCACTCAAATTACAAATTGCAAAGAAGGCTTAGTAACAACAGAAAAACACACGTGGGCAAGAAAAACATAAAAATCATAATTAACCTCTATTAAGAGTAAATTAATAAGATACTTTTGTTCACTCTTTAATGATACAATATCAGATGCTTAAAAATTCACATGGAAAAACTTCATTAAGCACTTTGTGATTATTTTAAAAGTTACATTAAAATATTATGCAGATCTGTGGATGATATGTGCATGCTTTACAACTTTCAAGTCGTAAAAAGTCATGTCTGACAAAAAGTATATTCAAGTAAATGTTTACATCCAACATAAGGAAATATAGCTACTACAGGCACATTAAACCAACTATAAGGCCTTAGATCCCCAGATTTCTGTTTCAGACTGGCTGAAAGGCTAATATGCCAATAATTTTTTCACTATATTCTAGTCTTTCCTGATAGTGTAATAATATTCAACGTCTCTGTCACCATAAATTTTGCCCAGCCTGAAAGCAGAAATATTAACTGCTTCATTAATATTTATGTTCACGCAGATCATCTCTCCCAACCAATTTTGATGTTAATGCAATTTTCCAGGACAACTAGAAATATATCTCCTTCCGAAATTAATCCTTTCTCCTTTCCAAGCCCAGACAACATGCTTTCATTCCTCAGTTCTGACCATGCAATCAGCTTGGTTATTCCTCTTCCATCCGTCCCTACATATGCCATAATGTTCTTGACTCCAAAATGTCCCTGTCCTATTGTAATCTGTGATGACCACTTGTGTTTTTTAAGAGTAGTTTGATATTCATTAAAGACCATCTTACAGACAAATTAAATACATTAGTTTCAGCACTAGTCACCCTCAAGAATCTATGATTTAACATAAACATAACAATTTACAACATGAATAAAACCTTACTGGGTTCTATTCTTTAAATATAAACCTTGCTTTATAATCTTAAAAATAATTTTTATTTCTTTTAAATGCTCATGAATTCCATTACTGCCCCCATGTTTTTCTCCCCTTGTCAAGAACCCAGCTTCTGTACTGTGGGAGGAATTAAAGTCACTAGAACAAGGGCTGCACTTGAAGTCTCCTATGAAGTGTGACAGGAAGGGAAATCAAATTCAGGGTAGGTACCACTAAGTATCAAAGCATTTGACAAAAAATAAGTGTCTGTTACCGAAGATTTTAAAGAAAGAAATTAAACCTTGTTTCAGGAAAAGCTCAGCAATAAGGAATAGTTAGGAAGGAATCATCATAGAATGTGTTGGGTTGGAAGGGACCTCTAAAGGTCATCTAGTCCACCCCCGCTTACTGCAGGGACATCTTTAACTAGATCAGATTGCTCAGAACCTCATCAAGCCTGGCCTTGAATGTCTCCAGGGATGGGAGGGATCTCCAAGGATGGGTAACATCCCTGACATTACCATCAAAAGGACATTATGGGAAAAAGAGAGTTCATCTTATATATGAAATCAAGATTTTATTGCTAGTCTAATTAATGTTTTAATGGCCTAACAAAAAAATGCCAGTTATTCTTAGTCCAGTTACAATTAAACTAACATTCCAAGTCCAAATCATCTCTTATAGAAAATCCTTATTGATGATATGATTCAAGTCATATATATGACTACACATTAAGTAAGATCCGTTACACAGACATCTGCTATTGGGAATCTGAGTCAGTCTGGTCCTAAATAGGACTCTCCTATCTCTTTTCTTTTATTGTTTCTGATTTGTTCCTTCAAGACAGATCTTGCATTTGATTCACATGTTATTAGAAAACTGTTGTCTGGGAAACAGTAATCAAAAGGCAGAATCCATCTTATGTAATTACTTCACTGCTGTTAGATATTAAGTGTTTTCAGAGCAATTAGGACAGTATACTGAAAGAATTAGCTAATGGGTAAGCTTCCCTAATAACATAGAAAAGCAACAATTCTTTCTATTTTTTTTCCAGTTAATGTATCTTCTAAGAATATTTTCTTGATATCTAAGAAGTGTTTCCATAATACAGATAATAATACCCAATGAATTATTTCTCAGCAAGTAGAAGAATTCAAAATAAAAAATCCAACTGGTTGTCAATGAAACAGTTGAGTAACATTTGTATTGAAACTTGAAATAAAATATGATCAAATCTCCAGAACAACTTTCAAATAATGAGAATTGTTTTTCATACTCTTTTTATTTAAGACATAGCTTGCATATAAACACCAACACACTCATCAAAAAACAACTGTCACTGTTTTTTACAGATGAGTATGTATGTTCAGGAAGGCAAGCCAAAAGACTGTTGAACATTCTCATAAATAACTCTGCAGAGTGTCATTGGGTCACATCTAAAGACAAATATTATTAGTTAGTTATTACAAACTAACAATGTAATCATAGTGAAGGGCAGCATGATGACAGTGTGGGCAGATGGAATGAAAAAAATCCCATTCATAGTAGAAATACACAAATAAGGAAATTCAGAGCAGTGTCTGTAGCCATATGAGAGTATTCTTAAACAGGAGTTTTAGCCTCATCAGTAACTTATGTTTAGTTTTCTTATTCAACATCACAACCTTTGGGCAGTGTTCCATGATACTGAGAATGACAGTTTAGCATCTGTCTGTGACATTCTTGGTTTCAGTTCTTCCTTCTTTTTTGGAAGAGGAAAATGTTCAAGGAGAACCCTGATAATGCATTCCAAGTATGTTGGGATACAGCATAATTGTAGGCAGCTATGAAAATTAAGTTTGCATTCAGAAAAGAGTAATAGCCATAGGGAATGACTGAGGAATTTGAAAATCATATGTATTAGATTTGTTTTGTCAACACCAAATAACAAACTGAGCTACGGCGAACTGTTGGAGTGCATTTCTTCTGTTGTCCTACTTTTCATTTCATTTCATTTCATTTCATTCAACCCTAATGCTTTGTAGCTGATGGAGATGTCAACATAAAATTTTGGAGTAGATTTTCATGTGTGTGCGTGCATGCCTGCTCTATGGAGGTGGGATAGAACAATATCTCATAAACTAAAACAATAAGGTTACTCATTGTTACCAATAACACAAGAATTGCTAGCTGCTATATGTAGGAAAACACAAAAGAACGGCTGCTACCTTGTCAGTCACCCTGTAGTGGGTCTCCCTTCTCTCTCAGCCTGATTTTCTACATGCTTCTCTGCCAGCTTGAGGAGAGGCAAAGTGACCACTACTGCGGCTACTCTGCAGGCACAGCAGACTTCCCACTCCAGGGTTATGCCTCTGGATCTGATGTGTTGCAGTGCTGGGCTCAGTGTTAGCAGAAGCACAGTAAATGTTTAGTGCAAGAGGGAAACAGTTCTGAAAGGTCTTGCTGGTGTTTATGAAGTCCTGATGGGCACGGACCATGCTACCCCTCCAGTAAAAGCCATCCCTGTTTCATCTTACTGTCTGCTAGTCCTAATTCTTCCCTTTCCTAGGCAACAGAGAGCACAATTGCTAATACCAGAGATCAAGGTATTAATGGATTTCAACTGAGTCGTGACAGCAGATTCTGTGAAGTTTTTTCTTATTTTCAAGGCTTGCAGCAACAGAAAGTGAATCTAATTGGGAGAATTTCATTAGTTTTCAGACACAGAAATTTCGAACTTTCTGAGTTTGCTGCTTCTAAAAAGTAAGTATTTTAACTCTGGAGACGAACTGAAATAGAAGGTAAGTAATTTGTACTAAAGTAATACCATTCCTTTTGTTGAAATTTGCTATCTCACATTTATGTCAGCATATCTTGCAGGTAAAATGCATTTGAATTGGTTAGTATTTGAACAGGACATCTGAATGAAAATTTTTCAAGTTTTATCAGTGAATTTTATCCAGTCATGATAGTCAATACTAGTCCAATTTTATTATGGAAGAATGGAGGACACTGTGGTCTCACTCAGACAAAATGTACCATCAGGGCACCACTATTTGTCTTTTTTTAAAGGACACACCATGAAAAATAGGTAAGTAACATCCAAATTCAAGCCTGAGTTATTATATTCTCTCTGCCTAAAGGTCTCGCTGTTTTAGAGCTAACTTATATATTCTTCCTTTCGTGCAGTAAAAATTTGTTTAACATTGATATGCATTACTACTCCATTGCAACAGGAATTACACTCCCAGGATGGCTATACTTCAGCGATAAGTGACAGAGGAAGCACAAATTGTTCCTTTAACCAGCCATCAAATACATATATGCTTTTACTTGCAAATAGTGTAGGATAAATTCTCCCTACTCAAATCCACACCATGAACATGATTTCTTTCTGGAAAAAAAGAGACAATCAGAATTAAAAGGAATAGACTGAGTTGGTCCCCTGGGTCACTTTGAAAGTTGGGATTGCCAGCCCTAATTCTTCACAAACCATGAATTAAGCACACAAAAACCTGAGAATGCCATTAAACAAAAATATGATTTCAAATAATAATAAAAATAGAGTGCTTTCACTTGCCTTCCATTTTCAGGTCTTTAAGATGCATTCATATTCATATTTTCAATCCTTCCTTAAAATCTGGATGACTAGACATTTACTTTTTCTTTTCCAGCGAAGAGTGTGTATTGGGTTTGCATGGCAAGGTTGTTGGTTTTTTTTTGGGGGGGGGAGCATTGCACAGCAGCAGAGACAGCCTGTGATGAACTGACCACAACCTCCATTCCCTGTCCCCCTATGTCGCTCGGGGGGAGGAGGTAGAGAAATCGGGAGTGAAGCTGAGTCTGGGAAGAAGGGAGGGGTGAGGAGAATGTGTTTTAAGATTTGGGTTTTATTTCTCATTACCCTACTCTGTCTTGTAGTTGGCAATAAATTAAATTAATTTTCCACAAGTTGAGTTTGTTTTGCCCATGATGGTAATTACTGAGTGACCTCCCTGTCCTTATCTTGACCCACAAGACTTTCATTGTATTTTCTCTCCCCTGTCCAGCTGAGGAGGGGAGTGTAGAGTGGCTTTGGTGGGCACCTGGTCTCCAGCCATGGTCAACCCACCACAGAGTGATATTCTCCTGTAACTGTTTGTAGATGAAAAACAAATATTATAATCATGCTGAATTTAGAAGATCTATACTAAGATACATATTTAAAAACCAGGAAAAACACTCTCCATGTACTTCTCCCATGCTCAACAGCATAAAAAGCTTCAATAAACTTCAGTACTCCTTTATCACTTGAATACAAAATAGCTTGTGAATAGTTGGGTGGGTAAATCATCTATTTTTTAACACCTACGCTCTGTCATTCTTTTAATCTACTTTTTGCAAATAATCCTAGGGAGGATGGGGCACTGTGAGGAAAGCACAGTGAATGAACTGCATGTATATTGTCTTTACTGAGAATTTTATTGCTATTCAGTACTAAAGAAAATTTCTATATTAAAATGCAATAAAAATAAAATAATAATAAAATTAAATTAATAGTATTACTGAAATAGTCACCTAAGAATTAGGTATATTAAAAAACTATTTTCACATAAAAAATAAACCCAGATGATATTCTTCCAACTATTTAGGGCTTTTTTTCCCTTAGGTTATTTCTAACATGTTTTTTTCCACCCTGAGTATTTGTAATATTAAAATAGAGATGGTTGTGCAACAAAATTCACTCGTTTTAATTATGGATCTTGTAGATCCTATAAGGCCTTCAGGGCATCATGACCGCATGCCAATTGGAAGACCTGGAGGAAAGGTTTAAGTTCAGCTAGCTCATACATCCCTTCCAGCACACGTGATGAGCAAAATACTGATGAAACTCTACTTTCGTACAGATCTGCACAACCTTTTGTACAAATCAAGAGCAGCAGCTAGTCACCAGTGGTGAAATTCCCTTTCAGGAAGTATTCATTGCAATTCAGACCCAGAGGTCTGACTGTGGAAGCATGAGGGTACTTCAAGACTCCACACAGGGATAGCCCTTAGTGGCACCCAGCAGAGCAGATGTGCCCCTATCATAAGAGAATCTTTTGTATTTGGTTTAACAAGATCTTTCAGGATTTTACAGCAGCATACAACTCTTGACAAATTTTATCTGTACTCTCCTTAGATAACAGTCCCAGGATTACAAATTATATCTAAAAGTTTCAGTGGTTTAGAGCTATCCATTCTGATTTGCATTAACTTATCACTGCCTTTACATTGTCTACAAATTAGTGCTTTGGAAATTAAAACCAAACCAACCCAATAATATACAGTAATTTCAAAAATGCATAACAATTGTTGGCTAAACCTTTGCAGTCCTAAGAAGTACACTTTTTCATACACATATAAAAGAAATAAGGCTTGAAAAATACAGGAGCATCTTAGAACTGAAACAAGAATTCAAAACAAAATAAAAAAAAAAAAAAAACAAATTCAGACAGAATGCCTTCTTGAATAAAAACCACAATTTTACTCAGTCTGATTTTGACAAAGCTTAATTCTGCTAAGGGGGCAGAATTGCACATCTAATGTGCTTAAGATGTGCAATTTTTGGTTGATACTTGAGAACTGAAACACAACTACCTGTATCCATGAATCCAGTATGCTTTTTTTTTTTTCTAGCTTTAAGCAAACCCTCAGATAATTTCTAGCCTTGTTTTCCTTTATGAGAAACACTAGCCACTGTTTTTATACACTCAGATTCCCCAGGATAATTATGCACTGTGCGTATTGTAGATGAGAAGCCTCCAAGTTCTTGCACAGGACCTTTCCAGTAACAAGAAGTGGGTGAGCCATGTGCTAAGTAAATTGTTCTGGCCTGTGGCCCGTAACTGCAGCCCCTCCAGTATGGAACTGCACATGAAATTCTTATATGACTTATGTGCAGTCGTTCTTCCACCTGGTAAATGCATATCTACTCATACTATGCAGTAAGCATTGACCTCAATAAGACCCTTGCACTGTAAATCAACTTAATCAAGGCTGAAGACATCCAAGCTAAGAAGTGGAACAATTAATCTGCTGTTCATTTCCAAGTTCAAACTCTTCTAAACTATCCCAACAACTAGAACTGGTTCTTAGACCTATTCATATCAAACTAAAGACCCCTTATTCTTTTATTTTCTCTTTTTGCTAATATATTCATGCATTCCCCAGCATACTTAAACAATACTCCTTTTTAATAAAGCCTCAGTCTGAAAATGTCCATTTAACTGTAACTATCCACAAGACGTTACCACATAAACTATCCAACATTAACTCAAAACGTTACAAAACTAATGAAAAGTTAAAACTTCCTCATTATCAACCTAATATTGTAATTGTTGCGATCTTAGTTTTTCCTTACATATTATTAACAATCTCTTCACGTCACGCTGCAATAGGTCATAAAATCAGTTCTGATTTTTTTTTTAATTTTCTGAATTCTTAGGAAACAAGATATGCAATATCAATACCAATAGCAATAGCAATAATATGCAGGATTCTAAGCTGATTTATGTGAAAACTGAGGCATAGGTTTGCCAAGTGTTTGTGTTTGAGTAGTGTTACCACAAATTTTTGGCTTAGTGAAACACCACTGTGGTTACATGGAAGCACATGTATTTTTAAAAACTTTTTGGCATTTATAGAGCCTGTATAGGTTGAATATTCCTAAAATAGAAAAGGGTGGAAATACCTCTGTGAGAGATATTTTACTTACTGGAGCTCAGAAAAAATTATGTAAATGTACATTTGAGATTCAATTTCAATAAAATCATAATTTAATTTGCTTTCTATTTCCTGTTTTAATTCAAGTAATTCTTTTTTATTTCAATGTATTTGGTCAGTGTGCAGTTATAAAACTTGTAGTCCATATTTCCATCACAGTGACATATAAACCAGAGAGCAGAGTACAATAAAATGTATATGTAGTTTGCATTGGGATTTAATTATATTTTTTAATGTAACAAAAGATATGCTGCCATTTAAGATTATTTAAATTATAGTAAAAAGCTTTGTGACAAATTACTTGTTTAATTTAAAGTACAAGGATAAAAATTCACTGGCTTAGAGTGCCTAAGAGAACTAGCTAAATTCAAATAATGAACATATGAATTACTTTGTTTTTGAAGATTTATTGAGCAAAAAAATAAAATTCTTCAAAAATTGTAAATAGTTGTTTTCATTTCCTACAAATCCATAGGTATCGTAAAAATGAAAAGCGCTACTCAGAATTAATAATACAACTCTATTTCTAGTTATTTGGATTCCAGAAAGCACTTTTATCTAATGGATAGCAATTATATGGTGTATTATTTTTTCATTCCAGCCAGCAAATTTCAAAAGAGCACTGGAGAGTTACTAGCCATCTAAATTGTTAAAGAGCTGTTTTCAGAGGCCCTAGAAAATGTTGCCATTGTCAGTCTGCCTGTAACTGTGTACATTTGCTTCAGGATCTGAGATACACATGACAATAGTAAGATTTGATGAGCTTGCTCCTCCGAAGGAAACCAAGCTTTGGTAAGATCTCATGGAAACTTATTTATTGCTGTACTTTCAGTCATAAGGTGAAGCACACGAAGAAACTTAGGGAAGCACAGTAATAAACACAGTAAGAGGGAATGCTCTCTGAATGCTCTCTGAACCATCCCCTGCTTTTACATCAAAGCAACACTGGGGTAGGAGAATGATGAATCAGACCCAAGGGCTAAATTCCCTCACTGTCTAGGGGGTAACAGCTCTTTCTACCCCAGCAGAGAATGAAATCTTGGCCTTTAACTAAGTTTTCCCACAACTGGCTGAGGGTCTCGTCTCTTTCGCGCAGTGAACCACAACATAATTACATACACCAGTATACATATATCCTGCCGATATAAGTACCACTGCACCTGCAGAGCATGGGAATTGACAAGCACGTTTAGGATTTTAAAGCCTGTGCCAGAGGTTCTGCGAACGCCCAGGGGATGTGTTAATCCTGTGTGCCCCAAGCAAGCACACAAGGTGCAGACCTCCACCCCTGGAAGTCTGTCACCACCTCTCCGGATGGTAATCAGTGCCTTAGCTATATGGCTCCAACTCCTACCACAACCTGAGCCAAAAACACACAGTGAGCGCTGGCCCTGTGAGCAGCTTCAGGCCCTCAGAGAGCGGCGGGCAGATGCAAGCTGACACACATGGCCTTGCCCAGGTATAGGTCCACAAAGGCCTTAGACTACTAACGAATAATTGCCTTCCTGCACTCAGCTCTGCTTACACTCTCTCAGATTATTTGGGGAGTCCCTGAAAGCTTGAGGGTGTTCAGGAGCACCAGATTACCTGAGCTGGAAGTAAGGGCTCACCCTTCGCCGCCATGTCAGGCCTCCTGCTGCCAGGAGCCCCTGTCACTATGGCAACCAGGAGCCCAGCAAAATGGCTGCCCTCAGGGGGCTTGGGCCCAGGACTTCCTTGACAGCCAGCTGCTGGGTAGCTGTCCTTCACCGGCAATTCACCACCTCTTATCCAGGTGCCTGGTTCCCCTATCCTGCCACACACCTGGGCTTCAGCCAGCAATGCCATGGTTCTGCACCAGGCCTTTGCCTTGTACCTTAACCAAGATGGCTGCAAAATGCTCCTGTGCAGTGCCTGGTACATCTGCTGTTTGCATGAAGCAGAAGAATATCAGGACGTTAAAAATGAAGACAAAGGTTGTTTTGCAGAGTGCTGGAGCAGTTATGTACTACCCAAAAGCCGAAGCATGGTGTGCATCTCTGAGCATTTGCTGAGGAGAAGTAGTAAGTAAGGAGCACAGCCCATGGAGAAGTGGATTTCAGTTTGATCAAGTCACAGGCCAGGCAATGGCTTATTTATAGCAGTTTCCTGTGGGGTTTGGGGTGTGTGGGGGTGCTTGACAAGAATGCGGATCACAGAGGAGTGGGTAAGGTCAGTCATGTTATGGGAAGACAAACAAGAAAGCAATTTTCAATTAAAGTCCAGCATATTCTTTCAGGAAAAACATGGCAGGCCAGGCCGAGCACCTGCTCCTGCTGCAGCCCAGAGGCACTCTGATGAGCCGGCTGTGACCGATGGCACCTCAGCTAAAGCAGGAGATTTGATTTCTAGATCAGAAACAGAAATGTCACTGCTGGGAACCAGGCACAGATCTCTCAGCACCGGTGAGTGATATCGCAGATGGCCCTTGAGTCCCCGGTATACGTCTGTTAACATCAACACCAAGGTGAGGGTGTCACTATTTTGTGCGGTTAGAAGAGCTTCCCTGCCAGATCAGAAGCTCTGCTTCCAGGCTGCCAGGTAAAATTTAGCCGGAGAGTGATGACATGCAAAATGTGGCTGGACACGGACTAGAAAACTGTATTGGCAGAGTCCTCTACCTGCGTGAGACAGGCAGTTTAGATGGCAAGGGACCTGTAAGCCTTTAAATTTGTTCACCTCAATTTAACTATTAAATTAGTGTGAGGGGAAAACGGTTGGTAGGAACTGCAGTGTGGGACTGTTTTGGCTGAGCAACTGTAGTTGCTCAAACATAAAGCAGATGGTTAGTTTACCTGTGGTTAATCATCTGGATTATTTCTGCAGAAAAGCATGCAGCCAGCCATCTTGTATTATTAGCCTTATTGCCAACACTTAGAAATCTGGTGTGAAAAAAATTTTGAGGAAACGACCCCCAGATTTATGAACAGGTTATGTATTTTAAATAAAATTTATAAACTAGGAAGAGAGATTGAGATGCTATCCTACAGCTATTGTGTCACTGAATTTGCACAGATGCTTTGCAGTGGGAATGGCTCTGGGACAATATCCTTAGTTGCTCCCACAAATCCTAGTCCTCGCTTCATTGTGTGTGTCATCACCATTACTATTTGCATAAAGCTGTCATTGTATTTTTTGCAACCTCAGAATTATCATTATAGTAAAATGGACCATCTGTAGAAATCACATAAGGATGTGTCTCTGCATTTAAGATGATGGCTAGGAGGTTCATGTTCATAGGCATTAGCAAAAATTCATGCATTCTCTTTTCCTTTAAAAGAAGTAATTACCGTTATATCAGGGAAGACTATTGCTCTTCAAAATGTATAGCTGTGCACTACTGTAACAAGGTTAAAAGAACATGTTGTGTAATGCACTATAACTGGGGGACAAATAATTCAAAAATAATATCACAATTCATTCAAAGCAAACAGGCTTATTCTATAACAAGTACCTCCAGGTGTGGGGCTGCATCCAACTAACGTGCATTTTTAGATTTCTTAGTGTTTCTAGCATACTTGTGAAAGGGACGTCTGGAAATAAGTGTCATAGTGCAATTACTGATACCCTAATCTACAAAAAATATTTTTGGACGCCACAGAGTCCCTTACTGCGTTTGATGTAATTACGTGGTCATGCATTCTGATTTTGAATGAGTTGAATGAGAAGGCGGCTTCAATGCCTCGCAGATATGTCTGTAATTTCTGTAACACTTTCCATATCATGTTGTTCTTGATATTTATTTTTTTTGGCTTTCTGAAACAGCATGAGGACTATTAAAATGAAGTGACAGCTACATTTAATTGTGGCATGGCTGATGTATCTGCAAAGAATCTTAAGTGAGAATTTCGTTTCTCTTTTGGAACACTTGCAGAGAGAACATGATTTCCTCTGGCTTTTTTGTTTGACATTCTTCTACTGATTTTTCTACTGCTTAAGGAAACATAGTATTGCATCTCAAATCAAACAGTTAAAATATCAAGAGCTACCACAAGTTGCTTCTGGTTGACACATGGAATTGTTGTGATTAGTCACATCTTGGTGTTGCAGGTCCTGGATTGTGAATGCAGGCAATTCTAACAAAAATATTCCCTGTGTACATTAAAAAAATGCTATTTTTCAGGAGCTTCAGATGTGCATTTTTTGTATGAGCTTCTTGTAAACATTCCTACTAATAGAGACTTGTCAGAGGGTACTTGCAGAAAATAAATAGAAATAGAATATGGCCACAGATGAACAGAATTCACTTAAATATTCAGGAAGCTATTAATAGAAAGTGCTGGTAAAATCTGTCCGGCTCTAACATCTGGATGACTTGAGTAAAAAAAAAAAATAAATCCTACCTTGAAATAAAATTTATTAAAGTTACCACAGTATTCTGGGACCTTGTGTCAATTATCCAGAAATCCAATTTATTGCAGATATATTGGAGGTTCACAGAACAGGTAAACAGTTGCTGTGGTGAAAAATGCTACAGGAGTAACTAGGTAGAGGATAGAAAAGTTATTTGTTTATATGATTTGCTTTAGGATATTAATTTCATGCCCAAATTAAAACTGAGTAATGGTATTTGCATTAGCTGTGCTTTAGTGCAAAAACAAATCACTCTGTTATTATGAGTTAGCAGTTTTTCTTCTTAGAGGAAATAATGAAAAGCCCTATTTCTTGGACATGTAAGCAGATGAGCCATCACCATAGCAACTGGAGGGACGTAATCATTGCGTCGTTCTGTCAAACGGCCCCTGCATGTGACTCCAAGCTCACGCTCACATTCCTTACTTCCATCTGAAAGCAGGTTTTAGTCCTGCCATCCAATAAAATCAATACTCAGTAGCACGTTTGCTGCCTGCCATAGTTTAGAAATAGGAAGCTACTTAAAGCAGCTTTTTTTATCTTAAAGGAACAGCAGAGGTTGTTTATCTGTCAGTGCACTGAAAGTTAATGAAAAAAACAGAATTAATAGAAAACAGATCATTTGTTTCCAGGAATGCTAAGGTTCTTCTTGCTTTTTGTTGTGTTTAGTGATACAGTCATGTCTTTGGTACAGAGCATTATCACAGGTTCTTTGGACAGCTTCCAGCAGAGTCTGGCTTATTCAAACACCGTGTTTCTGTCCTACAGTTATGAAAGAGGCTTTGATCTCTTCACCAAGAGAAGAAGAATTGCGCTGCAAATACGTTTTATAAATCAGACAGCAGGAACCAAATACAAATTGCATAGTGCTAAATGATCGTCCATTTCACTTGCAAACTCTAGAGCAGGATTTTATTTTCCTGTTCTCCCCATCTTCAAAGTCTTACAAGTCCAGCATCCCTCTCAGACTCTAAAAGGTCATTTTCAATTTGCCTCTCCTTTCCTCTTCATCACCCTCAGATTCTAACCTTATTTATAGCTGCCTTGTAATAAGAACCAAGACATTTGGCCTCTGCTTTCCTGATTGCCAGAACAACCAGGCTGAGCTTTCCCAAATGTTACAAAAACAATGGCCACTTATGCTTGTGTGGGTTCTGTGTTTTACCTCAGCAAAGTCAGCCCAGATTCAGTTTCTGTAAGTCAAATGACTACTGCAACACTCTCTGGGAGAAAGAAACAAACTGTTGTCTCATTAGGTAGATCTGAAGGTAGCCTTGTTTTGAGCAAATGTTCTTTGTTTGCTGAGTGGTTTGTGATGAGTACCAGCAGTGCCTAAAAATAACACATAAATATCCACTGAAGGAAGTCTGAGTTTAACTACAGGGTGATCATGCTCCAGGATCACTTGTGTCTGTGGACTAGTATGACAGTTATCAAAGATATGGAGCATAAGAGATGGAAAAAATTGTGATGGAGAGTAGGCACCATCTCTGTGTTCCACTACATTAAAGGCATGGAATGGAATACCCTCCACTATGGTGTGTGGCTCCAGAATCTGAACTTTTTTTGCCCCCAATAATGCCCCCTTCAGGCTTTCCTGAGTGAAGGAGGTGTGTCAAAACTGTGCTCTGTCTTTCTCTCTCTCTCTCTCTCTCACTCTGAAATACTCAGTACATTTTAGGTTTATAAAAAATGTAAAATGTATTAAAATGTACATAAAACATAGAAAGATTCTATACTCAAGTGAATTAATAGCTATATGCAAAAGTGATTTGCAAAATTTGCCGTACCAGAACAATGTTCTTGAAACCCTATCTAAACTGTCAGTTTCAGTTAAGCTAGATGGACTGCTAGTTTTCTAAAGCAGATTACACAGAATCACACTAGTGAAACTCTTTCCTATAAATAAGGCAAGTGAGTTTGGCAACCTCCTGTAAAAAAAAAAAATTAGGCAAACCATAAATGCTTTCTTTGTTAGGTGTCATCAGCAACACCAAGAATCAATTCAAGTACAATGTCTAGCAGTTCTTTTTTTTTTTTTCCAAATAAAACAAGATATTTGGGTTTTAATCCTGAGCCAGAAACTTTGAGGTGTTTGTTAGGAACTTCAACTCTAAATCCAAGTAATAACTGTTTTCTTCTCACTTTCAATCTAGTTAGTAGTTCCTGGGAAGATGAACACCTCATTGAGGAGTGGGAGGTAAATAGCTGTGTTCATAAAAAGAAATCAGGAAGGCTCAAAAAAAAATTTACTTGAGTTAAGTCTCTCAAAGTCCAGATGCAAATGGAAGCCTCGGCTGTCACTAGATCTCATTTGTGCCTGATCATTTACTTGGCCCTTCTCAGTCTGAGTTTATGCACATGAACAGAGTATCAGTTTTCTAAGGTTCCTATTGATCACTTTATCTATACTTTCAAAACTGTTAGCTTGACTAAAATAGAAAAAAAAAAAATGTAAACACCACCCCTTGAAGAAAGGACTGCCAAGTCTTCTTTTCAATGCAAATCCATTGTGTTCAGGAAAAAAAAAAAATCCAGTGGAAAAAATTATTAGCATTTTGAGGGCCACACAGTATTTTTCGGAAATGTTTTCTGTAAGATGTGTTCAATAGGGACAGCATCAAATATTAACTTTAAATGCAAGTGTCATGTCTTTAGCTAATGTAATACTAACAAAATAGATCTGTGGCTGCATTCAGAAAAATCAATATTGCAATTTGATTCAGATATGCTATTGCTTCCCCTTTTCTGACAGATCTGTGGACATTAAATCATGTCAGTTTCCATTTGTGAGAGGATTGCAGATGTGTGTACTCAGATTTAGTCTGTAATTTATTATTATTTTATATTTAAAATGTGATATCTTCCAGTACCCCTGCTCAAAGCTGTGGATTTGCAGTAGCAAGTGCAAAATCTCAAAAGGTAAATGTAGCCCATGTGCCAGCGATTCCCAAAGGGTGTGCAGTGGTATATAATGTGCGATAAGAATAGAATTTTTTATGAGATTTTTCTTTTTCTAACAAGGATTTTGCTTAATTTATATACCCTACATGTAAAATGCAGCTTTATTGGTATAAATTACATGACTTCTGTACATCTCTGCATAAAAACCTTTTTTAAGGTAAACAAAGTATTTCCTTCCCTTGCTCACAGGTCTTTGGCCTAAAAGAAAAAAAAAAAGAAAAGATTTCTTTTTAGTTTCTCCAACTTGTCCCACATGTCAGACAATAATGGCATTGTTAGTGTTTTTCTCTCCTTCCCCTGGGTGCCTGGAGTTCTCTCTGTATGCAAGAACTTCAATATTTCATTTAAGCAGATTTAGCATTACATCCTCTATAAACCCACAGAGAACACTGGAATTGCCAGTGCTTTTATGTGATATATTTCATGTAATTTTCACCTATTTTTGAGCTTTGTTGTTTATGTGATCTGATAACTTTCTTGATGTTATTATACAGTCTGGCTAAGATAAGAAATCATTGCCTAATAATAGCAGACCATAGACTGGTAGTAGCGCCCAGAGAACCAGGCTGGCTCAAAGACCATCAGCTAGAATACATAGGATTTCAGGAGATTTGGCAGTGATCACTAAAGATAAATTGCTGTCTTGCTCGATCATAGAGAAGAAAAGATTTTCTGTGGTCTAAGGACAGTTATACAATTACTTTTCTTCATAATTAGCCATAGCATGATATAAATGAAGAGCAAAAAATGTTGTCCTTGTGCATAGACAGGGCCAAACAGGGCATCAGTCATCCTTTTATTTTCTCCCTTGCCTCTAAGATCAGTTGTTGTAAAGTGCTGTCAATTCCACTATAGGCACACTCAAAAACCAGTGATAAATATTCTGAGTTGGCATAGTGAATAGTCTTGCAAAGAAGTCTCCTACCTTGAACTGTGTATGTGTGGTCTATAAAGTGCTAAATATTATGTATCCATTCACCTGAAAATTTACCTGATAGAAGAATATCATAAATAGTTTTAGAAAAGCTTATCATCGCCACGCAGCTGTATGCTGTGGTGTGTGTCATCCTTTTGGGCTTCTACAGCTGTAGCAGCAGGTGCCAGTAAAAGGATCTTGGCAACAATGTGTGGGATACAAGTTACACTTGCTCACTAGAAGTGTGGTTTATTGGGTGGTCATGGAGAAACGACTGAAATAATTTATTTCATATCTGTAAGTAGAATTGGGAGTACAACTCTCTTTTTAACCAAGTTTCTGTCTTTCTTGCCTTTAAGTGCATTGTGGGATTAGTTGAAATAAATGGGTATTTTACCAGACAGGGAACTAGATGGCATTTCAGGTTCAATTGTTTTGTCTGTAGACTCCATAAATCTTGGTACTCTCAGTTGTCCTCAGTCTGATATTCTGCTGCCTGTCCCTCGCTGCCCCTTCAAATTGCATCACATGTATTTTAGAAATGTACAATTTATTGTAGCAAAAGAAGGCATACGGAAACATACGGAAAAGGGAATGGTGCCAATTAAAGTACACGCTGTGGAAATGTACCTCTTACAGAAGAATTAATTTGCTTTTCCAGTCTCTCGTACAAGGTAAGGCACACAGGTTGCAACAGCTTTGCTATGACTCGAGACTCTTTCCAGTATTGAATCTTTTTTGTATATGATCAAAATGAATCTCTTTGGATGGGATTTGCAAGCGCAAAGGGATTTCAGTATTTGCAGACAGGAAATTATGTCAGACAATGAAGAGTATATTCCCTGGCTTACATTCAGATGAGGTTGTTTTCTTTCCTGTATATGGGACATTGCTACTTCATCACTTTTGTCTGTACCGAGACTAGGCCATAAGCCCGTTGCTCCATTTCAGCACAAGAATACTTTACAGGCTTTCAACCTTTAAATGCTTTCAGACTGAAATAGACCTCACATTTTCCATTTTATTCACACACCCTTTGAAAAGATAATTGGCTCACAGTAGCGTGAACTACAAAACATAGATTACTGCTTTGTAGATTTTCTTTGTTTGTTGAGGATGGGAAAGTAGCTTGGCTGAAAGAAATTGATTTTTCCTCTCCTCACACCTTGTCTCAGAAATTTTAAGGTTTATTTGTCATAATTTAAGCTTCAGGTGAAACTTCAGATTCCCCCTTTTGTAAAAGAATCCAAAGACTTTGCAATGCTGCCTACATGTCTGCCCAACTGCCAGGACTGTCTCTCATAGGACCCAGGAAGAAACTTCACAAGTCCTGTCATTTCAAATGTGATTTCACGGCATGCATGTGCTTCGTATTGCAGCTGTAAAAGTTTTATGTTGTTTGCTATGTACCGGTAGCTAATTTTCTGTTTGATTTTTGTCAGTATTTTCAACATCGGTTGAAAATATATGATTTACTAATCTGCTTTTGAGCCTTCTAGTGAACAGCATTTCAGACATGTTTTCCCCTTGCTTATGGTGAAATATAATGAACTAGAGTTCCTTCCTTACTCTTTTTTTTTATTTTCTCGTCACAAGCTGAAAATATATTATCAGAGTCCTTTCGAGTTTTTAAAGAGATCTGGAGATGTGAAACAGCTGGAAATGTGAACAGCTGCCAAATTACAGTCTTCCTGAGGACTCTGGAAGAAGGCCATCTGGCGCAAATCTCTCTGCTTTGGGATTCAAAGCAGTAGGCACCTAAATGCATATATACCTCCATACATACCCTCCAAAATGAGCTTGTCCTGCAGCAAAGCATGGCATCGGGGTGGAATTACACGTTGCCCAGAGTCTCTCAAAGGGCTTGCACCAGCATATCCTGCAACCACATTTTAATGGCTCTGCACTTTCTAGGAAAGAATTAATCTTATTTACAACACACAACATCCCTTTTCTGCCAGCAACGGTACCAGCTTCCAGAGGCTTTCTGTTTCCAACCATCATGCTCCGTTGATACTTCGAAACACATCTACGTTACAAAGCCAATGCCAGCACAGCCACATTGGCGTAGCTCCTGCTGGAGATGCAGCACAGGCTGACAGGAGAACCTTTTCAGCTGTCACAGCAACACTACCTACCCTGCGTAACATAACTTAAAATGGCAAAAGCACTTCTGTATCGTCATGGCTGTGACAGACACCAGGGGGGTGTCGATATGTTGTGTTTGCTGAATACCCTGATGTAATGTCACAATATTCTAGTTTCAAATATAAAGGAAGGTGCTTCTTACACTGATATTTTTCTGTGTGGTGGTGCTTTGAAATTATCATACAGAATATTCTCAATTAGTGCTGCAAAACATAGTCCTTATTACAGAATGGTTTAGGTTGGAAGGGACCTCCGGAGGTTATCTGGTCACTTATCAGTCTCAGTCAGAAAAGGGCCACGTTCCAGTCCAGATCATGGGCCTGCAAGCAGACCTTTGAAGCTCAGAGAATGAATAGTATTAAGATGGAAGCATCAACTAGAGTGAACTAAACAGAAGTTGTGCAAATATAGGGTCCCCTGTAGAAAAAGCAGATATAAACAGAATTGTCCTGATGCTCTTTGCACACAGAGCTGGCTTTCAGGAGCGCAGGTTTGGTGCCATGAGAAAAGGGTGGGCTGCAGTCTGCCCTGCGTACCACCGCTACCAGAAAGAAAATGGGACATGCTCAGATTCTGCGCAGACTTGAGAGATGGAAAAAGTTCCACACTGCCTCTGCGATCAAAAGGATAGGGTTTGCTTTCAGAGGCTTTCAGGAGGTTGCAAACAACAAGCAAACAAGCAAAAATGTAGTGTGATGAGTCTCAGAGCGTGATGTTTAGGCAAACAAGTGCAAACATCTTTTAAAAGAAACAAAACTTTCATCTGTCTTATCCACAGTATGTTTACTTGGTAGTTGTGCAGTACTTCTCCATATATAATCCTGGGTTTAAGTGTATCTTTATAATGATGTAAATTGTAGCCAAATTTGCCTGGGCCTTACATAAAAAAGACTAAACAGGGGAAGAATATTTCTGACTCTTTACAAGTATTTTTTATTGAAGGAAAAGTAATTCAACCAGTGCCAAACTCACTTGGATAAGTTTTTTTAACAAGTCACTAAGGCCCTTGTTAAATAACATGGTTTTCACGGTTCTGAAATTAATGCTGAAGTAAAAACTGCTGGTGTAAAGTATTTAATTTCTAAAATGTAGAAATACTTTGCAACCACACTATCTGATATGTTGGTTGCACTTACAAAGATACATAATCACAGCCCTCACAAGTTTGTCTTCTTACTAGTCTTGGGGTTGTGTAAACCTAAAAATTTCTGAAGGTATAGGAAGTTGCTTATGGGGACTATTTTAAATAAAGAAATTGTTCTTTCTTTCACAAAAAGGGACTACATAAAGGTTTCTTCCTAACAATGGAGGAAGCTTTTAGCCATGCACATAGAACCTTTGACTAGACAGAAGACTGTGAGGGAAAGGAGATCACAGACTACTTTTACCCTGAAGAGTTAAAGAAGGTCGGTGCCAATCAGCATGGGGATTAATTAATTGCTGTAGCTATTAAAAAAAAGGAGAGAAGGAAACAGTACTAACAAAATGTCACTATGGACCTTAAATTACACAGCTTAGGTAGGAGCTTCTTAAATCTGTGATATTTAGACAAGCTCTTGTTGGGTGAATAAAATGAGTGATGTGTTCTTTTGGATATTTGAAGTGGGTCTTTTTTTTGTTTGTTTCTTCGATTGTTTTATATATTAGTCTGCTCAGCAGTGCCTGTGCTAGCAGCTGGGACTTGAAGAGAGTGAGAAGGTTCTTTTCCACAGAAGAAAAAGAGTTATTTTAAGTCTGGGGTTTGATCACTGTAGCTCTGAAGAGTGTGTCAGGCCTAAACTAGGCAAACCAGCAGTAAAGAGAAGCCCGTCCATAAAGGTCATTATTTCTCAGTCGTTGCAGCAGCCAATCCACTTAATTTTTTTAATGATGGGAATTGCACACACAATTTCACCATATGTTGATGTGCCTTTGTTTTGGATTGTAAAAGAAGATTGAACCAATCTGGCTAACAGGGCAGCAATGGTTCTAGCAAATTACCCAACCTCCTGAGGAGTATTTTGGCAGCAGTCTTAATTGGAGCTGTCGTCTCAGCGCTGTCATTGTATAGTTGTGTTTTAACAGTTATTTCTTTTTTTTCGCTCCACCACATTCGGTTCTCTGGCAGTCAGAGTCCACATTGAGATCAGCCAGAAACTTGCAGTACCAGGAATCGTTTGATGTAGCCCTTATTACAGCTTAGGCGCTGCACCAGGGAGGGCTTTGTCAGAGTCTGTAGGTGAGATGTCACTTTCTGAAACTTGAGTTTCAGTTTTGTCTTCCAGTTGGATGCTATTCCAAGGTAATTTAATTCTACATTGTAATCTAAATGCACCTGTGTTTTTTTGGAGAAGAATTAGTGGCATATGGTACTTTTGCATTGCAGAAGCATCCTTAGTGATTTATGTTACATGAAACTTAAAGAACTACTATTTTACGGAACAATTATATGATGTTTTTCTCTACTGCCACTGTTTCTGTTGGATATGATTCAGGGATTAAATCTATATAAAATTCATTTTTGGTCTTGCTTCTGCTGTGTAAGAAATCATTACAGCAAAGTAGAAAAACATAATATCTATTGCCTTCATGATTATGTATAGAAATAAAATAAAAAAGATTGTTTTTCTTTCTAAATCTATTGGAAAATTGTTTGCAGTCTTATTTTAGAGCATGTTGTAATTGTTGTTACAAAGTTAGCACAGACAGTATCTCTTAAATCAAGTATATTTCAAAAGTAAATGTTTTATTTCTGCCAGTTAAATCTACCAAGTCTCATGCTTTCATTTGGTACTGCATCATGTATAAATTGATTTTCTAGACTTAGGAGGACATATTTAGTTCCCATCACTTTCAAAAGCATAATGCTCTACCAAGCTGTCTTCTTCTCATAGCTGGCAGGACATTGAACACTTCCGTAAGTAACAATTTAAAAATAAAAACGAAGGGAAGGACAAACTGGAAGAGACAGGGCACCTTTAAAATGCCATGACTTACACACATGTACAGAAACATTCACTCAATCATTTGCACCATGGAATTGTTTCGATTCTTTTGGGATTTTGTTTCAGGAAAATGTATTCCCCTGCTTAAAAACAGTGAAGTAATTCTATGTCAAATTCATATACAAAGGTAGAATCTTTAGTGAGCTCAGTGTAAGATTACTGCTGATGAAAAAGCAAGTGGCCTACTTTATACTTATAGGATTTCTAGGACTTTTCATTGAACTAAACCAGTTCTCCAGGATGCGTCTCTGATCCTGCATACATATTTATATAGGTCTAACATTGCTTACAGTCATATTCATGACAACTTAATGAAATTACTTATACATAATTGCATGGCCTCAAACTGAATTACCCAGTGTATGCTGCAGTCGTGTATTGTCACACAGTTAACATGTATTCTCTTCTCTTGAGCTTTGTGTGACAGTGGTACGTCCCAGCTTAGCATGGAGTCTAGCTTTCCAACAGGGAGAAAAAGTCTGAGTGACTAGCCACAAAATGCTGATGTATATACTAAGCAGTTCTCAGGGATTATTGAACAAATCTTCATCTATATGCCCACAAAAGATTAGTCTCTAATCTGCCTGAGAAGTCTTGCTGGCTCACATTAATACATAAATAAGGCAGTATGGTTGGGAATGAGTCAGAAAATCACAGCCAGATTGTCTGACCATGCCAGCGGGGCTGATGAAAGTAGGGCTAGCCACGCTAAATCACCTTCCATGCTTCGAGCCCAGCCAGTTCCCTCCCTGTCACATCTCCTCTCTAGTTTACCCCAGAGAATAGGACTGACACACAGGCATGGAGGTCATCAATGGGGGCTGCCTCTGAACTCTTATCTATCCATTGTGAACAAACTGTATTTAAAAGGGAAGAAACTGTAGTGATCAAAATTAGGTGGTCAGTCTTTTTTTGGGATGTAACTGTGATCAAAGCAACTTTCTCTGACACAATTTACTTATTTTTCATCACTGAAGTGTACTTATTTAGGCATTCATTTCTATGCAGTTACTGTATTATTTATAGAAGTATGTCCAGTACAGACACTGTTAAGACTGATGTCAAATATAAAACCTTACCTAACGTTCATATTGGTACAAACCCCATGATTCTAAAATTTCTTCCCAAAAAGGAAAACAAATGTTTTTTCCACAAAAAACTAAGCCAAGGTAATAATAACTCACCCAAAGATTAATTAAAAAAAATTATTCTGAATAAGAAAAAAATGTGTGAAAATGACAATCTGTTCCTGGACAAATCTTAGGCAGAAAGAAGCAAGCAAGTTAGCTAATTAAATTGATCACTATGAATTATTCATTCAGCTCAAGAGATGTCTTTTTTAGAAATGATTTTCTGGTAGTAGGTATTAGTTTGTTTTCCTAAGGCTGATTTAAATAGTATAATTGATAATAATATTATTGTATCAGTGGACCCTCAATCCCATTTACAACCAGGGCTAGTTGCTGTTAGGTAGGCAATAATGATTGCGTTTCCCTGTCTTGGACATTCACATTTATTATGTTTTTATAGGTTGAAAATATCCTAGGACAGTTTTCAGTTTGTCCACGTCGTCATGGGGATAGATATTATCCCTAGAACATATAGTCTTTCCCCGCAGTTCTAAAAACTGCCTTTATTTTGTGCACTAAAAAAAAAGACTATTATCTAGTGGGGAAAGAAATGAGATTGATCTTGTCAGATCTGTCAGACTGTGAAATTGGAGTGAAATTGAAAATGTTTACCCCTTTTTTGTATACTTTACTAAAATACTGGAGAGAGTTAAAACAGTTTATAAAACAGATAAAAACTACCAAAACCCTAAAACAGCAGTATTTTTTCTCTTTCTTCCCACTATTGATTTCCCCTTACTTCTTTTTTTTTTTTTTTGACTGCAGAAGAGGGGAAGCAAGAAAGCAAAATAGGAAATGTGAGGAGTTGAAAGATGCAAAACTTGTTATGGTCATAAAATGAAATTTTTGAAACCAGTAAGATATTTCATTTCTTTATCGAAAAACACTTTTAATGGCTCTTATTTCTCAAAAATGGCAAAAGTCCTGCCAGGTGTCCAGCATCTTCCCAGAATTTGGATCCTGCTCTGGCTGCCTGTTATCACTTAGGGAACCTGTAGCTCTGTGGCCTTCTGGGTTGATTATTGCAGTGTATGTTGAAATTAAACCTCTGCCTATGGAGAGCAAAATTTTTACTTCAATTAGAAAATACAACTCATTCAAAAAGGTCTTTGAGATTTTATCTATGGTTGCTGCACTGGCTTTCAGTTATATACCAGTTCAAAATCAAGGTCTCATTCCTCTTCAAAATTGTCTGATTTAGTGATTCAAATTACTTTCCTACTTGTCTGCCACCTGAGTGACCTGCAAGTCCTGCAATAGTTACTTTCAGCCACAGTAATGGGACTGACAACTTCCAAGTGCTATGTCTGCTCAGGATGTAATTCTTCCAGCAACCATTCCACAAACGTAGCAGTTGGCACTAAAGAGATCAGACTGGCCATGAACCCTTGTTGCTGCAAATCAAAACCTTAGGACCACTTGAGTAGAAAACCTTCCCTAAATAAATCTGTAGACTGCGTGGCTACAAGAATCACTGCAGACTGGGGAGAGGAATGGAATCAAAGGAGGACTTTATATATTTTCTACAATAAGCAGTCACTTCAGATAAGAATAAAACATTTGAGGCTAATGTCATTTCTTCAAACATTTGAATTGACTGATTTCTCATTTATTTTCTTACATACCACTGTGTTTTTCTTCATTCACAGAGTCTTGTTCAAATCCTCAGAAGTTATTCTTTTTCTGCATATGTTTTGGCATACAGCACATTTCTATTTGCTGTAGTTCCACTGTTTTTTCACTTCTGAAGTTTTGACTAATTTTATTGGCTATATATTTTATCTTTTTGCATTAACATAATTATATTATCTGCAAAGGAACTCTTGGATGAAGTTCCTAAGCCACTATCCATCGTATTTCAGAAGACATGGCAGTTCAGTGAAGTCCCCACTGACTGGAAAAGGGGAAAAATAACCCCCATTTTTAAAAAGGGAAAAAAGGAAGACCCAGGGTACTACAGGCTGGTCAGTCTCACCTCTGTGGCCGAGCAAGATCATGGAGCAGATCCTCCTGGACACTATGCTAACGCACATGGAAAATAAGGAGGTGATTGGTGACAGCCAACATGGCTTCACTAAATGCCTAACAAATTTGTTGGCTTTCTACGATGGCTTTACAGCATTGGTGGATAAGGGAAGAGCAGCTGACATCATCTACCTGGACTTGTGCAAAGCATTTGACATTGTCCCTCATGACACCCTTGTCTCTAAATTGGAGAGACATGGATTTGACAGATGGACCACTCAGTGGATAAGGAATTGGCTGGATGGTCACACTCAAAGAGTTGCGGTCAACAGCTTGATGTCCAAGTGGAAACCAGTGATGAGTGAAGTTCCTCAGATGTCAGCATTGGGACCAGCGCTGTTTAACGTCTTTATTGGTGACATGAACAGTGGGATTGAGTGCACCCACAGCAAGTTTGCAGATGACACCAAGCTGAGTAGTGTGGTCGACACACTGGAGGGAAGGGATGCCATCTGGAAATACCTTGGCAGGCTTGAAAGATGGGCCCATGCAAACTTTATGAAGCTCAACAAGGCCAAGTGCAAGGTCCTGCACCTGGGTCGGGGCAATCCCAAGCACAAATACAGGCTGGGTGGAGAATGGATTGAGAACAGTCCTGCAGAGAAGGGCTTGAGGGTGTTGGTTGGTGAGAAGCTCAACATGAGCCAGCAATGTGGGCTCATGGCCCAGAAGGCCAACTGTATCCTGGGCTCCATCAAAAGAAGTGTGGCCAGCAGCTGAGGGAGGTGATTCTGCACCTCTACTCCATTCATTTGAGACCCCACCTGGAGTACTGCATCCAGCTCTGGGGCCCCCAACATAAGGAGATGGACCTGTTGGAGCAGGTCCAGAGGGCCACAAAGATGATCAGAGGGCTGGAGCACCTCTCCTATGAAGACAGGCTGAGAGAGTTGGGGTTGTTCAGCCTGGAGAAGAGAAGGCTCTGGGGAGACCTTATAGCAGCCACCCAGTACCTAAAGGGTTCCTACAGGAAAGCTGGGGCGGGACTCTTTATCTGGCAGTGTAGTGATAGGATGAGGGGCAATGGTTTTAAACTAGAGCAGGGTAGGTTTAGATTGCCCAGAGCAGTTGTGGATGCTCCATCCCTGGAGCATCCCTGTTCAAGGCCAGGCTGGACGGGGCTTTGAGCAATCTGGTTTAGTGGGAAGTGTCCCTGCCCATGGCAGGGGGTTGAAACTAGATGATCTTTAAGGTCCCTTCTAACCGGAATCATTCTGTGATTCTGTGATTCTATGATTCTATGATCTTGCCTTGGCTTGCAAATTTTACCATATATTCCCACCTTGTGTTAAAATTTATGCTAAAATTTCCATCTAGCTTCCCTTTAGTTCTCTTTCTTGTATCTTTCCATGGTACAGAAATTGGAGTCTTTGTTCCTTTTATTATGGTGACTTACAATACTTCATTCTTTTTGCCTGTGCATCTGTTCAAAAGATTTGCCCACCTCAGTTTTCATTTCACAAACTGCTTCTGAGCTGGCTGAGAAACATCTGTTCAATTTTGCAATCATTCTGATACATAAGTTCTAAGAATAGGCTAAATTATATAAATACTTAATACTGAACAACATGTCAGGTATGTACAAGATTTAATAGGGGATCGTTCACATGATATAGGTTTGTTCAAACTTCTAAAAATGTAGATAAGTAGAACAGTCGTGGCTTAATATGCAAAGCAAACACATGCACAATATGTTCAAGTCTCATACTGCAAGATGTATCTGGAGGTTATATGTCCAGGAAGCAGGTAAAAATTTGTTGTGGAAAGTTGGAAAAGGTTTCAGAAGCAGGACAGGGTATGGACAGGAGGCAACGAGATATAATACTAAATGAACTAAAATTTTATTTACAGTTCTCTTTTTAAAGTTCTCATCTTTGAGGGCCTGTTCTGAGTTCTATGGAACTTGAACAGAAACTGCTAAAATGCAAGGTCTTTATGAAAACCATTTTGAATGGATATTTTTCTTCTCTGTTTACTGCTACTGCATTGAAAAATGGCTGCAGAGCTTATGGAATACATAGGGGCTAGAGACAGAAAATTGTTTAGTATGATTCACTGAATTTAAAATTGTTTTGATGAACGTGATTCATTTTTGGATGAACATAACTTTATTTTTACCATTTTTACTATGAAATACTGATGTCAAGCTAAATGATTGCAGAAGCTGTAAAGTTTATTCTGTATTATGTGTGCATTATGTTACAATGCTTTTTTACAGCATATGTAAAAGGGAGTTGTTCTCATAGGATTGTTTTTTAATGAGAAGTGGCAATTTGGGTGTACTGTTTGGTAGTAATATGTAAATTATCTGCATGCATAACACAAAACATAATACTTAGCTGCAAGCAAATCTGGTAAGAGTTTACCAATGGATTATAATGGGACCATTATGATACACTGCAAATGGAAGATGATAAAATATATAATTAAGGGTCAGTGAATTCCAAATCACCATTGGTTCTGGATAATTGCACTTAGGCTAGGATTACTTCTTTCCCCCTAATCAATATAAAAATTCTAAAGCTCATCTCAATATCTCTCATATGTTGGAAATTATGAAAATCTGGAGGTGTAACAAATGGGGTAGCTTATTTATTTTAGTAAAGGACATTGATTGCTAGCAATGAAAGAGGAAGGCTTTGTCATTTTTGTTTTACCGTAAATGATTGGTACAGTTTTCTAGCATTGAGGATCCATATTTATTAGAGATAACTTTTCTCCAAATGTTTCTTATATTTCATTATTGAAGGTTTGGCAACCTATCTAAGATCAATGTAGCTGAAATTCAAAGAAAAGACTACTGCAATATCTTACCGTGTGTCCGACTATTGCTATTTTATAAGTTTTTTTCTTCCCCACGGTTTGTATTTAAATTCAGATAAAGCCATTACTCAAGCGCATTACGGAGTGCTAGGATCCAGTTTGTCCTCACAGCCTTTTCTAGAGACATCTATACTCTCCCTGCCTGTGCTGAAAATTGATCAAGCCCTTTGGCTTTGACCTCAGTAAGGTTTTCAGGAATATAGCACGTCTTCAGAAAGGATATGTTGGCATCCAGTAACCTTGGAGCACAGGTGGAATGATGAAAGGCAGGATGAATCTAATATTGCAAATGAGTACATGCAGACTTTCCACAGGGACTTCGGCAGTGTCTGCTTGCTGGCCAGATTCAGAGTTGTTATTGTTCTTCAAGGTCAAAATAATTGAGCGGCCATGCTAAATATCAAAAAAATAAGCTCATATTAGAGATGGAGGCCACTACTTATGTGGAGGCTAAATGACTTTCAGAGATCTTATGATAATGAGATGTGATCTTTTGACAACTACGAAACCCCATACAATGCTACAGGATTGGGGACGAGTGGCTGGAAAGCTGCCCAGCAGGAAAGGACCTGGGGCCGTTGGTCAATAGGCACCTGAATATGAGCCAGCAGTGTGCCCAGGAGGCCAAGAAGGCCAACAGCATCCTGGCCTGTATCAGGAATAGTGTGGCCAGCAGGACTAGGGCAGTGATGGTCCCCCTGTACTCGGCACTGGTGAGGCCCCACCTGGAGGGCTGTGGCCAGTTTTGGGCCCCTCACCACAAGAAAGTCATTGAGGTGCTGGAGCGTGTCCAGAGAAGGGCAATGGAGCTGGTGAGGGGTTTGGAGCACAAGTCTTGTGACGAGTGGCTGAGGGAGCTGGGGGTGTTCAGCCTGGAGAAAAGGAGGCTGAGGGGAGACCTTCTTGCTCTCTACAACTCCCTGAAAGGAGGGTGTAGAGAGGTGGGGGTCAGGCTCTTTTCCCAAGTAACAGGTGATAGGACAAGAGGAAGTGGCCTCAGGTTGCTCCACAGGAGGTCTAGACTGGATATTAGGAAAAATTTGTTCACCGAAAGGGTTATTAAACATTGGAACAGGCTGCCCAGGGAAGTTGTGGAATCGCCATCCCTGGAGGTATTTAAAAGACATTTGTAGATGTGGTGCTGAGGGACATGGTTTAGTGGTAACTTGGCAGTGTTAGGTTAATGGTTGGACTTGATGATTTTAAAGATCTCTTCCAACCAAAATGCTTCTATGATTCTGTGATTCTACAAAACCCTTATACTTGTAAAATCTCTGGAAAGAAAGAGATAACAGTAGTCAAGTGGTAACCCCTGGAATTACAGAGATGCAAACGTCATGTAGAAGGTGTCTTACATGGCTTTCTGAATTCACTTTTAGTGTGATTGAGGTATGCTTGACTGCAGAGCTGAAACAACTCTAGAGCTGAAATGAGGGCCATTGTGAAAAATGTTTGGCCTTGCTGCTGCTCTTTTTTAGCTTTTGTGGCAATGCAAAAGAGTACCTCCAAATGCAGACGTTGCAGAGGCAGTGCAGGGGTGGAGAAAAAGACTCATATCCGTATCTTTACTGTAATTCCTTTGAGAGAAAACTTACATGTTATACAAGTGGATTTATCAGCTTGTGAAGATTGTTTTTGTCTCCTGATATATGCGTCTCTGCAGTGACATTTTCTTCTGATAATATATAAAAATAAACAGTACTAGGAAGTGAAAAGTCCTTTAGGATAATAATTCTTCTAGTTCCTTCCTATTCTACTTCATAATGGTGTACACAAGAGAATTCACCAATTTGTGAATTTATGAAACTTAAAGTGTAAGGGCTTCTTCAGTTTGCCTAAAAGATGGAATTTCCTTACCAAAGTCTTCAGAAATCCTAGTCTGCTAAATAGTTTTTTAAAGCAGAATTGAAAGTTACGTAGTGATGCTGGTGACCAGTAAAAATCGCATGAATGTCCCCAAGTTCTGGTTTATTTATCTATTTAAAATATTTTTTTTAAATTAAGTTGAAGACAGAATAACACACACCAGAACAGAATGACACTTATTATAACTTGAAAAAGAATAACAGTTATTGTATCCAGTCAGAGCCCAACAATATCTTCTTTCACATGAAAAAACAAGATGGAAGGTCTGCACTGAGTACTCAGGAGAAGTCTGGTGTTCTTTTTCTTGTATTAGCAGAAGACTTTGTATTTTTAATTGTATTAGTGTGCAATATTGCTTTTTGTGGATCAGATTACCTCCTAAAAATGCAGTGGCAAATGAGAGACATATTAATGTAACTTTTGAAGCTTAACTGATTATAGCATTATTACAATGTTAATAAAGGGAATAAAGGGATAAATAATATATACAGGCTTTCTGACTTGGCAATAGTAATCCTGATATGAAAGAAACCTATCTATCCCCCTCCTTCAAGCTCCAGGTTCTGACACTATTGCCTTAGGTCTTACTCCAGACTAATGCTTTCAACAGGAGTAGAAATAAGTCCTTAAAGATTAACTCCATTATTAGAGTAACTGTTTCAGAATAAATCAGGAGATCTTAAATTTCTAAAGTCGCACAGATTTATTTCTCTGCTTTGTACTTTCTACAAGTAAGGAAATGTGTTTGGCTGGAGCTCTAGCTTTTTTCCTCTTTTTTCATTTTTCTGCATCAGTTTTGCAATCTCAGCTTGGAATTTTGCAGTTAACTGTGAGCTTTCCTGTTCTTTCACCATTGCCACCACTGCAGGTCCAATAGGGCAGTATCTGTCTCCAGGGTTTGAAAGCCAGGGCACCTGGACTGTTGTTAAATTCTCTCTTCAATTGCTGCCTTCGTAACTATGTTGACTAAATTTCTGTAGGAGTAAAAAGCAGGCAAATCTTATTTTAGTTAGCAAGTTAAGCAGTTATAACTACAAAAACATCTGAAGAAGTGATATTTTTCATTTTTTTCCCCAGAGTTTATCTGCTTTCCTGTTTTCTTGAAAAGATTGAAAAGCAGGCTGCTAGCCAAATGCTCCTGCAAAGTAATTACGTTTTGATGTAACTTTGACACAAGATTCATCAGAGGGATACATATTAAAGTTCTTTACAGAAGTAGTTATTGCAGATATTAAGAAGCTATATTCCACAGACTAAAGCTTAACTTTCCCAGCAGTTCATTACAGTTTCCAGCCATACAAAATGTGTATTAAGAAAATGTGTGTTGAATTTATACAATAGATCTTTTATCTAGCGTTATATTTTAAACTTTATCAAAAGATCCTAGTGCTTTCTGTAAAAATGTCACAGGGAGATTTGTCCTTGGTTTATTAAAGACAGATTGATGAAATGCAGAAGAGTGCAAGTAACTGTCTGACATTTTTACAAATAAGAAGTACTTAATTACAAACACTTTAGATCATGCATTTTTCTGTTCAATGTAGATAGAATAACAACAAAACAAAAGTACTTTGCAAAAATGCTATAGTTCCAGGGGGGAGCTCATATGTTTTGAAATGACAGAACTAATGTTTCCCTTGCTCATTGCGAAAAGTGTTGTGAGTGTCTCCTCTAAGCGCTTTTCTTATTCTGACCATGATCTGTGCATATTACAGTTTCACTGGTTCCTGTGAAGAGCCATTCCTGTGCTACCTAAATGTCTGCGCTCTTCCATGCACTGCTTTTGTCAGTTTGCTTTCCTTTCAGGAACAAATAATGATACAAATTTCTGTCATATTTACTTTGTGCCTTTTTGTGGCTTGTCTAAACTTTCTTTTGTACAAGATATTAAAGTTCCCACAGACTGCAGCAGAATATATTTAATATGACGCCCAAAGTCATAAATTTTAAATTATCCGAACTTCTGCAGAGATTTCACCCGTTGTTGTTGGGGGATGACTACAATAAAGTTTGCAACAAGTTCTTTGCGGCTGTATAGTTATTGTGTGCATGAGTGCTCATGCAGATCTGTGCTTTCAGCTCTGCTGTAATATGAGACCGAATACTCAGAAATCAGACAGGTTATTAATAACAAGATAATTGTTATTGTGTTTGCTTATAAGCCTTTTCTTGCATTAAGAGAGATGTGGAAAATTTTTTTTTTTTTTTTTGTGTATGCTTGGAAGTTCTTAAAATGTACTGCCGTAAGTTAGGAAGTAGACGCTGTGAGCAGCCTGAAATGAAAATCAAATCAACTTTATGAGAGTTATAATATATCTTAAAAATAAATGCTTCAAAAAGTGTAGAAGGGCAGAAGAAATAGTTTAATAAAATACAAAACCCTTCAGTACCTGAAAATTATATTGATCTCATTTTAAATGTTCATAAGTGTTCAAATCTGCTTTCAAAAGTCTATTACAGGGTCCGTTTTTGTTTGATCAAAATATGAAAAAAAACTTATTTTCTTTTTTCTAAGGCGCTTTTACACAAAACTCAATTCAAAGTTTACATAAAACTGTATTGAAGAGTTAAAATGCATTTGAAGGAAGGAATGTCTTGTCTCTAAAAAATCTATTTTTCTGGAGAGTTTTTACTTAGTTAACTGACGTACAATTTTGTTATCTTTTATTTGTTTGCTTGTTTTTCTGTTTTTTGTTATTGTTGATAACTATTTTGGGGTAAAAAAATATTCACCAAAAGTATGTTCTTTTACTGGACATTCTAGTTGAAAATACTGAATCCATATGGGAAATATTTATGACTGTATTTCAAATTGATTAACGTATTACAGTTTCATTAAATACATCAAATCCTTATACTTTCCCAGATTTTAAATTAATTTACTTCTTCCCCTTTTTCTTGAAATGTAAGTGTAAGTAAAGGACTCTCGCTGAAATAAGGACAGTTCTCAGACACAGTGTGTGTGTCTCTGTGTGTGTATATCTCTATATATCTATTTCATGGTATATAGATTGATATGAACACATTGCTGTCCTGAAGAACTTGAACAGAGAAGACAGGATGGAAGAATAAAAGAACACTTATTTTCTCCCATTTATAGTTACCAAACTGATGCAAAGAGAATTGCCACAAGAAATTGCCAGTAGGAAGCCTGGAGGAAAGCTTGATCTCCTGGATGCCACTGTGCTTACCTTCCTTTCAACTGGTACATTAATTCACTCTCTGAGCCAATGCAGCCACAGAGCTATTTCAAAATCTGCAGTGATGTCTGCTGATCTGCATGAGTATGTGAATTCATCACTATTACCAGATTATTCTGCCTGAAAGGCAGAGCCCAGTTAGGAATGGCTTCTTACAAATGGAAGTGTCGCCTATGGATTTTTGTTGTTTCAAATGAATGAACAAAAATATCATTCTTAGCTCTGAATAGTACCCACAGAATCTACATTTGCTGGCCAAGGACGGCACTTCTCCCCAGTAGGTAAGAAGCCTTCTAACAGGAGCAGGAGAGTGATAATCTTACGTATCATAAAGCTGATTATGTACGTGGGCAACATACCCACCAAATTCACCAATGAAGCTCACATGAACCACCGTGTATTCATTATTGTGCACTACAATACTGTGCTTGCATCGATGGATTAGAAGTGAATACTTTTCCCTAATAAATTGCAGGAAATCTTTGATTTGATACAGCTTGTTTTGAAAGGTGGTGTTTTTGGCACTAGGGGGGGTGGGTGGGAAATAGGTCACAGCTTGTCTGAATTCCAGAAGGCAGTTAACTGCTATTTCAAAGCCTGTAACAACAACTTCAGAGATGAAATATGAAAAGGACAGGGAGTTTAACATTATGTAAGTATGAGAAGTCAGACACAAACAAATAGATTGAAAATACATTTAATTCTGGTAGTAGTTAAAAATTATTCCCTCAATTATGTCTCACTTTTCCTTTAAATTTTGCTGCAGATAAATGTGAAAAAAAGAGTCTAAAGCACAGTTAGAAGAGAAAAAAATTCAATTTTTGTCCAGTCTGAGGTGGGAAATCTTAATTTAAAGTTCTGTCAGATGCACTATTGTGGATTTGGCTGAAACAGTTTCCTTGCACTTTTGCCAAAGATCACCACCATCTCAGCAGCTACAGCAGAACAGGGCACTTGTCAGCTGCTGCACTTTGAGATATCAATAAAAAGTTCTCTTGATTAGGATTTGGAGGCTCAGAGTCAGACTGTGAACCAAAGCAACTGTAAGAATATGCAGCCTGTTCTCTGCTGTCTCTACAGGGCAACAACCTTTGGCAGAAAGATGGTTCAGTTAGGGCAGTAATGTCTTAAAACACTTTACAGGAGATAAGTATATCAGAGGTCATCAAGTTATAAAATTTCCTTTCTCACTTGTGGATTCAGCTGCCGCTTTTCCAGACTCAAATTTATCTAAATTGCCATATAACCTTTGCCCATATAAAAAAGGTGTATGCTTTGTTGTGCAAAAATTCACTTGATTTTTCAAAATCCTATGATGTGATTCAGTAACTTGAATTAATCTGATCACAGTATATATATTCCCCTTTTTCCCTCCATTTTACTTTCCAGGAAATGAAACCAACAAAATTAACTTGGATTTAGAGGCATGTGTCTTTGACTACACTGATCCGACTTGGGTTCTCCTTGCACACTCTTCCCCCGAGGTGTTCTTCATATAATGAAAATTAGTCTCAGTGCCAATTTTAACAATGATTCATGACAGTTGGAGAAGAGATTTGGGGGGCATATCTGAAGGTGAGATGTATATGGGAATATTTGCAGCTGCCTTTCATATCCTTGCCATTTTCAAGTCCAGTGCTGCAAATTTAGGTGATGCTTCTGCATTTCACATTGGTAGCCTATCCCCTTTTCTGCCTTCGATACAGCATATTTTTATTTTTTAGATCAGTCAGCAATTTCTTATTCAACCACTTTGGCCACCTGCCATGCCTATTCAGTTTTTTGCACATTGGAATGGACCATTAGAGAGTGCTTTGTGACAGTTGTCCTCCTAGAAGATGAACTGGCTGTCCTGGACCTCTTTCTCCTGCCCAGCAGCATCCCATGGCTTCCTGCCTATCAGTTCCCTGATGATGCCGAAGTCTGCTGTGCTGAAGTCTCCTGCCGCCCTTCCCCGAGGATATTAAATCCCTACCGTCTCACGGTCACTTCAGCAAAGGCTTTCATCAGCTATGATGCATTTGACAAGTTCATCCTTGATTGTGAGTAGTGGATGCAGCAAAGCACCTTCAACATTGTTGTGTCCAGCCTATATCAAATCTTGTCCCTAGAAATTTGCTGGATATGGTGCACCCATTATGTAAGATACAAAAAAAATATGAGCAGTTCAAGTCAGGAGGCAACTTCTGGTGCTGCCTGCTTCCTGGCTGCAGTCCTCTCACCCTGAACACCAGGTCCTCTGCCCTTTCTTTCCTCCTGTCCTGTGTTCCCCACATACTCCAGCTTTATTGATCATTTTTCTAAAATTGTGCAGATAGTTCCTGGGAATTTACTTTGTACCTATCTACTTCATCTTTGATCAAATAATAAAGAAGTTTTACTCTGAAAACTTAGGCAAAAGAATTATTACTAACAATAATCCAAGGAGTTCTCTTTTATTACTAACAATGTTAATAATCCCATCTTGATCCATCGACTGATATTTTCACTTACAGGGAACAACTTGTTGAGAGCCTCAGCTTCTAGTATTCTCTTTGGATATGCAATCCATTCCTTGCTCTATTTTTTAAAAAAATCTACTTGAAGCTATCAAACATGAGTCTCACTTCAAACAAAGAATGTAATGGTCTGTGAGAAGGGGAATTTCCTTAATTCATCACTGTTTTATAGTCCACTGAAGGAAAAAATAATATTTTCTGTATTTTTTCTGGAGTTCATAAATGTAAGCCTTTGCAAATACTTTTAAACATTTAGGTTTCATTTTTGGAAAGCTTTCTACTAAGTTTGTTTCTAGAAATATATCAGCATTTTTATATAGATTTCAAAGTGCTATACAGGGAAACACATTATGATTGCTACAGTGTGTTACAGATATGGAATCTGAGGCTCAGAAAGGGGTTCTGCTTTTGACTATAGAAGATCTTGCTATATTAACTTTTCAAAGCATAGTGCTTATTCACATTTTGAAATTTTTCTAGCCGTAATTTAATTTTTTTAGAAGCCAATTCTGAAACTTTTTGTGTTTTGTAAGGTTGTGGCAGGTACTCTACAGGGCTGCAAAAGCTGTCATTTAAGTTCAACCTAATAACTCTTTTCTGCTCACCGGGACAGTATATCTATCCTCTCTTAGCCTTTTCTGATCCATCATAAACACAGCTGTTTACACTTTCTTACATTTTGTCACCTCTTTATTCCCATTATCTATTCTAATTCAATGTATGTTTTGGATTTCTTTTTAATTCTAATTAAGTAGTTAACAAATCTCTGAGGTCACACTTTGTTTATTACACAGGGATTGTTTATTTTGGTTAGGTTTGCCTTGAAGATTCTTTTCACATTGTCTTTTCAACATACAAATTAAATGATTGAAGGGACATTACCAGAGTGTAGGGACCTTTGAGACATTTGTTTATTGTATCTTAAATGTGGTCATTAATTAGCTTTCATGGAATCACGGAATTTTTCAGAGTTGGAAGGGACCTCTAGAGATGATCTAGTCCAACTCTCCTGCTAAAGCAGGATTGCCTAGAGCACATCACTCAGGACTGCATCCAGGCGGGTCTGGAAAGTCTCCAGAGAAGGGACTCCACAACTTCCCTGGGCAGCCTGTTCCAGTGCTCTGTCACCCTCACCATAAAGTTTTTTCTCATATTTGATTGGAACTTCCTATGTTCCAGCTTGTGCCCATTACCCCTCGTCCTGTTACTGGGAACCACTGAAAAGAGTCTGGCTCCATCCTCCTTAAGCCCACCCTTTAGATACTTGTAAACATTAATAAGGTCTCCCCTTTCCTTATGCATAAAATGATCACAAACTGGAGAACACGATGAGAATGTTTTGTGGTCACAGTATCCTAACAGGTCTGTCTAAACCTTGTGATTTTGACAAGCCTAGATTTAGAATACTTCAAATATCCTCAATTGACTTTGCAGTACTTCGCAGAGGTAAAAACTTTTGTGATTTTCAGTTTCTCATACTTAACTTCAGTGCTGAACTTGGACAACTGAAGTCATTATTTAGTATATTAAGATCAACAGAACCATGTAAACAAAAAGAAATATTCTCTTTTGGGAATGCAAGTGATCTCTGACCTGTACAATTGCAGGTTGTTATAAACTCAAGTTTAATGATGGTAAATACCCCAAAGGTCTACTGAACGCTATATTAATAATTTTATGTTACCACTGATTATATTGTTTATTAAAATTTACCAATCCACTGTGTTATAATCCCATTTGTCCTATATACTAAAATTGCATGTGGCTTAAGTCAGCTGATGATGAAATAATATTAGTGATTTAAGGCAGGTAACTGGCAGAGATAGCACGGGCTTATCCGATTTAAGGAGTGTCTGGCTACACTTTATGGTATTGGTTTTATGGTACAAAGTTCTAAAACATCTATTACAGTATTTCTAGTTGTGATCATTAAAATCAGATGGTAAGGGATTACTAGTAAGATACTTTACAGAATTAAGAACTTGCAAAGGTTCTATGATTCAAAAAGAGCCTGGAGGTTTTATTGCCCTCCTGCATTCAATAGAAAGAATTTTTAGTTTTGTTTTCTTGAGCTTTGAAAGAGAGTAGGGGCTTTCTTTGTTGGATTAACTGGGGACTGAAGAGCAGTTTATATGACCCTGCTTTGGCAGAATAAATTATTTGTATTTGGTTTTACTACTTGGAAAAATGATTAATTAAGGTATTGTACTGGAAAATCATGAGATGTCTTAATTGTTATTTCTAAATGTTATGACACACCTGAGATCCTGGAGAGAGGCCAGAGACTGAAATGTAATTTAAGTTGTACAGCATATACTGTATGAAAAACCCCAGCAATCTCAAAAAAATTAGAAGTTCATGGAGCCTTTTTTTAAGGTAATTTCAGATTGCAGATGTTCTGGAAAAATGAATAAAACCGGTGACTTAGATTGGTAAATACATCAATTAGTTGCCTTCACCTCAATCCACTAAAGAAAGAGGCAATACCATGATTTCTTGATAGCTGACTTTGGTAACGTGTGATTATTTCATCAGCTTGAAGCACTGGTACATTATAAACCACTTGACTCATAAGTGACACCTTGTGTTTATCCTTCCATTGCTCAGAAGTGACTAGGCAATGTGTGGCCTGCCAAGTCTGCATATGTCACACCGCCCCATGCATAATGCAATTACATGGAGAATCAGGAAAATCTATAAATTGCTGCTTTGTGGTTCTGATTGAATTTGTAGAACAATTCTACCCTTGTATCTGAGGTTTGGGGCTCTTCTTTAAGCATCTCTAAGTGGTTTTGAAGAAAAGTTGTAAGAGACTGAACTAGAGCTAAATCAAAAAGTGGTGTATTCCCTTTCGTGAAAGCAGCTGTGTGCAAAGTCATGAATTTGTTCTTCTGTTCTTCTCATAGGGCTTCCCTGAAAAGTGATGGTAAAAACACCTTAGCTACCAACACATTTAACACCTCCCCATGTGGTCCAGTAAATACCATTATCAGGAAAAGGTGCCAGGTTTTACACTGGCCTGGCAGTGCAGGGTCTCAGCACTTGCCTTGGCCTGAGCTGGTTGGGACTTGGTTTAACGTTGAGCAGTGGTGAGCGGCTGCTGCCCGAGCCCTGGGAATATCTAGATTAAGGTGTCTCTCTCATTCAAAAGATGTGAAAGGAGAATTCCCTCTCTGTACTAAAGGATTACCAGTCTTCTGACAGCTTCTGATGTAAACATTTCCAGATATTTTAACCGGTGCTCATTAGTTATTTTAAAGTACATTAACTGTTATCTCTAAATTGGCCTCTTGAAGGAATGCATAACAGGGCATCAGTACTGACATTCATGTATGTTTAATCTCTATTTGACATTTGCTAATGCTCTATCAAACACTTATCTCTGAATTCTGAGTAAATTGTAATTATTCTAAAAATGCAAAAATAGTATTTTAAATCTACAGATAAAAATAGAGGGGGTTTAGGTTTTTTTTTAAATAAATTATAGTTGGTCTTATTTGGAAATGCACTGCAGTTTCTATAGCATCCAAATCAGGAAGACAATTATGTACATGGGCTGTGTCTAGATTATTTCTGAATCTACAACAAGCAAGTCCTTAGATTAAGTCTGGATTGAGACCTTTTTTATGTCAAGTTTGATAGGACTTTGCTCTCAAGCCATATAAATCATCATACCACCACAGATTACATTGTTTTAGATCACTGTGTACGTGCATGTCTTGCTTTGCTTGTAACATAATGACATATGTTTGCTGATACTAGTACGTTGTCATTGTGTAGCCTGAGAAATTCAACTGGAATATGTCCTTTATCTTGTTACTGAGACTATATCCTAGTACTGCATCATATATTTCTTCCCTAAAAATTTGGGGAGATAGCTACCATGAGAGAGCAATTTTTTTTAGGAAATGCAGTCTTCCTGCATAACCACAATTTTTGCAGCAATTCACTTGCTTAAAATGAGTGAAGAATGAGACCCTTTGCTCTCAGCTTTTTTATTTCAAGCAGTTGACTGGAAAGATTGATGCGAACTTTTTATCTGAGAATCAGTGGAAGAGAAAGAGGCTCTGAAAAGCAATCCAAAGCTCTGCCATAGGATGTCATCACTGAGAATCAGAGATTACAATGCTCTTTGGTCTTCTCAGTTGCAGTATACGTTGTTCAAACACACGTAATCGCTGTCCCAGTGAAGTAAAAATAAGAATACCGATAGCCCACTTTCCTTTTTCCAATCATTGCAGTTTGTTCAGTATAATTCTTGCTGAATGAGGTCACAAAAAAACAACTGCTTTTTAAATAATTATTCTGACTTTCCTATCAGGTTGGTAATTATGTTTGCATCTTTGTTCCTCTTGCCATTTTTGTCTTGTCTGAAGTGCTTATTTGAATAAAAAGAGAGTCCATGGCCTTGAAGGTTGTTAGTTGGTGTAATTTACAAGAGAGAACCAAGGCAGTCTGTGACACAAAATCAGGAAATTAGCAAAGCACAATAGTGGAGAGCAACAGACCAGTGTTAAGCAGGTTTAAAGTGTGGGGATGTACAGGTAGGAAAGAAAATAAATTAATCTAAATTAGAAAAAAAAAATCAAAAGACAGGTTTGACTAGGTTCAAAATTGATGTATCCGAAACAGCTTGCAAATGTTCTGTGATATGCAACAGTCAAGGTATGTCATGAGAGCCAAGTTTAACAAAAGTTATACAGTAACTTTTCAAATTCAGGTACACACACAACAGATTAACAGAATTATGTCACTTCTTTTGAAGTCTGTGAGTGTTTTTATTTTAGACTTGGGTTTGTTTTAGAATCAAGTGTATCTATATTTTCCTCTAATGAAGATGAAAATTACATTAAGCAATTACATAATTTTGTCTTTATTTCCCCCCCAAAGATACATCAAATATTGCCCTTGTGTCTGTGTGATAACTGCATCGGTTTTGTTTCTCCCTGGTTGGAACTGCTAGTCAACTTTAGTGGGATGTTCATTCAGATATGTCCTTATCCTTATCACCATGCAGTATCCTTGGCATCATTTTCGAATTACATTTATACCTTGTAATTTAATATCAAGCCAGACCACCTCACCACCAATATCTATCCATTGTTCTGCCTTAACTGAAGAATAGTTATTCTGTAATATGTCTCTTAATTTTTACAAATGTTCTTGCAAAACAATCTGTGTGCTACTGTCCTGCTCAAAGACAACTTGATCTATCCTATTCCTTGTATCTTGTGACACAAATTCACAAAAAAAAACCCTACTATCAAACAGTAGTTTGGAATATTTAAGCAACTGACTTTTCTTGGCCTTCCTGTTTCTCTTATGTCATATTGTACTTGAGCGATTGCTTGAAAAAGAATACCTCTTTTTTATAGTACTATATAATTTTTTCACATACCCATAAAGCCACCATTGCTTTTGGTCCTGCTGTCTCATATTATATATTCACTATCTTAGTTCTGTATTTTGCTTTAACTTCTTTAAAAGAAAGATCTGGCATTTTTCTTCTATTTTCATTTTGTGGATTTGACCAAATTCTGATTTAACTAACTTTTTTTTTATTTATTCTATTCTAACTTGATTTATTTCAACACAATTTCTTCTGATTTACTATCCATGTGGAAGAATACAACTCTTTTTCTACCAACTATATTTTTTATCTGTCACTGTGCTCTGAACTCTAGAGTTTATTTTCCCATTTCATTTTATCATTTTATCATTTCAGATTTATTTTATTTACCAGTGTTACATGACTCTCTTCATATGTATGTATTTTTTTACAAAGATTCTGCTATAACTTCTCTAGTTATGTGTTTTTTCTGGGTTAAGATTTTTCCACACTTACTTATTCTATGTGTCAGCTAATCAGTATTTAAAGACCTGTTTCCAGAAGTGATAGGTCTTTTAAAAAATCACATATTTTTTTTTGCAGGACTGAAAAATATGTGATTAGTTTTGTATCTTCATTTTTTTTGGCATTGAAATATCTTTAAACCTACTGCATTTCCTTGCAGCTAGGATAAATTTATGCTAACCTATGTGCTTCCTTAGGTGACTGGTCAGGAAATGCTATCTTAACCCAGCAAACACTAATGACTCAGACGTACCTTTATGACCTCCAACTGACTACTACAATTGTATTTTATCTACCCATGCAGCCTGCTGGCACAAAATGCCTCAACCTGTTTTTTTAATAAAAAAAAAAAGGTTGCCAAAATGTTACCACAATGCTCTTTTTTTTCCTGCTGATCAGTCCCCTGAGCGATCTTTTCCTCATCAATCCCCATGCTAATATTTAAAGCATTCTGAGCAACTAGTTCAAAGTTGCTGTCCTAAGCATAACTAAGATTTTCTATGATTGTTTTTCCATTTCAATACCCAAAATCTTAGTCAGTAAAAGAAATATTTTCATAAGAGCTAAAAGAAGATGTGCTAGAGATTTGTTATTTTATGACATTCATGTTTATCAATAGCTTACATAGGAACATAAGAATAGGAACCCACCACCCTTTGAAACTAATGCTTTGGTCCTTAGAAGAAAGAAGAGAGAAGCTTGTGGCCTTGGTATTGTCTTCCAAAGAGGTATTCGTAAGAGAAGCTTTTGAAAAAAAACTTGGTTTCATGGCTGATTTCGTCAACAATGTCACAAAACCAGTGATAACCAATGAATACATCTACTTCAAGATCACGAAGTAAACTTTCTTTGCCCTGTAGTTTTTGGAAGAAAGATGTCTTACATTTTTTAAGGGTTTTTTTTATATGCCCTAGTGTTTTCACTGACTAGGAGCTGTGAAAATGGGTAGAGCTATCCTACATGAAGAACATAAATTTACTAAATTCTGCGGGAATAACATTAAGTTCTTAACAAATATAGAACAACTACTTTTTAGGATATATTTAAAAAAAACACATCATTCAGAAAAGGACTGAGCAGTGGGTTTGGTTGATAACAATCTGTTGCACTGTGTAGGTTGTTCTCAGTGTGCCTGGCAGCATTGTGGTTTCCAATATTGGCAGTGTTGGAAAGAAAGTTAAAATGTATTAAAAGCACAACCTGGGTTTGAAATTTGCCTTTAAAAGAACATATAGAGAATATATATTTTCTGTCTCCATATAGAAAATATATATATTTTCTGTCTCTATATAGAGACAAAAAGAGATAAGTATCTCTACATGTGAGCACTGTTTCCAAGTTTCCTTTGAGACAGCTCTGGAAGCTTTTGGTCTGAATGCCGAGGGGACTTTAGAGGTTTCTGCTGGTAATGCTGATGGAGTTTACCAGCTCCTCATTTAAGTTTACGTGGTGTAACGACACGACAGCTGCTATCACCAGCTTAGTGCAATTGCTTTCTGTTGTGTTTGTTTCTATCCGTAGTATGAGATTATAGAAATTTGCCAAATATCTTTGTATTATGAACTAATGACTTAAAATCGTTCTCACACTTGTCAGCACGTTTTTCCAAAAGCCTTTTAATCTTAACTAATGAGAAATAATTGCTGAAGATTTTACAAATTATAAGGTGACCTCAGATATAAAAATACATAGGAATGTATACTAAAAAACGTATAAGGGAAAATGAATCTTTTATGGATGACTAACACTAGTCAATAATAAACGTATTATATGCTCTTTCTGTATTGTAATTAGATATATATATTTAAACTATATATGACTAAGCTACACAGTCTCTAAGTTTATTAGAATCATTAATGCAACTGTTGTGAGAAGTGACACCTTTTCATTCAGCAGGCATTCTCCCCTGAGGGGAATCTCTGCACTCTGTCTCTGGGTGAGCGAACTCTGTGATAGACAGATTCACTGTGTTTGAGGCGAAGTATCTCTCGCAGGCTATTAATAAGACAAAAATACCACACTAATTGTCACCATAAGGGAATTCCATGATTCCAGCAGTCAGCTGTGCTTATCCATACTGAATAACTACTGAGGAAGTTCTATAGAGACATTCACAAGTAATGTTTTTCTTTTTTTTTTTTTTTTTCTCCTATGATGTTCTCATCATGCCTATATAATTCACGGGGTAGAAAACAGAAAACACACGTGCCTCTGTCTTCTGGTCTGCCAAGCTTGTGAACCACTGTATGTAATAAATTAACAAATTGCTGCAGCAAAGGCTAAAAAGTTTCTAAGTCCCAAGAAGTGGTTGGCAGAAGTTTTAATGAATGATTGCAACTGCTCCATTTTGGGGATTGTTTTGGTTTTTTTTAAATACAAACCTAAATGCAGCTTTTCAATATTCTGCCAAAGATGGGTGGACTTGTATGTTTGTTTTGAAATCAATTTAAATCAGTGAGTGATTTGTTTTTGTAGGATCAAAGTTTGGCCCACAATACTATGCATTTTCTGTCTGAAAAGACAAACATTCTGAGCATCTATTTGATACTGTTTTTTCTTACTTTTAATAAAATGAGGCAGTTCTTCTATAAAGAGAACTGAAGATTCCAGGCAGCACGTTTAAACGTTGCTATGAGCAGTCTAACTGACGCAAAACCTGTTCAGTCAACGGGGTAAGGTCCTACATTCTTGTTATAATTTTGCATCCATGTTTTCCAGCAGCAGTTCAGATGAAAAATAATGCAACTTTTTGATGCATAACTGTGATGGGAAAAATGCTTGCTGTGTCTTTGGCCAATTCATTTATTCCATACTCTTAGATCACTAGTGTACAATGGTGCTATTAGCAATTATTAACAATTATTAATAGTATTATTATCAAAAGAATAATAAAGACACTAAGCTATTCAGATGCTAAAGGGGACTAAGTAAGTATCTTAACTAGATGTAGCATAAAAGCTTCCTGTAGGATTACTCCGTTAACATGAGTGTGGTTCCACTACTGTGTCATTGTCTTAAGCATTTTGGCTTTTTAATTGATCTGTTTTGCTTTCAAATATTGTTATACACACCTATAACTCTTCTCAGTTATTGATGTACCTGCTGAAATGGGAGCCTTTAGTCCCAAACTGTTGCTGTAACATTAAAAAAAAATTTTTGTCTCATAAATGAAGCCTCCGGAACCAATTTGCCTCAGGTATTCATCAGTGACATCATGTTGCTGTGGTAGTGAGTGTTTAAAATATCACTGTGTGGGTGGTATGTTGGCATCTTTCTTTCTACAACGCAAGCCCTTCTGATTAAACAAAACATAGAGTAAAAGTAAATCAGCAGTAATTCTCTGTTTAAAAGTTCAGATTTCACTTTTTAAAAAATCATATATTTAAATCAATATAAACTGTATTACCCTACTCTCATACAATTTCATTTATGTACTTTGTTTCATGATTAATCTACAATTGATTTAAAGATTGTTTGCTGAGCAGAACAAAGTCAGGATATGAGATGCTGCAGCAAACCTGAATGGTTCTATTCTCATTTTTATATCTTTGAGTGTGTAGGCTCCAAGTACTGCCAAGGACAAAGTTCCTAACAGGTTGTAAAAAGATTGCATGGCTCTTGGAAAGCAAGTTTTTAGGTATTTATATCTATATCTTTGTGTGTGTCTGTGCCTGTTTATGTACAAACGTATTTCAAGCACAGTATTCCTCTACATCCCTCTCCCCTCCAAATGGAATAGTCTGTTGCTATGACCACTGTTGCAGTGAGTCAACATCTATTTAAATCCAGTAGGCTAGCAACATGCAGTCAATCACTGCATTTCATTGGCTGAATGTTCCCAAGGGTTTTCTAATTACTACAGTATTCCTCTCCACTTAAAATGCCACATAATTATTCCAGGCACATATTGCTAATTTAGAGAATTCTCTCTTTCTCTCGTTCTGTCTCTTTTGTAAAAGAATAATTTCCTCCTCTAATGTCAGGGATGTAGCTAAATAAAGAGCCTGTATGAATATATGAGTATGTGGAATATAGGTACAGAATTGTATTTTTAAGACACACATGTCACCAATGAAACAAAGTGCAGATCAGCTATGAAAACTTGAATGCCATGCTCAGAGAAATGAGCTCAGAAGAGCCATGATGCGATTAAAACAACCAAACTCACTTCCAAGCAGCTCTATCAATTAGCAGGTAAGGAGGGACACTTGAGATTGTTTAACTGACACTCTAGCAATGTATCAGAGGAAATTTAATGTTCTTTTCCTTGAATAAAGTGCTGGAAAGTAGTATGGACAAGGAAATGGCATTCTTGCAGAGACCAATAGATCTTTTCTCTCAAACACCACAGATCTCTTTTATCAACCTGTTGCACACTTAAACACTCACCTGGAGCAGATAAAGAAAGGAATGCCTGCCAACATTTTATCAGACTCAGCTGGAGGAGAGGAGGTCCCCAGAAAATCTCTTCTGAATTTAGGTGTGGAATGAGGCACTGTCAAACAGATGAAAGTGCAGAGCGGTGAAGTGGCTTCTTTTAGGATGTATGAGTTATATTTAGAGTACGCAATCCATGATCACACCTTAGTTCCTAGGCCCATGTAAGTGATTCAGGCATATTTTAACCCCATATCAGAATGAGATCAGATGCATAAAAGCCCCTGTCAATTAACAATTAACAATTCCTTTCCCTGGCAAGAAAAGCACTCCATGTGGAGTTCCCTAAGAGAACCACAGCATGTTGCAGCCAAATCTTGAAGACCAGGATATGCCTTGTGCTCTCTTGCATGGCCAGAGAATCTCTTGAAGAGATCTTCTCATAAAGATTCCTAACCTCTTTGTTCTAATTGTCAGCAGGTCAGCCTTCATTCACAACAGTGATTCTAGGTTTTAGATGGCTTATTTATGTCCACCTTTGAAAATGCAATAATTTACTTCCCAGAAAATCAAATCCCTTTAATGTGCCTTAAGTTGCTACTGTGACACCAATAAAATGAGAATATGGTCTCACTTAAAAAGGTAGATAACAACCCTTACCTCTCTCTTTTTATCATCGCAAACATTTATTTTCCTGTTTGCATATTTGTGTTTTCCCTTTTAAGTCTTCCACTATAATTGCAAAAGAAAAAAAAAAAAGACAGAGTACTGAATTTTTTATTAATAATCCTAGGTTAATTTTGGAAAAGACAATGTAAGTTTTGCCATACTTCACGTATTACTGTAGAGAATATTAATAAAAGTTTTCCATGCCTTCCAAACATGTAACAACAAGCATTATTAATTAAAAAAAAAATCATTGTAACTTGTACATCATAAGCCTGAACTGTGATTTGCAGATGAAGTGCAAAGGCACCTGCACAAAGATATGGCTTTTTGCAGCCACATTACCATTAAAGTTAGATTTTATAAAACACAATCTATGAAAATCAAGTCATAAATCTGTTTTGTAACCAACACAGGAAATATATATTACATATTCATACCTTATTAATAGGAGACTCACATAATAAACAAAATTTAATCCAAAAGGTGAGAATTCAACCAAACTACATTCCAGAAGACACAAGTTAATTTTGATGACACTAACAGCATTAACATTTAAATGTAAAAGGGCAACTGCAATAACCAAACCCAATAAAACTGGCCAGATGCACAGGGGAATAACACATCTCCGATAAATGAAAGCAAATAAATATGACTTGGACTTTCAAACTCATGGAAATGGAACCTTACATAGTCATGAACAAGCAAAGGTTTACTCCAGCTCTGACAATGTTCAAGCAATATATTAACAAAGGTTTTCTGTATACAGAAAATTTTTGCTACTACTTTTCATTTCTCCTAAGACACTGTCCTTCCCGGAGAAAGAAGGAAGACTCCAAGGGAATGACAAAGCATCCAAGCTTCCAGCTGAGGAAAAAGGTAGTTTTGGAGTCAGAGAAAATAAATGCGAAAACACTTCAGTGGAAGGGTGATCCCCCAGGTCCAGCAAAGTGATAGAGTCATATAAATGTGTCTGTTACATTGAGGGTGGAAAAGACCAGATTGCCCCAATACTGTATTTCACAGTAATAATGTATAACCTTATGTCTTTATCTGCCTATACTTGAAGCTGACTGATATGTCAGTATTTTTTTGTTTCACCTACTTAATTGCCCGGGTGCACTGACACATTGAGTCTCCATATTCCTTCTTTTTCTCTTTCCCCTCTGTTTCTGTAATTTCTCCTGAATTACTTGGATGAATGGTTCTGCTGTTCTAAGGTTTCACAGCTGTTTAACTTTGATAGTACGTATTCTAACATCTTGGTTAAAGAAGGGGATTGGACTAGATGATCTCCGAAGGTCCCTTCCAACCCCAACCATTCTGTGATTCTGTGAAAAGATTTACAGCCTTCTAGCACTGCGAATCATTATAGAACATGAACATTTTTGTTAATAATATGTTATGTAGTTTAGGTTAGGGTTTTTAAAAATATTTGAAAGAATTAAGTATTGTTCTCTTTCTTTGGCTAGTAGGCTTTAAGAATATAAAGTAGAAAAAACCTAAACTTTATCATGAGCCTCTTAAGAGCTGAATGTCCCAAAGTATTTGCAGACTTATATAGTTTTATATTTCTTGTGGACAGAATTATGTATGCCAGGATTTAAACCAAATAACTGCTTTAGCCAAGAAAGATGAGATTTGAAGGCATTTTGGTGGATTTTCCAAATCCATCTTGTATCCAAGGATGTGCACACACTCAAATAACTTTCTCTCAGGTGTGCTTATTTCTTCTGTAACTGAGATAGCCATGGTTTTTACATTAAAAAATGGGGAGAAATGGCTATTCCACTGGTAATTTACAGCTGGCTGCAAACTGGCCCCTAGGTTACCGTACCTACATGATTATTATAACAAAGACTGAATTAACATTAGAAGACCCCAAAAAACCCCAACCCCCCAAATTCCAAAAAAGGTAACAAGTACAGAAGACTATATTTTCTACTGAAACCAGCAATTGGAAAATGCTAGTTTAATTCTCAACTCTGCCACAGGCTAAGCAAGCCGTTTACCCACTTAGTGCCCCAGTTTCTCTGACTATAAAAATCTGGATAATCTTATTTATACACTCTCATACAGCAATTTCAGATCCTGAACAGGAAAGAAATGTTAGAGAAGTGTGAAGTACATTTTTTCGAAGAGCACAATAGTTGCCCAAACAGACAGAACCTGAATTTTCAGGCTCGCTCCTAAGTGCTACAGTCATCACCTCCATCATCTGTTAATACCCACCACAGTATCCTGTTTCTAAAAAGTGACTAGTACTTGATGCTTCCAAAAAAGATTTTAAAAAATAGATATAACCAAGGAAAAAAGAAAGTCTACAAGTAAAGCTTCTTTCTAATCCCCATTCTGCCCTGTTCTTTCTTTAGAGAATTTGGGTTTTGCTGAAAAAAACCCAAGGAGTTTGTGTTCTGTTCTATTTAAATCTGTTTATATAATCTCATGGTTATTTTAGTGTTAATACATGAGCATTTCACAGAAAAGAAAAACAAAGCATTTCATCTATATCTTTCTCTTCCTCTGTTGCCCTTCTCCAGAGAGACCTCTGTCAAGGTCCTACTTCTTATATTAGATGAAAAAAACATATTTGAAAGATGTTTCTCGACATTTGGTGAGACTTCAAACCTTAAAAACATCAGTCACAAACAGCCCTCTATAAAACATGGGGGTTTCCCATGGTGCAATAATTTGCAGATTGCATCTGTAAATGAGTCACAGATTTTTTAGTGTTGTCTTCTTGACATTTTAGTCTAGTCTCCTTGACATTTGTCCTGGTTTGAGGTAAAATAGAACAAACTTTCTGTTCAGTAATTTTACTTCTTAGCTAGGCCTCTTCTAACTCTCTGAAATTAACAGCATGTTGTGTCTAAAGCGGTTCGTTCAGAGTGATAAGGCAGTTTGTGCCAAGGAATGGTATGCAGAGAGGCTCTTGCTTATAGTTATTGCTATACCAACCAAGGTCAGCTAATTTCGTTATTTGCCCTGTTGGAGAGTCCGAAGCGGAAAAGAATAGAGGGGTCCCACCTGCAGGGAGGAGCGGACAGGACAGGTGACCCAAAATTGACCAACAGGGGTATTCCATCCCATCTGCCCCATGCTCAGTATAAAAGCTGAGGGATCAAAGGGTCAACTCTCTTCCTTCAATGGCTGACGTACAAGAAGGACCCTGTCTGTTCATCTGCCTTTGATACCGATCGGTGTGTTCCTGACTCCAACTCTGGAACCTGGTTCCCACTCATCACTGAGGCCAGCCTGGGACTCCCCCAGTGCCTGACAGTGACATCATCCTGGGAACTTAATATGGTTTTGTATATACTGTATCTATTTCATTATTTTCCTTTTTTATCTTATTATTAATATTTCATTAAAGTAGTTTAGTTTCTTCTAAACTCATAAATCTCTTTATCTCTCCTCCTCCTCTCCATGTACGAGAGGCTGGGGGGGATCATCTGTCACCACCCATTGGCCAACTTGACCAAAACCACAACATTATAGCCAAATAATTACCAGCAACAGAACTTGACACTCTCATGTGTGTCATGACTGTGTATTGAGGTGTTCAGTCACATTTGATGATGATGGTCTTTTGTCAAGGCTTGATATCAATGAAGGGGGTAAAAATTGTGCAACTAACATCATCTTTCTTTTGCAGCTCTTTCTAATTACTCATAGTTTGAAGACTTAATGGAAAATCCTTAAGGTTGAATAAGCATAAGCTGAAATGAAAAAAATTAGTCAAACTTTCCCTTTGATTTTCAGGAATCTTACTTACTCTTTTGTACTTTTCATTTGAAAAGAACCAACAAGTCAGAATTTTTATAGTTGATACACTGTATCTCGTAGCTATTTGGTATTTCTACCTTGAAGTGTTCATAAATCAGGAAACAATTTTCCAAAATTAAGGAAATTTGATGCAATGTTATGAATTATTGATGAAAAAATAAACTGTGAATTGTTTTCTTTCACTTTTTGGTTTTGCAGCACTTAGAATACTTCAGATGATGTTTTCCACCTTTTTTTCCCCCAAAAATGGATTCATTTTCCCCTTTTTCCCTCGTTCATGAAGCTAGAAACATTTTTTAACATGAAAACATTTTCACATATTTAAAAATCCTAGAAACAAAGTGAAAAGTAATACAAAACCACAAAGTATTGTAAGACCTTCATTACACATCATTTTTCCAGAATAAATATGACACCAATACTCTATGATATAAAAGAAGAGCATAGATTCTTGAATGGCAATAAAAGAGAGCTGGTAAGAAATATTTGCATAAGCCATCACAACACAGAAGTCTACTGAGAGCCCCCCAAAACCACTCTGAATCCCCTTTGCTATTCTAGTTTAAGTGATTACAATGTCCTCACAGAGGACTTTCAAAAGAATAATCATGGAGAGTGTTGGTAGCTTCTAGGATCTATATTTTTGTTATATCTTAAAATGACAGCCATCTGGATAAGTGCTATTGGCACCTACCCTAATGTCAGTGATCACTATAAACATTTAGATACATGTGGGAAGGATGTGGGGGAGTCACTTGTCTATCCTCAGGCAAAAGAGGGGTTTATATGTAAGTATTTTATCTAATCTTAAATTTAGGAAAAATTTAAATCCTAAGGATTTCCAACTTGTAATTGTGTTTCCATTGGAAATATCAAAATATGGAAGATAAACAATATTCATTGTAAAAATCTTCCCTTTCATACCAGAACACCTCCCCCCTACCCCTGGCTATATATGAAAGAGGAGCTCCTTTACAAAAAAAAACCAAAACCCCTAAAACAAACTAAAACAAGACACTGACCCTCTCTCTGCCTCTTCAGCACATGATACACTTTAATGCTAGTGAGTATAAATTGCTACAAGACGCTGCCATATTCCCATTAATTTTCCTACGTTACAAGATACAGATATTTAGAATAAGTTTTTGAGTTGAGCAGTCTTTCTGTGTGACAGCAGTATTGTCTGTTATTTGTAGGAACTTACACTGAAGTGTAACTTATACACTAAAGTGTCTTGTTATATTTAAATAAGAACCTTACTATATATATGGCTTTAACAGCCCTTAAGAAAAATGTTGGGAGTTTTGTTTTTCCCTGTTTCTAGCTATAGTGCTAGCTGGTTTAGCTAATTCTTCAATTATGACTTCTAAAACCTGCAGCTGGGATTTGAGAAATTCCAAACTGATCACTCTGACACATAATTTATGCTTTTCTTTGCACACTCATCTTTATAAAAAATGAATCCACTAATATCTCAGATGAGAACATTCTGTGCATAATATAAGATCAAAGGGCTCTAGTCTGAAAAAAAAAAGGTTGTGTACCACAACGCAGAGACTTTAAACATATAATTTTGCAGTTCCTGCTTCTTGGAGTAGAATCTAGACTGATGTGTTAAGGATCAAGATGCCTCAGTCAGGATCAGTGTGATGCCTGAAGGAAGTTAAATACCAGACAAGCGAGATATTGAACACCTAGAGATTGAAAAGCTGAAATAAGCTCATACGCCTTTTCTCTGTAGAGCTAGGGTGCATATTTTCAGCAAGGTGAATACTTCTTTGCAGGACTGCCTGCAGAAACTTCTCTGTAAGACAAAGGTCTATGATTTTTCTTTGAAAAATGAAACGTGTTATTCTTTCCTTTCAGTGTATGGTTGAGAGGAAGAAATGGGCCATAGAAAAACTTATAACTCATGCTAGAGCAGGTGTGGTTTGAGCTCCCTTCTTTGGTTTACAGACTTAAAATAGCACAGTCCAGGAGACTGCCAAAATTAGTAAACGACATGGAACAGTTCTCCTTCTGGCCCAGCTGGCTTTTCTTCACAATTACATGGCTTCAACAGGAGGAGTCTACTTCCAAATCAAGGAGGCAGGAGATTTGAATTCACATCTGCCGAGGGAAAGAGCAAAACTGAACCCAGGTCTTGTGGTCCTGAGTGAGAGCTGTAGTCACTGAGATGCAAGTAATTTAAAATAAATCCTTATATTCCATGCAAACTATATTCCATCCTAGAGCTACTAGTTTTACTCTCCTTTGGAAGATAAACATTGCCTCATTCGGTTTGTAGATGTGAGTTAGGCTGAGGCACCATATAGGTAATGAGCTGCGCCACGGAGTCAGGCCTCAAATATTATGGTTATTTATACAAATGTAACATTAGATGCCAGTGGAAACTGAGGCATTATTTGAGTTTATAGACCTCAAGGATTAGTTGGGAATTAAGCAGAGAATTAAGAATCCTATTTCAGAGTTTAGACATCTGCCTAAATCTGAGGCCGTCTTTGATGATTTAACAGGCCTTTTATTTTCACTACCTGTCCTAAAATTTGGGAGGGGACAAGGCAGTCAGACTGAACATATGTCACTGAGCAAATATTCAGTTTTTCTCTCTTTGTTGGTCTGTGCGGCCCACCACGTTCGCAGAGTGTGTGCGCGCTGTTGGCAATACATGCTCAGCCTTGCCACTGCCTGGGCCTGTGGACATGGGGCCACAGCAGCCTCACATCTATGGGGCTGGGACCAGAGGGGGACATCTGTGTCCAGAAGTCCACCAGATGTGGAATCCTCTGACAACATAAGTCACAGAAAAGCAAAGCTCTGTTAGTGCTAGGGTATCCTTTTCTCAGAAAGACAAGCTCACCAGGGTGCACTGCCTGGTTGCCGGGAGCTCTCCGCATTTCTCAGTGTTTCAGGGAAACCAAATTGTTTCAGAGATTGGAGACTGGAGATATTTTGGCTGAGATCTGAAGACAGCGCATCTCCTCCTGGCCACACTTTGCATTCTTTCCTAGGGCAAAAGCCCTGTGAAGCTGTCTTAAACGCTTAGTGGAGAATTCACTCTGTGCATGGCTTTCCTACCTGTGCTGTACCCTGGAAATATGCACAAATCAGACTGAAACATGCATTATTTGTAACAGAAGTTGGCAGGATAGATTACCATAACTCCATTTTGATGATCTTCAATAGCTACAGCCAAGGAAAGAGAATGCTCTCCTTGAAATCTCTCCTATGAAGGAAAACGTCTGCCCAGAGACATGACAGCTCGCATATACATCATATTCCTCCCTGAGGAAACAATTAGTGTAATTTCTAGAAGACGAGACAAGCCATTCTTAATCTGTGGATGCATCAGGGAACTAGATTTACTTGTGAATAGAGTTTTACTTGACTTAGGATCCTCAGATTGTGCCCAAGGCATGGACCCAACATATTTAATTTCATTTTGTTTCCTCCTTGGTATTACCTCCTAACTTGTTGCTATTACTTCTGGCCTCCTCTGTTTCTACTTTGTCAAACACAGAAGAGTAACCCTGAGTTACTGAAAGCTTCTGAAAAATGAGCAGACCAATATGATTGCATGAAATTACAGATCAATATGGATTTTTTGTAAAAAATATTGGGCTATGAATAGGAGCTCTTCAGAAAGAAAAAACAATTTGAAAAAGGTTTATGAAGGCTATCTTAGAGGCCAGAGTGTCTCAGAAGCCCTTCTAAAAACATGGCAGAGCAGGACAGCTAGTGCATACACACAATTTAACGGTAAGGGCAGAAAAATATTAAGACAAGCCAAAGTACATAACATACAACTGATATGCACTACAGCAGGCTGGAAATGTTTTATTGGGTTTTTTTAAGAAAAAATTGCTGAGACTTTTTCTTTAGTTTATTGGAAAATAAAACCAATTCCTTGTGTCTGGAAACAGTTGGACGTGAATTGAAATATTTCCATTTATTGAACTGATTATAAATTCTTGCTTTCAAACCATTTGATAAGAAACAGCCCACTCTTCTTATGGCAAAATGTATCTTGAAAATTCTGGTTGAAATCATTTTTCCTCATGAGTTTTCTGGGATGCCTTTTTCTTCTAAATTACGTTGTATCTTTTTTTTCTGATAAAGCAGCATAGTGAGTTTTGAAAAGCATAATTCAGCCGAGGACCGAAGACATTAAAGAACAAAATACCAGTCCCCTAAATGATGATTCTCAAGCCATCATAAGAACGTGTAGTTTAATCTTGAAATGAGTCAAAGTGGAAGATATTCTTTTTTTGGCATATATTCATTTATTGTCATGATTTCTGAATTCCCCAGTACTTTTCAGTCGTGCGAATGTTTCCACATTTTATTTTAGGTTCCATTTAGCCCAACAACAAGTGCTAGTAAAATGCTTTCTCACAGGATGGAAATTTCAGGTTTTGTTAAATTCATTAGTAAATTTTTTAGGCTTATAATGGGTTTAAAAATAACGTGTTTTAACTATAATCTTGAAGGGGCAAGTGTCAACGTAATTAAAAAAACAGTTTAAGGTGAAGGTTCAGCAATTAGTGATGCCGCTACCATCTAGTGGGGATCTTTGTTGCTGCACTGTGTCAGCAATGGAGCTCTGGAGTAGCAAAGGGAGGTGCCTCCTGGTAGATACTTGAATGACTTCAAGCATATTTGGTTGTAGAGGAGCGAAGACATGAATGTTCATACCGGCTTCTCTTTTAAAATGTTTTGGAACATCTCTCTTTTATTATATTTAATAATTTCTAATATCATGTCTTTTCTGTTGTCCAAAACATTTTAAGACATATAAGCGAATGTCTCCCTCTCTTTAAATTCCTTTTTTCTCCTCTATATTCATTCTGACTCAACCTGTTGAAGTCAATAGATAGTTTGGGTTTATTTTCTTTAAGAGTCTGTTGTTTTCTAATTTTTTCTGAACAGGAGAAAAAAAAAAAGTAAAATCTATGACACATGATCATACGGGCTAAATCTTATTTGATGTCCTTTATAAATAGCCCAAACAGTGTCCTTTATAAACAGCTCAGATTTTTTTCTTGATATATGGAATAAAAGATATTGCAAAAGTAGTTCAATAATCCTTTTGAACAGAGCATATAACTTTCCTGACACTTTTTCAATAGGGCTTTGGTGCAGTGTAGAAAATTAACCTTTGCCAGTCAGCTGTCACAAAGTATGAACAGAAATGCGTGTATCTTCCAGCTCCACTACTGGACAGGAACCACAAAGAGCTGCCTTTGTTTGTTCCTGAATTAAAAAAATCCACCAAAAAAATAGCTTCAGATGAAAATCAGACTCAGCATAGGAACAGCACGACCTCATGAGCTTCACTTACCATACCGCATATTCAATTCTCCCCTTTAGAAAAGTAACGCACCCAGAGACTGCAATAGCTCTTTTAAAAAGAATCCCAGAGGGGTCAGTTACTGTTTCATAATGTCTTGTATCGTTGTTCTGAACTTATTTTACTGGTAGCTAACTACTACACTCTGCCTAAAAACACTTATTGAACCTCTGGGCTTACAATAATATAGAATATATTGGAACAAAATAAAGAAAAAGTAAATTTTTTCACTCGTTCAGAAAAATGTATTTTTATAGCATCTTCAAGGACAAAAAGCAAACCTCTACACACAGAATATTTGATGTATAATCTAGACGGCATTTAGAGAAATGAAAAATGTTTAAATAGATTTCAGTAGTTTTCCTTTTAAAAGGGAAACTTTTCCCATGATTTACTATAAATTACACTTCCAACTTCAACCAGTGTTTATTACTACCTCCTAAATGTATTCTTTTCTGTTTTCCTTTCTTAAAGGATAGCAAAGGGATAGCAAATCGCTAGCTTAACTGAGCATATACAAACTTTTAGAGTGAGGTTACAATCACGTTTAAATGGCTAACGTCATAACTCCTGGCATAACAATGTCATTCATCTTCCTAAAAAGTCCCATATTTGTCATATTGTACATGTATTTCTTGGAATGTGTATTTTGCTTGCAAATCTTTCCAGTTACTAATGTGATATGAGTAAGTTCAGGCTAGGATAAAACTGAGGATCCTATTCTGTAGGTTGACAAATTCCCCATTTATTTTCAATGTTGAGATTAAGAGTTGTGTTCAGATTTCCATCATGGTAATGTCTTTGATTCCTGCAGAGGACTTCTAGCAGTGACAGTAAGGATGTTAACAGTGGTGTGACTGCCACTGCTAACAGCTGTCAGATAGGACAATGAATGTCCATGAACAAATGAGTAAACCTTGCACTTCCAACCTGGAATAAAGTATGTCTCTTCAGAGGTTTAGGAGAATAGGAAGGGAAAATGTTTAAGACAAAGAAGGAATGGACAAAGGGCTAGTGAAGACCTCTAAAAACAGAGGTTAATTCAAGGAAGGAACAAGGATTTTTTTTTCCGGGCTGAGATGAAATCTTTAGTTGCCACATCAGCAAAAGCTGAGAGGAACTTGCTGTACAGGTCAGAGAGGAGACTGTGTTATCTGCAAGAGTTACCCAAAGAAGGAAATGTTCAGGACAGAAGACTGTAAAAAGATGATGCTCCATTTACTGAGGACACCAAAGTAAGAAGCTGTACAGCTAGGTTTTCAGAAATTCAGTACTGTGCCCTGCTATGGCCTTGCTGTGGCAAGGCTGAGCATGTATTGCCATTAATACACACGCACTGCTAACACAGCTGGCCACACAGACCAGTGCAGAAAGAAAACTTTGCCTTTGAGGGCACGCACACCAGCAGACACCACATTCACACAAACATGAGCTGCAAGGACAACTTGATCTGGTCCCTCTGGCTGCTCAGGACTGAATGCTGCTGGCGGGTGAGAAGCAAAGAAAACCTTATCCCCACACAAGCACTGTTCAGCAGTAGCCAAAACACTAAAACAATGCTGTTTCAGTCACAAATCCAAACCACAGAACCTTATAGGCTCCTATGGAGGAAGTTAACTTCACAGCTTCCCATAACGAGTCTTGCTTATCCCCACAATCCCTTTAAGCTATATCAGAAGCTCTGCACAGTTCCCAATGCCATTCCTCCTGCATCCATAGTAAGTCCTATACCCACTCAGGCAATCACCTCTGGTAGCCTGGATGGCATTATGGAGAGGGGGGGTTTGGCTGACTTACCCCAGTGGATTTCCCACTGCTGTCAAAGGACTAGTCTCCTCTGATGGTCTTTGGAGAAGCTGGTTCTGCAATGTCATTTCACTTATCAGGTCACCAGGGACTCCTCTGCCTGTGTTGTTCCTGTGATCCTTGCTGGGCACCTGTGTTCCCTGTGATTGGCTTTTAGTCATAGAATCATAGAATGGTTTGGGTTGGAAGGACCTTAAAGATCGTCTAGTTCCAACCCCCTGCCATGGGCAGGGTCAGCTTCCCCTAGACCAGGTTGCTCAAAGCCCCGTCCAGCCTGGCCTTGAACACCTCCAGGCATGGGGCATCTACCACAGCTTCTCTGGGCAACCTGTTCCAGTGCATCACCAACCTCAGAGTAAAGAATTTCTTCCTGATGTCTAATCTAAATCTCCCCTCTTTCAGCTCAAAACCATTCCCCTCCTCCTATGGTTCCACTCCCTGATCCAGAGTCCCTCCCCAGCTTTCCTGTAGCCCCTTTAGGGACTGGAAGGGGTTCTAAGGTCTCCCCGGAGCCTCCACTTCTCCAGGCTGGACACCCCCAACTCTCTCAGCCTGTCCTCACAGCAGAGGGGCTCCAGCCCTCGCAGAATCTTCGTGGACTCCTCTGGTCCCACTCCAACAGGTCCATAACCTAACACATTTAAAATTAAATGTTATAAATACAGTTGAAATTTATAATTTCAATTAAACAATAATCATAATAATTGGTGTTTTGATTAGTTATAATTATCTTCCATTTGTTTCAACTAACATTTTGACAAGTTAATCTTAATGATATATAATGTGGTATATCTAGACGATTTGAAAATAGCATAATGAAATTATGCAGAATGAAATATTTCAATACCTCTGAATCAAAATGTGTTTATGGTTTTTACTGGGATATTTCAAAAATTTATTTTTCTTTTTCCAATTCAAACCATTAGAACGGTTTTAGTAGCTTTGAGAGGGTTTTTATTATTTAAGTTTTGCAAAGGCTGGGAAACATACTAGCAACTAAAAAGATGAGTCTCACTAGAATATGTACTATTTACATAACAGTAAAAAATGCAACTTCCATATTTCAGGGTTTTTTTGAACATTTTAAAAAGTTAATTTCATTGCAAATTATGAACATCAGGAATTTTTCAAAACTGGTTCAGATAAAAAATTAAAATGAAATCTGATAAAGACGTATATTGTATTTTGTGACGTAATTGTAAGGTAACCCTGCTGATTTTCTCCCTTAAATCTTTAAAGTGAGAGAACCATAATACTATTTGCACATCCTAAAAATTATAGTTCATGTTTTTCTACATGACTTGTGATATTGCCTTGTGACCCCCCCATTAAGGGGGGTTTGAGTATTTGTCATACACAAAATGAACATGGCACAAAGTCAAATGTTATTAAAGCTTTGGCTTTGGTCTTCTTCTACCACCAGAAGCTTTAAAAGCATTTCTGAATTGATGATGCAGCCTTTCTGTTTCACAGAATCACAGAATCATAGGATGGCAGGGTTTGTAAGGGACCTCTGGAGATCATCTAGCCCAACTCCCTGCCAGAGCAGGGTCACCCAGAGCAGGGTCACCCAGAGCAGGTTGTGCAGGAACGCGTCCAGAAGGGTTTGGAATGTCTCCAGAGACGGAGACTCCACCACCTCTCTGGGCAGCCTGTGCCGGGGCTCTGCCACCCTCACAGGAGAGAAGTTCCTCCTCGTGTTTAGGTGGAACTTCCTATGTTCAGGTTTGTGCCCGTTACCCCTTGTCCTGTCACTGGGCACCACTGAAAAGAACCTGTCCCCATCCTCCTGACACACACCCTTTAAGTATTTTATAAGCGTTGATAAGGTCCCCCCTTAGTTGTTCTCCTTAGATTTCCCAGACCTACCTCACTGACAATTTGAGCAATACACTGACAATTTGAGCAATACACTGACAATTTGAGCAACAAGCTCAACTTCATTTTTACCTCCTACTTTCAAATCAATTAGACAAGGTTAATGCTGTAATAGGGTCATAATAGCACAGATGCTGTGCCTACAAAGCTGGGGACACATTTGGTTGTAGTGACATAGTATTTCATCACTTTATTTATTTGCTTGTTTTTTCAGTCATCCAACAGGTCAGTGAAACTAAGGTATGCATAGGGTCTGATATTTCATATTTAACTCTCTGTTCATTAGCAAATCCTGCTTTTTTCAAACATTTTCTGCAAAGTTTAGTTTAATGCACAATGTGTGTACATGTAAGAATGTACAATGAATGAATTGATAATAATATACTTGTTTCACAGACTGTGCTCATTTTCTGTTTTCTATTTATTGTGACAAATTTATCATCTAACATTGTATTGTTTCTGCTCCCTAATGAAATGGACAGAGGGCAAATAAATAGTTTAGAAAATGATGCACTTAATTAAGAGTGTGCTGACAAGCTCTCATTTATGCAAGAATTAGACAAATGAGTGGCATCTTGGCAATATGCAAACATTTTCAGGTACAAGTCAATGACCATATGAATATTAATAAATAATAATAAATAGCATAGCTCTCTAAGAAACACAGAAAAATATTGACAATCTCTGCAAGTTACTTTTTGTACTACTCAGACAAATCTGTTGTGTGCAGCAGTTCCAGAATTGTGCTGTTCATCGTGTCACAGATGTACAGTTGCTTTTTTGTGTGTTTAATTAGATTTACAACAGTGTGAGCTGCCTCTGCCCATCAGACACCATTGCTATAGTAGCTGTTTACTCACTTGTATTTTTTGGACAGATGAAACAATAATTCCATGAGCTATAAATTCACATATATGCAAAGTAATTCCACATATCCACGATAACTTCTGAACTTAGTTATTCCCTGTGAAACCTATGATTTTTATTTTATAACCGTTACCACTAAAATCCTGATCCCTTCAGGACTTTATAGTTATCATTAATTTATGATATTCTGCAGTTTATAATCATATTCCACACCTTAAATACAGCCAGAACAGCCAGAACTATGGAAAAGTTTGTATACCTATAATTATATAAGCCCACAGAACCAGAACAGTGCAGCTCAAATGCTAATCACAGTCCTAACAATATAGTTTTCCCATTACAAAAAGTAGAAGCACAGATTATGTCTCAAACCCTTTCTTACATTTTTTAACCAAACCAACCACCGTTATGCAATTTGTCCTTGTGCATTTCCATTGTAGCCATATCTGTTGCATGTAAGTATTCACTGCCAATTTCTTTTCTGGCCACGCTGATAAACCGAGTAAAATCTCAAAATTCTGGGCATATGCCAATGTCAAGACATATCTGGTCATATGTCAATGTCAAGAAGATTTCAGAATCTAAACTGCTGATTCTCAATCCTTGTCAGGATATTCAGGTTGCTTACATTTATTTACAGAGTATTTTCAATACATAGTGGATAAGGGCTTTTATAGTCAGAAAGTATAGTCACAAATAAAAGTCACAAGGATTTATGAAGCTGTAAAAATAAATATTACAAGCTGCAAAAATAAAATCAAGTTAGTTGGCCATTGTGCAAAATTGCAATCCATATAGTTGCCATTGTCCAGTGGTGAAAAGTACTCTGGAGCTTCATATATTAATTTCTTCAAAGCTACTATTGCATGTGTTCAAACCACGCAGCTACTCAGTACTGTGACTCCTGCCTGGTGGTGTCCGATTATTTGACTCCCCCAGTCTAATTTCTTGGCACTTCTCTCTGTGGAGATGGACAAGCCACTTGAGAGTAATCCATGCAAATTAGTTTGTCAACTTTGTTTCTGTGCATTTGCAGAGGTTTCTTCCTTTTCCTGTTTTCCATCATCAGTAAATTTTACTGCCTCTGAACTCTGTTCTTCACCAAATTGTTTACACCCTAAGAAAAAACTGAGGTACGAAGCTGATGTTTGCAGAGCTTTTCAGGTACTCTTCCCCACCATTCCCTCTCACATGTTAATCGTGTAATCCCAAATATTTGAATGGCAGGTATATAGAGCTTGTGCATTTCAGCACATACGAGCATCCAGCTTTTCAGTCTTTACAAGTCATATGAGAATCAGGGTAATCAGTCTGTAATGAACATACTTCAGTTTTTGTTCTGAATTGCAGAAAAGGACTAATGATGACTCTCTGCTCCATTGGAATAGAAGTCAGTCTAAGTACGCTATTACCATATAGAATATCTTTTACACTTCATTCTGAACATCTCTATCAACAAGTCAATACAACAAATGCATTCGTTTGAAGTGAGTCCTATTTTTTCAACACATTTTGCCCACTTTGTTTTCCTTATGCCTGCAAGATTCTTGTTAGGAGTATGTCTCACAGCTTTTTGATATATATGCTTAAATTTAGTCTAGGTAGCAATTATGCTTAATTACTCACACTTTAAAATACAATAATGGAATGAGAATACTCAGTATATCATGAGTCAAATTGTAGAAAGTTTAATTTGCTTTTGTAAAATTCATAGCATTCTATGCTTGTTGATTCTCTTGGTCTAGATGTATGACAATGCCCTGTGGCAGAGTTTTTCCCATCACCCTGCTATATACCACATTCATATTCATAGTATTTTCTTCATATTCTGGTCAGAATATACAGAGAAAAAAGAAGTCATGAATGATATGTATTTATAGATTCACATGTTTCCATCTGACAGGCAGAGGTGATACAATCTCTATCTAAACCACACACACACACACAATCTCTGTATGAGATGAACTTTACTAATCAGTCAGGCAGATGGAGAACCAGCCAAAGGCCTGGGGCTTCCGATATCTTCCAGGTGGCTTTCTAATATCTATTTTAATACCTTGCAATGGCTTTCAAAGCTGTTACCAGGCTTCATAATCTTTTCAGAAGTTTTATCCATCCCCGGTCATTTCTCTGGAAGCTGTTTTACTTCCTTTACCTTATGTATATTTGGTAATTTTTCTTTACCAGACTTGTTTTCCAGTCTTTTTTCCCCTGTACTTTGCCCCTCCAGGCTCAACATAATCACTGTTCTGTCTGATGTTTATTTTCTAAATCTTGCCTAATAGTTGGCACTGTGTTCTGTTTCTTTGTTATGCAAGTGCTCATTCATAGATCTATCTGTCAGCACCTTTGTAGATTTGCCTGTTTCACAGGGGATCATCCATGTCTCTTCAATGACATTATTACTTTTCTCAGACATATAGACACAGACATATAGATCAGTATAAAGATATTGGATACCTCAGTACTGATTCATCAACTTGCATATCTTGCATCGAGTGGTGATGGAAATCAGAATGTCTTTACATATTTTGGAAAAAGTAACCATGATTTGTCGTGTGTTTGCGCAGCATGGGACATGACTAAATTCAATAATGATTAAAACATCGCATATTAATTTACTTCAAGTTTACCAGCAGTTACGCCTACAGACACTTAATTCATTAAATAGCTGACTTTTTACTATGGATGGTTTTATAGTGCTTCAGGGAATGAGACATTTATCCTTGATTAAAGCTTTTGTACATGACCATAACAGAGATAATAGAAACTGGCATACTGATGATTTTGTAATAGGATAATATTTTCTGGATCACATTTATGCTTAACATTATATGGATTTGCAAAAAATTATTGAAATAGTTGCTTCTGTTCTTTATTCCCTAGGCAGTTGTATGCATCAATGCTGAAAATTCTACTTCATTGGTATGTTTGTGACTAGCAACAGGAAGCATTAAAAAAGCTTCTGTTGTATTCAATTTTACTTTTTCCCATTTCTGTCAGGCAGAATATGTCTTTCAAGTTTTTCAGAAGGTCACAGAAATACTGTTTAGTTTGGTGCTTACAGGTTCTTGGTGCTTTGGTTTCTTCAATTAATAATGGAGCTATTTTAATTGCCTTACACTGCTGAAATCCATGCCACTTCCAATTTTTCTAGGCTTGTTTCAGAACAGCAATCTCATGAAGTATTGTGGGTGAACTATGGGGTTTTTCTGTGTAAGATCTAGTCTGTGGTAAAGACCCCACAGAGCCACAGGGCACCACCCTGTGTTGATGAACCACAAAGACAAATTATTCCTTCTGTTGTTTTTATTTATGTGTGCTTTTTCGCAGATCATGCCAGTCCTGCTTTCCAGGGTATATAGTCCTCATTGACATGAAACATAGGTACCTGAATATTCATAGGTGGATATGTTAGCAACAGTTTTTGGGAGACCTACAGAAGATTATCAACTGTAATCCCCTACATTTCTAACTCTGTTTTGAGAAGATTTACTTTAATGAAAGATTTTACTTTTCTTTAAGTTGGAGAAGACCTAGCTTGAGTGGAAGAGAAAGGAGAAAATGCTGGGAACATGCGAAGTACAAGAAATAATAAGGGCATTTAGTGGAAGGAGGAGAAATGACTCACTAAGAGTGAAGAAGGAGCATGGAAGAGGCCTGAGTTTGCTTGGAAACGGGAAGGAGGGATTCTATTACTACAGAAGGGAATGAAGAAATAATGGTGAAAGGGTAAAAGATGACAGAGTGATGTCATAATAGATTCCCAGTAAAATATGACAGGATGAGATAGCTCTGTAAACATAACATCATTCAATGAAACAGACATAAGACAAGGAAATATAGGACCGAGAGGACTGTCATTCTCAAGAAAGCAAGTTGTTATCCACAAGTGGTCTCAGAATCGGTAGTTACTAACAGTTGTGGCATTTGAACCTGCAGCTGTCATAACTGATCCAGTTGTGCCTGTAGGAATGAGAACTATTTGTCACATAGTCAAGGTGACAACGTCTATCCCTTTCCCTTACCACTTCTCCTTACATATAACATAGACTGTAGGGACCCACCTCAATGTCTGTAATAAGTGAAGAGCAACAAGTTCCTTTGGATACTGATCCCAGCTCGGTTACTTATTTAGATAAGCTAAAGCTCTGAAACTCCTTCACTGACTAAAGATGGATTCTTGAGGTACTGCTTTTCTAATTTAGAAATCTAGGTTGAAATTGGAAACACACCCTAGTCCATAGTCTTCCCTCAGGGTTTTTCAAGTGAAGGTTGTGACTGAATAGCTGAACTGATGCTGCTTTATTTGTGGATAAAAAGCAAACAGTTCATATTTTTATTGTTGAGTATTCCTTTGTAGTGTAGACAGTGATATTTATTTTAAACGCAGAAGGCTATATTTTGAGGAGAACTCCAGGATTCAATAGCTGATATCAAGTAGTTCTGGTCCATTTTTTACTTTAGCATATGCAGTCTTAGAGTTTGTGTCTTATCTACTATAACTTTACTAGTTTTACAGTACATTAAAAAGAAATAGTGACTTTCTGGAATTAGGCTTATCAGCTGAAGCAAGTTAAGACCATCTTTGATTACAGTAAAAAAGAAATTCTTATCTTCCTGGTCTTAATTATGGTATTAAATTATTGCAGTTGGAATGAGTTCTTTTAGGACCCCATATGCTTTTACATCAAAAAGTAGGAAAAATTCAGGCCAAATAGGAATGAGGTTTTAATTTTTCATCTCTAATACTCAGATGAAACAAGGCAGTACTGAGTGTTCAGCTGCCATGGATATCTTTTGAATAAGTACCTTTTAAATTGTGACATAGAGATTTGGTCTGCCCAAACGATCTGTGGAATTAGAGGTAGAATTCTCATTTGATTATTGGTAGCTTTATGTCAAAAGAAGACAGCCATATATCGGAAAAAATTACACCTTGCATGTACCACTGACATTTCCCTTTCAAGCTTTGTTCTAACTGCAGACTGCACCTGAAAGTAGAATGAATTGAAACTCAGTTCTTAGTAAGTAGTCAGACGCAACAGCAGAAATTATGGGATGTAGCTTGACACAACCATCATTGTGTATTCAGAGTACAATCAGCAAACAGACTCAGCATGGAGAAAGAAGTGGAAGCACTTATCTAGTCTGTACATGATTTCTTACCCATAAGCGTATAATTGAGATGCTGTGGGGGTGGGAATCGCATAACTGTAAGGAAAACGTATTTTACACACTAATGCAATAAGAAGTAGGCATCTTTTAAAAGTCTGTCATTCTGCAAGATTGTAAAGATGATCCCTCTTTGTAGTACTGCTGTTAAAAACAAATGATGAATTGTGATAAAAAGACCTCCACCTTGTCATTTATTTTAGCAAGTAATAATTTTATAAACTATTTGTAAGATATACCATTTGTTGGTCTTATTTAAAACCAAATTACATCTACCACAGTGGTAGGATGCTAGAAATGTTTCAATTTAGGATTTTAATATTCACATAGTGACCATATCAGTAGACTTTGACATAAATAGTTTTAGAAAAGCCAGTAGTTCTCTCTTTGCACGCAACTCCCATGCACTTTCAAAGTAAATACTTAAAAAATCTCAGCGATATTTTAAAAGATCTTCCTGTTTCTAAAAGATGGTTCACACAAGTTGTATGTGCAAGTGAAATTGCTTACATGATAGTGAGACTTCTTTATCATTTGCAGCATTGTACTTTAATTAGATTTAATCAGAAGAGCTTTCAAAGGAACCTTCTCATTGGGAACAATTCTGCTGCTGAGATTATAAACAATTCTTCTTATAAAAACTATTGCATCAGTGACTTGCCCATCTATTATTTTAAAGGTGAAATAAACTGATTATCCTGTGCCCTGGTGGTATATCTACTCAAACCAGTCAGCTACTAAAGCAACCACATCAGCTTTTCCAAAACTGGCTTATGTGGCAGATATTTGATGTAACAGAGATTCCTGGTTTGTGTGTCTTACACATGCAACAAAAATTCCTGCTGCTGCCAGTATAAGTGTTAGGTTTTGTCATCTCTCTCCCCTCCACCACCACTGTAACTGCTAAAGAGATTTTAATTCCAACCTGACTGCAATGATTTGCATGACTCCAAGAAATTCTTCATGCCTAATTTGTGTAAAGATATAGGAATCAAATAGAACAAAGTGGGAGAGGGAAATTCAGATACCTTAAGAATTAAAAATAAGCCCACTAAAATCTGCCTTTCAGGTCACCAAATGATCTGAAAGTAAAGTGCCATTCTGGGATTTTCAAGCATAAATCTCACTCCTGTCTAAATAATAATTTTCATTTTAGAAGTGATACTGTATGCTTCGCATCATTACATTTTATTCCTTTTTATTATTATTGCCCTCACCAACAATGAGTTTTCTCTCAGAAATTTTACTCCTACTCTGCATAGGCAATGTCTCCTAAAATGAAATGCATTTTATTAGCTCTCTTCTACTTCTGTCCCAACAATCTTTTCAGAAGATTTTTGTAGTTTCCTCCTTCCAGGAGAGGTTGTCTTATCTTTTCGAGGCCCCACTTAGTATTTATCTCCATCATCTTTGTTGTGTTTATTTTCTGATAAAATTAGCTCTAAATGTTTTTCCCTTAGCCTAATACTCAGAAACTTCTCAGCATTACATCTTAGAATATTTTTCAAAAATATTAAGCTGGAACCGGCCAATCAGAATTACAGTTTTTTCATTTGAAAATGTGAATTAAGGAATAGGCATTGGCAGTTGAAAATTGGCAAGCTTCTTTAATATTTACAATAAGGTGTCAGTGGGACACTTTGTACTTTGCTCAGAGAACAAAAACAGTCTTTAAGTAATGACTATCTGCTTCATCTGCATTTATTATACTTCTTAAAGTAGAACTGAAAAACTGTGTCTCATACTAGCAATCAGATTAGATTTAAGTTTTCAGGGTATAGCTTTGGTGATCTCCTGTCTTAACTTTCTTCAGCACCAACTGATGTGTAAATATCTGCTCTGATATGAAATACTCTTATATCTGCTCTCCTGTAATCTACTTTTTCCTCTGCTAACAGAGACTGAATGTTGCCTTAAAAATAGCATTGAGAAACGCCAATTAATATTTTTTATGGCAAATTGGTGTGGACAGCCTTTCTAAATCCGGTATAAGCAACGACACAATGTTGTGTCTGTTCCAAAAGTATGCCAGGAATCTGTTTCCCAGTACGTTGTTCTTTCTTCTTAATGTAAAGTGAAGGAATGGAAAACAGTTGTCCAATTTTTATCATCTTTTAAATTTCTAAATGTCTGTATCTTTTACTCCATAACTTGACAGTCAATCTCAGATTAGAGATTTACTGGGTTTTTTCTTTGGTTTGAAATATCACTGGACATTAGACACTCCTTTTCCTACATTTGCCTCTTTTTTTCTGTCCCTACCAGTTGAAGATTAAGATCCTGATTTGAATCTCTCTGTGTCACAGCGTGTTGCAGTCTCATAGTCAGATTGACCTATACAGCAGCATGTTTTTCTCAATAAAACCAAGCGACAGGGTGGCTGATACCCATTTTTCCCACCACTTTTCAAGTTCTTAAAAAGCAAAGGAAGCAGTTAATTGCTTTGTGTAATTGCTAGAGCAGCAGCTGTAAACTGTGTACAAATGGTAAAAAATAATTAAACTTGCTTCAGTAGTGAATAAAGGTTGAACATAGAGAAGCTTTAAAAGAAATCAAGTTCCCATTGAGGTGTGTTAATTACTGCATTCACATTCTTGCCTTAACTTGAGGTGTGCTTCAGACGTAGCTGAAGACATCTTATTAAACTTTCAATCTTAGGTCATGTCATTACTGTTTCATATAGTTCAGTTTGCCTACAGCAAATTAAGGAAGTGCTGGTTTTTATTAATGAAGAAGAAAAACATAACTTAAACACTTCAAAGAAAAAAGGAAACAAACCCAGATGTATCAAAATGGAAACATTGCTACAGTCAATCTTTTCCCATGATCTTAATTGTTAAGAAGAGGACTGTACTAATAAGGATTTGGTGCTTTTGAATTGTAAATATAACCTGATTTCAACTAAATATTGTTAATCACAAGTAGTGATTAAAACCTAGGCTTACGTCAAGGGAAATAAACAAATGAGGTTGAAGATTATAAACCAAGGGATTATATATCTCCTTTGTCAAAACTATCTCTAAGTTGTTTGGGGAGTACCGTCTGAACAGAATTGCAGGATTTGACTCAAGGCATGTCACTTCGTAAGTTGACTGATAGATGGAGACATAAAATTAGATGCTCCACCAGGGAATAGCTTGCAAAACTAATAGAAGCGCAAGCAAAAGCCTAGGGGGAAAATTGTGATTCCCCCCCCCCCCCCCCCCCCCAATCTGTATCTTAATATTAATAGGCTTTCCCTTCTAGGGGAAACCTGCCTTCTGCGGAACCCAGACTACAGGCTAGACGGTGATTGTGTATGTATGCTCACACTCCCATACTCTATTTCTGAAACCGCCCTTTTTCTGCTCCCACTCACTCTTGATTACCTTTGATCATCTCTCATCTGCTTCTCCATTCTTCAGAAGCACCTGACTAAGCCAGTAAAGGAGACAGTGTATGCTGAAAGCACATGAACAGGTAGAATGTCTCTAGGCCCTGTTGCCTAGAGAAAAATAAGGACATTAATATAAATTACTCGAAGCCCAAGCACTAGTTCTCATCATAATGTCTTATAGGTAGTAAAAAATACGTCTTCATTTGACTGAAATTACTAACAAATTTCCTAGTGGGTGCAATACTTAGTGGAACAAAAATTTTAGTTCCTGATTAAGATTTTTTGAGTGGTTTGGGAGACACTGAGTGAAACAAACCTGTTTAAACACAACTAAGGATTTAGTATTATACCAGAATTTTTCTAGGAGTCCTCTACAGGGAAAAATTGTAATTTGCTGTTCTAAAGAAACCATAGTACAAACAAGAGCAATAGTACGCACAAAAGGGTCATTTAACCATCATTCAGGAAGATGTCCCAGTTCTGAAAACCCCCATAAGCACATGTTTAATTCCTACTCTTTTAAGGAGCTGTAAATAAATACCAAGAACCACATGTGGATGCTATAGAGTATAGGTGGACTTAAATACAGATGCAAGTGCTTTACAAAATTTAGGGCCTGATATGTCGTCTTCGATGTAAATGGTATTTATTTATTAGTTTAGGCCTATATGCTCTGGCTCTGTTGTACCTTTGCCTCCACCAAGTTTACCTATCAAAATAGCTCTTGGGGGCAAAAAACCCTGAAAAGTAGACCCAAGAATACAATTTCATAATCAGAGAAGCCAATTATATATTGCCAAGGAGATGGTGTTTCACTTTTCACCGTCCTCATCAAAGGTTCTTGATGCTTTTTTTGCTAGCACTTTGTGTCTGTTTAGTCATCACCATTAGAAACACACCTGTCTGAAAAGAATTTTGTTTTACTGCTAGTTTTACTGTGGATCTCTCCCCTCCTGCAGGTGACAGTGCGAGCACAGGAGCAGGCATGACAGGACAAGCAGGCGACAAGAATATCGAGACAGGGGTGGAAAGGCTGGACTGTGTTTCTGGCAGCAAGACAGGCTTAGCTTGACTGAAACCAGACAATAGCAATTGTAGTGCTTAATTTATTTCTCAAGTATTAAGGGTAATTGACAAGACATTCAAGACAACTATTTCTCCTGCAAAGCAAGAGACGGCGCAAACCCAGAAATATTTCCTTAAACTCAATGTGAATTCGTATAGTATGCAGATATGGTACAATAGTTTTTACATTCCAGTAGCTACAAAAAGATAGTTTTGGAGATAACAAATGTTGTCAGGTGGCATATACCAGCACGGCTCCATTATTGACAGTTGGTCTGCTCTGGATTTCATCAATAGGAAGCCAAATTTGCAGTAAGTTAGAGGCCAGACATATAATCTCTACGTATAGAAAGGTAATTCTGTTTTAGCATAGTGCTTCCAGAAGCTTATAGTATCTTAAATAGTACAGTAGTGAATTGTAGTTCCTAACATGACCCTTTCCCCTCCCCATTAGAATCAGCAAGGGTTGGTGCAGGAGAGACTCAGAGAAAAAACTGAAATGTCAAATGCTTTGTAGTCTGTATGTTGAATTGCTCATCCTCGATATTACAAAGACAGAATATAGCAAAAAATGAACATTCCTATGCAAAAGAAAAGTCTCTGTAAAGGTAATAATGGAAATTCAAGGTGAAATCATCCATTTGAACAGGGAAAAAAATGCTTTCATAACATTTCTTCCTTTTTTCCTCCAAAACATTGTGTTAGAACTCCCTAAACAACTGCATTAACAAACAAGCATGAATAAGGTTGATCAGCTAATTTGCTTCTTCATTTTTTCTAGAAAACGCAATAACTATTTTAGCTGGAGTACATTAGCAGACTTGTTGGAAGTGATTTTAGGGTTGCTCAACAGTATACCACAAAAAATTCCCTCCCTCGTCAAAATTCCATGCACTGAAAGTTCTCTTTTACCCCAGCTATTAAATTTTTTCCTTCAAAAGCAGCTATTACGATCTATTATATGAAAAATTATGGAACACTTAATCTATGAACTCTCAAATATTCTAAACTTCTGTGTACTAAAAAGCCACATGACATTTTTGTCAGCAGTGATTATTGTCTATGAATGCATGAGACTCACTCTCCCACTCACATCAACCAATTTTGCCCTTATATAAATTACTCATGAGGCTCCACTGGAGATTTGGGCTACCTACCTACTGTCTTTACATCTATTTCACACTTTGGTGGAGTTACTGTCATAAAAGACTATTGCTGTGAAATGTTATAAGCAGTATGAGGCAAGTAGAGCGTATTCACCTGTGTTCTTTGATTGTATTTGTGCTCTTGGTTTCACCCAAGAACAAATAAATCATTAGATAGTTTTAGAACTGCAAAAGTTTGGCCCCTGAGAATACCCCCTGTAGACCAGTCAGCAGCCAAAGACCTGTGCAACACCTTTTGTTCGAAGAAGATCGAAGCCATTTTACATCACAAGAATACTGAAACATACCAAAGAAAAATAAAATAAGGACTGCATTTTTGCACTTCACTACTTGCACAGTCTTTTCCAAGTTTTTCAATAGTTTTATTTTTAAAGAAGCTTTCTTGTTTCTTCTAGAAACCTGTTGCAGCCCAAAACACTACTTGTCAATATTAGTACAACCTGAGAAGATTTTGTAAATGAAAATATTCCATTAGCATCTGTATTGACTAAGGTTGGTTCACAATTACTCTTGATTATCCAGTTGCTGCAAAGTGGAAAATAGAAGTTGTAAAATTCCAGCATGCATTTAACAACTGATAAGATACTATTCTATGTGTAAATAGAAAAAGACACTTAGAAAATACTCAAACAAGGTGGGGAATATGGAAGGGAATTTGTTATTAATATGAAATGACAAAACAAAGTGTAAGCCCACTTTGGAAATTTCAGTCTAGTTCAGAAGGGAGAATCAAAGGAAAAAGAGAGGGAATTAAATACAACAGAAGTAAATTAGAATAGGCTGCAGGCAAAAAAATATTTACACCATAAATGGAAGAATTTTCTAGATCTGAACTTCAGTCCAAGGGAACATCTACTGAGATAACTGAGGAAGTTTAAATTGCGGTGAGATGACTCATGTGGAATAAAATAAAAGCAAATATAATGGTACAGAAGCTCAGGAACAGTCTTAGCTGGATTATAAAAATGACCTGGTTGTAATATTTAGTTAATATCTTCACAGAGGAGGTCTCTTATTCCATTAAACCTTTTATTGTTTTCAGTGGGATTTTTTTATTCCAGAGTCCTAGCATATGACATTGTAGTCGTGGATTAAAGACATAAAGTAAAATCAGGGAGGAGTGGTGGTATTTTCTTTTGGAACACCCAGTACACCCCCCCCACCACCAAATATCTGGAGATCTTGTGTGATTATTAAAGTTTTTCATAATCAGAAACACTCAACTCAGAGAATACATTCTTCACGAACATAAAATTAAACATGAAGATAAATTGTTTGCAATCAAACTTTAAATAATCCGTGCAGTCCTGAGGCAAACAGTTGGATGAACTCAATCCCTGTACAACTGGCCCCATTGTTAATTAATGAAGAATACAGATGGTACACCCACAGCCAAGGAATTTTAATAAGCTTTGAAACACAAATTTAATGAGTTTAACTACCAGTAAAGTTTGTATTCGTACAATTACTTGCTGCCTGACAAGGGAGATTGAGAGCAACAAAGGCAGTCAATAGGAAATTCAAAGCATATTGAATTGCAAAGGCGTGTTGTCCAAATCTAGCCTGCAGTGTCTTTGCCAGAACACAACCAAGAGAGGCAGCTCACATTTTAATTAGCTGAACATTTTTAATGTGCAGAAAATAATTATAATTGGTTAATTCAAGGGTTGCGTTATCAAGTATGGTTCTAGATACAATGATTCCAAAGAGCACTTGTGTTCATTCTTGTTTGGCTTGGACATAATAAAATAAGCATCTGCACTTATTAGTGTGTCAAACATTAAACCTCAATATTTTTGTAATTATTGACTTAATAGAAGAGACCCAGCTAATTAACTCATTTTCATTACATTATTTCAAATTATATTATGTCATACTACAGCAAGTCTGATGTAATAAAGTTTGATATTGTTGTAAATATTCAAAGATCTTAACATTTACAATCAAAAAACTTATTAAAAGTATGTAGATTTGGCAAGAGAACTGAAATATTTACTTCAGATGGCCTTTTTTAGTCACAGTTTTCACTGTGTTCCCTGAAAGCACTGAAACAGAAGTAATTGATTCATCTTCTCATTCAGGGTTAACAAGTGCTCACCTTGGGGCTTAGACAGCTGTGGCCATTCAGTATCCTGTACATGCTGCACGTAGCAAAGAGTAGCAAGGCAAGAATTGATATCAGGCCTATCCCAGATGATTTTATTACTTTTTCATTAAAACCAGCAGAAGAAATTGTATGAGTGGTCCTCATCACTCCACTGCACAATTAGCCCTGTTAACTTAAAGCTCTGAGGGAATGTAATTCTGATAGTTTAAAGGACAGTGTCCACCCTGTTGGATTTTGACAGAAGTGGTTGAGAAGCTATCGCACAGTCTATTCTGATTGCTTGAGGGCTTTAGGAAGAAGTTCTTTACACTGAGGGTGGTGAGCCCCTGGCCCAGGTTGCCCAGAGAGGGGGTGGAGGCCCCATCCCTGGAGACATTCAAGGCCAGGCTGGGTGAGGCTCTGAGCAACCTGATGTAGTTGAAGATGTCCCTGCTCACTGCAGGGGGGTTGGACTAGATGACCTTTAGAGGTCCCTTCCAACCCAATACATTCTATGATTTTATGATTCTAATAAAAAAAAGTACCAGGATGAAATTTCCTGTCATGTAATTACATGTCATGAAATTATCATGAGACCACAGTCTGCTTTTCAGGGCATGTGGCTTCCCAAACACTTCACCAGCACTGGAAAATAGTTGAATCATGTGACAAGAGAGCATTTTGCAACTAGCAATCTAATACTAATTAAAAGGTTTCCCTCCCCTGTAAAAGCCATGACAAATGAAGAAATTCCCTGAGAACTATTGCACTGCTAGTTGAAACTTTTTAGTACGGTCATTTTGGGGTTATGTAGAAAAAAAATTTACAGATAACATTTAGATAAAAAGATGGAATTTGTTCTAGCCATTCATGGTGATTACCGGTAGGGGGGTTGTCATGGAAATGAGTGCTGAAAAGTAAATTTGTTCCGAGCTTCATCACAAGAAAATATGAAGTTTACCTTGGAGAAATAAAAGTAAATTTTCATGGAGAGTCTTTCAAACACTTGCGTTTCATTACCATTCACTCTGTAGACCAATTAACATGTGTCTTTATAAAAACGAGTCATTGAGAAACTACTGTGCTATTTCACCATCACCAATAGGACAAGAAAATTATGTTTCCATCAATTACTTGTAATAGAATAAAATCGTTTTAATGAAGAATTGTAACAGAATCAATGACTCTAGCTTTAAAATGAATGGCTAGATTTTCTTCATATTTACCTTACCCTGAAACTTCTTATTTTGTGACAGCATCCTTTTTTTTTATATCTTATCTTTGAAATATTGCGGTTTATAATGCAGTTTATAGTTAACTACTGCTAATACTGAAAATACTGTCCTAATTTTCTAGTCTCAGTGATGATCATGAAATAGCTGTTGTGCAGTATATTAACACTTTGTAAGCATGCTTCCATACTCGAAATATCAGTTATATCCCTGCTTTGTGGTTGGTACAGTGACTATTTAACTTCAAAATGCACAAAAAAAATGAAAGGTAAAAATGATTGTTTAGGGTATTCTACGTTCTGATACTTCTGAGAAGCAGACAGATGAAAAACTAATCATAGACAAGACAACAGGCTGCTTCATGTTCTGATTATAGAAATCCTTACTACTAGTACTGAACATTCAAAGGTAAGGTGTGCTTAAGTTAAGTTAGGATAAATCTCAGTCTTCTTTTCCATTGCACACCTAGAAGGCAGATATCAACTGAAAGTTCTTCAGGCTGCTATGTCCGCATGCCACCAAGAGTTATGTGAATAACTGATTTTAAAATTCAAATAGAGGATTATGGTTCAAATAAAAGCTTAAGACACTTTCTTTTGAAACTGTCAGCAGTAGCATATTTCTATGCTATTTTCCTAAATGTTTTCCTTTCCCCTCATTATTTAGCAAATAGTTTGAACAACCTTAAAACTACATACTTCAGTGAATAAATTGTTTTTCTGGACAATATATAAAGATGTTTTACCTACTGACATTCAGATATGCCTGCCTCTGGGCAGGCAAAAGGAGTCCTGCATCATTGTCTTTCTGTGGACTCTTTTGTCTATGTCCTTGTAGTATACTGTCTGAATAGTTAAATCCGGGATAGCGTGGCTCGTTCCTCCAGCTGTGAATTCTCAGATCAGGAACACTTCCTTGTATTCTTTAATCCTTGGAGATCACATACATATTATGGAGCAATAAGCTCTAGAGGCAATAAAGGAATTAAAACTGACAGCAGTGAAAGACCCCTGTCAAGAGGGAGAGATTGGAAAGTCATGTACCTTCTAAGCATTGCCATATAAATGTCGATGTAGCTGTTATTTTATAGAAAAAAGACTCAAAGTTGTTAGGACAGAAATGCTGACAAACAGCAATTGTAGAGACAATTAATTTCTCATAGAAAACTTGAAGTGAAGAAATACCTTTTAATTATCAATAAGCTCAACACCCAGGAGTGACTTCAGTCATAACTAAGGAATTATCTTTCTTTACCCGGCAATAAGTCTAGCTTGGAAATGAACGTGATTCACACATAGAAGTAAAACATGGGCTAGTAATTGGGCAAAAACTCCTGAGTAGTCTGCTAGACTACTAACTCTAACACTGAGATTGAAGCTGGAAGAGATATTCGAACCTCACTGTCCTTACTGTCCTATATGAAATCATACACCTAGCAATTGATCAGTGGCTATACAGAATTCAGGCAGTTTCAAAGGAATTAGTTAATTTTTATATACACACACACACATACATATAGTATCTACATATATACAAAAATACATATAATGTGCTTTTATAATGGTAGTGCTGGCCTAGTTTAAAGTGAAAAGGCTTACAATGCATTCAATTCTTTTTGAAAGCCCACTGCAGAAAAGGCATGAAAATGCCAGACAAACCACCCATCTTTCAGAGTCCTCAGCATGAATTCTTAAATAACTATGAATAGGGAGATGTCTAATGGATGGTAAAAACCATAGTAATCAGTACTTGCATAACCCTATTGATAAAAGACTTTCAAAGTTATTTTAAAGACATAAAAATTATCAGTTTGAGTTTAAGAGCAGGAAATTGTTGCACAGAGTTCTCAAGTGGTACAGAGCAATTTTTGTCCAGGTATTCTGCTCTTGAGCTTTCTGACTCTTCAGTCTTCTAACTCTTCTGGCTCTTTTGGTTTTAGTAGGGCACTTAATGTGTGATGTTTGGATGTGAAATTCTAGCCTGCTGCTTTTTTTTCCCCCAAGCTAATCAATGTAACTCTAAAGCTAGAATTTATACTGCAGAAAAAATTTAAAGAAGGAGGAGCCGGGGAACTACAGGCCGGTCAACCTTACCTCCATCCCTGGAAAGATGATGGAACAGCTCATTCTGGGTGTCATCTCAAGGCATGTGGAGGAAAAGAAAACTATCAGAAGTACTCAACATGGATTCACCAAGGGGAAATCATGTCTGACTAATCTGATAGCCTTCTACGATGGCATGACTGGATGGATAGATGAGGTGGTCTATCTTGACTTAAGCAAGGCGTTCGACACGGTCTCCCACAGCATCCTCATAGGGAAGCTTAGGAGGAGTGGGCTAGATGAAAGGACGTAAGGTGGATAGATAACTGGTTCAAAGACAGAGCTCAGAGGGTCGTGATTAGGGGCATGGAGTCTAGTTGGAGACCAGTGACGAGTGGTGTTCCCCAGGGGTCAGTACTGGGTCCAGCCCTCTTCAATATATTCATCAATGACCTGGATGAGGGGATAGAGTGCACCCTCAGCAGTTTGCTGATGACACAAAGCTGGGGGGGTGGCTGACACAGCAGAAGGCCCTGCTGCCATACAGAGAGACCTGGACAGGTTGGAGATCTGGGCAGAGAGAAACCTTATGAAATTCAACAAGGGCAAGTGTAGGGTGCTGCACCTGGGGAGGAACAACCCCATGCACCAGTACAGGTTGGGGGCTGACCTGCTGGAGAGCAGCTCTGTGGAAAGAGACCTGGGACTCCTGGTGGACAACAGGATGACCATGAGCCAGCCATGTGCCCTCGTGGCCAAGAAGGCCAATGGCATCCTGGGGTGCATCAGGAAGAGTGTGGCCAGCAGGTCGAGGGAGGTCATCCTCCCCCTCTCCTCTGCCTTGGTGAGGCCACACCTGGAGTACTGCATCCAGTTCTGGGCTCCCCGGTTCAAGAAGGACAGGGAACTGCTGGAGAGGGTGCAGCAAAGGGCTACGAAGATGACTAGGGGACTGGAACACCTCTCTTATGAAGAAAGGCTGAGGGATGTGGGTCTCTTCAGTCTGGAAAAAAGGTGGCTGAGGGGGGATCTTATCAACAGTTCTAAATACTTAAAAGGTGGGTGTCAGGAGGATGGGGCCAGGCTCTTTTCAGTGGTGCCTGGGGACAGGACAAGAGGTAATGGGCACAAACTTGAGCATAGGAAGTTCCACCTAAACATGAGGAGGAACTTCTTTACCCTGAGGGTGGCAGAGCCCTGGCACAGGCTGCCCAGAGAGGTGGTGGAGTCTCCGTCTCTGAGGACATTCAAAACACTCCTGGACGCGTTCCTGTGCCGCCTGCTCTGGGCGACCCTGCTCTGGCAGGGGGTTGGACTAGATGATCTCCAGAGGTCCCTTCCAACCCTGTGATTCTGTGATTCTATGATTCTATGTGCTGAAGTATTAACACAGAGAAATATGAAAAAGCTGATTTTTGTACAGTTTTACAAAATTATTTACATAAAGGTCTAAGATTTGTCAAATTTTAGGATGAGCAAAAACTCCCATCCTAAACTTGGCTGTAAAGCTTTAATTTCCTTGATTCTTTTCTTAAAAAGGATTGTCTAATGTCAAGTCCTTACACTGTATTTGCACTCTGAAGTTCATTTTCAGTTTATCCTTGACCTGACCGATAGCGAAGCCCACACTCCTCTGTAGCCTGTGCATATTCTTTTATCTAGGTCAGAATGAACATGTCACATTATAAATATTTTAGAAACTTTGCTTTCTGACCTAAATGGCCTACAGTTATTCTTGTTTTTGAGGTAATCAGTTGAATGTAGCAAATAGACATTTATTTTCCACTAGGTTGTTCTTATTTGAACTATAATGCAAAAATAATTTGGCATATACAAAACACTTCAGTGAAACAGCAAGCCAAATATTAGTGGCAAGAGAGAGTAATGAAAAATAAAACACTAGCTAAGATACACTGAAGTACAGATCTCAAAACAAAAAACGCAGAAGTTTAGAAATGCTGTGGTGCTCAGAAGTGGACAGTATATATACTGAAAAACACCAGTAATGCTTTATCCCAGGGAAGCAGGAAGTGCTATTATGTTTAACAACGGTAAGTAGAGACGAATGTGTGGAACAGTCATGAAGTGCATCCTTCGAGATCTTGCCTACATCTTTAAACATGAAATCAATCCTCATTATATCATATAGTAGAATTCCATTAGGTATTAAGAGTACCTCCTCTTCCGCAGAATTGCATCCATTGGCAGATTATTTCTCCATCAAGGCCAGGAAAGATGTGCAAACACCAAAATCAGAACACACCCACCCCAAAATATCCATTCCTGCCTCCTCAGCAGTACTTTTAAATACTCACAATTTACCTCTTTTTTTCTGAAAGTGAATATTTGGTCTGAGAATGGTCATCAGACTGTTGCTGACACTAACCTCTTGCAAGCCCCTGTCATCAGTAGATATGATCAGCAGCCACAAGTTAGAGATGGCCAGAAACACTGTATTGTGTGAGGAAATGTGGGCTTTAGTCAGTGTGACTTTGAAAAAAGTTCTAACTGACATTTTCACAGTTGAAAATAGCCATGGCCCAATTTGATCCAAATTATATCCTGCATGGCAGTTGAGATAATTATGACTGAAGATAAACCCAACGTAAAGAAATCTGAGAGAGATCAGCAGTGTACTATCTGCAAATTTAATCTTTCACTGAAGCAGAATAGATGGATGCAGTTTAACAGAAAGGTTTTGGATTTTTTTTTTTTTCTCCTTTCTTTGTATCTCAGAAAAATGTTGTGACAATATTTATCTCCCATCTTGGACAAAGTGAAAAAAAAAACAGCCTGGCGTTTTTACTGATCAAGATTCCCATAGACTCTGAGGGAGCCCTGACAACCGATAGTGTAGCAATATATGCTGATAGTTTTCTAATTTATTATGTATTACATTCAAGGGGATTCAAGAAATTCCTAAAACTCTGTCTCAGTGGGAATTCACTGAATGATCAGTTGCAGTCGAGCAGAATAACGCCTTTTGGAACTTGAAGAAAAAAAATTAAACACTTTGCAAATTTCATACATGATTAGTAGTAACTGAAACCATCTTAGACTCCTACTCTCCAGGTTGACGTAGCAACCCCCCAGTGGCACAGATCTATTCAGATGGCCGTACCTAAGATTGTTTTCATTTTTCAGCAAAATGACCAACATATCTCTGTTACTAACTATTCTAAAATCATGTAACGTTTACTTTGGTTTCTTGTGTTGGCATAAGCATGTTTTTTGTTAATTTATATTCTGTCCTGGCCAATATACTTTTTTTCGGCGGAAACAGTTTATAATCATTGGAGACATACACACACATGCACTTCTTTTTTCTTCTTATTTTTGTTATTAAATGTGATTGTTTAGTCTTTTCAAGTTGCAGCTAATTATATTTGCATTACTTACACTATGTGGCTGGCAGATTAAACAAAAAAAACAAATACACAAAAAAAACCTCATCAGAGATTTTAGTAGTCCACAATTAAAGTATTCTCAAATGAAGATATCTGGTTTGTTAGTGTTTTTAACCATAAAGGGAGTGCTAGAAAAGTCAATTTCTGCACCATTTCTTTTAACACAATGTGCTAATGAAGCACTAAAATATTAAGTTTTCAAATAATGAATAATAATGCAAAACAAGGATTGTAAATAGAGGCAGCATTTCCACTAGGCCAACAAGTATAACTGGAAAAAAATAGACAATCTTTGGGCTGAGAAGTCATTTTCATATTCCAGTTTTATCTTATGTGGTTATTTTCATATTTAAGAAAAGAGCGTTCTGTACTTAAATACAGTCATTAGTTTCCAGAAACTGGCTGAAGGTACTAGACTTTTCCAAAAAGTCATAACGTAGCAATAAAGTATACAGTGATATTTAAAATTAGACTTTCTGGTTCTACAACTGAACTCGAAAACCAGAAAAGAATTATTCTGAGTCAAACTGAAAAAATATATTTGTTTTGGAAAAAAATGATTAAGTAATTTGAGGTTGAACCAAACTGAGTCCTTTGGTTCAGCCTTATTTTTTTTTTAATTTTTAAGTCTTATTTCAGTTGTTCTGTTGTTACAAATGTTGTTACAATACTATTTTGGTTTGAAACTTTTTTTTTGAGGGTTAAATTTACTGAAATCATTTATTTTGCTGTTGGGACATTTCTGTATCTGTGTCCCACAAAATTAAACTTGCATTTTGCGTATTGAGATTATACTTGGAGTCGTAGTGGAAATTGCACTGTGTTTTATGGCTCCTTTTATGGTAGCATAGACAATGCTGATCTTTTTATGCAGGAAGGAGGAAAGCCAGAGGTTTGTATAACTTTCCATAAGGTTGTATAATTTTTTAATGCAGTTATTTGCCTTGATGTAGACATACTGACAGGACACTTCACTCCTGTGTGCAGTAAGATGCCAGAAGGGATCACACGGGGTCCTTCTGTGGATCGAAGCACAATGAGTTTGTCATGTCTCAACATTCTGAAAGCAGTGGATTTCCTTTCAGTGGGGTAAACAGATGTGCAGTCATACGCTTCTGCTTCTTACAAAAAGAAAACTCGGTCTTTTGTAAAGAGAAATATTACAATGCATCCTTAAATAGGGAAAATGCTAGGATATTTTTCACTTTGTGCAGGTTGTACAGCACATAGAACAGATGGTCTTGATCCAAGGCCATAATTATGATTGGAGACTGTCAGTATGTAATTGAGTTAGCAAATCCCATTCATTTTTCTGCCACAGTCAGGGCAGAGCATAGAATTAATACACAGGGAAGCCCTAAATCATATGCAACTACTTAACTATTTGTTGTTGGACTGAATTCAGCAGAATCATTTCATATTATCCTCCATTTTGTCAATTTAACTGCAGGCATAAACAAATGAATTCCAAGAGATTTAATTAACATGTTCTGGTCTTATAGAATAAACATTAACAAGTCTACTTTTCATTACATATTTCAGTTTATGAGCACATCTAGAAGACTAGATCAACAGATGCATGCATTTGAATGCTTTGCTAATGATACAAACGGATTAAAACTACTCAGTTCCTTAACTAAAGGCACAAAGCCTCGAGAAAGACAACTGTTTGATTTTTTGGGCTGTGTATCATGCACTTCACACCCGGATGAATGAATTCACATCACTTGAATGTGAATTCATGTCCCTCAGCTGTCTAGACCAATGGCCATCTGTTAGGATGACAGGACACGTTCACCAGGTTGGACCGTTGCTTGAGGACAGATATGTCAAGAAGTGGCTGGTTTAGCTGCGTAGCCTGTAAAATACTTTAAATCTCTTCTTTATACGCAAAAGCCTTAGAGTTGAATGTCACCATTCACTAAATCATATCCTTTAAATCTATATGCCACAGAAAGAAAATATATTCAGAAACAGATATAAGGAATGTGAAAGAGCAGCTGTGGCCATCAGTAACCTCAACCACGTTGAAGGTTAAGAAACTGAAGGCCCCCAAGTATGTTATAAACATCATTTCTACAGCAGACTACAGTGTCAGAGGAGCTAGACGAATTGCAGAGAAATGGCTCTGTTGGAGTCCAATGGAAATAAATAGTATGCCATTATTAACAGGCACCACTGAGAAGGTTTTTGTTGCCTACAGTGTCCATAGTTGGGCACCTTGCCCAGAAAAAGGTGACACCAGGTAGACACAGCTGTAGAGAAGGGTTACTCATAAGCATAGGAAGAAGCACCTAGAATCGGTTGTTTTGGTTAAGCAAAATTAAAGCAGTGTGGGATTATGACTTTGGTCTCTAAAAATACCATGGAAGGACAAGAGTTATCTGAGTTATGATAGAATATTAATGCAAGAAGAGATAGGAATCTGGGAATTTGGAGAATGATTCCTAAACACTAGAGCACAGAAGTTCTGAAAATTTTTCCAATACTAGAAGGATCAAATAACCTGACTCCTTTAAAATGCTGGTTTATATATTTATGGAAGGAATTACATGAAAAGTGATGTCATAGCAGGAGATTTACATGATAAAAGAGATTAATTTAGATTTTATAGTCTATGTTTATATTCAGTATGGTCATACTTTAAAATGCTACAGTACGTACTAATAAAAAAAAAAGCTGCAAGCAAAAATTGCTTTTCTGTCATGTTTCTTTTAAGATTGTGTATTTGAAATCCAACATAATTTTATTTTCCTGAACTATTAGCTCTAACAAGCCATAACGCCACCCCACTTGTCATCATGGCACTAGTGATGCCAGTTTTATGTCCTACTATTTCAATTTTGGGGCACACACCTTTGTTTTTTATCCTATACAGTCTTTTTTACATGGCAATCCATAATAACAGTGCATCACCCTTCCTCAAATGCCTTACAAAAAGGTAGCTCCACTGTGAAACATTTAGAAAGGCCTCACTAATTGATGTTTCTCTGCTGTAACTACTGCGTATTATGCTAAATGTGTTCACTTCTCGGTTATCTTGTTCTTCCCCTTCTAGCCACGTGTTTGATGAATCTATCTGTTCTCTAAGGTAACAGCATGAATTTCCAGACACATGGGATGGCTACTGGCTTTCTTACAATTTTTTTTAAATTCTCCTCTCTAAAAATAAAATTTGCATGTCATTTTTTTTTCATGTGAAGACGTGAAGAAACAAAACCAACTTATTTTCTTTTTGAAAGTTTTTCTCTCCCATTCAATAACTGCACAATTAAAACAGAAGGGAGGGAGCAATAAAGCCTGAGGACCTACTTTGCCTGTATTCACAAAGAAAACCTCAGCAACTTTTCGATATTTAACATACTTTCAGAACACCCATAACCAGAAATCTGCCATCCTGCAATTATTTTAAAAAGGGAAAATAGAATCTGTAAAGGCAATTTCTTCCAAGACCAGTGTCAGATCTGCTTAAGAACTTATACCTTCTATTTAATTCTAGGGTGTTCATCCCTCTGTGTCTTTGATCTATGTGTTTTAAATGCTTGTCGTGGTAATGGACAAATGTATGAAAGGGGAAGGAAGTGCCCAGCGACAGGACAAGAGGTAATGGGCACAAACTTGAGCATAAGAAGTTCCACCTAAACATGAGGAGGAACTTCTTTACCCTGAGGGTGGCAGAGCCCTGGCACAGGCTGCCCAGAGAGGTGGTGGAGTCTCCGTCTCTGAGGACATTCAAAACCCTCCTGGACGTGTTCCTGTGTAACCTGCTCGGGGTGACCCTGCTGTGGCAGGGGGGTTGGACTAGATGATCTCCAGAGGTCCCTTCCAACCCTGTGATTCTATGATTCTATGATTCCCTTTTAAACCATAGTAGAGTGAATATACAGAGGCTTTTCGTGATGGCTGCGCACTCACAGAAAGGCTGAGGAACTGAAAGGATTGTGTCTTCTTATGAGTTTATATGGTCTTTAGCACAAAAGTGCCCTATAGGGGCATCCACTGAATATAGTATTATAATCTATTTTGATTTTGTGTATTGTCCCACTCCTTGTTTCTGTCTTTTCATTTTATATTTTCTGCATGAAAACATATAAAAAGTCTTCATAGTACTGAGGTTTGTACCCGTACAGAAAATGTCCGTGTTCTTTACTTCTCCTGGAATCTTAAGAAGGCCCAGGATAAGAGGCATCCCTATAGCCATGCGGACAAAAGCAGCATACAGCCCTTGGATAACCCTGTATATAGGAGGAAAAAGTATTTTTAAGTTTTCCAGGTGTTTTGCTCTTTAAGTGTCTGTTTTAATTTGTACATAACTTCACCAAACTTTCAACAATTTGCCCCGACCTTCTTCATGCCATGTGTCTGCCTCAGGCTGACTTGCTTTTCCCCATCCTGGTGGTTCAGACAAAACTTTAAAACTATTTATAAGAACAAAATTAGGGAAAAAAATAGCAATGGGTTAAGGGAAAGAGGCAGGACTGCAAGGAATAAGGAGTGTCAGAGATGAAGCTCAGCTTAGCCTGTGGGATGCTGCTATGCTGGAGTTCATCATGCCGGACTTCAAGGCTTTGAAATGGCTAAAAGATCTGAAATGGCTAGAAGATCTGAAATGGCAAATTTTTCTCAAAAAAGGTCGTTGTCTGCTAGGGAAGGTGGTACCAGTCGTGCCCGTTTTGAGCCATACTCAAACACCAGGGCACTCACTGCAATCTCTGCTCATAGATTCTCCCTTTCACCTTCCAAAGAGTGTATTTGCCACTGAGTTTTTTGTGAAATGGTGCAATTTCAGGTGGAGATGAGTCACACAGAGTTGTTACGGATGCACAGTGTACTACACAGATACAAAGAGGCATCATCTGCAGTAAACGTAGTAGGGGGGGCAACAGAAAAAAAATGTATAATCATACATTTATAAAGTATCATGCCCTTATACAGCAAAGACAAATTAAGACTGAATGAACCACCTTCATATTCTTTCACTAATGGCTTTGAAAACTAAACATTTGCTAAATTGAAATGCAAAGCACAACGACAATAAAAATAACCTGCAGTTACTGTAAGCCAAGTGTTTAGGTAAAAAGAAAATCATGGGTGCTTTTTCCTAAACTTCCAATCTAACCTTTTTACCCGATAAAAGGAGAATAGGTTGAACTCCTGATTAGTCTGAGAAGAAATGTTACGTAGAGAGTAGAGTGACCGTTCAACATATAATGCCTTTTGTTTTAAATGTTGGGTTTACTGCACTGACTAGAATGAATTGAGCGGATCTTTTTCAGATGAGTGTCATAAAAAGTCTTTTAAACCCTACAATTCCACTAAGTATGGATTTAGCCACCATATATAAAATATAAAATGCAAATTCTCCTGCTTTCAGAGGGCTTATCTCTTAGAGTGCTGTGCATGAACAACAAGCAAATGAATGGAGATTCCTGGTGCAATGGCATTACGAGAGTGGCAATATGCCACTGGAGGTAGGTTGATGGAGCGAGAATGTCACCTGGCTACAGATGGAAATGGACCAGGACATCACAAAAATAACTTTAAATGTTTGAAGAGGTTAAATTCTTACTACAGTGTCAGCCAGCCATCATTATTTTTCAGTAAACTACTAAAATTTGAACTGTTTATTATCCTCAAAATTTTGAATCCCGCGAAACTTTATTTGCTTTCCGTTAAAGTTATTGTTCTATTTCTATTTAAATTCTTCTATGGAATAATATCTTCTATAGTGTAAAAATCTTCATTAAAGTTTTGGAAGACCTTGGCTTTCTACTCAATGTACATTTTTTAAACCTTTTCAACTTGCAACATAGAATATATGAGATGTAATTAAAATGTTTCAGACTGTTACAGACAATGAACTTGCTCTAACATTTCTAGGCTGATAAGCAGTTGAGAACTAGTTTTTATTATTTCCAGCATTGTATCTTAGACCTTGCCAGTCTGATGACTCAAACTGCCAGATTGAATTTAGTGGTAGACTGTGTGGGGTGTAAAGTTACTTTACAGGATTTGTGCCTTATTGGCATAGTGATTTCATAAGCTTGAACCCACATATCTCTTACTATGCATCGGATACAGAGCACTCTGAGTATGCACAGAACATAAACGTGCTTTAAATGATGTATAGGACCTCCAGAATTCTTAAGACAGTCATGATAAAACATAGTAAAACCTGCTGCTTAGGGAACTAGGTTGGCTTAAAACATTAGTGTCTTTTTTTCTGAAAACAAGATTTTCTTTTTTGCTTAAATTGGGGTCACTGAGTGTTATTTGTAAGCTTTTGCTAAGTGCATATCGTGCTCTCAGTAATAATTTTGCCTCTTATTGAATGTTACAACTTCCTATCTTAAAAGCATTATCAACTTTTTCAGGATGAAATTCATTCTCAGTCAGTTCCTTTTTTCATAACTATTTTTATTTCACATTAAGACTTGTCTTCATAAGCATAGCTTTATTTTGATACTGTTATTCATATTTTCATCTGCTTGTTAAATTTTCAGCCTGTTTTGCCTTGGATTTTAAATTATTTCTATGCAGAATTAGTTTTGACTTTTAAGGAAGGTTTTTTCTTTTTACAAACAATGGGAAAACGGACACACAATTCCCATCTATACACACTGTTAATTTTGATGATATTTCAGGATAGGACAGCAAAGTACCTGGCTCAACCCACTACACATGACAGACCTCGTACTGACCTCCATGTATGCGGTCAGGAGGGGCACAAATAAGCAGGATTTTCTGAAAGGACATTAAACTACAGCAGGAAACTGCAGCATAGTTCAATTATCAGTTTCAAATCAGAGCCTCTGCTTCTGTGCCTACACTGCATGTTACAGGGCTATGTGGAGCTACTTGAGCTAATCAGAGAGAGAGTAATTATCCTGTAGGTAAAGTAAGTAGCACTCTGTTCCGTGATATTGCAGTGAAAATTGTCGGACACAGTTCTGTCCTTTCAGATGCCTGGGGTGTCACGACGTGACATGTAGACATACCCTTATTACTGTGTTTGCACTTCTAATAATTCTCAGCTGTCCTTTTTTCTTCCTAGCAGCTTTTTAGACTCAGGCAATACTTGCATCCTTCTGCTTGTTTATTTCACACAAAATTATTCTATAGCTGTAAGTCATCAACATGCTGCTACTTCTTAATCCTTTTTTTTTATTATTATTTAAAAAACAATGTTTTTTCATGTAGTTCTGTGTTGTCCAAAAAACCTTGGGGAATTTTTATGCAATATATTGGTGAATCAGAAGTCTTTCGGACATGATCTATTAAGAAGAGTTTTGATACTTTTTCTTACATAGCTGCACAATAATGCTTTGGCACATTGATGAAACAGGACTGTGTTTTGGTTTAGCTTGATCAGTTTTCACCTTCTGAAAATTGTAGTTATTCATCTACATTTATTCACCTTGTTTTGTTTTAATTTTCAGGGAAGTTCAGACTGACTGACTGGGGAACTGGTGGATCAAATCCAGCCTTCCAGGTCAAGATGATGAAAATATTCATAAAGAAAAATTATTTTTCTCTTTACCAGACTAGAATTCCATTATTGGATATTTTCACAGGGAACAGCACAGTGAAAACCTTGAGGAGCAGGAGACAAAAAACAGTGACAGAGAAATGTTGAGACTATTGATAGTATATGCATGAGGAGGAAAAAGTTTTGTATGGTCCTATCTCCTATTTCTGTTGCTGTAGTTACCTCTCAGAATATCTGATCTCATAGATAAGGCTGGACTCTCTGCCTGACTTAGGAAATTATTCCTGTTGCTTAAGAGTGTAAGTTATGCATACTGATGTGTGCCCTCCTCTCTGTTCTAATCAGTTGGGACAAACAACACTTGATTATGCAGGATAATATACTGTCGTGCAGAAGCACATTTTTATATTGGTGGAATTCAGGTGGCCAAGAAGGCCACCGGCATGCTGGCCTGTATTGGGAATAGCGTGGCCAGCAGGACTAGGTCAGGGATGGTCCCCCTGTACTCGGCACTGGTGAGGCCCCACCTCACATGTTCTGTCCAGTTTTGGGCCCCTCACCACAAAAAAGACATTGAGGTGCTGGAGCGTGTCCAGAGAAGGGAACGGAGGTGGTGAGGGGTCTGGAGCACAAGTCTTGTGAGGAGCGGCTGAGGGAGCTGGGGGTGTTCAGCCTGGAGAAAAGGAGGCTGAGGGGAGACCTTCTTGCTCTCTACAACTCCCTGAAAGGAGGGTGTAGCCAGGGGGGGTTGGTCTCTTCTCCCAAGGAACAGGCGATAGGACAAGAGGAAACGGCCTCAAGTTGCTCCACAGCAGGTTTAGATTGGATATTGGGAAAAATTTCTTCACTGAGAGGGTTATCAAACATTGGAACAGGCTGCCCAGGGCAGTGGTGGAATCGCCATCCCTGGAGGTATTGAAAAGATGGGTAGATGTGGTGCTGAGGGACATGGTTTGGTGATGGTCTTTGTCAGAGTTAGGTTGATGGTTGGACTCGATGATCTGAAAGATCCCTTCCAACCTAAACAATTCCTAATTCTATGATATTTTCCTCTAATTTCAAGAGATTGGTCTCATTGACCCATGAGTGATCTCAACTTCATATTCTTAAGTACTTAAAGCATGTGCATGGTAGGGAGCTACGCATATTTACAGAGGAAGTATCAGAAGCATCGGAAGTGTTAGAATGACAGACAAGGCTCTTTACTAACTGCAGTTCACTAAACAAAATCTAATAATTGACTTACTCAAGTGAAATTTTAAGGTTTTTTTTTTAAATGCCACAGATATGAAATAATTTTAATAATGTTAAATAAACACTTGACCAAAAAATTACCATTAAGATTTTTTTATTAAAATGACAAAGGTTTTGGGTGGAGGAATGGGTTGTTATGTTTAGATTGGTTTTTTTATGTTTGTTTTCATTATTTGTTGTTTTAGGACCATCTGGGCTGAGGGCTCTGTTTCCAGGAGTGATTACACATTTATGTTATGCATTTACATTGGATATTAATTGTAAAAAGTATAAATTTCAATTTAGAAATCTTAAAAGGGAATTAGTTCACAGAACAGAGACTCACAGCTGAGTCCACTAGAGACTGGATTAAATAAAGTTAGTGTTTCATTATGTCTTTCTGCTTGCATGTAATTTGCATGATGTTACGTTGACCTGCTTTCAAAAAGAAGGGTGGTAGTTACTCTAGCTTAAAATGCTCAGAGGTCTCTCAGTCACAGAACACACACATGATGGATGTATCTGCAAGGTCCCCTATATATATTGAGCAGCATAACATTATGATGCTCTTACCGAGTAAACGCAACTTCATCCTTCATCCTAACTCTGTGAGATTTGATATCACATTTTTCAACGATAAACTTTACAGTAAGGTTTCCCTGGATTCAATTGGATGAGATTCTGTATTTTTAAAAGGTAAAATTTTCAAATGACTAGAAATAATCTCTATGTTCTCTGAGGAATTCTCCCTGTTTCTAAACTTTAATGGTCTAGAAAAATTGTTTTTTCTGTGCCTTTTCATACAAGTGTATGCTCTCCATTTTCAAATGGCTGTGACTGATTCATCACAGTACACGTTCAAATTCTTAATGAGAGCCCGCATGAGATGTGCGAGATTATTGTTTCTCAGCTAAATGTGCTCTGAATTTATACTTTTTCCTGTGCAATATCAGATTCTTCCGAGCAAGGAGGTGTGGGCTATACCTGTACTGGAACTGAATGCTTGAACCAATTCCCAGAGCAAAGTTAAGGGCTACCCAAGTGTTGGCTGAAAATCAGTTCCATCTTTTTATTTTTCCTGGGTGATTTTGATCATCCCTTCTAGAGAGAATCCAGCTGCTGATTTACCTTGGGATCTTGGGCTGTGCTTGCACTGCTTGTTTCTATTATCCAGGTCTGCTTTTTCCCCATTGTTTCCTGGCCAAAGTTTGCAAGATATCCCCCAGCTTCCCCCAGGCACAGTTAACCCAAAGGGCTGTTGTTCGTTTCACTGTGTTAAACTGGCAAAGCCCTACATGCAGTTTTTCCCTGTGTGCAAACTAGTGCTAGAGGAAACTGAGTAGAGGGCCTGAAAACTCTTCTCTTGGAGAGCCTGCAGAATTTCAAAGCAAGATTGACAGCTTACCATTTAGCATGGTTTGATGAAATAGGTTCAGATGATAATTGCTAACTTTGTCTTATGATGACTGGAAGTAGAAGACAACTAAAAAATTCTGGGTGCATTCAAGGAAAATGAATTGGGAAGAATGCAAACCATCTAACAAAGTCAGTCTTGGAATAAAATGCAGCCACAGATTTTCACAGTAGCTGCACAACGTGTGCTCAAGGTAATGCTGAAGTAAAGCAATGACAGGTGCTGAAATATTTGCATTTAACATTCTGAAATGTTTGTCTCTCCTGCCCTCAAGATATAGAAAAAAAAAAACAAAAGCCAAAACTTCAATTCACTAAAAGAAGTGGTAAACCAACATTGATAGCAATTCTGTTAGTTTAAAACAATGATGTTTCATTTATTGTGATACAGAGTCCACTTTACATAACATCTTTTCATTTTACAAACGTGGGTATTAGTGGTTGCTAAACTGTCTCATGTTGCAGTTTTTACTGTGCCTGAAGGGCAGAGCAGAATTTATTGTTTGGCAGTTGTTTAAAACAGTTATAAATGTTTATGTGTTATTTAGAAAGCCCGATTTAGCATTTTTATTTGGAGAAGAAAAGAATAAGTGTTTGGAGCATGTATGAGTTAATCTTCAATCAGTAGCCTCCAGAAGAGAGACAACATTCATAAAATTCTCATTTTCCTTGCAGAAAATATCCTTGGAAAAAGTCTTTGAATCTGTAATTAACAATCAGTGTTCAGTAACAGCATATGGCAAGACCAGCCTGTGAAAGCTTAGAGTCAGTGAATCTCTGCAAGATCTTACCCTGGAAGCCATCACATGGACATAACTGTCCATTTGGGCCCGAAGGTATGTAAATCAACCTAAATGAAAAAAGGACATTGTGTAGGACATAGTTTGAAATAAACATTCCTGGTAAGAAAGTTCATTCCATTGTAGTCAAAGGGATTTTTTGCTATGAAATTTATGTGTCATTGTATCCACCATTTTAGTCTGCTGTCTCAGGATGCTCAGGAGGATTCAGTCACATGACAGATGGATCCTTTCTGCTCTCTACTGGGTCAATGGGTTTTATAAGTGCTCAACATTTCAGGGAAACAAGTATTTAAAAGAAACGAACATACTTAGAAATATAACCTCTAGCAGTCAATACTGGTGAATTAAAAATGGGAAAACCTTGATTTTTATGGATTGATAACATTAGGATGGTTCTAAGGATAGGAAATCTTTTCTCATCCATTAATGGCAAGCTTTAATTACATATGAGTGAACAGAACAATCCTTAGTCTAACAGCATCTTCATATCACATTGCTTTAATTCCAGTAATAAATTATTTTTCTACTAAATTAGAATGAGTGTCAGAGTTAGGAGTCTTGAGAATCACAAAGGTTTGCATTTCCTTTGTGCATGCAATTCTTCTTTAAAGTCTGATACAAAACTCTAATTTTTTTATAACAGCAATTACAAGATGAGTGAGAAACAGCCAAAGAATTAGACAAGTCCCACATGAACACCAGGTATATCTGGTTCCTTTGCCGAAGAAGCTCTCCATTTAAATTTTACACAAAAGGCAAATGAGTGAGAATGGCAGAAAGGAGAAGGTGAGGACGATTTGAAAAACAAGTCCAAATTGTCTAATAATCACCTTAATTTTTTCCCAAGACTTTAACAGCATTAGAGGGAAGTGGGAAGGCAGGAAGAAAGAAAGAAAGGCAGGCACACAGACAGACAGGCAGGTAGGAAGGAATTAACATCCCACTTTTCCTGCTTTAATTTGGTTTGCAAACCTACTCAGTTTGTGATATAGTAATCCTGAAATATCTCTTAAGTGGTTGTTTATTTTTTTGTCATTCATGTAGCCTCAGGTTATTCCTGAAGGTATTGTCCCATACAGTAGTTCAGGTGTATGCTCTGGTACATGCTGTCCGTCACTTGTGAAATTATGTACCCAAATTGTCTCTTTACTGGTATTCCATCTCAGTTCCAGTTCACTACATTTGTTTAACAATTAGTTCCTGTCTCATGCAGCTGTTTGTTTTTCCATATTGAGGGTCCGCTAGCTCCTTCAGCCATATCTCAAAGGTGGAAAAAGCCTTGAAAGAACACTAATCAGCTGCTCAGAGGGACAGTACTGGCTATTTTTGAAACCATGAAATGAAAAGCTACAGAGGAATACAAAGGGCTGAAGCGGCAGAAAATTAAACTCCCTTTCTAGGAGATCCCTTTGCCTTTGCTAAGATAGGTATACATATATATATATACACTCATATATCTATATATGTATCTTATATATGCTGACGGCTTCCCTTCTCTTCATAATTTCTTTGCTGTGATCTGAATTGTTTGATAGACTCTGATATAGTTTTTTGTCTGTTACCGGTGTCCTTCATGTGCAGTCAAAAATGACAAGGTATTCCTAATGCAATTTGTACTCCACTGGTCTCTTTTTACACTTGTGAGATTTATTTACAGACCATAATTTGTGCAAATGCCTTTACTATATTTTCCACAGCTTTCCTGAAGTCTGTTCACTATATTTTAATAATTTTTTTTTTATTCTTCTATTCACTATGTTTTAATTCATTTTTAAGCTCTAGTCTGATCGTAATGAATATTTCTCCAGCCTAAATGTGAAAAAGCTGACTTCCACCAAAGATTCATATTTTTGAAGGAAAAAAACAAACATTGTTGTCAGAAGTCATTCCAGTGAATTGGAATGACTGTGAGGTCATAAGATGAAGAGCTTTTACTTTTGATAAGGGCCTTGAGGAGCAGAACACTCAACGTAGAAATCACAGACAATGTATGACACTTGGTTTCTTTACGGTCATTTAAGCATCTTTAATGTTATCTGCCATAGAACTGAGGACGCAATAACTGAAAAACTATGCAGATTGTGTATGCCTAAATATAGGTAAACTGTAATTATCCTTCCCTTTCTACTTCTTTAAGGGTAAAAGTTCCTTAAAGCCTCTTTTTTTTTCAAATTCTTCTGCTATTGTATTTACATTTAAGCTTTTGAAAGAAAGAGAATATTCTTCCCCCCCCACCACCCCCCCGGCCGATCCTGTCTCCTCTGGCTTCTTTGCTACCAAAAATCACTGCCAGCTTATTGACATAAAGAGATCTGCTTCTCACACTTTGTTCTGAGTTCTTAGGCTTGTTAGTGAAGACTGATAAGTGAACTTCAGCAACTCTACGCCCAGACTTTTAGGCAAAGCAGTGATTTAATTTCTTGAAAAGGGACACAAGGGCCACCTTTTGACACAGCTGCAGTGCTCATGCAAAATTGTGCCAGTAAAGACAGTATAAACCAGTGAGAAGTCATTAGGTTCAAGGTGTGGCACAGATAAGGTGATTACCATGACTGTATTCTTGGTGGACTGATAGACTGACAAATTATGAGAGGAAAACCAAACAAAATAAACATAATTAATACCAAAAGGCTCATTACATCATCCATTCAGACCTCTGGTGTAATGCCACCATATACATCCAGATATGTCTTCCAGCTATGTCTATATGAAATATGCAGTCTCTGGTTACAGCGCCATACTGAACCACATTCTATAGAGAGGGAACAGCACAGATCAAAATACTGACAATGCCCAGAGGCCTCCGCAATGGCAGGGAACCGACCGGCTGTCAAATGTATGACCCAAGCAGACGAAACTTTCAAGTTCCCATCCAAGTTTCAAAGAAAGTCAACTTTTCATCCTTCTCTCCCTTTCCCTCCCATTCCCCTTTACCCCTGAATTTGTGAAAAAAATCTTCCTACTCTTACATCGAGTCATCGCTATACTACTGAGTGATGTTTCAGAGAAAGAACTTAAAAACAGCTGCAATCAAGAGCGCGTCTGATCAGTTGTGCCTCTGGGAATGCTGTTCTTCCTAACCTCTGTGGGTGAGCTGCTGAAGCCTTCGGGCAATACTCTTTTGTTAAAGTTCAGCAAAGAAGGAAATGAATAAACCGACACATAAATTCACAACTTCAGGCTTGAAAAGAGCAATCCCAGTCAAACATTCCTATGGGCCTGGAATTTCTCCCAGAAACTATATTCAATTATATTATTTAAGGGAAAAAGTCTAGTCTCATACAAAACACACTAAGGGTGGTTAGTCTACCATTTTCCCTGGAAACTGTTTAATTGTCCTTACAGCCAGGAAATTACTTCTAATTTCAAGGTTGAGTTTTTCTAATATCAATTCCCAACTATTAGATCCTGTTACACTTTGATTGGCAAAATTGAAAAGCACTCCATTATCTGATTTTTTTCCTGTGCATAGGGGTTTCCATAGGGATTCAGAAACATTTCACACAACTCCTTGATCAGATGAGCTCTTAAAGGCTAGTTTTTCAACTACACATAATTTTTGGAGTACTAATTTGAAATGTCTTTATGATTTCAACACTGTTCTCCATGTATGGATCCCAGAAGGGGACATAATATATTAGCATTTGATTCATCTGTGTAGCATGCAGATATAAACCTCAATTTCCATCTGCTCTGTGATATTCTTTTTTGTATGAATATAGTAGCATTTGGGCCACAAAATTGTACTGAGAGCTTATCCTTGTACAATTATCTATACTTATGTCATAGTCCTCTCTCTGTGTGTCCCTCTCTTGCAAGCGATTCTTGAATTTCAGTAGTTATAATCTGCCTTCTTGCTTCCTTGTGTTTGGCTAATATACAAACACAGTGGTGATCATTTGACTGAGTAATTCACTCCATGACTCTGTAATACAGCTATTATGTACCATAATTGCTAGTCTGTATGCCATCTCCAGACCTCTCCAGGAAGTATTTGATATCACCATCCCAACAGATGACAAAGAAACTAAGTAGGGCCAAATAGAGAATTGGTCTCTAAAAGATCCTACTTGAATAACTTTATTCGTTCATATATCTCACATTTCAAAATTTTTCAGTGAGCCTGCTCCTAGTCCAGCCAGCTTGTAGATTCCACGTGTGTGTCTTTTAATTAAAATGCATGTCAAAAGCTTTGAAGAAATCCCTGTGTCTTTAATCATAACTATCATCAGTTTCAGCTAGTCTCTAAAAAGACCATTGAGTTTAAGGTATTCAACTTCCCAAGAAACTCTAATAACTAGAGCTAATTAGACTCTTACTTTTTTGAGTCCTAAATTAAACATCCCATTAGATATTCAGCTTATAGGTCACACTAAATGATTTATAACTTCCTAGTTATCTGTTTTTACCCTTTTAAAGTGTTAGAGTTGCATAAGCAGTCTTCAGCCTTTGTTCATTGTTGTCATCAGTTTTTCAGAGGTGGCCACCTCACTCCCTTTAGGCTGTAGATTATAAAAAAAGGAAAACAAACAAACAAACAAACAGGCAACTCAATTGGTTCTCTAGCGGTACCCATTTTCTTACATGAGTTTGAAAATTTTGCTCCGTACATGAAGAGACATGCAAACTGTAAAGGGGCCTCAGCTGGGGATATGATGTGCC